>JAQPPZ010002678.1:1317632-2635265 GCA_028583015.1 Wollemia nobilis
GGGGACTAGACTTGATTGAAAATATCTCACCCTCGTCCTCAGGTCAACCTACATTCATCATAACAGCCACAAAATACTTCACTAAATGGGTAGAAGCGATCCCCTTAACATCAACAACTAGACCAAGGATTACGGAGTTTATACTCCATAATATCATAAGTCGTTTTGGGGTCCCTTCTAAGGTAATATCAGATAATGGGCCATCTTTTAAGAACAAAAATGTATGGTATTTAATGAACAAATACCATATTCAGCATAGATTTTCAATGCCTAATTATCCACAAGCAAACGGGCAAGCAGAAGCCTCAAACAAAATAATAGTCTCCATTTTGAGGAAGATTGTGGAAGGATTGGCACATGCAATTGCCTATTGCACTATGGGCATACAGGACTAGTATACGGACGTCCACTGGGGCAACACCATTTTCACTAGTATATAGCACTAAATCCATCATGCCTCTAGAGTTAGAAATATCGACTCTATGCATAGCATTAAAGGACTTCATAAGTGATAAAGCTGCACTGCAAGGCCACCTTGATCAATTGATGCTTCTTTATGAACGCTGAGTCAATGCTTTAGAGCATCTCCATGTTTACCAAGATTGCCTTGTGTGAGCTTACAATAGTAAAGTCCACCTAAGGGAATTCAAGGTTGGAGATCTAGTGCTCAAAGAAAATCAGCAGAATTCAAATCTATCGCCGCATCTGTGAGATAAGTTTACGATAAATTTGATAGTTCCATATATGATTTCACAGAGTTGGGCCTGGAGCATATCGCCTTATATCATAGATGGTGTTGAAGAGCCTGAACCTCTCAATATCATTCACTTAAAGGTATTTTACACATAAAACACAAAAACATTCAAATATGTCATAAAACACAAAAACATTCAAATATGTCATAAAATTCAAAAACATTCAAATATGTCAAAAATACAAAAAAATCATAAAAACATAAAATTCAAAAATTCAAATAAAAAAGCTCCAAGGGTAATTCATGCTGCTTGGTCAAAAATCAATTCAAAAAGCTCCAAGGGTAATTCATGTCGCTTGGTCAAACATCAATCAAAAGCTCCAAGGGTAATTCATGTTGCTTGGTCAAAAATCAATTCAAAAATATCCAAGGGTAATTCATACCACTTGGTCAAACATCAATCAAAAGGCTCCAAGGGTAATTCAAGCCACTTGGTCAAAAATCAATTCAAAAGCTCCAAGGGTAATTCAAACCGCTTGGTCAAAATCAATTCAAAAGGCTCTAAGGGTAACTCAAACCACTTCCTATAAAATCAAAAGCTCCAAGGGTAATTCAAACCACTTGGTAAAAATCAATAACAAAAGCCCCAAAGGCATAACAAGCCCTTTGGTCAAATTAATCAAAAATACAAAAACAACATAAAATCAAAAAATACAAAAACAATTGCACTTCACATTTTGCATCCACATCATTGCATTGCATTTTCACATACATTACAATTGTATATGTCATGAGAGTCTTAAAAGTGATACCACAGTTCGTCGCACAAGTCAATCATATCCATACCTCCACCCACATGTGTGTAATTGTATTTTTCAACACAACCATTATTTGTTGCTATGCATAATATAATAAGGCTTTTGGTTAGACAACCACACCTAGTGATCTTATCAACTTTTGAGGAAAACAAATTTGATTAGTAGAATGTAAGGCCTAGCTATGATAAAGCCTTGGATATTCAATATCCCGTCACTAATTGAAATACTAAAATCCTAGCTGGTATAAAGAAAAGATGAAAGCTACAAAGCGGTCTAGGTTACCTTAAGCAAAAAGGATTCTCCTTGCTTATCCCCCTATGAAACCGGTTTAAAGCTACTCAGAATTGGCAAAAGTAAAATCTTTACCCTATCCAAATCCCTTGCTTAAATCAAAATAAGCAAAATCCCAAAGCAAAGTACACATTCAAAAGGCCAAGCATACAGTCCAGATTTCAAAGCAAAAATCCGATACACAAAGCATAAATTCAGAAATTACAAAAAAATCAAGCTCAAAAAAATCAATCAAAATAAACAATGATTTTCATCACTACGTATGAGCAAAATAAACAGTGATTATCATCACTACAAAAAAATCCCCGCTCAAAGAAAAAAATCAAATCAAAATAAACAGTGATTTTCATCACTACATATGAGCAAAAATCCAAAGCCAAAAAGAAGGGAATAAAGCTTGAATCCCTGGAATTCTTAGCATTGTACAAAACCAAAAGGATAAATCCTTACGCATGATGATATGTCTACCACAACTGCTTCATGCATTTGTGAAGACCAATGTTAGAATGTGGATGAGCTAGCTTAGGTAACCAAATATTGCCTAGTGGTATAGTCCAACTAAGTCCAACATAAGGATGAGATGAACACTTGAGGATCCCTAATCTTAGCAATGGGCTGAAATAATCCCACCTGACATCGAAGGAAATGCTTGAGTTCTACCTCAAAATATACAATCACATGCACACACAGAGATCATGAAAAACTAGGTCCATGGTAAAAGGATTACTTTTCAAAAGTCTAAGTGGTAAGTAGACAACTGTTGATAGGGTACCTAGAGTGTTTGAATCTCCGAAAAGCCCCAAAAATAATTACATAGCAACAAATCATAGCATCATTCACACCATCACTTTTCTTTATAAGATTCTATAAATTAGGGGGTATCAACATAGTAGGATAGATACCGCATATATATTAGAAATAGTATATAGATGGCCACTGACTACTTTATATCTTTTAATTTATAGAAACTTATTAAGAAAATACATCACACACCATTACATCTCATATATGAATACTTAATCAATTCTTATGATAGGAGTGATTATTTAAATTCATGATTATTTTTTTACTTTCTGTGGTATCACCCATTAATATTGTCAATATCATATGCATTTCGTATGTTTTAAGTGATTAGAGCATACAGGTTCATTTATACCATTCCATCACATAAGTTAGATGCATATAAATAAAAAAAATTAAACATGCATTTAACAATAACATTTGCATCCATAAAAATAAGTCATTAATCATCCATAAACCATATCATAAAACACATAGGCAATATCCATTTACATACCAAATCATAAATTCATTATTCATCATCAAAATACATCACATCATATCAAAAAATCATAAAAGCATCTACACATCCATCTAAGCATCTTCAAATATCATCTATCATTTAGCATATTCATCAAATCATCATAATACCATCATCGCATCATATCATAAAATAAAATAATAACAAAAACATAAGCAATAAATGATACACATAATGAGTCATAAAAATCAAATCTATCATAAAAGTATGTGTGTCAATTCCAATGGATATACAAAAATGCCCATGGGCTATAGTCATGTAGGTCAGTCGATCTCAAAAATGGATCAAGAACCAAGTAGAGAATCAATAAAATGTCGAGCCTGAGGCCCTTGCACCATCTCCTCCAATGCCACCTCCCCTTGTGGCAGTGTCGCGAGTTGAGTGATATGAGCCTATTGATATCTCTATTCGAGTCTAGATCCGTTGGCTAGGATAGGCAGAAGATTACCTCGAGGTAGAGTGCCCACTGACCTGTGAACCACCTACACCTGTTGGATACTTAGGTACAATATTGTGCCTCCTGAGCTGCATCTGAAGGATGGTGATATGATCCGTAAGTCCCCGAATCCTCTCCTCATGCTCATCTGACAAAGACTAAAGTCATCCCACATCTACTCTTGATTCTGCTGCTCGAACCTCCTGTGGTGTAGAAGGAGGAACAACAAACTGCATCCTAACATTGCCACCTCCAATAATAGCCTGCAAATCCTGTATCTGTGCTGAGATATGCTCAATGGTAGCATCTTGCTACTATACCTAGATTTTAGTGGCCTGGAGCTTAGCCTCGACCTCATGCAACTGTGCTCTCAGAGGAGAGTCTCTCCTCGGTCTTTAACTCCTCCTCATGAACATCAAGATCCTCTGCTACCACCTACTTTGTCGGTTGGCCCCATACCTTGGTCCTGGCTCAAACCTTGTATCGCACCATCACCCCTGCCATCATCCTCGTACCCTAGGATGCTGATGCCATGCCACATATGATCACCCCACCACTGAGAGTAGGCCTTTGTAACTCCCCCAGCCACTGTAGGGTCTATGGCTGGGGTATCCTCCTCGTCTGCAAGCTCTATGACCTATCGTGGAGGTAGGTCCTTCTCTACTACGAGGCGCCTGTACAAGAATGGTATCAAGGGCACATCCTGCTACAATCAGTACTAACAAATAATATGAGAGTAGAATAAATACTCCTAGATGGCAATCTTACGGCTAATGAGCCATCACCCATGCCATGTCCTGATAGTAAAACTAGTTGGATCATCCCAAATAGGACACTCGTAGTAAGGCTGCCACACGACATCTCTAGCCAACAGTCTAGTGAAAGCATCAGTGTAGTGGGATAGCTTCCTTATGAAAGTGTGGCTCTTACGCTCCTCATGCTCTCAAGACCATCTGGTAGCATAGCACTGTGTTCGAGCCTCAATAGCTATAATCCTGATCGAGAGCCCCTTAGGGCGATCTACCTTAATGTGCTCCTATACCCAAACTTGTAGGAGAAAACTACAAGCAATGTTGACACATCCTCATCGATGAATGTGGTACAACTCATCATAGCACTAAGCCAATAGCAATCTACCCCATGCATAGATGATAGGCTCCTCGCTATCTAGTAAGTCCTACACCATCACCAGGAGGTTCCAAGGGAACCTCAAACCTGAGTAGTTCAGGATAAGAACGTTGCTGATCACCATCAGCAATACGGCATGCCTCGTTGTGAAAACATGAGCATCATACCAAGCCTTAATAGATACTCCCCTGGACCTAGTCTCCTAGAGGGCCTGTGCAGAGCATGCTCCAAACACCCGAGCATAGACGACCACCTGATCATTAGTGGCCAACAAAGCAATGGGCACCCCATTGAATGGGATCTGAAAGATCCTGTAAACATCCTCTGACATGATAGTCATCTCACCAGATGGAAGGTGGAAGGTGTTGGTCTGCGGGTCCCAACGATGGGCTAAGGCCATAAGATAAGCCTAATAGACCATAATATGGGGCAACCTGATGATGTACTATAGCCCACGGGCCTTAAACCACTCCCAATCAATGTCATCAAATCTAAGAAGAAATTCAAGCAGGAGCTTCGGGTCCTGATCCCGAGCAGTGAGGATCTAAACAAAGCAGAAGAAAGACAAAACATAACTACAGTGCATCTAAGGCATGATTCACTATAAACATGAAAACGGTGCAAAATAGTATGATTTACTCTAAATCTAAGCAAAAGGATAATAAATTGCACCTAATCAAGCAAAGCAAAAATTCAAAAGTCAAAAAATCATAAAAATCAATACACAAAATACAAAAAACAAGGCTTAAGTTTTAGTCATTGTCGCTTACAGCGGTCGAAACCTAGCCTCTAGAGGAAGCAGCAGCCAAGGCCTGACAGTCAAATTTTTGACCGTTGGGATTTAAGCTTGGCTTCTTTGAGCAACAGTGGCTTAGAGTCGGCCGCTCTGAGCGACAGTGGCCAAGGGGTGGTACCACAAACCCGTGAACCATTGGCCAGAAAATAAAAAAATACAAATTTACCAAAATGACTTAAACCAAATAACAGAGGGAGGGAAAAAAACAAAATGGAAAGCAAATCCCCTACCCAAGCATCAAAACTAGGCTAAATTCAAAATGCCCAAAATGGCGGCAGTAGGTGAATAATGAAATTTTTTTGAAAAACCCTAGGTTGAAGCCACTGATAGATAGCAAAATTGGGGACTAGCCCACCGTAGCAAAATGGAACCTAAGCCTAATTACGGATTTTGTTCATTGCCAACAGGTTTAGTGAGGTTCATTTTGCTCATTTCTTAGTGAAGTTTAATTTTACTTAGACAAAGAAAAGAGAGCTAGGGTTTTGAAGAGAAATACCCGAGAAGCTCTGGCTCCTCCAGCAGTTGATGTCTCACCCCATGTAGCCATGTCCTTAGCACTAGCAATTTTTGAAGTTGCAACCGTCGTCGCTGCACCAAAGCTCTGAAAATAGAATCTTCAATAGTGAAAATGATAGGTCAAACCCTAGAATTGCAAATTTTATATTTCCTTAATTATGCCTTGGTCACTGCTAATGTCAACGGACCAAGCTTCTTGGTTGCTCAAGGCAACAATGACCACAGGCAGGAACTCAGAGGCCGTTGGACCTAACAATGGCCAGGCCCACAGATCAAAGTAAAGCAATTCCTTCCATGAGGGAATAACAAAACAACAAATAAGCACACTTTGGTGGTTTAGGATCATCAAAATGTTCAAAATAACAAAAAAATCACATAAAAGCACAATCTCAAGCAGGCCTCATACCTAGTTACTTACTCTATCAACTTGGCGATTGCAACGATTCACACTCCATGTATTTTGGTGAGATGAGTAGATAACCATAAGGCCACTTGGGGCAAAAACAACTCATTTTGGAATTACGATGTGCCACCCTTCAATACCAAAGAAGACCAAGATGGTCGGACTGCTCCATGGCTGTGAAAGGATCATCCTAATTCCCATATGACATCAATAATATTAAGTCAAAGTGATACAATCTAAACATAAATAGAATCACTCATCCTAACTCCCCAAGAAGGCTATTGATAATCGGAATGCTCCTCAGGATAAGGATAGATGATCATCATAAACAATTGGAATCACACTTGGATGTAGGATTGCCCAATAAAAGCAACAAATGCTAGAAAGGAACCAAATTAGTCATATTGGTCAAGCGACTTATCGCTTCATTCATTGTCATTTCTTCATTCATTGTGTGAGGAAGTAGTTCAAAACTTCAACATAATAATAATCAAAATAAACAAAATATCACTCGATCATAGCAAAATTGTGTTCGTCCTATGAATCATTGCATACAACAATCACAAATTTCCCTTGTTTTCTAGGAATGTAAGCAGACATGACATCTTCAATTGTAGCTCTCCTACCGATCGAAATTGTTGTAGCAGTTGAAGCTACCCGATTGAGTTTGAGGAACGAGTGCAGTTTAACATGCAAAAACCACTAAGATAAGTCCTCTAATTATTGATGCAATGATTCAATGGATGCATGCCATCTTACATGATTGGGCCATTCGACATTGATCATACCATTTATCACCATACACCCTACAAATAGATCAGTCTATGTTTTTGCTTAGCGTTGTGTTTTCCACATAGCGCATCACAAAAATGGGTATCTGTAGACACCTAAATCATGTCATTATTAGGGGAGCTACTTACATATACACACTCATAATATCATAAGACATAATCTTGGACTTTCCAAGCATCAACAGTGGTTATCACCACTCATTTGGGGCCTTTTCAAGCCATTCAATCTTGGCCGCTCAAGCCAAGAGTGACCAGATTCTAGTCACTTAAGCCTAGAGCGGTCAGACCTTAGCCATTGCAGATGATAGCGGCCAGATATTAGCCACTATAGACGATAGTGGCTAAGCCATAAGAAGTGGTTTTCCGACAAACAAGCCTAATCACAGGCGAAAGTGGTAGTCTGCATGCAATAAAGGTGAGCGAGAGTGACTTTGCATTCCTTTTCATGACCAGTTCACATGGGATGTTTGAGTTTGTATTTAGACTTAAGTTAACTGACCTCCAAGCATAAACAAAGGACAAAATCTTCTCATGCTAACGACCAGTTCGCATAGAAGACTCAAGTGGCCAGTTAGATTTTAGTTAACTGGCCTTCAAATATAGACAATGGACAAAATCTTCTCATGCTAACTTGCACTACGCATGAGAAATTTATTTCTAGGGCTTGGACATAGACCTAGGGTTTCACACTATAAAAGGTGCAAGCCTAAGAGCACCAAGAGATCCTGATCATATCCAGAGATCTTGTATCTTTTATCATAAGAGATATATAGGAGATCATTTCAGAGAGACATCTTCTTGAGGAGAGCTTTCGAGACTTGGAGAGTTCTCTTTGAGATCACGTGTACGACGAAGATTTGATGAATCGAATACCATAACACCTACTATTTCAACATCAGATTAAAGTCTTTGACCCATAGCTTTGGGGCAAATAGGGTAAGGTTTACTTTAGCGGTCGTTGTCTTGGACAGTGGCCCGTAGGCTTAGCTTAGATAGACAACATATTTTATTCTGTTTCTTTATGTTCTTATATCATTAGCATATATTTACATGATTTCATGGCATAGTTTTATCATATTTTTGTTACATTCTTTGATTACTAACAACCTCATCCAGGGAGGCAATCTCATACACCTAAATTTTTGTTGTTTCATTGCTTGCAGGGCCACAGGTACACTGGACGAAGATTACAACATACGAGAGCAAAAGGTATCCCTCTAGGAAACATACCTGGAGAAGGAGGCATCTATAAGCCCTCATACATTTTCGTATGTGGAACCGGGAAGCTTTTATAAGCGTAACACCTCTTTGCGAAATGGGCACTCCTTACTTATTTGTAATTTATAGTATCAAAATGGGTATCCCTAAGAGGGACCGACATGTAACTGGGGTTCAACATCAATAAAGAGATATATCTTTAGATTATTTCATGTTATATGATTTTTCCTCTTGTATTTTCATTTTATCTTTGGTATTTTAAATAGCATTGCAAATAGGGTTTTTAGAAAATGGACCGGTGCGTTCTCAGGGTTGCTACACATATTAGGTTTAGTGACACCAAAAAGGCTAAACCAACATCTGTTTCACCGAATAAGTACTTGTGAACTGAATTCCTGAACTGTAATCTGCCCAAACCTTCCATCGTCGACAGCCTTGGACACCACCCCAAATTTGATAAATATTGAAAATTAAATGATGACAATAACAACACTCATCAATAGTAGCAGTTTCTAATGCATAGGATAAATACTCTTGTAAACTTCTAATAAATATCTTGTAATTAGAAACTGCACAAATAATAATAATAATCCAATAGATTATGATTTCAACATTAGGGATAGCTTACAAAATAATAAGCTTAAGTAGATTACAAAATAGGTTTACTAACCACTTAGCTTAGGAAGCGCTAACGGTGATTAAAATAGATTATTCTAACAACCTAACTAAAATATCATAGGATATTTTAGTTACTAACCTTAGTTAACTAGGAGATATTTTATGGAACAGTAAATATCTCCTATGGTAAAAAGTAGATGTAATAACCTATGTAGTATAATGCAATATACTACCTATTTTACCCTAACATCCCCCCTTTATTACATTACTTTGATATACAAAGTCTACTTTGGAACAACTCAAATTTGACACGTCCAAGTGCCTTTGTGAAGATGTCAGCAACCTGTTCGTCGGTGGGAATGTATTGGAGCTTGATCCTGTGTTTAGGAACTTCATCACGAATGAAATGACAATCTGTGTCAATATGCTTTGTGCGTTCATGATGGACTGGATTCTTGACCAAGTTCAAAACACCTGAGTTGTCGCAAAACATGTGAATAGGAAGTTTCTTTGGTAGGCCCATGGTAGCCAAGATGTGACTTAACCATATCGCTTCACACACAGCTCCACGTGTAGCGCGATATTCTGCCTCAGTTGAAGATAAAGCAACCACCTATTGCTTTTTACTATGCCATGAGACAGGACCAGATCCAAGATGAAATACATATCCTGATGTTGATTTTCTGTCATCTAGGGATCCAACGTAGTCAGAGTCAGTGTAACTCTGTAAGAAGAATGAGTTATTCTTCTTATACTCTAGACCATATTCTACACTACCCTGAATGTAGTGAAGAACACGCTTAGTTGCTTTCCAGTGAGAGACCTTTGGTTCCTGCATGAACCGAGAAAGATAGTTTACAACATAAGTAATGTCTGGTCTAGTATTGGTCAGATAGATGAGGCTTCCAATCATCTATCTATATAGCGTGCCATCTACCTATGGTGAGTCATCATACCATGATAACTGAAGCCCTGATTCCATCGGTGTTGCTTTGGGCTTACAATCAGTCATACGATATTTTTCTACTAAAGTCTTGGCATACTTTTTCTGAGTCACCCTAAGATGATTCTTCTTTTGTTCTATCTCAAGGCCAAGACAGTAGTGGAGAAGTCCTAGATCTGTCATATCAAATGACTCTTTCAAGTCATCTTTCACGGCGTTGATCAATTTCTCTGAATTGCCAGTGATGATCAGATCATCTACATATAATACAAGAATCACTATTTCAGAACCTGTGTTCTTGATATAGAGATTTGCATCTGATGGACTTCTCTTGAATCCATGCTGTAGTAGGTGACTATCCATTTTGATGTACCATGCTCTTGGGGCTTGTTTTAGCCCGTATAATGATTTGACCAACTTGCAAACCTTTTGCTCATGGCCTTCCTCAGAAAATCTTGGAGGTTGAGTCATGTATACCTCTTCTTTTAAGTCACCATTTAGAAAGGCACTTTTTACATCCATCTGATGTAATTTCCATCCGAACTGTGCTGCCATAGCACAAAGAACTCGAATGGTGGTCATCCTTGCAGTGGGTGCAAAGGTTTCCTCATAATCAAGGCCTTCCTTTTGAGCATAGCCCTTCGCCACAAGATGGGCCTTATGCTTGTCTATGGTGCCATCTGCCTTATATTTGACTTTGTAAACCCATTTGCAGCCTATGGGTTTCTTTCCTTTAGGCAAATCCACCAGCTTCCATGTTTTATTCTTCATGAGGGAATTATGTTCAGCATCCATAGCTGCCTTCCACTGAGGCAGTCTAAGTGCTTCATCAACTGTAGAAGGTTCATTTTCATCATATGATGACATGTAAACCCTCTCCTCATCAATTTCCATATCATCTCCACTTTCTAAATCTCTATCAACATAAAGCTCTTGAAAATCTGCACAAAGATCATCAACTGAAGTAGATGCTTCTGCCTTTCTCTGTCGAGACATGCTTCGTGTCTTTGGGTGATTGAGAGTGAGATCAGGTGGTGAAGTGAGTTTGGAATCTCTCATAGTACTTGTATACCATTTTGGAGGCTTTTTCTGTTGTGGAGGAGGAAGTGGTTGTTGCTCCTCATCATCCAGGTATACTGATGTAGTGTTAGATGTGAAAGCTTCATCAAACACTACATCTCTACTAATATGTATTTTCTTGGTGAATGGATCTATCAACCGATAGCCTTTTGAGAATTCATCATATCCAAGAAAAACACATTGTAGGGTCTTCTCATCTAACTTCTTTCTTTTCTCCTTAGGTATATGCATAAAAGCCTTACACCCAAATACTCGTAGATGAGATATGGAGGGTTTCCTTCCACTCCATGCTTCCTGAGGAGTCATACCTTCAAGAGCCCATGTGGGTGCCCTATTTAGAAGATATACTGTAGTTGTTACAACTTCAGCCCAATAAATGTGCTCAAGATTGGCTCCCTTAAGCATACATCGAACCATTTCCATAATGGAACGATTTCTTCTCTCAGCAACTCCATTTGACTGAGGAGAATAGGTTGTTGTTAACTATCTTTTTATCCCATGTTTCTACAAAAATGAGGAAAATTATTTTGATGTGTATTCCCCCCTCGATCTGAATGGAGGGTCTTTATGAAACATCCTGATTCTTTCTCAACAAGTTTCTTGAACTGCTAAAAATAGTCAAATGCTTTAGACTTCAACTGCAAGAAGAAGACCCACATTTTTCGTGAGTGATCATCTACAAACAATTGAAAATACCTTTTTCCTCCACAACTAGTAGACATAGGACCACACAAATCTGTGTGAACTAACTCCAAAGGTACCTTAGCTCGAAAGGAGCTAGGTTCAAAAGGTACTCTATGTTGCTTTCCTGACAAGCAATCTGAGCACACTGGCAAAGTAGATGAAAGAGTAGGCAGTCCTTTCACCATTTGATATTTACTGAGTTCAAGTAAATACCCTGAGCTTAGATGCCCAAATCTCTTATGCCATAGAGAAGTGGCCTCTTTTGTGGTTACTGCCATTGTAGTATGTGGTGAGGTAATTGCATCTAAGATGAACAAACCATGTTTGTAAGAACCTGTTGCTATCTGTTTTCCTTTTTGAGTGATAAAGCAACGTTTCTTTTCTTGGTCCACTTTGAAATTGACATTCATGTTATTGTCCAGGATTTGTGGAACTGACAAGAGATTATTTTTCAATCCTGGTACATAAAGAACTTTTTGAATCTTACATTCTCCATCTGGAAGGGAGACAGAAACACTTCCTTCTCCCTGAACTCGATAGGTCTTATCATCAGCAATGGTCATTGGTCTACCTTCTCGAGCCTCAAATGTCTCAAACCAGGACTTATCGCCAGTCATATGCTTACTAGCGCCTGAATCTATGTACCAAACAATATCCTTGTGAGGGGAGTCTGTATGAGTCATGAGCACTTTGTGTGCTCGTTCAGAGTCCGAACTAGAATCTTCAACAGCAATATGTCCCTGTTGTTGCTTGTTCTTGTTCTTTGGTTTACCTTTGCCCTTCTTTTGTCCTTGTTCATTGGGAGGTTTGTTCTTAAACCAACATCTCTTGGTTTCATGAGTGTCCTTATCACAAATTTTACAATACTGCTTCTTCTTCTGAGTCTCTTTGCCTTTACCCTTGTCTTTGTTAGAAGAAGATCCTTTCTGTTGATTCCACTTTTTCTTTCCACTTTGCTTGTTTGAGAAAAGTGCATTGTTGGATGCCTCATCTCTTTGGAGTTGATTAGCTTCTTCAGTTTGAAGTAAATTTACCAACTCTACAAAAGTCACTGTCCTCCCAGAGACTTGTAGTGAAGTGATCAACATTCTATAGGAGTCTGGAAGAGCCCTCAAAATGATTGAGGTCAGGACTTTGTCTTCCACTTTTTCTCCTAAGGCTTGCAGTTTTGTTTTTATATCTACCACTCTGCAGAGGAATAGCTCTACTGTCTCTCCAGATTTCATATGAAGAGTATGAAGCTGTGTTTGAAGGTTAAGAATTGTTGATTGATTCTTTCCTTCAAAAATGGTTGCTAAGGCATCCCATGCCTCCTTACCATTTTTAGCTTCACTTATATGAGGTTGTATGTCATCAGTAATAGCTAGCAAGATCAATAAGGAAAGTCTTTTATCCTTTTTATCATATGTTGTCTGATCTGCTCCTGGTGATGTGGGTCTAGAATCAGTGCCATCCACTATTCCCCACATCTCCTCTATAGTTAAAATAGCTTTCATCTTAGTTTTCCAGGCAGAATAATTTGAACCTTTAAGCAGTTGGCTCTCATTGAGATACTTGTTTATCATGGCCATGGTGAAGGTTTCAAATTTGATGTGACTAAGATGACTTTATCTTGCAGTATACCCTCAAAAGAGTATATGGAAGATTTTAATTTGCTCTTTAAGATATTTAATGGCACCTGCCTTAACACCCTTAACAAGGGATGAAAATTTTGAGGAAATTAAGCCAAACAAATAGAGCAAATTAAAGGGGTAGGTTTTGGAAGACTTCTGATTTTGCTCTCTAGGATATTTAATGGCACCTGCCTTAACACCCTTCAAGAAGGATGGAAAGTTTGAGGAAATTAAGCCAAACAAAGAGAGTGAATCAAGGTGTTTGGATTTTGACCTTTGATGGGGAGTAAAAATTGACTTGTTTAACCTGTGCAAGGTGTAGCACGATTTTAGTGAAGTTTGGGTTTATGAAATGCTCTTCAATGTTCTTATGATTGTTTAATTGCACACAAAAAACATGATGGTTAGTGCAATAATAAAAAAGAGAGCAACCCAAATTATTATCACTATAGGTGTCGGATGCAACCAAAAATGCACCTAGTGTAGTCAATTTTAAGAAAAGGTGTCGAGTACAATCGAGAATGCACCTTTCTTACTCTGAAATATCCCCCCTTTCTCTTTACAATTTTGAAAAAAAATAGAATCACAAAATGTGACTTCTATCCCCCCTTAATTTTTACAAAATTGAGAAATCGAGCACTCCTTTCAAGACAAGTCGACACACGACCCGCGTTTGAAAGGCTTCCAGACCAGTCGACACACGACTTGGTTTATGTCTTCAACACTCAAGCATTAGGATCAAAAATAGGTTCAAAATTCTTCTCAAGTTTACAACAAAAAATTTGCAATTTTATGTCTTATATCTCCTTTGTGAAGGAGAAAACAAAAGCAAATGTTTGGTTTTGTTGCAAAAAAAATGACCTTTGTCCTTGCCCAATGTTTTGGTTTTGCAATAGAATATAAAGTTCCTATGTCTCTTTATCTCCAAAAAAATGTGGGAGAAAACTATAGGAATTTTGAGGAGTTTATTGCAAAAAATGTTGAAGAAAAAACTGCTATGTTTTGCAACCAAATTCTGAATCTCTTTGTCTCTTTATCTCCAAGTTTTGAAGAAAACTAAAGAAATTTGATGGCTTTAGTTTGCAAAAAAAATGTCTAAGTTTTAATGCTTAAAAAAATATATTTAATGATTAAAAATTTTATATAATAAAGTTTTTTGGAAAAAAAAATCATTTAAAAAATGGTTAAAAATGATTTTAATTGACCAAAAAAGTACTAAATTATATAAAAAATATCAAAAAAATATTTTAAAGCAAAATAAACTTTAGACAATAATTTTTATAAAAAAAATTAATCCTTGCCCAACAGACGAGCACGCGGGTCGAACCCGTGACCTCACGCGGGTCAATGAGGGCACTAACCAACAAGCTAGCTAAGCGGCTTTGGTATTCAACTGGCAGTGATGACATTTAACAAATGGGAAGGAAGGGTTTTTTTTTTTTAACTTCTTGTTTTATCCCACATGCGGGCGACATTTGCAACTGTGGACTTTAAATATGGGAGGGCTTACCTCCTTCATCGATTGCCTTCAGGTAATTTGCATGACACATGTTTTTCCACTCGCTAGCCAAACATAACACACCAGCTGTTGAGCCACTGCAAGATGCCACGTCTACACCACGTTAGGTCACTTCAATGCACCATGTCTACTTCGATTGCCACATCACCACCAGGATCCACATCAGATCCTCAGTTTAGGTGCTAGGTCCACATCAAATGTATGCTCCACGTCGGCTCTAGTCGTCATGTCAGTAGCTCGATTGAGGCGCCAAGTCCACGTCAGAGGCACACTCAACGTTAGCTCAGGAGATGGGCCGGATAGGCCACATAGATACTCAAGAGATGTGTCAAATAGGACACTCAGATGCTCGAGAGATGTACCAAATAGTTTGAGATTGATCTGAATCTATGCCTCGATATCTATGCCTGAGGTCGCATGGATCAGGTCGATCATTGATCCCAGTCATGGGATTTCAATCGAGTGTGAGCGTCAGAATGCCTTTTCGATCGCCAGCATGGCCCATAGGGGTAATATGGACTCAGGATCCATGTGGGTCCTTAGATGCGCATAGGTTCAAGATGACCTCGAGATTTGTGTGGGTCCTCAAGATGCGTGCAAATGCAATATGGCCTTGAGATCCGTGTTGTACAAGGTCTCATAGGACCAGGTGGAACGAGCAAAGCTCGTATTAGACGTCCCAGTGATGATGCCAATGTAGGTAGAAATTGCACAAATAATAATAATCCAATAGATTATGATTTCAACATTAGGGATAGCTTACGAAATTATAAGCTTAAGTAGATTACAAAATAGGTTTACTAACCACTTAGCTTAGGAAGCGCTAACGGTGGTTGTAAATAGATTATGCTAACAACCTAACTAAAATATCATAGGATATTTTAGTTATTAACCTTAGTTAACTTAGGAGATATTTTATGGAACAATAAATATCTCCTATGGTAAAAGGTAGATGTAATAACCAATGTAGTATAATGCAATATACTACCTATTATACCCTAACATATCTCAAGCATATCTTTTGGAGGTAAAGTATATCTTAAGCGTCCTACTAAATTTCTCCAATGAGCCAAAAATTCTAAAAATGTTTCCTCTTTACCTTGTTTCAAATTATAAACATCTTTCATGGTTACTTCCTTTTCAATATATGCACCTAACTTTTGAACAAATAATTCTACTGTTTCTTCAACATTCTTCAAGGAATAATTAGGCAACTGATAGTACCATTCTAATTCCATACCACCAAGACTCTTAGGGAATTTTTTTAGTAACAACATGTCATCATATATGAGATCATGGCATGTTGTCCTAAACCTTCCTAAATACTCTATTAGATCTTCTATCCCCTTATATATAGGAAATTTTGAGATAGTAAAATGCTGAGGATAAGGCCTATCAACAATAATAGGATCCAATGGTTGATTACACATTTTCTCATAACTATAATTAAAACTTGAGGGTTGAATCATATCAATTTTGGAAACCAACTACTTTACCATATTTATCAAATTCTACACTTTTGGACTATTGTTATGCAATGCCCCCAGATTCCTGAAGGGAGGCATGTTGAAAAGGTTGATACTATTAAGGTATGTGGTATCTTGTTCAAGAGGATAACCGACATTTGGTAGAATAGAGGCAATAGTGTTGAGATAACCAGATTGAGGAGGAAATTGAAATTTTTGAATGGCACTACTAGTTGGAGGGACTTGTAGATTCCTTCTAACGTTGGTGGTTACCTTAGTGGCATAAGTTGGATGGTGAACAGGATTACCATGATTCAAAGATTCACTCAAGGATTTATCACGAGATGGTCTAACTTCCTCAAGTAGAGATTCTTCCTCTAAATCTACATCTAAGGCATGCTTATGATATTTATAAAAGGTCCACACATGTTCAAAATATTTGAAGATAAGGTTCCCCTCGGGCCCCTTAATAGGATCAAGACTATTATCAATTTGATCATTCTCATGGATAATCTCATCAAAACTAAAAATCCTTCTTCCATTCCCAAGGTTGGAAGCCATTAGAAAAAAAAAAGGAGAAAGGTTAGGGTAGAAAGGGAGGAACTAAGGCCAAAAAAACAAGCACCAAAAATTATGCTTTTTAGATTTTTTTGATCTAACACATAAAATTAATGATCCTAATTAAAATTTTAAAAGAAAAGGAGGTGTTCACATCGGGTTTACCAAATATGTAGAGGGGAAAAACTACCCTACCACATACTATTCTCAAGGCTAGATTTGCAAAGAGAGAAATCCTTGAGGTGAACCACGGGGGTACACTCGGTGCTAAAGGGTGGGAAGGGTTTACCAAGAATGGCTTTAAGAACTCGCTTTAAGTCCACAAGAATTTTAGGAATGTTTGATGTATTCGTTTCAAGATAATCATCTAGATTTGGTTTTTATATATCTATGTTATAAAATATAAAGGGCAATGCAAAAATATAGAATACAAGAGTACAAGAGCTAACCCTAGAATGATTATTTATTTGAATGCTTTTCTAGGGTTTTAATATAGGAAACCTTTAAGCAAGGGCTCAAGAGAGGATGCATAGACATAATTAACCCTAAGTGAACACTATATTATTTTTATCCTTTAAATGCCTAGAAATCAATTAAATATATTTCTTTTAAATCAGATCTAGTGTTTACAACATAAATATAAGGCACATAAAAAACAACCTAAATATTAA
Source organism: Wollemia nobilis (assembly GCA_028583015.1). Classification (NCBI taxonomy): domain Eukaryota; kingdom Viridiplantae; phylum Streptophyta; class Pinopsida; order Araucariales; family Araucariaceae; genus Wollemia; species Wollemia nobilis. Next base: position 1,335,197 of record JAQPPZ010002678.1, read on the forward strand.
TTGGAACACTTAGATTATGTAGTAGCCAAGTCCCCTAGATCATTTTAGTTGATCTTTGGTAAATAGAACCAAAAATTGGCCTTTGAAAGAAATCAAGCATATCAAGATATAACAGAATAAAATGATAGAAATATAAAACAGAATACGACACTATGCTCTATATGTAGTCTAGAATGCAAGTGTGAAGTCTAGAATAGCAGATTACCCCCAAACACTATTTGGATGAAATCATGCCCCGTAGCAGGCAATAATGATTTCGTGCAGGCAAAATCATGCCCCATAAATATCCGAGCACAATTTTGTAGAAACTATGTGAAAAATAGAAGACATGTGTGAAATCTTAATTATGTCAATTAGAAAATCTAAACATACATGCAAAAGAGCAAATTCACCTAGAAAAAAGTGCAAAATAAAATAGAAGGGTTAAGACCTCCCAAATAGTTGATCTCTCCTTAGGGCTCCCACACAAATCCACCAAAGCAAGCAACAACAATCAATAGTCCAATGCAACAGAGAAGAAATCAAACTTCACACTTCAAAACTAGCTTGCTTGCAGGAGAAGAAGGATGTAGATCAATTAGCAAGCACTTCTAAAATCACTATTCATTTTTATTGTCATTATCATAAAATGTTGTCATGTTGTAGAAATGAAATTAAAACCTCCTTATATAGCATATTTTAAGGTAAGACAAGTGGGAAAATCGAGGAGGACTGATGTAAAACATGCCAACTTTGAAGAATTAGGGTTTTCTTAGAGAAAAATCCTAAAAGGTGAAATTGCACCCCGTCCAGGCCAATCGCAATTTTCCCTATGCAAAATTGTGTCCCATCAAGGGTGAGCATGATTTTGCATATAGAGGAAAAAAAGGAAAAATAGGGGGGAGAAGCCTACCCATTTTCCTAGGAAAGTCTACGGGGTCTCCCATAGGGCTCTAGGAAGATTTCCCACTAAAGTGGGTCAATTTTCCATGTCGACAGCTATGTCATGCCAAGGAAGCCACATATGTGAAAATCAATTATCATATAGCCATTTAGGTTTCTTGACCAATCACAACTAAGCAACATCCCATATGCATATGGGATATCCACAACCTAAATATCAACGTATTGGTGTATCCCATATTTAGCAGCTAACTATATATGGAGTTGATTCAGCACCCCAACCACATTTACCTTTGTATTATCCAACTAGAATGCCTTCTTGTTTGATGGAGCAAGAGTTAGTCCAAATTTTTGGTTGACCCCATACGATATCACATTGCTATAAGCAATTCAATCCACAAGATAATATGTAAGTTTTTTCTAACAATTCTAATAGTCAAAAGGAAAGGAGAGGATTCTACCTTTTCTTTGTATATGGCCACCTGAGCATCAGAAGCCTTTTTCAACTCTTTTTTATTTTTATTAGAGAGAGTTTTAAGTAAAAAATATTTTTTTTTCATTCAATTGAGCTTACCTTAAACAAAAAAATGTTTACCTTGGTTTTCTTAAGGTATTTAATAATAGTGTATCTTGATTTTTTTTGTACTAGGATATTATCTATCTATGGTAATGGTATATTAGATTTTGGTTGTGTAGGCACTACAAGACCCTTAGGTGGGATTGGGTTTCTATTGGCTCTCTCTTCATGTGGGATGGAATTTTTTTTGGGAGGTGTGGAAGAAGTTAGTGTTTTTTACCTTTACTTTGAAGAATAAAATTGTTACCTCTCTAAAATCGGTGGTAAGTTTGCACCTCTTCTTCCAAGTATTATTTAGGTCCCTCTTTGTCCAATCCTAAGGGTTTGAATGTATTTAAAACTAATGTTGTCCCTACATTCTGATTAGCTTGATTCCCAACATTCTTATTGATGGGCACTAATTCCAAATTTTCCATCTCTTTTAGATCATAACCAAAGTAGTTTTGAACTTTGGATAGTCAGTTTCACCATGTTGAGCAGTAGAATGGAACCTACACCAATTAGGCAGAGTAAGATCATCCAAATTTACTGAAGTGTGTGAATTATTATTTAATTGATTTTGGTTGCTAGAAATATTTGGGACTTCTCCATTATTTGAGCGAGTATCCCATTGGCGATTAGTCCTTTGAAAGTTAAAGTTCATATTTTAATTATTATTTATAGGTGGATTTTGAAGAACTTTCCTTTGTAGTTGAAGCATATCATTGCTCAGTTTTTGAACCATCCTTTGTATGTTATCTAACTTAGGATTTGAGTTATTAGGTTGACTTGGTCTTGGTTGACCTATTACATTATTTGCAAGTTTAGATGTATTTAGAAATGTAGGGAAATATGGTTGGTTATTTGCTAGAGTTGTATGATTGATAATGTTTTTTGTGATCATAAAATTTTCTAGATATGTTGGAATAATCTATCAACTGCTTACTATTATTATCTTGAAATGCACCTAATCTCAAAAAGAGGAGGACAATGTTGCACTTGCATCTCACATAGAGAAAAATAACAAGAAGCATCACAGGGTAAAAGGGAAGGACTGCCTATGAGGCAAGATCCAAGGTTTTTAATCAAGGTCAAATCCTCATTGAATTTTAACTCCTTCAAGCATAATGACCTCCACAAGCTAAGGCCAAGGTGTGGGTAGCCAAAAAAATGAATTGCAATAAAAGTAAAAAAATAATAAATTGAATGTGCAAAAAATTAAATCCCTAATCTATAGAGATGATGCATTAAAGAATTAAAAAATTCCCTATTTTTGACAAGTGTAAATTGAAAATGAAAAACATCACCTATGGTTAGTGAACAAAACCAAGCAAAACACCACCAAAAATTGACCCAAGTGAAGAGAAAGAGGATAAAAATGAGTCACGACTTCCATTAACCTATTGAAATGATTACATGACAATGAGGCCTAGAGAAATTGATGCTGCCTAGGCATGAGAAAAGGCTTGGGATCCCTTTGTTATAGTAGGAAAGAAGGGTGAAATAAATAGCCTACAAGTTCAGGTTTTGGGTACGAGCAAACAAATTTTAATGTATTTTATAATAAAAATGGGTCTATTTATAGGTTGAGATGAGGGTGCCTTCCCTTCAAATATTTAAGTAGAATTTCTATAGATATCCTCTATTTTATTGTTGAAAATCCTTCTAAAATTGATGTGATAGCAGCTTTGAGGTATTTATATCTAGAGCTATAAATATTGAAAGCTTTATGGCCTTCAAATAATTGGTGTGCATGACTAGGCTCTCAATTGCTGCATTGAGGTGGCTACAACATAACTGTTCCATCATGCATCTTTTGGAATGTGTCACTCTGCTAATATGATAGATATGACCTCCTTGATTGGCATAGGTGGATAGGATAGGATCATGCATCTGGTAGGCGATGGCTACAACTAGTGTATTATTGGTTTTCATAGGCTTGGTCACAAAAATTAAGCTTTGTGGCCACTAGTAGATATTTCATTTAATGCCCTTTTGCATAATTCTTTGTTCATGCATGCGGTTGCCACATGTCCTTGGATGAAATGAAACCTCCTTTAGCCAATGGTAGGCCTTCACCTTAGGAATTGGTTCTTTCCTCTCATGGGTTTTTAATTGGCTTCCACATGTCTCCTAGGCTTCAATCGAAGTCTTTTCTCCTTCATTGGTGCCTCTTTGGTTAGAAGGACCATGCAAGTTGTTGGATTGAAAATCAATGGTTCGTGAGCCTTGGTGCCCTTGTTGGATTGATTTGGGAAGTCATGGAGCATTGGCCATAGATGGAAGATCTAAAGATGACATGGATTTTAGGTCACCCATTCTTTCTTGAAGATCATTTCTCTTGATCAAAGTTAAGAAGCACCTTTTTGATAAGAGGCAAGAAGTGCCTTTCGACTACAAAGCCTCGTCTAGTCCTTCTTCTAATTGATCTAGCTTAGGGTGAAGTGGGGCTGTAGGGAAAGTTTACCTATATATTTGATGGCTTTTAGGGCTCCTCAACATGCTAAAAGAGTGAACCTAGAATCTTCTTGCCTTGTCCATTGGGTGTGGAGTCAAAATTTAAAATCCATATTTATAAATGAAAGAATGATAAAATTTAGAGGAGGCATATACACAGCCTGATTAAGACAAAAATATCCTTAAGGTAATATTTTGTCAAAGCAACATGACTTCAGACCTTACTTTTTAAAGTTCACAACCATAGTTCTTCCCCCAACCTAATGAGTATCACCTTGCTTTTTTCCATGGGCTAGGATGCTTGATAATTGGCATACAGGAAAGGACTTCCTAGACTCTTGATTGTGATAGTGTTCAGTTCTGGCCCTTTTTCATTCCTTTGATTCTATACCACTACCCTTTTTTAGGCATTCTATTCCCTGACTTGAATGTTTTGGGTTTTCTTTTCTTGGCTTATTCCTATAATTGTATACAAAATATATCAATATTTTTATTTCAACCTAATTATTCACTGAGGTTGACTTGGTTCCCAAATCCATCCCCTAAATCAGGGAGTGGATCCATGGTTTTTGAGTGAATGGAAACCATGTCCCTTGTGGAGCCCCTTTAGCTATCACTAGGAAGGCTTCAAGGTCTCTACTTAGGGAGAGGATGAGCTTAGCTATCATCGATAAGGCTAAAGATTTCCATATACTTGCCTTGGGTGTTCATGAAGAACACAAGCTTATACTGAGAGGGGGGGGTGAACAGTATAAGACCTCTTTTTACTTTTTCCTTTATATTTCAAAATAGTAAAGCAATATACCCAAAGCAATATCAAAGCAATGCACAAAATCATCCACAAAGTGACATCAATTTTAACGTGGTTCACCCAGAATGGTCGGGCTACGTCCACAAAACTTTTCTCTAAAAGTTATCTCAAAGTTCTTTGGGAATCCTTCCCAATTACAATGTTTATGAGCCTCGGCTCAAAGGAGATACCTTCCCCCAATCAGAATTTATGAGCCTCTGCTCAAAGGAGATACCTTCCCCCACAAAATTAAGCCCCCCTCAAAGGAGATACCTTCCCCTCTCGCTCCGGAAATGATCCCTCGAAGATCAACCGCCTCTACCTCTTGCCAAGCACGTGGAACTCCTTTCCACCGAAGACCTCCTGTCCTCAATGCTTAGCCTAAGAGACCTCTCGCCTTCTATGATCACGTCCACAACAGCCAAAAACCCCCCCCAAAAAAAACCCCCCCCCCCACAACACCCCCCCCCCCCCCCCCCCCCACCCCCCCCCAACAAAAAAACCCCCCCCCCACAAGCCTTCTCAAAGACTTGCCAAATCTGTTCTCAGGTTCTTCTCAAAGAACCAATGCACCTCTGTCCTCAAGCAACACTCCGCATTCGTCTTTGCCCTTTGTGCTCTCTACGCCCTCTGCTCTCTTTGCGCAATCACAACCGCACTTGATCGAACTTCAACCTTTGCACCTCTATGCAATCACAGTGGCACCGTCTTCGCACACTCTGCTTCCTTTGTGATCTTTCACACTTAGAATGATTCGACGAAATGCACTCTGCACACTACGATCGAATTTCGCACTCTGCTCTCGATGATCGAACTTCTTGCTCTGCACTATCTACGAACGTCGCACATCAACAACACATCCATTCTCTTCAACTCTCCAAACAGCCCTCCTTTTATAACAAAATTTTCATGAAGAAAACTTTAATCTTAGTCGATTGTTATAACAAATGCAAACCCTAATCTTCGTCGACTGCAAGCCCTAATCTTCATCGGCTAAAATTTGACTTTGTCGGCTTCACTGCCTCTGTAACTCTTCTGTAGCTTCTGCCATGAAAATACAACATGTCACGATATCGTGACACTTTTCGCTTTCTTAACCTCTTCTCGGCTTGCACCCGTGAAAGCAGAACATGTCACGAAATCGTGACACTTTCGCTTCCTTGCACTCTTTTCTGCTTGCACTAGCGAAAATGGAACATGTCACGAAATCGTGACACTTTCGTTGCCTTGTGCTTTTCTCTGCCTTACGCCCGCAAAAATGGAACATGTCACGAAATCATGACGCTTTCGCCTTTGAGCTCTTCCTTCTTGAATTTGTCACGAAATCATGACGCTTCTTCTTCCATGCTCTTTCATTTTGCTTCTATCATGAAATCGTGACTCTTCTCCTGTTGAAGACCTGCTTTCTATTTCTGTCATGAAATCGTGACACTTTCTCCAACCGTATGCTGCCATCTCAATCTGTCATGAAATCGTGACACTTTTTGCATCCGTAAGCTTTCTCTTCAACCTATCACGAAATCATGACACTTTCTTACTTTGAAACCTTTCCTTTGCTGCATGTCACAAAATCGCGACAGTTCTTACTTGGAACATTTTCATCTGTAACATGTCGCAAAATCGTGACGGTTCTCACTTCGTTCTACTTATCTGCAGCATGTCGCGAAATCGTGACACTTTTCGTGTTACTTTCTCTCTCTTCGAACTTGTCACGAAATCGTGACAATTCACACTACGGACTCTCTCTTCTGCATTATGTCGCGAAATCGTGACACTTTTTCTTTCGGACTCTCTCTCCTGCAACATGTCGCGAAATCGTGACACTTTTTCGTCCGTACAACCTTCCTTGCAATATGTCGCGAAATCGTGACATTTCTGACTCCGTACATTCTCTCTCCTCTTTGAGTCGCGAAACTGCGACATGTCGCGATATCGCGACACTTTTCTAACTTGCTTTCTCTCTCCTGCTTAAGTCGCGAAAATGCGACATGTCGCGATATCGCGACACTTTTCTAAAAAGCTTTCTCTCTCCGCTTAAGTCGCGAAAATGCGACATGTCGCGATATCGCGACATTTTTCCAACTTACTTTCTTTCGAACCCGTCGCCTTGGGGTTTGCAAAAGACCTTTGAAACTGTCATGTCAGTAACCTTCATCAAAACAAATTATTTGACATCAAATCAAATTCCTTCAAAAGCTTCTTGACATCAATGACAACTTATATACTTGAGCAAAGGCAATGTACCCAAAGTACCCAAAATTGCCAACAATCTCCCCCTTTGTCATTGATGGCAAACCTTTACTGAAAACACTTCTCAAGAGCCAAAACTGAAACCAATTGTGCTAACAATTGACAAACTATGCCCACAACTGAGAATCTTCCTTTGAAGTTTTGCTCCCCCTGACTTGAAGCTTTCCTCTTCACTTGAAGCTCTCCCCCTTACTCATATCTCTCCCCCTTTGTCATCAATGGCAAAGGGTCACCTTTGGGGCTCGGGACCAAGAATGAGCCTCTTAGCTCAGTCCCTCCCCCACCTCCCGATGAGGTGATTAATTTTGGGGTGGGAGTAAAACTCCCATTAGGCACTGATCATCATCAGCGTCTATAACTTCCTTGTCGGGCCTTCTCTTGAACTCTTTGTCCATATTCCTGTTCTTGTTACTGTTCTTGTTCTTATTCTCATCCCTGTTCTTGTTCATGCCTTGATCCTTGGACCTGATCATGCCACTGTTCTTGTACCTGTATTCTAGAATTTCAGCTCTACACTGTCTGATTATATGACCTTCATTGTTGCACTTGAAACACTTGACGATGTTGTTTCTCTGAGGTAAACCTGATCTTTGAATCCACCAGTTCTGCCCAAACCTGTTCTGACCAAACCTGTTCTGGCCGAACCTATTTTGATCAAACCTGTTCCTGTTATTTACCTCGCAATAGACTGCCTTGTGCCCAAACTGTTGACAAGAGTAGCAATACCCTTGAAAGAAACTAGCACTTCTAAAATTGTCATTTACCTTCTTCACTTGAGCCATGCAATGTGAAGCCATGTGACCAAACCCGTGACACGTAAAACATCTGCCTTGAAATTTTCCTTTATTTGACCTCTTGGGTCCTGAAAACTTCTTCTTCTCATTCTGAATTCTGTTTTCTGTTTCTGCGCATCTATCATTCAAGGACTCATGATCTGAAATACTTTCCTCATCGGAACTCTCTTCCTTTTGGAGTCTCTTACTAGACTCTCCAACTTGTTCCTTGTGTGGCTTAACAAAACCAAGGCCTATTTTATCTGTTGTTTTTCTTTGACCTTTGATGAGTGACTTAACCTTTTTGGAGCTATCTTGAAACCTCGTAAAGCTTATCCTTGTACTCTTTAGTTTCCTCTTTCAAAGAAGCCATTTTCTGTTCCAACTCACTATACTCAAGAACCTTAGACTCTAACTCATCCTTGAGTTCTTGTGTCTTAGCTATAGAGAAATCAAGATTTTCTATAAGATCATCTCTCTCCATACAACATTCATCTAACTTATCCTTGAGTCTAGCATTCTTCTTTCTTTCCTTTTTCAAAGCACTAAGAGCATTAGTAAGTTCACTTTCAAGATCCTTTATTTGTTTGCTTTCTGAATCATCAAAGCCTTTTTCAGATTTCTTATCACTAGAGGTGCTACCTTTTTCAAAAACCATACATGCATCTTCCTTATAGTTTTCTGAAGCATCCTCATACATACTAGAAACCAAATCATTATTTGTACAATCATCCTCAAGGTGACCAAAATTTCCACATCTAAGACATTTCATGATAATGAATCTATGTTTCTGGTTCTTCCTCTTTTTCTGATATGAACAACATCTCATTTTCATCATCACTTGAAGAACTTTCACTATCACTACTAGAACACTTACTTGCTTTGTCTAGGTAGAAACTCTTCTTGTGCTTGTGAGAATACCTCTTTCCTTGATTGTTGTGCTCATCTTTGTTCTTTCTGTGATGCTTGTGCTTTTCAGAATCCTTGCTCTTAGAATCCTGTTTATCTTCATCACTTTCATTCTTGGGAACAATACAATCAGTAGCATAATGACCAAACTTTCCACAATTGAAACATCTTATATTTTTCATGCTTTTGTGCTTTCTAGAGAACTTGCCTTTCTTGCCTGTAATATGCCTCTTCATCACTAGAAGACTCATCACTCTCTTGAAGTCTGTTTCCCCTTGGATTTCTTGGTAGCCTTGAAAGTCGCCTCTTTCTTGACATCAACCTTCACTTGAGTTCTCAACTCAAATGCTGCAAGTATACTATGGAGCTCATCCTTTTTCAACTTATCCAAATCTTTAGCTTCCTCAATAGCAGAAATATTTTCACTAAATCTATTAGGAAGAGATCTTAAAATCTTATCACAAACATCATTTTCAGCAAGCTCAAGACCTAAGTCTTTCATGGAGTTAACAACCTCATCCATACGAAGCATGTAGTCACTAATATTTTCATCATCATTCATCTTGAGTTGTTCAAACATACCTTTGAAGTGTCTCAACTTGGCCTTTCTGACATTTGTATCACCTGTATGAACCACCTATAGTTGTTTCCACATTTCACTAGTTGTCTTGCAGTGAATCACTTTGGTGAGATCTGCTTTCTGTAAGCCTTTCAGGATTGCATTCATTGCTTTTGAATTGCTGTGATGTAGGAGCCTTTCTTCTTTAGTATTTGGACCATGTACAGGAATAGTGTACTCATCTTCAATTACTTCCCATACCTCATTACCAAGTGCCATTAGATGAACCTTCATCCTTGCACTCCAAAGACCAAAATCTGACCCATCAAGAATAGGTGTTGCATTGCCACTTGAATAATCCATTGTGTTCTTTACTAGCTTTTCCTTCAAGCTGTTAAACTTTTCGAAGGCACCGGCTCTGATACCAATTGAAGAACACAAGCTTATACTGAGAGGGGGGGTGAACAGTATAAGACCTCTTTTTACTTTTTCCTTTATATTTCAAAATAGTAAAGCAATATACCCAAAGCAATATCAAAGCAATGCACAAAATCATCCACAAAGTGACATCAATTTTAACGTGGTTCACCCAGAATGGTTGGGCTACGTCCACAAAACTTTTCTCTAAAAGTTATCTCAAAGTTCTTTGGGAATCCTTCCCAATTACAATGTTTATGAGCCTCGGCTCAAAGGAGATACCTTCCCCCAATCAGAATTTATGAGCCTCTGCTCAAAGGAGATACCTTCCCCAATCAATTTATGAGCCTTTGCTCAAAGGAGATACCTTCCCTCTGCTCTGGAAATGATCCCTCAGAAGATCAACTGCCTCTACCTCTTGCCAACACGTGGAACTCCTTTCCACCGAAGACCTCCTATCCTCAATGCTTAGCCTAAGAGACCTCTGCCTTCTATGATCACGTCCACAGTAGCTCAGAAACCTGTACCAAACACATCAGTCGATCTAGTACAAGTCTTCCTTTTTCTATCAGATCTATCCAACTTTGAACAAATCAATCCTCTACACACAAGCCTTCTCAAAGACTTGCCAAATCTGTTCTCAGGTTCTTCTCAAAGAACCAATGCACCTCTGTCCTCAAGCAGCAACACTCCGCATTCATCTTTGCCCTTTGTGCTCTCTACGCCCTCTGCTCTCTTTGTGCAATCACAGCCGCACTTGATCGAACTTCAACCTTTGCACCTCTGTGCAATCACAGCGACACCGTCTTCGCACACTCTGCTTCCTTTGCGATCTTTCACACTTAGAATGATTCGACGAAATGCACTCGCACACTACGATCGAATTTTGCACTCTGCTCTCGACGATCGAACTTCTTGCTCTGCGCACTATCTACGAACGTCGCACTTCAACAACACATTCATCACTCTTCAACTCTCCAAACAGCCCTCCTTTTATAACAAAATTTTCATGAAGAAAACTTTAATCTTAGTCGGTTGTTATAACAAATGCAAACCCTAATCTTCGTCGGCTGCAAGCCCTAATCTTCGTCGGCTAAAATTTGACTTTGTCGGCTTCACTGCCTCTGTAACTCTTCTGTAGCTTCTACCACGAAAATACATGTCACGATATCGTGACACTTTTCGCTTTCTTAACCTCTTCTCGGCTTGCACCCGTGAAAGCAGAACATGTCACGAAATCGTGACACTTTCGCTTCCTTGCACTCTTTTCTGCTTGCACTAGCGAAAATGGAACATGTCACGAAATCGTGACACTTTCGCTGCCTTGTGCTTTTCTCTGCCTTACGCCCACGAAAATGGAACATGTCACGAAATCATGACGCTTTCGCCTTTGAGCTCTTCCTTCTTGAATTTGTCATGAAATCATGACGCTTCTTCTTCCATGCTCTTTCATTTTGCTTCTATCATGAAATCGTGACTCTTCTCCTATTGAAGACCTGCTTTCTATTTTTGTCATGAAATCGTGACACTTTCTCCAACCGTATGCTGCCATCTCAATCTGTCATGAAATCGTGACACTTTCTACATCCGTAAGCTTTCTCTTCAACCTATCATGAAATCATGACATTTCTTACTTCGAAACCTTTCCTTTGTTGCATGTCACAAAATCATGACTTCTTACTTGGAACATTTTCATCTAGATGTCCAAATCGTGACGTTCTCACTTAAAGATGTCAGAAATCGTGACACTTTTCGTGTTACTTTCTCTCTCTTCGAACTTGTCACGAAATCATGACAATTCACACTACGGACTCTCTCTTCTGCATTATGTCACGAAATCGTGACACTTTTTCTTTCGGACTCTCTCTCCTGCAACATGTCACGAAATCGTGACACTTTTTCGTCCGTACAACCTTCCTTGCAATATGTCACGAAATCGTGACATTTCTGACTCCGTACATTCTCTCTCCTCTTTGAGTCGCGAAACTGCGACATGTCGCGATATCGCGACACTTTTCTAACTTGCTTTCTCTCTCCTACTTAAGTCGCGAAAATGCGACATGTCGCGATATCGCGACACTTTTCTAAAAAGCTTTCTCTCTCCTACTTAAGTCGCGAAAATGCGACATGTCGCGATATCGCGACATTTTTCCAACTTACTTTCTTTCGAACCTGTCAGCTTGGGGTTTGCAAAAGACCTTTGAAACTGTCATGCCGTAACCTTCATCAAAACAAATTATTTGACATCAAATCAAATTCCTTCAAAAGCTTCTTGACATCAATGACAACTTATATACTTGAGCAAAGGCAATGTACCCAAAGTACCCAAAATTGCCAACAATTCAACATTGCTTCATGACACTAGGAGATTTAGGTTTATCAGTATCTTTTGTCATGGTTCTCTTTTGATTGACTTTCATAGCATCTTGATAGCCATAGTTTTTTGTATGTGGAAAGAACCAAAAGTATCTTTATTCCTCATGCAAGTTTCCCTTGTGTAGTTGGAAAATGGAGATCATATGCTTTCTCCACTCCTTTTTCCCTATTTTATACTTCATTATGGTAGTTATCTCCTTTGCACATGTCCTACAAGACTTGGTGTAAATTATCTACCTTGAGATCTTTGGTAAGTGTGCATGCCTAAGCTCTTGCGGCTTCCTTTGGTACCTTGTAGATGTCGATAATAATCCTTGGATAGCTAACTTTTATTTATTGTGCAAGCACCTTTCCCAACAGGATTGGGTTGTGTGCCATCAAGATTTCTAGAGTTAGTGCCTCATAGCAAAGACTTTGTTACCATGTTATACCATGTTTCCTTCTTTAGGAATATCATCCTTTGATTGGGTGTGTGGTCAGGATTGTTTGGAAGCTTCAAATTTGTAAACCTTCAATCCCATAGCATTGAAAAATTCCTCGATCCTCCCAAATTCTTATTCTATATAAATGGACTTTTTTATATAGTTATGTACATGGAAAAATACTTGGTGAAAAATTACCCCAAACCATCTATCTTAGATGTTTTGTTTATATTTGGTCTCCATGTCTCATATGTCCACTCTTACAGGTATTCATCAAGAATGTAGGGGTGCATCTCATTGATGAAGTAGTCGAAGTCCAACAATTCTTTTTCTAGGTAGACCTGCTCCTTTTTACCCCTCCTAAAAGGGATTTACTCTATGTGGTATATGTGGAGGGGTTCTGATGAAAAATTAAATTTGGTCCCATATCGAGTTTGGAGCAACATGTGGGTGCAGTCAAGTGATAGGTATCCTCCTATCTTAGTGATGAAGTCTCTTGAAAGGCATATTTCAAATGAATCTAGGAGATCAATCACCACTAAGTCCTGATGAACCATTAGGTTAGGGCATGCTTGGAGTTCCAAAGGAAGGACTCGAATGAGCCCAAAAACTAGCATTAGATTGTTGTCTAACTACACCACCTTGTTATTGGTGTGTTCTAGTAGTAGGCTAAGTGCTTCTACCACCCTTCTTGGCATCATCAAAGTGTTGGACATTAATTAAACTATGCAGTTGTGTATCAATTGATCTCCATAGATCAAGGTTAGGTAGAATGGCATGATCTTGGCCATGTTGGGTTCTAAAATATGTAGCATGATGGGTATTCCTTGTGTTTTCATCTTAGTTTTTCTCTTTAGGACCTCTTCTAGGTTATTCATCTATTTAGTAATAGAGAGGATATCCCAAAGAGGCATGGGTATGGTGGACTTCCTTAGGTGCTCCACCACATTGAAGGTTCTGACAAAAGTGGCTCTCAAAATGGTTGACATTGTCAAGGGTCTGGTCCTTTCTACTTTCAGAGATGGTCTTGATGGAATTGCAATGGGCTACCTTGGTGGTTCAAGGGAAGCTCTTACCATTGAGACTACTCAATCCTGGTTTGATGGTACAACTCATGCTAGAGGGATCCCCCAATTATCTACTTCTCTCATTTAAGACACATCCTCGATTGGGATAAGAATTCCCTACTCCTCCATGGTCCTTTTCTTGGCCCATGTATTATACCCTAATCATACTTGTGGCCTCTTATTTAATGGGTCTACTTCATTTGACACAGTGTATACTTTTGCTTCATCCCAGGTAATGAAAGCCTACTTTAAAGTTGATGAGTTAGAAGCTGATGACATGGTCAAATATTGGGTGACAGGTTCTTGACTCAATATCGAGACTTTTGATTGGTAAAGATATGCATATTAGAGTCAAAATAGGAAGTCTCAACATCTTGAGTTTCCTAGTACAAAGATCTACATCTTGCATCATAGTGATCCATTTTTGTATTAGGTGTCACTAGGTATGAGTGGTTTTTTAAGCATCTTAGGGGATTTTTCTTAATCACTAATAAGTTTTCTAATACAACATATAGTTCCTAAGATTCTCACAGGAAAATAAATAGCCAAGCATCCTCCATGGAAGTGTATGTAGTTTCTATCATCAACATTTTTCAACTGATGTGATAGATGATGTATTCTTTTGTTATCTTGTTGGGTAAGGACCACTCCCAAGGATACCTAAGTACCCAATGTGTATAAAACAAAGGGCTTATTTAGGTTGGGTGGGCAAAGAGTTAATGGCCTAAAAAAAAATTGAACTTAAGAAAGGCCTTATCACAACTTTTGTTCTATTTGAAATCTACATCTTTCTTAAGCAATTGATTGAAAAAATAATATTTAAATACTAGTTGAAGGATAAACTATCTGATAGCTCCAAGCTTCCTCAATAAATATTTACTATCTTTAACAATACAAGCATATTCATAGAATTAATGGCATTTATTTTATCATGGTCTAAATATATGCCCTATAAGACACCATGAAGCCTAAAAACTTACTAGTTGTGACACCAAACACATATTTATTTTGTTTAAGTTTAACCTTATAATGATATAATTGCTCAAACATGACACAAAGGTCAATAGGATGGTCAAGTTGTTTCTTTGACTTATCCAAAAGATCATCAACATAATATTCCACTATTTATCAAATCAATCATGAAAGATGGTTTTTATAGCCCATTAGTAATTTGATCCAGCATTCTTTAATTCAAAGGGAATAAAAACATAGAAAAATATACCCCAAGGTGTAGTAAAGGTTATTTTAGTTTGATCCTTATGAGAAATTCAGATTTTCTTATACATTGAATAGTCATCCATAAGGGACAAGATTTCATACCCCATGGTAGAATAAAAAATAGCATTAATGGAAGGTAAAGAAAAGTTATTCATAGGACAAGTTAGGTTAATGTTTTTAAAATCACAACAAAGTTGGATTACATTCTTATCTTTCTTTTCATAGGAACAATGTTAAACACCCATCCCAAATAATCAACTAGTCTCATGAAGTTAGAATATAACAGCTTCCAAATTTCTTTGCACAAGTATTGAATGAGAGGGGAGAACCTTATTTGGTTTTTTTGGATATGATTTATGTCCTCATAAGTAATAATAATGTGGAAATTAAGATCCTCATACATCCTAAACCTATTAAAATGTTACCAGAAAAAATCATATTTGCACTCTTTAAGTAGTAACGATAGCATGTTCCTCTTTAGATAGGCTAGCCTCAATTTTAACAATGTGTGGAAGTTCAGGGTAACCTATGTCAAATATGACATGTTCTTCTTTAGATAGGCTAGCCCTAATTTTTAAGAATGCATGGAGGCTTGAGGGAACCTATGTAAATGTCTATAGTGGGTTAAGCATTCATGATATTACTTTATTCAAGGTAATCTAGAGTAAGGGAAGGTTCTCTAATTTAGAATTGACCTTGACCTAGAAAACATAATTAGACCACTTATGCTTACCACACTTAGGATTGGTGTATTTAAAAAACCCTTTCTTATAATACTATAGCGGTATTTTATCCTCTATGGTGTATAAAATTTTGAGAATGACTTCATCATTAGGCAAGATAGAGATGAAAATAATATTTTTTGTTAAAGTAATGCCAAGTACAATGGGTGGCACAACTAGGGACCATACTTCCTAGGGACATAGCAATAGGTGGACTTCCTCCTTGTGATTCAAACTAATATCACTGAGATGAAACGCCAACAACATACCATTGAGGTGTCCCTGCAGGGACATGAAGAAAATATTATTTATAATTCCCAATACAGATTCAACCTCGTACCCTTTCCTTTCAATCAAGGGATAATTTTGACATATGTCTAAAATTATGGAATATAGGAATGTGTGGACTAAGGTATGGCTCTAATTATTTATAGACCTTCATTAATGCAATCATAACAATCTTGATCTTAAATTCAAGAGAGAACTTTGTTTTAATTCAAGTTACACAAGTGGGTGTAGGGTCAACTAAGTTATTAAGCCACTTATTTAATGATCTATTTGAGCAAAAGAACATATCCAAGAATGGTATAGAGGCATCTAAAATAGACACAAAATTTTGATCACTCATTATCCCCTAAAAATCAAAGAAAATCAGGGCCACCACATTTAGAGGTAATCCTAGTTGAATAGAAATTTTAGAAATTTGCTCAACGATATCAAACAACTCTAATGTAATATGCATTTATGAGGTTAAAAAATCATTACTAATTTACAAATTAGTAAGAATAGGCTCAAAAAAATCAAGGAAATCTAAATTAACTAAGATTGTCACTTTAAGTGGTGATTGTATTTCTTCATGACATTTTCCTATAGTCTCTAAGCAAACAATGAATTTTGGGACATAATAGTTTTTAGAGATATGGACGATGCAATAATTGGATCCATCAAACATAGAACAACTAACTAGACTATTTTAACAGCAATTCTAAATATGATATATCTCAACTTGTATTAAATGCTTGAGTAAATGGATAAGTCTTGTTTTAGTTTGAGTGTTGAAAGGTTTTATTGTAGAGATAAAAAAAATGTTAACATTTATGTCTCTCTAGCTTAGTTGTATAGTTTTACATTCAACATTTCTAAGCATACAATACACAAATTAATTATTGTTATATTTATTAGATGTTGTACAAATATTTACATCAATATAATACTCATCATTTAAGACATGAACTTCCATTGAACCTACTTGATAGTGTCCCACCCCAATACTAGAAATATGACTCTTAAAGGAAGCATTTATATTTCAAAGTGTAGACACCCAATTTTGACACACTAGTTGCGACTTCCTAAAACTGGTTGCAAACATTCCAAAACTTCCCAAAATCAATTCCAAACATCACAAAACATCAATTTGGTCATTCCCCATCATTTTGGGCATCAAATTTCACCTTTACCAAATTTTCCACTCTAACCAAATTTGCTAGTGGCGAATTTGGTAAAACTGCAAAATCAACCTTTTTTACACTCAAAATCAGCCTTTTACCAAATTTGCCACCCTTGTGGTGAATTTGGCTAGTGGAAAATTTGGTAACGTTTTCAAATTTCAAACTACCTAGAATCTGATCTGATTCTTTACCAAATTTGCCACTCAGAACCAAATTTGCCACCCCTATGGCGAATTTGGTCAACAGTGGTGAATTTGGCAAAAATGGTCAAGAATCTTCCACACGAACCAATTGGGCATGGATTGAGCCTCCTTGCACCTCTACCATCGATCATGCATGCTTCAAGAAGGATTAGGATTAATTTGTTTGAATTGGTCTTATCCTTTCATTCCCTCCAAGTCCCCTCCCAAATCCTATTTAAGGAGGTCATGGGGCAAGCATTCTCCAAGCAATTCTACTGTAGAAAAGCTCTACCCATATAATTCTAGCATTCTTTCTCTCATAACATTTCCTATTTCCAATATTTTCCCAAGAAATACTAAGTCTTCATCAAGCATTGAGAGCAAGTCAAGCAAGGCAAGGAGGACTTGGGAGCAAGGAGGTCACCATTGGAGGTAAGAAAGAGAGCTCTCCTAGATTATTTCTTCTCTCCTCTCACCTTGGCTTCATAGCATTTTATCCTCTAGGTTGTAGTTTTGCTAACTTTTTATATCGCTTTGATGCATTTCATCTTTTATGATCTAATTTCTCTTACAGGGTTTTTGATCTTTCTCTTTGGAAGCCCCTAAAATTATTTTTGCAGCCTTTTAATTGTTTTTAGCAGCCCTCTTATGCAATTATAGCATCCTTATTATCATCTCTAACATCTATTTGTAGGCTTATTTTAGTTTGCATTTATCTTCTTATTACATTTTGTCTCTAATCCTCTATTTTGCAGGGTTTTCATTACATTTCTTTTTGCATATTTTTAGGATAAAATCCTTACTAAATATTTTAACTACAATCATTTTATATTGTCTACAACATACTAACTTCTTTTATCTTCCTCCATGCTATTTTACTTTCATGTATTAAGCATTTTTGCAATCTATTTCTTCATTCAAGCATTTCAATTAGCATTTCTTTCCATTTTACATATTTATGCTTAACCCTATTTTTAAGCAAAATTCTCATTAGAATTTCATTATCTAGTTGCTAATTTACTTTCATTAAGTTAAATTAGTTACTTCTTACATTTCCTAACATCTTAGCATCTGATTTTCAGAACTCCTGCACTTTAGTTTAATCAAATTTTAGTCATACTTGCATGTTGTCCATTTCTTCAAAGTTTTAAGCAACTATTAACATAGAACATTAAATTCTCTGATCTGCCATTGTAATTTGTTGATTTAATATTATTGGAGGTTAGGTTAACCTTAATATAGCATTTCATATTCTTTTTATTGCATTTCACAACCCTTTATAGCTCTAATTTATCAAATTTATAGACCCCTAGGGGGGATTTCATCTTTTCTTCTACTATTAAAATTTTAGTCCTTAAATCCTCTATTTTAGAGGTTTAATTCTCTGATTTTCTTACATACAAACCTTGCAAAATATAGTGGGATCCTTCCCTTTAATATCAGCCAAAACCCTATTCAAATCAGTCCTGAATCTACCCCAAAATATCAAAAATCTCACCCAATACCAAATTCACCACCCCTATGGTAAATTTGGCAAAATAAGTTTTAAAGGCTCAATCCTCTAATTTTATCACTTAAAAACCTTAAAAATCATAGTAAGATCCTTCCCTACAAGTTTTAGCCCAAAATACAACCTAAATCCATCAAAATCTACCCCAAAACCTCAAAAATCATCCCAAGACCAAATTCACCACCCCTATGGTGAATTTGGCAAACAGAGTAACAAAACCAAATTCACCACTCAAAAAAATCACTAGTAGTAAATTTGGTAGACCCAGTGGCAAATTTGGCAACAGGCCAAATTCCACTCTAGGAGGTAAGCATACTCACTTTTTTATCAAAAAGGGGTCTGATCAACTGTTTAGACAAGTTTCTACCCTATCCAACCCTCAGACAGACCCCTTAAATCAGACAAATCTAATTTTTTTTAAGTTTTTGTGTAGGTTTACCAAATTCGCCACCCCTATGGTGAATTTGGTAGTAGTGGCAAATTTGGCAGATCGACTCCGAGAGAGGTAATATAGCCACTTGGCCCTTCCTTAGCCCTACAATTTCATTTTCTCTATGTTCTGTTTCTATTTTTCTATTATTTTGAAACATAAATCACATCTATTTTGGAAAATTAAGGAATTCTAGTTAGAAAACCTAAATCATTTACAAAACCTTGCAATTTCTTTACAAAATACTCTAATTTCTTTACAAAACACTAAAATACTAATCAATTAAGGAACCTTAGGCTCAATTTTAGCATTTCTTTCATATTCAAGTACTTAGGAAAGAAATCAAAAAGCATATAGTTGCATTAGGCTAGATTGTCTTATTGCATTTCTCCTTGTTTTACCCTAAAATCAAAATCTCCTTAGTCTAGTGCATTCAAAACTTGAAGTGCATATAGGTTAGCTCTTGTTTGCTTGCATTTGTGTGATTTAAACTTAAGCATTGCATTTAGATGATTCTTGATGATTTAGGTTCAAATAATCATTAAGGCTTGATAAAGAGTCAAGATTAATAGAGATCCAAAACCTTTAGGTGTTTGTCTTAATTGAACTCATAAACACCACAAAAACAAGCATTACATCAACTATCATACAACCATAGGAAAAAGCATTAGAGTAGGAGTCTAGTTGTGTTGAGGATCTTCATATCCTCGAGATCTCCTTTGGAAAGAGATCCTCAAGTGGGGAAGCAAATATTCTAATGAATCTCCCCCATGCACACTTGACATTAATTAGATCTAAAGGGAAAAGAACATGAGGTTTTCCCACCATCTACATAAATTGGTGAACCCGACGTGAACACTTCCTTTTGCCTTAACAAAGATAAAATTTTGTTGAACTTAAACAAGATCATCTAATTTGTTTGCTTAGTTTACATCACATTAAATTAAGATAACAAGAACATAACCAATTGCTAATCCTACTGGGGGAAGGATAACGACCCCTTGAGTAAACCGATGTACGAACCTTAGGGGAGCAATCTTCTTTGGAAAGTATATTATGGTGGATTAGTGGGAGTCATAAGGAGGGCTACTTATCTAGGTGACATAAGGATCTCAAACATCTTCTCTTCTTTGCTATAAGTACTCTAGAAACAAAACTTTAATAAATTAACCCCTTTTCGAAGCTAAGTCTTCAAAGCCATGTCTCAACATCCTTATAACACCCAAAATAAGGGTGTACCTATCACTTCTCAAGAAGGATCATCCTCTCAAGGACAAATTGAACTAGAAGTAAACCCTTGGTCACAACAAGTACCTAGGGAACAAGAAAAATTGTTGAACAAATCTCTTATCAAACTATAGACCATGTTAGAGATTACATCAAAAGAAACAAGGACATCATTTTAGATGTTCTTAAAGATGAACTTAGAGAACAAGCGGAAGTGGAATCCACCACAATGCATGAAAACATAGGATATTCTAATGAACAATCAACCATTGCTCAAATCAATGAAATTCAAAACAACTTGGCAAGTCTCAATGTGGCTATGACACAACCTACTGATTCTACAACACCTCCTACCTTGTCCATGGAAATGCCCACTTTAGGAAATCCTTTTTCAATATTTCCTAGTGAAACAACTAATTCTACAAATCCCTTTTTCACTCTCAACATGGGACCTAGTCAAGTCCCTCCCATCATAACATCAAATCAAAATGCTTCAAATCTTACAAGTATACCTTTTATGATGCAAACCTTTGCTCAATCACATACTCAACCTCCATCAAATGATATTCAAAATATCAATACCAAAATTTTAGACTTAGAAAAGAGAGATGCCAAGTTTGAAGAACTTGAGCATCAAATTACCTCCCTTCAAGGAACATCTAAACTTAAATACTCTTTTGAAGAGTTCTATAATGAACCTTTAGATCCCAAAATTCTTAATCACCCATTTCCAAAGAATTTTGAAACTCCCAAGTTTCAAATGTATAATGGAAAACAAGACCCCATCAACCATCTAAGGTTATTTCAAATAGCTTGTAGTGACATCAATCATGATGAAAAACTTCTCCTTAGGTTATTCCCTAAAAGTCTTAGTGGTTTAGCCTTAGAATGGTACTTCCAAATACCTCGTCATTCCATCAAGAAGTTCAAAGAACTTATGGAAGCCTTCATTAAACAATTTTCAATCTACATTGAAGATAAGGTTACCATAGATGACCTTTATCAACTTAAACAAGGTAAGAATGAGAAATTCTTAGACTTCTTGGCCAAATGGAGAGGTCTCATAGGAAAACTTCAATATATTCCTCCTCCTAAGGAACTCTTACATATTTTCATATGAAACCTTCATGAACAATTATCATATCCCTTGGAGATGACAAACTTAACCTCTTTCGAGGAAGCCATCGACATGGCTAAAAGGGTAGAGGTCATCCTCATAAGATGAGGCCAACTCAACTATAACAAGAAAGAGGATGAAAATCCCTCTAACAAGGGGTAATACAAAAACAAACATGTTGTAGGAGATGGTGTAACCGATTCTCGATAAAACAACAACGTAAATACTACTCAAAATGCTCCTCAAAAGTTGGTTATCCAAAAGGAGGACAAACCTCAAAGGCAATATACCAACATGGGACAAAGTCAAACAACCATGCTAAAAATGCTCCTTGAATCCAAACTAATAGAACTTCCACCCATTAGACCTTGGGACTTATCAAAAGGAGCACCCTTTTAGTATAGGCAAGACGAGTACTATGACTACCATCAAATAGAAGGACATACTACCAACAAGTGTAGAACCTTAAAGAACATTATCCAAGACCTCATTGAGGAAGGAAAAGTGGCAATTAATAAACCACAAAACCCCAACAAAGGCATGGGAATATTTCAAGATCCCCTACCAACACATGATCAAAAATCAACTAACTTTGTAGGTGTCATTCACCTATCAAGATCTTCCCACACCATAACTAGACAACAAGCAAAGAATCAATCTTTGGATCAACCTCCATTGGTTGTCTCGAAGGAAAAAATCAATATTCCTAATAAATCACCTTTGGTGATTACACCTTCTCAAAACACCTTGCATACATTCGATCTTCATCAACAATTAGAGGAAGTACCCACAAATATTTCCCTCCTAGAACTCCTAAAAACATCACCTGCTCATAGGGAAATATTGTTGAAACTCTTAAGTGAACAAGAAGTCCCTCAAGACCTATCTCCAAATGACATCGCCAACATGGTTGGGTTAACTGGAATAAACAATGCTATCTTAGCCTTCCATGAGGAAGACACTCCTCTCAAAACCATATCAAGGGATTTCCCCTCTACATCATAACTCAAATAGGTGATAAATATATCAAGAGAGTTCTAGTAGATAATGGATCAGCCTTGAACATTTGTAATGTCAAATTTTTATGAAATTTTGACTTAACCAAAAATGATTTACAAAAATTGGACCTCATTATTAGAGCCTTTGATAATGAAGAATGAGAGGTGATAGGCACCATTACTTTACCTATCAAAGTAGGGCCTCATATCTTAAATACCCTTTTTTATGTCATATCATGTGATGTAACATATAACATGCTCCTTGGAAGACCATGGATACATGCTATGAGGGTTGTACCCTCTACCTTACATCAATGCCTTAAATATGAATATCAAGGAAGGGTCATCCATGTTCTTGGAGACCTAGAACCTTTCACCATGTGCAATTCTATAGACTTACAAGAGATTAATATTTGCCCTTCCATACAATCGACTAAGTCAAATGATCAATCAAAAATAGATAAAGGAAAGGAAATATTAGAGGAACCTCTTATAGACTTAGAGGAAACTCCCCAACCATCCTTTGTCAATAATCAAGTTAACCATATTTATCAAAAACTAGATCCTTTCATAGAACTAGTAAGCATGTTCCTTTCTCCTCGAGACATAGGTATGCCTAGTAGAAAGGGACTCAAAATCCAAATAGGGTCTTGTACTTTCATCCATGGAGGAACTACCTTCGATGAGAAGATCCAAGGATGCAACCTCATGCCAAGTGAATGAACCTATACTACATGTTACATGTCACCTTCCTTTCCCATAGTTAAACAAATGCTTGTTAATATGGGTTATCAAGGTAAGGGCCTAGGTCACTATGAACAAGGTATTAAAGAACCCTTAGAAGTTGTACCTTGGTTGACATGATGTGGGATTGGATTTAT
The DNA here is from genome assembly GCA_028583015.1 of Wollemia nobilis. NCBI lineage: Eukaryota > Viridiplantae > Streptophyta > Pinopsida > Araucariales > Araucariaceae > Wollemia > Wollemia nobilis. Next base: position 1,358,388 of record JAQPPZ010002678.1, read on the forward strand.
CCCTAACAAAAATGAACCCTCTCCTATATCAGGAGAAGAAGACAAGGATGACTACTCCAAATCAATACATGGCTCTCAATGGGGTGAAGAGGATGAAGAAGAACTATGGTCACTCCTCAACAAAACACCCTATAAAACTATATGATTTGGGAGCATTAACATGTTAGAGTTAGTCCATCCAAAAGCAATCACAACCAACGAAGATCTTGAAGAATCTTTGGATAATTGTCATATAGAAGAATCTCTCAAACAGATCTTCAATTTAAATTTAGCCCAACCTCCTGACTTGGAACAAATATCTATAGACCCTCAAGAACTTAAAGAACTAGGGATTATAGATGCCCCTCTCCATTTTGAGGATGAGTCACAAGATTTAATCGAAGAGACCATAGAAGTCAACATTGGAATAGATCAAGATCCACACCTTATCAAACTTGGGAAAGTCCTAACCCAAGAAGAATGAATAGAATACACAAACCTATTAAAGGAATTCTTTGACATCTTCACTTGGGGATATGATGATATGCTAGGACTTGATCCCTCATTAGTAGTCCACCATCTAGTAGTGCATCCTGATGCCAAAACTATCAAACAAAAATTAAGAAAAATACATCCAAGAGTCGCTCTTCTAGTAAAATATGAACTTCAAAAACTATTAGATGTTGGCTTCATAAAAGCCATAGATTATTCGGATTGGATCTCCAACATCATTCCTATCACCAAGAAGGAAGGATCCATTCAAATTTACATTGACTTTAGGGATATAAACAATGCTTGTCCTAAAGATGATTTCCCTTTACCAAACATAGACATGATAGTCGACTTCACCGTAGGGTCTGGAATGCTATCCTTAATGGATGGATTCTTAGGCTACAATCAAATCAAGATCATGGTAGAAGATCAATCTAAAATGACTTTCACTACCCCATGGGGAACATTTTACTATCAAGTTATGCCTTTTGGCCTTAAGAATGTAGGAGCCACATATCAGAGGGCTATGACATACATATTTCATGACCTCATGCATAAAATAGTAGAAGACTATGTGGATGACATCATAGGATGATCTCAAAAAAGGAAAGACCATACTCGAGACCTTAGATGCATCTTCCAAAGACTACAAGACTATAAAGTTAGAATAAAACCCCTAAAATATATTTTTAGGGTAAAATCAAGAAAGATACTTGGGTTCATCATATCTCATCATGGGATTGAAATTGATCCCTCTAAAATTACAACCATAACAAACATACCACCACCCAAAAACTTGATTGAGTTATGAAGCCTTCAAGGAAAATTATAAGCTATTCGTAGGTTCATATCACAACTCATAGACAAGTGTCAACCTTTCTCCAAATTATTGAAGAAAGGAGCTAAATTTGAATGGGATGAAGGGTGTCAAGAAGCCTTCGAAGCCCTAAAAACTTATCTCTTAACACCACCTATCTTGGTGCCACCAAACTTAAATCAACCATTATTGCTATACATAGCTACTACTAAACATGCCTTAGGAGCTTTATTAGCACAATACGATGAACAACATCGAGAAAGGGCAATCTACTACATTAGTAGAACTCTAGTGAACTATGAAACTCGATACACACCATTAGAGAAGATTTGCCTAGCAATTGTCTTCTCATATCTTAAACTAAGACATTACATGCTTAGTCAAAATACTTACATCTTAGCAAGGGTAGATCCACTACACTACCTCATATCAAAACCTTACCTATCAGGTAGAACTATAAAATGGGTCATAGCCCTTAATGAATTCGACATAGAATTCATAAACCAAAAATCACTAAAAGGGCAAGTTATAGTAGATCAACTTGTCGTAACTCCTTTAGAATAAGAACACCCTATAAACATCTCTTTCCTTGATGAGATGGTCTCATCAATAGAAGTCCAAGAATCTAAAACATGGGTCTTGTACTTTGATGGAGCTAGATGCACAAAAGGTGTAGGGGCAGGAATTATCCTAGTCACCCCAAAACAACTCATCCCACTATCCTTTAAACTTCATTTCTCATGCACCAACAATACAATAGAATATGAAGCACTTATTTTAGGTCTTAGGGCTACAACAAAACTAAATATCAAGAACATAATAGTATATGGTGATTCACAATTAGTGATCAACCAAGTAAATGATACCTATCAAACCAAATATGAAAAGCTAAAGCCATACAAAGATATTGTAGACATATTAAAAACTCATTTTGATCAAATAACTATAGAAGCCATACCATATTCTAGAAATCACCATGTTGATGCTATGGCAACAATTACATCTCTCATACCTTTAGAATTGGAATATGAAGAAGCTACTATCATCATAAGGTCAATCAATGAGCCTTCCATAATCAAATCATGCTTACAACCTCTTAACATATGTAATATTGAAACATCTATACCTCAAGAACCTTGGTATCAAGACATTTTCAATTTCCTCAAGGAAGGAACATTCCCTGAAGGATTTAACTCTCAAAAGCATAGACAATTTAGGCTAAAAGCTTACAAATATGTCATCATTGGAGATATCTTATATCGATGCTCCTTTGAAGGTATACTTCTCAGATGCATAAATATAGATGAAGCTCAAGATCTCATAAAATAAGCCCATGATGGATCATGTGGTGGCCATTTTAGTAGACTAGCTATAGCCAAGAAGCTCCTTAGGATGGGCTATTATTGGCCCTCCATGGAAAAGGATACTCACAACTATGTCAAGAAATGTGACAAATATCAATGACATGACAATCTTGTTCATGCTCCATCTCAAGAACTTCAACCTATCACATCTCCTTGGCCTTTCTCCTCCTGGGGATTGGATATCATAGGTAAAATTAACCCTCAATCATCTGATGGACATAAATTCATTATTACAACTATAAAATATTTCACTAAGTGGGTTGAGGCAATACCTCTATCCTCTACCATAGGCATCCAAGTATCAAAATTTATCCTAAATCAAATCATTAGCCGATATGGTATCCCTTCTACCATAATTGTAGACAATGGTACCCCTTTTAAAAATAAATAGGTTTCCAAGATGTGCACCAAATACAAAATTCAATAGAAATGGTCTACACCTTACTATCCATAAGGAAATGGACAAGTTGAATCCTCCAACAAAATGCTAATCAAAATCCTTAAGAAACTAGTCAACAAAAATGGTCGAGATTGGCACTTACAACTTTATCCTACCTTATGGGCATATCACACAAGTGTGTGTACTCCCATTGGGGAAACACCATATGCTTTAGTTTATGGTACCGAAGTAGTCTTTCCTTTCGAACTTGAGATACCCTCTCTAAGAGTCTTGTTACAAGATTCTTCGGTAGGAGATGAATACCGCTCAAGCCGCTTACAACAACTAGAACTCTTAGAAGAAAAGTGCATCAATACCCTAGAACATCTCAGAACATACCATAATAGACTTTGATGTACCTACAACAAGAAGGTGCATCATAGATCCTTTGAAGTTGGGGATTTAGTCCTCAAAGAAAATCAAAGGAATACTAACGCTGACATTGACCTAAAAGGAAAATTTGAGCCTAATTGGTTAGGACCCTTTATTATCACAACCAAATTTGGATCAAGAGCCTACCACCTAGCCACATTGGATGGCCAAGAACACAAAGAACCAATTAATATCATTCATCTTAAATGATATTATGCATAAAACACATCGAGTCATTTGCTTGCTCATTTGATTGAATACATGACAAAAATCATCATATAATCATATACACTTCACCCCTTGCATGATTGCTTCACTTGCTTGATCATACCATCAAGTCAAGAGGGTTTACTATGATGCAAAGGCCAATCCTTATTATGAATACATCTGCATTGCATCCACCTAGGCTAACTATATGTTGAGTAAACTCTCTCAGTCCAAAAATCTTATCCTCTAAAATCTTCTTCTACATCCCGCTTCATTACTATCATACTTCTTCTCTTCTTCTCCCTCTCTTGGGTTAAGTGATGTATGACGTGATCATCCACAACCCTGATGACCCGACCTTCTCCCTTTCTTCTATCCCAATCTTGGGGCAACCAACAAACAAATAACAATCAATCTTCATCTATCTCACTTCTTCTATCTCTTCAAAATGAACACTACATATAACTTACTTTCCTCTATTTCATACACAATCACACCATTAATATCAACAAATTTTTCAAAATTATCAACAATACATATCTACAATATTTCTCAACAAAAAAATTGTGTTCCATCAACACTCATGATTATTCAATAGACTCCTCAATGACACCTTTTTCTCTTCTATAATGCATCTATGACTTTTGCATCTTGCAAAATGATGTATTGCATAAGAGAATTTTAAGAGCAATCTATTGAATGTGTCATGATATCTACTCATCATATTCTTCACATATAACTCATTTGATAGTCCATCCAGGGATGAGAAATCGCATTCAACCAATCTCTCATAAATTCATAATCATTTATGAATTTTACTAGTTACTAGTTGAATGGGGTTCTCTTCCTGATTGGCCTATCATTCGAGTTCACAAAATCATACCTAATATATCATCACTTGCTTACTCATTCGATTAGTCGCAAGGGTCAAGAGTTCCCTTAATCATCCATTCTCCTATGGATTAACAATTACTTGTCAACTTTATATGGGAACGGATGATTAAGGGTACTCTTTCCCATTCGACATACCATTTTTAGTATGTAATCAAACATGAATCAAATTCTCACATGCTATCTCTCCAATAAATCATAAAGTCATGATATTCCCTTGATCCAATGATGCACATATTTGCAACTTCCTTACAAATCTCATTAGGCAATGGATCAATGTTATCATTTACTTCCTCTCTGATTTACTGCATTAGCATGCTATCACATTTTCACAAATCTCAATGATTACCTTCGATAGTCCATGAGGTTATTGAAGACTATATTGATCCAATATCTTGTAGACCTACAATCATTTGTATATCTCACCAGGCACTAGATCAATATTATCCTCGTAGCCTCCTAGTTCATTATCATTGACACTCTATCAAACAAAAATCAAATCTCTCACAAACTATTGTTCAAATAGGGTCTATCATATTATGAGGTTACATGGATCCAATACCTTGTGAGCATGCAATTATTTGTATGCTTCACCAGATACTAGATCGATGTTATCCTCATATCTACCTAAGCCTCTACAACAATAGAACATCCATGAATCATACTCTCACCATCAACTATTTGCCTAATAATACTATTGGATTAACAGAGTTCTATTTCCAATTAGCTATATTATGCAAATATGCAATAAAACATCAAAAGCTCAAAAAATAATCACCTATCAAATTAGATATTCTCTATATATTCACATGAAATAGATAGAGAACTTCCTCCCTCTTGATATGTGATAACAACTTATCACTTCTTTTCTTCAAAACTAAAACATCCTAGCTAACTTATAGACTCTTTGGAAGCACAAGGATTTAGTAATCAACACTTTACGTACCCATAATCATTTATGACTGCATCAAGTAGTCGATTATTAGATCCCTATGCATCCTAATAGCCTATAAGCTAGCATGGATGTCATCTACTCATTCATACAAACAAGATCCTTCAGACTCAAGGTAATGTTATCATATGGACCTCCTAGATAAGGGGATTTATTTTTCCCATGTTCTACGCATATACATTTCTTTGTACACACATTGGGCAAGGGAGAAGGGCTTCTTCTTCTCTTGGATTGTGCATATGGGAGTTATTCCTCAATCTGAAATATTTTGTTTACAATACAAAATCCTTGAATATTTCAACACATCAGATGGGGCAATAAGTATCAAGTCCAATTCCTCACGTACATGTAAATATTTGCATATGCATTAGGTAACGAACTTGTATACTCTTGTTACCCTTTCTCATATGTTAAGAAATTAAAAACACTAAGTCCTTATTTAAAAAGCATATTACTTTTAAGAATGAAATAATGATACAAAAATCTTTCTACAAGCCTTTTGCAAACATCTCATTATTGTAAACAACAATTTTCACCCCACAATATCAAAATAGCTTGCAAAAATTATTGTGAGCACCCATGATATTACATTACCATGCATGCCCATAAAAATATTTGCAAAAATCATTTCACTACTTTGCAAAAATATTTGCAAATATCATTCTATTACTTTACAAAGCATTTGTAAAGATCCTCCTCCATCACTTTGCAAACATATTTGCAAAAGCAATCTTGATAAGCAGCTCACTACTTTACAAAATATTTGTAAAGATATTTCTACATCACTTTGCAAAAACATTTGCAAAGATTGCAAAAATTAGTTACAAAAGAACTTCATTAATTTGCAAAACATTGCAAAAATCATACAAGCAATTACAAAGCATTTTGTAATCATCAACATCAAAAACATTCACAAACTTCATATCAAAGCTTTACAAAAGGCTTTGAAGAATAAAAACTTTCATCTATGCAATTAAGTGTTTCATAAATTATGGCACTTAAACATTGATGAAAAATCAAATATATCTTATCAACTCAATCTTATCTACGTAGACCTGTTTTTAATATAAAAAATTAACTGATCAAAAAATCTTATCTATGCAACTAAATGTTTCATAGAGAATGGCACTTAAACATTGATGAAAACCAAAATAACTTTCATCTATGTAGTTAAGTGTTTCATAGAGAATGGCACTTAGACATTGATGAAAAGCAAAATAACTTAGACATTGATGAAAAGCAAACTATTTCATCTAAGCAACTAAGTGTTTCATAGAGAATGGCACTTAGACATTGATGAAAATCAAAATAACTTTCATCTATGCAGCTAAGTGTTTCATAGAGAATGGCACTTAGACATTGATGAAAATCAAACTAACTTTTATCTACGCAACTAAGTGTTTCATAGAGAATGGCACTTAGACATTGATGAAAAGCAAAATAATTTTCATCTACGCAGTTAAGTGTTTCATAGAGAATGGTACTTAGACATTGATGAAAATCAAAATAACTTTCATCTACGCAACTAAGTGTTTCATAGAGAATGGCACTTAGACATTGATGAAAATCAAAACTAACTTTCATCTACGCAACTAAGTGTTTCATAGAGAATGGCACTTAGACATTGATGAAAATAAAAACTATCTTTCATCTACGTAGCTAAGTGTTTCATAGAGAATGGCACTTAGACATTGATGAAAATCAAAACTATCTTTCATCTACGCAGCTAAGTGTTTCATAGAGAATGGCACTTAGACATTGATGAAAATCAAACTATTTTTCATCTATGCAGCTAAGTGTTTCATAGAGAATGGCACTTAGACATTGATGAAAATAAAAACTACTTTCATCTACGTAGCTAAGTGTTTCATAGAGAATGGCACTTAGACATTGATGAAAATCAAAATAACTTTCATCTACGCAACTAAGTGTTTCATAGAGAATGGCACTTAGACATTGATGAAAATTAAAACTACTTTCATTTATGCAGTTGTAGCCACCGAATTTTAACACACCTCAAAATTTCCTTTTCCTAATTAAACATGTTAATCAGCCTAACAACATAAAATTCACCCTTAAATACCATTGCCTCGATATTTGTGCAAAAATTTGAAAAAATGATTTAATTAACCTCTTTTCAACAAATTCGGGTCAACCCGATGAAATCAGACCTGTCCGATAATTTTGGCTAACCCAAAATTATTCAAATCACACGTGCATCTAATTTACATGCTCAGCTGGGATTTTAAACCTAATCTGGGTGAATCCAGATTCCCGATAAATTTGGTTGAACTGAATTTATCCAAATCGAGCCAAAACCTAAAATGGCTTAACAACCTAGCCTGTTCTCGCCTACCTCCCTGATGAATTTCTCAACTTGCATCAAGTATTTAAACCCACAGACTCCCCTTAAATGAACTAATGGTGATAATTTGCAGAAAATATTGATTAAAGGAGATTTAGAAGCTTTGTTGCAGGTTGCAAGGAATATTCCAGCCATTTGATCACTGTTCTAGGAGCCCACAAACATGACGACATATGCTGTATACTTAGATCTGGTTTATACTTAGAAGTAATTTGATTTTTTACATTGTTTTTATGAATTTGGCTCAGCCGAATTCATCATAAGCATATGATTTTAAACACTATTTCTGCAAAACTATTCGTTAGTTTATTTCGGCTCAACCGAAATCATACATAGCATCCAAAATCATACATAGCGTATAAAATCATACCAGTTTCATATTGGGTGTAAAATTCTTGTAGTTGCATTATCAGTTTGATTCATATTTGCATTGTACTTTCTTACCTACTTTTAGTACTTCACTTCATATTACTATTGCTACTACGTTTATTGCATTTAATCCTACATGTTTTACATTAGATTAATTGATCCTTTATTTTATTTATGGTTTGCTAAACGAACCAAGGGTATTTGACTGTTACAGATCATGATTTGTTGTGACCTATGCAGATCCCCCATTCCTAATTCCAAATTTTAGTGTTGCATTGTGAAATTGCAGGTTTTAGACAGATTCAACTGACACGAATTTGCATGACAAATTCATCCTATAGACATCTGATTTTATCCTATCAACCCGAATTCATTCAAAAGCAAACATTCAAAGCAGATAAGGATCTAAACCTATTTTCTCATACTTTAAATTTATATTTCTCTATTTTATAGGCATCTACATTTAATAAAAAAAAAAAAAAAAAAAACCAAAAAACATAGACTTTACTGCATTTTTCCATATTTAGTCAAAATATAAAACACAAAAGAAAAAGAAAAACATGTTAGCATCAATCTTCATCTCTTGCTTCTTATAAAACCATTGCATCTTAGTTAAAATTTACAAATATTTTTAGCTAGATCTGTATACTTTATTCTCATTTTAAATTGAAGTGCATATAGCTAGGTAGAAATTGCATTTTGGCCAAACCCTAGGTGTGTGCATTTAAAAGGAATACATCAAAAAATCCACTTTACCTAAGGATGAAAATTGCCACATAAAGTATTTCCTGGTGAACCCCACCCCATTCATTGACAAACACCAAAGAGAGCGCAACTCAAGTGCTTCTTTTCTGAGATGCAGATCCACTATTTTCCCTCTCCCTTTCAAGCGCGAATCCATTAGCATGGGAGAAAGGGGTGAAAAAAATTTGGGCCTACATTATTTGGTGAACCCGATGTGAACCACACCATCATTGTAAACTTTATTGTTTTTCCTTTTTCATAAAAACAAAAACAAAACAAAAAAAATCTAAATGGTAAAAAATAGTCTTAACGAGTCTTTCTTTATAGACCTTAGAAAAATGCTCATAGAGCAAGAAGTTGACCTCTTTTATAAAAATCGTCATCTAGAACGTCAAGTGGATTTATGGAAAAACTTTGGTATCATTGAAAATAGATCTAAAGAAATACGAAAAATTAAAATAATTGATGTTGCTAAAGCCTTAGAGCCTGGTTATTACTCTCCTTATTTTGAAATCAAAAGAAGTTGTGAATGTTGGCTTGCAAACAAATGAGCTAGTGTTCATTCAAACATCTATCCTTGGGATAATTATCTATAAGAATCATTAAAATTCCATCAATTATTAGCATACTTAGAGGACAATGAGGCAACCCTAGAACAAAAAAGAGATATCAAAATGCACCTAGGGCAGTCCTCGTTCGAGACTATTGTTATGAATTGCAAGCTCAACCTTCTACCTTAGATACTAAGGAACTTACCCTTGTCCACTTCATCAACCTTCTAGTACGTGATTTCTCTTTTGAAGAAGAACACTACATGAGTCCTAAATATCTAGAGCCCATTAATGACATTCACAAGCTTTTAAAGGAATATTAAACTGTTTACCATTGTTATCAAAATTATGTAAATATTTGAATTAAAGCATAGTAGATTGTTTTATTTTTCAAGAACAAAAACAATCCAAAAAAAAAATTAAAACAATAAAAAACAACAAAAATAACAAAAAAATAATCAGAAACAAACAAAAAAAAATTAATTAGCATCGCTAAAAAATATGTCTAAAAATTTAAGAAGTGGTAAACAAATGGCTAATGGATCCGAAGATGAGTCAAAAACTACGAACCCTAATTCTGAAATGGAAATAGAAGAAATTCCAGAAGAACAACAATTACAAATAGAACAAGATGAAGAAAATGAAACAATCAACAATATTGACCCAAATTTGGGACCTCAAGGGGATGTTTAGTTTCAATCCATGCAACACTTTTGTAACTTTTTATACTGTAACCAAGTTGCCATCACTAATTTTTTGGAAATAGAAGATCAACTTGCAAAGGATGACTTCTCGATGGAAGCAGCTTTCAAACTTCACCCAAAATTTGAGACATATATAAATGCATCATTGCAACATGACACTTATAATGATAATTCTTTAGATAACACTCAAAATATACCTCCTCAAGAATATGACGCACAAATGACACGATAACATCTTATTTTGTAACTACCATAGCCACTTCAACTCAAAAACAACATTCTTTGTCTAATGATAATATTGTTCTTTCTCAATATTTCCAACATATATTCACTCAAAATGCTACTTCTCAAAAAAAAAAAAATATGCAACTTCTCAATTCTCCTCGACAATAATACTCAATAGAATGCGGCCCCTTATAAACTCAAAAATCCTCATACTTCAAACACTAGGTACAATCGTATCTCCATTTCCACTCCTTATATGGTAGCACAATAGACATATTATCCTCCACATGGTAATATAGTAGCAGAAAATAGAAATGATGAGCAACCACATCATCTTGAAACTACAATTAAAAAAAATAGCTTCAATAATGGATCAAATAGACCCTTATCACCCTACATATAGCTATATGGAAATGTCCAACCAACCATTATATCCTATTGTTACTACTAGACCATACCCTAAACGCTTCCCCATGCTAGTTTTTCCAATTTATAATGGGTTCAAAGATCCAATCGAGCATATTTGTATGTTTAGGATAGCCTGTCATGACTTTGCATACGATGATATGTTATTTTTAAATATGTTCCCAAAAATTCTTAGGGGGTATGGCATTGGAATGGTACTACCAATTTCCAACACATTCTTTAATAAACTTTGAAGAAACTGCAGAATTATTTGTGCATAAATTTGGTGCATGTCACCATCAAAGACTTGTAGAACCTTAAACAAGGAAAAGAAGAGAGCTTCACATAATTTTTAGCTTGATGGATAAAACTTCTAGGAAAACTACATTTTACTCTACCACCAAGGAAAATGTTAGATATTTTCATTGGGAATTTACAAGAACAATTATCCTATGAGTTAGCTACGACTACTGTAACATCCTTTGATCAAGCTATAAACTTGGCTAGAAGGGTAGAAGAAGCCCTAATCATAAGGGGTCAATTTAAAAATAAGGATGAAAACAAGTCATCTAGAAATCAATACAAGAACAAACATATGGTAGGATATGGGGTTACAGATAATAGACCCACTCTAAATGTTAATACCATAGAAACTACAAAGAAGTTTGTGTTAAAAGCACCTCAAACACCTCCACTATGAAACTTCGCAAGACTAAATAAAACTTTGACAATGGTCTTACCACAATTGGTAGAAAGAGGTCTGATAAAATTACCAAAAATATGGCAACCTGATCCCTCTCAACATTGGTATAGACCAAACCAACATTGTGATTTTCATCAAGTTGATAGACATCCAACAAACACTTGTAAAATATTAAAACATTTGGTGCAAGAATTAATTGATGATGGAAATATGGAAGTGGAAAACCCTCCACCAAATAAAAACCCTCTAGTAGCAAATGCACAAAAACAACAGGCACAAAATGCCAATCAAGATTTAGATATCTTTCAAAACCCTTTACCAAATTGTGGTAAGGAAGTTTTAAATCAGCTAGACTATAAAAATATTCCTCCTCCAACATGTTATGTGGGAATTATTCGTGGTAACTTGCCATCGCAACCTTTGCTAACTCCCTTTGTGCCTACTCAATCTGTTGTCACAATTAAGCCAATTCTTGGAAATACAATACAATTCTCATATTTGAATCATATAGAAAGTGAAAGTGAATCTGAGATAGACATTAGTTCATTACATTCTAATAGTTCAGAAGATCAATCAGGACAAATTTTACCCATCACATATTCATTAACCCCGGAGGAACCATTTCCAAGAATGATGATAACTCGTCCTTCTTCACAACAACTTCTTCCCATAGAACAAACATCAAATGCTAGACCTCAACTTTTTCAAGATAATCCTCCCATTTCCCATCAATCAAACAACATTGTGGTTACATTTGGAGCTATTACTAGGCAACAAGCTCAAAACCAAAATTCTCAATCATAATTACCTACAACTCAACCAAATAACAAGGACCAACCACCTTTTGTTTTGAAACCACCTTATAAGGGAAATAATGTAATTCAACCTTAACAAAAGGATCCCTTTGATATCAATGAACAACTAGCTAATACAATAGCTAGGATTTCTCTCCTAGATCTTCTTAGAACTTCATCAGTTCATAGAGAAGAAATAATGAATACCTTGAGCCAAAATATGGTACCTCAGGATAGAAAAAACTGTTGTAGTAAATGTTGTAGCTTCTCAGGGAGTTGACTACATTGACTTTCACGACAAAGATATACCTCCCCATAGTATGCATAGGGATAATACCTTATACATAACAACATTAATTGAAGATATAGGTGTTAAGAGAGTTTTAATTGACAATGGTTCATCCTTAAATATTTGTACCTATGACTTTTTTAAAAGTTTTGGGTTCAAAAATAAAGATTTACAAAGAACGAAAAATGATTATAAGAGCTTTTAATGATGAAACTCAAGAGGCTTGTGGTGTGTTGTTTATCCCATTACAAGTTGGCCCTGGAATATTGGATACATCTATTTTTTTGTATCTTGTCCTACATCATACAACATCCTTTTAGGATGCCCTTGGATTAATGCAATGAGGGCAGTTCTCTCTACACTACATCAATGTGTTAAATTTGAATTTCATGGAGATGCTAGACCTTTTGACATGTGTGCAATGGCGGAGCCTATTGATGTTTTGTTTTATCCAGCTTTATCATCGTCAATACCTATTCCCTCTAAATCTTCTTTCCCAAAAATTGAATCTTTACCTTCTTTTGACACAACTACACCATATAAAACTGATAACCCTTCTACGTCATATCCTCTCACAAATGAAACTTTACCAGACCTATCTACCATACTAGCACCTACAGAACATGTGATTTTTTTTGTACAAGATTCTATTTTTTTGTCCCAATTATCGCCATCCCTGCATATGATAAGTTTACCTCCTAAATGGAGAAACATATATCATGTTGGAAGTTGTACTTTTATTTCTATAGGATGTTCTCCTGATAAAATTAACATCAAGAAAATGATCTTTACGTTTGATGAGAATAGTTTTGCTCAATTTTACTTTTACAACAAATATATAAAATTAAAACAAATGATGTGTGATATGGGTTATAGAGGTAAAGGCTTGGGTCCTTTTGAAAATGGTATACGTGAGTCATTTGAGGTTGAGGAATGGACTACCAATGTGGTATAGGCTATATCCCTATAAAATCTCAACCTTTACCTTTTGATGATGATGATCATCTAATAACCTATGATGAATATTTAGAAAATCAAAAATATTTGATGAATAATAAGAAGAGAATACAAACTCATTTTTCTTGTAATATGATTTCAATAGTTCATCCAAAAATAATCGTTGCTTCGAATGATGTATAAAAGGAGATGTCTTTTTCGACACCTCCCTTGAAAAAGTCATGAGGAATGGTTTCTTCTTTGATGGGTCTATCCCATGTATAGACCATATCCACATGATAACCCCATAAGAAGAATTAGCCAAATTATCCCTAGACGAACTTCAAGAAATGGGTGTTTCACCCATCCCTCCTAACTTCAAAAGGGATTTAAATATTTTGGTAGAAGATATCCTAAAAATAAATATTGAGATGGAAATTAATCCTCACATGGTCAAAATTGGAGCCACCTTAAGTAAAGAAGAACAAATAGAATACACATAACTTCTTGTGGAATACCCTAATATATTTACATGGACATATGCAGATATGCTTGGTTTAGATCCTTCTGTTGTCATGCACCACTTAGTGGTACGTCTCGACATTGAACCAATAAAACAAAAACTTAGGAAAATGCATCCTAAAGTACTTTCTTGTTAAAGACGAGTTGCAAACTTTATTAGACATTGACTTCATTCAGGCCATAGACTACTCTAACTGGATATCCAATGTCATCTCGATAACCAAAAAAGAGGCTACTAAAATCAAAGTATGTACTGATTTTAGGGACATCAATGTTGCATGTTCCAAATATGATTTTCTTCTTCCTAATATGGATCAAATCATTGATTTCATAGTGGGAAGTGGGATGTTATTCCTTATGGATAGATTTTCCAGATACAACCAAATATGTATAGCACAAGAAGATCAACCAAAAACTGCATTTATTACACCTTGGGGGACTTTCTATTGGAAAGTAATGCCCTTTGTATTAAAGAATGCAGGAGCGACTTATTAACAGGATATGACTTATGTGTTCCATGATATGATGTATGACATATTAAATTATTATGTAGATGATATCATAGCTTGATCCATTAAGAAATAGGATTGTATTCCTGACTTGGGACGAGTCTTTAACAGATTTTGCAAATATAAAGCCCACTTAAATCCAGACAAATGTGTTTTTGAAGTAAAATAAAGAAAATTATTGGGATTTATTATGTCTATACGTGGAATAGAGATATATCCCATAAAAATTAAGGTAATCATTTACATGCTACCACCAAAAACCTTGATAGAACTCCGAAGCTTACAAGGTAAGCTCCAATCCATCCACCATTTCATTGACAAATTGGCAAATAAATGTCAACCCTTTCTTAAATTACTTAAGAAAGATACTTTTTTCAAATGAAATGAAGAATTTTAAGAAACCTTTGAAGCTCTTAAGACATATTTTCTTACACCACCAGTACTCGTTCCTCCTAAGTCTAAGCATCCTTTTATTCTATATATTTTTTCCTCAAAATTTGTGTTAGGAGAAATTCTAGTGCAACATGATGAGGATAAGAAAGAAAGAGTTATTTACTACATAAGTAGAACCTTAATAAGTTATGAAACTCGTTATAATCCTTTAGAAAAACTTTGCTTATCTATTGTGTTTTCAACACAAACTACGCCACTATATGCTTAGCCAAAAAAATTATGTCATTGTGAAATTTGATCCATTGCGATACTTGATGAGTAGACCCTATCTATGAGGATGCACAGTAAAATAGGTTCTCATTTTGAGTGAGTTTGATCTCACCTTTATTGGGCAAAAATACATTAAAGAAAAAGTCATAGCTAATCAACTTGTCGTTGCCCCTTTTGGGTCTACCCATCCATTGACAATAGAATATCCTCATGAATACCTTAATCTAGAAGGTGATTCTTCCGAATCATGGTCTCTATTTTTTGATGAAGCTCATTGCATGAGTGGCGCAGGTGCAGGCATTATATTAATATCTCCCCATAAAAAAATTAGTCCACTATATTTTACACTCCAATTTGTCTGCACATATAACATAGTAGAATATAAAGCTTTAATTCTAGGGTTACAAGTAGCTTTAGCCTTAGATATTAAAGTCTTATTAGTTTTTGGAGACTCGCAACTCGTAGTGAATCAACTAGTGTTTGAAGCCATATTTTCTTTGAACCCCTATTGGAACTTCATCTTTTATCTTGGTATATGGCATCGAAGTCGTATTTCCTTTTGAGCTTAAAGTCCCTTCTTTAGGTCCCTTAATTCAAGATGTAGAAGTAGGAGATGAATGTTAGTCTCACAATGACACCGAGAGGGGGGGTGAATCAGTGTAGCTCTTTAAAACTTAAATCTTCAACTCTTAAAGCCAAAACAATGAAAACTTAAAACCAAATAAAGCAAATATAACAAGAGAGCATCACACAACACAAGATGTACCGAGGTTCACCAGTTTTGGCTACTCCTCAAAAATTGACTGTTTGGACTCCCATCCAAATCCAGCCTTTGCAAAGCAACAACTTTACAATCAATTTACCAAGCACCCACTGGAAGGAGCACCAACCCCTAATTTATCTGCACCAACAGAAAGGAGCACCAACCCCTAATTTACCAGCACCAACTGGAAGGAGCACCAACCCCTGATTTATCTACACCAACAAAAAGGAGCACCAACCCCTAATTTATCTGCACCAACAGAAAGGAGCACCAACCCCTGATTTACCAACACCAACTGGAAGGAGCACCAACCCCTAATGCCAAGCACCAACTTGGACTTCAATTCTGAAACTAGAAGATTGACATATAAATGCCTTCACTTTTACAAGACCCTGACTGGTCTATTGCTTACTCAACATCTCCCACAATTCACATAACACACACCCTTCTCGGTCGCCTGTCGTGCACCTCTCGCTCTCCTCTCGTGCACTTCGCAAGATAAAATCAGCACTTAAATTCTCCAAGCAACACTCCTTTTATAACCATCCTTTCTCTTTGTAACTCCAGTTGTAACTCCTTTCATTTCTCATACGCCACTTGTCAATTGTAACGCCTTCTTTATGTAACTCCTTTTGTATATATAGAGTAGGCATTTCGTCAAACACGTTACATGCAAAGAATTGACACCATATTCTCCTACCATGACTGTTCGTCTTCTCGGTCATGACTGTTCATCTTCTCCTTGCATGACTGTTCATTTTCTCTTTGCATGTCTGTTATTTTTCTCCCTGCATGACTATTCATTTTCTATTTTAACGACTGTTCGTTTTCTCCTTCCATGACTGTTCGTTTTCTATTTTAACGATTGTTCGTTTTCTCCTTCCATGACTGTTTGTTTTCTCCACATGGGCATGCATCCACTTCTTTCCATGTGTAACGACCATCTTAAATGATTTCAAATCATTAAAGATTCCTTATGGGTCCACGTCACTCTGCAGTCTTCAGTTTCACCATCCTGGTATTCATGTCGCGATATCGCGACACTTTTGTTTCTCTTGCTGCTTGGCCTTTTTGAGTCGTGAAAATGTGACATGTCGTGATATCGTGACACTTTTGTTACTCTGCCTGCCTACCCTTCTTGAGTCGCGAAAATGTGACATGTCACGATATCGTGACACTTTTGTTTCTCTGCCTACCTGCCTTTCTTGAGTCGCGAAAATGCGACATGTCGCGATATCGCGACACTTTTGTTTCTCTGCCTTCCTACCCTTTTTGAGTCGTGAAAATGCGACATGTCGCGATATCGCGACACTTTTTCTTTCTCTCTTTCTCTTTGCATCGGACCGTGAAAATGCTACATGTCGCGATATCGCGACACTTTTTCTTTCTTATCCTTTCTCTTCGCATCGGACCGTGAAAATGCTACATGTCGCGATATCGCGACACTTTTTCTTTCTTGTCCTTTCTCTTTGCTTAGGCCCGTGAAAATACATGTCGCGATATCGTGACACTTTTTCTCCTTGCTCTTTTTCTTAGCTTTGGCCCGTGAAAATACAACATGTCGCGATATCGCGACACTTTTTCTCCTTGCTCTTTCTCTTAGCTTTGGCCCGCAAAATACAACATGTCGCGATATCGCGACACTTTTTCTCCTTGCTCTTTCTCTTAGCTTTGGCCCGTGAAAATACAACATGTCGCGATATCGCGACACTTTTTCTCCTTGCTCTTTCTCTTAGCTTTGGCCCGCGAAAATACATGTCGCGATATCGCGACACTTTTTCTCCTTGCATTTTCTCTTCTCTTCTGGCCACGAAAATGCAACATGTCGCGATATCGCGACACTTTTTCTCCTTGCATTTTCTCTTCTCTTCTAGCCGTGAAAATGCAACATGTCGCGATATCGCGACACTTTTTCTCCTTGCATTTTCTCTTCTCTTTTGGCCGTGAAAATGCAACATGTCGCGATATCGCGACACTTTTTCTCCTTGCATTTTCTCTTCTCTTCTGGCCGTGAAAATGCAACATGTCGCGATATCGTGACACTTTTTTCCCTTTGCTTTTTCGCTTCTCTTTTGCATATGGGCCACTTCGGTCTTCTTGGAAAACCTGTAGCAACTTCACCCAAACATCAAAAACATCCTCATAAGCATTTAACATCACTGTACATACTTTGAGTAACCTCTGAACTCCTATCCACTGCATCAACCGATCTTTTTGACTGTGTTGACAACAATGACAATATTGTCGCTGCACCTTGCTCAACAATCTCCCCCTTTGGAATTGTTGGCAACACACGTGCAATTTTTTGTAACTCTTGAGCAATTTCCTGTAACTCTTCTCCCCCTTTGACAACAATACCAAAAGGGCTGTTGTAAACTCCCCCTGAGTCCATGCACAACATTCTCAGACAAAAATTATTACACTTAGCAAAAATCACAAACATGAGCAAAAAGATAAACAAATACACAAATGCTCCCCCTGAGAATGTGGTCCCGATAGCTAGTCAATTCTTGGGAAGCGTGACCACTCCCAATTTATTGCGAAGGTACTCAAAGACTTCCTTGGGCAACGATTTTGTGAAGATATCCGCTACTTGCTCTGTTGTTGGAACAAAATCCAACTTAACCTCACCTTTCGCAACTTTCTCCTGCGTACAACACGTTGTCGCTGCAATATATTTTGCCTCTGCTGTGGATAAGGAGACTGACTCTTGTTTCTTATTGTTCCACGTGACCAACTTGTCTCCAAGATAGAATGCACCTCCACTGGTACTCTTTCTATCATAAAGTCTTCTTGGATAAGAACTCTAATCTCTGCTCATCATATTATAATTCCTGTTGTACCTTGCTTTTACTTATTTAGTATAGTATGATCAACACTCAACTCTCAGCTGCGCAAAAGTTACTCCCAAATCAAAAGTGATCGACTCTCCAGGCAGCCTGCGCGTAATTTCTTCAGCCTTTTGACTGCCACCTCCTCCGTGACTGATGACTTTGCCTCGCATCCGTTGTGCAGCTCAATGTCTCTGGTTTCTAACGGCTGCCATGAATGTTTTCATCGCATGCGCAGGTATTGATAGTGGACCGTTACATCTAGCGTTGGAGCCTCAATCTGCATGCAGTCATCAACACTCGGTATTCTTCTTCTTGCTAGGGCATATGTCAGGGCTACTCAATGTCTTAGGTGAACATTCTTCACGTGATTCCAGGGAGCATTTCTCCTCGCTGCGATCAAGGGATTCCTCGGGCAATATCTCGCATTTCTCAAATAATGCAAGACTTTCTTAGGTGCATAGGCATCTTGTCCTCCTTGGCGCTTCACCACCTGGGCGCTATTCTCTCAACGTCTCTGCCTTGCATGTGCCACTTGGCACTCTTGACCAACTGGGTGCTAGTGCCACTGTTTGCTTTGACTTTGGCATCTCTTTGATAACGGCTACTTCTTTAGAGAAAATTGATGCTCTCTTATACCAAACGATGTGTTGTATTTTTGGTTAAGAACCTCACGCCTTCCACCTACACGTTGGCAGTAATTTTCATAACGATCATGAAGAGCTTTACCATAGTCCTCCCTCGATATTGGTAGATGAATTGAGACATACTCACAACACGGATTCTATTTTATCTGCAGATTGGGAATGTTACAGGCTTCAAAACCAGCACTTGCCAACTTATGCTTCCATGACACGTCGACTTGTGCTGCATGTTCTATCTCAGATAATGCCTATCAGTTGTTGCATCGAAAACCTAGATGTTCACCATGTTGTTCTGCTGAAGCACATCAGTTTGACACTATCTCCACAAACATCTACATGAACCGAAACACATTTTGACAACTATACGACAACTCCCCCTGACTACTTGCCTTTCATCCTCAGATAACCAAACAACATAGGAGCATTAAAATAAAACTTTAAGATTGCTCCCCCGAGGATGTGCTACCTGGAGCCGCTTAGTGCAATAGAGGAGTAGTCTCCTTCGACCCAAGGAGACACGATTTCCTCTCTTCTTTCTTTCTCCAAACTTTCTTGAACTTGGGCTTGAGTTTTTCAACCGCATCCCTATTTTGAACCTTTTCGTGAACTTGAACATTTCTCTTGGGTGGTTGTCTCTTGTGCATCCTTGATGGATGATTATTTTCCTTTCTTTGATGCACATGATTTCTTCCCTGTATCGTGTTGCATTCTTTGTGTCTGATGAAATCTACTGTCTTGCCTTAGATTAGATACAAAAGTTCTTGGACAAAACCTTGCTATGTGCCCATGACCATTACATTTAAAACATTGCACATGGTGTTCAACCGGAATAACAGATGTATTTCTACCAACATAACTCTTTGATCTATTATTCAATCCACAATAAATTGCCTTGTGACCATAATGGTTGCATCTAAAACAATAGCCATTAAAAGCATTATTATGAATAAAGTGAGAGTGATAGAACCTCTTTTGTTGTGGTTGCTTTGCTGTAGATCTCCTTTGAGATTTTCTTCCTTTTGAAGATTCAGCTTCAAGCTTTTCTTGCTTTGATCCTTCAACAATGGACTTCTTCTTCTCTACAGATTTAGAAGATGAAGGTTGTTCAGCTTCACATCCAAGACCAAGCTTACACATGGGACTTCTTTGTTGCCTTATCATTTTATCTAGCAACTTTGTGCTCTTCTCAAATTTGAGATTTGTATTGGCCTCTTCTAGTTGTTTCCTCAATAAAACAATCTCCTCTTCTTGTTTGCAGCAAACAATCTCTTTCTCATTGATCTGTGACTCGAGAGTTTCTTCAATCCTTTTGGACTCTTCTACTTGCAACTTTAGATCACTAAAAACTTTGTTAGATTCCTCTTCACGTTTGCTACATACATCGACTTTATCATCCAGGTGTGACTTCAAGGCTTCTTCTATTTTCTTGGCTTTATGAATTTGTAAGAAGAGATCTTCGATCTTATCCCCATATTCTTCCAACTTCTTGGACAGTCTTCTATTCTTTTTCCTTTCTATATTCAACTCTTCAAGTGCAGCGATCAACTCACCTTCTAGATCTACTTCAAGCTCAAGGTTTTCATCACATACTTCAGAATTCACTCCTTCAACCTTTTCTAGTTCAATTTTCTCTTCCACAGGAACTGAAACTGACTGAGATGCCTTATTGGAGGAGGATCTATTCTTCTTACCCATTGCATACTAATCCAAGATCAACCCTAGCTGATTTAGCCTGATAAGGGAACTTGGCTCGATACCAATTGTTAGTCTCACAATGACACCGAGAGGGGGGTGAATCAGTGTAGCTCTTTAAAACTTAAATCTTCAACTCTTAAAGCCAAAACAATGAAAACTTAAAACCAAATAAAGCAAATATAACAAGAGAGCATCACACAACACAAGATGTACCGAGGTTCACCAATTTTGGCTACTCCTCAAAAATTGACTGTTTGGACTCCCATCCAAATCCAGACCTTTGCAAAGCAACAACTTTACAATCAATTTACCAAAGACCCACCTGGAAGGAGCACCAACCCCCGATTTATCTCGCACCAACAGAAAGGAGCACCAACCCCCGATTTATCAACACCAACTGGAAGGAGCACCAACCCATGATTTATCTACACTAACAGAAAGGAGCACCAACCCCTGATTTATCTACACCAATAGAAAGGAGCACCAACCCCTGATTTATCCACCAAAAGACGCACCAACAAAAGGAGCACCAACCCCCGATTTACCAAGCACCAACCGGAAGGAGCACCAACCCCTGATGCCAAGCACCAACTTGGACTTCAATTCTGAAACTAGAAGATTGACATATAAATGCCTTCACTTTTACAAGACCCTGACTGGTCTATTGCTTACTCAACATCTCCCACAATTCACACAACACACACCCTTCTCGCTTGCCTCTCGCGCACCTCTCGCTCTCCTCTCGTGCACTTCGCAAGATAAAATCATCACTCTTAAATTCTCCAAGCAACACTCCTTTTATAACCATCCTTTCTCTTTGTAACTCCAGTTGTAACTCCTTTCATTTCTCATACGCCACTTGTCAATTGTAACGCCTTCTTTATGTAACTCCTTTTGTATATATAGAGTAGGCATTTCGTCAAACACGTTACATGCAGAGAATTAACACCATATTCTCCTACCATGACTGTTCGTCTTCTCGGTCATGACTGTTCGTCTTCTCCTTGCATGACTGTTCATTTTCTCTTTGCATGTCTATTCTTTTTCTCCCTGCATGACTGTTCTTTTCTATTTTAACGACTGTTCGTTTTCTCCTTCCACGACTGTTCGTTTTCTATTTTAACGACTGTTTGTTTTCTCCTTCCATGACTGTTCATTTTCTCCACATGGGCATGCGTCCGTTTCTTTCCATGTGTAACGACCATCTTAAATGATTTCAAATCATTAAAGATTCCTTATGGGTCCACGTCACTCTGTAGTCTTCAGTTTCACCATCCTGGTATTCATGTCGCGATATCGTGACACTTTTGTTTCTCTGCCTGCCTGGCCTTTTTGAGTCATGAAAATGCGACATGTCGCGATATCGTGACACTTTTGTTACTCGTCCTGTCTGCCCTTCTTGAGTCGCAAAAATGCGACATGTCGCGATATCGCGACACTTTTGTTTCTCTGCATGCCTGCCTTTCTTGAGTCGCGAAAATGCGACATGTCGTGATATCGCGACACCTTTTACTTCTCTGCCTTCCTACCCTTTTCGAGTCACGAAAATGCGACATGTCGCGATATCGTGACACCTTTTCTTTCTCTCTCTTTCTCTTAGCATCGGACCGCGAAAATGCGACATGTCGCGATATCGCGACACTTTTTCTTTCTCTCTCCTTTCTCTTCGCATCGAACCGCGAAAATGCTACATGTCGCGATATCGCGACACTTTTTCTTTCTCTGTCCTTTCTCTTTGCTTAGGCCCGCGAAAATACATGTCGCGATATCGTGACACTTTTTCTCCTTGCTCTTTTTCTTAGCTTTGGCCTGCGAAAATACAACATGTCGCGATATCGCGACACTTTTTCTCCTTGCTCTTTTTCTTAGCTTTGGCTCGCGAAAATACAACATGTCGCGATATCGCGACACTTTTTCTCCTTGCTCTTTCTCTTAGCTTTGGCCCGTGAAAATACATGTCGCGATATCATGACACTTTTTCTCCTTGCTCTTTCTCTTTGCTTTGGCCCGCAAAAATACATGTCACGATATCGTGACACTTTTTCTCCTTGCATTTTCTCTTCTCTTCTGGCCGCAAAAATGCAACATGTCGCGATATCGTGACACTTTTTCTCCTTGCATTTTCTCTTCTCTTCTGGCCGCGAAAATGCAACATGTCGCGATATCGTGACACTTTTTCTCCTTGCATTTTCTCTTCTCTTTGGCCGCGAAAATGCAACATGTCGCGATATCGTGACACTTTTTCTCCTTGCATTTTCTCTTCTCTTCTGGCCGCGAAAATGCAACATGTCACGATATCGCGACACTTTTTTCCCTTTGCTTTTTCGCTTCTCTTTTGCATATGGGCCACTTCGGTCTTCTTGGACAACCTGTAGCAACTTCACCCAAACATCAAAAACATCCTCATAAGCATTTAACATCACTGTACATACTCTGAGTAACCTCTGAACTCCTGTCCACTGCATCAACCGATCTTTCTAACTGTGTTGACAACAATGACAATATTGTCGCTGCACCTTGCTCAACAATGAATATTGTGTTAGATGACTAAGCCAATTGGAATTACTAGATGATAATAATATAAATGCCTTAGAGCATCTTCGCTCATATCAAGATAAACTCAAAATATCATACTCTAAGAAAGTTCATACTCAATATTTTGAGATTAGTGATCTAGTTCTTAAAGAAAATAATAAAAATACAAATGCTCGAATTGATTTAAAAGTAAAATATCAACCAAAGTGGCTAGGTCCATTCATCATCACTACAAAATTTGGATCAGGTGCATATTATTTGGCTACTTTAGATGGAAAATACCTTAAGGAACCAATGAACATTAGGCATCTTAAAATATACTATGCATAAAATCAATAAATATCACCATTGTATATAGTTGTAAATACCTTGTACATATATTTCTTGCATTTAATTCAATCATCATATATAAATTATATTTCATCAAGTTTCATTTATCTATGCATTTATCAAAAATAAAATTGTGATTCAATTACATATGCCATATGGTCACATCCAATTATTATCCCAATTATATAATTAGATTGATGTTGTCAAAATTCATAGTTAATTTTGGTTTCTTTTGGAGGAATTCAAAAATTATCTTGAACCATTCACCAAAATTCACATTTTAATAAAATCTAAACAACCCAAAATGGCTTAACAACCTGGCCTATTCTCACCTACCTCCCTAATTCCTCGACCTGCATAAAGCATTTAAAACCCTAAGCCCCCTTTAAATGAACTAATGGTGATAATTTGTAGGAAAGCTTGATTGAAGAAGGAGATTTAGGAGCTTTGTTGTAGGTTGCAAGGAATATTCCAACCATTTGATCACCATTCCAGGAGCCCACAGACATGGTGATACATACTTTATACTCAGATCTGGTTTATACTTAGTAGTAATTTGATTTTTTACATTGTTTTTATGAATTCGGCTCAACTAAATTCGTCATAAGCATACAATTTTAACCACTATTTTTGTAGAATTAGTTGTTAGATTATTTCGGCTTAGTCGAAATCATACATAGCGTCTAAAATCATACATAGCGTATGAAATCATACCAATTTCATATTGGGGAAAAAAAATTTATAGTTGCATTATCAGTTTGATTCATATTTACATTGTACTTTATTACCTGCTTTCAGTACTTCACTACATATTACTATTGCTACTGTATTTATTACATTTAATCCTACATGTTTTGCATTATATTAATTTATATTTTATTTTATTTATGGTTTGCTAAAGGAACTGAGAGAATTTAATTGTTACAGATCATGGTCTGTTGTGACCTATGCAGATCTGCCATCTCTAATTCCAAATTTTAGTGTTGCATTGTGAAATTGCAGGTTTTAGACAGATTCAACCGACCCAAATTCGTCTGATGAATTCAAACATATGAATTCATCCTGTAGACATCTGATTTCATCCTATCAACCTAAATTCATTCGAAATCAAACATCTGAAGCAGGTAAGGATCTAAACCTATTTTCTCATACTTTAGATTTATATTTTTCTATTTTATAGGCATCTACATTTAATCAAAAAAATAGAAAAGACCAAAAAACATAGACTTTACTACATTTTTCCATATTAGTCAAAATACAAAACACAAAAGAAAAATAAAAATATGTTAGCATAGATCTTCATCTCTTGCTTCTTATAAAACCATTGCATATTAGTTAAACTTTACAAAGTCTTTTAGCTAGATCTGCATACCTTATTCTCATTTGAAATTGAAGTGCATATAACTAGGTAGAAATTACATTTTGTCCAAACGCTAGGTCTGTGCATTTAAAAGGAATACATCAAAACATCCACTTTACCTAGGCATGGAAACTACCACAGAAAGTGTTTCTTGGTGAACCCTACCCCATTCATTGACAAACACCAAAGAGAGCGCAACTCAAGCGCTTCTCATATGAGATATAGATCCATTATTTTCCCTCCCTATTTCATGTGCATATCCATTAGCTTGGGAGAAAGGGGTGCAAAACTTTTGGGTCTACAATAGCCAAGTATTTCATAAAGAATGGAACTTTGATACTAATAAAAATTAAACACCTTATCTACATAGTCAAATGTTTCATATAGAATGGCATTTGAACACTGATAAGGGGAAAAAACATTGTACACACTACAGGTACCTTATATATGCAGTCAAATATTTTATAAATAATGGCATTTTAACACTGATGAGAGAAAAATATATTATATCTCATGTATATACTATAAGTACCTCATCTACACAGTTAAGTGTTTCATAAAGTATGGCACTTAAATAGTGATGAGAAGAAAAAAATATTCAAAACTATATACTTCATTGTACATATCACATGTACCTCATTATGTTTTAAACGTTATCATGAATATGGAATCATAGGCCACCATTTAAACATAATGAGATCATATTCCCACCTATGGGAATGTAATGAGGGGTAAGATATTTTCCTCTAAAGAAAGTGAGCATTCTCCTATATCAGGTCTAGAGACCCCACTCACATACATACATCCCAGGATGATCATCTATCATCTAAGATACTCAACATATCTCTCAATTGGGGCACCTTCCCGTCATCTACATCATATCTAAAGTAAATCAATCTATCTACTTAGTCATTTACACCCCATAAAAACATCATTATATTAAAAGCAATATCACATCAAAAGAATCAACACACAATAGGTCATCAGAACAAGTCACAATAATCAAAACATCTCATCATAACCCAAAATAATAAGTATCATATGTATATGCCTCGCAACATACATGTCGATGGAGAAGGTGTATTACAAAAAGGAAGATGATACACTCAACTCATAATAGGAATATATACCATAGTTTCAAAAATTGGTACACTCACTCCTAAATGCCCCTAAGACTACCTAACAAGAAGATCTAACCTCCCTAGAATCCCTTGATGGAGGACGAGGGCAAGGTTCAGGGCTGGCAGTCCTCCAAGTGTCACTTGTCGATGGGGCCCTCGATCGTGATCCTAAAGGATATAGCACTTGATACTCCATAGGAATCACCAAATGATATAGCTCACAATAGTGTGTGACCCTACCCCATGCTCTCTCAACCCGAGTTGACAAACACCATACCTAATTTGTGACATCCAACCTCATAGCTTCCATCATGGCCCTAGAAGCTACCAGCTCGTGCTGAAGTGGTCCCATAATAATGGTAGCCATAGTATTGTCCAAGCCCCGCTTGACCATAAATCGATCCTCATCTCTCTCTCATCACCCACTCCATATCATACCTAAGGACATCAATGGTTTTCTTATCAGTGGCCTGCTCCTCCATGACTCAATCTAAGGATGACTAAAGTCTAGAGATGGTCTCCCCACTATCTATCCATACTCAGGCCACCTCATCCCTAAGCCTACTCACCTCCTCCACTCATAAAATCTCTAAAGCCACTAATTGGATCCTCACCTCCTCCAAAGTATGATAGATAACCCTCAATTCTACCATCATAGCCTCCTCCACTATCCTACTAGGACTCACATATCCACTAAGATCTGGACTCACTTCACCAAGATCCTGCTTGACTTCGCTTGGACTCGACACCCATCCACCAGCTGGGACATACGAGAGTGGGATAGCAGTCAACAAAACTACATCTAAAGGATATGATATCCTTGTCCCCTTTTTGGAAATTATCCTCTACCATCCCTCTCTCCCACAATGATGCCTAGTCACTCGTAGAGTACTCAGCATGTCCTAGAACACCTATCTTTGGTCTCTAAATGGTAGACCCGTTGTCAATAAATAGGGTCTAAACTGTGTGTACCAAGCACCATAGTCTATTGTCACTCCTACATCATCCAGTGTAGGAGTCAAGACCATGGGATAATACTCATCAATCTTCAAGTGAATAAGAGGATCCATGGGATCCCATAAATTCTCACAATGCACTCATCGTATTCAAACCTCCCCAATAGTTGGTACCCCCTATACCTCTCCAAACTTATGGGTCACACAATCTTAACGATACAACTCATAAGCCTTGTTCTCGTCATCCAACCATCGAATCCACCTCACGCTAGCAAGCTCCTTTTGATCCTTATACCACATATACGCATCTCTCCATGGCCTCCACGTAACATGTGCTACCCACATATCATCAATGAGATGTCATGCCCATGTTAGATTAGAATACAAAGGGTGAATGCACATATTCCATATACAAACTATAATACTCTTAGCATAAATACCTCTTGTCACCATAATGAGTCGTTAGATGACTAAATGCTCCCACACCTAAACCTGGAGCAAAGTGTAGCAAGTTAGACTTTAACCATGTCTGTAAACCACCCTTTACAAAGTATGGTATAATCTGGACAAGATAATTGAGGCCTAGGAATAAACTATCTAGTTATCCCTTAGTCCTACTATGATCCATTTCCATCCCCATGGTATGAAGCTCCTACTAGTGTCACTCATTATCAATCCAAACACCACTGTAGCTAGAAGTGTAGTACTCTGATCAATGTGCCCTCCTATGTAAGCATCATTGGTCCTCAAACCCTTCTTCATCCTTGAGAAGTTACCATCCTCTAAAAATGCTAACTTCCCAGTGCTAATATCCATCCCCACACGGATAGGTACACCTCAAATTAGCACCTTTATGATGCGTTATACATCCTCCAAAGTAATGGTCATCTCACCCGTTGATAATCTGAAGGTATTAGTGGATGGGTACCACCTCTCTATAAGGGTTGTCAATAGGGAGTGATCAAACTTCAACTTAGGCATATAATCAACATAGTATATCCCTATTTTTTTCAATACTGCCACATCCTCAAGACTCTACTCGCTTGCTAAAATGCTCTTCAAGCATATAGGATGATGCTCCCTACTTGTCAAAACCTTTATTGTCTTCCAAAAATACACCCAAAATAATGAGTTAGAAAAATCATCAAATCATCTCAAAATTTTACAAAAACACTACCATTGGATAGTCCTCATAGAGAACTTTCTGTAAAGTATAAATATTCCTATACTTTCATACATATTAAGATCCAAAAATGCAAAACAAAGTTGACTCTCTTGAACCAGATTCACCACTAGCGAGAAATTCACCAGTTTCAAATTCACCACTGGGACCAAATTCACTAGTAACACCTCTACCAAATTTTCCATTGCCACCAAATTCACCACATCTCACAAAAAAATGCAAAAAAAATACTCGAAGTGCAAAATTTTTGAGTCAAGACGAAGGTCTATCTCTTGGTCTGACTCTGATATGTCAACTATACCTTAAACCGCATTAGCATGATGCATCCATTATCTCCAACTAATCTATCTTGTCTTTTCCAACTTTCTATAATAGGTAAAGATGCAAATTAGTTCATTTTCACCTCCTTTTTTACCTTTTAAACCCTCAACCTATCAACACTAATCAATCTAAGCACCCCATATCTCAAAAATTTGCTCTGAAACCTATAATCGGGTACATGGTTTTTAGGAGATCATATTTTCGAGGCAAGAAATTTTCATGGGACCAAATGGTTTTCTCCAAATATCAAGGCATGTAAAATGAGGCATATATATATACAATATCATCAAAAATAGCAAAAATATCAATCGAATCTACAAATAAACAAGGCATCACAACAACAATATAGCATAGCATCAAAATTGAGTATCACAACTTAAATTTTGATGTAACATCTCAGAAATCACATCAAAACTGGGGTAAAATGTAGACACCCAATTTTGACACACCAGTCGCAACTTCCTAAAATCAGTCGCAAATATTCCAAAACTTCCCAAAACCACTTCTAAACTTTGCAAATTATCAAATTGGCCATTCCCCATCACTTTGGACATCAAAATTCACCTTTATAAAATTCACCACTCATACCAAAATTGCTAGTGGTGAATTTGGCAAGTTGAGTGGTGAATTTGGCAAGTTGAGTGGTGAATTTGGCAAAACTCCAAAATCAGCCTTTTTCAACTAAAATCGATCTTTTACCAAATTTTCCACCCCTATGGCAAATTTGGCTAATTGGAAAATTTGGAAACTTTTTCAAAATTCAAACTACCCACAATTTGATTTGATTATTTACCAAATTTGCCACTCAAAACTAAATTTTTCACCCCTATGGCAAATTTGGTAAACAATGGTGAATTTGGCAAAAACGATCGGGAATCTTCCACATAAACTAGTTAGCCACGAATTGAGCCTCCTTGCACCTCCACCATCGATACCGCATGCTTCAATAAGTTCTAGAATGATTTTATTTGAATTGATATTATCCTCTCATTCCCTCCAAGTCCCCTTCCAAATCCTATTTAATGAGGTCATGGGGCAAGCATTCTCCAAGCAATTATATTGTAGCAAAGCTATGTCCATGTTCTTATAGCATTATTTCTCTCATAGCATTTCCTATTTTCAAGATTTTCCCAAGCAATACTAAGTCTTCATCAAGCATTGAGAGCAAGTCAAGCAAGGCAAGTAAGACTTAGGAGTAAGGAGGTCACCATTGGAGGTAAGAAAGAGAGCTCTCCTATTTTATTTCTTCTCTCCTCCCACCTTGGCTTCATAGAATTTTGTCCTCTATGTTTTAGCCTTTCTAAGTTTTCATATCTCTTTGATGCATTTCATATTTTATGCTCTAATTTCTCTTACATGGTTTTTTATCTTTCTCTTTGGCAGCCCCTAACATTGTTCTTGAAACCTTTTAACAGTGTTTAGCAGCCCTCTTATGCAATTAAAGCATCCTTATTATCATCACTAACATCTATTTGCAAGCTTATTTTAGTTTACATTTATCTTCTTACCGCATTGTGTCTCTAATCACCTGTTTTGCAGGATTTTCATTACATTTATTTTTGCATATTTTTAGGATAAAATCCTTATTAAATATCTTGACTACAATCATTTCATCTTTATTATAGCATACTAACTTCTTTTATCTTCCTCCATATTATTTTAATTTCATGTGGTTAGCATTTTTGCAAACCAAAGCACTTCAATCAACATATCTTTCATTCTAGATGTTTAAGCTTAACCCTATTTTTAAGCAAAATTATCATTAGAATTTAATTATCTAGTTGTTATTTTACTTTAATTAAGTTAATTTAGCTACTTCTTGGATTTCCTAACATCTTGGCTTCTGATTTTCAGAACTCCTACACTTTGTTTCAATCCTATTTTCACATACTTGCATGTTGTATATTTCTTTAAAGTTTTAAGCAACTATTGACATAGAACATTAAATTCTCTAATCTACCACTGTAATTTGTTGATTTAATCTTACCGGAGGTTATATTGACCTTAATATAACATTACTTATCCTTTTTATTGCTTTTCATAGCCCTTTACAACTTTTAGTTATCAAATTTATAGACTCCTATGGGGGATTGCATCTTTTCTTCTGCTATTAAAAATTTAGTCCTTAAATTCTCTTTTTTAGAGGTTTAATTCCCTAATTTTATTGCATATAGACCTTGTAAAGTATATTGGGATCCTTACCTATTAATTTTATCTAAAAACCTGTTTAAAGCAGTCCTAAATCTACCCCAAAATATTAAAAATCTCACTCAATACCAAATTCACCATCCCTATGGTGAATTTGGAAAAACCAAGCTTTAGAGGTTCAATCCTCTGATTTTGTCATTCACAAACCTTACAAATTATAGTAAGATCCTTCTCTACAAGTTTCAGCTCAAAACACAACTTGAATCCTTCATAATTTACCTTGAAACCTTAAAAATCTCGCCCAGGGCCAAATTTCCCACCCCTATGGAGAATTTTGCAAACAGAGTAATAGAAGCAAATTTGCCACTTAGACCAAATTCTCTAGTGGTGAATTTGGTATACCGAGTGGAAAATTTTGCAACAAGCCAATTCCACTCCAATAGGTAAGCATATTCATTTTTTATGTCAATAATGGGTTTGATCAGCTACTTAGACAAGTTTTTACCTTATCCAGCACTCAGATAGACCCCTTAAATCAGAAAAAAAAAAACTTATTTATTTTAGTTTTTGTGTAGGTTTTACAAAACTCACCATCCTTATGGTGAATTTGGTATTAGTGGTGAATTTGGCACTTTTTAGTGGTGAATTTGGCACTTTTTAGTGGTGAATTTGGCAAATCGACTCTGGGAGAGGTAGTCCAACCACTTGGCCCATCCTTAGATCTGCAATTTGATTTTCTTTGTATTATGTTTCTAATTTTCTACTGTTTTGAAACATAAATCACACCTATTTTGGTAAATTAAGGAATCCTAGTTAGAAAACCTAAATTGTTCACAAAATATTACAATTCATTTACAAAATGCTTTAGTTTCTTTACAAAACACTAAAAGACTAATCAATCAAGGAATCCTAGCTCAATTTTAGCATTTCTTTTATATTCAAGTACTTAGGCAAGAAATCAAAAAGCATAAAGTTGCATTTAAGCTAGCTTGTTTGATTGCATTCCTCCTTGTTTGGCCCAAAATCAAAATATCCTTAGTCTAGTGCATTCAAAACTTGAAGTGCATATAGGTTAGCTCTTGTTTGCTTGCATTTGTGTGATTTAAACTAAAGCATTGCATTTTAGATGATTCTTTATGATTTAGGTTCAAATAATCGTTAAGGCTTGATAAAGAGTCCAGATTAATAGAGATACAAAACCTTTAGGTGTTTGTCTTAATTGAATTCATAAACACCGCAAAAACAAGCATTACATCAACCTTCATACAACCATAGGAAAAATCATTTGGGTAGGAGTCTATTTGTGTTAAGGATTTTTATATCTTTGGGATCTCCTTTGGAAAGAGGTACTCAAGTGGGGAGGCAGAGATTCTAATGAATCTCCCCTACGCACACTTGACATTAATTAAATCTAAAGGGAAAAAATAACATGAGGTTTTCCCATTGTCTACACAAAGTTAAAAGTTTAATTTATATAATCATCAACATCACTATCAATTTCTTCTCTCATGTTTTCATTATTAGCATAGTAGGTTAATTGTTTCAACTTAGCAAGATCCTCATGGGCTTTGTGCAACTTGGCCAACCATTGATAGAATAAGATAGGGTCTTCTCTCTTCTTGGGTTTCCAAAATTATAGAAATTTTTCAACTACCTCTTGAGGAAGGGAAATAATAACATCCATATTAGGTTGATCATCTTCTAATTCATACATGTCTTGGGGGCATTGTAAATAAAATTCAAGATGTACCTTATAAAACTTCCTTTTATTATTTCATTAATGTTCATGTTCATAGATTGAAACTTTTTGTCTCTCATCCATAGAAGACATAAATTAGTTTTCATGATTTAGAGGAAAATGTCCCAAAGGATCTAAGTCTCCTAATATGGTGAACACTTTGTCATTATAGGCAAACATAATCACTTGACAAGTAGAGGAAGATATGGCTCTCATCTTACTAGTCCAAGATCTAGTCAACAATATATTACAGTTGGCCTTGAAATCATATACCATGATATTCATATTAGAAATAGGGGTAATGCAAACAATATTTTTCATATTTCTACAAATATTCCACCAGCATAATGTTGCATACAACATTCATTCTTATATAGCAATGTGTATTTTTGTTTCAAGAGATTGTTTCATGTTTCACCTTCAACTTGTCTTTTCATCTTATCATTCTTCTCATAGGATATGTGACTATCCAATCTCAACCATTTTCTCATGTGTATAATGCATCACATAATGTAACAATGGATAACACTCTCCTTATTACATTATTTGGTATAAATATTACTACCCCCATGATTCCAAGGGTGGTACATTGGAATTGTGCTCTAGCTTTGGCTCTAGATCTACCTTTGTTGGCTCTAGCTTTGGCTCTAATAGCTCTAGCTTTGGATATATTGACTCTAGATAATCTCCACTAGGTGTCTCTTTGGATTTGTCTCAAGGCTTACCTCTAGGTCATTACATTTGGGTCTTTACCTCTAGGTTGTCTTTGGGTCATCATTACCTCTATGTTACCTCTAGGTCCTTACCTTTGGGTTACCTCTATGTCATCATTACCTTTAGGTCATATTTGGATTACCTATAGGTCATCATCACCTCTAGTTTATCTCTAGGTCATCCTTTAGATCTTCCTCTAGGTCATCACTTCTAGGAAATTACCACTAAAATATATCTTTGAAATCTTCCATGTCTTTGGAATTCTCCACATAATGTTTCACTATAGGTTCTATCACCGTAGGTCTTCCAAGCATAGTTGAGATCATATTCTAATACAAATATCATTCATCTTAAGTTTTCCAAGACCGTATTTTTTATGGGAAAACTTATGTTTCTCTCATTCAACAAACTACAACTTTCGTAGAAAATATTCAACAATTATTTTGCTTTATCCCATTTTGACACATTCATCCAACAATAATTCATATGTATTTTTTCAATCACTTAATACCTCCACAAATCTCATAAGGATGCAATTTCCAACACCTAGTTGTCACATGTTTGAATTTTCCACAATGACTACAACAACTCATCCTAGGAGCTTCATTTTTTGCATAAATTTTTCTTCTCATAAATTTGATCTCCTTGCTTTCTATTTGACCATCAAAATAAAGGACTTCATTCTTTGGACTTATACCTGGTATTATGGGAATTTTTATACCTAATCCTCATTATTTTTGAACCAAATCCTTTGGTATGCTTTTCAAAGCACCCAATTTATTCATCATCACTTTGATTTTTATCACCATTATCAACAACATTCAAATACCAAACATCATCATTACAATTATCTTTAACACAATATTAACTATTACTATCACTTTCAATTTTAACAATATGGCCTTTGTCATGACAAATACAACCATCGTCTACACAATATTTTCTCTAATGAATAATCTTCAAGTCACTTGTATCACAAATGATATCTTCTCTTTGGAAAGAATCACATGTATTACAACAGCCATCTACCATCATGGGCCTCAGATCACTATTATCACAACTAAATTTTCCCCTTTGAAGATCACTTGTGTCACAATAAACATCTTCCATAATGGGCTTATCCTTCAATTTTTCAATTATTTCTATTTGCTTTCTACATTGTACCTCAATGATGTCAAGGGTGAAGAGTGTCATGTGCATTCTTTTCAGTGTACCAATAGAGATTATCACATCATTCTCAAAGTCTCATTCACTAGTTTTGAAAAATCTCCACCTTCACTAGTTTTTTATGACACATAATTTTGAATTTCACCTTGTTTCTTGGATTGTTTATTATTCCCCTTATTTATTTTTTTTTTAACTTCCTTGGTCATAAGAACCTTATGTGTTGTTTCACACTCTTTTTCATAATCTAGTTTTAATTCACCTTGAGCAATATACCCTTGTTGTTATGGCTTTTGTTGAGATCGCCCTTGTTGATGTTGTGATTGAAATTGTTACTTCCTTTGAGATCTACAATATTGAGACCCATGATTCATCATATTATATTTACAAAATTTAGTATCACATTCATTTTTATAAATATGACAATATCTCCTCATCCAATGAGGTTGCTTTTGTGCTAAAAATAAATCCGAAGGACACTTTGAACCCTCTAGTGGTTTCTTGTGGAGATAAGAGCATTATTGGACAACTCATCTCTCAATTGATTTTCTACTTCACAAATTTTAAGGATGTTTACCAATTATTCAAATGATACCATTTTATTTGATACTTGGAGAGATGTCACTGATGTTCTGAATGATTAGGGAGAGCTCTAAGTGCAACTAAGACAAAAATATTATCTTCCACCTTTTCTCGCATGGTTTTCAACTTTGACTTCAAGTCTACAATTATTCGAAGAAATTTTTCAATACTCTCACAATATTGGACCCTTAATGTATGAATTTGATATTGTAAATGAAGGATTGTGGTTTAATTTCTTCCTTCAAATATAGTGTAAAGTCTATCTCATGCATAATTTGATGTTTCTGCTTCATTGATGTGTGGTTGTATTTCATCATCCACTCTAAAAGTAATGATTATAAGTGCCCTTGCATCTCTTTCATCATACTTTTGCTTATATTTTGTCTCCTCATATCAAGTTTCATCACTAGTGACTATGTCCCAGATTTTTTTTATCACTAGTATTGCTCTTATTTTTGTCTTCCATGGTGCAAAATTTGGGCCTTTTAGCAACTAAGATTCTTTGAGAAATATTTTTTATGTAGCCATAGTGAATGTTCCTTATATCTCCCAAAATGGTCTCTTTTTCTATATACCACCAGTCCTATATATCAAACCTTTCAGTATGCATGCCCTTCCTATATATCTGTCAGTGCATAGAAGTTAGTCCTCTTTCTATGTGTGGTCATACGTGAGAGAGACCTTAAGATATATGAAAGATATTGATATGTGGTACCAAGGTAGTACTAAAAAGGATTCATCCTATCAATAACACTTGCTTAAAAATAAATCCTCATGTAGGCATAAATTTCCTATATACTTGGATTTTATCAATTTCAATATTTATGTCCGATAAGTCATGAATGAGGTAAAAATAGACTAAAATAAATTATCACAAAAATGTGTCCTTATTCCTCCCCGATGTTTGATAGGGTTAATTCATAGATGTCACTATGATAGTTGTATTAGGATTTAGGGGCAGTAACTTAACATGATGGTAATACATGTAAACACAAGTCAAAGGTGTCATTTATATCAAATGTTATGATTGTTCAAAGCACATGTTTTAATCTTTATATACAAAACTATTTTTTATGTAAATTTTATTTGAAAAAATAAGATGTTAGTCACTACTGAAAATGCACCTTTTAACTTTCTAAATGCACCGCTAACAAAATTACTATCTTTTATCTTCCAAAATATTTTTCTATAAATTATAAAAATTAAAAAAAACAACTTTCTTTTCTACCCCATAAAATAAGTACTAAAGAATGAATGTTGTATGCAAGATTATGTTGACAATACTTGGAGAAATTTGAAAAATATTGTTTTCCTTACCCTTGTTTCTAACATCTAGTATTAGAGCCTTGAGAGTCTGTGTGAGGTAACCAAGAAGGGAAAATCATCGTCATCTGACGACATGCCCTGTATACCTAGAGATGAAATCATGAAGGAATAAATAAAATACTGTGTAATTTACTTTGTGCATATTTTGATTAAAGAAGTTGCTAAAACAATTCAACTTGAAGACACCGGGAGTGCTTGAGACATTAGAAGTGGTTGAGGAAACTCATTGAATTGTTAATATTATATCCTTGTGTTGATTTTATCACACCAAGACCACTTGGATGGCTTGAGTTTGTGTCAATTCAAACTCATTTTTTCTCAAATATTATCAAAATTATGAGAAAGGTATATGATCCATCATAAATACCTCATATCTCCTTCATTTGTCTCACTATGTCATCCACTTTGTACATTTAATTCTACCACACTATCCACCCTACATATTTTAACATTTCCTTAACCTAGTATCTTGCATAGGTTTGATTTTTTTAAGTCATACTATGCTCCAATTCAGCCTCTAATATTTTTTAATGAATATATATTATGAATAATATTCCTATGGTATGATCTATGCTCTAAAAGAGTCTCTAATATTGGAAATAGAGTCTATTCCATCATTTGGGTTATATAAATGTATCCTCCAAGATACATACTTAGATTAATTTATGTGCAAGTTATCTAGTTACTTCATGCAATGTAATAAATGCACAAGTGTCAATGTGCAAGTTGTACATGTGCAAGTTATCCCTTGCACAACTAGATAGAGTGTTGGCAAAGTATCCTATTTTACCTATATAAGGATGGCCTCTTATATAGATAGATATAGAGTCGGGGGACATAGTCAGATAGCGTAGCTTAGTGGATAGTGTAGTTCTATGTGCCTCACCATTCATTGGTGATGGATACAATATAGATCAATAGCTTTGTTAATGGAGTGCTTATTTCCTCCATAGCTACATTGTAATATTTTATATGATTTATATTTACAACATACTTCAATCATCTAGCAGATTTACTTTCTTTTATGTTATTCTGCATCTTGTGATTGTTATCTCCCAAGGCTCATTTATCAAAATTTAACATCTAATATATTTTTTCCCCAATTATTACCATTGTGAGTCTATATACATTCCATTCTATTTAAGTTTGAATGCGTTAATTTGTTTTTTTGCTTAGTTTGCAATAATTTTGGTGGACCACATATTGGAGAAAGACAAATACTAGGGACCACAAGTTGGAGAAAGATAATGAGACCAGGCTGAAGATAATGAAGTATGATGTGCCACGTTCTATAGGAGGAAAGGGCCAGAGAGGCATTTTATTGATTACTTCAAGCTTCTTGAGTATACAAGGACATGTCAGGGTATTCATATTAGCATTGCAGGAAAGCCATAGTGGCTAGCACATGAATATTGGGCAATTCAAACTTAGAGGTATCAGGTTTGAATCGGGCCTTATATTTTTTATATAGCGCTTTGAAGTTTTTTTAAAAAGGAGATACTTAGATTAATTTCTGTGCAAGTTATCTAGTTGCTTCATGTAATTTAATAAATGCACAAGTTTCAATATACAAGTTATACATGTGCAAGTTATCTCTTGCACAACTAGATAGAGTGTTGGCCAAGTATCCTATTTTACCTATATAAGAATGGCCTCTTAGATAGATAGATATAGAGTCGAGAGACATAGTCAGATAGCGTAGCTTAGTAGATAGTGTAGTTTTTTGTGCCTCACCATTTATTGGTGATGGATACAATGTAGATCAATAGCTTTGTTAATGGAGTGCTCATTTCCTCCATAGCTACATTGTAATATTTTATATGATTTATATTTACAACATACTTTAGTCATCTAGCAGATTTACTTTCTTTCATGTTATTCTACATCTTGTGATTGTTATCTCCCAAGGCTCATTCATTAAAATATAAAGAACTTTAAAAAAGAGGCCCCTGCGAAGCTGATTAAGGCGGGTAGAAAGAAAGATGCACATAAACTGCATATGGAGGGAGAAACATTGGTTGAGAGTGGGGTGGTTAAACCCCTGGAGTCTCACTTTTCTTCTCTCTCTAAATGATTGTTCTTTCTTGGAATGTGAGAGGTTTGAATAGCTTACCTCGTCAAAAAGCTATTCGGGATTTGGTTCAAGCACATAAGCCGGATGTTGTTTTTCTTCAAGAATCTAAATTATCGGTGGAGGGTCTATTTAGTATTGCTTCTAAACTCTGGCCTCGAGGTCTTTGTCAGTGTGTTGGGGCTGTGGGTAGTGTTGGGGGGCTTGTTAGCCTTTGGAATCCGCAGAAGCTTACTCCTCTTTGGTGGGTATCGAATAAGTCATCTCTTTCTATGATAGTTTCTTGCCATGAGTCTGGAGAAGTGGTTTTGTTCACTAACATTTACGCCCCCTCGGATCTTGTTGGGAAGGTGTTGCTGTGGAATCATATTCAAAGTGTTCGAGCCTTGGTTCCATTCTATCCTTGGATTATGGCTGGAGATTTTAATGTTGTATCTAGTATTGATGAGAAGAGGGGTGGTGTGGGTACTTTGGGGCCTGCCTCTAGACTCCTTAATGATAATATTCAGCTTCTTAATCTGGTGGATATTAAGCCAAAGAATGGTGTGTTCACTTGGACGAATAAGCGGTGTGGTTCTAACTCGATCTCTGAGAGGTTGGACAGGTTTCTTACTTCTTCATTTTGGATTAGCAATTCTTGGGTTACTAACTCAACGATTCTTGACTGGAGGGGATCAGACCACTGGCCTATTAAACTTGTTATCTCTCGACAAGAAATGGATCATCATCCAAGTTTTAAATTCCAGTTAATGTGGCTTAGGGATCCCTCTTTGTACGAGTTGATGAAAGTCTGGTGGAGTCAGGGCTGTCCTTCCCACGGTACTGCTATGTACTCTTTTGTTAAAAGACTCCAATTTGTGAAATATCAACTCAAAAAGTGGAATAGGCAGTGTTTCGGGAATCTATTTCAGGCTAAAACTTTGGCCCAAATAAGGCTTGATGTTATCACCAGACATATCAAAGATCATGGGTTAACAGAGCAGAATTTGCAGGAGGAGTCTGAAGCTTTGCATGAACTTCAAGAATGGGAGCTTCGGGAAGAGATTTTCTGGAAGCAAAAGGCCAGGGTGGAATGGTTACAAGAAGGATATTGAAATACAACTTTTTTCTTTAACACTGTTAAGGCTCGAAGACACGGTAATGGTATTTCTTCGATTATTTCTTCTCAAGGTATTCAGTTGTCTACTTCTTGGGATATCTCTTGGGAAGCTGTTCGATTTTTTTCTTCCTTATATTCTGAGGATTTTTGTGGGGATCATGTTGATGATCATACTATTTTGCGTTGTATTCCTTACGTTATTTCGGAAGAGATCAATGCATGCCTTCTTCAACCTATTTCTATTGATGAACTAGAAAGGGTAGTTTTCCTTATGAAGACTGGGAAAGCTCCGGGGCCTGACGGCTTCCCGTTTGAGTTCTTTCAACACTTTTGGGAAATTATTAAATCTGATCTTTTGAGGGTTGTTCTTGAGTCCTTTCATAACCATCAGTTGTTGAAAGCTTTGAATTCCACTTTTTTGATGCTAATTCCTAAAAAGGAGGGTGCTAGCTCTTTTGATCAGTTTCGGCCTATTGCTCTCTGCAATGTGGTGTATAAAATTATTACTAAGCTGATTGCGGAGCGTCTCAAGCCTTGGCTGGATAGAGTTGTTTCTGATGAGCAGGGTGGCTATGTGGCTGGCCGACAGATTCTGGATGGAGTGGCTATTGTTGCCGAGGCGATTCATTCTATGAGCACTTCTAAGAATAAGTTTATGTTTATGAAGTTGGATATGGCGAAGGCTTATGACGGGGGTGAAATGGTCTTTTCTTCACAAAATCCTCTTGGCCTTTGGATTTGATCCTTCTTGGATTGAGTGGATTATGAGTTGTATTACAACTCCCTCATATTATGTCCTAATTAATGGAAATCCCTCTCCTTTGTTTCATGCTTCCCGGGGTCTTCGGCAGGGGGATCCTTTATCTTCATACTTGTTTATAATTATGGCTAAAGGTCTGGGTCGCTGGCTTAAATATCAGGTTCACCAGGGTCTTATTCATGGATGGAAATGGGAGAATAGTAGGCCAGCCATTTCCCATCTTTAGATTGTTTATGACACTGCTCTCTTGGGTGTAGCTTCTATTTGTGAAGCAACCAACTTTAGACATGCTTTGGACTTGTATTTGGTTGTCTCTGGTCAGGAGATTAATGAGCACAAGTCTATTATTTTATTTTTCAATACAGATCCCAGGGTTCAAGCTAGAATTGTTCAGATTCTCAGGTTTCAGGTTGGAACTCTTCCTCTTACATACTTGGGGATTCCCATTTCTGTTGGTCCTCTACCTAGGGCGGTTTGGACTAACATACTTGACAAATTTTGTAGTCGATTTAGTCATTGGACTCATATATGGTTAACTTTTGCTGGTCGGGTTTTACTTTTGAATTCAGTTGTTCAGGCTTTACCGGTGTATAGATGCCTTATTCATATTGCTCCAGCAAGTTTTCTTCATGACCTGGATTCTCTTTCTAGGCAATTCCTATGGGCTGGCAATCTTGGTTCCTCAAAATGGAGTCTTGTTAAATGGGAGACTATTTGTCGACCAAGGCAAGCTGGGGGTTGGGTCTTCGTCTAAGCTCTCTTTCTGGGACTGCTTTGGCTGCTAAGCTGTATTGGTGTTGGTGTAGTAATCAGGAGCAAACTTGGGCCAAGATTATCTCCCACAAGTATCTTAGGGGAGTGGAAGGTTCAGAGATTCCTCGATACAGCTTAATTGGTCGAGGATCATTTGTTTGGAATACTTTGAAAAAGGGAGCAGAGCTGGTTAAGCAGGGGTTATTCTGGATTTGTTATACTGGGTCTCGGGCTCTTTTTTGGCAAGATTCTTGGGATGGCTTTGCTCCTCTTCTTAGCGAGTTTCCACATCTTCAAGATCTTGCTCAATGCTTTTGGGATGTTGGATGGTTGAAGGTGGCAGATTTCAAAACTGTTAAGTCCTTTGGTCAGATGGTTAGTCTCCAGTGGAAGGATCCTCGAGAATGGCCTGCTGGTGGCACTATGGATGCGAGGGCAGAGCTGGCCCGTATTCTCGCTAGCCGTCCCTGCTCTTCTCTACCTGGGGATGATGTGCTAGCATGGGGAAGAGATAATAGAGGGATATTTTCGGTTGCTGTTGGTTATTGTGTTTTGGATCGGCAGCGGTTTGGTGAGGAGGAGGTTCCGTGGTGGAAGCAAGTTTGGAATAAGTTTATTTGGCCGAAGTGTAGTTTTTATGGGTGGCAGGCTACTCATAATCGTTGTCTCACTTGGGATAATTTTCAAAAGCGTGGGTTTGCTGGCCCCTCTTTATGCTATAACTATGGGAAGGCTGAAGAATCTGTTGGGCATTTACTTCTCCAATGTGACTTTGCTCGACAAGTCTGGCATTATTGGTGGGGAGTATGGAATCACCCTTGTTCGCATGCTTCATCAATAGTTGATTTTTGGAGGAGTATGGGGCGGCCTCCTGCAGCGGCTTTCTTTTTACAAGTTGGATGGAGTATTGGTCCTTCATGCATTTTTTGGCAGATTTGGCTTGAACGGAACCGTCGGATTTTCCAAGGTAAGGAGTTAACTACTTCCAAGGTCTGGCAGAGGATTTTGTGAATGATCCGAGAAACCGTGTCTGCAAAATGTCAGATTATTTCTCCCGTGGACCATGCGGAACGTCAGATCATGGAAATATTAGGCTTGATGGTTAATGGTCCTGGTCCTAATGTCTCTTGCAGATGGATGGGTCAGAATAATCGGGTGCGGAGGGTTGGCAAATGGAATCCGCCTCCTCCGGGAGTGCTAAAAATTAATACGGATGGATCTTCCCGGGGTAATCCGGGTAATGCTGGTATTGGTGGTGTGGGGCGGGATAGTAGTGGTACTATCCAATTTTTTTTCTCTTGCTTTAAGGGACATCATTCTAATAACTTCATGGAAGCACTCGCAATTTTATATGCTTTGGAGCAAGGGTATGCTTTGGGTTGGCGTCGGATTGTTTGTGAATCTGATTCTCAGATTGTTATAAATTTGTTAAATTCTGGAGATAGTCTTCATGGTTGTTGGCGGTTGAGTTGGGTTGCTCGACAAATTCTTAATATCTCTGCTCACTTGGACTTCATTTCTTTTGTGCATATTCCTCGGGAGTGGAATAGGGTAGTGGATTTGTTAGCTAAATGGGCTTCTAAGTTTCAAGATGGTTGGGATGTTCAAAATTGGTCTCAACTTTCTTCTGATTGCTCTCAATCTCTCTCTTCTTTATTGAGAGCTGATATGTCTGAATAGCTTCTGCTTTTTCTTTGTATCATGAATGTTTTACTAAGTTAATAAATTTTTACCCTCTTTTACAAAAAAAAAAAATAAGTACTAAAAACTAATTAATTTGCCCTTTTTTTCAAACACCCTCTATGTGAATTGAACTTGTGAACTTTTCCTTTAAAAAAATTAACCTTTCTTTCAATAACCAATTATCCCACTCTTTATTTCATGACTTGAAAAGAAAATTGCCCACTTTTGCTCTTTCATTAAAATGCACCTCCTTTTTTAAAAAAACTTCACAGCACTATATAATATTCAAACCTAATACCTCTAAGTTTGAATTGCCCAATCTTCACATGCTAGCCACCATGGCTTTCCTAAAATGTTGATATGAATGCCCTGACATGTCCTTGTATCCTCAGGAAGCTTGAAGTAATCAATCAAATGCCTCTTTGGCCCTCCTCCTCCTATAGAATGTGGCACATAATACTTCATTATCTTCAACCTGGTCTCATTGTCTTTCTCCAACCTGTGGTTCCTGGTCTTTGTCTTTATCCAATATGTGGCCCACCACAATTATTACAAACTGGGAAAAAAAATAATAAATGCATTCAAACTTAAATAAAATAGAATATCTATAGATTCACAATGGTAATAATTAAAAAAAAACATATTAGATGTTAACTTTTGATGAATGATCCTTGGGAGATAACAATCACAAGATGCAGAATAACATGAAAGAAAGTAAATCTGCTAAATGACTGAAGTATGTTGTAAATATAAATCATATAAAATATTACAATGTAGCTATGGAGGAAATGAGCACTCCATTAACAAAGCTACTAATCTACATTGTATCCATCACCAATGAATGGTGAGGCACACAAAACTACACTATCCACTAAGCTACGCTATATGACTATGTCTCCCGACTCTATATCTATCTATATAAGAGGCCATCCTTATATAGGTAAAATAGGATACTTGGCCAACACTCTATATAGT
This sequence comes from Wollemia nobilis, assembly GCA_028583015.1. Taxonomy (NCBI): domain Eukaryota; kingdom Viridiplantae; phylum Streptophyta; class Pinopsida; order Araucariales; family Araucariaceae; genus Wollemia; species Wollemia nobilis. The sequence goes on from JAQPPZ010002678.1 coordinate 1,402,432, forward strand.
TGTGCAAGGGATAACTTGCACATTGACACTTGTGCATTTATTGCATTGCATGAAGCAACTAGATAACTTGCACATAAAGTAATCTAAGTATCTCATTTAAAAAAAAAACTTCAAAGCACTATATAAAAAATATAAGGCCTGATTCAAACCTGATACCTTTAAGTTTGAATTACACAATCTTCACGTGCTAGCCACCATGGCTTTCCTGCAATGCTAATATGAATGCCCTGACATGTCCTTGTATACTCAGGAAGCTTGAAGTAATAAATCAAATGCCTCTATGTCCCTCTTCCTCCTATAGAATGCGGCACATCATACTCCATTATCTTCAACCTGGTCTCATTGTCTTTCTCCAACCTGTAGTCCCTAGTCTTTGTCTTTCTCCAATACGTGGCCCACCATAATTACTGTAGATTGAGCAAAAAAACAAATGAATGCATTCAAACTTAAATAAAATGGAATGTCTATAGAATCATAATGGTAATAATTGAGAAACAATATATATTAGATGTTAGCTTTTAATGAATGGGCCTTGGAAAATAACAATCACAAGATGCAGAATAACATGAAAGAAAGTAAATCTACTATATGACTTAAGTATATTGTAAATATAAATCATATAAAATATTACAATGTAGCTATGGAGGAAATGAGCACTCCATTAACAAAGCTACTGATCTACATTGTATCCATCACCAATGAATGGTGAGGCACGCAGAACTACACTATCCACTAAGCTACGCTATCTGACTATGTCTCCCGACTCTATATCTATCTATCTAAGAGGCCATCCTTATATAGGTAAAATAGGATACTTGATCAACACTCTATCTAGTTGTGCAAGGGATAACTTGCATATGTATAACTTACACATTGATACTTGTGCATTTATTACATTGCATTAAGTAACTAGATAAATTGTACAATTATAATCTATCTCTTCTTTTTTTTTAATTCAAAGCACTATATAAAAAATATAAGGCTCGATTCACAACCTGATACCTCTAAGTTTGAATTTCCCAATATTCACGTACTAGCCACCATGGCTTTCCTGCAATGCTAATATGAATGCTCTGACATGTCCTTGTATACTCAGGAAGCTTGAAGTAATCAATCAAATGCCTCTCTGGCCCTCTTCCTCCTATAGAATGTGGTACATCATACTTTATTGTCTTCAACCTGGTCTCATTGTATTTCTCCAACCTGTAGTCTTTGGTCTTTGTATTTCTCCAATACGTGGCCCACCATAATTGTTGCAGATTGAGCAAAAAAACAATTGAATGAGCCTTAAATAAAATGGAATGTCTATAGACTCACAATTGTTGTCTTTCAAACTTAAATAAAATGGAATGTCTATAGACTCACAATGGTAATAATTGGAAAAAAAACATTAGATATTATATTTTAATGAATGAGCCTTGGGAGATAACAATCACAAGATGTAGAATAACATGAAAGAAAGTAAATCTGCTAGATGACTAAAGTATGTTGTAAATATAAATCATATAAAATATTACAATGTAGCTATGGAGGAAATGAGCACTTCATTAACAAAGCTACTGATCTACATTGTATCCATCACCAATAAATGGTGAGGCACAAAAAACTACACTATCCACTAAGCTACGCTATCTGACTATGTCTCTCGACTCTATATCTATCTATCTAAGAGGCCATTCTTATATAGGTAAAATAGGATACTTGGCCAACACTCTATCTAGTTGTGCAAGAGATAACTTGCACATGTATAACTTGTATGTTGACACTTGTGCATTTATTAAATTACATGAAGCAACTAGATAACTTGCACAGAAATTAATCTAAGTATCTCCTTTTTAAAAAAAACTTCAAAGCGCTATATAAAAAATATAAGGCCCGATTCAAACCTGATACCTCTAAGTTTGAATTGCCCAATATTCATGTGCTAGCCACTATGGCTTTCCTGCAATGCTAATATGAATACCCTGACATGTCCTTGTATACTCAAGAAGCTTGAAGTAATCAATAAAATGCCTCTCTGGCCCTCTTCCTCCTATAGAACGTGGCACATCATACTTCATTATCTTCAGCCTGGTCTCATTATCTTTCTCCAACCTGTGGTCCCTAGTCTTTGTCTTTCTCCAATATGTGGTCCACCAAAATTATTGCAAACTAAGCAAAAAAACAAATTAACGCATTCAAACTTAAATAGAATGGAATGTATATAGACTCACAATGGTAATAATTGGGGAAAAAATATATTAGATGTTAAATTTTGATAAATGAGCCTTGGGAGATAACAATCACAAGATGCAGAATAACATAAAAGAAAGTAAATCTGCTAGATGACTGAAGTATGTTGTAAATATAAATCATATAAAATATTACAATGTAGTTATGGAGGAAATGAGCACTCCATTAACAAAGCTATTGATCTATATTGTATCCATCACCAATGAATGGTGAGGCACATAGAACTACACTATCCACTAAGCTACGCTATCTGACTATGTCCCCCGACTCTATATCTATCTATATAAGAGGCCATCCTTATATAGGTAAAATAGGATACTTTGCCAACACTCTATCTAGTTGTGCAAGGGATAACTTGCACATGTACAACTTGCACATTGACACTTGTGCATTTATTACATTGCATGAAGTAACTAGATAACTTGCACATAAATTAATCTAAGTATGTATCTTGGAGGATACATTTATATAACCCAAATGATGGAATAGACTCTATTTCCAATATTAGAGACTCTTTTAGAGCATAGATCATACCATAGGAATATTATTCATAATATATATTCATTAAAAAATATTAGAGGTTGAATTGGAGCATAGTATGACTTAAAAAAATCAAACCTATGCAAGATACTAGGTTAAGGAAATGTTAAAATATGTAGGGTGGATAGTGTGGTAGAATTAAATGTACAAAGTGGATGACATAGTGAGACAAATGAAGGAGATATGAGGTATTTATGATGGATCATATACCTTTCTCATAATTTTGATAATATCTGAGAAAAAATGAGTTTGAATTGACACAAACTCAAGCCATACAAGTGGTCTTGGTGTGATAAAATCAACACAAGGATATAATATTAACAATTCAATGAGTTTCCTCAACCACTTCTAATGTCTCAAGCACTCCCAGTGTCTTCAAGTTGAATTGTTTTAGCAACTTCTTTAATCAAAATATGCACAAAGTAAATTACACTGTATTTTATTTATTCCTTCATGATTTCATCTCTAGGTATACAGGGCATGTCGTCAGATGACGATGATTTTCCCTTCTTGGTTACCTCACACAGACTCTCAAGGCTCTAATACTAGATGTTAGAAACAAGGGTAAGGAAAACAATATTTTTCAAATTTCTCCAATTATTGTCAACATAATCTTGCATACAACATTCATTCTTATACATTAATGTGTCTCTTTATTTTATGAGACTTTTCAGTGGTTCACCTCCAACTCTATTTTTTCTCACTCTTCTCACAGGAAATGTAACTATCCAACCTCATATGAGATGAAATCATCAATCATCTCCTAATGATTACAACACATTAAATAATGTAATAATGGCTAACACTTCACTTTAACTTGTTTAATCCCTACTAAAAAATGCAAATAAACGCAACCCACTGGATCTTGTAGAAAACTATTATAAGCATAGCAATTGTTTCTAGTTGAAAAGGAATTGTCTCTAAGGATATTTAAACAATCTATCAAGGACAACAACATAATACATGTACCACTACCTTCATCAACCAAAGCCCTACAAAAAACCATAATATTATATACAATTATAATCATTAATGGTGGATCATTAGCCCTTGCCAAATAATTAGAAGTAATCATGTTTTTAAGAAGATAATTAATAATTAAAGCATAGCTATTATGTGCATCGATACAAATATTTTTCTTGTATGATTGAATATATTGCACTATAAGACCCTCGAATAGTGGGCATAGTATTAAAACCCCTAGGTTCAGACATTTTTATCTCATCCAATAATTCTCTTAATCATTGCCATTGATAGGATTATTTCTAAGTAGTTCCAAGTCCAAAGTGTTGTATGTAATTCCTCTATAGTATCCCATGTTTTTATTTTACTCATAATTTCCTTAAGCAAGAACTTTTTAGGTTTGCAAGGATCCTAACATTTTTGTGCTATGGAATCTAGGATCATTGTTTTATGTAAAAATGATGGTTTTTCAATTTTTTTAGAAATGATAGGATCCATAGGATTGGTTGAAAACTTACCAGGAACATTCTTTGTATTAGTTGGCATTGTTGTATTTCTAGTTAGTTCTTATGTAATTAAAGGAGGGTTTGGAAACTTATCACTTATGGTTACATTGACCATTGCTTAAATAGGTTCTTTGCCCTTTTTTTCTTTTCTTTTCTATCCTTAGAAGGTTGTTTATTTTTATATTGGGGTGCACTTGTAGTGATAGAAACAATATGTTATTCTAAAGATCCAATCGTTTATCTTTGCACATCCAAAATGTTGACATAATGAGTCATACTTGGCTAACTACAAATGTATTCTCCCTATGGACCATGTTGGGCAATGAGTCAATTGACTTGAGGAGTATTTTTTGAATTTTTTTTACTAGGGTTTTGGTTTGGGGGATAAGTACAATTTTTATTTTGGTTACTATAACCCTCCTTTGGTTATACCCTTGGTTTCCCTAAATAGAATTATATCCTTAATTTTGATATTTCTAACTACCCCCTTGGTTGAAATCTTGACCTTGATTATTGTTCACCCCTATTATTGATTATGATTAGTGCTTGTTGTTTATACTAAGGGGAATGGAATGTTATATATATGTAGCCTTTGATTTCAAGTATGATTGGAATTTTTCTGGAAACATTGAATATTTTTATAGAAAATATTCATCCTATCATTATTGATTTCACCAATGTTAAATTTAGGATAAAAAGTTTATCTATAGAAAAAAAATTGCAACTCTTCGCAAGTATTAGGTTCATGTCCATGAGTACCATGCCAAAAAAAGAATTTTTTGGGAGTATGTCATTTAGGTGCTTCAAAAATTTTATTATAATAATAGTTATTAATCTTGAGCGTCAAATAAATCTTGAGAATATCTTCATGTGTCTATTGTGGTATTGTATTCTATATTTTTGGACCCATTCATCTTTAGTCAACATGTGTACATGGGTTCTAGTTAACTCCATCTCATCAGAGGTATCTTGAACATCTACAATATTGATTTCATCGCCTACAATATTCTTATTAGAATTCTTGGGTTTCGTGGATTTTTGATAACCGTTATTTTCTCAATGTTCAAGGACTTTAACAAATTATATGACCTTTTCTAGAGAAGCCAAACCATAAGATTATGGTCTTAGACCTTAGCTTGAAAAGGTTGTCTTAACTTTTTATAAACATTATTGTGGTTGCCTCTCCAAGTTGGGATCATATTAGCATTGCATTTAAGTCTTTCCCATCTGTTATAAATTTTAGTCATAGATGTTAGAAAATAGAGCATATTACATTATTTGGGTCATGTAAATGTACCTTCCTTGGTACATACTTAGGAAATTAGGTTACTTTAGGGGAAATTTATCTAATTACTTCATGCAATGTAATAAATGCACAAGTGTCAATGTGCAAGGTGTCCACTTGTACAACTAGATAGAGTGTCGGCCAAGGAACTTATCTTCCTATATAATGGCCATAGATAGATCATAAAATATAAGAAGAAGGTAGAGCAGCATCACGGTGAGTGTGTGGTAGATAGGTAATAGTATAGTGTGTGTGAGCTATAAGCTCAGAGCTCCCTCATGGAGCAATAGTATATCTTATGGAGTACCCATTTTCTCCATTTCTACTATTGTAATATTTTTGCTATTTCTATTTATAGCATATTTAAATCATCTCGCAGATCTATTTTATTTCCTTATGTATCTTGTGAATGGTATATCCTAATGTATGTGGTATCAAAAGCTAATAGCCGTATCAAAGCTATGGTAGATCAAGCCACAGTAGGTCTAGATGGAACCACCATTATTTGATCTTGAGTTTTTTGAAAACCTGACATGCCATTGTACCAGTCACTATAAAAATTTCTCAAAATATTTTAGGTGGTAGAATTAGGGAGATTTACAAGTGGGGACTAAAATCTCAGTTTCAAAAATACTGAGATTGCATAGGGCTAGAGTCTTTCCACAGAGTTGAAGGAAAATTCGTGAAGACTAGGACTCAGCGTTTGATCCACTAGGTTCACAAATAAACTAGTGAAACTAAGAGATCTTGAAATACTTACCTACAAGTTTCTTTTCCTAGGGAATTAATACTCGGATGATTGGGATACCTCCTACAACATAAATCTAGGATACCTCAACTTCGTTGCTCGAATGTCAAAGTGTCTTCATAGTGCAGAGATTAGTTGTTGTAGAAGGGAGAATACTTTAGAAGAATATTCAAGAAAAGAATCATGGTGAAGTCTAGAGATAGGAGATATCCATTGATAGATTGAAGAACTTCACCAGACGAAAAGGCCATAGTAGCCTTGATATAGAAGGAAAGGCCATAGAAGCCCTGATACAGAAGAAAAGGCCATAGAAGCCATGATCCAGAAGAAAATGCCATAGAAGCCTTGATCCAGATAATAAAGCCATAGAAGCCTTGACATTGAAGAACAAGCCATAGAAGTCTTGCTACTAAAATAGACCTTAGTAGGCTTTTATCCTGAAGAAGATTCTAAAGGAAAGGATCTAATTTAGAAGAATATTTTAGTACTAATATTTTTGTTGTAGGTATAGGTGATCCAGTAAGTCGAGAAAGCTTCCTACAAGAAAGTTAGGAAGAAAATCTTCTTCAGAATAAAACTAGTACCTGAAGCAAAATGAGATCAAGAGGAGATCTCATTCAATAACTTCCAAGCTAGGAAGAAGAAGAAGGACTATGAGAGTTCTACTCGTATCCAAAAGCAACAAAATTAAAAATCTGAGGGAATGTCTCAACACCAACACTTCCAGAAGTAGAATGTTGAAGATAAGGTCTCTAGGAAGACCTGGAGAAGTTGCAAGATCAAATACCTTTACTACATCTCGAAGAGCATCCAATAAAAGGCTAAGAGAGCCTTGGTAAAGAAATCCTCAAAGAAGAACTCGCTAGATAAATCCACTACCAAGGAGAAGCCCGTGATAGTGAAGGACTTGGGATAATTATCGCCATCCGACAACAAACCCAAGAGGAGGATAATTTAGCAAGGAGTGCCAAATACGAGCAGAAGAAGAATCTAGTGAATATCTCAAGATATTTAGAATCTTGAGGAGAATATTTGTTGCATAACTATTATTATTATTAACATAAACCATTCACCAATATGCAGAAATATCAAATCATTCATCCATAATACATTATTCATAATAACAATCCACAAATGAGAGAGAGATAGATAATAGCCTTAAAGTAGGGAAACACCAATAATAATCCTTAAGGAAGGAATAACTCCACAAGATCTCCCAAGGTGAGAGGCCACTTCGTGGGCATAAACGATTACATAAGATTATTCTTCAATGATGATTACAATGATAAATATCTCTTCTTTATATATCCATCTTCTTATTCTACTTTGGGGAGCCTACTACTAATATAATATTATATTATAATGTAATATAATATTATAATATAATCAACATTGGGTTATGTGTTGTCCATGCCAACCCTTATACAATATAATATATCCCCAAATATCTATTCCTAGGTGCCCTACCATGCCACCCTCCTTACAAATGTTTCGTCCTCGAAACATATGAAGAAACATGATAATATGATTTACTAAGCAAAGTTAGCAACTGGTACCAATCTCGATCATCCATCCATCCAAGTGAAACACGTTGATGTTGGTATGCCATTTTGTTACTTGAGTATCCAAATCTACTTCGTTGGCTCCACGCTTTTGCTACTATATTTTGATAACTTGAATGATGGGTCCACTTTTTCCTTGATGCTGATAATCCACTCTAAAAAATAGGATCACTATGCTTTCTATGCCAAACACTGCCATAGTTGGTGCCCTTCTGATTCCATGTAGAACCATAATATTGTTGCCTTGAACCATACCTCCAATATTGTTGTTGCTCATGGTGGTGTGGATGGTGATATGGTGTAACCTTAACTTGATGTTCTACCTTCTTTGACTTCTCAAAATTTGGCTCCATTGTTTTAAATTCTTCTACACATTGTTCTTTCATGTTCTCTTTGTTTGGTGTGTCCTTGTGCTCTTCTATCAAAGCTTCCTTGGACTATATTACTATTATTTCCACTGAATCAGTTGTTGCTACTTCTTTCATGGACTCTGTTGTTGCTACTACCTTCTTGGATTTTGTTTCAGGTTCTTCAATTTGTTTCTCTGCAACCACTTCTTGATTTTCCTTGGATCCTTGCTCCTTAAGCTGAGAAATATCCTACAATGTTATCTTATTTTTCCTGTAGCATAACTTCATAAATTTGTTTTGTACATTAATGTTAACAGTACCCAAAGCGTCTAACCAAGTATAACCAAGAAAAATATCCTCATCATCCATATCGATAGCATAGAAATTTGAATGTAGAACATATTTATCCATGGTGATCTTCAAATCTTCAAAAATCTGAACATGCTCACCCTCTAGTTGTATGTCCTTAATTTTTTTTGCTTGAACTTGCAACTTCTTAGCCAAAGCAATATTAATAAAATTATATCTGCTACCAGGATCAATGGAAATAATAACTTGTTCCTTTTGAATGCTTCCATGAACCTGCAAAATAGAACTTTTAGTTGAATTTAAACCTTTTTTATTATGCTCTTGCTTTTGTAAATCCAATGATGTGACTTCATTCTTCTCATTATCTTCCTTAACATTTTCCTCTTTCTCCTTCTTGAGTAATTTTATTTCTTTTTCATAGTCTTCATTTTTTTTCTTGAAAACTTCTCATTCTCCTTTTAATCATTCCGCTCATTTTGAATTCCCTGTAGTTTCTTTTCAAGGTCTTTGATGACATCCAATATGATATCTATCTTTTTATCCCTTCCTTCAAGATCTCTCTTACAAATATCTAAATTTCTTTGTAATTGAATAGGTACCCATGTGCTCAAGAATGAATGCTCTATTTCATCCCAAGTGTATTCATGACTCCTTTCCTTACAAAAATTATTCCACCAAGACCAAGCTTCCCCTTTCAAGCTTTTGATAAGGAATGATTTCCATAATTGGTTATTACGATATAGAGACCTAAACTTTTTCCACCATTCTCTAGCATCAATATCTCCATTAAACTTTTCCAATGACATAGTTGATGCCCTAATGCAACTAGGTTTTTTGACAATTTATATCATGCCTAATGCAAACTAGGTTTTTATGGAAATAAATATCTTCCCACTAATTTGAAGCTAAAAATCCATATAGACAACTAGATCTACAATTTTTCTTCCAAAAAAAATAAAGTGCAACTGATTTGCTTACCCAAACTAAACAAATTTCATCTTTTGAAAAAATTGTGACTTGAAAATTCGTCACTACCCTTGTTCTAGACGGCTGAATTTAAAAGGTCGTATCTCTATCAATACTAATCGGATTCCTTCATATGACCACTCATTTTAAAGCTCTTCAAATTCTGCACAAAGTGATCCAAGAATTACCTGAATTGGATAAACTTTCATAGAGATATGGCTTCTGAAAGATGAGATGTTTTTCCAAAAAAATATCTACAAAATCCATCACTATCCTTGTTTCGGGTGACTAACTTCAAAAGATCATATATCCCTCAATACTATTTGGATTCTTTCATATGACCATTCATTTTAAAGATCTTCAAATTCTACACCAATTGATCTAAGAATCACTTGAATCGGATAAAATTTCGTAAAGATATGGCTCCTGAAAGATGAAACGTCTTTCCAAAAACAATTTGCCCTAATTTTACAATTTCACACAAAAATCCCCACTTTGCCAAAATCGTTGCTCTGATACCACTTGTTGCATAAATTTATTATTATTAACATAAACCATTCACCAATATGCATAAATATCAAATCATTCATCCACAATACATTATCCATAATAACAATCCACAAATGAGAGAGAGATAGATAATACCCTTAAGGTAGGGAAACACCAATAATAATCCTTAAGGAAGTAATAACTCCATAAGATCTCCCAAGGTGAGAGGCCACTTCGTGGGCATAGATGATTACATAATATTATTCTTCAATGATGATTACAATGATAAATATCTCTTCTTTATATATCCATCTTCTTATTCTACTTTGGGGAGCCTACTACTAATATAATATTATATTACAATATAATATAATATTATAATACAATCAACCTTGCGTTATGTGTAGCCCATGCCAATCCTTATACAATATAATATATCCCCAAATATCTATTCCTATATACCCTACTAAGATCATGCTTGAAGTCAAAATTCAACAAGAAGACTTGAAAGTAGAAGACGATTATCAAATCTAGGAGATTTGAAGATTACCTCCTACAAAAAAGGTCATTGCTTCAGAGATACAAACTTCTCCAAATCTACAATAGAAGGAGGATATTACAAGAGGAGATCAAAGTCACCAAATCCTAGGCTCGTGAAATAAAGTTTAAGACCATCAAATTGGTGAAGAAGGAATTGTTCAAAAATAATCTACAAAGAGCTACAAGATCCTATTCAAGACAACAACTTGGTGTTATAGGTACCAAGATCTACATCCTCTATGAAAGCAAAAAAGTAGCTACAAAAGCATTCAAAAAAGGGTATGCAACTATTGGTGCAAGTAGATTCATTAGGTGAATTATTTATCATATTTATTAAAGCACCTTCATCCTGATTAAAGTTGCAAAAAGGAGATTTGTATTATAGTCTTCAAGTGTGCAAAAAGAAAGATTCTTTTTAAGGTTCATTTGCACATTAGGAGTTGATTACATTTCAAAAAATTTACTAATCTATCAACTAGTCTATTATCTACTTTGGAAAGCAAAATAAGACTATCTCCTAATATCTTGCTTGTAAGGAATTTACAGAATAAATCTTGAAGGTTCATTTGAGATTATTCTTTATTAGTTGCAGTGAATTGATTAAGTGCATTTTCTTAAGAGTAGATTGGAGTGATAAGGTGTAATTTGTTAGTGCATTAAAAGTAGAATCTGTTATAGCTATTTCCACTATTATTACTCTCAAAAGAAATTAGTTTTGTGTTTTGAAATAAAGGCTACAAAATCTAGTTTGGATCAAGTGTCTAAAGACACTTTTTTAAAGCACAGAAACCTACAACTCAGAGTGGCCAATAGAAGCCACCAAAATTGGTTAGTACAAGCAAAGGAAAAAGAACAAAAAATCTAACCAAAAAGAAGCTTCTAATATTGAGACTTGGAGAGTCTCAAATCCAAGCACTTAGGGTTAGTGCAACTAAAAGAAATCTTCTATTCTACAACATGTACAAGGCTTGGATTCACCATCAATCATCCAAGCAAAAAGGGTAAGGAGTCTAGCCAAAGAGACTTCCTTAAAACCCTCTTCTTGCACTCATCAATCTACTACAAAAATAAGAATCTCAAACCTACAAAAGAGTGCAAGGAAAAGGTGCAATATAAGGATTCTATATTACATGGTGTTGCACTTCTACATTACATCAAATGCAGGTAAAGGAGCAAATTTAAAGGTGCCATAATAGGCACAACAGGTACAGGGAAGAAGCATCCAAAGGAAAGGCCAAAGGAAGGGCCAAAATATCAAACATTCTCCATCATTGAAAGGGCATTCTCTCCAGCATTGAACCTGCAATCAAAGGAAGCTTTACGTAAATGATAGCAAGCCTCTCAAAGGCTACTTATGTAAGCTAAAGGAGCCAAAGGAATTCTATCATGCATATTTATGTAAATCACAAGCAAGGTAGTAAAGCTATCTACGTAAAATAAAAGATAGAGCATATTGTAGCATTCATAAGCATCAAGCTTCACCTCTATCATCGTGAACAGGGAGCACAACATAGGGATAAGTGCACAACAACAAGGCAAATGCTATGTTGAGAGTAGCATCAAAAAAGGGTAGCAAGAGAGCTACCACATCTTCATCCCAAGCTCCAAGACGGCTCATAGATCACCTGTAGAAGGAAATACATTGCTTGCTCTCCAATAAATCAATGCAAGCTAAGGAGAAAGACTTGGAAGGAATTATAATCTCCTTCTTGGAGGTGTTACGTAGGAAACTCCATGCAAAAGGGTTGAGTGCCACTTGGCACATTATTCCCTCGTGACTATCATTTATCTAACGCTCAAGAGATGAACGTTGAGAGCGCTCAAGCAATAAGGATACGTAATGGTTGGTGGAGCAATGTTAGAAGAAGAGGAGGAAGTGTTACTAAGAAAATCGAGTGCCACTTGTACTTCAAATACTGCCTAGTTGGCAGAGCAACGTTATAAGAAGAGGAGGTAGTGTTACTAAGCAAATTGAGTGCCATTTGTCTACCAAAGACTGCCCATATATGCAGTGCAAAGAAACAAAGAGATAGAATTCACATCTAGCATCCGTAGAGTGTGAAAATAAAGTGCAATCCAATCAATTCGTAGTGTGGAAGAAGGAGAGAATATGAGCATTAAAGACTCTATTGAAAGGTCCAATATTTATTCTCCCAGCATCAATGTAGAATCTCGATAGTCATAACAAGCATGGAATAAGGAGAACATAGGAGTATTAAATACTCCATTGAAAGGACCAACATCTACTCTCCAAGCATCAACAAAGAAGCCTAGAAGCCATACCACACTTGTTTCCTCAGCCTCATCAAATCAAGCACCGTAGAAAGGGTACATAGAGGACTATCGTACTTCAGCCAAATCAGTGTCATCCAAGTGTGAAGTTAAGATGGCTAAGGTAAGAAAAATATCTCATTAATATTGCTTTCAAACATTGGAGTTATAAGGTTATATATTCATGGATTAAATTTTAAGATTGAGAAAGCAAAGACGTAGGAGATAACTTACCTAAAAATAAGAATATTATTTGCAAATTAACCTATGAGATATAAGGCCTTCTACTTAGGTTGAATCATTTAAATATTTTGCAAATATTATTATATTTTCTAATTTTCCAAAGTTGGGAGTCATAAGGTCTACTACTACAAATTGATTTAATGGAAATTAGAAAAATTGAAATCAAAATTCAAAGGGCCATTATAAGAGGTTTATCAATATCATATAAATGTTGGACATTATAATATTTACTTCCTCTCAAATAGAGATAAAATATCCAACATTAAAAACCTCTTGATATCTAGAAAAAGTGCTTAGTTCAATAGGAGCAATAAGGACAATAGAAGTTGATTTTTAGCATTTTCATAACTTTACAAAATCAACCAATATTGAACTATATCTCTCAAAAGCACTTCATATATTATCCAATAAGCTATATTCAAAACCTAAAATCCTTAAGAGTACTCATTCTCATTACTAGGGAGACATAAGGAAGCCCACAAGGATCAAGGATCAATATAGGTTTTATCAAACCAAGCTTATATACTTCTATCAGAGATCAATTATTCTAGTAGAAAGCCATAAGAATGTCTACTCTCCAAAATACTGCAAATATCAATAAAGAGAAATTCAGTGCCATAAATCTTGGGATCATGAATCTTCTCTTGAAATCAGAAATAATGTTAGACCTAAATTCAAGAATAATCCATAGTGAATCCCTAGAAGATAAATTTGACACTATGGAATACTATCTTCAAACTTGTCTCAATGAAGCTATTGGTAAAGAAGAAAATAATGTTACATTCTCCTTATATTTTGTGAACATATTATATATGGCTTTACTCACATACAAGAACTTCAAGAATGAAAATGTAGAACACAAAGGATTGTTAGAACTACTCAAAAAGAAGGTAGACCTAACTGAATCATATCAAAAAAGTTTTTTCAATCCTCATGAAGAATTGATACTTCAAGTTCTCCTAACTCAAAATCTTATCATGATGCGCTAAGTGGTTTTTCATATGCATTTGTACAGACTAAAGAGAAGAAAAAAGAATCATCAATGCAAGAATCAAGTAGCAACACAACATCCAGTGAAGAGTCAAAGACCAAATTCAAAGGCAAAGTTGAGGAAGAAGGAGATAAACCTAATGAAGGAGGAATATAATGCAAGGTGAACTAAAAGAAGGGTCTACAGCTTCAGCCTATTTTTACATCATTTGAAGACTAAAGCATCTACTGAAGAAGCCAAAGATCATTTTGAAGACGAAGATCCAATTCAAAGCTATTAGATGGAAGAAGATCCACATTGAAGACTAAAGTATTCAATACCCAAATATTGTAATATAGGGGGTGTTAGAAAATAGAGCATATTACATTATTTGGGTCATGTAAATGTACCTTCCTTGGTACATACTTAGGACATTAGGTTACTTTAGGGGGAAGTTATCTAGTTACTTCATGCAATGTAATAAATGCACAAGTGTCAATGTGCAAGCTATAATGTGCAAGGTGTCCACTTGTACAACTAGATAGAGTGTCGACCAAGGAACTTATCTTCCTATATAATGGTCATAGATAGATCATAGAATATAATAAGAAGGTAGAGCAGCATCACAGTGAGTGTGTGGTAGATAGGTAGTAGGGTAGTGTGTGTGAGTTAGAAGCTCAGAGATCCCTCATGGAGCAATAGCATATTTTATGGAGTGCTCATTTCCTCCATTGACAATATTGTAATATTTTCACCATTTCTATTTATGGCATATTTTAGTCATCTCGTAGATCTATTTTATTTTCTTCTGCATCTTTTGAATGTTATCTCCCAATGTATGTGGTATCAAAATCTAACAATGGACTCATTCTATCCTTACTTGGAATTTACAATTACATTTATTACTATCATAAAAAACATATCATTATCAAACTCTTGTTTTAATTTTTGAAAAAGTTATCTAGAGAGTCAATAGAGTGTTTGGAAAAACATGCAAACCAATTAAGAGCATTTTCTACCAAATAACTAGTCATAAAGTTTAATAATACATTTTCATTGTGGAACCAATACTTATAGTATGTAGTAAATTTATCAACAAATTTTTGGGATTTACTTGTTCCATCATAAGATAATTTAGGGATATGCATAGATAAATCAATGGCTTCCACATTAGGGGCCAAATAATGGCTTTGGTAATTTCTCAAGGTTGGGTCTATAGATACTAGCATAGTCACTCCAAGTTAACTAGAGGAGGAGGTGGAAGAGAAGTATTATAATTTAGGACTAAAGGAGGTATTAAAACTTGTACTACACGGGTCTTATTAGCACTCATAATTTAAGTAAGGTTATTCATCATGTTTTCCACAATATCCTACAATTGCTTAGTTGTTTATCTCCTAGTGGCTTCCACTTACTTCTTAGTGTCTTTCCTATGATTGTCCAATTTATAGACAAGTTATTCTGTAAGAGTATTTATGTAATAAAATATTTTTCATCATAAGGTTTAGAAAAAGTCTTAGGTTGAAGGATAAATTATCATGTGTTTGTTCTTTGCATTCATGCATTATTTGTCATGATTATTGTACTAAGAAACATTCATGGTAAAAAATTAAGTTCATCTTCAACAATGATAAAAAGATGCTCCTAAGACACCTTGGGATTCTATGGCAAATCAATAATCCTTAGTTGGGTCCCTATCATCATCAAAATATGAATCTCCTTCCTATTATTTAAATCTTCAATAAGCACGTGATTTTCATGAACAAGAGAAAAAGGGTGAACAACATAATTTTATGGAGGAATAGATTGGTCTAAATCCTCTTTTATTTCTTGGATTTACTTATTTCTAGACCTAGTAGTTGTTGAGCAAGGTGCAGCGATAGTATTGTCATTGTTGTCAACACACTCGGATGGACAGGTTGATGCGGTGGATAGTTGTTCGGAGGTTGTTCATAGTATGTACAGTGGTGTTCAATACTCATGAGAATGTTTGTGATGTTCAGGTAAAGTTATTACAGGTTGTTCGTGCAAATTTGCAAAAGTTGCAAAAATCGTCAGGAAGTTGTCAAAGTAGCAAAAAAGTTGTTAAAGTGGCAAAACGTCAATGGAATGTGTTGGACAGCCCAAGATACTATTTTGAGGTTTTTTTATCATTATCAAGTGTGGTTGCAATGTTGGAATGGCCGGTTGCTTCGTCGGTGCATTGTTGGTCATGAAACTGTAGGTGTAAAATCTGCGTCCAGAACTTTTGATCCGTTCTTTTTCCAGAGTGTGCAAAATTTTAAAATCTAGAAGAACGTTATGTCTCCCAAGGGAGACGTTATTGAATGCTGAAACGGTCATATTGCAGCTCAAAATTTGTTAGGGAGTTGAAGTGTTGGAAGTTAAAGATATTGCAAAAAGGTTTTTTAAAGGAGTCAGTGTGAGTACAGAGAAGGGTGTGAGATTGAGATTCAGATCAGATGAGATTAGTCAGAGTGGATGTGTAGAGAGAAGCAATGAGCTAGACCACTCAGGGTTTTTTGAAACAGAGATTAGATTTTCTACTACAGTTTTTTTTTTGTCGAGTGGGCACTTGGCGATCAGGGTCGATGCTCCTTGCAGTTGGTGTTGCTAAAGTCTGGGTTGGTTGGTGCCATTCCTTGCAGTTGGTGCTACAAAAATATTATAAAGACCAAATATTTTTGAGGCTAAATTTGGATGGGAGTCCAAACAGTCCATTGACACAGTGGTTTTCCCACATTGGGTTTCCACTATAAATCTGGTGTTATGTGATGCATGTTTGTGTGATTGCTTATTTTTATTTGATTTCATAGTTGGATTAATTTTTTTTAATACACACTTATTCACCCCCCTATTAGTGTCACGCTTAGTTCTACAGTAGTCATTCCAACACCCAAGCAAGAAGCAAAAGGAGCCATGAGGGTAGGTATAACTACTCAAAGGAAACTAGGGTTTTGACAAAGTCTTTATCCTCAAGCAAGCCACTAAGAAAGAAACTACCAAAAACCCTCACAACAAAAGCAATATGAATTTAAAAGAAGTCCTAAAAAAAGAGGAAATCTAAAGAAAGACTAATTTAACTTACAACAAAAATTAGTATCCAGCACAAGACCTATGATAGCTAACCAACTAAACCCTAGGGACTGCAAATATGGAAGGTGAATACCTTAGAAGATGGATTCACATCAAGTTCACCAAAATATTTGTGGGGAAAAGGCATATCTCATACAGTTACTCAAATTAAAACAAGATATACTAAAGTACTCTAACCAATATAGTAAAGCAGCAACAAGATAAGAAAACATGCAATAACTAGGCTAATACCATCTTAATCAAAGAAAAAAATAATTAATCAAAACAAAGATGCTAATACACTAAGATTATCAATAGAGCATATGCAAGTTTAATCCTAATGTAGAAAAACAATACCATATTCCCTAGAGTATCAAGGACCAAAACATCCACAATATTGCAATATTAAGCATGATAAAATACTCGATCATATTCTATCTTGCTTAGAACATCACAATAATAAGGATGGACCACACTTGGGATCAACATAGGGGACTCAAATTACCTTGGAAATTGGTCCTTGGGTAGCAACTTTAATCTTGAACTATGAATCCTAATGAAACATCTTGTTCTTTTTCATGGAAGGCAACAAACTAATGGCCCATGGATTTTGTTGTACCTACAAGAACAAGAGAGATAAATCAAACAAAAAAATGTTGCATGTTATGATGGCAGTAGCGGTAGAAGAAGGATGAAGACAAGATTTTTGAAGGTAAAACAAAGTTTCAATAATTGGATGTTTGGTTATAAAATGAGAAAATGAAATGGGTATTTAATGGATGAACTAAATAGCTTCCTGTATTGGAGCTGACAGCTAGATTACACTCTTGTCAGAGCTATAAAATTCCAATCGTCAATCAAAACAATGTAACATATTAATCCTAAGTGTAAAAACATTATAGGTTTTGCAACATATGTCAAAAACCCTAAAACCCAATCAACGACCATGATCACCACTTAAATTAGTAATCATGGCATCATTGATCATCAAGATACACATCATGGGGGACACATGTAAGCACGTCCCTTAATCATACCTATGTATTTATTTTTGAGTTTTAGAAAATTTAGTGATCAAAATGATAAGGAAGAGATGGAAAAAAGATGACAAACTAGATGATAGAAGGGAATCAAAACCATCAGCCAAGATGGTTCATCACCATCATACCCAAGGACTAAAAATCTCCACCATCTACAAGTTGGTTATTTGTGCTCTTTTTAAAAATATAGATTCTAAATCCATAGAGGTCCACTCTCTCTTCGAGATGTTTTTGTAGTAGTATACTATTTTCCTTCAACATCCTCATATTTTATCATCCACTTTGATGGTGACCTGTATTTGGATCTCTAATAATTGTTAAGTGATGTTATTCTTTAGCTACTTTCAATGCCCACACCAGAACTGACTAGGTATCTTTCCATGACCTCATGGAGGATGAGTTCACTCTGAACTCAATCTCATATATTTTACATTCAACAAAACTGATGCAAATTTTTTTTGGTGGTCGAAAATGCGTTTTTTGAGCTCTGGCGATTTGGCGGGAATCCTTCTGCACTGCCGACGGCCGAGGCTCTAGGGTTTCAGTTCGGAAACCTCCTCCAGCGTGTTTGGGGTTTGTTGCAGGCTTCTGGTCTAGGATCTTTCGGTGTCCCGGGAGGGCCCAATGGGGTCTCTTCCTGGTTCTCGCGAGGGAAAAAAGACCTCTTATGCGGAGATTCTACGAGAAAATCCTGCGTCTTCCTCTCGCCGATGCTCAACGCAAGTGCCTTCCATCTCGCTAGCCAAGAATGCGGGCAAGGGCTCTCCTGGGCACATAATCAATGGATGTCTCCCGCAATCTACATCAAGACCGAAAATAGTCATCGAACCAGAGCTGGTTGAAGACATGATAAACTACCGGGCCACTCATGATCCGATTTGCAAGTTCATGGGCATTCGACCCACCCCCGCACTTTTTGCATTCCCTGGGTGAGACAAAACTGGGAGCCAATCGGTGAGTACTCCTTATGGCCCATTAGCAATGGGTATTTCATTATTAGTTTTTCTTCCCTAATGGATAGAAACAGAGCATTTGAATCAGAGAAGAGGAGCCATGGCCCGGCAGGGTTATTTGTCCAGCCGTGGAGAGCGGGTTTCGACCCTCGCATTGAACCCACGGCTGTCCCGCTTTGGATCCGTCGTATGCTCTCCCGATGGAGTTTTGGGGTGAGCGGATTCTTGAATTGATAGGCAACTCTCTAGGTAGATTTTTGGGAGTTTCTAAGGATACCATTGAAGGAAATACCGCTGTTTATGCAAGAATCTGTGTAGAATTGGATATTAGTCAACCGCTACCACCGAGATGGAATTGGAGCTAGCAGACATTCTTGGGTACAAGCAGCTAGACTATGAAGCCCTTCCTTTCCGTTGTAGAGTCTGTCATTTGCATGGCCATTTGGCAAGGTTCTGTCCAAATATCTTGAGCACCAATGCGGATGCTACACAGGGAATGTCAAATCGCTCCCGAGGAGGTAAGTCCACTTCGGCCAAGGAACCACCCGTCATTCCCACTGGGTCTGAGGGCCAGAATGATGGCTTTGAACAGCAGAAGAGGAGAAGAAACAAAAAGAGAAATGGTAAGGAGCAAGCTCTTCCCAAGCCAACAAATCGGTATGAAATCTTCAAATCTCTTGTGGATCAAGAAGACCAACCTATGGAAGGAGCAGATGGGATCCTTGAGGATAATATCATCCTTACTCATGCTCCTCCTTCCTCAACCCCTGTCCTTGAACAGGCGATTGACTCCTCTGAGACTTTGCATCATGAAAACCCCGGGACTCTGGTAATCCACTCCCCAGCCCAGCCCGTTATTAAAGATGTTTCCATGGGAATTGCAGAAAAGCTCAGAGAAAGACCAGCTCTTGGAATTTCCTAGGTGGAGAAGAGGTCGAAAAATAGTAATTCCCAAGGGGTGGGCAGGAAATCCAATAAGGATCTAATTGCAATGCAAGGGGATAAGCTAATCAATGGAGGATTGGCAAGAACAATTGATTCGTATTGCTCCCAAGGTTTCCAATGATTATACAATCTTGGAATGTGAGGGGTTTAAACAAGAGAACCCATCAATCTGCTGTTCAAAGACTTTTAGAAAGAAGTAAAACAGACTTTCTCGCTCATTCAGGAAACAAAAATGTCATTAGACCTCATGAGTAAAACTGTCGGCCGAATCTGGAGGGGTGCTGGCCATATGGCAGTGGCTGCTCTTGGTGCCTCGGGAGGGATTGCTACTCTTTGGAATCCTTTGGCGTGGATAGCAATAGATCATATAGCCTCGGAGAGGGGTCCTAACATCTCTTTTCAAGAATATAGTTACAACTGAACAAGTCTTAATTACAAATTTCTATGGGGCTCAGAATACCGAAGGTCAACGGTTTCAATGGAAAGTCGTTCAAAACATGAGGTCCTCCCAGGAAGATCTTGATTGGATTTTAGCTGGGGACTTCAATGCTAAATTATCCGCTAGAGATCAGGAAGGTGGCATCCCTGTTCTGGATACAGGGGATCGGCTGTTTATTGCCCACGTCCAGGCCTTTAACCTTGTTGACATCAAAGGCCCTGGTACAAACTTTACCTGGACTAATAAGAGAAGAGAGCCATACAAGAGGAGGGTTAAGCTTGACAGGTTTTTGGTCTCGGAGGAAGCTTATGTTAGATGGAATATCAAATTCCGCATCTTGGAGGGCCCAGCTTTCGATCACTCTCCCATTTTGGTCGGAGGGAGGGA
The DNA here is from genome assembly GCA_028583015.1 of Wollemia nobilis. Taxonomy (NCBI): domain Eukaryota; kingdom Viridiplantae; phylum Streptophyta; class Pinopsida; order Araucariales; family Araucariaceae; genus Wollemia; species Wollemia nobilis. The sequence continues at coordinate 1,423,245 of JAQPPZ010002678.1, forward strand.
CTATGTCGGAAAGTATTACAAACCTTTTAAATTTGAAAATTTTTGGTTGCAAAAAGAGGACCTACGAAGGAAAATTCCACAAGTGGTGGGAAGAAGGCCGTCCCCCTTTTGGAACAGCTATGTTCAAATTTCATAAACAGCTTCTCTATGTTAAGAGTAAACTGAAATAGTGGAAGCAAACTAACAAATCTGATTTCCAGCTCCAACGGGCTCCCTTGCTGGACAGATGGAATGAGGTGCAAAAACAATTCAGAGAAGGAATTATTTCTGAGCATCTTAAATTTGAGGATGACGCTTTACGCAAAGCAGTTGAGGACATTGATAATCAAGAAGAGATCTACTGGAGACAGAGAGCTAGAAATACTTGGCTATTAGAAGGAGACAGAAATACTAAATTTTTCCATCGCTCTCCCTGTGCTAGAAGGCAATTGAATAACATGGAGTTCCTTCAAGATGAGTTTGGAAACTCTTTTGACACTCTTCCTGATATGCATTCCCTATCTATGGAGTACTTCTCAAACCTCTTCAAGGAAAGTATGCAACATGATGTGGAAGCTCAAAATGAAGTCATTGAGGGAATTCCCTCTATTATTTCTCATGAAGAGAATCAGTCCCTTCTTAAGCCCATTGATCGTGATGAACTCAAGAAGGTGGTCTTTGGGATGTGCACAAGAAAGTCGCCTGGTCCGGACGGTTTCCCTATTGAGTTCTTTCAGGCCTTCTGGGATATCTTGGAGGAGGACGTGTTGGCTGTCATTGAGGAATCCCGAATTAACAAAAGAATGCTCAAGGCTCTAAATCACACCTTTATCACTTTAATTCCTAAAGGAGAGGGGGGGGCTCACATTTCTGATTTCAGACCTATTGCTTTATGTAATGTGATCTACAAAATTATCACTAAACTTATGGCTGAAAGACTAAAACCCCTTCTTCAAAATTTAATTTCCCCTGAGCAAGGGGGTTTTGTTGAAGGAAGACAGATCTTGGATGGAGTGATCTTGGCTCAGGAGGCTATCCATTCTATGCATAATTCAGGTAACAAGGGAATGTTCATCAAATTGGATATGTCTAAGGCTTATGACAGAGTAGAGTGGGGTTTCTTGGTCAAGATGTTGGCAGCCTTTGGTTTTTCTCAGGACTGGATTGCCCGGGTCATGAGCTGTATCTCTACGCCTTCATACTCGTTTTAATTAAGGGGCTTCCCTCGCCACCTTTTGGAGCCTCTCGGGGTCTCCGTCAAGGAGATCCCCGCTCTCCATATCTCTTTCTTATCTTGGCTGAAGGTTTAGGCAGACTCCTCCTGAGAAGAAGACGTCAAGGACAGATTACAGGAATTAAAATCGGAGCCGAAGTTTTGACTCATTTACAGTTTGTGGATGATACGGGCTTGGTGGGAGTTGCCAGCCTCAGAGAAGCAAGAGGAATCAAAGATACTCTTAACGTCTACCTTCGGGCTTCTAATCAAGTCATCAATGATTCAAAATCAAAAGTGGTCTTCTTCAACCTTGATCAAAGGTCGCAAGAGAGAGTTATGGAGATTCTCGGGTTTCACTCTGACCTCCCTTCCCGTTGTTTATTTGGGGGTTCCTCTCGCATTACAAAAACTGACAGCTGATTTCTGGAAGGACCTGCTAGATGGCATCAAAGAGAGAATGAATCACTGGTCTCATAGATGGTTAAGCTATGGGGGCCGACTAACTTTTCTGAAGTCTGTTATTCAGGCCATGCCTATTTACAAATTCTCAATTCTGGCCGCCCCTCCCTCAATCTGGAAAGAGTTGGACAAAGCGGCTAGAAGTTTTCTCTGGGAAGGTGCCAATGGAGAGAGGAAATGGGCCTTGGTTGGTTGGGATAAGGTCACCCAGCCCAAGGAAAAAGGTGGGCTGGGCTTAAGAAGTTCCAAGTTTAACAATCGGGCCCTGGCTGGGAAACTGTATTGGAGGTGGATTTCCCAGCCTTCGTCCCTCTGTAGCAGAATCCTTTCTAGCAAATACTTGGGTCTTGTTCCTCCCAACGACTTGGGCCGCTATCCTCTGGAAGGTAATGGTTCTCTTGTGTGGCAGGCGCTCAAGCTTGGATCTTGCATTATCAAAGATCAATTGTTCTGGAAAGTTGGGAGAGGGGAGAAGGCCCGGTTTTGGACTGACTCTTGGGATCAGCATCCTCCTATCCTTGCTGTGTTTCCTGATTTGCTTCCGTTAAAAATAGCTCTTGAAGATAAAGGTTGGATTAATATTCAGAGCTACTTCACTACCAGCCAATTGGGGGAGTATAAGGTTAAAAAATTTAAGCGGCTGGGTGAATGGCCTATTCCAATCCCTCCGGAGCAGGCCCCAACTCTGGAAAAACTTTTGGCAGAAAGGTTTCTATCTGGGAGAGATGAGGAGGATGAGCTTGCTTGGGGCTTTGGGAACCTTGGGGTTTATTCTGTGAAGGAGGGCTATGCTTCGATCCTACCTGAGCCCCCCCACACTCTTTTCCCCGTTCATGAATGGAGGAAGATATGGCATCCCAAGGGCCGGCCGAAAGTGAACTTCTTTGCTTGGCAACCGATGCATAATGGTATCTTGACCTTTGACAACCTCGGAATTAGAGGCATCATTGGCCCTTCCCAAAGGTGTTTTATGTTATAGGAATGAGGAAACCGTGGATCATCTTCTCGTTTGATTGCTCTTTCACACAAGCAGATTTGGCACCGTTGGTTCTCCCACTTTAAACTTCAGGTGCTTGGAGATTTGTCCCAGACCAATTTATGGGAAAGCTGGAAGAGAGGTAGATTTATATCTAAAGCTCTTCGTACTGGCTGGGAGCTCGGTTTCCTTTTTATTTGGTGGCAGGTTTGGTTGGAAAGAAATGCTCGTATTTTTCGTGAAACCTTCTCTTCGATGGATGGGATTTGGCAGGTCATCTGGAGCAAAGTTGTGGAAACCGTTGCCATCTATGCTGAGAAGGAAAACCAGTCAGCTTCTAAGCCTTTGAGTGGGAGAGGTGCTGATCTTGAGAGACAGGTAAGAAGTTGTTGGAAACCTCCCCAGAAGGCTGGGTCAAAATCAATACTGATGGAGCTGCTAAAGGTAATCCGGGCAATGCTGGTAGTGGTGTTATCTGCCGTGATCATGCTGGGACTGTGCTATATTGGGAATTGCAAGGTCTGGGATATGCCACAAACAATGAAGCTGAGGCCTTTGCTATTAAATCTGCCTCCATCTGGGCCGTCAAACATGGTCACAAAAAGATAATCATTGAGTCTGATTCCCAAATCTTGGTTGGTGCTCTTGATTGCCTGAGGAACTTTGCCTTAAAAGCTTGGAGGCTCCGGATTTTGGTTTCCCAAATTTTAGAGCTTTGGAAGGAAATTGAGGATGTGATTCCTGTTTATGCTAGTAGATCTCTCAATAAAGCGGCCGATTTCCTTGCTAAGTTGGGTGCTGAGAGAGAGGTTGGGATTCATCTGCATAGCAATTTGTCTGTGGAGAATGCCGAGATCAGACAAGGCCTTGAACAATTTCTGAAATAATGTGCAAAGTTTTTTTTGCTAAGGGTCCTTTTTGTCGCGATATCGCGACATGTTGTCCTGTCGCGGCCGTTGGCTGGTTACTGTCGCGATATCGCGACAGGTTGAGCCTCTGCAGTCTCCGGCTGGTTTCTGTCGCGATATCGCGACATGTCGCGTTATCGCGGGTCGCGATTCCGCGACATGTTGCGATATCGCGACATGTCGCGTTATCGCGTGACGCGATTCCGCGTCTTGTCGCGATATCGCGACATGTCACGATTTCGCGACTCGCGATTCCGTGACATGTTGCGATATCGCGACAGGTCCCGCTTTCTAGGTTCGATTGGTGTTTTTACCGCGCTCTCATTCCCTTCTTGAAGTTGAATAGCAATGTAAATATTTCGTCGCGTTTTCGTGACAAGTTTGAGTTTTGGAAGCTGCATGGTTCTTCTGTCGCGATTTCGCGACACTTTTGGCACTTAGGCGACTGGGTGGATAATTGTCGCGATATCGCGACCTGTAGCGATGATGCGACAACGAGCTGGTTTTTGTCGCGATTTCGCGACAAGTTGTGCCTTCCTGGCCTCTGGCGTTTTTCTTGCGCGATATCGCGGCTTGTTTGGCTCTTTTGAGACTGGTGTTTTTCTGTCGCGATATCGCGACCTTCATGAGGCTTGCCTGTTGTTTTCTGTTTCTGTCGCGCTTTCGCGACGCTTTCTGCGGGTGGCTGTCGAGGGCCCTTCCTGTCGCGATTTCGCGACATGTCGCGTTATCGCGCCTGTTGGTGCCGAAGTGGCCGTGACGGGTTTTCCTGTCGCGATTTCGCGACATGTCGCGTTTTCGCGACATGTCGTTGTTTCGTGTCGTCCGTTCTCTGTGCCTTGTGGAACCTAGCGTTACCTTTGTGCGCTTTCCTTGCTGTTTTGCTAGTGGCTCTGGCTCGGGATGTGTTCTCTCCCGCTTGTATCTGGTTCTTGTATTAATACAAGTTTTCATTTTTTCAAAAAAAAAAAAAAAAAAACTGATGCAAATAAGAAACATCTTGTTACTAATGAGAACACTTGATTTAGTTGTGCAATTCACATGGCCTCTTCGTTCTCAATGGGATTTCTCTATTTCTCAACTCCTATGGGTTCACTAGGTTTCCACACGGGGGAGGTATTGGTGTAGTTGGCTATATTATCACTAAAAGGATCTTGCTTTCTGATGATCACTACTTTAAGGTTTCTAGTCATCTTCCCTTGGTTTACTCCTCTTTTATGTCTCCCTATTCTCCTCCTCTCTCACATAGTCCTATCATACATCATATGATTCATTTTGATCCTTGTTTTACCCCATGAATAGTTGGTATAATGAAGAATGTAGGTTCATAAATTGAAGGCTATGTTTTGCTCTTATCCATGAGCTTACTACTATATTTTCACCCAAAGTGCATCACTTAATGTAAGAAACAACATTGTGAGCTTCTAGTACTCTTAATCGCCCTCCAAAAGCCCCTTCCCTTCTTCTTCCTCATCAACCCCCTCCCTTGTGCATCAATATCTAGTCTTGGGTCTCCCATGCTAATTCTTTATATAATACCCCAAAAACGCCCATCGTTCATCTCTTCAACCATACATTATGTCACCTCTTCTCTTCAATGGATTTCAAAAGAGATACATAAATAATACACTAGCAAGACTACTAATTTTGAGAGATTTCAAGTTTTTAGTTCCTAAAATACAATGTTGAAGCTCTTGGTTATTGCATTGTAGAAGTATTTAATGAGGTTTTTTCTAGCTTCTTTTATCCTAGTCACAACATATTGTCCACCCCATCCACAAATCTAGGAACCATGAATATCCAAATAGCTACAAAATTGTCATGATTAGTTACACATTTGCTAAGCTTTATGCCATAGTTTCAAAAATGAAACTCTTAAAATTCTAGATCAAGACAAGCTTAAAGCAAGAGGGAAAACAAGGATTTAGAATGAATCATCAAACTAATGACATGTTGTCACTCTCCAATTGATTTTTGAGGTTCATCGATGGTCTTCTAAAGTATTTTGTTTTTTTGTGGACTTTGGAAAGGCCCTTGACATTACTCCCAAGTATTTTTTGTTTCAAATATTACATAAAACTAGCATTTTAGAGCTCTTGATCAATTCCATTAAGAGATTGTATGAGGTAGTTGTTGGTTGTTCTCAAATAGTAGGTTTTAAAGAACACAAGCTTAATTGAGAGGGGGGTGAAAAGTATAAGATAAACTTTTACTTTTCTTTCCCAAACAATATTATCCAATGTTATCAATTGCAATATCAATAGCAGTAACAAAGCAATGCACAAATCATCACACACATGAGAGACATAGATTTAACGTGGTTCACCCAATGTGGGTTACGTCCACAAAGAAAATATTTCTTATAAATTTTCTCAATAGATTTCTTGGGAACCAATTCCCTATTACAATGTTTATGGACCTATGTCCAAAGGAGATCTCAATCCCCTATGCTCAAGTTCGTGGGCCTCTATCCATAAGAGAACTTTATCCCCTTAACTCTGATTCATGGATCTCTATCCATAGGAGAACTCTATCCCCTTGTTGGTCTGGTTCGTGGAACTCTATCCACAAGAGAACTCTATCCCCTTGTTGGTCTGGTTCGTGGAACTCTATCCACAAGAGAACTCTATCCCCTTGATGTTCTGGTTCATGGAACTCTATCCACAGGAGAACTCTATCCCCACTGCTCTAGCTACCTTCAAAGCTGGTACACACCTCTGCTTAACTCTGCTCCAAATATGCACATATTACATGTACAAATCTGTCTTAACTTTGTCCCAAATATGCACACATTACATGCACAAATCTATCTCAACTCTTTCCCTCAAATCTATCTTAACTTTGTCCCAAATATGCACAAATTATTCTACACATATTACATGCATAAATTTGTCTCAACTCTTTCCCAAATATGTACACATTACATGCACAAATTTGTCTCAACTCTATCACAAATATGCACATTACATGCGCAAATCTGTCTCAACTCTATCACAAATATGCACACATTACATGCACAAATTTATCTCAACTCTGTCACAAATCTGCACACATTACATGCACAAATCTGTATCAATTTAGTTCCAAATCTGCTTCAAGTATTCTCACAAGACTTGCTCAAATCTACCTCAAACCTACTTCAAGTATTCTCACAAGACTTACTCGCATCTACCTCAAACCTGCTTCAAGTCTTTTCACGAGACTTACTCAAATCTGCCTCAAATTTGTTTCAAGTCTTCTCACAAGACTTGCTCAACTCAGCTCTAACACATGCTCAAAAATTACTCATAACACATGCTCAACCAATCCCAAATTACACACAAATGATATTAAAAAACAATGCTTATATCTCTTTCATAAATGTTTTCTTTAACTAGGCAATTCAAATATATTCTACCCAGAATTCATTTAACCTCTTGAACATATAGAGAATGATATGTACTATCAAATACCCAATATGTTCTTCACATTCACATGTCTTGCATTCATCAAATCAGATCTCTACTTCTTGCAAATTCTTTTCAAATCAAATCAAGCTAGTGTATAACTTTGCTTCACAAAACTGATCTCTAACACTTGCCCACTCACATTCAATGTTACTCAAACCACTGCCCAAATGCTTCACACAATAATTCAACAATGTTGCACAATTTGTTCTCAAATCCTAACACAAATGTTTCCAATCTCTTTCAGCAATGAAGCACACTTTTGTTCTCAAACCCTAGCATATGTGTTTCCAATCTCATCCATCAATGGAGTTCAAACAATGAAGCATAACTTATTTCACAAACCCTAGCTCAAATAATTCCAACAATGCACATATACAATCCTTATTTCTCCACCTTAAGATTCAAAAATATTTGCTCAACTAAACACCTTAAGTAAGAGATAATGTCACCATACCTCTTAGCTTGCTTTGATGAAGATGAGCCCTCAAAACCTATCTCAAAAATATTCTATCTTATGCCACTTCAAGGGTTAGTTAGCATAACACTTTTTCAACCATCCACTTGAAAACCTTTCCTCAAAAAATGTGCACAAAAATATTGCTTTGCAACTCCTTTTAATTTCCCAAGTCAAGGCTTTTAATCAATGAACAACATCCTTCAAACTTTCTTTCACCATGCAAAAGTACACACAATAATTAAACCACACAACACCTTATAACTCCTACTTGTAAATGCCACAAGTAATTTTAATTTTAACAACCAAAACCCTAAGTGCATACCACAATTTTTATTTCCACTTTCATCCACCTTATACCTCCAATATTTCAAAGATTATTTCAACCACACATAGAATCTGAAATATCATTAAGCACATAATATTTTTGATATTAATTTATCATGCAAAACTTCAACCTTATGTCTCCCTAGATCAAGCAACATGCACACCAAACAATACAAAATTAAACCTTGTCTCCCTAGGTCAAGCGCTATGCATACCTCAAATTTAATCAAAAATTGCCTTGCCTTAAGTGCTATCATCGTGACTCGAACCTGCCACCTTTTGCTAGCCCGCATCCTAGTGCAAGCTAGGCTACCACATGGGCTAGCTGCCCCCTTGGAAATATCGTGCATTGCTCCCTTAATAAATCGTTGCCCCTGAATTTAAATGTGCGCTTTGAATTTTCCTCTCTCTCTACCCACGCAAGCAATTCACAAATTCAAATTTTTATTGGCACGTTCAACTTTAGCCTTCACTGCCCTCGACGAATGGCGCAAACATTTTTACCTCTCTATGCCTTCATGATTCGCATGCTCAAACAGATATCAAATGGTGCCCAATCTCAACCTTAGGCCATGCAAATAATTTACCTTCTTATATACATTTTCTTGCCCTTTGGAACTTTGACATCGACGCTTGGAATATAATTATATTTTTAAATTTAAAACCTTTTGGCACCCAACTTTTAAACATTTTAATTAATTATAATATTTTAAATCTTAAAAGGTTTAAATATTACAGATTAGACTTTTCACCTTTGGGCCTCTTTCTCACAAAATAAAGTCTTGTCTTTTTCTTTGCAAATGCCACCATGGAGAACTAATTAAACATTTTCTTTTTCTTGCAAATGCAACCATGGAGAACTAATTAAACCTTTTCTTTTTCTTGCAAATGCAACCATGGAGAACTAATTAAACTTTTTATTTTTCTTGCAAATGTAACCGTGGATAACCTTGTCTTTTTCTTGCTCACATAACCATGGAGAATGCTTTTGCCTTGATGATTATTGCCTCATGTGCCCTTTGAAGATATTTGCCTTGCACTTTGATATTTCAACCTTGGAGGTATTTCTCAACTATTTCATCTTTGACATCAATGACAACCAATGTACTCAAAATTTCCAACAGGTTTCTCATAGGATATCCACATCACCATTGGCATCAGATAAGAATGAACTCTTTCTACTTCATCCTTTGGGATCCACATTAACAAGCTTGAAGAATTTATTTGTCAAAACACACATATTTATGATGGTTGCCTTCTACGTCGTCTTGATAGTAATGTTGCTTTTTGAATATGTCATAGTTTTTCTTGTTCATACTTTTAAGGGGTTGTAAAGATAGTTAGATTCTTGCTCACTTTTGTGACTTCAAATAATTGGCATTCAACCTTAGCAAGACTAAGGTGATGATATTCAACACATGAAAGAGTATCCTTTCTAAGTTTCAATTCTCTTGTAAGGATGAGTCACTTGATATCACCATTTCTTACATATACTTTAGGTTCAGTTTACAATGCCTTAATCTTTGGACATCCTAACAGTGATGGCTTTGCATGGGATATATCTCTCTCTCAATCTCAGAATGAAAATATTTCCAAGAACAATTCCAAGATATACCTATAGGGATTTGCCTCTTTCATTGCATTATCAAACCTACAATCCTTTATGGATTTGATATTTAAGGACCAAGCATGAAATATGTTGAGTGGACTCATATTGATAGGGTTTAAACTATTTTGCTTCAATGATTTATCTAATGTAAAATAACGGTTTCACAATGTATAGTGTATGCTAAGTTTGTTGGTCATCCTATTTGCCTTGATAGCATCTTTGGAATTATTTTAGACCATCATCACTTTAAATCCATGGGTGACCACACCTCAAGCGAAGAGATGTGTCCATATTTAGCACTCTGTTGTTAGCATATGTTGTTATGTTATATCACATTATTAGCAACAATAGTAAAATAACGCTCATAGGCGTTCTCCGAATTCGTTCATTAACCAACTTGGTGGTTAATCAACTACATTGTAATCTTTATATGCAAATCAATGAGAATGAGTTGAGTGCTTCGTCAAATTCTTCATGGCATCAGAGCTACGGACGACAAGACAGTTGACAACCCTGAGGACGGTGGACAAAGGATGACAGACAGCCAACGGACGAAAGATGACAGACAGCCAAAGGAACCTGCAGAGACTTGAGGACAGCGGACAAAGGATGACAAACAGCCAACGGACGACAAATAGCAAACTGACCAGACAGCAGACAGAACCCGCAGACCAAGGCACACAGGCACATGTGGCACGCAGACAGAGGACGCAGAAGGCGGTTCGGGGACGAGGGTCAACGGTTGCGGAGGCCAAAAATGGCGGGGTTGGTTGCCCGAAGGCAACCGAAAGCTTAAGTGCTTTCCGCCAAATTTAAAACCTCCCACAGTGGCCGCACAAGCCATGTGGGATTATTATTTTTTTTCCTTCCCAGGCCGCAACGCTGTTAATCATTCCCTGTTGCATGTTTTTTTTCATCGAGTCGTCTGGCTCCCGTGGCAAGTGCGGACGTTGTTTGGTGGCAGGTCGTGGTTTCAAATCTCTTCGGGGGTTTTTTCATACTGTGACGACGGGTTCATTTTTTTTTGGCACCCGCACGGCACTGTTGACGCCCGCACGGCACCATTGACACTTGCAACGCGTTTTTGACACAGAATGCCGCCAATTGACACCTGCATTGTTCAGTTGACGCCTGCAAGGCCACATTGACACCCCACAGCAGCAAAAATTGATGCCTTAAAGGCTCAATTTTGTTTTTGAGGTTTTTTTTCAGGTATTCATTTCCCACTTTCTGTCTATTTTGCAAATTGACGGGGGGAAGATTTCACATGATTCATTTGCAAAATTGTCAGATAAAGGGGGGAAATCAAGCCATTTGGTAGAATAATTGCTAGATTGGTAATAGGAGCTATAAATTTGTGGGCATTTATGATTGTTTTTTTTTCATTTAAATATTTTGTTTTCTTGCATTCACAATCATAAATTAAAACAAAATATAAGACCCCAAATTTATACCCTATTTGTGCAATTTATTGCACAGGACGATTCGATATTTGAGATACCTCTGGTCCACACTTATAGGTAATGTTGTCGTGCTTTGGACTACTGTATTCGCCGCCTAATATAGCTGCAACAACGATGTCTGAGCTTGTTCTCTATAAATCGTCGGGGAGAAATAAGGCAAACCAGTTTTTTTCCATTTCATACCCACATCGTGATTGTTGTTAGGCATAAATCCTGACGAAAGTTTTTTCCAAAGTGTTTAGGGGAAGTTACGCCCCACGCATGCGGAATAAAACTTTCTATGGTAGGTGTCATTAACAACACGATGCCCTTTCAGTATCGCCTATGTTCAATATATTGTGCTTCTCATTTGTACTTATAGTCTCCCTCACATAAGGGCGAGTACATATTGAGTAGTATACTTTTCATATATACCTATAGTTTCCCTCACGTAAGGGCGGGTGTATATTGAATGGTTACAGTATAAAGATCTGGTAGGTATAAAGAAAGGGAAACCAATTGGTGATATAAGGAACCTTCATAATGGCCACAATTCATAAGTATCTCTCAGATTCACAATTGTTGAAAGGTCCTAACTTTGTTCCATGGAAGACAAAGATGAAAGCCATACTTCAGTTGGAAGATTTATGGAAGGTAGTGACTGGCACTGCAAAACGTCCTCAGACAGCAGGACCAGATCAAGATGCTTGGGATAAGAAAGACAAGAAGAGTCTCGTATTTATCTTGCTTGCTACTACAGATGAGGTGTAGCCTCATATTTGTGATGCAAAAACTAGTAAGATAGCCTGGGATGCCCTGATCACAGTATATATGAAGGCAAACATCAATCCTCTATTCTTCATCTTCAAACTCAACTACATAATCTCGATATGAGTTACGGAGAAAGCAGTTGACATATTCCTTTGCAGAGTGGCAGACTTGAAAGCAAAATTGAATGCTATGGGAAAACCTGTGGATGATGATGTCTTGACTTCTGTTATCTTGAGAGCATTACTAAGTTCCTACAAGATGTTGATCACTTCTCTCAATGTTTCCGGTAGACAAGTCTCATTTGTGGAAGCGGTAAACTTGCTTCAGACAGAGGAGGCAACTCGAGTCCGAGAAAGATGATATGCCCGATAATGCTCTCTCCACACAACAAAGTGGTAAAAAGCAAGGCCAGTTTCAAAAAGGAGGTGCTTCTTCCAAAGGAAAAGGGAAGCAATCTCGGGGAAAAAGATACAAAATATTGCAAAATTTGTGACATGAATAACCATGACACCAACAGGTGTTGGTTCAAAAACAAGCAACCAAATGACAGTGGTCCACAAAAGAAGGGCAAGAACAAGAAAAAATACAATAAGCATAAGCAATCTAAAGGCCATGTTGCTTATGTTGAATCCAACTCAGACTCAAATTCTCCTGAGTCTAATTCAGATTCGACTCTGAAAGAGCACACAAGGTGCTCATGACTCATACTTCGTCTTCCCAGATAGATGTTGTATGGTATATTGATTCAGGAGCTAGCAAACACATGATTGGGGATAAATCCTGGTTTGATACTTTTGTGGCGAAATAGGGTAAGCCAGTCACAATTGCAGACAATTAGGTATATCAAGTAAAAGGAGAAGGGGATATTTCTGTGTCTCTTCCTGATGGTAATTGTCAAATTGAAAAGGTTCTCTATGTTCCAGGCTTAGCCAATAATCTTCTTTCAGTCACACAAATGTTGGATAGAAACATGGGAGTTGTGTTTCGAGTTGTCAATGGCAAGAAGAGATGTTTTATCACACAGTGGTAAACATGTTGCAACCGGCTCTTACAAACATGGCTTGTTTATTCTCGATGCTATTTCCACTCCACATGTTGCTTTGGCTACAACTACAAAGGAGGCCACCTCTCTCTGGCATTGGCGTTATGGGCATCTTAGTTCTAGATATTTGCTTGAATTACACAAATATGGGATGGTGAAAGGTCTTTCACCCCTCTCATCTATCTTACCGGTTTGCTCGGATTGCTTAGCAGGGAAGCAACATCGAGTGCCTTTTGAAGCAAGCTCCTCTCGAGCTGCAAAACCTTTAGAGCTGGTACATACCGATCTGTGTGGTCCTATGCCAACCAGCTATGGTGGGAAAAAGTATTTTCAACTATTCGTTGATGATTACTCACGGAAGATGTGGGTTTTCTTTCTTCAGTTGAAATCAGAAGCGTTTCTCTATTTTCAACAGTTCAAGAAACTTGTTGAGAAGGAGTCAGGATGTTTGATCAAAACCCTCCGCTCAGATCGAGGGGGGGAATACACCTCTGAAGAGTTTTCAGAGTTTCTTAAGAAACATGGGATCAAAAGAAAACTGACTACAGCCTATACACCTCAGCAGAATGGAGTTGCATAAAGAATAAATCGTTCCATTATGGAAATGGTTCGATGTATGCTAAAAGGAGCACATCTTGAGGATCAATATTGGGCAAAAGCAGTAAACACAACATCATACCTCCTAAATAGAGCACCCACTAGAACTCTACAAGGGAAGACTCCACAAGGAGCATGGAGTGGTAAGAAACCTTCCATTGCTCATCTAAAGGTGTTTGGATGTAAAGCATTCATGCACATTCCAAAACAGAAAAGGAGGAAGCTGGATGAGAAAACCTTGTAGTGTATCTTTCTTGGCTATGATGAGTACTCAAAAGGTTATCGATTGATTGATCCTAAGACCAAGAAGACACATGTAAGTAGAGATGTTATATTTGATGAAGCTCTCACATCAAAAGACACATCCACAACTGTATACCTAGATGAAGAAGAGCCTAAGAAGGAGGTTCAACTTCCATAGCAAAAACAGAAAGTTCCAAAATGGTATACTAGCACTTTGAGAGATGCTAAGTTGAAATCCCTTCCAGATCTATCTCTTGATAGGCCATGTACTCGCAGTATGACTCAACAGATGAGAGCAGAAGACTCTACTTCAAAGGTTGACGAACTTTGTCAACACTTTGATGATTTGTCAGTGGGTATGAGAAAATGATAGAGAGGAAGATAAGGATGGAGAAAAAATTTATATGTCTACATTGAATACAAACGAACCCACAACGGTTCAATCTACACTTGATGAACCACGGTGGAAAGAGGCCATGGATGTAGAACATAAATCTCTCCTTAAAAATAATACTTGGAAGTTAGTCGATCCGCCAACGGGGAAGAAACCCATAGGTCGCAAATGGGTGTTCAAAGTGAAGTATAAGGCGGATGGGTCTATTGATAAGCATAAAGCCCGGCTTGTTGCAAAGGGATATGCTCGAGAAAGAAGGCATAGATTATGAAGAGACTTTTGCCCCTACTACAAAAATGACTACCATTCGTGTACTTTGTGCCATGGGAGCTCAGTTTGGGTGGAAATTACATCGGATGGATGTTAAAAGTGCCTTCTTGAATGGTGACTTACAAGAAGAAGTATACATGACTCAACCAGAAGGATTCGTGGTTGAGGGACAAGAACAAAAAGTATGCAAGTTGATCAAATCATTGTATGGGCTAAAACAAGCTCCTCGAGCTTGGTACATCAAGATAGACAGTCACCTTGTGCAGCATGGTTTCATAAGAAGTCCCTCAGATGCAAATCTCTATATTAAGAAAAATGGTTCTGATATAGTGATTCTTGTACTTTATGTGGACAATCTGATCATTACAGGAAGCTCAGAAAGAATGATTGACTTAGTGAAAATGACTTGAAGCAATCATTTGAAATGACAGATCTAGGACTTCTGCACTATTGTCTTGGTTTAGAAGTTACTCAGCATAAATTTAATATTAGAGTAACACAAAAGAAGTATGCCAAGACTTTAGTAGAAAAATATCGGATGACTAATCAGTAAGTCAAAGGCAACTCCCATGGAACAAGGACTTAAGTTATCTCGATATGATGAGTCACCTCGGGTAGATGGTACTCTCTATCGCCGAGTTGATTGGGAGTCTCCTATATCCGACAAATACTAGACCAGGATCTCGGTTTGTTGTGGGATATCTTTCAAGGTTCATGCAAGAGCCTAAGATGACACATTGGAAAGCAACAAAAAGAGTGCTTCATTATGTTCATGGTAGTACAAATTATGGTCCGGAATATAGAAAGAATAATAATTTTTTCTTCGGGATACACAAACTCGGATTATGCCGGGTCTATTGATGATCGTAAATCCACTTCGGATATGTTTTTCATCTAGGATCCGGACCTATCTCATGGCACGATGAAGAAGCAACATGTGGTTGATTTATCTTCTACGAAGCAGAATATCGTGCGACCGAGTGAAGCAGTCTGTGAGATAATGTGGTTAAGTCGCATTCTTACAAACATGGGCCTTCCAAAGAATATTCCTCTTCATTTGTTTTGCGACAATCAAGGTGTTTTGAATCTTGTCAAAAATCCAATCTTTCATGAACGTACCAAACATGTTGATACCAGATGTCATTTTATTCGAGATGAAGTTCCAAAGCATCATATACAACTTCAATACATTCCTACTGATGCGCAAGTTGCAGATATCTTTACCAAAGCACTTGGACGTATCAAATATAAAAAATTGCACGATACTATTGGAATTTGCCAATAATGTAATAAGGGGGGATGTTAGCATATGTTGTTATGTTATATCACATTATTAGCAACAATAGTAAAATAACGCTCATAGGCGTTCTCCAAATTCGTTGATTAACCAACTTGGTGGTTAATCAACTACATTGTAATCTTTATATGCAAATCAATGAGAATGAGTTGAGTGCTTCGTCAAATTCTTCATCTGCTCCTCAAAATGGATTTCCTCTATGATCACTTCTAGTTCTCATCATGATTGGTACTCGAAAGTCATTTCTCTAATTCAATCATTTGGCCTATCCATAGATTAATTACCTCCATTCAAATACTCTATAGATGCTCTTTCCCCTTTCTTTTGAAAAGAAGGTGATTAATCAAGCAATCAAAGATTATGTTTTTGATTATATATTCAGATCACTTGATTTGCTCCATCTTAGCATCTTAGTCCTAAATTGGTCTTCTACACTAAA
Source organism: Wollemia nobilis (assembly GCA_028583015.1). Taxonomy (NCBI): domain Eukaryota; kingdom Viridiplantae; phylum Streptophyta; class Pinopsida; order Araucariales; family Araucariaceae; genus Wollemia; species Wollemia nobilis. The sequence goes on from JAQPPZ010002678.1 coordinate 1,439,117, forward strand.
CATTTCATAAACATTAAGGATGGCATTATTGCTCATCATAATTATATTCAATAACATTGGACATAACCTCAAGACTCTTATTGGTGAAATGAATCTGTTCATATCAATTATGAATGTAGACAGACCATCATATCCCTTGAGGGGATAGGGTATATCATCTTTGGCCTCTCTAAGAGGTGGAGATTGAAGAAACATTTCATCTTCCAATGTCCTATTTATTATGAGATTAGAGGTAAGTACTAATGCTTACTTAGATGGATTGTTGGTGACATTTATCATTTATCCTAACAAATGACGCTCAACTTTATACCTTTGAGAATTTATCACTCTTCAACGTCAGCTAATACAAGGGAGATCAATTACCACTTAACTAATCACCTCATTCTTTCACCCTATCTCTATTACCAAGTATAACAAGCATTCATTCAAAGTTACAGTTCTTCATAATGTTAATGACAGATTTGTGCACCCTTGTCCATTTATGAGAATCATTATAAAACTTTATTTTCATTAACATAAATCATTCACCAATATGCAGAAATATCAAATCATTCATCCACAAATAACTATCCACAATAACAATCCACACAATGAGACAAATATATATAATACCCTTAAGGTAAGGCAACACCAATAATACTCCTTAAGGAAGGAATAACTCCATAAGGTCTCCCAAGATTAGAGCGCCACTTAAAGGGGGTAAAGTCTCATAAGCCACTTTGTGGGCAAATATGATTACATATGGTTGATCTCCATGATGATTACAATGACAAATATCCCTTCTTTATATTATACTTTAGGGAGTCGACTACTAATATAATATTATATTATAATATAATATAATCAACCTTGGGTTATGTGTGGCCCATGCAAACCCTTATACAACATAATAACATATCCTCATATACATATTCCTAAGTACCCTAACATTCCACCCTCCTTAAAAATGTTTTATCCTCAAAACATATGAAGAAACAAGATAATATGATTTGCTAAGCAATGTTAGCAACTAGTACCAATCTTGATCATCCATCCATCCTAGTGAAACTTTGATTGGTGGTGGTCTTCGTTGATGTTGGTATGCTATTTTACCACTTGAGTATCCAAAACTGCTTTGTTGGTTCCATGCTTTTGTTTCTCTATTATGATAATTTGAAATATGGGTCCATTTTTTCCTTGATGTTGTTGCACCACTCTAAAAACCAAGATCATTATGCTTTCTCTGCCAAACACTACCATACTTGGTACCCTTATGATTCCATGTAGAACCATAATATTGTTGCCCTAAGTCATGCCTCCAATATTATTGTTTCTCCTGGTGGTGTGGATGGTGATATGTTACAACCTTAACTTGATGTTTTGCCTTCTTTAACTCCTCAAAATTTGGCTCCATTGTTTTAAATTTTTCTACATGTTGTTCTTTCGAGTTCCCTTTGTTTGGTGTGCCCTTGTGCTCTTCTATCAAAGCTTCATTGGACTCTACTACTATTATTTCCACAAACTTTGTTACTACTGCTTCTTCCATAGACTTTGTTGTTGTTGCTTCTTTCTTGAATTCTATTTTAGGTTCTTCTATTTGTTCTCCAATTTGTTTCTATGCAACCACTTCTTTTTCCTTGGATCCTTGCTCCTTAGGCTGAGAAATATTCTGCAATGTTATCTTCTTTTTCCTATACCATAACTTGATAAACTTCTTTTGCACATTAATGTTAACAGTACCCAAAGAATACAACCAAGGATAACCTAGAACAATATCCACATCATCCATCTCAATAACATGAAAATCTAAATGTAAAACATATTTATCCATGGTGATCTTCAAATCTTCAAAAATTTGAACATTCTCACCCTCAAGATGTATGTCCTTTATTTTTGTTGTTTGAACCTGCAACCTCTTAGCCAAAGCAATATTAATAAAATTATATCTTCTACTAGGGTTAATGGAAATAATAACCTTTTCCTTTTGAATGCTTCCATGAACCTGCAAAATAGAATTTTTAGATGAATTTAGACCCTTTTGATCCTTCTCTTGCTTTTGTAAATCCAAAGATGTGGCTTCTACATTCTTCTCTCTATCTTCCTTAACATTTTCCTCTTTGTTTTCCTTGAGTAATTTTATTTCTTGAAAAATTCATGCTCTTTTTATTTCCTTTTATTCTTTTTGAAGCATGTTTATTTCTTTTTCATATCCCTTGATGGTGACCTTCAAACTAGATATATATTTATATGGGTCCCATTTACTCAAGAATGCATGCTCCATTTCATCCCAAGTAAATTCATCATTCCTTTCGTTACAAAAATTTATCCACCAAGAACAAGCTTCCTCTTTAGATCTTTTGCTAAGGAAGAAATTCTAAAAAGGATTAAAAATATAGACCTAAACTTTTTCTACCATTCTCTAGCATCAATATCATCCTCTCTAGAAAAATCTTGCAGCTCCATAAGTTCACACCCCAAGATAAAGACAATACAAACCAAGGTTTTATAAAAATATGTATCTCCTTACTAATTTGAAGTTAAAATTCCATATAAACAATAAGTCTGTAATTTTTCTTCAAAAAAAAATAAATTGCATCTTAGTTTCTATCCCAACTAATAAATTTCATCTTCCAAAAAAATCACAAGTTGAAAATTTTGCATTGGCCTTGTTCTAGACAGTTGACTTCTCAAGGTCGTATCTTCCTAAATATTACTCAAATTCCTTAATATGACCACTCATTTTAAAGCTCTTCAAATTTTGCATAAAAATGAGATATGGCTCCTGAAAAATGAGACATTTTTTCTGAAAAAAATAAAAAAATCTATCCTAATTCTGCAATCTACAAAAAACAATCTCCACTTTGCCAGAATTGTTGCTTTGATACCACTTGTTATGAAACTTTATTCTCATTAACAGAATTCATTCACCAATATGTAGAAATATCAATTCATTTATCCACAAATAATAATCCACATAATGAGATAGACAAATAATACCCTTAAGGTAGGGCAACACCAATAATACTCCTTAAGGAAGGAACAACTCCACAAGATCTCCCAAGATGAGAGTGCCACTTAGAGAGGAAAAGGTTCCATAAGCCACTTTATGGGTAAATATGATTACATATGATTGATCTCCATGAATATTATAATGATAAATATCCCTTCTTTATATACCCATCTTCTAATTCTACTTTGAGGAGTCGACTAATAATATAAAATTATATTATAATATAATATAATATAATATAATCAACCTTGGGTTATGTGTGGCCCATGTCAACCCTTTTACAATATAATATCATATCCCGATATACCTATTCCTAGGTACCCTAATAGAGTAGCTACTATGGATTTAATGTTTTTTTCTTCTTACATGTAACAAGACAAGACTACAATTCACTTACATCGGGCTTTGACCACCCCTCACATAGAAGGGTTGCGAACAAACATAACTTACCAATTTGCTATATTTTTCTATTAGTTCCTTGACCATGTATGCTAAAGGAGTCATAAGGATTCAAATTTTGCCTCCTGGGATTATCCAATCATGTCCCCTTAATCTTGTTCATTCTTCTTTGAGCATCATGAGATCTTGTGTCTACCCTTTTGAGATGGTTGGTGATGACGATGAATTTCATTCCACAATAATACCTAGTTCTTTATCATTACTTTTAGTATGTTAGAGTTTACTCATTTTTGGGCCCGATCCTTGAGTTTATAATTTAATGTCATATTGTTGTTCCATTTTAGTAAAGTTACCCTAGTTTCTTTAGTTTAGTTTAGCTTATCTTCGTAGTACTTTTTGGTCACTATGGTGCATTGTAACAAATCCTTTTGACAAATTCCATTGGTCTCCTTTGGTCATTTATGAACATTAAAATTATTGTCTTAGTCTTATCTATCATGCCCCAAGAAACCACCAATCATGGTTTCTCAAGGAACCTTAAAAGCAAACAATATTTTTCCTCAAGACACTCCTCTCTCCAACCTCCAAGTCTAAAACCACTCCTTCGGCATAAAACTTGTTGCGCAACTTCTAACCAAAGCCCCCTTGGCTTTACAAGAAGACAAATTTGTCTTCAAATTTCTTCATGTAGACCTCAGCAAATTGGATCAAAATATTCACAAACTTCTACATATCATACCAAGGCCTATTGCAAACATATCCCATTTAATAATTGATTATCCTGATCTCTATTTGCTAGACTTGCAACTTATTTTTCCTTATCCAACTAGACCAAGATTAAATGCATAAGTTCACAATCTTTTTCTTTTTTTCTTGGGTAATTCTATGATGTCTATTGGATTGAGCACCCTGCATATGCACACAAAGCCTAAGCAACAGGGATCAAACCCAATTCTTCATCCTAGCAAGTGCTTCATACTTGTTAATCAACCTAGGCATGCCAACTATAGTTCACAACCTTGATGGATACCATAATGAGATTTCATAATATTTTGAATATGAATTAAAAATGAACTCTAAAGCAAAGCAGACAAGAGATCAAATTATAACAAAGAAAATTATGATATGAATTAGTGTCGAGACACTGAGCAATGTGATCCAAGCAAGTGTTTTGTACTTGACAGTTGGCCTCAATATGCCAGCTATAGTTCACAACCTTGGTGGATACCATAATGAGATTTCATAATATTTTGAATATGAATTGAAAATGAACTCTAAAGCAAAGTGGGCAAGAGATCAAATTATAACAAAGAACTTTATGATATGAACTAGTGTCAGAGACACTGAACAATGTTTAAAAAATAATTAATATAGATGAAAAGACCGATGCATGCTAGTACATTTATACACCCCAAATCATGAAAATGCAAATCCCAAACACAAAAGTCAATGAGCCCTTGGGCCGATATACAATGGCTTGAATTAATGTAATGATTCATCGAACCATCATAATTAAATAAACCATAGAAGGCCTCAAAATGTGAGCTTAACACTAACACATTCTTTTCAATGCCTCAAAAATGTGAGCCTCAAAATGCTTGCTAAATCAAATCTTGCTCACTTTTTGAGTGCATGTCGAAACAATAATGATATGACTTAATGCCAAAATGTATGTTAAAAGAAACAAAAATGGTTTTGAACCATGAGGCAAGAGGTTTAAATTAAATTTTTTGAGTTGAGTAATGTCTAAAGGAATTTTCATATATATATATATGCACTTAGAACAAAATTAACTATTATCTTACCCAAATTACAGTCATCTGACAGTCATCTGACTTTTTACACATAAAGATATATCACATTATATATAACACGCTTTACATAGTAGATTCATCACAATTTATAATGTTAAAATCCATAAATTGTAAACATGTAAAATATAAATTAGTTTATAAATTAACTGTCCACAACCCTACAAATATGCTTATGATCATCCATGACATACATTGCCATATCGTTTGTTACCTTGGTTGAGGCAAAAGTGCTTAAGCCGTCATGATCAATTTTGTTTTCTTATCCTTGGGGTTTTCTTGTAACATGTATTCAGCATAAACTTGCAACACTTCAAAAGGCGGCTTATTGTGGCTTTCGTCTCTAATATCTTCTTCACTCAAGTGGGTCCATTATTGTATTCTGGTTATTGTTAAGACAGAAGACAAATATCCCAACAAATATACACTGAGAGATGAGCCTTTGCAGATGTTAACTTATTGCTCTTTGTCATCAAGAATCAAGACAGAAGGTAAAGGTTTAAATGGATATACACCCGTTGCTAGGCCTTTTGAAAGGTTAAGCATTTTTGGACCACAAAGGGATGGATAAACGCCCATTCTAAATTTGCTCATATGCTGGTGGATTAGTCAACTGCAAAGTGCCAGAACTGGAAAACGTCAAGCAGACTGTCAAAGCAGACTACAGACAGCTGACAAGCTTCGTAGTACTGACTACATAGTTCTCCCATAATGTAAATGGGATCAAGCCTCATCCAGCTATATGGATAGCCCTAAGGTGCAATCTCGCCCTTTATCCTCAAATATTTCCCCATTCAACTTAATGGCAATGCAATCCTCTTTCCTTTTCCCTTTTGCTTGGAAACACTTTGAGATGGGTAAATATAACAGTGAATGATGAAGGCTATGAAGCATCTCCTATATCATGATACTATAATCTCACATTACATCTGTAGCACACCGTCAAGCTTCAACCACACATTTGTTGGTTAATGTTTAAGTTGTTTAAATGGAATCCTCTATTTGGGAAAGTGAGATTTTCTACATATCCTGGAAATCAATTCCTTCATCTCACAGAGTTAACGTTGATAAACTGAAATTAAAGTAAATTCAAATACTCTAAACCTATACAGTTGCCATTTGTATGCATTATTTCATGTATTCTTTTAAAGCGTCAAAAATCTAACCAAATATATTTTGTACAGTGATTAGATCTACATGTCTTTCCCTGAAATGAGTTTATATGAATATTGAATACGATTAGGCTTCACTGAATCTAACAAATGAAAGCCCTTCGTTAATTCCTTGGGGAAATCTTACAAGTTTAGAACATATTCCTGAATGATGATAGAAGTTCACAAGAAAACCGACACTTACTTCAAAGTACAGGACACGTAACTTCAATTCTTCATCTTTTGAAAGCACAATTTATTCCTTTATTTGGGTTTCCAATCCTCCATAATACAAATGTCGTGAATGATACTGCTATCAGTTTCATGAATGAAGAACAGGCAAAAATGACTTTAATATCAGTTCACTTTAAGATCAGTTCTTATTTAACATATATGGCTGACTCTTGCAAAAATTTGTCTATTTCTGCCACCAATTTCATCAGATCACTTTTCATTTCTTTGTCATCATCAGATCTATGGATCCAACTGCCAGTAACAGGATCAATGCTTGCAGACATGATGAGATCAACCATCATCTTATTACACTCGTGGACAGTATAGCTCCACTTCTCCACATGTTTGTTGCTCAAGTGGTCCTGAGTATTTTCCATAAAAATCAACCTTCGGAAATCCTGTCATATTTGCAGAAATTATGTAAAGCCCTTTGCTGAAATTGTTTGTAACATTAGGGCTGTGGTAAAAAGAAGTTAACTTGCCTGAAATAGATGATGCAGGTTTCTGATATGGCTGACTTCAATGTAACCTTTAGATAAAAGTGACCTGAATAGAAGCACAATTTCTGTGGCTGGCTTTTGGGAAGAGAGATTGTCAATTATACTCGTGATGCACAAAGAACTAAAAACTGATTCGATCCACTCAGGAGCGGGTGATATGCTTAAAAATGCAATGGCAATATATGCTGCTGGACATGACATCACAGATTGTGACAGATGATTTGGAGTTGCTAAGTACAATGTCAACTCCTCTAGAATCAGTCTATACCAGTTACTACTCTGAATAGTTTTCTGTTGTTGAGCACTTAGACACTCACATCCTAAAAGCCAATAAATGCAAGAAGCAACGTTCTTGGCTAGATGGATGTTTTCATGTAATACGAAACCTTGAAGGATATTTAAAATAGAATGTAGATAATAAGGCGAGCATTTCAATTCCCTTTTGAAATTGTTCCCGTCCATTCTTCCCTCTGCAATCTGTGAGAACACCTCCACAATAGAATATGAGGCAATAAGTTTTACTATTGGAGAGCCGAAATAGAGTAGCTGGCATAATTGTTTACATGAGATGTTTATAGCAAGAGAAGTATAGTTGTTGTCAAGGATGTTCGAAGATAAAGCTTGATCTTTTTGCAAATAGTCCATGAAAAGAAAATCTTTATTATGTATGTTCTCCTGCAATATAGTATGGAATCTGTGACAAACAAATTAGACTGTATTACAATCAAAGGACAATTTTAGCAGGCCCTCATGCATAAGATGAAAATTTAAACATGGTTTACCTTCTTAGCCAGTACAAATGATACACCAATACAGAAATTAAAATTTGCCCACTGCTTGTTTGTTCATCAAGCTGAGCTAGTGCAGCACCTTTTGCAGAAGCATTTTCTATGATGCTCTCCACACTAGAACCTAAATGACTGTTTACAACTATAGCTCTTGAAGATTGAATAAGAAGGCCTTCTTCAGGTTTAGACTTCTGCAATATAAGTGCAAGGACACTAAACAGAATTACAGCTTCCTGGTCAGTAGAGTTCTTATCTTTCAACTTGCCTACAAGTATATGCATCACCTGAGAAAAAAAGGAGCACCACTCAGTTGTATTTTAAAACATACTTCCTGGTCTAATAGGTTTTGAGCTGTCCAAAATTGTAAGACATGTATCCATTGACAAGAGGAACTAATATGTATTGAATAAGTCCGTCCTTTTTTAGGTTACCAAAATACCTGGTTTGAAATTCCAAGCCAGAAGTCTTCTTCCATCTCGAATTTCGAAAAACAAAGTATGCTGAAGACTAGCATAGTTACAGAAATCAAGGTTTCTGAGGATATTGTGACAAAGTAAGATCGATGAAGGGCGGTTAAAATACCATTTGCACAGAAGCAGTTTGAGGTACTTGGGAATATCTCAATTATTCTCATCAAAACATGCAAAACTGCTTGAAGGTCATCTAGATGTCTCTCTATGATCTGGTTGAGCAACAATACAAGAACAGATGTACCACAATCTTCTTCCTCTATCAACTCTGCAAGCAAAATGATATCAAAGGGGGGACAACCACTGTTTTGATTCTCCAGAGCATCATCTCTTTGAAATCCTGATTCAGCCTCCTTTTCAAGATTGTAGATACGTTTACACAAGTTAAGAATCCAAACCATCAAAAAATCTTGAATCTCATCTCGCTGGAAAACCCATCTGAGGACTGCCTTAGGTGTCCTGGAAGAAAACAAATTGCACTCACAATCTGCTATAAGTCTTAGAAGCAGCTTCTCTGCTTCAACACTGTAAGATAGAGGACAGTTCATCTTTGTGTCTCTAATCAATGCGTACAGCTCTGATATTTGTATTAATATTGCATGGTTGGTGGTTGTGAGTAGAAAACTGGAGGCATTCACCAGGATATACTGCTCCAAAGAGGCCAAAACATGGATGTCATCTGCAATTCTGCAAATATATGCCACAAAAAGCAGATGAAACATGCACTTGATTCCAGATTCAGATCAGTGAAATGAATCGAGATTATGGGGGCTGCATTGGATGCACATTGAGTGGAAGATGCCCTCTCAAAATGGTGACAACTCTGTCCACTGTTGAATGTGCATCCACGGCAGTCCCTGTAATCTCTAGCAAAGAAAACGGCTGTTTTTTGGTCTGCATGTAGTTCAAATAATCTTAAAACTGGAGTAACGTTACAGTTTCTTTTTATTGGAAACAATGTTTACAATATTTTCTCAATTGAGGAGGAAATTTCCAGAGAAGAAATTACCTATCACCGTATATATAACTTGTATGCAAGATTGAAATTATAGCAGCTTGACTGCAACAAAGCTCAGAGCTATGACAGCTTATTTGCCCAAGTAAAAAGAGTAAATCAACAGGGTCCAGAGGTAGATTGCAGGAAGCCTCTCGAACAACCTCCCCCATACCATCTCCAGCAAGCTGGTCAATAAGGAAACTGAGAACGAGAAAAACTTCATCTCTAACATCATCCACAGGAAAACGGGCTAAGCACTCAAATGAGAAACTGAACCATGATGAAACAGCTAATTTTTCTGCAAGATTTTTGGTTTGAACCAGATTAGTGTCTCTAAGGATGAAAGAAAATGTTTGAAGAAGTGCACGAATTGTTTCTTGATTTTCACTTAGTCTACCAATTGATGGTAACAGGTAGATTTCGCATATTTCAACAATGTTTGCCCTACTTGCTTTCATGTCAGAAGCTCCTCTGTTGCTTATATCAAGGGTAAATACAAAGGTTTCTTTAAAGAAATAAAGGCAGTATAACATGTTCTTGTCATGTTTACTATCGCAAGCATATGAAATTGCATTCTTTAACACTGTGTGTATTAAACTCACAGTTGAGCCTTTGATGACACAACATGATGGTGTCCTTAGCAAAGCTATGAATGCTGAACATACTGCATTAAATGCCTCTGAGGACAGGCCTAAATCGCCAACACCATATTGATTTAACATTTTTGTTAAAGTTAACAGAAGGTCTTCAGCTTGACCTGTAGAGATTATGCCTGAAGAGTTTGACAACCAGGTCGATATCAACAGCAATGTCTCGGTATGAACAGGATGAAAAGCTATTCCTGCAACATGGCCGAGAACTTTAATCATTGCTGTAAATCCTACAGCAAATCGTTGCAAAAATGCCTGTTCTGCTGTTGATAATAGGCTGAGGATACGGATGCACCATATGACAAGGGGCTCATTGTTGTCTGTAAAAATTATAACAAGTGTTAAAATTTAGTGATGAATTGAAAGGCATTCTACCCATGATATGTAACAGGTTTTGCATTGTTCAGATTTTTACCTGATACTCTTAAGATCTCAAAGATATAGTCCACAGTTCCTTCTTCAAGGAGAATACCCAGCTCTTTTTTAATATCTACACCTTCAATCCGGAAGGCATAATAATGCACTAACTCTAGAGTGCTGATTTGAACTTGGACATCTGACGATAGCAATGGCCCCTTTATGGCTTCTGCAAAAGTTCTGACAAAAGATCCATATGTAAGGCTTTCATGATCCTTTGATGTATCTGTAATGTTCTCTGTTTCCATGGGGCTATCTTTTTCTTCATTAGAATTTGCAAAAGAGATGTGGAAGACCTGTTGCTTGGCCAGCATTGTTAAAACAGCTATATACAAGACAAAATCATTAGCCTAGTACAGTCGTAGATAATTGGTTTCATACTAAGACCATATTTCAAGAAACTTCCTGACAAAAATAACAGAGGGGAAAATAACACTACTCGAACCTAAGCAATTTGTTCGGAGTTCATCGCTCTCTGTTTTGAGAAGAGCTTCTACAACCAGATGTATGAAATGTGGACAAAACGGCATCAATTCCTCCAATCCATGCTCAAGATTCAGCAGCTTATACAGCACAAACAGTATCTCTCCACGTATCTCATCACTGTCTTAAACCAAGGTGGCATGAAGAGAAAAGCTCGCACGTTAATCTAAGAATAAAATGCTAAAACAGAACAATCACGGTTCCATTTGCTTTAATTTAAGGCCATTAGCCCTTTTTACCCGGGAAGACGTAGTGCAGAGACGAGGTTCAACATGAAGGCTCTCTGATTTGTAAGAGAACTCGGCAATGCATTGCTGCTGTTACAGTGCAGTTCCAACAGGAGACCTAAACAGTGCAGCTGCCTCCGGCAAAGTTCAAGTTAAATTTGCATTAAGCATTACTCCAAAATTTTGATATAGAATTTGTAGTTAAGAGAACCATCTAAATCCAAATTCTGATTTAAAATTTAAAGTTAAAAGAACAATAATGTTTTTTTAAGTTAACAATTTAAAGGAATGAAGAGATTCGTCTTTACAGGAATCTTTGTTTGTGTGGAAAAAGAAGCAAGGCAGTGTTATTATTCTTTAACAGTGCAGCTGCCTCCAGCAAAGCTCAAGCAAATCTGTATTAAATACTACTCCAGATTTCGATATAAAATTTGTAGTTAAGAGAACAATAATTTTAGTTTAACAAAACAATTTAAATCCAGATTCTGATATAAAATTTTTAATTATCAAAGGAGTAATTTAAGTTTATGAGAACAATTTAAAGGAATAAACGAGATTCATTGTTACAGAAATATATGTTTACATAGTAAAGGAAGCGAGACAGTCCTACTATTGTTAACTTTGCAAAAAAGAAAGTGCGGGTATCATGTACTTACCGCGTAAGCCAAGCTTGGAGTCCAGGCGAAGGCAGAGGAAGCGAGATCCAGCAGCACGTGATGTATAAAATCTTGGACAAGAATATTCGCAGCATCGTCTTCGTCGTCCTCCATAACTTTGCAGAGCTTGGTGATGACATGCGTTATGTCGTTGGCTAGGGTTTGGTCTTGGCGAGAGCTCACAATGGCCTGGGACAGCGGAGAGACCAGAAAATGGCGCTGGTTTTGGCGGAGAACGGTGGCGAACATGGCGTCGTCCAGTGCGCGAGAGAGCTGAGAGAGGGCGTATGCTCTGTGCACGGCGAGACCCGAGGAGCAGTGGGAGAATAAATTGGAGAAGCAGACAAGGCAAATGCAGCCACCTGCACTGGTGCGCAGCACAAGAGAAGCCCTGTGCCCTTGCCTGCACGCTCCCCTCTCTCTCTCTCTTTCTTCCGCTTCATTGTTGTACTCGTTTTCTTCTTCTGCGAAATTTGGAGGTCCAGAGGTGGCGAATTGTGTAGAAAATAAATTGTACGTATCCATTCTACGAGACTGAGACTAGCTTGGCATGCACAAGAAAAATGCGGTGTAAATTCTGGTAAGAAAGTTGTTTCTCAACCCTTCAAGACAATGAATCAGTTTAAATTATCTGACGCCTGCGAGGCATGTTCAGTGTTCTCGCTCTCCCGGAGGCATTTTCAAAAAATAAAATTAATATAATTTTACGACGCAAATAATTTGATCCGTATTTTTTTTAACCTATAGAATTCAATGGATATAAATACTTTAGAGTTTTAGAGGTCAGAAGGATTTCGAAATAACTTGTTAATAAGGCAAGCATCCTTAAAAGGGTACAATCTTATTATTATTATTTTATTTCAGGGGAATTACGATTCCATATGCTATGGAAAGAGTCAAGACTACTAAAGGATGGGAAACAATTAGCAAGGTTTGTATTGAAGGAATATGGCATTTGGGCATGTGTAGAACAAGGCCAAGGAAGAATGGATCAAATATCTTGTAATTATTCTCATTTCATTCATTTCCTATAATTAGAATGACAACCATATAAGAGCAAGAGATAGAATCAAAAAGAGTATCCATCACTATTTCAGCTTCTAACATGATTATTGAGATAGATTCAAATTATACAAAATAGGAATAAAAACTTATGTCAATTGATCTTGGATAAATTCACCAAGATGAGTGCAATTATGTTGTTTGTTGTAACCAAAGGTATAAAGAAGTTTAAAGTGTTTGTGGCCATTTAAAAGTTTATCATTAGAATAAATTGTAAATATTTAACTTCTTTTATGAAGACAAACATAGATAGGCAATTCACTGACAAGAGGTTAATATCACAACAAATTTTGTTAGGTGGCTTTAAATGAATAAAAGAACTTAAGAACTTGGACATGATTAGAAAGAAGTTGTAAGGAATCTTCTAAAATGGTGAGAAACTCAAGCTTTGGACAAGATCAAGATGTTGAAATAGTGGACAAGCGAAAATAATTTCATCCTTTATCATTCAAGTACAAGTGAGAATTGATCCATGATCTTCTAGCAAAAATATCTTAAGAGCATTAAAGTAGTAGCTTGGTCCTTAATCAAGTATGTCTTCTTTCTTTGATTACCAAAGATCTCATGTGTGATAGGACTCCTAATCTTATTGATATCATTCTTGACTTCAATGCATGTAGCCATGTCTTATTTTTATTTTAACACTCTTCTATGAATACTTCCAAATATTTGCAAAATGGTTTTAAATTCTTATCGAATTCTTAAAACAAGGAATATGGGTTACTCCACTATAGTAGTATCACATGTGATTCCACATAAAGGATAAAATTCAACATGTGATGTCTTTATATCCTAAGAAAATATTTCATATGTTCCCATTTCACACAAAAGTCATAGACCTACATGCAAAGCCTCCACATCCCAAGAAAATATTCATCATGGAGAAGATCCATCCTTCACTAACTATGACGATGCACAAGGATCAAATGATGACTTTGCCAACGTGAAGGAGGCATATAAAATGTGGAGACTATAACAATATCAACAAAATTGGAAAGAAGATAATGGAAAGTCAACATTTGATGCAAATGAAATTGAGTGGTGGAACCTAATAGAATGTGGAAAAGATTAAATCAAGCAGAAAACAAGGTGGACACAAACCTATATTTTTGTGTAGATCACTTTCCTTGTAATCTTCTCTAGTGAATAGACATTAACAAATTTTGTCAAGACCTCCACTCAGGAGGAACTCCAAATTAGTATAAAATGTAATAGGATTTGAGAATCATAGGATTTAAAAAAGATGTGCCTCCTTTCATTTGAGGCGTTGGATCCAAGAGCTATAGAGTGTCTTGAGAAATTGCTAAGTATGATCTTTCCCTAAAGTTGTGTCTAGTATGGGCAATCAAACAAGTATTTTTTATGTCTATGTATGTCCTTGATATTGTAGAGAATTTTTGAGTATGTGGTAGAACCCTAAAAGTTCTAGCTAATATTTAATAAATGAATAAATAAAATAACATTAAAAAGAATCGCTTTTAGGGTTGAATCACTTTTGCACTAGAATGGGGAATCCCTCCAATGGGTTTAAACAAATATATATTCTTCTTCTTGGATGATTTGTGTGAATGGCCAACCTAATATATATATCTACCCTAAAGCTACATTGGTGAAGAGATGTGATGGTTCACGTTATGAAGAGACGTGATGGTTCACGTTATGAAGAGATGTGATGGTTCACTTTATGAGTTAATAATATAATAATTAAATGATTAATAATACTAACTAATAATTTTAGGATGGAGGATCCTAACAGGATGCCCTTACATCAATATTACATGGACATTATAATTTATATATATGGAGAATTCTTTTTCGGTTTTCTATATCATATAAAATTATAAGGGAAAGAGTATACACAAAAATTCTTTACAATATGAAGGACATATCTCAATTCTTATTAAATTTTATTTTAATTTGGAGTTCCACACAACTTGAGGTCTTCAAAAATTTTGTTTGTGAAAGTTGTCCACACAAATATGTAGGTATAGGCCTACTATGTCTTTTGCTTCAATTGATATTTTCACATCCTCTTAGTTTCCACCACTCAACTTTATCTAGGTCATTAAAAATTGACTTTCCATTATCTTATTCCTCGTGTTGTTGAAATTGTAGTGTCTGCGATTCATATGCCTCTTTTTTCTTGATAAATTCATCATTTGATCCTTGTGCATCATCAAATTTGGTGGAGGATGGAACTTCCCTATGAGTAATTATTCCTTAGGATATGGAGGCTTCACATATAGGTCTATGATTTTGCACGAAACAAGAACATGCAAAATATTTTTTTGGAGTTTGAATGCCTCGCATGGTCTTTAACCTTCATGTGAAACAAACACATGTGATACTATTGATGTGGAGTAGCCCATCTTCCTCACTCCAAGAAATTGAGAAGAATTATATTGTTGAGGTATGGTTGCCATGATTTCTTGACTTTTAGTTCAAATCCTTGGACATTTTCTAACTTATGTGTTCAGGCATATGCCCTCTAAACCATTTTTTAAATATTCTCAAAAGAGTGCTTAGTTTAAAATAAGATATTCATACATCTATTTGAGTCAATAATGAGATCGTGAGGTTAGTAATAGTCCTATCCCACATGGGGTATTTTATTATTAAATAAAGAATACATATTTAATTAAGGAACAACCTAATACTTTTAGGTTGATAAGATATTTTTGCTAAGATCATGGATTAATGCTCACTTGTCCTTGACTGCTAAATAATAAAATTGTTTCAACTTTCCACCATTTCAACATCTTAACCTTGTCTAGAGCTTTAGTTTCTCACCATTTTACAAGATTCCTTATTTACAATTCATTTCCCAATCATGGTTCTAAATGATCTACTTTCCTTTATCCATTTAAAGTCATTTATCCAATTTTGCCATCTTACTAACCTTCCATTAGCTATTTGAAAAGAAGTTAGATGTTTGCAATGTCTCCTAATGATAAACTTTTGAATGACCAAAAATACTTTAAATTTATCTATCTTTTGATCATAGCAAACAATTCCTTCTCAACAGAATGGTAATTACACTCATCTTGGTTGAACTTATCTGAGGTCAATTTGCATAAATTTAATCCATATTTTCCTTTGACTAGTATGACTTACCATTTTGTAGTATTTGATTCTATCTCAATGACCATAGCTCCATTTGTTGTAAGTTGAAGTAATGGTGGATCTATGCACTCTTATTTGATATTTCCCCCTACTCCTATGTGGATATTATTTCAATTATAGGAATTCTTATCCAAGTATAAAGATATCTTGTCGTTGGCAAGATTTACCCACTTAAAGGACTCTTAAGGGCATTTTAAATTCTCTTCATATTTACCAAAATTTAGCATGACATCATAAACCAAGTGGGAATAATTATGGGATACTTGGTCCACTATTCCTTGGCATTGATTAATATATGCTTTCAATCCCATTATTTTTTTCCCCACCAATCTTGTTAATTATTTCCCATCCTTTAGTAGGCTTCACATTTTCCATAGCAGATGGAATCCTATGGATTTACACTAGTGATTTCCCATGATGGAGTGTCAAGGTAGAAGCAAATATAGTAATAGGATTGTATGGTTCTAAGAATGGTTGTTCTATAAACAAGGCATTCCCATATCTTTCTAACCTATAGAACTTTGGGAAATGTACATCCATAAAATTCTAGCATATCCCTTTAATAATTTTATCAAAATAATACTTTCTCCACCAATAGCAATTCTTCTTATTATATTTTATAATTCACACCATGATTGGGGGCAAAAGCATCTCTATTGAGCTAGATAGTTGTTACTTCCCATGTCAATTATAGTGTTATGCAATAAGGAAAATAACCTTGTATGTGGAAAATTGTAGTAATGCTTATTGTAGGATATTGTGGATGTTCTACTCGTACTTGGTCAATATGGGCAAGAGTGTGCTCTTTGAGAATAAACAATGTCATAGCCAACAACTCTTCTGCTTGTTGCAAGGCTACCTCTTTTCTTTATCCTTATTTCTCTTTAATTTAACTCTTGCTCTCTCTTGTCTAATGCTAGTTGAAGACTTATTAATTCATATTTTTCAAGACCTTCACATTTTATAAATTTCCCTTCCTTTTTTGAATGTTATTATCAACCAAGCTTTTCTTATATAAAATGACTTTTTCTATATTCAAAATATTTCAACTAGCAATTAAATGCATCATTTATCGAATTGTTATATCTACTCTACATCTACCCAGGTGTTGTAGGTGAGTTGGAGAGGAGAGGGTAATCCTCCAAGGGAGGTCCCAGGTTCAAATCTCCACCCTACCAAAAAGCTGAATTGGGTATCCAAAATCCAATTGTAATGTTGGTGCAGGCAGGGTCGGGTGCGACTCGCGGGTGACTTTAACGATATAGAACCCCCTGTTCGTGGTCTCTCGGACCAAAGCAACCCCACAAGGGGTTTTTCGATTAAGAAAAAGAGGTGAAATAAGGGTTTTGAAAGGGTCTCAAAACCTTATACAAACAGGGGATGAAAAGATAGATGAGGCGTTTTTCGCAGGACTGTCCAAAATGCTGAACTTGTTTCGGCCATATCTCACTCATCCGTACTCGGATTGAGCTAAAATTTTGAGGGTAGATGACTGAAAAACCCTAGAACGTCTCCACCAATTTTCATTTCATTTGGAGCAACACAGATCCTAGCGCATCCCTATGTGTGAACGACATATTTGGCAAGCGGCTATGCGAGGGTTTCATCTGGGTTGAGTGCAAGCAACTCCAGAGGTTGGTTTTTAGGTCCTTCGGGCCCTAACGGCCAATATTTTTGTGGTTTATGCTCAATATTTTAGCAAGAAATGTTGCATGGGATACAAGATGGGTTAGAAATTTGTCTTTCAACAGATCATACTGTGAACTTAAGTGACAACGGCTTCCAATTTCCTGCACAAAAGAAAAGTGAAAACCATACCTTTCCACGGTGTCTAGGGCACCGATTAAAGAGATCACGAAACAAGTTTCAAGCAGTTGATCAAAAAATGTCTCATATCTCAAGTGAATCTGGTGCTAAGGTACACCCACAAAATAATTCTACTGTGAAAACCCCTATCAAGGGTAAGAATTTCGAAGACTCGGTCCCAAAAATAAATTTTAGGGATGCCCTTCGTGGTGGACAGCCTCAGCCCAATGCTAATATCAATATTAGGGCTTCCCATAAACCTTTAAGAATGCCTAATATTGATCCCAGGAAAACGGAGTCAGGATGTCTTAAAGCAGATGATGGAACTCCTATTGTTAAGATTGATATGGGTAACATTCAAACTGGCATTGAAGATTTGGAAAAAAGAGGACTAATTTTTTGATTCGTGGGTTTTCGTCCGAGTCTATCTGCTTTCAAAGTTTGGGCTGCAAAAAGTTGGAAAACTAAAGGTGAGTTACAAATATCTATTTATCCAAATGGTTATTTTCTTGTTTTATTTGCTAATAATGAAGATAGAGAGAAAACTTTTCAAGGGGGTCCTTGGTTTTTGGAAGGGCAAGGCTTTTCATGAAGCCCTGGCATACTAAATTTAAATCCGAAGAAGAGATGCCTTCTATAGCTCCCGTGTGGGTTAGACTCTTTGGCCTCCCTATTGAATTTTGGAATCCTACTATTTTTTCTTCAATTGGAAACTCTTTAGGAACTTTTATGATGATTGCTGATTGTACTCAAAATTTTGAACATATTATTTATGCTTGGATTTGTGTTTTAATGGATTTTGACAAAACCCTACCTAAAAATATCACATTACAATTTTGGGAAGACACTTGGGAGCAAGTAGTGGACTATGAGAACATTCCTTTTCGTTGTAGAATTTGCCATGAATATGGTCATTTGGCCAGTGCTTGCCCAAATAAAATTCTTGATCAAAAGAAAGAAGATATAAACTCAGCAGGTTTCCAAATACCTAAGAAGAAGAACACTTAGAAAAAACCGGTTATGAAGGATCAATCAAAGTCATCTTCTAATATGTTTGAAATCCTTTCCACAAATGATGTCCCAAGTGAGGAAGAGGAAATAATGGAAATTGAAATCTTAGAAACACAATTTAAATATGAAGGGAAGAACTCAGAGACAAACCAACAAATCAAAGGTTTTTAACAAAAAAAAAAAAAGGAAAAAATTTACCCAAGAAAAACAATATTTCAAATGTCAAAAATTCAAATAATGCAGGTCCCAATATAGACTTCGTTGAACCATCTAGTAAAATTTTGGCTGTGTACGAGCATTCTTCAAGGTTAGAAGCCATCTTAGATTCAATTGGAATAAATCAAGAAACAGGGAAAAAAAAAATTGAAGATGGATTCTAATCAAAAAGTAGGTCGCAAGACCAATCAATATCATATGGTAAAAGAAGGTGAAAATCTTGTAGAGGAAGGTAAGATTAATGCCCTTCCCAAATTTTTTAGCCCTGGTATTAATGAAGATCATCACTTGGAATATTAGAGGACTCAAAGGGAGTCTTTCAAAACAAAATGAAATTAGAAGAATGATTCAGGTAAATCATCCACATATTGTTTTCCTTCAAGAAACAAAGATGTCAATGGAGGATATGGACTTAATTGCAAGTAAAATTTGGCTAGCTGGAAAAGTGGTTTCCCTCAGTTCCCAAGGGACTTCGGGTGGCATTGCTTGTCTTTGGGATCCGAAAGAGGTAGTTATTCACCATATGGTTGGCAGTTGGGGTTTGTTGGCTATAGCTATTCAAAGTAGACATTCCAACCATATTATGCTCTGCATTACTATTTATGCTTCGATTTCTATAGAGGAAAAAAGAAGACAGTGGAATGATATTACTCATATTATCTCTCATTTTCCTAAAGCTTGGATCTTGATCGGAGGAGATTTCAATACCATCCTCTCTCTGGATGAGAAAAGGGGGGAATAGAAATTTGGACAAAAGCACTGACCTCATGAGCGAATATATTGCAAACCTCCATCTTTTGGATATCCAACCAGATAATGGCCTTATGACTTGGTCTAACATAAGGCAAGGCTTAACTTGTATAATGAATAGATTGGATAGGTTTTTGCTCTCTAAAATTTTCTTAATCCATGGTCACATTCCTAAAGTGAAGACTCTTAATAATGTTGGTTCGGATCATTGGCCAGTCATGGTGGAAATGTGGATAACCAATGTGAGTTTCTCTCCTTTTCATTTTCAATTATTGTGGCTTAGAGAAATTTCCTTCAGACCTCATGTGCAACAATGGTGGAAGGAAGGTAAACCTAGGCATGGGACTAAGATGTTTTGTTTTTCCAAAAGACTGCAATACATTAAATCCAAAATCAAGAATTGGAACTGGAAAGAGTTTGGGGATGTTCATTAAAAAAACCATGAAGTTATTGTTAGAAAACGAACCAATTTGTTTATTGAAAATTATGCAGTTTAAATAAGACTGCAATAACAATATTGTCGGAGGTTGCCAAACCAACCAGCGTACAATAGCATATTGTTATAACAAAATAACAAATGCATAAATAAGACAAATAATGAAATAACTACGCTAACATCCCCCCTTATTACATTATTTGGGTAATAGGATGACTACTAGCTATACTAACATCCCCCCTGATTACATCATTTTGCAATACAAAGAGAGCTGCGAAACAATTCAAATTTGACACGTGCAAGTGCCTTAGTGAAAATGTATGCAACTTGAGCATCGGTGGGAATGTGCTGAAGCTGAATTCGGTGCTTTGGAACTTCATCTCGAATGAAATGACATTGTGTGTCAATGTGCTTTGTTCTTTCATGATGGATTGGATTCTTGACGAGGTTTAGAACACCCTGATTGTCGCAAAACAAGTGTATTGGAGATTTTGATGGATGGCCCATACTTGTCAGAATGCGACGCAACCATATCACTTCGCACACAGCTTCACGTGCGGCGCGATACTCTGCCTCTGTTGATGAAATAGCAACCACCTGTTGCTTCTTGTTGTGCCAAGAGACAGGACCGGATCCCGGATGAAAAATGTATCCAGAAGTTGACTTGCGATCATCAAATGATCCGGCATAGTCGGAGTCCGTGTATCCTTGCAAGAAGAATTTGTTGTTCCTCTTGTATTCTAGGCCATATTCCATAGTACCACGGACATAGTGAAGAACACGTTTTTCTGCTTTCCAATGAGTGGTCTTAGGCTCCTGCATGAACCTCGAAAGATAGTTGAAAGCAAATACGAGATCGGCCTAGTATTGGTCGGATATATGAGACTCCCAATCAAGTGTCGATAGAGAGTACCATCTACCGAGGTGAATCATCATATCGCGATAAGCTGAAGTCCATTCTCCATCGGAGTTGCCATTGGCTTGCAATCAGTCATGCGATATTTTTCCAGCAATGTCTTGGCATATTTTTTATGAGACACTTTGATGGAGTGCTCCTTTGGCTGAATTCCAGACCAAGACAGTAATGGAGAAGTCCGAGATCTGTCATCTCAAAATATTTACACAAGTTTCTTTTGACAGTAGAGATCATAGTTTATGAACTCCCTGTAATGAGCAGATCATCAACATAGAGTACAAGCAACACTATCTCAGAACCCTGTTTCTTGAAATAGAGGTTTGCATCCGACGGACATCTCTTAAATCCATGCTTGCATAAGGTGATTGTCCATTTTTATATACCAAGCTCGAGGAGCTTGTTTCGGACCATATAAGGATTTGACCAATTTGCAAACCTTCTGCTCTTGGCCTTCCACTTCAAATCCTTCTGGGTGAGTCATGTAGACTTATTCTTGGAGATCACCATTTAGAAAGGCACTTTTGACATCCATCTGGTGAACTTTCCACCCATATTGTGTTGCCATAGCACACATAACTCGAATTGTGGTCATCCGAGCGGTAGGTGCAAAAGTTTCCTCGTAGTCAATGCCTTCCTTTTGAGCATAGCCCTTTGCAACAAGACGGGCCTTATGCTTATCAATTGTTCCATCTGCCTTGTACTTGACTTTATATACCCATTTGCGGCCAATGGGTTTCTTTCCATGCGGCAGATCAACAAGCTTCCAAGTTTTATTTTTCATCAAAGACTCATACTCTGTATCCATAGCGGCCTTCCACTGAGGCTCACTAAGAGCATCTTGCACTGATGCAGGTTCAAGATCGTCTATGGTAGACATGAACGCCCTGTCATCATCAATATCCATATCCTCTACTTACGTACGTGGAGTTACAGAAAGTTCCTCAAAAGATTGACAAAGATCATCAACCTCACCAGTTTCTTTGGCTTCTTTTTCCTTTTGAGCCATACTGCGTGTACGAGGTCTATCCAAGTTCAAATTGGGAGGAGTGGATAAATTTGCGTCTCTGATTGTATTTGTACACCATTTTGGATTCTTCTTCGGTGGTGTTGAAGAAGATGTAGAAGGACCTCCTGTCTGTGTTGACGAAGGAATCTTCTCTTCCTTAGATTCCACAAGATCTAGGTGTACTTTAGATGTGCTCTGTGATGTGAAAGCTTCATCAAAGACAACATCTCTCTTGACATGAATTTTCTTGGTCAAAGGATCTATCAAACGATATCCTTTAGAGTGCTCATCATAACCAAGAAAAATACATCTCAGTGTTTTCTCATCTAGCTTCTTCCTTTTCTCTTTTGGTATGTGCATGAAAGCGTGACATCCGAAAATACGTAGATGAGATATGGAGGGTTTTCGACCACTCCATGCTTCCTGTGGAGTCATTCCTTTTAGGGCCTTTGTGGGTGCCCTATTCAACAGATATCTTGCGGTGGTGACGGCTTACGCCCAATATTGTTGCCCAAGAGTAGCTCCTGTGAGCATACAACGAACCATTTCCATGATAGAACGGTTCCTTCTCTCGGCAACTCCATTTCTTTGAGGAGTATAGGCGATTGTTAAGCTGTCTCTTGATTCCATGCTTATCTAAGAATGCAAAAAATTCTTTAGAGGTAAACTCCCCCCTCGATGTGAGCGAAGAGTCTTGATAGAAGTCTCAGACTCCTTCTCAACATATTTCTTGAGCTGCTGGAAGAATGCGAAAGCTTCGGATTTCGGTTGGAGAAAGAAAACCCACATCTTTCGTGAGTAGTCATCTACGAATAGCTGAAAGTACCTCTTCCCTCCACAACTGTTGGGTGTGAAAGGACCGCATAGATCGGTGTGAATTAACTCCAGAGGTTTTTGTGCTCTTGTTGAGCTCTTCTCAAATGGTACTCTATGCTTGCTTTCTGCTAGCGGTCGGAGCACTACTGGCAATGTGGCGGAAAGGGAAGGAAGACCCTTTACCATCTCATACTTACTCGAGCTCAAGTAAGTAGCCGAACTAAGATGCCCATATCTCTTGTGCCATAGGGAAGTTGCCTCCTTGGTAGAGACAATCATGGCAACATGTGGAGTAGAGATAGCATCTAGGGCAAATAAGTCGTGCTTATATGAAACTGTTGCAATCTGCTTACCCTTCCTGGTAATAGTACAACACTTCTTGCCATTCTCAACACGAAAGTTGACAACCATATTTCTATCCGAGGATTTGTGTGAGTGACAACAAATTGTTAGCCAATCCCGGAACATAGAGGACTTTGTCAATCGACACTTGCCATCGGGAAGAGTGGCTGAAGCCGTACCCTCTCCACTGAACCACTGTAGGTTTTATCATCAGCAATGGTGATAGGTTTGCCCTCTTTGGCCACGAATGATTCAAACCACGATCTGTCGCCGGTCATATGTTTGCTAGCTCCAGAATCGACATACCAAACAGGATCCCTCTCTGTGGAATCTGTGGTAGTCATGAGCACCTTGTGTGCCCATTCAAAATCTGAGTCAGATTCTTCAACAACAACATTCACTGGGGTTGCTTGTTTTTATTTTGTGGTTTGTTTTGGCCTTTCTGCTTGTTCTTATGCCAACACCTGTTGGTGTCATGGTTGTCTTTCTCACAGATCTTGCACCACCTCTTCTTCTGTTGAGGTTGTTTTCCTTTTCCTTTCATATCCTGTTGAGAATTTCCTCCTTTCTGAAAGTTGCCTCCTTTTTGCCCATTACCTTTCTTCCTAGAACCCTGCTTGTTGGTGTATAGGGCTGTATTGGAAGAATCATCCTTGTGAAGTTGGCGTGCCTCCTGTTGTTGAAGCAGATTGACCAACTCGATGTAGGTAATTTGTCGTTGAGACACCTGGATGGAGGTGATCAACATATCAAATGAAGAAGGTAAAGCTCTCATCACAATTGAAACGAGAAGCTTTTCGTCCACAGAATCTCCCAAAGAATTCAATTTCTCTTTCAATTCAGACACTCTGCACAGAAAGAGTTCAACTGTTTCACCCTGTCTCAAACTCAGGTTATGAAGTTGTTGTTGAAGATGAAGAATGGTGGAATCATTCTTTCCCTCATAGATGGTTTTAAGGGCATCCCATGCCTCTTTACCACTTGCTTTGTCAGCTATATGAGGTTGCACTTCATCTGAAACAGCAAACAAAATGAGCACCTTTGCTCATCTGTCTTTCTTGTCAAAAGCTATCCGATCGGCGAGTAGGAGTTGTGGATCCCGATCTTTGGTGAAGGCCTAGGTGTTACTCCGAGTAACAATATCCCATAAATCTTCCATTTGGAGAATTGCCTTCATCTTATGTTTCCATGGTGTATAATTTGGACCTTTCAATAAGCGATGAGGATCAGTCATCAACTTTGCAACAGCGGCCATAGTGAAGGTTCCTTATAACACCAATTGGTCCCCCTTTCGATATACCTTTTGCTAGGCCGTTATACCGTACAAAATACCCGCCCTTACGTGAGGGAAACTATAGGTATTTAGAAAGATCAACAAAAATCACCCGCCCTTACGTGAGGGAGACTATAGGTGAGTTTTAGAGATCATACGATACGTGGAACATAAGCGATGCGAAAGGGAATCGCCTTGTTGATGGCACCTACCATAGAAGATTCTTCTCATGCGTGGGGCGTAACTTCCCCTAAACACTATGAAGAATACTTCGTCAGGATTTACGCCTAAACACAAGAGCGATTAAGGGTAGTGGATGGAGTAAAAATGCAAAAAATGGCAAACTTATCTCTCCCGACGATTTATAGAGAACAAGCTCAGACATCGTTGTAGCAGCTATATTAGGCGGCAGATACAGTAGCGCAATCACGACAGCTTTACCGGTAAGTGCTGGCCAGAGGTATCACAAATACCGAACGCTGCAGTGCAATAAATTGCACGGATGGGTTTTAATTATTTCGGGGACTTAGGGAGTGTATTTGATTTTTTTAACTTTTAATGAAGTAGTGCAAAAATGAAATATGCAACATACAACAAAAAAAGTGCCCACAGGAATTAACCCTCAAGGTGTCGGGCGCGATCGAAAATGCACCTTTACAATAATGCCAAAAATTTGCTTTTTTCGGAAAATTACTCACATTCCCCCTTTGATTTTTTGAAAAAAAATATCCCCCCTAAAAAAAATTCTCTTTAACAAAGCATTTTAATAATTATTATGTATTTAAAGTTAAAATAAATAATTTTAATTTATATAGTTTTAAAAACTTATGAAAAAATAAATTAAAATTAAATTTTAATTTATAAAGTTTTAAAACTATAAAAAATAAATTAAAATTAAAAATTTTAACTAAAAAATAATAATTAAAAAAAAC
Source organism: Wollemia nobilis (assembly GCA_028583015.1). NCBI lineage: Eukaryota > Viridiplantae > Streptophyta > Pinopsida > Araucariales > Araucariaceae > Wollemia > Wollemia nobilis. The sequence goes on from JAQPPZ010002678.1 coordinate 1,464,578, forward strand.
TTTGAAATTTTTTTTTACCTTCGAACCCTCGACCTGCAGGCTCCCAGAGCCTTACCGCACGGCTCACGACCACGTGAGCCAGCGGGCTGATCCGAAAGGATCAAGGGGCCCCCTCGTATTTGAGGAGGGTCCTCAGCCTGCTGCCCGAGCGCAGCTTCCTCCTCCGCAGCGGACTCCTCTGCAAATCGCGGCCTCACTGCTTGGTCGCGACTACCGTCGCGTGTTGCTGCTTGGTCACGGTTTTTTTTTTTTTTAAATTCTGCGCGTCAGCCCGGGGGGGCGGGCGCGCATTCCCCGCTGCGTCTAGCGCGCGTCGAGGGGGGGTGCGCGTCCTTGTCTGCCCGGTCGCGCGTCGGTGGGGGGAGGCTGGACGCGCGGCTGTGCACGTTCCAGCGGCCTGCGGGCGGCCGCGTTCCAGTCTGCGTGCGACTGCTGCTTTCAGGCTCGTGTGGCTGTGTGCGTTCCAGCGGCCTACGCGGTGCTGCGTTCCAATCTGCGCGCGACTGCATTCCCCTCCCTCAGTCGCGCGTGGATGCGCGACAACTGTCGTGCGTCTGCACGCGACCAAAAAAAGTTTTTTTTTTTTTTTAATTCAGGCAGCTGCGTGGCAGGGAGAGGAGATAGCGCACGGGCGGGGAAAAAAAATTAAATCATGCTGTGCTCCTCGTCTGTAATTACCTTGCCCAGAAATTCAGAATGGCTCTGATGCCATGTTAGAAAACAAACCAGTTTGATTATTGAAAATTATGCAGTTTAAATAAGACTGCAATAACAATATTGCCAGAGGTTGCCAAACCAACCAGCGTACAATAGCATGTTGTTATAACAAAATAACAAATGCATAAATAAGACAAATAATGAAATAACTACGCTAAAATTTATTGCTCATATTGAAAATTTGAATAAGAAAATCCATTTAGATGGCCTCATAGAGAAGAGAAGTGCAAACGAAATTAAACTCACAACTCAGTTAGAGGAATGGGAAAAAAGAGAAGAAATATTATGGAAGCAAAAATCTAGAATTCAATGGCTCAAAGAAGGAGATCGAAACACAAATTTCTTCCACAAATCTCTTCTAGCTTGAAGATCTCACAACTTTATTTCTTCCTTAAAATTAGATTCTGGAGATGTTGTTTATACTTGGGATGGCATGAACTCTATTGTTGTTGATTACTTTTCCAATCTTTTTGCTGCTACTCCCCTTGACTCAACTTCACAATATAATGTTCTTCAATCAATCCCTTCTCTTATGACTTCTGAGGAGAACTCTATTTTGACTGCTCCCGTTACTATCAATGAGCTTCAACAAGTAGTTTTTAAAATGCAAAAAGGGAAAACCCCAGGTCTTGATGGTTTTCCTATTGAGTTCTACCAAGAGTTTTGGGATATCCTTCATGTTGATTTATTAGAGGTGGTGGAAGAAGCCAGGAAAGCCAAAGAAATTTTGAAGGTTATCAATAAAACTTATATTACTCTTGTTCCAAAAGCTCAAGAGGTTGATCATATCTCAACTTTTAGACCTATTGCTTTATGTAATGTTCTTCTCAAAATCATTACTAAAATCATGGTAGAAAGGTTGAAGCCTCTTTTGCATAAGATTATTTCCCCGAGCAAGGGGGTTATGTGGAAGGACGTCAAATAGTAGATGAGATAGTTCTTGCTTAGGAAGCCATCCATTCCATGGATATGCAAAATTCTCCTTCCATGTTCATTCGGTTAGACTTATCCAAAGCTTATGACAGAGTGGATTGGCACTTCCTTATCAAAGTTTTGAGGCAATTTGGTTTCTCTAAGGATTGGATGGATTGGATTATGGGATGTATCTCTTCAGTTTCCTACTTAGTTCTTATCAATGGCAGGCCTTCTCAGTCTTTCCCAACTTCCAGAGGTATTAGGCAAGGTGACCCGCTATCCCCTTATTTATTCATCATTCTTGCTGAATGCTTGGGTAGGACTATAACCAAAAAGAGGGAAAACAAAACCCTTGAGGGAGTTACCATTGCTCATGGAGCTAGACCTATCTCTCATATTCAATTTGTGGATGACTCTACTCTTTTAGGTAAAGCTACAATTAAGGAAGCTTCTAATATTAAGCAAATCATTAGCTATTTTTCTAAGGCTATCGGGTAGTTGATCAATGAAGACAAATCTAAAGTTATTTTCTTTCATTGCTCTGCTAGACAGGAATCCATGGTCTTGGATAAACTAAGATATAAGAAGACCTCTCTTCCAATCACTTATTTAGGTATTCCCATAAATATTCAAAGGCAAAAAAATAAATATTGGAATTGGTTGTTGGACAAAGTCAAGAAGAAAATTGGAAAGTGGACCAACAAGTGGCTTTCTTCCGGGGGTAGAATCACCTTGGTAAAATCAGTCCTTCAAGCTATTCCTATTTATGTTTCTTCCATTTTGAATATCCCAAAGGTTGTTCTTCGAGAATTGGATCAAATCAGTCATCGTTTCCTTTGGAGTGGTACTAAGGAGAAAAGAAAATGGGCCTTGGTGAAATGGGATACTTTATGTCTTCCTAAGAGTGAAGGGGGGTTAGGATTACGGTCTTCAATTAATAACAACAAAGCTTTAGCTGCTAAATTATATTGGAGGATGTTGCATAACCCCAATGCTCTTTGGGCCAATAATCTTCGTGCTAAATATGTTGAGAACAAAAGTCCCGAAGACCTTGTTCGCTATCAACTTCCTACCAAAGGTTCTCCCATTTTAGCAGTTCTTAAGACTCGGTGAGGATTTGATAAAGAAAAAATTATTTTGGATCATTCATAATGGTCAACATGCAAATTTTTGGACAGATTCTTGGGATGGTCACAAGCCTTTGATAACTCAATTTCCCGATTGGAGGCCTTGGATGGAGGAGCTTCACCGAGCTAATTGGATAAAGGTGGCTAATTACTGTCGGTACCATACTGGTAATTCAAAGGTTGGTAGATATTGGATCCCTATTGAGGACTGGCCTATTCAAATCCCAGAAAGGCAAAGACAAGATATCCAAGGCATCCTTCATATGAGATCCCTCTCTTGGTCCCATGAAAAAGATTGTTTTGGATGGAACAACACTACTAAGGGTGAGTATTCAGTTGCTCAAGGTTATTTGACCTTATGCCATAATAATCCCAACCATTCTTCTGACATCTTTTCTCGATTGTGGGCTCAAAAGCTCTGGCCTAAGGTGAGGTTCTTTAATTGGCTTTTATTGCATCGTAGGGTGCTTACTGGTGAGCAACTTATGAAGCGTGGTTTTCATGGCCCTTTTAGATGTGAAATGTGTGAAGAGAATGTAGAAAATATCAACCATATTTTTATTGAGTGTACTTTAGCCTCTGAGTTATGGAGGAGAATGGCCACTTTACTTGGCTTATAGTGGTCCAATTTTTTTACTTTTGAACAACTTTGGAGGGATTGGCCTAATCAAGAGGGTGTTGATCATTTTATTAGGCAGTTAGTTTGGATGGGTTCTACCATTCTTCTTTGGAATATTTGGAATGAAAGGAACAACCAAATTTTTAATCAAGATAGGAAGGATATTCACTATATTTGGCAAAATACCATAGCCAACTTAGTTGAATCAGTCCATCATCTCCTTAATCACCCCCAAAACTCCCACCAAAGATGGGATCAAGTGATGCAAATATTGAAGATTAAACCTTCTAAGGGCAACCAACTTAAAGGGAATGTGAGTATTAGTAATATGGATAGGAATAGAAATTGGCAACCTCCTCCTAAGGATTTTGGAAAAGTCAATATTGATGGAGCCTCTAGAGGGAACCCTGGAAAAGCCAGTGTGGGAGGAATTGGTAGACTTTCGGATGGCTCCCTGGTTTTTACTTTTGCTGAGAATTTGGGTATTCTTTCCAATAACCTTGCTGAGGGGTATGGTATCCTCAGAGGCCTTCAGGAGGCTACTAAGGTTGGATGGGAAAAGGTGTTAGTTGAGTCTGACTCTCAACTTATGATTAATCTCTTGAAGAATCCTTCTAAGAATCATAAGGTGGATTGGAGAATAAAAAGAATTATTGAGAAGATTCAATTAATCCAGATGGGATTTTTGAAAGTTGATTACAATCATGTGGTTAGAGATCAAAACAAGAGTGCTGATGCTTTAGCTAATTGGGCTTTGGACAAAGGTGATCTTACTTGTTATGGCCACCCTCCTATATGGTGGGCTTCTCAAATTAGGGAAGCTCTTCTTTCTATCATTTCTTTGGATGGCTCCAGCTTCGAAGGTACCTAGTTTCTTCTTGTTTTTTTTTTTGCTTCTCTTTGGTTCATTCAGTTTTTTTTAGTTCCCTAGCTCATTCTATTCTTTATTTTGTTTCCTCTATTGATTCTTGCCTTAATAGTCTTCTGGTCTAGATAGGTCATTGTTTTGTTCATTTTTTATTTCTTTTTTCTTTTTTGTTTTTTTTGTTTAGTTTTTTAAGGTGGGTGGTTTTTTTTATTTTGTTTTGTTTTTGTGTTCTTTGTGTTGTTTTTTGTTGTTCTTGTGTTTTTGTTGTTTTGTTTTTTTTTATGTTTTTTGTTATTGTTCTTGTGTTTTTTTCGTTCTTGTTCTTGGGTTTCTCTTTGTTTGTGTTATTTCGTGTTTTTATGTGTGAGTGTTTTCTATGTTTTTTGTTTTTGTTTATTGTCTATTGTTGGTTGTTTTTTATTTTTATTTTTTTATTTTTTATTTTTAGGTTTTGGTTGTGTTTATTTTTCATGTTTTTTTTTGGGTTATGTCTTTGTAGTGTTATGTTGTTTTTGTCTTGTTTGTGTTTTGTTATGTGGTTCTTGTGTTTTTCTATGTGGTTTGTGTTGTGGTTTCTTTTATCTTATTGTGCGTGTTTGGTTGTGCTTTTGTTTTTGACACACTCAAGGAGCATGTTTTTTATTTTATTTTATTATTTTTGTTGTTATTTACTTATTTTTAAATTGGTTTTGTGTGTTTGTTTGCTCCTTGAGTATGTCAAAGGTGGTAGGCCAGGTCCGAGTCCTGGGCATTTTTGGCGGAATGGATACCCCTGCCTCCTTGGGTCTTACCCGAAAGTGGCATCCCTTTTGGGATGTTTTCCACAAATAAAAATATATATATCTACTTTACATCTAGATGTGTGAATCATTTTTATTATTCTCTATCAATTTGTGTGATTTTTATAGCAGCTAATCCTCCTCTAATTCTAATAATGTAGAACTAGTATTCTCTTGAACTATACTTGTCATTTGATTCATTGGGCCCATATTTAGCTACATAATATATCTTAGAATAGTGTTGTCCTTCCTTTAGTTATTCAAGAGGGATGATATCCCACCATATAGCCATCTAAGGGTTTATATGGAAGAGGCAATTGAACTTTTGTGGTGCTTGAAGGTAATGTCTAGCAAAATACCCTTTTGTGATAAATATAAGAAGCACCCTTTGTAGAGACTAGCATTGGTACTTTATTTCTTCTAAATTGTTTTTTAATATCTTTATTAGGAAACCATATCATTTTATGGAAGAATATTTTCCAAAAGGAATGGTTACTTCTTGAGTGCCTTTTGAATTTACGACAATAATTACAAGAGTATCCTTCATCATAACAAAGAAATTGAGCTCCTTCAAACTTATTGTATTTTTATGGATTTATAAAATTGAATTGTTTCTTTATGTGCTTTTAGTCATACTAGTCTCAACACTTTTTGTTGGATGCAAACAAGAACATGTATACAAAAATATTTTTCTCAAGGTTTTTATTTTCACTCTTCATCACTTTCAAGATATCACCACATATATTATCAGATAATGATGTGAAACAATGCAGCTTAGTATTACTACCATCACTAATCTGACCTTTATAGATCAATAATCACAATTTAAAATTATATTCCTTGAGTTCTATAGTATGTAAAATCTTCCTTTTGAAGAAATTAAGCCTAGCATTTTCAATCTCATCAAATATAATAGCCTAAAATTGAGCTAGTAGTTGATTTCCATAGCATTGGTATACAATATTTATTTTGAGATCTATGAGATTAGCTTATTATCCAACTGTGTAGATATATATTCTCTACTTATTAGTTAGGCAGTCCTACTAATACTTAGCAACATTTATGAGATGACCTTGTGCATATGACATGGTAGTAGCATTATTCCAAGCATATATTTTTTACATTGCTATAAGATGGTTCATATGCACATGTATGAAATCAACCACCTTCTTAGGATCTAGGCATTTCAATATTACAAGTACTCCATCGATTTCTTGTAAAGTTGCTCTCTAAGGTGGGATGGAGCATTATCAAAAGGTTCTTAGGTTCCAAAATGTATCAACACCTTTGTGGCTCTCAACCTTGTTCTTGCATCTAGATGATATTCTCTACTTGGGGGAATGTAATAAGTATCAGAGCAAGGGGAGATCTTGTAATGATATCCTTAAATAATATCTTCATATTTTTTTATGATACCAAAGCTAGGGTTAATGTAATGTGTATGTTGTCATCTTGCATTCACTCAAATGATCTTGGTTACTAAGCATTTATTTGCTTCCATGTTTATAAAAATGATTTATGAGATATAATTAAAGTTAGCATTTGGAATACCATATTGTGTCTTGGTTATCTATATGATTGGTATCCTAGTTTATTTTGCTTCTTTAATATTCTATCAAATATATATTTTTAGTCGAGACAGTGTGACTTAGAGGTGGGAAGGAAAAAAAAAAAATAGTCTAGAGAGCATAAAGGATGAGTAGCACTATTGCTAAAATTATCATTTAGGCATAGTATTCCCCTAACTAGATAAATTGATCAAACTAAGATAGATGGTTTTCAAATGATTCCTCTTGTACCCTCAAGTTCAAGGTTTCCAAAAATACCATTTATACATAGCATGTCCCTCACTAGGAAAACTAAGATAAGTTATAAATGCTTTCTCTTACAAAAAAATGGAAGTGTATAGTCTCATGTATTTTGAATACAAGCAATAGGTTTATTGTATCATAATTGAGGCCTCTGTTCAAATCCAAAACCAAAGTACTTACTATTCTTATTTTGTTGTATTATTCCAAAAGAAGTGGATAGCTTGATCAAATATCAAAATGGGTTTTCTCTTCTACAACTTAAATCCATTAGAATAGTCTTTGAATCATTTTTTTGAAAATGAATTAATTGCTCTTCACTCCTATGTCTCTATGACGCTTAAAGAAATTAGAAATTTCATAAGAACAGTATTAGAATGTTGAAAATTATATTAGCAAGAGGTATATCATGGACCACCATCTTTGTAAATTATAAGGTCACGATTGAAGATCTCAAGAAAAGTATTTTTCATCTTTATTCTAGACCACTAGTTTGGATATGGCCCTTGATGTGGAATGAACACTCGAGAGCAAGCACAAGAATTGCACGATGAAAACTGAAGATTGCATTCACACCAAAAATATTTTTATAGGCATGTCTGCCTTTACAAAAGTGGCATTTAATGCACCAATCCGTGTGAGCATTAAATGTTGTACAATGTGATCCATGTGAATAGGGATAATATTAAGAATTAAATATTAATCCCTATCATTCCTCCCCACCCTAGAAGCATTGGGCTCCAATGCATCCAAAAGAGAGGGGAAATCATGAGCCAGTTGTGCTGAAGTGATCCACTTAGCCTGGTGAGGAAGCTCTCTACGGCGTGCAACCAGATACGAAGTGGATGAACCCTGGCGAGTGTGGCGAGTCTTGGTGTCGAATAGATGGTCCTCCTCCAATGGAAGCTGGAAATCTGGAACAACATCGAAAGGATGACTTATGGTCGGTGGGCTCTCTAGTGTGGACTCATGATATGGATGGAGTAGATCAACATTGACAACATCATGAATACCCAAGTGTGCTGGAAGGTCCAATCTGAATGCATTCTCGGACAGCTGTTGAATGATGGTGTAAGGCCCATAGTGGAGAGGTTTGATCTTGCTATGTGCCTTCTCTAGAAATATCTTACGATCAAGGTACAACCAGACTCGATCACCAATATGAAAGGAATGTGGAACACGGTGGTGATCCATTGCCTATTTTTGTTGTTGTTGTGTCTGCTGTAGGATGTGTACAACCTTGGACTGGAGCTATTGTAGGTGTTGGATGAATGACTGTGCTTTATCCTATTCTTTCTGCATGTGGACTGTGACTGGAGATGGAAGAGCCAAGGGTAACTCATATGGAGCGATAGGTTGAAACCCTAGATAGACCTCAAAAGGACTATGACCTATGGACGTATGGATGACTCTATTATATGCATGCTCAATATGAGTTAGACTGAGATCCCACTTGGTTGGTGATGCATGGTGGTAGACTCGAAGACTCTGGACAAGTGTACGATTGATGACTTCTGTTTGACCATCAGACTGAGGATGGAATGTTGTGGAAAAATTAAGGGACACACCTAATAGTTTCCACAAAGACCTCCAAAAATGACCAAAAAAACGGGAATCACGATCGGACACAATACTTGTGGGAAGACCAAAGGAGCGCCAGATGACATCAAAGAATAGTTTGGCTAAGTCTGCAACAGAACTTATTTTTCGACATGGAATGAACTTAGCCATCTTACTGAAATGGTCGACTATGACAAAGACACAATCATGTTGATGGACAGTCATGGGAAAACCACTGACAAGATCCATAGATATACTTTCCCAAGGACGTGATGCAATGGGTAAAGGTATACTAAGACCAAGCCTACGGTTGGATGATTTAGACCGACTACATGGGACACACTATTTTAAGTACTTGAGAACATCTCGTTGCATGTGTGGCCAATAGAAGAATCTTTGCAAATGGTGAAGGGTCTTATGTTTGCCGAAATGGCCGCCATAGAGGGTGGACTGAGCCTCTCTTAGAAGGGATGGTCTGCTCTCAGTAGGAACACAAAGCTTATCTAGACGGTAAAGCAACCCCTCCTTGAGATGGAAATCCTGAAAGGGACTTAAATTGGAGGAGGATGGATGTTGTAATTTGTGATAAACTATGGCAAAGTCGGGATCATTAGGATACTCAGCAGGCCAATATTGGAAGGCTAAATGAGAGGTAGTGACAATGGTTAAGGCTTGAGCAGATGGAGGATGGCTGAGACAATCGACAATAGAATTTTGACTACCCTTCTTGTATTTGATGACTAAATGAAATTGTTGTAGATAGGAGGCCCATTTCATGTGGCGTGCTTCTTGGATTTTTGTTTGGGATTGAAGAAACTGCAAGGGCAAATGATCTGTGTGGACAATAGTTTCTTTACCAAGAAGGTAGTGACGCCAATATTTTATAGCTTGGACTAAGGCATAGAGTTCCTTATCATAAGTGGAGTAATTCTATTTTTGTTATGGAAAAGGACTCAGAATGATAAGCTATTGGATGGCCATTTTGTTTGAGAACAACACCGAGAGCAAATTGAGAGGCATCAATTTCTATTTCAAATGGTTGTCGAAGATCAGGAATGGCCAAGATAGGGGTGGAGCAAAGCTTATCTTTGAGAGTGGCAAAAGCTTGGTTGTGGGTATTTGTCCAATGAAACACAGATTTGGCCTTAGTCAAAGAATGCAATGGAGCAGCAATGGTTGAGTACCCTGGAATGAATTTACGGTAGAAGTTAGCAAGGCCAAGAAAACTTCTGAGTTCAGTGATGTTTGTGGGAGAAGGCCAATTGAGAAGAACTTCTACTTTGATAGGATCAACCTGGATACCTTCGGCATTGATGATGAAGCCGAGGTATGAAATGGATGTTTGGGCAAATGAGCACTTGTTCAAGCTGGAAAACAACTGGTTCTTTTGAAGGATGGCAAGGACATTCTCAAGATGTTGTAAATGTTTGGGCCAAGTCTTGGAAAATATCAAGATATCATCAAGATAAATGATTACATATTGATCAAGGCACTCACGAAAGACTTCATTCATGAGCCTCATAAATGTAGCTGGAGCATTGGTGAGGCCAAATGGCATAACCAACCATTCAAACAATCCCATATTTGTCTTGAAAGTTGTTTTCCACGTATCCTCTGCTTGTATTCTAACTTGATGATAGCCACTCTTAAGATCAAGTTTGCTGAAGAATTTAGCCCCTTGGAGTTGATCTAACAAGTCATCAATTCGAGGAAGTGGATACCTATTTTTTATTGTTATTTTATTTAGTGCCCTGAAATCAATGCAGAATCTCCAAGTACCATCTTTTTTAGAACAAGCAAAATTGGTGAAGCACAAGGAGAAGTGCTTGGTTTGATGAAGCCCTTATCTAATAATTCTTGCAATTGTTTCTTTATCTCATCATACTATAAAATGGATTGCCTGTACATTGGAACATTTGGAAGAGGTGCTGCTGGAATTATCTCAATTGTATGATTAATTGCTCTTTCTGGTGGTAATGAAGTGGGCTCTTGAAATACATTTTCATACTTATGTAATATTTTGTTCACCTGTGAATTCTGTATTTGAGATTTAGGGTTGTTTTTATGCCTCTTTTCTTTTACGTGCTCTTGTTCTCGGATGAATATTAGTGCAAGTGCTTGAGCATTATTAGTGGCTTTTCGAGCTTGTCTGCAAGTGAGCAAAAAATTAGATGTTTGCTTTGTTTGCTTTGTGGCTTCAATGAGATAATGCTTTTGATCCTTTTGTAATGTATATGTGTTGTTAAATGCATCATAAGTAGCCCATCTATCATATTGGTATGGTTTACCTAGGAGCAATCCACAACAATCCATTTGGGTGACATCACAAGTCACCTTATCCTTAAACTTGGGCCCAAATGCAAATCCAATTGTGCAAGTGTGTGTGATCCGTGAGGTGTTGTTGCTATCCTTCCACCCCAAAGAGTATGGGTGAGGATGTTTGGTTGTTGGAAGCTTTAGCTTATCGACAATGGACTTCACGATGAGATTCTTTTGCGAGCCATTGTCGATTATACAATCGACAACAAAGTTGTGAAGGAGGTGAGCTCTAGTGACAAACAAATGGTCACGGTCACCACCTTGAGAATTTTGATTCATGAGTGTTACATTGTTCAATTGCCCTCTCAACTCCTCATACACTTCTTCACTACCAGTAGCCTTGATGGGGTTATCACTTGAGCCCTCATCAGACTGTACAAACAAATTCTTCTTTCTTTGTAAGTTAGGACATTGAGTTTTGTCATGCCCTTTCTTTTTACAATAGTTACAGAACTTCTCAGTTTGAGAGAAAGAAGAAGAAGAAGAAGAAGAAGAAGAGAAAGGAGTTTTAGAAGAAAATGATTGATGAGAAGTGGGGTTAATGGAAGAAGTATTAGAATATCTTCTTCGGCCCTGTTGCTCCGTGGACACTTCGGTGGTCGAGCTTCCTGAAGAAAAATGAGGCTCCTTGTGTTGTGCAGTGAACTTCTCCTCTGCAAGCTGTGCAAAATTGAATGCTTCATCCAACGTATGGCAAGCAGAGTATTTGAGCTCCCTGTAAAGATGTGCAAGTAGACCACTCTTGAATTTTGCAATCAATACCACATCAGGATCAACAATGGCAAGTAACACTCGAAGGCGGTTAAAATTGTGAATAAAATCTTGGACATATTGTCTTTTGCCTTGGCGAAGTCTTAGCCATTGATTGAGTAAATCATCCTCATAGTTGGATGGATAGAAGGAAGCCTTTAAGGCTTTGACTAGCTCCTCCCATGTTGTAATTGGATTTTGGCCTTGTTGGCGATTGGAGATGAGGACCTTGGCTAGATTGGAAAGTTTGAGTTTGGCAAAGGGTACTTTTTGGGCATCAGGAGTATTGCTAAACTCAAACCAAGTCTCCATGTCAAGTATCCAACTATTTAAGACATCGGGATCTCGAGAACCTTCATAGATTTGGACTTCACATCGAACATTAGGACGTGGTGAGGACGAGGAAGAAGTTTTGAGTGATTGCATTATGGCTGCTAATTCATGTTGGGTTGCAGTGATTTCAATGATCTTTTCATTCTATTCTATGGTGATTTCAACCAATCTTGCGGCCATTGGTCTACTAGGAGCGGATAAATATTTACTAGGGGCCAGAGCGGGCAACCAAAAATTAAAATGGGTACAATGATTAAGTAGAGCTCAAAACGAGATTTCCAACGACTATATGCAAGGGTATATTTGGATAAAAATAGCCCGTTTAAAATATTAAAATTGTAAAAATGATCATTTGGAAAAAAAAAATTGTTCAACTTAAAGTGGGTCTTTCCCTCCCCAATGGCCAAGGATTATATGTCAAGGAAATTAATGAGGCTGAAATTAATGTACAATTCGGTCCATGATCAAGATAAACTTTACCTACAACCAACACAAACTTCATCGTGACCAATAGGCATGACACGCATTTACCCAACCACACTCCCACTTACGATACCTTCGATGAGATATGTATCGCAACACGAGACAGAACCAACTTCCATGACAAATGGTAATGATCCCAACACAATAACGCTTCAATAAAATCTAGATCACAACATGAGACAGACCTGAATGCAACAACGCTGGATAGGAATGATGTAATATAGTGACTTTGATGGTAGGCAACCAGTGTGGCTCCAATGCAAAAATGCTGGATAGGAATGATGTAATACAATGACTTTAATGATAGGCAACCAGTGCACATGTGGCAAAAGATGATGGCTTTGGAAGGTGGGTTCGAGGGCCAATGGAAATAGACTCAAAAAAAATATGCAAGACCTTGAATAACACACACGTGGCATGATAAATGAAGGACAAGGTGGCTTTAGATGATGGTTTGATGGCAAACGAGAAGAGAAAGGTAGCCAGTGTAAGCTGGCTACCAAAAAACATGGGTGTTTGAGATCTCTTGTTCCTCTTGATATCACAGTGCATCTAATGCAATGATAAGGATAAATTTGCACCTAATGGCATAAAAAAGAACTCTGTGGAGATCAAATTTTGTGAATATATCAATATGGGGGGCTTTCAAAAGAAAGATCAGCAGAGCAAGGAGGGTTTGCGATGGAGTATTGTATTAAACATCTATTTCATTGAGTTTACGATAATATACTGAAGTAGTATTGAAGTAGAGTGCGGGGATACTGAAGCAGAGTCGATAGAATGAAGAATATTTGAACTGTACATTGAACCAAACAAGAAATATTAGCACAAAAAAATTAAAGGGTTTGCGGCAAAGGGTTTTTGCAGAGCAAGGAGGGTTTGCGGCGGAGTATTGTATTAAACATCTATTTCATCGGGTAAGCACATTTTCCGTCCTCTTTCAATTTATAAAACAATTTAAGTAGATAGGAGAAATACATTTGTTATAGGGGTTTGTGGCAGAAGTTTTTATTATCATCAAGGGTTTACAGTGGAGGGTTTGTAGAGCAAGGAGGGTTTTATTACACATTTATTTCATCGGATCAATAGTATAAAGGGTTCGGCTATAAAGGGTTTGAAAATGGAAGAAGGGAAGCAACAATTGGAAGAACCAATCTATGTCAATGAGAAACTATACTAAAGGATATTAAGGCGTCGAAAAGCTCGAGCAAGGGCAACAACAATGAAGAGGGCATATCGAAAAATAAAAATAAAAAATATTCTACCACATAAACAGGTGGAGAATAAGGAACAATCAAAGGCAAATCACCAAAATGAGTTTTCAGATGAGGAAGAAACTTACAGTCCCACAACTACACCACTCATGCGGGCACCAAGAATTTATGTGCAAGAGCTAATGAAGATGAAATAAAAACTTGAAAGCATGGAAAGGAGGGAAAAATTAAGATAAACTAAATCAGATGAGGTTATAAATACAATTCGAAGGCTGGAAAAGGAAAATAGCCAACTCAAGGAGCAAGTGTCAAAGCTACAAAACCTTGCAAACATGGGTCAACGTGAATGGAATGTCCTCAAACAAGCCATCCACCCCCAATCAATGATGCAATAGATATGGAAAAAACAAATTCAAATCAAATAAAAGAGGTACAAAAAACACTCCAAAACATGGAAACAAGAGAAAATGAGCTACGAAATGAATTAGCAAAGGCAAAGACATGGTCTCAAGTAGTAAAATAACCAGTCAATCAACAAAAATATTTGATAGAGAAACAAGTAAATATTCAAATAACAGAAGAGAAAGAAAGACATGAGAAGTTATCAAATATAATCATCAAAGGGTTGAAAGATTATGGGGACAGGGAAGACACAAAACATTTAACCAGGGACTTCTTGTTAGATCAATTACAATGGAAGGGTAAAATAAAAAAAGCAAGCAGAATTGGTAGGCTGAGAGAAGGAGGTAGAGATAGACATATTCGGGTCACATTGATGAGCTACGAGGATAAAATAAGGTTACTTAAAAACAGAGGCATGCTGAGAGGGTCACAATTTTATTTAGATGATGACCTAACATTTTTACAACAATAAGAAAGAAATAAGGAATGGGAAAAGGTGAGGGCAGCAAAGAATGAAAGGAAACAGGCATATTTAAGAAATGGAAAGGCATACATCGCATCTAAACAAATCCAAAACAAATAGGGAGTATGGCCCACCCAGGAACATCTTACAATGGTAAGTTGGAACTGTAGAGGTTTCCCTTGGAGAAGAGGACCCGGGTTAGGACCCATTGCTAGAGACAAATATATAATCATATTGACAGAAACACATGAACACGATGGATGTAGGACTAAAAAATTTGTGGGATACAAAAAAATAGCAATATGGAATAAAGCAGCAAAAAATGGCAAAGGGCATGGAGGTATTATGGTTTTAATAAAAGAGGAATGGGATAGGGTCATTAAAATTGAAAAACAATATGAAAAAAATCCTAGAAAATAAGTCAGTTATTAGCATAGCAACATGTTATTTTGCTCCCAAGAATTCTAAATTCTATAAGAAACATGACCTTAACAGAGAAGACCCATACTCCTCCCTAAAAAGAGATATTTAAATATACAGTAAGTTGGGGGAGATTATATTAATTGGATATTTCAATGCAAGGACAAAAAATAAGCAAGCTAACATTCTAGAAGGTAATGAAGATATTGAGATTAATCCTCTTTGGATGCCAGAAGAGGAAAATCAACAGTGGACCAGGACTTTAGAAGATGAGCATGGGGTTATCACGCAATATGGAGAAGAGTTGTTAGGTCTTTACAGCATATACAATTTAATTATTTGCAATGGGATGAACAAATGGAAAAATTCAGGAAAGTATACATGCAAAACATATAAGGCATAAAGTGCAATAGACTATGTAATATGCTCACAGAATTACATACCAAAAATAGAGGAGCTAGAAGTGGAAGATTCTCCAGTGGAACTTAAGTCAGATTACAACCCAATTGTTATGAAACTTTGAATGCATGGAGACTAACCAAGGGAAAAACACTTGAAAGGCAATCAAAATAAATATCCTCACAAGGGAAACATTCTCTTAACAAATGAAAATTGGCAGAATTTTAGAGCAGTATTAAATAACAAGTTTCAGGAAAGGGAAGAACTACATCACAGTAGTAGATATTATAGTAAGAGTGAATGGTTAATGCACGTTATTCAAGAAGATCTAAAAAAATACAAGAGAGATAAACCTAAAAAGAAATAAAGGAATAGCTTCCCAACCAACCCATGGTTTGATGAAGATTGCAAAAAAATACGAAGATTACTAAAGGAACCAACGGGTAAAACAAGAGCAAACAAAAAAGCATATGAGAAATTGGTAAGGGCAAAAAAATAAGAATACACTAGAACAAGGAGGAAAAAATTGATTTACTTAGGGAAGCATGAACCAAAGAAAATTTAGAAGGAACTAAGTGTGAAAAGGATGCAAACAAAAAATAACATAATAGTTAATCAGCGGTTGGAGTATTCAAAACAACTTTATCAGCGTAGTAACTAGCAGAAGACACCCCCTACTATCATTGTCAAGAAAGAACTTTTCACAATTGAAGACATTATTCAAGGGATAAAAAAGTTAGCAACTGGTAAAGCCCGTGATATAGACAATCTTCAAGTAGAGCATATAAAATGGGGGGTAGATATCTTGGCACCACAAATCAAAGAAATTTTCAATGAGGTCATACAAAATGGCTTCCCTATTGAGTGGACAACTAGCTTGACCATTCCTTTGTTTAAAAGTGGAGATGTAAATAATCCCTCAAACTATCATGATCAACCCTCTCTTTGCAAAGTTGTTTGGGAGTATGATAGAGCGTAGGATCAACATATGGGTAGAAGAAAAGGGAAAGAGAGCAAAGGGGCAAGCAAGTTTTAGGCCCAAGCACTCAACTATTGATCACTGTATCACGCTCAGACACATAGTGGAAAAAATATGGGAGAAAAAAGAGGAGGCTTTTTGTTGTTTTGTAGACTTCAAAAAGGCATTTGACACAGTGCCAAGGAAAAAATTATGGAGCAGAATGGAAGAGCTAGAGGTTCCAATTCACTATAGGGCAGCAGTTCACAAACTATATGAGCATGTAAAGGCTAGAATCAGAACATGGGAAGGGTTATCTGAATGTTTTGGTAGTGACATAGGTGTCAAACAAGGTTGCCCTCTATATCCAACCTTATTTGGGCTGTACATTGACAAGTTAGAATAATGGATAAACAAATTTGGGGGAGGGGGTGTGCATTTAGCCAAATATGTGGTAGAACTCCTCATGTATGTAGATGATGTAATTCTTGTGGCCAAAACAGCCAAAGATCTAGAAGATCACCTTCAAGCTCTAGAACTATTTTGTAAAGAAGTTGGGATGCAGGTGAACACAAGCAAAACAAAAATTATGATTTTTCAGCAAAAAAGAAGAAGCAACAACTCAAATTTTAGTTTGCAGGAGAACCGCTTGATGTAGTAGTAGAATACAAATACCTAGGCATAGACTTTCATGAAAAACTTAATTGGAATACATGTAGGATGAAAATAACTCAAAGTGGTTGAAGAGCACTATATGCACTTCAAAACAGGTGTAGGAATGCCAAGTTGTGGAACTAGAAGACCATCAAGGTCTTATTTGGCCTACTTGTTACACCAGTTATGTTGTATGGTTGCAAGGTGTGGGCTAGTGGCACAACAAATGCAAAGTGGAGGCAAATAGAAAGGATTCAAAAATATCTAGTCACAAAATTTCTCAAAATTAAGGCCACAACCCTTATGAAATTATTCTAGCTGAATATGGAATGTTCCCTTTAGAAGTAATTGCTATGACCAAGCTATTATGTTACTTGAAAAAAATAGAAAACATGACAAATGATATATGGCCTAGGGCAGCTAGGGACGAAGAGTTGCATAGGTGAAAGAATACATGGATGAAATAAAATCAGAAATGGATGAAATGTTGGGAAATCAACATAAATGAAGGCCCAAATGTCAACAAAGACATAAAAAATTATGTGAATGAAAAGTTCAGAAGTGGAATGTGGAAAAATGCAAGCATGAAAATACAATATTATATTACAAATTTTAACCCAACGTATGACCACAAGGAAAAAGCGTATATAGGCACTGAAATCAAGTGGAAGGAAAAAATACTCATTGCTCAAATAAGGACTAGCTCTCATAGGCTTAGATGTGAAACCGGGATATGGACAATGCACAAAGAACAATGGGAAGAAAGGATATGTACTCTATGCAACACAGGGGCAATAGATACAGAGGAACACTTCATCTATAAATGCCTGAGTTTTTCAGATATCCATGACAAATACAAAGAAACACTTGGGAACGAGTTTATGGCAGATTTATTTGAAGATAGTAAAATAAAAAAAGTTGGAGAATTGCTAACACAAATCAGCAGGAGAAGGAACAACCTTCTCAAAGATATTAAAGATCATATGATATGATTTGAGTAATTGTACTTCCATATTTGAGGTCCCATAGACCATATTTGAGTCTCGCGGACGTAATTAAAATCTTTCATTTCATTTCAATAAAAATAGAAACAATCCCCTACGCTAGTGAATGTGGGATAAATAACCCACACACATTGCAAAAAATAATAGATCTCCCCATGGCACTAACGAAGACAACCTACCAAAAAATTAAACCATCATCAAAAATGAAAAATTAAGTTTGCAGCCTTAGGAAATAATGATATTTGATTTTCGAAAAACTTACGCATTGCCAAAAACACAAATATTCTATGATGTTTCTCAGAAAACATTAAAAAATATCGTCTAATGTTGATTTCATTGTTTGTGAATGCTCTGAAGATGCAGGGTCTAACTAGTAGATTGCTTTGTTTTGGCGTTCGTGAATGGAGTGCACTAAATGCGATCGAAAATTATCAAAGATGCCTAAGAATTTGATCTTCTCCATTTTGGCATTTGTGAATGGAGTACACTAGAGGTTTTGAATGCAGTCAAAGGTTCATGGTGAAGTAGATGTTACGGTAATCAAGGGGTTGAAAGGGAGGAAACACACCAGGTTCATCTGAATGCGCAGATCTATGAGACATCACTATAGATCACCGAAAATACATATCGTTGTGGCAAAGCATTTAAGAGTGGTCACCATCGTTGAAATGATGTAAATTAGTGCAAGAAATGGTGAAATCGGTGTTGAGCTTTCGAAAAAAAGAAGATCATGAAAAAAAGCTACACCGTGGATCATTGGATCTAAAGTTCTAAGCAGAATAGTAGCATCAAGAAACGGTATCAAGCAACAAAAGTTGGTGCACTGTATATCATGAAGCAATAAAAGAATGTCAAGGTTAACCCAATAAGGTCGTGAAGATGAGTTATCACCAACAATCACTGATATGAGAGCATATATCTACCCGAATAAATGAGAAAACTCAAGAAATGCTCAAGCAAATCGAATCCAGGGGTAAATCTAAGAGCTTTTGCCACACTAAAAATGGTGAATCCAAGGATAAAAACTTGGATCAATAGTTGAAGGTCGAGGTCAGAGGGACCCAACTAGCTATGAGTCGGTGATTAGGAGGACCCCAGGTAATTTTTTTTTAAATGGAGTGCTTGAAGGCTTTCACAAGAAAAAAGAGTGCTCCTTCCAAGCCAAGATCTGCTAGTGGTTTTCTCGTTCTCCCTGTGAACCAGCCTGGCCTAGGGGAAGATGATACTTGCCAATAAAACACTCAAATTTGATACCACTGGTGTGGAAGGAGCACTCGAGAGCAAGCACAATAATTGCATGATGGAAACTTAGGATTGCATTCACACCAAAAAATATTTTTATAAGCATGTCTGCCTTTACAAAAGCAACATTTAATGCACCAATCCGTGTGAGCATTAAATGTTGTACAATGTGATCCATGTGAATAGGGATAATATTAAGAATTAAATATTAATCCATATCAACCCTTTACATGTCCTATGTAGGAGTCCATTTTCCTTTCGTCAAACATCTTATTAAAATTATTGATCCAATTGTCAAAAGTCTTGATACTATGTAAGAAAGTATAGTATGTAGAGAAGGCAATACCAAAGTTCAAAGGCTTCAATATGATAATATAATAATTATTGATGAATGGATGTTGGACTATAGATGATTATGGATTATTTTTTAGCTCAAAATTCCCTATAAAACATGTATTCTTCTTGATCGACACACACAGGATACTTTTTCTTAAAGATAAACTTATCCTCGCACCAACCAAAAAAATATACTCAACTAAGGATATTGGTATTCCACAAGAAGAGTCTTCCATAACCAAATTTGAACATGATAATGAAGAATTTTGTGCACTTTCTTGCATAAAAAATGTTATATCAAAATGTGATGTTCCACCTCTAAAATATGCACAATCCCTAGTCATAAGGCTAAGTTTCACCCAAAAAAAATCATGATAAGAGATGTAAATATTTCCTTGCTTCCAATAGAAGGAGAAGAGTCTCAAGGGTAGGATAAACCATGGAAGATAATTAGTGTCAATATTAGGTGACAAAGTGAAACCTTTGTTGAACTACTTGCAAGGACAAAGAAATTCTAGATGTAGCCCTTTGATACTTGTGGGCATGATGAAGATTAAAAATTCAACTACAAGGATGTTGACTTACATGAATTGAGTCTTAAGGAAGTTTAAAGATAACTTTTATGATCATGTTAGAGATACATTTTGGATGAGATAGATCTTAGCAGACATCCCAAGAATATTTAACATAATTCATGGAAAGGTTTATGATCTCAAACGAATTTTAGAAAGGCCTATAATACCTAGCATTCCTAAGTCCAAAGTTAGAGGCCCTCTCTTCCTCTCCATCCATTTCTCCATATTTAGTTATCCAAAGTGCAATACAAATTATCTGAAAAGGTGTTTATTAAGTGATGTTGATATGGTCAAAGACCCAAGACATAGGTTGGATGAATCAACTAAGGTAACAAGATTGGTTATTTGCACCTATAGAACAAATCATGCCCTTCAATGTTGATCATGAAGAAATAAAAATTGAAGAAGTACAACAATGTTAAGCCTAATGGATAATATCATCTAGATTACTTTTTAGGTATGATGTAACTGTTGATATCACAATGGCACTAAGAGGGGGGGTGAATTAGTGACTTAAACAAAATTTTCAAACCCTCTAAATCTGATTTTTAGGACAACAAAGAACATAAATTCAAATCCACACAAGACACATAAAATGGCATCACATAACACAAGGATATGACGGGGAAACCCAATATGGGAAGAAAACCCCGGTGAGAAAAAGCTCCCTGAGTCTACTGCTCAGATCGAGCCTCACTGCAAATGAAGTACAATGATGTTTTTATCAATGGGGCCAAATGGAGCCCAATGAAAGGAAATGGGTCAAATGGAGCCACACCCAAAATTATTCTTCACCCACACCTACCACCCTTTTGATCTGAAATATGATAAAATAAATGGCATAAAAATGCCTACAATGAAAGCAGAACTCACAATAGTCTGCAAGTACAAAACTCACCACATACAACTGCTGCAATGTGAATAATGAATCATGAAAACCCCTGCAAATGAAATACCACTTCAGCACTATCACAACACCTGCAAATGATATACCAATATGATCCAAATAACATGCTCAATATGCACCCACAACTGCAATAACAAAATCTGAAGTATTCACACTCTGCTGAAAATTCGGCAACATTTCGGCAGCACCTCGTTACGCACACCAAAACTCCATAGAAACAATGAAATGCTACAACCAATATATAGAGGAGAATGAAGAGGGAAACCACAAATGGTTTCCAAAACCATGTGCAAAAACCACTCCAAAAACCACACACCTAGCTTAGGAAATTGCCAATTTCAACATTGAAATTCAAAATAACTTCCATATGGGCACTCCACACTCCACCAATCAGCTCTAACCTGCACTAACACTCCAAAAATGATATTCCATGACCACTACAGAAAATGGGACCAATATGGATGCCACTTCCTCAAAAATTTCCAAAAATATGCATAAGATATCCCAAAAACTACCGAAAATAGCTCCACACTACACCACATAACTCCAAAATGGGTCCCACCAAGAGTGAACGACTTATTTTCCAATTTACCACATTATGCAACATAAAATTAAATTATATTCACTAGGAATATGACCCCTATCACCTATGTTGCATAAAAAATTAATTAAATGTATTTTTCCCTCCATTCCTAAGTCCCGGAACACATTCCAAGGAACTTGGAGATGACAAAGAGTGGGAAATATTAAATTAAATAATTAAACCAATGCTCATAGGATAAATAATACATTACAACACATATGAGCAATAATCCATGCCACCAAAAATCAAAAATTAACTTTCTCACCAAAATTGCCTCCGAACTAGGTGTGCTGGAAAACACACTACGTTATGCAAACATGGACAAATTTGCAGGATGACCACCAATATGAATGGAAACTCTGAATACCATGTAGGATTCCATGTATAATGGTGTTGAAAACAATGACAACACTCCAAGAGGCCAACAATCTCCCCCTTTGGCATTGTTGGCAACACAACATTAACTGCAACAAACTGCACAATGCAACATCCTGAAGAAAACCAACAACAAACCTCAAATTTATCCTGAGAAGCACCAGCCAGAAAAACAACTCATATCAGACCTGAAACACCACATCTGAACTCCCCCTTACTCCAACAAGGCATCACAAAAATATGGTTGCAGTTAGCTCACTCTCCCCCTTTGACAACAATGACAAAAGGGCACAACAATGCATCTTGTTTGACAATTTTGCATCAAACTCCCCCTGAAACCAATCACCAAATCACATGCTGCTGTCATGGATATAAAATATCAGTAATATATGCTCTGAAAAACATCTGATAATCTGTACAAGACACTCCAAGACAGTTCTACACAAAGCTTATTTCAAACAGCCCATTCACTAGCACATTCGGGGAATGCCAAAGCAACAAAAAGCACCATAACTTGCTGCCCTTCACACAAACTGATATACAATAGAGAAAAACAGAAAATACACTGATATAGTGATGAAAAACTAGATCCATCATCATCAAAGAGAAATCCAAAATATTTACCAAGAACTGCATCACCTTGCCAAGCAACACCACTACACACTGTGAATCCAATCATTGAACTTTCTGCACACACCATCCTCAAGCAATTGTTAGAGAATAACAACATAAAATAGCATATGTAGGAGCATAAAATGAAATAATGAGATGCTCCCCTTGAGGATGTGCCCTTAAAATATAAAACAATCTAGTGTGTAGGAAGAGGAACAACTCCTAGGAGTTGCCTCAAGTGCTCAAATGTCTCCATTGGAAGAGGCTTTGTAAAGATATCTGCAATATGATTTTTAGTAGGCACAAATTCCAACTTAACCACCTTCTCAGAAACCTTCTCCTTCAAAAAATTATACCTTATATCTATGTGCTTAGTCCTTGAATGCATAACTGGATTCTTTGAAATATTGATAGCACTAGTGTTATCACAAAGAAGGGGAATAGGCTCACCATTTGCAATACCCAAGTCCTGAAGAGTTTGCTTCATCCATAACACCTGAGTGCAGCAAGAAACAACAGAAATATACTCAGCCTCAGCTGTAGATAGAGAAACTGAATCTTATTTCTTACTGTGCCAAGAGACAAGCTTGTCACCAAGGAAGAAGGCACCACCACTTGTACTTCTACGATCATCAACACAACCAGCCCAATATGCATCTGTATAAGCCTTCAATGTGAAGTCTTTGCCCTTTGGATACCACAATCCATACTCCATAGTACCCTTAAGATATCTGAAAATTCTTTTGATGGCCTTCACATGAGTTTCTTTTGGAGCACTCTGAAATCTAGCAACCATGCACACAACTTGCAAAATGTCAGGTCTAGAAGCAGTTAGATACAATAAACTACCAACCATTGACCTATAGAGGGATTGATCAACAAGAGGAGACTCATATTCCTTACTCAAATTACACCCTATCACCATAGGAGTACTCACTGGTTTGTTGTCCTCCATGTTAAACTTCTTAAGCATTTCCTTAACATACTTAGATTGACAAATGAAAATACCTCTATCCAACTGATTAATTTGAAGACCCAAGAAGTATGAAAACTCTCCTATCATGGACATATCAAATTCATATTGCATAGCAGCAGCAAACTCATGACACATTTCATATTTATTGCCTCCAAAAATTATATCATCAACATACACAACAATAACAAGTTGATCATCACCTACAACCTTGTAATACAAATTGCTATCAACCTTACCTTTCTGGAAGCCCTACTGCAATAGGTACTTGTCCAACCTATCATACCATGCTCTTGGGGCTTGCTTCAGCCCATACAAAGCCTTTTTCAATTTGCACACATAGTTCTCATCACCAAGCTGAAATCCATCGGGTTGCTCTATGTAAACCTCCTCTTCTAGGTTGCCATTCAAGAAGGCTGATTTCACATCCATTTGGTAGACCTTGAAATTCTTATGGACAGTGAGAGCAAGAAACATTCTAATGGCTTCCAACCTTGCTACAGGTGCAAATGTCTCATCAAAATCTATGCCCTCCACTTGAGCATACCCCTTGCACACCAATCTAGCCTTATTTCTCACAACTTGGCCATCTTCATTAAGTTTATTTCTAAAGACCCACTTGGTTCCAATTACATTTTTATTAGTAGGTCTTGGAACAAGTTCCCAAGTCTGATTTTTCTCTATTTGATCAAGTTCTTCATTCATAGCCTTAATCCAACATTCATGTTTGCTAGCCTCATCAAAATTCTTAGGCTCAACTTGAGACAACAAAGAAAAGTTTACCTGCTCATTTGTCCTTGCAAGTCTTCTTCTTGTTTGCACACCTGTATTGGGGTCTCCTAAAATCTGATTTTGAGGATGATTCTTCTTTAAATACTTTGAAGGAGTCTTTGGGGCAGCAACCTCTTCATTCTCTTCTTGAGCTTCTTCAACTTCATCTTCTTTCTCAATGGTGTCATTCTGAATGGGTGGATCAACTTGTTCAATTACCTCACCAATGCCTTCATCAATATTTACATTGATGCTCTCAACTATCTTACCAAGCCTCTTGTTGTAGCATTTGTAGGCCTTGCTTCTAGATGAGTATCCAAGAAATATGCCCTCGTCCGCTCTAGTATCAAACTTGCCAAGGTTTTGTTCATCTCTCCTTATGTAGCACCTACTCCCAAACACTCTGAAATGTTTAACTGTAGCTTTCCTTCCAAACCATAACTCATAAGGAGTCATATCACTGTGAACTCTAAGCATGCACCTATTTAGAATATACACTGATGTATGCACTGCTTCTCTCCAAAATCTATCAGCAATATTTACCTCATTCAACATAGTTCGAGCCATTTCTTGCACTGTTCTGTTTTTCCTCTCAACAACACCATTTTGTTGAGGTGTTCTTGCTGCTGAAAATTACCTCCTAATGCCATGCTCTAAACAATATTTCTCAAACTCTGCTGATGTGTACTCACCACCTCTATCTGATCTCAAACATTTGATACTAGTGCCCATATCATTTTCAGCTCTTGCTTTGAACATTTTGAACTTAAACAAGGCTTCTAATTTTTCTTTTAAAAACAACACCCAAGTCATCCTAGAATAATCATCAATGAACAAAATGAAGTATCTCTCACCATCCATACCTTTAGTTCTCATCGGTCCACAGATATCTGTGTGCACTAGCTCCAATGGGCGTGTAGTAGAGTACTCCTTAGTTTTGAAGTGTGCTCTTGTTTGCTTTCCTTGTTGACAAGAGGAACATATGCTTTTTGATGGCTTTGAAATCTTAGGCAAGTTCCTTACTGCATTCTTTGAGCTAATTTTGACAAGATTGTCAAAATTGATGTGACCAAGCCTCTTATGCCATAACCAATTTTCCTCTTCTTGTCCAATGAAGCAAGATTTGTCAAATCTATCACAAATATTATAAATATTACCTATTGTCCTTGCTGACTTAGCAATGAGAGAACCATCCTTTGCATCTCTAATCTCACAACCATGTGCTTTGAAAATCAGCTCACATCCCGAATCACACATTTGACTCACACTAAGCAAGTTATGCTTTAGGCCATCAACAAAAAGAACATTTTCAGATCTGATATTTCCATTTCCAATGCTTACCTCTCCTTTACCAACTATCTTGGCACCATCATTGTTGCCAAACCTCACAGAACCGCCATCATACTTCTGCATATGCACAAACTGATTTTTATCTCCAGTCATGTGACTAGAGCACCCACTGTCAATGATCCAGGAAGTGGATTTATTCTGAGATTTGAATGCAGCCTGCACTATGAGAGAATCCTTGACCTATTTCTCCTTTCCCTTCTCAATCCACACCTTTTTGGGCTTTGGTTTTGGTTCCTTATCCTTCTTCTCCAAATCAGCCTTCTTGTGAACCTGTGAATTTTGTCTAGGTGGCAGCTTGTTTTGCATTCTATGGGGCTGATTAGATCTGCTCTTCTGCATTGGATTAGTGGCAGAAAAAATAGTTCTACAATCCCTTGCAATATGCCCAAAATTATTACATCTGAAACATTCTACATTGTGCTCAATTAGAGGTGCAAAAGAGTTATGTGTGACAATGTTTCTAGGCCTAGAGTTGAGCCTACAATTGGCAATTTTATGACCAAATGAATTGCACCTATAACAATAACCATAAAAAGAATAATTTGACCTGGTTTTCTGCCTTTGACATGTGTTATCATATCTGCCATAAGGTCTCCTTATTTGGTGATTAACTTTGATGAAGCCATCATTGTCCTTCCTCATGAAATTGTTCTCCTTTTGCACACTCTTCTTCTCATTTTGGGGTTGCAACTTCTTGTCATCTTGGAGCAACAACTTCTCACCTTCAGGGGGCTGCAACTTCTTGTCTTCAAGGAGCAGAAAATCACTTACTTTCTCATCCTTAAGTGGCTTTACATCTTTGACAAAATCTGAGCACTCACCTTCTTCAAATCCTATACCAAACTTGATCTTAGGATGCCTTTGTTGCTTGATAATCTCATCAAGTTTTTCAGAACTCTTCTCAAATTTTAGAGTGGTGCAACTCATCAAATTAGATTTCTCTAATTGTTTCCTCAAAGAACAAATCTCCTCTTCAAGCTTGCTGTAATTATTCACTTTTTCACAAACTCTGAGCTTGAGGTCTTCAACTATCTTTCGGGACTCTTCTACATGAATTTTCAAATCTGCAATCATCATGTTTGCATCCTCAAGACTACATGTGAGTTTCTTGTTCTCCTCAACTTGAAATTTCAGATCATTTAGTGCACCATCAAAAATTTTATTAGCCTCTTCAATCTGATTTTTCAAATCTGCAATTTGATTATTTGCATCTTTTAGTTTTTGTGCATACCTTTTGTTCTTCTTCACCTCTTTCTCATACTCCTCAAGGGCATAGGCTAACTCTTCTTCAAATTCCATCTCAGGTTCATCTTCCTTTGTGTCTTCAACCTCATTTTTCTTGTCTTCTAAGGCCATAAAAATAACCTCACCTGAATCATCTTCAGAGTCACTTTGCACACTATCTTCGGAAGCACTATCCTCATGGGTGATTAAGCTCCTCTTTTTGAAGTTTCTTCTGAATTTTGCAAATTTCTTCTTGCTGCCTTCTCCTTTTTCTTTAGGCTTGTCTTCATCATCACTCTTCTCTTTGTAGGGACATCTTGTTGCAATGTGACCAATTCTTCCATAGTTGAAGCATTTGAGTGGAAGTTTTCCCTTGTACTTGCCTCTTCCTCTTTGCAACTTTCTCACAAAGTTTACCTCTTCTTCATCTGAAATTTCATCCTCTTCCTCTTTCACTTTAATCTTCATGTTTTTAAAATCTTTGAAGGCTGCCTCTTTTGTTGTAGGTTTATCTTTGCCTATCCTCATCTCATAAGCTGTAAGTGACCCATGTAGCTCATCCATAGTCAAAGTATTAAGATATTTTGCTTCTTCAATAGCTGAAACCTTTGAATCAAATCTTGTAGGGAGTGATCTTAGAACCTTCTTCACAACCATGGATTCTGAAATTGTTTCACCAAGACCTCTAATTGCATTTACAACCTCATTCACTTGAAGCATAAAAGCAGCAATATCATCATCTTCATCCATTTTTAAACTTTCAAACTTAGCTCTAAAAATCTGCAATTTGGCTTCTTTTACCTTTACATCACCTTCATGAATGGCCTTCAATTTGTCCCATATTTCCTTCGAAGTGTTGAGACCCATAACCTTAACCAACTCACTAGGAGCAAGAGCACTTGTGATAGCATTAGTAGCCTTCAAATCATTGTTATATTCTTGTATGGCAGCAGGATCAGTGGGAGGTGTAGCAGGGATGGTATAGCCATTTTGCATAGACAACATAACACCCATACCCAAAGAACCAAGGTATCTCATCATCCTATAGCTCCAAAAGGTATAATATTTTCCATAAAATAGAGGGGGCTTATTCGGATCACAACTAGCCATTGTGAGGACCTACCCTAGCTGATTAAGCTTGCAAATTGGGCAGCCTGGCTCTGATACCAATTGTTGGTATCACAATGGCACTAAGAGGGGGGTGAATTAGTGACTTAAACAAAATTTTCAAACCCTCTAAATCTGATTTTTAGGACAACAAAGAACATAAATTCAAATCCACACAAGACACATAAAATGGCATCACATAACACAAGGATATTATGGGGAAACCCAATATGGGAAGAAAACCCTATGAGAAAAAGCTCCCTGAGTCTACTGCTCAGATCGAGCCTCACTACAAATGAAGTACAATGATGTTTTTATCAATGGGGCCAAATGGAGCCCAATGAAAGGAAATGGGTCAAATGGAGCCACACCCAAAATTATTCTTCACCCACACCTACCACCCTTTTGATCTGAAATATGATAAAATAAATGGCATAAAAATACCTACAATGAAAGCAAAACTCACAATAGTCTACAAGTACAAAACTCACCACATACAACTATTGCAATGTGAATAATGAATCATGAAAACCCCTACAAATGAAATACCACTTCAGCACTATCACAACACCTACAAATTATATACCAATATGATCCAAATAACATGCTCAATATGCACCCACAACTGCAATAACAAAATCTGAAGTATTCACACTCTACTAAAAATTTGACAACATTCCGATAGCACCTCATTACGCACACCAAAACTCCATAGAAACAATGAAATGCTACAACCAATATATAGAGGATAATTAAGAGGGAAACCACAAATGGTTTCCAAAACCATGTGCAAAAACCACTCCAAAAACCACACACCTAGCTTAGGAAATTGCCAATTTCAACATTGAAATTCAAAATAACTTCCATATGGGCACTCCACACTCCACCAATCAGCTCTAACCTGCACTAACACTCCAAAAATGATATTCCATGACCACTACAGAAAATGGGACCAATATGGATGCCACTTCCTCAAAAATTTCCAAAAATATGCATAAGATATCCCAAAAACTGCCGAAAATAGCTCCACACTACACCACATAACTCCAAAATGGGTCCCACCAAGAGTGAACGACTTCTTTTCCAATTTCCCACATTATGCAACATAAAATTAAATTATATTCACTAGGAATATGACCCCTATCACCTATGTTGCATAAAAAAATTAATTAAATGTATTTTTCCCTCCATTCCTAAGTCCCGGAACACATTCCAAGGAACTTGGAGATGACAAAGAGTGGGAAATATTAAATTAAATAATTAAACCAATGCTCATAGGATAAATAATACATTACAACACATATGAGCAATAATCCATGCCACCAAAAATAAAAAATTAACTTTCTCACCAAAATTGCCTCCGAACTAGGTGTGCTGGAAAACACACTGCGTTATGCAAACATGGACAAATTTGCAGGATGACCACCAATCTGAATGGAAACTCTGAATACCATGTAGGATGCCATGTAGAATGGTGTTGAAAACAATGACAACACTCCAAGAGGCCAACATAATGTGAATGCTTTCACCTTGCATCCACTAAGAAGATCTTGGTGATCAAAAGTGGTCATTTGCTTTTATATCTATGTAAATAATTTTTTAGATATAAATAAAATTGGCATTTGGAATTCTAAGACTTGTTTATCTATGTGATAT
Source organism: Wollemia nobilis (assembly GCA_028583015.1). NCBI lineage: Eukaryota > Viridiplantae > Streptophyta > Pinopsida > Araucariales > Araucariaceae > Wollemia > Wollemia nobilis. Next base: position 1,494,081 of record JAQPPZ010002678.1, read on the forward strand.
ATGTTTTACTTTTTTTTGCTTCTTGTATTTTGTGTGATATAGAAGATTGGTCGAGGTAGCATGGCTTGGAGGTGGAAAGTGAGGTTAGTTTGTGTAGTCAAGACAACATAGAAGATGAGTATCACTAAAATACTGCAAGTGACAGGTTTCCAAAATATCATTTAGACATATCATATTTATCACTTGAGAAACTAATAAATATGAAATATATAAATTTCAAATGCCTCCTCCTACAGAAAGGGACATTTATAGTCTCAAGTATTTTGAGTACAAGCACAAGGTCCATTGCATCACAACTATGGCCTTAGTTCAAATTCAAATTCAAAATACTTAACATTATTATCTTCTAATATTTTCTCAAGAAGAATTAGATGGATTATAAAAATACCACAATAAATTTTCCCTTATATGCCTCAAATCCATCAAAATAATGTTTGAACTACTTTTAAAAATGAATTGTCTCTTCACTCCTATCTCTATAACACTAGGCATGAAACACTTCATATGAACAATAATGGTATGGTGAAAACTACAGTAGAAAGATGTGAAGTTTGGACCATCATATTTCCAATAGAAGGCCATAGTTGAAGATCTTATGAGTTTTTCATATTTGTGTCTATACTATAGTTTTAGGTATGGCCTCCACATTTCCTATATAATATTCTATTTTGGTATTGTCACCTAACTATTAAACCCATTGACAAAATGCCCCCTACTAAGTGACAAATCATAGTATATGGATAAGGCAACAACAAATATTAGAGGCTTTAATATAATAATATATTATTTCATAATGAATACGTGTTGGACTATAGACCTACTAATGAGCTTTTTAAAGCTCAAAAATCATTGCAAAAATCCATAATATTCTTGATAGGAACACCCATAGGATAGATTTTCCTAAAGCTAAATTTGTTCTCATGATGAAAATTTTGATTTATCTAGTTGATGTGATTAGTGTTCCATGAGGAGATTCTTGTAGACCTAGAGTTGAAGAACATGATAAGGAAGAAGTTTGTGTGATTTCTCGCACATAATTTTATAACAAAAACACATGTTCCACCTCTGCAAATAAGCATAGTCCCTAGCCATAAGGCTTGAATTTTTCCTAGAAATTTTATCATGATTATAAATGAAAATTATACTTTTCCTCCTAGGGAAGCACAAGAGTATCAATAGGAGGACAAGCCAAGGAAGATTATTAGTGTCAAGAGTAGATGGACTGATGATACTTTTGTTGAAGTACCTATAAGGAAAAACAAATTCTAGATGCAACCCTTTGATACTTATGGGTATAATAAATACTAAAATTAAACTACAAGGGTATTGAAATACACTAATAGAGACTTTTAGAAGTTCAAAGATAACTTTGATGATCATGCCAGAGATACATTGTAAATGAGACAAATCTTAGCAAGCTTCTAAAGAAATTTTGACATCATTGATGAAAGGTTTTAAATCTCAATGAGTCTATTAAAGTCCTATAACACCTTGAATTACTATATACAAATGTATACACCCCTATTTATCTCCATCTATTATTGCACCACTAGTTGTGCCAAATGCAAAACCAAACAAGATAACGAAAAGTGGGTTGAATGATGTAAAGATGGTCCAAGCCCAAGAATAGATAAATTGGATGATTCAACTAAGGCAAGAAGATTATTTAGCACATGTAGAATAGAGTAGGCATGTTAATGTTAAGGAAGAAGAAATAAAACCTAAATAAGAATAAAAATATAGGCCTAGAAGAGAATATAATCCAAATGCAAGAACAAGATGGAGATTCAAAAATGCATTGATACATTATAGAACCCAATATCCTTTCTATGAGGGTTCTTCCCATCTTAGGAAGCAACTTCATGAGAAATTTATGACTATTGTAATTGTATGCTTAAAATTCTAGATATTTAGAAGGTGGATGATGTTATACATGTGCATATAAAACATCTTTTAGCAATACAAAAGACAGATGCTTGTGATAATGCTACTACTATGACATATGCATAAGGGTGTCTCATAAGGGTTACCAAGGATTTATGAAACTTCCTAATTATGAAGAACATGTGCCCTAGTGATTATGTATATTATTGTGTTTACATCTTCTCTCCAAAAACCATCTGATAACTTAGATTCATTTAACATAGCTGTAGCCATGTTTTCAACAGTTTTATTTTTCCTTTCAAATACCCCATTTTGTTGAGGAGTTCTTGTTGTTGAGTACTCTCTCTTGATTCCATGTTGTTCACAAAACTCTACAAATTCATTTGAAGTAAATTCTCCTCCTCTATCGGATCTCGGACACTTAATCATTTTGCCAGTTTCATTTTCAACCAATTGCTTAAATGTTTTGAATTTTTCAAAGGCCTCTGACTTCTCTTTTAGAAAGGCTGCCCAAACCATTCTGGAGTAATCATCTATAAAAAACATAAAGTAGCTCTAACCCTAAATGCTTTGTGTTATGGTAGGACCACACAAATTAGTATGTATTAGGCTCAATGGCTTAGATGATATATATCCTTTTGACTTAAATGTTGTCTTAGTTTGCTTTCCATGTTGATAGGGTGCACAAATAATGTTTTGAGGTCTTCTTATTTTGGGTAGATCTTTGACCGCCTGTTTATTGCTTATGTTGACTATGTTGTCAAAATTCAAGTGACCCAATATTCTATGCCATAACCAAATCTCATATTTTTGTGATAGAAAACACTTTTTTCCCTTTGATCTCATTGAGCATGTATAAGTTTTTTGGGGTTCTTTTTCATTAGCAATGATTTTTCCAGTTTTTTATTTTCTTATCTCACATCTATTTGGATGGAAAGTAACCATGTACCCTTGATCACAAAGTTGAATTATACTCATACGATTATTTTTTAACCCTTTAACATACAATACATTATTTGTTTTCATTTTCCCATTATCTAAACTTAGAGTTCCTCTTCCACCAATTCTTGATGATCCATTATCACCGAAACTTACTAATCCCCTATTTTTTTCTTTTAGAACAATGAATTTGTCTTTGTCTTCTATCATTTGACTAAAGCAACCATTATCAAGATACCATTTTTCTTCTTTATCCTGAGCATGAAGGGCTGTTTGAACTAACATTAATCTAGTCTTAGCATTTTTCCTTTCATTTTTCCTAGTTGTTGAAATTATTTTTCTAGACTCAGGAAAATCTCATTTTACACCATCTAGCCTTGTGCCCAAAATTATTGCATTTATAACATATAATATCATCATCCATGAGAGGTGAAAAGGAATTGATATTTCTATTGATATTGCTTATTGCATGATGAATACATTGTACAACTCTATGACCATATTTATTACAAGAAAAATAATGACCATGGAAGAAATTATGTAACCTATTTGGATGTCTTGGATTTTGTGGTGAAGTAATATTCCTCTCGTGATTTAATCTTATCGAGGGTTCTCCTTTTATTTCTTCCTTTCTTATATTATTTGCTTGCTTATCCTTGTTTGAATTTTCTACCTTTTGAAGACTTGATTCCTCTTTCTATTTTTTATATTCTACATATTGTAGTGCCTTGGTCCTTTTGACTTCATTCCTTATGTGGACAATTTATGCTTCCAATCTCTCACATTCTGTTTCCTTGGCTCTCAACAGATCTATCATGTCCTACTCAATTTTCTTTTCTTCTTCCACTCTAATCTTGAGTTCTGTGAGATTTTGTATAAGTTCCATCCTTGCTTCTTCATCTTCTTGAACTTGTTCCTTCAAGCTTGAATTATTCTCTCTAAGTATTTCCAACTTTCTAAGAGCAACAAAGAATTCCTCTTTTATGTCAAACATAGTCTCTTATTCACTTTCTGAAGTCATGTGTGATACTGATGGATCCTCCTCTAAGCTGTTAGTCTTTTCATAGAGGGACCCGCTCTAATACCAATTGAAGAACATGTACTTATACTGAGAGGGGGGTGAACAGTATACAATAAAACTTTTTATTTTTAATCCAAATAGTAGCATCAAAAATTTTAAAGCAGTAAACATCACACAAAGAATCACACACATGACAGACATCATTTTTATGTGGTTCACCCAAAGATGGCTACCTCCATGGAGAAGATATTTCTTATAATTTTTTCTCAAATAATCTCTTGGGAATCCTTTCCCTATAATATTTATGGACCCCTGTCCAAAGGATATGTTGATCCCCTAAATCAAGTTCATGGATCACTATCCACAGGAGAAATTATTCTCCCCTGCTCTGGCTGATGCTCCTCTAGAAGACACTACCTCCAATGTACTGGCTTGTGGATCTCTCTCCACTAAATGCACTTGTCCCAACTTAGAAAACCTATCCTCACTACCCTGGCTAATGGATCTCTATCCATTGGAGACTACTATCCTCTTTGCTCTATCACCTCCAAATATCTATCTCAAATTTGCACTAAACATAGTCCTTCGGTCTAGCATAAATCTACTCAATCTCTATCTTTGGTTTGGCACATACTTGTACTCAAATCTACACCAAATTTTGCTCCATAAGTCCACGCAATTTTTTTTTAAATTTGCTCAATAAGTCCACACAGAACTTGTTTAAATATTCTCAAGAAGTACACATAGAACTTGCTCAAATCTGCTCAATAAGTCCACACAGAACTTGTTCAAATCTTCTCAAAAAGTCCACACAGAACTTGTCCAAATCTCATAGAAACATAAAGAGAATTGTTAGAGACTTAATATGTTCTACACTCAATGCTCAATCACTTTCTCAACTTAAATCAAAATATAGAATAGTTTGTTTTATGGAACTTGAACAATCACTTCACACATCCACTTGACTAGGCTCAATCAACTCTACTCAACCAATCCCTCGATGAAACACCCCTTTCTCACAAACCCTAGTCCAAGCATATAACCACCAACTCAAAATGTTTCCAACAATGCTCTACAACAAATCTCACATAACAATGATACTCATGTTCTTTTCAAACCCTAGTTCAAGTTCTTTGCATAACAACTCACTTCAACAACAATTCTTATAAAACAATGTTTTAACAATAACTCTTTATTCCAGAAAACATTAAAGCATTAACTCAACACACTTAATAGGAAACCTTAATCAAGTCCTTTTCACTCCAAACTTATTTTCCATAAAACCAATCAATCAACTTAATTATGAAAGAATATGCTCATACCTTTTTATTGAAGATGAAGGGATCTCATAAATATGTCACAACCACAAACACTTCTATGCCAAGCTCAAAGAGGTTAGAACGTAAATATTTCTCACAATATAATGTAAATACTCAATTAAACCTTATCACTCCACCTTTCAAAAACAACCATCAACATACATAAAATATTTATCCAATAACACCTTATAAACTCCCAACTAAATAGACTCAACATCCACCAAAATAACTCAAAACCTCTTTATTCAAATTTAATGGCAAGAAGAACTTTGGCATAAATCAAACCCTCTTTCTTTAAAAACCCCAATAACATAAATCACTTCTCAATAAAATAATATTTCAAAACCCTTTTAACTCCAAATAGCACAAATAAATATCCAATAAAATAATTCTTCACAAAACCTTATAACTCCAAATGACCCCTTAAGAAAAAACTTTAGGCAATATAAAATCTAATCAAAAATTACCTTTGCCATTAGTGGGATTCAAATCCACAATCTCTACCTTGGCAAGCACTCTAGCCATGGACCTTACCACCGTGTGCACTAGACACACGCTTAATAATCCATGATCACCTCGTGCTCCTACTACCACACCTGGTGCTCAAACCGAACGTGAACAAAAACTTTCCCTTAGTGCTCAAGTTGAACACGCCAATCGTCCATGTGAATCGATCATGGATTCCTTCCACTCTAAAGCTCTCACACAACACATTGTACCATTGGACCACGTGTCTAATGTAGATCAGACCATACACTTACACCTTTCATCTTTTTCCTGCACTAATAAGACAAATAGGCTCTTTGTCTTCTTCCTCAACATTCAACGATTTGCACGAATTATTTAGCTTGGTCGCATCAAAAATTAATTCAAAGAGGGATGCTTTTAAATGCCTCTTGGCATCTTATTTATACACGATTTCACCTTATGCCTTAGACAACAGCACTCCATTTTATTTGATGATGTCGGCACATTTCAAAACCTTTTATAATTTATAATAATTTAAATTCTAAGGAATTTAAATTTTATAAATTATATTTATAAACTTTAACTTTAAGGAGATTAAAGACTTCCTTGGTTTTAAAATTAAACCTTTAAATTCCACCACCATGGGTCTTTTAAAATCTTATCTGCCATCTCAATGTGTGAGGATACTTTTATATCCTCATAATGATTTTAATAAAACCATTTAATATTCCACCATGAGTTTACCATAAACCCTCATAAAACATTATTTTGCCAACTTTTTCTTCAACTCTTCGCATTGTTCCTGGTGCTATTGATGGTGTGCTCCATGGTATTAATGACGTCTTCATATGTTTACTTTGGCATTAACGATGACTTTTCACCTTGACATCAATGACAACTAAATGAGCTCAAAATGTCCAACAAATTAGTGAACAAAGAAGAGATATTTACATAGTTGAATTAGAAGGAAGTGTCATAGATCTTAAATACAAAAGCTATGGGAATCTATTGTGAGATCAATATTAGGATAGTAGATTTGATGAGGCTAAAACTAATAGGCTTAAAATTTTCAAAAATAAGCTTTGCCATATTGAATAAATCAACAAGTATAATTATAATTTATAATTATTGATCTATAGATGGTAGATTGTTGATGATAGTAATGCTAAGTTGCATTATCTCATACCTTTACCTCATAATATAGGTGATGATATCTTGAATGTGATGAAGGGTGATAATGGGCATTTGAGCAAGCAAATTTTATAGATATGTTCAAGTTTGAAGTTATGCACAGGTCCAAAAAAGTGTCAAGACTATTATGATCAAAAGCAACTAAAGAAACAATTCAATTTTGTAAATATCCATATATGATAAGTTTAAAGGAACTTAATTCCTTAATTGTAATTAAAAATGCTCTTGTAGTTCTCATGGTAAATTGAAAAGGCATTAAATAGGTAAAAATTATTTTTGAAAAATATTATTTCATAAAAGGAATGGTTCATAATAAGATCCTAATTTTTTTAAAAGAAGGTAAGTCTCAAGACTAACCTCCAAGAGTGGTGTTTGTTTTATTTGTTAGAAAAAATGGCATTGCACTTAAGCATCATACAAGTTCAAATTCCTCTTGGGTACAAACCCATAAAAAACATGTTGGAATCCTGCCCCTTCTAAAGAATTGAAGGAAGAAAAATATTATTTAATACATTCCATAACTAAAGATAGACCCAATAAATTTGATGATGAGTACATTTTAAAAGAATACCAATTGTTTAAGAGTTTTTATAGATGTAAACTTAGCTCTTAGGGAAAAATTAATTTGGAGACTGTACAAAGAGATTTAAAGACAATGGGCAAGCATTCTTCTAAGTATGTTGAGCCTGGTGACCCAAGCATAATATTTACTACATTATCTCTACCAAATGGTTCTGGATTATGAAACAGTTAAAAATAATAATTTCTCTAGTGATCAAAGGTTTAATATGGGTGGTGGAAACTGGAGAAAATATTTCTATTTGGATGGATACTTTGTGTGATAAAAATCCACTCAATCTAGATCCAATTTTGAAACCTTGGATGATATTACTTCAAGAAAAGTATGATCATGGGGCTTCAAACATTTTGTATAAGGATCAGGAAGGAAGATACAAATGGAAAGAAGATTTTTTTACAAGTATACAATACAATGATGCTAGGACGCAGTTGAGTATAAAGATACCAATAATGATTGTTCTAAGAGGAGACAAGGATAAGTTGATTTGGGAGTTGAATAACTTAGGAGAATACACAACAAGAAGTGGATATAATATTCCCCAAATGGGATGCCACTTTTGGGTAAGTCCCAAGGAGGTATAGGTATCTATTCTGTCAAAAAAACTAGGGAGTCGCACTTGGCCTACCTCCTTCAACACACTCAATGAGCATGCCTAAAAAAATCAATAACAAAGAAACACAAAACACAAAGAAACACAAAACACAAACAAACACAAAACACACAACATCACAAAACAAAGACAATAAAACAAACAAACAAAAAAATAAAAACCACAAAATAAACAAAAACAACAAAAAACTCAAAAAAAACACAAACAAAAAAATAAAAATAAAATAAAGTACAAAATAATAGCAAAACACAAAACACGTAAGAAAACCAACAAAACAACACAGAAACACTTAAATAACCAAAAACACAAAACCCAAAAAACAAAAACATGAAAAGCAACAAAAATACAAAATAACAAAAAAAAACACAAACAAAACAGTACAAAAAAACACACACCCCTTGAAAACCTAAAAAATAAAAAATAAATAAAACACGACTACAAAATTTCTAGGCCAAAAGGCTATTAAGGTCAGATTCAATAGAGGAAACATAGGAAATATATGTCTAAGCTAGGGAACTAAAATACCCTGACCAAACCAAAGAGAAGCAAAAACAAAGCAAAAAGGAACTAGGTACCTCTAGTATTGGAGCCATCCAAAGAAAGGATAAAAAGTAGAGCTTCCCTTATTTGTGAAGCCTACCATCTAGGAGGGTGGGTGTAGCAAGTAAGATCACCTTTATCCAATGCCAATTTAGCTAAAGCATCAACACTCTTGTTCTATTCTCTGACCATATGATTGTAGTCCATTTTCAAAAAGCCCATCTAGATTAGTTGAATCTTCTCAACAATTCTTTTTATTATCTAGTCAACCTTATGATTCTTAGGAGTTTTTAGAAGATTATTCATGAGTTGGGAGTCAAAATCAATGAACACCTTTTCCCATCCAACCTTAGCAGCCTCTTGAAGGCCTCTGAGGATACCATACCCCTCAGCAAGGTTATTGGAAAGGATACCCAAATTCTTAGCAAAAGTGAAAACCATGGAGCCATCTAAAAGTCTACCAATTCCTCCTACACTAGCTTTTCCAGGGTTCCCCCTAGACGCTCCATCGGTATTAGATTTTCTATAATCCTTAGGAGGAGGTTGCCAATATCTTATTCTTTCCATCTTATAATTACTCACATTCCCTTTAAGTTGGTTGCCCTTAGAAGAGTTAATATTCAAACTTTGCATCACTTGATCCCATTTTTGGTGGGATTTTTGGGAGTGATTAAGGAGTTTTTGGACTAATTCAACTAAGTTGGCAATGGTATTTTTCTAGATATAGTGAATATCCTTTATTTATTTATTGAAAATCTAGTTGTTTCTTTCATTCCAGATATTCCAAGGTAGAATGGTAGAACCCATCCAAACTAACTGCCTAATAAAATGATCAACACCCTCATGTTTAGGCCAATCCCTCCAAAGCTATTCAAAAGTAGAAAAATTGGGCCAATGTAAGCTAAGTAAGATGGTCATTCTCCTCCATAGCTTATAGGATAAGTTACACTCAATAAAAAATGGCTAAGAGTTTCCACATTCTTTCCATACATTTCACATCTAAAAGGGCCATGAAAACCATGTTTCATAAGTTGCTCACCAGTTAACACCCTACGATGCAATAAAATATAAATAAATAACCTCACCTTAGGCCAAATATTTTGAGCCCACAACTGAGAAAATATATCATAAAATTGGTTGGGATTATTATGGCATAAGGTCAAATAACCTTGAGCAACTGAATATTCACCCTTAGTAGTGTTGTTCCATCCAAAATAATATTTATCATGGGACCAAGAGAGAGATCTCATATGCAGGATGCGTTGGATATCTTGTATTTGAATTTTTGGAATTTGAATAGGCCAGTCCTCAATAGGGATCCAATATCTACCAACCTATGAATTACCAGTATGATATCGATAATAATTAGCCACCTTTATCCAATTAGCTTGGTGAAGCTCCTCCATCCAAGGCCTCCAATCATGAAACTGAGTTATCAAAGGTTGGTGACCATCCTAAGAATATATCCAAAAAATTTCATGTTGACCATTATGAATGATCGAAAATAGCTTTTTTTTAATCAAATTCTCACCAGTCTTGAGAACTGCTAAAATGGAAGAACCTTTGGTAGGTAATTGATAGCGAACAAGGTCTTTAGGACTTTTGTTTTCAGCATATTTAGCACAGAGATTATTGGCCCAAAGGTCATTGAGGTTATGTAAAATCCTCCATATAATTTAGTAGCTAAAGCTTTGTTTTTATTAATAGCAAATTATAATCCTAACCCCCTTCATTATTAGGAAGATATAAAGTGTTCCATTTCACCAAGGCCCATTTTATTTTCTCCTTAGTACCACTCCATAGGAACCGATGATTAATTTGATTCAATTCTTGAAGAACAACCTTTGGGATATTCAACATGACAGAAACATAAATGGATATAGCTTGAAGGATAAAATTTATCAATGTAATTCTACCCCAAAATAAATCCACATGTTGGTCCACTTTCCAAATTTTTTCTTAACTTTGTCCGAAAACCAATTCTAGTCTTTATTTTCTATCTTTGATTATTGATAAGGATGCCTAAATACGTGATTGGAAGAGAGGTCTTATTATATCTTAATTTATCCAATACCATGGATTCCTTTATGGTAGAGCAGTGAAATAAAATGACTTTAGACTTATCTTCATTGATCAATTGCTCGGTAGCCTTAGAAAAATAGCTAATGATTTGCTTAATCTTAGAAGCTTCCTTAATTATAGATTTACATAATAAAGTAGAGTCATAAACAAATTGAAGATGAGAGATAGGCCTAGCTCCATCAGCAATGGTAAATCCCTCAAGGGTTTTCTTATATCTATTTTTTGTTATAGTCCTACCCAAGCATTCAACAAGAATGATGAATAAATAAGGGGAGAGGGGGTCACCTTGCCTAATACCTCTAGAATCTAGAAACAATTGTGAAGGCGTACCATTTATAAGAACTGAGTAGGATACTAAAGAGATACAACCCATAATCCAATCCATCCAATCTTGAGAGAAACCAAATTACCTCAAAACTTTTATAAGTGCAAATCCACTTTGTCATAAGCTTTGGATAAGTCTAAACGAATGAAAATAGAAGGATATTTTTTAATTTCCATGGAGTGGATAGCTTCCTGAGCAAGAACTATCTCATCCACTATTTGATGCCCTTCCACATAACCTCCTTGTTTAGGGGAAATTATCAAATACAAAAGAGGCTTCAACCTTTCTACCATGATCTTAGTAATAATTTTGAGAAGAACATTACATAAAGCAATAGGTCTAAAAGTTGATATATGATAAGCCTCTTGAGCTTTTGGGATAAGAGTTATATAAGTTTTATTGATAACCTTCAAAATATATTTGAATTTCTTGACTTCTTCCACCACCTCTAATAAATCAACATGAAGGATATCCTAGAACTCTTAGTAGAACTCAATGGGAAAACCATAAGGACTTGGGGTTTTCTCTTTTTACATTTTAAAAACCACTTGTTGAAGCTCATTAATGGTAACAAGAGTAGTCAAAATAGAGTCTCCTCAGAAGTGATAAGAGAAGGGATCTCTTGAAGAACATTATGTTGAGAAGTCGAGTCAAGAGGAGTAGCAGCAAAAATATTCGAAAAGTAATTCACAACAATAGAGTTCATGCCATCCCAAGTGTAGACAACCTCTCCAAAATTTGAATTTAGGGAAGAAATAAAGTTGTGAGATCTTTGAGCTAGAAGAGATTTGTGGAAGAAATTTGTGTTTCGATATCCTTCTTTGAGCCATTGAATTCTAGATTTTTGCTTCCATAAGAGTTCTTTTTTTAATCCTTTATCTGAGCTATGAGTGTAGTTTTATCTGTAATTCTACTCTCTATGAGGCCATATAAATGGATTTTATTATTCAAATTTTCAATTTGAGCAATAACTTCATGTTTTTTGGTTGAACATTCCCAAACTCCTTCCAGTTCCAATTCTTGATTTTGGATTTAATATATTGCAACCTTTTGGAAAAATAGTACATCTTAGTCCCATATCTTGGTTTACATTACTTCCACCATTGTTGCACTTGAGGTCTTGTTGGCATTTTTGCCACATTGTTTTTATTGTTACTGTTCATGCAAAAGAAGGCAAAAAATTGTAGAGATACTCACTCCTCTGTTTGTCCCTCCAAGCACTTTGAAAGGGAAAATACAAAAATCTCTACAAGTTTTGTGTTTAAGCAAAGTAAGTGTAAGATGTCGCGATATCGCGACCTGTTGCAGTTTCACGGTGTTCGATGAAGAAAAGAGCTAAGTATAGAAAATGTCATGATATCGTGACATGTCGCATTTTCGTGACCTATCACGTTTTCACGGCTAAAAGCATCCAAAGGAAGCAAGGGAGTAAAACTGTCGCGATATCACGACATGTTGGATTTTCATGCTAGGAGCAAAAAAAGGAAGCAGTAACGGCAAAGTTGTTGTGACATCGCGACATGTCACATATTTGTGACTTGTGGCAGTGAGAAAGTGAAAAGTGAAAAGTTGTCGCAATATTGCGACATGTCACATTTTTGTGACCTACAGTGGCAACAAAGCAAAGTGAAGGGAAAACGTTGCGATATCGCGACATACAGCAGCAAGGGGGAGCACCAAGTAAAAATGTCACGATATCGCGACATGTCGCATTTTTGTGGGAGGGCTGAAGATAAACACAAGGCGGGAGAAAGATGTCACGATATCATGACATTTTTGGAAACAAATCCAAGCAAGAGAAACTTGTCGCGATATCGCGACAATGAAGGAGAAGGCAGAAAATTGTCGTGATTTCATGACATGATGGGGTGGAAGGGCAAAGCGCGAATAAAAGTCGTGATTTCATGACATGTCGCATTTTTGCTAGGAAAAAGTGCAGAAGTAGCCAGATAGTACGAAATTTCATGATTTTGTGACATGTCGAATTTTTGCGGCCAAAAAGCAACAAAGTACAAGAAGATAAAAATATGTCATGATTTCGTGACTTGTTGAAGATGAAAGAACAAAATAGAGAAAACATCGCGATATCGCGACATGTCACATTTTCATGACCTGTCGCGTTTTCATGGAACGAAGGCTAAAAAGTACAAGGCAGAGAGAAATTGTCACGATTTCGTGACATGTCACATTTTCGCGGTGAAAAAGCAAGAAAGACAGTGCCAAGTATGGAATGTCATGATTTCACGACATGTCCCATTTTTGCCACTTGTAGGAAGATGAAATCCAATGAAGAGGAGGATGTCATGATTTTGCGACATGGTGCATTTTCGTAGGTCTAAAGCTGAAAAGGATCCAGGAGGAAGAAATGTCACGATTTCGTGACATGTCGTGATTTCATGATGAGAAAGCGGACAAGACAGCACCGAGAGAAATATGTCACGATTTTGCGACATGTTACATTTTCGTGACAAGGAGCAACAAAAAATTCAAAACATAGGAGAATGTTGTAATTTTGTGACATGTCATGGGGACAAAACAAAATGAAGGCAGATGTCGTGATTTCATGACTTGTTGCGTTTTCACGTAAGTACAAGAAGAGAAAGCTGAAAGAAGAGAAGATGTCACGATTTCATGACATGTCACATTTTTGCGACTGGTGGTAACAGGAGAGAGCAGTAAGGTGAAAGTGTCACGATATCGCGACATGTCACATTTTTGTGACCTATCACATTTTCACGACAGAAGCAACAACAAAGGCCCGATAAGGTTTTGTCCACATTTTCCTTCAAAATTGCATAGGAGAACATGAGGAGAAGATAAGGATCAAGCAAAGTAATGTTTTAAAAGCTCTCCAACTAATTTTGAGATCGTGGTCAAAGAGGATACAAGATTAAATGTTGTTGTTTACCTATGCATGCTAGATGGAAGAACATGAGGCAGTTTTTGACGCCACCAAAATTAAAGATGCCTCTAGTATTAAAAGCTCCTATTCGTGATCTCCTAACAACTTCAAGCATGCTCCGAGAACAACCATTTAATGAAGAAATATGGTCCCTTGTTTCTGTTTGATTTTCAGTTTTGATCCATAAAAATAGGGAATCTGATTTCTTCGAGGCAGATTAAGGGGGATTATTTCTCCTTTCAAGTGCATATTTTGTGGATCGCCTCTTCAAAATCTGTTTTATGTTTTAAATGTTGTGATGCGAAAGGAAGAGGAAAGACCTCTATAAATACCAATGTAAAATCTCAAGCAAAATGGGAGGACCTTTTTGCAAAAATTGAAGCATAAATTCTAGATACATTTTGCTCTATTCTTAGTGTCTTTTGAGTTGGTGATCCAAACTGTTTTTCATGTGATGCTTTTTATGTGATTTACTTTTGTTTAGTCCAATGTTAAAATATAAGTTGAATTCTGCTATTCTGAATTTGGATGTATTTTCATTTGAACGTTTGAAGTATAATTGAAGGTGAACTTATGGCTAATGCTTGATCCAATCTCTGTATGTGCATCCTCAGAATCTGTTGCTGCTTATCTTAGAGATCTAGTTTGAGGTTATTTTCTATCTAAGGTTGTTCTCCCTATCAAATTTTGACTTCAGCCATATTTCCATCTCTTTCTATTATTTCCCTTTCTTTCTGTATTTTCCATCTCTTTCTCGCACCCTTATCTTCAAACAAGTTTAGATTAGTTTGGGAGCCAACCCTCTCTAGAGATTGGCCCGGGAGACGTCTGTTTCTCTCAGCCTTTCAATGTTTGCTGGGTCTAGGGCACACTTCATATGACTAGGCGGATTCGTGACCAATAGTTTTTGGCACGCCCGATGGGACTCACAAGTCCCATTTTTTGACACTCGAAGGAATCAAGATTTTGATGAACTGTCTTGACCTCAAAGCGGAGATTGTAAGTTCATCTGGTGACTCTTTTGAGGAACAAAAAAAGAAAAACAACAAAAACCCATACACAGAGAAACAGAGCAAAAAAAAGTGACCTCCACCCCAAAAAAACAAATGGAAAAAACCAAAACCAAAACAAGGCCTCACCCCCAAACCCCCGGAAAAAGAGACAAAAAAAAAGATCCAGATTTATTGATCGAAGAATCTAAAATAAGACACCCCAGAGGAATCAAGGTTTGGTGAGCAGCCTTGACCTCACAAGCTAAGAAAATAATGTTCATCTGGTGACTCCGACTTAGTGGCGATAACCGTGATCTTTGCAGACCACTGTTATAATGGCAAGTGTAAGCTGTCCTAGCTGGAATGATCTTGGCCCCCTGAATCTTCAAATTCGGCATGAGATTCCCAAAAGCGCCTTGAAGACATTGACGAAATACAATGGCACTAAGGGAATGGCCCTAGAGCACCTTGAAGATGTTGTTGCTTTGTCAATCCTCCATGACATAATCCATGAAGATGTCATGATCAAACTTTTGGTTCTATCTTTGGAAGGAAGGGCATTGTAGTGGTATAGATTGCTCGGGTGTAAAAGCATCTACTCATGGGATGACTTAGCTGGAGCACTAATCAGAACATTCGATGGCTCTTAGGATCCATTTGACGGCTCTCAGGATCCCTTTCAGATTTTAATGCACATCATCAGAACACCTCTGGAGAGTATCATAGACTTCAATGTTTGATTCTGCAAAAGTTGGAAGAGAATTCTAGAGAAGATCCAGTCGACACTCACCCAGGCCCACCTCTTCTATATTAAGGCTTTCCAGCCGGACATAGGCCTCATGTTGCTACAATCAAGTGAACGAAGGTTCCCTCAAATATTTGAGGAAGCAATGCAAGCGAAACATATTTTGCTCCTATCAAGAAAGTGGCAGTGGGGAACAACCCCATCACCTTATCTGGTAGTCACTGCTCCTGTCTACCCTGCGCAGTATTCACCATGGAAGATTCCTCATACTGAGAAGAGACCTGAGATGCAGTCATGTGTAGCTCAAGAGGCAAATGTCATCCAAGTCCAACAATGTGAATATGTAAGCTTTTTCCTGGCCATAGATAATATGGTTGCTTGTAGTTTCCATCAGGAGATGAGTCAAGAAGGGTAACATGCTCAATTGGCAGAATTTGAGAGCAAAGAGGGCACATTTTTGCACCCTTTTTGTGTCCTAGGGCATAACATGCAAGCATTCATCTAGAGCCCAATAAGCAGGCCTCACCAAGAGGTTGAGCCTGAGGAGATCCAGGGAAAATACCTATCACCAGAAAAATCCTGTTGTCGCATCAAGGGGTTGGAGGAGCCTGTACTCAGCCCACAGCCAGTGGACTATTCAAAATGGTGGTATTGGCTTTGGTCGTTACTACAACTGGTACCCAAAGGAGCCCTCCATGTGGTAAATCTCGTTGTTACATTATTCATCAACTGTGTGGGTACTGGCATGCATGATAACTGGCCACGTTGCACCCTGTTCACAACATGAACTTTGGGAGGTTATCCAAACTTCAAGGACCAACTCAAGTACGATCATATTTGGTCTAGACATTACAGGTTCATCGGATAGACACCCGAAGCTGGGTTTGTGGTGGCAGCATGCCAATCATGTCGCAAAATTTTGTGTAAATATTGTAAATAGCCCAACTAGTAAATAAAGTGTCGAGGGCACTAAGTGTTGCTTAGGAGCTTAGGTACAATTTTATGTTTAATTTGTGTGTGTTTCTTTTTAGCATTAGTTAAAGAAATAAGGGAAGTTCTGCTCTTCTATAAATTTTTGCTGAAGGTCCTATTTTGAGAGCCGAGCGCCAGCAAGAGCTTATTGCAGTAGCCCACAAAAACATCCAGCATCAACCAGCACTCACTTCTTCTACCCCTCCAACTTCTTAACTCTTTTACCCAATGGATAAAGGCCTGAGGTTCATGCATACAGCAGAACTGTATACCCCGTGAGCCACCAAGAATGTTGGTATTTTTGCCACATTGTTTTTGTTGTTATTGTTCATGCAAAAGAAGGCACAAATTGTAGAGATACTCACTCCTCTGTTTGTCCCTCCAAGCACTTTGAAAGGGAAAATACAAAAATCTCTACAAGTTTTGTGTTTAAGCAAAGTAAGTGTAAGATGTCATGATATCGTGACCTGTTGCAGTTTCGCAGCGTCCGATGAATAAAAGAGCTAAGTATAGAAAATGTTGCGATATCGTGACATGTCGCATTTTCATGACCTGTCACATTTTCGTGGCCAAAAGCAGCCAAAGGAAGCAAGGGAGTAAAACTGTCATGATATCGCGATGTTGTATTTTCATGCTACGAGCAACAAAAGGAAGCAATAATGGCAAAGTTGTCACGACATCATGACATGTCGCATTTTCATGACTTGTGGGGGTGAGAAAGTGAAAAGTGAAAAGTTATCGCGATATTTCGACATGTCGCATTTTTGTGACCTGTAGTGGCAACAAAGCAAAGTGAAGAGAAAATGTTGCGATATCATGACATATAGTAGCAAGGGGGAGCACCAAGGAAAAATGTCGCGACATCGCGACATGTCGCATTTTTGCAGAAGGGCTGAAGATAAACACAAGGTGGGAGAAAGATGTCGCGATATCGCGACATTTTTGGAAACGAAGCCAAGCAAGAGAAACTTGTTGCGATATCGTGACAATGAAGGAGAAGGCAAAAAATTGTCACGATTTCGCGACATTATGGGGCAAAAGGGCAAAGCGTGGATAAATGTCACGATTTCATGACATGTTGCATTTTCTCGAGGAAAATGTGCGAAAGCAGCCAGATAGTACGAAATGTCACAATTTTGTGACATGTCAAATTTTCGTGACTAAAAAGCAACAAAGTACAAGAAGATAGAAACATGTCATGATTTCATGACTTGTTGAAGACGAAAGAACAAAACAGAGAAAATGTCGCAATATTTTCGCGAAATGAAGGCTGAAAAGTACAAGGCAGAGAGAAATTGTTGCGATTTCAGGTCATGTCACATTTTCATGATGAAAAAACGAGAAACACAATGCCAAGTATGGAATATCATGATTTCGTGACATGTCCCATTTTCACCACTTGCAGGAATATGAAAGCCAACGAAGAGGAGGACGTCGCGATTTTGTGACATGGTGCATTTTCATAGGTCTAAAGCTGAAAAGAAAGGAGCCAGGAGGAAGAAATGTGGTGATTTCATGACATGTCATGATTTCATGATGAGAAAGCGGACAAGATAGCACCGAGAGAAAGATTTCACGATTTCATGACATGTTATATTTTTGTGACAAGGAGTAGCAAAAAATTCAAAACAGAGGAGAATGTCACGATTTCGCGACATGTCATGGGGACAAAACAAAATGAAGGCAGATGTCACGATTTCGTGACTTGTTGCATTTTTGCATAAGTAAAAGAAGAGAAAACTGAAAGAAGATAAGATGTCATGATTTTGTGACATGTTGCATTTTCGCAACTGGTGGTAACAGGAGAGAACAGTAAGGTGAAAGTGTCGTGATATTGTGGCATGCCGCATTTTCGTGACCTATCATATTTTCACGACAGAAGCAACAACAAAGGCCCGATAAGGTTCTGTCAACATTTTCCTTCAAAATTGCATAGGAGAACATGAGGAAAAGATAAGGATCAAGCGAAGTAATGTTTTAAAAGCTCTCCAACTAATTTTGAGATCGTGGTCAAAGAGGCTCCAATATTAAATGTTGATGTTTACCTATGTGCGCAAGATGGAAGAACATGAGGCAGTTTTCGATGCCACCAAAATTAAAGATGCCTCTAGTATTAAAAGCTCCTATTCGTGATATCCTAACAACTTCAAGCATGCTTTGAGAACAACCATTTAATGAAGAAATATGGTCCCTTTTTTTTGTTTGATTTTTAGTTTTGATCCATAAAAACAGGGAATCTGATTTCTTTGAGGCAAATTAAGGGAGATTATTTCTCCTTTCAAGTGCATATTTTGTGGATCGCCTCTTCAAAATCTGGTTTATGTTTTAAATGTTGTGATGCGAAAGGAAGAGGATAGACCTTTATAAATACCAATGTAAAATCTCAAGCAAAATGGGAGGACCTTTTTGCAAAAATTGAAGCATAAATTCTAGATACATTTTGCTCTATTCTTAGTGTCTTTTGAGTTGGTGATCCAAACTGTTGTTCATGTGATGCTTTCTGTGTGATTTACTTCTGTTTAGTCCAATGTTAAAATATAAGTTGAATTTTGCTGTTCTGAATTTAGCTATATTTTCATTTGAACGTTTGAAGTATAATTGAAGGTGAACTTATGGCTAATGCTTGATCCAATTTCTATATGTGCATCCTAAGAATTTGTTGCTACTTATCTTAGAGATCTGGTTTGAGGTTATTTTCTATCTGAGGTTGTTCTCCCTATCAATTGTTGGCTTCGACCATATTTCCATATATTTTTGTTATTTCCCTTTCTTTCTACATTTTCCATTTCTTTCCCGCACCCTTATCTTCGAACAAGTTTAGATTAGTTTGGGAGCCAGCCCTCTCTGGAGATTGTCCTGGGAGACTTCTCTTTCTCTCGGCCTTTCAATGTTGGTCGGGTCTAGGGCGCATTTCATATGACTAGGCAGATTCGTGACCAACAGGTCTAAAGGAACTATCTCTAAGCCACATAACTAAAAATAAAAAGGAGAGAAACTCATTGGTTTTCCAAATTTCCACCATGATTGGCCAGTGATCTGAACCAACATTGTTAAGAGTCTTCACTTTAGGAATGTGACCATGGATTAAGAAAATATCAAAGAGCAAGAACCTATTCAATCTCTCGATGATACAAGCTAAGCCTTACATTTTGTTAGACCAAGTCATAAGACCATTATCTGGCTGGATGTCCACAAGATGAAGGTTTACAATATATTCATTCATGAGGTTAGTGCTCTTGTCCAAATTTCTATTTCTCCCAATTTTCTCATCCAAATAGAGGATGATATTGACATCTCCTCCTATCAAGATCCAAGATTCAAGAAAATGAGAGATAATATAAGTTATATACTTCCACTGTCTTCTCTTTTCCTCCAAAGAAGTCAAAGCATAAACAATTATGCAAAGCATAATTTGGTTGGAATATCTAATTTGAATAGAAATAGCCAAATGACCCCTGCTACCAATCATATGGTGAATAACTACCTCTTTAGGGTCCCAAATATAAGAAATACCATGAAAAGTCCCTTGGGAACTTAGAAAAACAACTTTTCCAACTAGCCATATTTTACTAGCAATTGAATCCATTTCCCCTATTGACATCTTCGTTTCTTGAAGGAAAATAAGATGAGGATGGTTTATCTGAATCATTCTTCTAATTTCATTTTGTTTTGAAAGACTCCCTTTGAGTCCTCTAATATTCCAAGTGATAATATTCATTAAAACCAGGGCTAAAATAGTTGGTAAGGGAATTAATCTTACCTTCCTCTACAAGCTTTTTATCTTCTTTTACCATATATTGTTGATTGGTCTTGTGACCTACCTTTTGATTAGAATCCATATTAATTTTTTTCCTGTTTCTTGACTTACTCCAATTGAATCCAAATTGTCTTCTAACCTTGAAGAATGTGTGTACAAAGTCAAACTATTACTGGAAGGTTCAACAAAGTCTATCTTAGGACTTGTATTATTTGAAGTCTCACCATTTAAAAGATTGTTTTTCTTGTGTATATTTTTTCCCTTTATTTTTGTTGAAAACTTTTGATTTATTGGTTTAGATTTGAGTTATTCCTTTCATCTCTAAATTGTGTTTCTAAGATTTTTGTTTCCATTATTTCCTCTTTCTCACCTAGGGCATCATTTATAGAAAGAATTTCAAACATATTAGTTGATAACTTTGATTGGTCCTTCATAACTATTTTTTTTAGTGTTCTTCTTCTTAGGTATTTAGAAACCTATTGAATTTGTATCTCCTTTCTTTTGATATGGAATTTTATTTGGAAAAACACTAGCCAAATGACCATATTCATGGCAAATTCTACAACGAAATGAAATGTTCTCATAGTCCACTACTTGCTCCCAAGTGTCCTCCCCAAATTATAAAGTGATCTTTTTAGGTAGGGGTTTGTCAAAAATCATTAAAACATAAATCTAAGCTTAAATAATATGTTTAATTTTTTTAGTACAATCAGCAGTCATCATAAATGTTCCCAAAGAGTTTCCAATTGAAGAAAAAATAGCCAAATTCTAGAATTCAATTGGGAGGCCAAAGAGTCTAACCCACACATGACCTGTAGAAGGTATCTCTTCTTCAACTTTAAATTTACTATGCCAGGGATTCATAAAAACCCCTTCCCTTCGAAAGAACCAATGACCCCCTTGAAATGTTTTATCTCCATCTTCATTATTAGAAAATAAAACAAGAAAATAACCATTTGGATAAATAGAGATTTATAACTCATCTTTAGTTTTCCAGCTTTTTGAAACTTAGAATTTCAAAGTAGATAGGCTCAAATGAAAACCCAGGAAACGATAAATTAGTCCTCTTTTATCCAAATCTTCAATGCTAGTCTGAATGTCACCCATATCAAGCTTAACAATAGGAGTTCCATTAGCTGCTCTAAGACATCCTGAATCAATTTTCCTCGGATCAATATTAGGTATTCTTAGAGGTTTACGAGAAGCCCTAATATTAATGTTAGCATTAGGCTAAGGCTATCCACCATGGAGGACATTCCTAAAATTCATTTTTGGGGCCGAGTCTTGGGAATCCTTACCCTTGAAAGGGGTTTCCATTGTGGATTTATTTTGGGGGTGCACCTTAGCACCAAATTCACTTGATATCTAAACCATTTTTTTATCAGTTTCTTAAAACTTGTTTCATGATCTCTTTAATCCATATCCTAGACATCGAGAAAAGGTATGCTTTTCACTTTTGTTTTGTGTAGCAAATTGGAAGCCATTGTTAATCAAGTTCATCGCATTATCTATTGAAAGATAAATTTCAGACCCATCTTTGGTCCCCTACAACATATCCTACTAAAATATTGAGCAAAAACCACAAAAATGTTGGTCACTAGGGATCAAAGGCCCCAAAAAACAACCTCTAGAGCTGCTTGCACTCAACCCAAATGAAACCCTTGCACAGTCAATTGAAAAAAATCTTATTCACACATAGGGATGTGCTAGGATCTGTGTTGCTCCAAATGATCTAAAAATTGGTGCAAATATTCTAGGGTTTGTTAAGCATCAACCCTCACAATTTCAGCTCAATCTAAGTTTGGATGAGTGAAATATGGTCGAAATAAGTTTGACAGTTTGGGTAGTCCTATGAAAAACGTCTCTCCAATTTTTCCATAATTTAAACATCAAAGGTCTCTTCCGTATCAGTTGTCAACATTGCTTAGGAGAACATTGTATTAATTTTTTTCATGTTTTGAGGAGGAATCATTTGTGAGTGTGGAATGCTACAACATCGATGCTCAATACATTATAGAAAAATGGGTATATTTTGAAGTGGATATAATGTAAAGCACCAAAAAAATAGGAATATCGTAAGAATATGGAGAGATATTTGGGATAGCCCAAGCATTACTAAAGTAAAAATGTTTATCTAGCTTATAGGTCATAGAATAATTATATCCATCTCCAACTTGGGCATCCATAGAATATCTTCACGAAGGATTAGGGTATTTTTTTCTAAAAAATGTATCATCTTTTAGGAGCCATATCTTTGCGAAGGGTTATCTGATTCAACTAATTATTAGACCAATTATATGGAATTTGAACAGATTTAATATGAGTCATCATATGAATGAATTGAGAGAGATACATCCCTATGAAGTCAACCATCTGAAACAAGGGCAGTGATGATTTTTAAGTTGCAAAAAATATTTATCAGTTAGGGTTCATGTGATGAGAGGAGTATTGAAGGGATAGGGTTTTAGTGAGACAATACATTCTATCTAGGTATATAAATTTTTAGCCAAGTTTTTTTCCCTTCTTTATCTTATAAATTTTGCATGCAAATTATTATAAAGTTTTTATCAAATGTTATATTTGCTATAGGATATTCTAGTAAATTTTAGTAGATTTTGAATTTTAGTTTCCTTTACATGGACTGATTTACAGATAAATCCATAGAATCATCTCTAGTAGTATATATTAGTGAGTACACCCTAAAGGATTGATCCTTGTTGCTCCAAGATAGGGTAATTTTTGGTAAATTTAACAAATATTGACCAAGGGCTTCAACCTTGATAAAATGGATTGATAGGAGTTGGAAGTCTCCAGGAATGAGTCTATCCTTTCTTCCCAAAGGTTTCTTCCTATCCATTTTTTTTTCTAGGAAAGAAATATATAGAATCCTAAAAGGGGATCATTGGTTTATGGGAAGAGTATGACTCTTTCTAACCTATTGGTATGAAGGCTTTTCACCTAAAAATGTAAATCTATCTCTAGTACCAATTTGGGTTAGTATGTATGGGTTTCCCTTTTAATATTGGTAAATGGATACCTTCAAGTCAATAGGCAACACTCTAGGATAATTCCTTGAGATTTTAAAAACTACAAATATGGATTCTTGGTTATTTATGTTTGGATATTGGTCATGATTAATATAAGCTTTACTAGAATCAATTATTTTTAAGTATGGAAATAAGTTGTGGATCCAAACCATATATTATGAAAACATATATTTTAGATCTAGATTATTTCATGAAGTGAGGTATATTGATAGATCATACCCTAAGAAGAGCCTAGCAGAATCATATGTAGAAAACCATAAGAGAAACCTACAAATGGATATGGATGAAGTTGTTTTCTAACTTCCAAAAAATAGATCTAGACAAGTAAAATAAAATAAATAGTGAGACCAATAAGGAATTATATTGGAATAAACACCAACTATTTTGAGGCTTTAACCTATGAAGAAAAAGTAGATCAAAGTGTAGACACCTAAAAGTTGCACATTCTCAATCATAGGCCATCATAGACCATCATAGGCCAACTCAATTGTTTGTAGGCACAAAATCCTACAAAACTACACCAATTACATCCAAAACACCTTCTATTCACAAAAGGGCTACCTACTAGCTCCCTAAGGCCACTTAAGCCCTTTCCTACGCCTAATTAAGGCTCCCATGGGACCATTCCCTCCAAAAACTCTAATTATGCTAATTACAATTCTAATTTGAAAGTCACTTTTCACTTAAGTGCGCTTTCTTATCTAAATAGGTTTAATTAGGGTTCTAAGACAAATTAGACCTAATTACATCCTAACACATGTGTGCACCAAATTAGTTAGGATATTTCCTAACTCAAACCTAACCTAACCTAGGAATCAATCAATCCTAGTTAATCCTAATCCTTCCTCACACATGTGTGAGGATAGGATATTTACCTCAGGGCATGTGAGAGGGTGACTATGCATGACACCTCACAAACCCTAACCTAACCACCTTAGGACTTGACCTTAGGGTTTAGTACACCTAACCACACCCCCTACACCTTGGTTTCTTCTATAAATAGAAGATCAAATCCTTCATTAAACAAATCTCACTCTTTTGACTAACACACCCATATTCTAATGAAATTGCTCTAGAATACCTTCTACCAATTTTTCATCCATCACACATCAACAAATACTACTTGGATCAGCTTCACCATATAAATCTTGCCTCAATAGCCTACAACTACTCTACAGCTCTAGATTAGGTAAGTATACTTTGCTTGTGATTTTACAGCATTTCCTTTGGTTTTCAACTCATTATTACATGTCATTTTGTCTATATAGATATGGGGTCTGATCCATGATAGGACCCCAAACACACTAATGTATTTGTGTAGGTTTACACAGGTATATTCAACAATTCCCAAGCATCCAACTAGTGGCACACATACAAAGAAGCCCACCTACACTGAGGAACGCAAGCAGACCATCAAATGCAGTTTTCATGCGCTTCATTTTGGAACGCCCAACATGACCCCCACACAACTGAAGTGATATTGATTCTCATAGTCCACTTTCACATAGCAATGTGCGAACATGATTCTCCTAAACATACACACACCAAAACTCAAATTTCCATCAAATATTGCACAAATCACACCCACAGGCTCATATTTACATATCTAAACAATTTTGAGCACTTCATCACACTCTACATCACCATGCCTTTTTTTACTCGTAGTCAGATGTGCGAGCAAGTGCCTCTCGAGGAGGAGGTCCCTCACACCACCTCTAGTCAATCTATCACTCCCCCTTCATTCACGAGGGAAACGTCCACCATCACACCTGATTTTCTCACTAGTTTTGAGCCATCTCACATACACACCATGTCCCATGGCGAGACCTCTACTACCGGTAATATATTTGCCACATCTTCTAGCGAAGCTCATCCTATGCTTCCTCATTCATTCCCACCTAACCCACCATCCACATTTTGCGATCATGCTATCTATACTACTCTAGGAAATCCATCTCCATTCTTCACTATTGATGAGGAGATTCTACCTACCTCACCCACATCTTCTCACCTGTTTCTTCAGGGTGCATCACATTCCCTTCTTAGGGATAATCCCTCTTCATTTTTTCATCCACATATTGGGATCACAACATCTACCCCCATAGTCGGGATAATTTCAAATCCTCAATCATCCACTCCTAGCACTCATACGCCTTCATCACATTCAACCCTACAATAGTCAATCTCGCAATAATAGTACACCTCAATTGCACCAACTCCTTCACAAACATCACAACCCCCATCCCAACAACCACAATTCATTTCCTCACAACATCAACAAATCCCCTCCTCACAATCCTTTGCGGATACATTCACCGATCCTTCACTTCAGTATTTCACCTTTGACACCTACATCCCTTCTTCATCCCTTCCTCCACCTACGTTCCCCTCTTCTAGGATGTATGGTATGCCATCTCCCACTCCACATTCACCTCCATATGCTTCCACCTTTCCACTCCCTCCACCACAATCTGTCGCACCTACATTCTTTACGACACCTCCTTCTTGGTTGTCCTCTCCCATCATACACCCATTGCAACAAACTCCTATACAGTAGGTACATACAACACAACCCCAATATCACCAGCCTTAGCATATGACTTCTCTATCATAGGCCCCTTCATCAGCCCCTAGATTTCATGTCGTTCAACAACCATACCCCTAAGAGCAATTGAAATACACTCCTCCATATTGGGAAGAACAACAACTATAATACCTCCCCATTCTCAAGGCACAACTGCTTCAACACAATTCCTTACACCTCCATCACCTGAACTTCAACTCTTGCAAGAGGAAGTTAAGATGCTAAATCTTCGCACAGTTGGTTATGGACCCCAAAAATCCACATACAACGAGCTATGTATCGAGCTAGTTCACCCTTTAGTTTCTATCCCTCCTTACCCGTATCGCTTCGAGATTTCAAAGTTCGACAAATACAATGGTAAAGAGGATCCTCGAGAACACATCAACAACTATCGCTCTACATGCTACCAACTTCACAGTAGTGATCCCCTCATGTTGCGTACCTTTTCTCTCTCACTTGGGGGACAAGCTCTTGCTTGGTACAACATGCTCCCACGCCATAGCCTATTCACATTTGAACAGTTGGCCAATTCATTTCTTGAACATTTCTCCATCAACATCAAGAAGAAGATGAACTTTTTTGATGTCTATGCCTTATGACAGGCTGACAATGAACCTATCATGAATTTCATTTCTCGATGGAGATCGGTCATCCATGACCTAGCTCATAGCCTCCCATATGTAGAACTTGTTACACTCTTCTCCAAGAGTTGTAACAAACATATATCCACCTCTTTACAGCTTCATCAAAGTCGCATGTTTGAGGAAGCTATCACCCAAGCCAAGCTCATTGAGGACATCAAGGTCCAATCTGGAAAAATCAAACTTCAACAGAAGCCATCCTATGCTTCAGATTCTCACTTCAATTGCAATGAACCAAATCAACCCTTCGTTGAACCACCACAAACCAACCAAGTAGTGGTAGCCTCTCCATCTTGTCCATCAATCTCACAACCTCCTCCTCCACAACAACAATTATTCTAGACTGATGTGCCTCCTCCATCCAAACCACAATGAGCTCACGGTCCCCATCCTCCACGATGACATCGTAATTGGACTCCACTTTTGAGCCTCTACCTACTTTATTCCAAAGATTGTATGATGCTGGTCATGTCACATTACCGTACATTCGACCTGTAGATCCAACATGACCCAACCCTCATGGGCACATCAAACATGCTTTTTGTGTTTACCATCGCCAGCCTGGCCATGATGTCCATTCTTGTTGCACCTTCCATGACTTAGTCGAGAATCTTATCGATCATGGTACTATTCAAGTTTCAAACCCCATCACACCACAAAATCAAAATTTGGGTAATTATCAAAACCCATTACCTTAACATGGGGGGGACTAATCCTCACAAGACTCACCCCACTCAATAAGCCCAATCAAGGTAGGTCAATCATGTCCACCGCAATCCTCCTTCTCATGAAATGGTTGGCATGATTAGCATCACTATTCACAATCAGCAATAACCACCACATCAGGATGTGCCCATTTCTCCACTTCCACTTTTCACCTTCTTCCTACATAGCATTCCTTTTTGCTATGTTGCATTCACCACTCTTCCTTTCTTCACATTTCATTGTTCATCATTTGTCAATCACATCTTCATCATTCCACCATTCATTTTATTACCCTTCTACAATGGTTTTGTCCATTTGTTCTACACCTTCTACAACTACGGATGTTTCTAATCTCCTTCCAATCCATCATTCACGATTTGGAGGAGTTTCTCTCTTTCCATCACACTCTCCACATCTCACGAAGTTTCACTTCCTCCCAATCCATCATTCAAGATTTGGGGGCAATTCCATCCCCTCTCATTCAAAACTGGGACAATGTCATATGCTCCCAAACCATCATTCAAAACTGGGGCAACCTCATATGCTTCCAATCCATCATACAAAAATGGGGGTAATTTCATCTTCTCCCCAACCATCATTCAAAACCAGGGACAACCTCATATGTTCCCCAATCCATCATACAAAACTGGGGGTAATTTCATCTTCTCTCCAACCATCATTCAAAATTGGGACAACTTCATATGCTCCCCAATCCTCCCATTCAAAACTGGGGGTAATTTCATCTTCTCCCCAACCATCATTCAAAACTAGGGACAACCTCATATGTTCCCCAATCCATCATACAAAATTGGGGGTAATTTCATCTTCTCTCCAACCATCATTCAAAACTGGGACAACTTCATCTGCTCCCAATCCTCCCATTCAAAACTAGGGCAACTTCATCTTCTCCCAATCCTCCCATTCAAAACTGGGACAACTTCATCTGCTCCCAATCCTCCCATTTACAATTGGGATAACATCATCTGCTCCCAATCCTCCCATTCAAAACTAGGGCAACTTCATCTGCTCCCAATCCTCCCATTTACAACTGGGATAACTTCATCTGCTCCCCACTCCCATTCCAAAATTGGGGTAACATCATCTGCACCCAATCCTCCCATTTACAACTAGGGCAACCTCATTTGCTCCCAATCCTCCCATTCAAAACCGGGGCAACTTCATTTGCTCAAAACCAATCAATCATTCAAAACTGGGGCAACCTCATATGCTCCCAATTCATTTTCCCCTAATCCATCATTCAAAACTGGGGCAACTTCATTTCATTCCCACAAAACATTTCAAAATTGGGGAAATTTCATTTTCTTCCCATACACCATTCAAAATTGGGGAAATATCATCTTCCCATACATCATTCAACCAAGGGTAATTTCATATTCCTCCCATACACCATTCAACATGGAAAAATGTCATCTTCTTCCCAAACATCATTCAAACCTGGGGCAACTTCACCTTCTCCCCATACATCATTCAATCAGGGGCAGCCTCACCCTCTTCCCATCCATCATTTAAAACATGGGAGCAACTTCACCTTCTCCCCATACACCATTCAAAATTGGGACAACTTCATATTCTCCCAATCTACATCATTCAAACACTGGGGGTGAATTTCATCTTCTTCCAGGTCATCATTCACAATTGGGGTTTTACCTCCTTCCACTTCATCATTCACAACTGATAAAATTCATCTCATTTCCATAAAATATTTATGATTGGGGGATTTTTCTCCCCCTCCTAAATGATTTTGCAATTTGGGGATTGCATTCCCTTTTAGACCACTTCTACGCTTAGGAGAGGATTTTTCCTCTTTCCAACCATAGTTCCCTTTCATGGAGTTAATCCTCCTTGCACATTCGCACTTCATCACCTCTCATCTAATCATTATGGTGCCACCCAACATTGCACTCACAAATACATCATCAACAATTCATTCAACAGCAACAGGTTTTGCCACAAATCCCATGGTATTTGGCCATCATAATCAATCACCAGGGTCAAAAGGTTGCATCCTTTGCCTTACCCTCATCAAACCAAATCAATCACCAAGGTCAAAAGGTTGCATCCTTTGCCTTACCCTCATCAAACCAAATCAATCACCAAGGTCAAAAGGTTGCATCCTTTGCCTTACCCTCATCAAACCAAATCAATCACCAAGGTCAAAAGGTTGCATCCTTTGCCTTACCCTCATCAAACCAAATCAATCACCAAGGTCAAAAGGTTGCATCCTTTGCCTTACCCTCATCAAACCAAATCAATCACCAAGGTCAAAAGGTTGCATCCTTTGCCTTACCCTCATCAAACCAAATCAATCACCAAGGTCAAAAGGTTACATCCTTTGCCTTACCCTCATCAAACCAAATCAATCACCAAGGTCAAAAGGTTGCATCCTTTGCCTTACCCTCATCAAACCAAATCAATCGCCAAGGTCAAAAGGTTGCATCCTTTGCCTTACCCTCATCAAACCAAATCAATTGCCAAGGTCAAAATGTTGCATCCTTTGCCTTACCCTCATCAAACCAAATCAATCGCCAGGGTCAAAGGTTGCATCCTTTACCTTGTCCTCATCAAATCAAATCAACTACCAGGGTCAAAGGTTGTGTCCTTTGCTTTACCCTCATCAAATCAAATAAATCATCAGGTACAAAAGGTTGCATCCTTTGCCTCACCCCATCAAATCGAGTCGATCACTAGGTTCAAAAGGTTCCATCCTTTTGTCAAAGGCTACACCCTTTGCCTTACCTTCATCACAATGGTATTTTTCCAAAACACTAGGTTTCTCCAAAATCCTCAATAAAATTTTGGAACATTCTTTCTAGAATCTCTTAGCCCACTAGGTTTCTCCAAAATCCTCAGTAAAATTTTGGAACATTCTTTTATTAGAATCTCTTAGAAAAAACAAAGGTTTCTCTAAAAACCTCAGCAAAAACAATCAACACAAAGGTTTTTCCAAAAACCTCAACAAAAACAATCAACACAAAGGTTTTTCCAAAAACCTCAGCAAAAACAATCAACATAGGTTTCTCCAAAAACTTCAGTAAAATTTTGGATAGGTTTCTCCAAAAACCTCAATAAAAATTTGGATAGGTTTCTCCAAAAACCTCAGTAAAAATTTGGATAGGTTTCTCCAAAAACCTCAATAAAAATTTGGATAGGTTTCTCCAAAAACCTCAGTAAAAATTTGGATAGGTTTCTCCAAAAACCTCAGTAAAAATTTGGATAGGTTCTTCCAAAAACCTCGACAAAAACTTGGAACTAGATTTCTCCATAGCATAGCCTAGCATAGCATAGCCTAGTCATAGGCGTAGCATTAGCCTAGATTAGCATAGCATAGCCTAGTCATAGGCGTAGCATTAGCCTAGCCTAGCATAGCATAGCCTAGTCATAGGCGTAGCATTAGCCTAGAATAGCATAGCATAGCCTAGTCATAGGCGTAGCCTAGCATAGCATAGCATACATAGCCTAGCATAGCACAACAATTTTTCACTTCTTTGTCCTCACAAATATTTTGCTTCCATGAACAACCTTCCTTGCTTGTACATTCTTGTACATGCGACATCGAACACAACAAACATCCACAAAACAAAAACAACAATACAAACAAATCAAAATCGTCCATTGACGACGTATCTTGCATTTCATTTTTCTCCTCTTCTACTTCTTCTTCTTACTTCCTCACGTAGTTGTATGGTCACACTTCGAGCGGCTACATACCTACGTTGATCTATTGTTCTTCTATCTTCCTTTGACTTTGGTGATCCCCTCATCTTGTTGGTTACCAATACCTATTTCTTCTCATCTCTTCCATCTGTGAATCCCACCTGCTCACCCTTCTACTTCTTGTGATTACTACATGCATTCTCACAAGTCACAATTTATCGTCTATTATACACACACCCCACACGTTGGGGCAATCGCCTACTTCATTTCAAGTTTGTGCATTATTTTTTTGAAAATGCACCTTCAATAGGAGTAATACATGCACTTGTTAGCATCACCACCTAGATGTCCATTCCCCCTTTTCAGGATCAGGGTATACATAGGTGTCGTGTTTAATTTTGACTACTCCATAGTTTAGGCAATCCAATGTCACCCATAGCTACTGAGTCTTGTACATTCTTCTTATGGTCCTTTAGGCTGGTTCAACTTCTCTCATGAACTGCTCACAATAGGTTACACATTAAAAATTTTGAGCCTAGGAAAGAGGACATCTTGAGTAGATATCACCATCTAGCGAATGGTATCCCCTGCTCATCCTATCACTTGCATGGTCAACATACGACCTGGGGATAAACAAAGGGATCAAGCATAAGAAAAAGGTAAGAATAGGGTAGAAAACAAACACCAATGCCCTTAGAATAGACGAAAAAACAAATCATCATAGAATAGCAAAAAAAAAAAAAAAAAAGAGCACTACCACAATAAAATAGGTCAACACTAGATGACGGGCAAAAAATAAAAGGAAACACCTCTTGATATCACCCATGTTATGCTTATATCTTTTGGTCCTTAGGTTCAACATAACACCATGGGATGATTTCCATCACTAGCAATAGGCTCCAAGAGCCTGCCTACCAATGGAATAATCTTACAGGTGGCAACATATCTGTAACATTAGCATCTCGCTTTTGTATAGATCACTATTGCGGACGGATGAGCTAGCTAGTTCGGTAGCATCTACAACGGGTTAATCCTACCTCCCTCAAAATGGATAAATGAACCTTACACATGCACACACATAGGTCCAAGACAAACTTTGAACCAGCCCGATTATGTTATAAGTTGCCACAAAACTTGTATAGTTAAGGGTCTGAGATTTGATTGTCACAACTATGTTGGTCAAAACCATTACACATGCCTTACATTATCCACCTTCCCTTAAATCATGGAATGGATCACATTCATATAGGTACATGCAATGATACACGTGCTTCCTTTACGCATTTCAGTCCTCTCATACATGCATCATCGCATCCAGGTTACATACATTTACTACAAAATTCATTTATATCAAACACATTTCACAAACATGTACACATTACATACACATAAAATCACATACATTGTATGTAGGCACAACACAAAATCATCATGCGCACCCTTCACAAGGCTTGCAATTGTGCGCTTATCATTGCTAAAAGTAGGGTCATCTTTGGCCTAACTTTTCACCTCTAAAATCATCTCCAAATTTTCCAAATTACTCCCAAAACCCTAGGAAATCAGACAAATTTCTTCTAAAACCCTAGGAACCCTCCAAAATTGTCCTCTATTTTAATTTTCAATCAATTTCATCATGCATTGGTATCTTATCAATCGCTGCATCATCAAATCACCACATTTCATTCGCCTCATTTTTTATTCCTCGTTTGAAGGGGTATTCATATCCAAAAGTCAGATTTGCATGCAACCACAACATCAAAAATCCAAAAGCGCGATTAGCGCATTTGTCTACAAATTTTTTGTTGAAGATTATCATACAAAATAATCTCAATCCCAAACTAGACATGGGTTACATCACGAGAGCTATGTGTTTCAATGGAGAAGTCAATCTAGCATTCTTGTACGTCGAGTACATAATGAATGATACATTTGACGTAATCCTAGCACAACATTTAGAGTATTTATATCTAGAATTCATGGAGCATCATGAATGACACGTTTGAATAAGCTAAATGTCCCTTTAGTTCAAATGGTTTGACACTTGTCACCATGTTCTCATCAATCAATCAACAACAAATATTTAGTTAGGCTTTTGTCCTAATCATACTTTTGGACCACATTGATCTGGTCGCAAAATCAAAGCAGTCAAAAGTTGCCATCCTCAAGCAACTAGTATGGCATTGAAAATGTCATATGGACTCAACAAAATCATAGCGTTGCATTCGCAATCATCCATTTCCATTCACCAACATTATTTTTATTTCTTTCCTCTTCTTCTTATTTCCTTCCTCTCTTCTTTTCCCTGGACATCCAGTTAATGTTGTATGGTCACACTTTGATCGACTACATACCTTTGATTGGATTCCATTCTTTTCCCTTCTCCTTCTTGGCTATCGATCAATGTTGTATGGTCACGCTTCAAGAGGCTACATACCTTTGATTAGATCCCATTATTTTCCCTTCTTCATATTCTACTTTCTCCCATCACATTTTTGTATTAAACTGTGTTCCACATAGTATAGTACAAAAAGGGGCAAAATGTAGACACCTAAAAGTCGCACATTCTCAATCATAGGCCATCATAGACCATCATAGGCCAACTTAGTTGTTTGTAGGCACAAAATCCTATAAAACTACACCAATTACATCCAAAACACCTTCTATTCATAAAAGGGCTACCTACTAGCTCCCTAAGGCCACTTAAGCCCTTTCCTATGCCTAATTAGGGCTCCCATGGGACCATTCCCTCCAAAAACCCTAATTATGCTAATTACAATTCTAATTTGAAATTCACTTTTCACTTAAGTACACTTTATCATCTAAATAGGTTTACTTAGGGTTCTAAGCCAAATTAGCCCTAGTTACATCCTCACACATGTGTGCACCAAATTAGTTAGGATATTTCCTAACTCAATCCTAACCTAACCTAGGAATCAATCAATCCTAGTTAATCCTAATACCTCCTCACACATGTGTGAGGATAGGATATTTACCTTAGGGCATGTGAGAGGGTGACTATGCATGACACCTCACAAACCCTAACCTAACCTAACCACCTTAGGACTTGACCTTAGGGTTTAGTACACCTAACCACACCTCCTACACCTTGGTTTCTTCTATAAATAGAAGACCAAATCCTTCATTAAACAGATCTCACTCTTTTGACTAACACACCCAGACTCTGCTAAAATTGCTCTAGAATACCTTCTACCAATTTTGCATCCATCACACATCAAAAAGTACTACTTGGATCAACTTCACCACATAAATCTTACCTCAACACCCTACAGCTACTCTACAGCTCCAGATCAGGTAAGTATACTTTGCTTGTGGTTTTACAGCATTTCCTTTAGTTTTCAATACATTCTTACATGTCATTTTGTCTGTATAAATATGGGGTTTGATCCATGATAGGCCCCCAAATGCACTAACGCATTTGTGCAGGTTTACACAGGTATACTCAACATTCCCAAGCATCCAATCGATGGCACACATACAAAGAAGCCCACCTACACTGAGGAACGCAAGGAGACCATCGAACGTGGTTTTCATGCACTTCACAAAGCTTAGAGGACATAATACAATAGGTTCAACATATTACCAAGGAATTATCTATTCAATATGATTCTGATTTAGGGATGAACATGCTTGATGAACCTAAGGAATGTGTCTCATTAGATTTTAAAAACTCTCTTGAAGTACCTTGCACCATTCAAAATAAAAAATTGGCAAAGGAAATGCAGTGTTAGATGTTAATACCTCTACCATTAATAAGGAAATACTAGAAAATGAGTAGGACAAGTCAAAATCTTATGTAGTAGAGATAGAAGAGGATAAATTTGATGAAAGAAAGTTGTGAAAGAATATTGAGGAATAGAATAACAAGACCTACTCCCGATATAGGTAAAAAAATAAATAAAAACCCTCTAATTTCAAGTGAGATCGAGGGAAGCAAGAGGAAACAAAGAAAGGAACACAAACTAAGTTGGTTGAACTTCTCTTTACCAAACAACAAAATGATATTGGTAATTTGCAAGCAATTCTAGTAGCCCCTAATGATACATGATTTTCACCTCATGGAATATAATGGGTGCTAATGCCCATCAAAGCAAAGGTGTACTGGGGACCTCTTTTTAAGTAATAAGATTGATATTCTTTGTATCTAGGAGATTAAAGTGGTGAAAGAAGAAGTTTCCAAAACTATAAATAAATATGGGTGATATGTGAATGGGATGTTATGGATTATAAAGGAGCAATAGGGGGAATTCTAACTTGTTGGAATCCTACCAGAACCTCTTGTGTAACAATTCATAAAACTAGGTATCAAATAGCCTCTTTAGTCACGTGCTACTTTACATTTATTCATTTCATACTTATTAGTGTCTATGGACCTACAACTCAATCAGGTAGATTAGAAGTTTGGAGTAGAATTGAAGCCTTTATGAGAAGTAAATGCTATGAAACCTGATTCATGATCATAGGAGATTTTAATGCCATAACCAATTTGGATGAAATATTTGGAGGAATTATGAAACTAACCCAAATTATGAGATATTTCTTAGCTTCTATTCAAAACAATAATCTATGGGAGATTGAGTTTGAATAAGACAATTATACATGGAACAACAATAGGAGAGACCGGATACTAATAGCAAAAAAATATATAGATGCATACTCTTAGATCATTAGCTAGATGAAGGGACTTATCCTAAAATTAATACCTTGACAAGGATTGGTTCATATCACTGGCCAATAAGATTTAAGATTATGGCAAGTGAATTAAATAAAGATCATATTTTAAATATGAGTAAATATGGGAAGACCATCCTCAATTTATCAATATGGTAGCACAAACATAGAATTATTCAGGAAATGGTGAGTTGTATAAACTTCTAAATAAAATTAAATCAATAACATCTAGATTAAAATAATGGAACAATAACACTTTTGGAAATATTTTTTAGAAGAAAAAACTTAAAGATAAACTTTCAAAATTCCAAAAAGGTGATCATAATAATTCAAGCTCGAAAGAGCTACAAGCTACTACAATGGTAAGGGCTTTTGTATCTATTTGAGAGGTCCAAGGTTCAAAACCCACTCATTATGAGGGATCTGGATCCCTCATAAAAACCTGTGTAAACACATTGAACCTATTACAAAAAATCCAAGCTTGGAGAAAAGGGAGTTGCTTAGTGAATATCATAATATTTTGAGTAAGGAAGAGAAATTTTGGAGATTAAAATTGAGACAAACTTGGTTAAAAGGAGATAAAAATACAATTTTTTTCATAGGATGGCTATAGTACAAATATCAACATCTAAAATTAGTAGAAGGGATTTGGATTGAAGACCAAAGTGAAATTAGAAAGAAGGCAAGGTTTTTTTATCAAAGGAGTCTAAAGTTCTTGATGATAAACTTCTAAAAGAAGTACCTTCAATTATAATAGATGAATACAATAGGAAATTTATGGAACCTATTACTTTGGAAGAAGTTCATTTAGCTCTTTAATAAGGATAAATCCCCAGGTCCGGATGGGATATCTATAGCATTCTATCAATATACTTGGGATATAGTGAATGATTTTTTATTGGTGGCAATGGAACATTCTAGGGTAAAAAAATATATACCTTATAAAATAAATGCAATATATCCTACCCTAATTCCAAAAAAGAAGGATGCATATTTGTTTAATTCATTTAGACCTATAAGCCTATGTAATATGACATATAATATTATCTTCAAATGATGGCAAATCGGTTAAGACTATTGTTAGAAAATAGTCTAGGTTTAAGCCTATTGGGAGACAACTTCTATATGGGACCATAGTAGCTCATAAAGTTATACATTCATTAGCTTCAATAAAAGATAAAACAATGATCTTAAAACTTGATATGAGTAAAGCCTATGATAGGAATAAATAAGATTTTATTTTTGCAGTATTAGCAAAGTTTGGATTTGGGAAGAAATGGTTTATATGGATTAAATATTGTGTGTCTACATTTTCATATTCAATGTTGGCTAATGGGTTACTAACAGAATCATTTAAAACCAAGAGAGGTCTTAAATAAGGAGATCCTCTATCACCATATCTTTTCATTATTATGGTAGAGGTTTTGGATAGGAATTTGAAGAAGTATAACAAATATGGTCTTATAAGTAGACTTAAGGCTAGTAATAACATCGATAACATCACCCATCAATAATTTGTAGATGATACAACCCTTTTTGGGAGGTAAAGGATAAACGAAACAAGAGATTTGAATTACTTGTTAAAGTAATACAAAAGAGAATTAGGAAAAAAAGTTAATACGAAAAATCCCAAAATTTACTTCCTAAACACTCCAACTAAAATCAAAGTAGGGATATGTAGGTTACTCCAAATGGAGGAGGTAAAATTTCCAACAACTTATCTAGGGATACCCTTACTTGAGGGGAGAATAGAATTATGGAATATAGTTATAAGTAAATTTTAGAATAAAATACTGACATGGAAAGGTAGATGGCTATTGTAGAGTGGGGAAACAATCCATCATGTATGAATCTCTATGGATCCATTGGGAGCTGAGGTGACCGTAGGGCTATTGCGATTATTTAAACTTAGGGGTTGGGGGATCAAAGGGTTCACCAAGAATGGTTTTAGGACTCACTCCAAGTCTAGGATGGAAGGTTTGATATATTTATTGAGCAAACACCAAATATTGGTCTTACTAAGATCTAAACTATAGAGAATTAAAGAACAATGTAGGACAAACAATGATGCAAGCAAACAAATGACTATTTATAGAGTGATTATTTGATTCAATGAGGACTATTCCTAATTTTGTAAGAAAGTAAATTTTTTCGTTCCAATAAAAGGTCCAAGAGAGTGCACAAATAAAATTGGCCTAAATGCAACTATGCGCTTTTCTTCGTTTGATGCCTATAAATGAAACCCTAAATATAATTTTCTAATCTATCAAATTTAAGTTCTCTTCTTCAATTATAAAAAATAAAAATTATCATAGACACTCAATTAACAACCTAAAATATCTCACAAAGCACTTACTTGACCTGATGGTTGATCCTAGTTGAATTCGTGCCATGTAAATCCCAATTGTGAATTCGATCAAACCTACAAAACAAATTCAAAATCTTGGAAAAATTGATCAATTTTTGGGTACCAGATTAGGATGCTATGTGATTGATCTTGGAGGCACATCAATCAAGCCCTCTTGGTCCTTTCAGTTGACCATTCAAAAAATAAAATTATTGTTGTCCTTTGGGAACAAGTAAAAATAAGATATAGTAGTGTGGAACAATGCAAATAGAGTGCAAACAGAATGGATGCAATAGAAAACAGTATGCAAATGATATCCTAGGGTTTGGGGAGAAAAAAATTTCCCCCAATCTATTGTGACCAAATTTGTGCCCCATAATTAGAGGTTACAAATTTAGAAATAAAGGAGAAGGTGGCGAAACCAATGGTTTCGTCGAATTCACACCCTGTAAGGGTGGAGCACAAATTTATGCAAGAGTGCTTAAGAGCTAATTTATGAATGCAAAATAAATTTTAACACTAATAATTATCAATCTAAGAGCTAATAAATCCACAAATAAAACCTAACAAGCCTGTAGATGAAGCAAGAGTAGAGATAGCCACGAAAGTGGAAGATATTTTATATTTAAAAGGCAAATGATGTACTCGATCTTAAAGCTTCTCCACTTTTTTATCCTAAGTAGAAAAATATAAAAAATACACCAAAAGCAGAGCACATGAGCATTCCCAAAAGCATCAAATCTTGAGAGCATGTATATGATGATTCCAAAAACTTACCAATTTTGCTTAGGAGAAAAAGGGAATCCAATCCTTCTATTTATAGGAGGTTTGGAGGGGTTTAGGTAGGAAAAAAAACAACCTTGGCCAAGAGCCGACATCATAAAGGTTAGCCCAAAACTTGGTTTTTTCAAGAGAAAAAACTTAAATTTTCTGAATTTGTGTCCCATATTGGATGACCACGAATTTGACAAGACCAAGAGAAAAAGTAAGGAAAAAGGAAAAAAAGAGGTCCAAACCTACACTTAGAAATTTGGAGGGGTTTACTAGGGATCTAAGGGGAAAATGAATCATTTTTATGGGTCAATTTTCCATGTCTACATTTACCCCCTCTTTGATGCATTTATGGCCTAATAAATGCGTCAAAGAAAGATGTAGACACCTACATGCAAAAAATGATGAACACAAAAGGGGTGGTAGGTTTAGATGAAGGGTGTAGACACCAAAATCTAGCCACTTGTCCTCCATCCTTGCTTTCCCGCCATTTTCACCTATTATTTATATATATTTATTATATATATTTAAATAATAATATTTTATATATTATATTATATATATATTTAATAAATATATATTTATATAAATAAATCAATCCCAACCATCCAATTTCATTTAATCTCATCCATCCACTTCCCTCAATCCATGCCACACCCTAAATTTAATATCTACCCTTAGATGTGCTTTAATCTCAGCCACACGATTAGTGTCGTTGAAACCCTAGCATGCCCTAGGTTAGATTATAAATAGGAGCCATTTTGATGGCTCAACCCCTAAGTGCCTTAAGTATTTTTCAAATTTTTTGAATTCCTTGAGTTCCTAAATCTCCAACCAAGCCTTTTGTGCCCTAATCCCATTCCATCCACCATATTCCCTACTCCCTCACTCACCATCGTCACCACCGCATCCTCGCGCCCTCGCTTGATCTACTTTTGCAGAATCCTCCCTCATCTGCTAAGCGCCTTTGGGTACTTTCTATCAACACCAAGTGCCTTTAGGTGCCTCCCTACCAATCCTGAGTGCCCACAAGCATTTTTTACATCTGCCAAGTGCCCGTGGGCATTTTACATAAGCCCTTTTGAAAGCCTCCTACCTTCGAGCGATGCTAGGGCACACCTTCACCATCGACCTACACAAATATCTAGTTATCAAAAGACAACCAACAAGGAGCAAGGTAAATCATTATTTATTTTATTAATTTCAATATCTCTTTATTTGCTTACAATATCTTATATGATAGTTAGGGTTTTTATTAATTTCTGAGGGTCTCACATAGTGGAGCCCTCATAATTATTACTAACTCTTTTATTATTTTTATGTGTGCAGATCTAGAGATTCATCAACATTGGATAATTGTTTAAGCTGGAGTGGCCCAACTCAATGGATATCTGAAGCCCACTCAACTCTATTGGGAGCAAGAACGAGTTTTACAGACACCACAAGCATTGTTAGCTAGGGTTTCAGAGAACCCTAGCATTATTGTATTTATTGTATCTGAATAAACTATGTAAAACCCCTATTTGGGGTCACATTTGATTGTACTTAGATCCCCCAACAATAATAATATCAGATCTATTTCATTGTGCAATTTCTTGTGTTATGTGGTTTATTCATTTTTAGTTAGTTATATTTGGTGTTTCATTTTTGTCTTCACAAATGGTGATCATGGTGGGACCCCCTAAGGGTTTCATTTTTTGATTTATCTTGAATTCTAACTTGTTTGTTGTCTTATTTTGTAGATTTTTAGAAGCGTGAATCACGCATCTTTCATTGGATCTAGGGTTTTTGAAAGTTCGTAGAAGTTGCAGAAAGAGCACGAAATGCCCAACGATGCTCAAAGGTCATTCATAAATACCTAGAGGTATTCTAAGGTCATACAAAAACATCCAGATGTATTTTAGGAATGCCCAAGTGCATTTTATAGTGATTTGAAACAAATACGTAGGTTGTCAGTAAGTCTGTTGTCTAAAATCCA
Organism: Wollemia nobilis; assembly: GCA_028583015.1. NCBI lineage: Eukaryota > Viridiplantae > Streptophyta > Pinopsida > Araucariales > Araucariaceae > Wollemia > Wollemia nobilis. The sequence continues at coordinate 1,534,845 of JAQPPZ010002678.1, forward strand.
AGTTTCTATTTTTACGTATTTTGGGTTCTTTGTTGTATTTTTCAGATTCTAAGCATAAAATGAACAATCATTAAGTAATCTAGAAAATAACTCATTCTAGTTTGCATTTTTAGGTTTGCATTCATTCACACATTCTAATTAGGGTTTATGTTTTTAATGTATTCACAAATATAAAATGTTGCATTTTGTTTGCATCTGAATTGAGAAATTGCATAACATAGTATTGCATTTTAGGGTTAGAAATACCTTCTTTTGTTTATCTAAGTAGGAACATCATTAGGGTGCCAAAAGTATCCCTACCAATTGGGTGATTCCAGGTAGAGGGGTGGATGAACCCTCCGGTTGTTATTTAGATAGGGGGTCTTAAGCGGTGTACTTCACACCCTTTGGAGAACTTGGCATTCTCTTGTTGGCTTCTAATTTAGATCTATGAAATTAGTTGTTTCTAACATTGTTTGTACACATTAATAAACAAAAAATTTAAAAGGAATTCACACACAACACGTTTCACTCAAAATAGTAGTGGTTGGATTTCATCACCAACCATTGCTTGAGATTTGGTGATGGTGGCATTCATCTCCATCCACCAATCTCTACCCATAGAAACCATAGGATACCCCCGAGCAAACTTGTTGGATTTCATCACCAACAAGAATCTCATTGCCCTATCTTCACCATAGTTTTTACCTTTGTTTCATTAAGCAAGATTAGAACATCAAAACACACAAGACTAACACATAAAATGAATACACATTAAAAAGGAGATAATCAATGAACAAGGTAAGCCACATTGGTTGAAACTTAGCATTGGTTGTTTGTTTCCTTAAGAATTTCAATTTTTGTGTTACATTTGATATTTTAATTTGTATCTTGATTTATTTTGCTTATGGTATTAACTAGAAATCAAAAGAAAGCTATAAGTCAAGATAACTTAATGGAACCTTCATCCACCTTCCCCACCACTTCTATGGTAGATTCCCTGAATGTGACATAGGAAGATTTATCTGTAGGTCCCTCACATTCTTTACCATCCATAGCCTTCCATATGGCCATGCCCCAAGAGGAGTCAACCTCCCCTACCATTGATAACCACATTACCCATATAGACATGGCAAGAGTAGAAGCTTTCATGAAGTCTTCTAATTATGTCTTAGAGTCTATTCCCAATTCACCTAGATAGGATTCTACTTTACAACAAGAGCCTATCTATTCCCAACCCCCATCCACCTTTACCTAGGTGTATACTAACCCTCTTTTTGAGGCATCAGTTGCACCTTCATCCCATGCATCCATTCCCCAACCTTCATGTGCTCCTAGCACCTCATATACCTCCACTTACACCAACCCCTTGTATGAAGCACAAGTCAATGTTGCTTCACAAGTTCCAACCTCACAAGTTGCCATACCTAGTGTAACTTGTACCCAAGCCACATCTTCCATACCATCTACCTCCATACCCTTAGCCTCTGATAGAGATATTAGTGAGGCATGGGAACACCTAAACAAATTGCTTAGACAACATCAAAATGCTCAACAACAAGTACAGGAAAACCCTAAGCCCTTACATAACTCTACTCAGACTATCCTTGTCAACCAGGGTCCATCATGGGCACCATAGTCTTCTATGGTTTCTATCCCTATTCCCCCATCAAGCCATACCATTACCCATCCTATTCCCATTGGCCAACCTAGCCATAACCTTCATCCATCAACATCATTCCATAATTCCCCATATTTTCATCAACAATCTCCCATTCATCATATTCCATCCAATTCACCTAGTCATCAATACCAATCTCCTCATCATTTAATCACTCCACAACATTTCTCCATGCCACCACAAACTCATCAGGTAATTCAAGGCTTCCACATTCCTAAGGAAGACCCTCGAATTAAGGCCATGCAAAAATAGATAGATCAATTGATGCAATTTACTCCTAGTTTTTCAAACCAGAAACCAACCTTACGCCAATTGATCAATCAACCAATTCATCCTTCGGTACCATCCCCGCCATATCCGAAAGATTTTACGATACCCAAGTTTGACAAATTTAAGGGAACTGAGGATCCCAAAGAACATGTGAGCACCTTTGTTCATGCATGCTTTAGAATTCAAGATGATAATGCTCTCATGCTTTGAAATTTTCCTCAAACATTAGGAGGGGATGCCATAGAATGGTACAATCAATTTCCAAGCCATAGTATCTATACTTTTGAGCAATTGATTGATCAATTCTTTGATCATTTCATCCTAAATGTTAAAAAGAAGATCTCATTGTCTGATGTCTATGCTTTAAGACAACATGATGATGAATCTATCTATGATTTCAAAAACCATTGGAGGGTTATCATCACTAAATTGCCATTCACCCTACCAATGGATGAGCTAATTAAGTTATTCACCAAGAGTTGCTTAAAACCTATCTCTTGGATGCTCCAACTACGAACTTATCAATCATTTGAAGAAGCTTTAGCTCAGGCTAGTGTCATTGAGGATATCAAAATCCAAGAAGGCATATTAAAGCCTAAGAAGAAAGAATGGCAAAACAAGGGCCAATACAAAAGCAACTATTTAGGCCAACAAAAATCAACATAGGCTACCCAAGCCACCCAATCCAATCAAGTCAATCAAGTGGTCATGAGCCAGTCGGTAATGGCTCAACAACAACCTATGCAACAAACACCACAACAAATTTCATATCATGTGGTCCCCTCAACAACACAAGCTCCAATAGTTCAAAACATAGTGCCAACTATGGAAAACCATCCTCGATGATAGTCTATCCAATAAAATTGCCAATACACCCCATTAGATGAGTCATATGCCTCCCTTTTTAGAAGGTTGTATGAGACAAATAAACTTGCTTTACCCGAAATTAGACCAGATGATCCCACCAAACATGGTAAAAATTATTGGGAATACTTATTTTATCCTTATCATAGGCAAAATGGGCATGACATCAACAATTACCATGTGTTTAAAAATATAGTCCAAGACCTCATTGACTTGGGGGCGATCAAGCTTGATAATCCCCTCACTCAACAAAACCAAAACCTTGGTATATTTCAAACACCACTTCCTCATCATGAGGAGGTGCAACCAAATGTAGAGGGAGCTAACACTAAAACTCCCCCTAACCAAGTCAATCACATTCAACAATACCAAGGGTTTGTGGGGGCCATTCATGTGGTCACTAGAGGTCAAAGGAATAACCAACAAAGGCAACCACCTCAAGCAAGTGTGTCACAACCTTCTACATCACCACCCATCCAAGTTTCCCCTAATCCTTCATCACCTATCCATATCCCTAGCCAATCGAATCCACCAAATCCACCCATCAATCATCCACCTCGACCAGTCATCTCATTGAGTAGCCGATTAACTACAAGTTTGAAAATAGCTTCCGCAAAATTGTCAATCTATGAGCTAATCCAACAATCTCCCCCACATCGTGAGGCATTAATGGATATTTTGAAATCCATCGAATTGCAATCACAAGATCCTAATGCCTTCAACAACTTTGTGGGGAGCATCCAAACATGCATGGAGCCTTCCATAACATTCTATGACTTTGAGATTAAGCCAATCTCATCGGAATCAGTAGACCCTCCATTGCATATCATGGCTCTAATTGACAAGAAGCCTTTTAAAAGAGTCCTAATTGATACCGGTTCCTCTATCAACATCATCACCACATCCGCTCTTCATCATTTGAACCTTCCTCCATCTCACATCACCAAGTCATCCTTCACCCTCAAAGCATTCAATGATGCTTTGTGTTCCACAGTTGGCACTATTGTTTTGCCCATCGAAGTAGGGGTTAAAATATTGCACACAATGTTCCACATCTTGGAAGGATCCATGGCATACAATGTACTCCTTGGAAGACCTTGGATGAGGGAAATGAGATGTGTCCCTTCAATACTACATCAATGTTTGAAATATGTTCATGAGGGACAAGTACATTGCATACTAGCAGACGTCGAGCCATTTAAGTATTGCAATTTCATCTCAAATCCTTATGAGTCCATGCTCCCTTCCACTCACATTTTTCTTTCACCATCATCCAATCCATCCACCACTTCACCAATCTCTTCATCAAAGGATCCCATTCTCGAAGAGCTCCCTATCACCAACCCTCATCAAGCTTCCACATCCCCATCATCATCATCATTGACTACATGCACATGTGGTCATAGTCAGTCCACATCATCAACATCACCATCATCCACATCATCATCATCCACTCAACAACCTTCCCAATCCAATCCATTGCCATCACCTAATGTTTCACAAGTCGAATTGATGGATTGTGAGATACCTCCATTTCCACCATTTCTCGAGCCATCATCTGACCATAATCCTTCCATGTCATCCCAAGTCGAGGTCCACCTCACTAATCCTGGTATTGGTGAATACGTGGTCCAAGACATCACCATCACACCCCTCACCATCCCTAGTGCTAAGGATTTTGATCACCCACGTGACCCACCTTTAGCAATAGGAGCAGTCTATAACATGGGTTCAACTCCAAATAGCATAAATTTTGTATATGGGGGGATTGATTCTTCATCAAGTCCAACTCCCATAGAAGAACCCAAAGAACCACAACTTGCCAATATTCCAAACATGATGGGATTCCCATCTCGATATTTCCACATTGTCAATTGGCAAGGCCATGGCCTAGGATTGCATGAACAGGGAGTGCATCAACCTATCGATGTTCCATATCAAGAGGTGCACGATCATTCAGGTCTAGGTTACCACCCACTTTCTACCACCTCTTCTCTTGAACAAGCCTTCCAAAGGCTTAACCTCAATTCAGGAGAAGAAGCCCTCCATCTCGATAATTTTGATGAGGAAATCTATGAAGAATTTGAGCTTATATCGATAATTTTAGATGAATCTGAAGAAGAATCAGAGCCCATCATTCCCCATACCGAACAAGATGAGTTTTATCTCAACATGTTCCCCATCCATGAGCCCATCTTTCGCTTGCTTCTTCCACAAGAGTGAGTTGCCCCTACTAGTGAACCACCACCTCCATTCCATTAAGCCATTCCATAAGCCAACTTGTAACATATGTACATAAAACAAAAATAGTGGTTTTCACCACTACCAAAAAAAAATAAAAAATCAATCAAAAATCAAAAACATGTTTTCTTTCTTTGCATTGCATATGTAAATATACCATTTAGTAAAATGTATTTTGTGTTGCTTGTTGTTGTTCAAGTTAACCAAGCCCCTAGCACCGATTCCTAGGTTCCATCCATTCCATCCAACCTTGTCCACCTTGCCCATAAGTCAACATGAATCCTGTTGATTTATTCACCCCACTCCGTAATCCATACGATCCAGCTAAGCCAATTCTAATTGACATAAGCCTTATTGATATGGACCAGATTTCCTCACCTCCAACCTTTGTCGAATTTTTCTTATCTAAGGAATTGTTAAGGGCTTCTGCCAACTACATTCCTCCATCCCCTCCACCTTCACCTTCACCTTCACCTTTGGATCCCAAGGTTTTCCAGGAAGAAATAGATGAGGATAAGCCAGAAGAGTTAGATGACATCATAGACTCTGATATTCATCTGATCCCTACACTTGAAAGTCTTCTATGCATGATTTGATTACTATATATGTATATATACATGGCTAATACACAAAAACATTTGCATACACTTCATTCATAACATTGCATTTCACTTGCATTCACATTCCAAAAACAATGCATTCACCCACATTTTGCATTTTACATTTCATAAAATTGCATGTCATACATTACATTCACATCCACATTACATATTTCATATAGGGATCATTTATTAAGTTCAAGGTCTTAATTGGTCCAACAAAATTCATGTTGCCTTAATCAGGGGCACCTTCACAATGTCATCCACACAATTCCACCAAGTCAAATTACCATTAGCACAAGCCACATTCACAAGTCCTAGGTGTTTTTGGTCACTCAGCCACTCCTAGTGTTTTAAGCAACCTCCAAAATACATGTCGAGTTCTTTTAGGACCATTACACATATACACTAAGAAAAATCTTGAGTTTTGGGAATTGACTCCAAAACATTCTTGAACCAAACACAATTTTCACATCTTAAAAACATCTTGTGTCAAAGAGGGATAACACCATACTTGGTATGAACCTTGAAGTGAAAAGGGTCATCCTTGCTAGTCCCATCATGCAACATAGTCCATAAAAATAGTGGTTCTCACCACTATCACAATTCCAAAAATAAAAGAAAGAGTAGAGAAAAATCCCTAACAAAAACTCTAAATCTTTTACATCACACACCACTGATCAATTGGGTTGTAAGGATCATACTACATTTCTAGTCAGACGGTTAGGTAGTCATCCCCAAAACTTAAGAGATCAAAAATAAAAGTCATGGACTATGGAGTTAGCCTCCACCGGAGCTATAGATGCTTGAATGGCAATGGAGTACGCTCATGCGTGGTGACATGTCTCTTTTAAAAGAGACCTCTGATCGCTCATACGGACAAGCTAGCTTCTTGGTTTCATCCATAATAGGTTTACCCAATTTACTCAAGATGAGTTAATGAACTCACTTGCACACACACTGGTTCTTGATTGTCTAGGATCATTACCATGCTCTTGATTTGGTAAATGAATCCACTGCACACACATTTGGTCCTAGAAGGATTAGGTAGTTTTAGTGAGTTTGTTTGATACCACTAGGATGTTTGAGTCTCTATAAAATAGGCAGTCTTCCATATCAACATCCATATCTTCTTCCATATCAACATCCATGTCAGTTCATAAGTCATTCATCCCATACACCACCAAGTTTGGTGCCCTTGATTAAACAACAATGCTAGAAAAATGGCCAAGAAAATATCTAAACTATAAATGATCATTAGCACATTTCATCTTGCATTAATCATCCATAACATATCATATGCATTAATCATAAATATAAACATGCATTCCACAAAAAGCATTCACACAAAAATATAACACAAAAGGTAAAAGCTATGTATATATATGTATAAATATTGCATGTACAATGAGTGCCCAAAGGCTACATACAATAGAGCACCAAGGCTCATATACAAAAAGTGCATCTAAGCACTAGATACATCCTCCAAGAGGACCCTTGTGACCTAGCAGGAGCCTCTAACCTAGAAGGAGCCCTAGACCTAGAGCTATGCCTAGACTCGCTACGCCTCGTACCCCCGAACACAGATGAGGTTGGAGGATTAGGAAGTGGAATATGATGTTCCATCAACCTATCCTCCAATACCTTGATATATCTATATTGAGACCTAAGGTATGCTATATCAACATTATGCCAATGCTCTCTCTCTGCTAGCTCTTCCTGGAGCCTCATGATCCTTGCATCCTGCTCCACCACCTACTGCTCTAGATGTGCCCACTCCTCCTCTCTCTAGCTTGGAGGTACATTTGGAACCTCCTCTGCATCCTCCCCATGTCATCCATCCCCACCTATCTTAGGAGCCTACTATGCTACACCCTTAACCCTCTACCTCAAACTATTAGATCAAAGGTGACACTATCGCTTGGGGGCCTCTTGGGTCCCCTCATCCTTGGGTCTCTTGAGTACCCTCATCCCTAGCCTCTCCACCTCCATCCCCATCAATCGCTCCTTGAGGTGGTACCCATGGTGGCTGAGCCATGAACCATGCATCATACTTCATGGTCGTCCCTATATCCTCCACATCTAGGAGATCCATCTCCTCATCATCCTCCAAGACCACCCTCCATGACTCCATGCAAGGTAGCCTGATCTCCTCTCGATGTCTCCTATACCGCACCAGCTCATCAGGGACATCCTACCTTAGCCCAAACTAGCGGAGCACTCATGAGAATTGGAAGTACTCCACCTCACTCCTATGCCTCCCAATCACCCACCTACCCTACCACACTCACCATAGGTGCTCTCCATCCTCGATCCACTGGGCACCCAACCATGGCCTCCATACCACTTGGGCGGATGTCAATCCAACCCACAACTCCCTGTACCACTGGCTCATCCTCACTGGATGACTTGGTTGCACCTCCTAAACCAATACCCATCACCTAGCATAGGGCTAATCCCTATCAAACTCCTCCACAAGTAGGCCCTCTAGTCGAGCAACCCTAAAATGCTCCCATCCCTAGCATTACAATAATAAGATGCATCCCAATCCCTTCTTCACTCACCTCATCACATCATATAACTCCTGGTATACCTGCACAAGTAAGGTGGGAGCCCATGTGTACACCTATCTCTTAGTGAGCATATCACTCACTACCCCTATCAAGTTCCAAGGGAACCTACACCTAGTATTGTTCGGGGCCACAATGTTGGCCAACACAAACATCACCAAAGCATGGAGGGGGTCTAACTCCTTATCCACATACATGGAAAAATAAGGTATGCCCCCACTCTCCACCTTCACCCCTACCATGCATCCCCAAACATCCTCATCATCTCTATATTTTGGTTGAGCTTGACCTCAACCCGGATCCCCTCCACCGGTACCTTGAGGATGCAATATACATCCTCCAAGGTAACTATCACCTCACCTATGGGGAGCTGAAATGTCCCCTTATCTGCATCCCACCTCTCCACCAAGGTAGAGAGGTACCCCTCATCGGCCCTCACCACATCCAATTGGGCTACCTCCACTAGCCCCACCTCCTCCAACAACTCCCACTCCTCATCCATAATCACCTTCCTCATCCCGGGGATGTAAGGTAAAAATCGGTGTCGAGCCTCCAAAATCCTAAGCTATAGCACAACACAAAATATTTGTTAAAAAAAAAACTTTGCACAATCCAAAAAGCATAATGTTACCTCCGCAACTCGTGCCCCATTCGTAGCCCTGATCCCTCCACCATATTTCTCCATCGCCATAGCTTCCGTGCCCAAACTTCAATACCTCACTTCACTCCTCACTTCCCCTCACTCCTTAGACACAACTTCTCAAACTCCCAAATGCACAAATGAGCTTCAATCTCACCTAGCAAGCTATTTATAGCTACTTCAGGCACTTTGGGACGCCCATGGGCATTTCCTGGCATGCTGAAGTGCCTACGGGCGTTTTTGCAGACAACGAGTGCCCATAGGCGTTTCGTGTCAACATTGAAAAAAGATAAAACTAGCACAAAATAGTAGCTTCTCCCAACCAAATCACTTCAAATTTCATCCATGCATACATTTCATCATTTTATCAAGTTTTGTGAAGATTCCAACTGATTTGGATGCATAATCATCGTTTGCGACCACATATTGCAAATTCACCAAACAAGTTACAAAAGCACCCCAAAACGGTCTAAATCTTCACAAAACGAAATTCATCATCATTTCCATCATTCATACATCATATTCACTTCATTTCACATCAACATTTGCATATTTCCCAAGTTCATATACAAATCCAAGTGAACCTTGTATCTAGTGTGTTATTCTATATACTTGGCGATTGTAGCGATTTGCATCCATGCAATTCGGTAAGATGAATAGCTTACCATAAGGACACTTTTCCATGATCATCATCACTTATCTCCTTGCTTGAGATCACAATCATATTTGATACTTCACATTTTGAGTGAAACCCTACCAAGAGCAATTTGCACAAACATTGTCATTGATGGCCTAGTTTGTGGGGCTTAAAACATGGATAAAATCAACTTTCATCATTACACATTTCCTTGAAAGTCATCATAGAGATAGGCACTAGCTAGGATGATTGGTTCCAATCGTAGGAATTATTCAACAGTCACTAGCAGGCCCTCCAAGGTTGACTCTTTTTATTTTTCTTTGCATCTTCATCTTTGCATATCAATGATGCCGAAAGGCAAAGTGTTTCAACAACATCGAATCACCCCAAAATTTGGGGCAACCACATTTGGTTTTGACTTTCCTGCAATGGGATACATCTTACATGATCATGGCATCTACACTTGGCAAAAATCCCTTCATCTGTTGGGGCATAAATAGATACACATTTTTCACACATCCCTTCATTTTTGGGGGCATAAACAGACACATCTTGCATCACATTTTCACAAATCCCTTCCTCTATTGGGGCAAAAATAGATGCATCATATTACATTATCACCAATCCCCTTCCCACCGTTGGGGCAAAAATGGTATCACATTTTACATCATTCATATCATCCACATTACATTTGCACAAGATTTTTCAATTGGCTCATGAGATTCATCCGCAAACTCATTCACAAATTGAGGGGGTAAGCTACACAGAACTCAAATTCTTTTATTCTTTTATCTTCAAGCTCATGTTCCACATCCCAAGAGAAGTTGCTTCTACACTTGGCCAAAATAGGTGTCTCATGTTTTTGCATTACCTTGTGTTTCACGCAATGTAGTACAAAAAGGGGCATCTATAGACACCAAAATCTAGCCACTTGTCCTCCATCCATGCTTTCCTACCATTTCCACCACCAAAACATAGTCATTTGCCCTCCATCCTAGATTTCCTACCATTTTTTCCTATTATTTATATATTTTCTATATATTATATATATATATATTTAAAAAAAAAAATTATATATATTTAAAAAATATATTTATATAAATAAATCAATCCCAACCATCCAATTTCATTTAATCCTCTGCCCATCCGCATCAATCCATGCCACACCCTAAATTTAATATCTACCCTTAGATGTGCTTTAATCTCAGCCACATGATTAGTGTCATTGAAACCCTAGCATGCCCTAGGTTAGATTATAAATAGGAGCCATTTTGATGGCTCAATCCCTAAGTGCCTTAAAGTCTTTTTTGAAGTTTTTGAATTCCTTGAGTTCCTAAATACCTGAGTCTTCAACCAAGCCTTTTGTGCCCTAATCCCATTCCATCCACCATATTCCCTTATCCCTCGCTTGCCATCATCACCACCACATCTCGTGTCCCCACTCAATTTGCTTTTGCAGAATCCTCCCTCATCTATTAAGTACCTTCAAGTGCTTTCTATCAACACCAGGTACCTCTGGACATCTCCCTACCATTCCTAAGTACCCACGGGAATTTTATGCAATTGCCAGGCATCCACAAGCATTTTATGTAAGCCCTTTTGAAGGCCTCCTATCTTAGAGCAATGCTAGGGCACACCTTCACCATAGCCCTGCAATAGATCCAGATATCAAAAGGACAACCAACAAGGAGCAAGGTAAATCAATCTTTGTTTTGATTAATATCAATATCTCTTTATTTGCTTACAGTAGTGTTGTATGATATTTAGGGGTTTTATTAATTTATGAGGGTCTCATGTAGTGGAGCCCTCTCAATTATTACTAACTCTTTTCTTTCATCTTCTATGTGCAGATCTAGAGATTCATCAGCATTGGGCATCGGAAGCCCACTCAACTCTATTGGGAGCAAGAACGAGTTTTAGATACCACAAGCATTGCTAGCTAGGGTTTCGGAGAACCTTAGCATTATTGTATTTATTTTATCTAAATAAACTATGTAAAACCCCTATTTGGGGTCACATTTAATTGTACTCAGATCCCCCAGCAATAATAATATCAGATCTATTTCATTGTGCAATTTCTTGTGTTATGTGGTTTATTCATTTTTATTTAGTTGTATCTGGTGTTTCATTTTTGTCTTCACAAAGGGACAGTGCAAAAATAGTGTCATTCCAAACACTTTTAAATTTTACATGCTTTAAGTGGTATTAATGACATTAATGCCCCTAAGGCCGAGGTGCCCCCTTGTGTTTTAGAAGGAATACTAAATTCCTGAAGAAACTTAAAATGATAGACACAAGAAAACTGAGCAACAAATATAGAGAAACAAAGAAAAATAATAAAAAAGAAAAGAAGAGATAAAAAGAGGGTTAAACAGGGAGGGAGGGTGAATATGAATTTATTTTCACTGCATGAGGAAGAAGAAAAAGCTTTAGAGAAAACAAGCAAATGACGCTTCCCACACACCATTTAGCCATTGTGAGAGATGAGGTCAGCACAGCAATAGAGCAAGCATAGGTAAGGATCAAATCCTAACTTTTAGACTAGATTTTACTCATTTTTTAAATTTTAATGTATTTTTTTATTTTTTAGAGGAATTCATCGCATGGGCGCTTGATATGAATTCAAGGGCCAACCATGAATTCGATCATACGTCAACGATGATCGAATTCGCACCCTAAAAATAAGAGGTGCAAATTCACAAAATAAGAGCAAAAATATGAGAAAGAGGGAGAGAAAGAGAGGGAGAGAGAGGGAGAGAGAGATAGAGAGAAGTTAGATTCACTTGCTTAAAACTTTACTTATGTTGCTTTGCTATTTTTTTAATTAATTAATATTTATTTATTATTATGATGAAACTGATAAAATTTTGTTAATGTTTATGATTGCAGCATGATGTACTTGAGAGTAGGGAGTGATGACCAACCTCTTTAGACGAGACTTTACAATAGCTCACAATAGGCAACAAAGACACTCTTCAGGTGGTGGGGCTACTACATATGGCAGAGATGCCCTAGGTAGAAATAGGTATTTTTTCCCTTAGATCCCTAGGAAACCCCTCAAAATTACTAAGTGTATGTTTGGATATTTTTTTTTCCTTTTTCCTTGCTTTTTGTCTTGGCCTTATTGAAGTCACAATCAAGATTTCCAAGGTGCAAATTCAGCTAGGATCAACTTTGTTAGATCTTTTAGGCTATTTATTGAGTGTCTATGATCATTTTTCTTTCTGTAATTAAAGAAAAGAACATAGATCTGATAGTTTATAAAATTATATTTTGGTTTTCATTTCTAGGATTCAAATGAAGAAAAGCACATAGTTGCATTTAGGCTAATTTTGTTTGTGCACTCTCTTGGACCTTTGCTTGGAAATAAAAAATACTTTCTTGCAAGATTAGTTATAGTCCTTACTTAAGAAAATGATCATTCTAGGAATAGTCCTTTTTTTGCTTGCATCATTGTTTGCCCTGCATTATTCTTTAATTCTTTATAGTTTAGATCTTAGTAAGACCAAACTTAGGTGCTTGCTCAATAAATACATCAAACCTTCCATCCTGGACTTAGAGTGAGTACTAAAATCATTCCTAGTGAACCCTTCAATCCCCTAAGCCCCCAAGTGTAGAGAACCACAATAGCCCTACGATCACCTTGGCTCCCAATGGATCCATCGAGAATTGTACATCGTGGGCTATTTTCCCCCTCTACATCCTTGGTGAACACAACATGAAACACATCCTTAGTGGTCATTTTGGAAGTCTTTTCAATTGGTTTCATTTTATTTTGATTTTAAACTATAAGCAAAACCATTTAAATATGTTTGTATAGATTAGAAAAGCTAAACAAAATCTTAATATTCTATTTTGTGTCCTTTGTGTTTTTGCATTACTTTTTCTCCCTTTTGCTTTCTCTTAGTCCTATGGCTCCAAACCTTAGGAATAAGTGAAATATTATAGATATAGAAGAGAATCCTCTATGCCATGAGGATGATCAGGTTGATAGGGATAATCCTAATCTAGAAGGAGAAGAGGACATAGATGTTAGAGTTACTATAGTAATTCTATATTATTACTTTATTTATGTTGTTAGGGTAGTTAGTTAACTACCTAGGTTAGTTACGCTATTGTTAGCATATATAATATTGGGTCTATTTTGTTATTTTATTTTAGACCTAAGTTGTTGATTAGATCCTATGGTTACGAGCTAATCTGGGCTCTAAAATGTATTATTTATATTGTTTCTAATCAATGGAAATATGTTCGTTTTCTTCAACATGGCATCAGAGCCAGAAGTCTGAGAGAGAGAGGAGGCAGCAATAATTTTTTGCAGAGCTGCTCTGAGGAAAATATTGCACAGCGGAAGCTTGCTGGAAAACGGAGTGAAGAAAAAAAAAAAATTTAATTTTTCTTCCCAGCGGCGTAGCACTAAGGCTGCAACACTCAGTTTTCTGTGCACATTTTTTTCTATGCATTTTTATCTCCCTATGCACGCACTCCCATGCATATTTTTTTGTGCATTTTTCCCTCCCTGTGCATGCACTCCCACGCACATTTTTTTGTGCATTTTTCCCTCCCCAGCAAGCCCTCCCACGAGCATTTTTTTGTGCGAGTCTCCCACCCCCCCACGTCACACGCCTCATGTGGACCACCCCCCCCACATCGCACGACTCCCATGCGACATCATGGCTTCCCCACCTCCCCCTCCCCTCAGTGCCACCGCTGCAGCAGAGGTAGTCATGGCCACCTGTCGTCGCCTGCAGCAGAGGCAGCCGCGGCCACCTTCCACCGCCTGCAGCCACGGCCCGCTACCACCGCCAACCAAGGAGGAAGCCGCGACCATGCGGTCACGAGGCGGACAGGCTTTCGGGACCCTCCTCAAATAGGAGGGGGTCCCTGATCCTCTTGGATCAGCCCGCTAGTCCACCTGGTGGTGGACTGAGCGGTAGGGCTCAAGGAGCCCATAGGTCGCAGGTTCCAATCTCGTCGACCCCCCCTCTTGAAAAAAAGGTAAAACAAATTTTGTCTTCTAAAGTTTTTTTTTAATTATTTTTTTTTTGTTAAAATTAAAAAAAATTGATTTTAATTTATTTTACATAGTTTTTAATTTATTTTTTAATAGTTTTTAAACTATATAAATTAAAATTAATATTTTTTTTAACTTTAAAACTATAAAATAATTATCAAATACTTTGTTGAGAGAATTTTTTTTTAAAGGGGGTATTTTTTTTCAAAAATCAAAGGGGGAAAGTGAGTAATTTTTTTGAAAAGCAAATTTGGCATTATTGTAAAGGTGCATTTTTGGCTGCGCTTGACACCTAGTGGGTCATTCCTATGGGCACTTTTATGTTGTAGGTTGCATTTTTTTTATTTTGCACTACTTCATTAAAAGTTAAAAAAAAAAATACAAATTCACTCCCTAAGTCCCCAAAATAATTAAAACCCATCCGTGCAATTTATTGCACTGCAACTTTCGGTATTTGTGATACCTCTGGCCAGCACTTACAGGTAAAGCTATTGTGATTGCACTACTGTATCCGCCACCTACTATAGTTACCAAAATGACATCTGAGCTTATTCTCTATAAATTGTTGAGGAGAGATAAGTTTACCATTTTGCATTTTTTTACTCCATCTATTACCCTAATAGTTCTTGTGTTTAGGCGTAAATCCTGACAAAAGTTTTGAAATCCAAAGTGTTTAGGGGAAGTTACGCCCCACGCATGAGGATTTCAGACTTTCTATGGTAGGTGCCATCAACAAGACTATTTCCTTTTAGTACTGCTTAAGTACCATGTATCATATGATCTCTAAAAATTACCTATAGTTTCCCTCACGTAAGGGCGGGTGATTTTTTTTATCTTTCTAAATACCTATAGTTTCCCTCACATAAGGGTGAGTATTTTGTATGGTATAACGGCCTAGAAAAAGGCATATCGAAAGGGGGACCAATTGGTGTTATAAGGAACCTTCACCATGTCTACAAAATTAATGACTGATTCTCATCAGTTGTTGAAAGGTCCTAATTACACACCATGGAAAAATAAGATGAAGGCCATCCTAGCAATGGATGACTTATGAGATGTTATATCTTGAGCAACAACAAGACCTTCATCTGCTGCTGGTGCTACAGCTCCATCTACTACTCAAAAATACTTTGACAAGAAAGACAGCAAAGCAAAAGTGGTCATTTTGCTTGTTGTGACTGATGAAGTTCAACCCCATATTGCTGACTGTGAAAATAGTAAAGAGGCGTGGGATGCCCTTAATACTATATATGAGGGAAAGAATGATTCCACTCTTCTATTTCTTCAATCTCAATTACACATTCTAAGCATGAAGCAAGGGGAGATAGTTGAATTTTTTCTTTGCAAAGTGTCTGAATTGAAAGCAAAGTTGAATTCTTTAGGAGAACCAATTGATGACAAGCTCCTTACCCCAATTGTATTGAGAGATTTACCTGATTCTTATCCGATGTTGATCACTTCTCTTCAGGTATCACAATGGAAAGTTACTTTTGTAGAATTGGTTAATATGCTTCAAGAGGAGGAGGCACGCCAACCACAGCAAGATGATTCTTCTAACACTACCCTCTACATCAACATAAAAGGGCAAAACTAGAAGAAGGGTAGTTTTCAGAAGGGAGGGAATTTTCAGAAGGGAGGGAATTCACAAAAGGATTCAAAAGGGAAACAAACTCAACAACCTCAATAGGAAAATAGATATTGCAAGATCTGTGACAAAGAAGGTCATGATACAAACAAATGTTGGCATAAGAATAAACAATCAAAATAGAAAGGCCGAAACAAACCACAAAAGAACAAATAACAAGTGAATGTTACTATTGAAGAATCTGACATGGATTCTAAGAGATCCCACAAAGTTCTCATGACTACCACAGTGTCCAAGCAGATGGATCCTATATGGTATGTTGATTCTGGAGCCAGTAAGCACATGACTGGTGACAAATCATGGTTTGAGTCTTTTGAGGCCAAAGAGGGAAAACCTGTCACTATTGTCGATGATAAAACCTACAAGGTTCAAGGAGAAGGTACTATTTCAGTCACTCTTCCTGATGGCAAGTGTCAAATTGACAAAGTTCTCTATGTTCCAGGATTGGCAAACAATTTTTTGTCAGTCACACAAATTTTGGACAAAGATATGGTTGTGAATTTGATCCTATTGAAGGGTCTAATAGGAAACTTACCTTTAAATCACATAACCATATCTTGAATTTCTTTAGGCAAAACAAGAAAATCCTAAATGAAGCCTTGGATATAGACATCCACTTTGAAGAATCTAGAACGTCTCATCATCAAGTCAATTCTCCTCAAAACATTTGCATCAATCCCTTGTTTGAATCTTCTCATAATGTTAATATGTTTCATAAACCTACATATGCTACTACGACAACCACCAACATTGATGGAATTTTGCAACCTCATCCAACTAGTGGCATACCCAAAAATAACATTCAATTTCCTTGTTTCAATAATGTTTCTTCTCTTACCCCGTAAGGGTACGAAGGTCCAAGGTTCAAATCTTGGGCCTCACCAGACTAAATGCTTGTCCCTTACCTGGTGATTTTAGCAGTGTAAAGGTTTAAAATGATTGTGGCATAGTGGTTATAGGGGTGGACTACATGAAGATCTATATGGTGACTTCTAGGGTAGACATCACATAATATTATGGTGGCCATAAAAATCTGGATAACCTGTCTAGATTTGTGGCGGCTACCGATTCTACCACGTAAAAAAAAATAATGTTCCTTCTCTTAACATACCTTCTTTTGTTCCACCAAATGCAAATTCTATCCCACAACAAGATGTTACACAAAACATCCCATTCGATAACCCATATCATAAAAATGTTAATGCCTCAAATATTAACCAAATTCCTTTTCAATACCCTACCTATAACCTGCCCTTAGGGAATCTAGGTGTATTGCACAACAACAATCCAGACATGCAAATTTTGACAAGTATAGTGAAACAATTGGCATTGAGAATGGATACACTTCAAGCTCTAAGTTTTACTTATAACTATAAGGAAATGTGCAATCAACCCCTAGATCCTATGGTAGCCTCTAGGCCCTACCCCAAGCATTTTTCAATGTCGATCTTACCCATTTATAAGGGAATAGAGGACCCTATAGAACATTTAAGGATATTTAGAACAACATACCATGATATTATATATGATTATATTGTTGGTAAAAATATTTCCTAAAAGCCTTGGTGGTATGGCATTGGAATGGTATTATCAACTACTTCATCATTCTTTGAGAAACTTTGAAGAAAAAGCAAAGTTAAATTTTAAAACAAATTAAATATGACAGTTTCTTAAAATTCTTGTCTCGATGGAGAAGTTTAGTTGGATTATTAAGGTACACCCTACCTCCTTAAGACATTTTAGAGATCTTTATTGGAAATTTACAAGTAGATATCATATGAGTTGGAAACAACCATTACATCTTTTGAACAAGCAAAAAAATTGTCAAGAAGAGTAGAGAAGTTTCTTATAATAAGAGGTCAAATCAAGTTAAGGAAATAAGAGGAAAGGACCATGAAAACCCAATATAACAACAAGCATGTAGTTGGTAACGAGGCAACTAATAACAAAAATACCAACAATATTAATACAGCTAGTACCTTATAGAAGTGGGCACTTACCAAACCCCAAAAACCCCCATCAAGAAGATTCACTAGACTCCACCAACCTATTTCATCGATCCTTGAACAACTTTTGAAAGCTAAGATGATCAGACTACCTCCCATAAGACAACCTGATACAACAACAGTTTGGTATAAATCTTATCAATGTTGTCAGTATCATAGAGTGGAGGGGCATATGATGAACTAATGTAAGAGGTTGAAACATGTGGTTCAAGATTTAATAGATGAATGTTGCCTTATTTTGGATGATTCCCAACCCACTCCTAACCATAAACCTCCAACTAGTCAACCTCCTACTCAATAGACACCAACTAATCAAGATATGGAGATCTTCCAAAATTCGTTACCCAATCACAAACAATACATAACTAATAAAGTGTCATATCATAATGTGCCACCTCCCTACAATAACATTGTGTTTATGATATCATCTACAACAAGGCAACAACCTCAATCTCAATCAACTTAATAATCTCAGTAGAAGACAATTTCTACATCCAACCAACCCTCTAGACCACCCTTAGTTCTTAATAGTACCCAAAAAAGGAGCACAAAATTATAAAAACCAACCTTAGTGTTGAAGCCACAATCAAAAGTCTCCGTCAACATCCAATAATAGTTAAGTAATACACCTACCAAGATATCCCTCTTAGAACTTCTATAGACTTCTCCTATTCATAGGAAAGCCTTGTTGAAGCTTCTAAGTCAACAATCTATCCCACAAGATCTTCCCCCTAGTAACCTAGATAATGTTGTAGGTACTCTTGGGATAAATCATATATATTTTTATGATGACGATATTCCTTCCTTAAACTTACAAGGGGATTCTCTCCTTTACATCACTTGATATATTGAGGAGAAGTTAATCAAGAGGATCATGGTGGACAATGGTTCCTCCCTTAATATATGCACTTATAATCTCTTCCAAAATTTTGGACTTAAGGAGGAATATTTAACCAAATCTAATGTTATCATAAAATCTTTCAACAAGGCCTACGAGGCTTGTGTCATTTTATCCCTTCCCCTTAGTGTAGGACCCAATATCTTAAACACTTTGTTTTATGTGGTATCTTTCTCAACATATTTTAATCTTCTTCTCAGATGCCCTTGGATTCATGCCATGAGGGTTATCCCTTCTACTCTTCACCAATATTTGAAGTATGTGTGAATGCAAGAACACGACACTTAAAATAAAATAGCAAAAAATCAAATAATGCAAGTGAGACACAAAGATTGCACAAAAGAATGTATTCAATAATATGGGGGGAGCCGATAAACTCCTTTTATTACAATCAATGTTCAATGCCAATATTTGATACAATATATATTACAGTGGCGCTAGGGTTCTCTAAAACCCTAGCTAGTAGCAATGGAAGTGTCTTCAGATTTGGGTGTGTTCTTGATCCCAACAGGTTGAGTGGGCTTCGGATATCCAAGGTTGGGCCACTCCAGCTTCAACAACCATCAAATAAGGTGTGGAATTCGTAGATCTACATACACAAAACAAAACAAAGAGAGTTAGTAATACCTGTGAGGGCTCCACAGTGTGAGGCCCTCGAACATTAATAAAACCCTAGTTTAATAATAAAATAAGAGAGCATGCAAGATCAACAAATTACTAAATAGGATATACAAAAATGAGATTTACCTTGCTATTGATCAGTTATTGTAGATGGCGTCATAGATCTGTTGATGCAGCAGCTTCAGATTTGAGGTTTGTGGATGGCGGTAGGCTTTGGCATGCACTTGGTAGGCTCGGACGTGAGCTTCGTAGGCTCTGGTTTGCACCTAGTGATGTGGTAGGCTCTAGAGAGCACCTGGTAAGATCTACAGTGAGCTTGGCAGGATCTAGCATGCACCTGCAGATAGGGCAGGCTCTGGAGAGCGCTCGATAGGCTCTACAGTGAGCTTTGCAAGCTCGAAATAGTGCTTGTAGGGTAGGGTGAATCTGCAGAAGTAGATCGAGGGGATGGCGATGAAGGCGATGGATGGAGGATGGTTGTGGTGGTGAGGGAGGATGAATGGATGGTAGCTGGAATAGCAGAAGTATTATCGATGGACTAGGGCTTCAGATCTTTAGGATTCTATGCTAGGGCTTCACCAATAATTCCTCCAGGGTGCAAATGTCTAATTCTCCAAATTCCAGTGTTCCAGGCTTTGAGCATTTACAAATGCTCTTACTTATAATTCAACTTAGGGTTCTCTTAGGGTTTCGACTTGACACTTTTTAATCGTGCGGTTGAAATTAAATTGAATCCTAAGGTTGAGATTGCTTTTTGAATGTGGCATGGATTAATGAAGATGGAGGGTGGAGATTAAATCTGATCGGATGACTGAGGTTAATTGAGTTTATTTATATATTTTTTATAATAAATATATTAAAATATAATAAAATATTATATAAAATATAAAATATTATTAAAATAATCCCAATTAGGCTAGGAAATGGCGGGAAGGTGGAATTGGGCCAAATAATTGGTGGGAGAGTAGAATGGAAGACAAGTGGGTGGTGGGATGGTTAGGATGGAGGTTTAGTGGCTGTAATTTGGTGTCTACAGATGCCCCTTTTTGTACCATGTTGCGTGAAACACAATATGGTGCAAAAACATGAGACACCTGCTTGGGCTATGGGCACAGAAGCAGCTTCTCTCTGTCGTTGGATTTGTGCACTGAAGTTGAAGACTAAAGAATTTTTGGAATTTGTGTAGCTTACCCCCTCAATTGGTGAATGAGTTACGAATGTATCTCACAAGCCAATTGAAAAATGAATGATGTAATGAATTTGTGCAATTGATGAATGAAATATGTGAGATGCAAATGATTGTGGATGATATGAATGATGTAAAATGTGATACCATTTTTTGCCCCAATGGTTGATAGGGGTATTTGTCCAGTGTAGATGTTATGATCATGTGAGATGTATCCCATCATGGGAAAGCATAATGTAATGTGGTTGCCCCAAAATTTGGGATGATTTGATGCGTGTTGAACAAGTTGTCGTAATGGCATCATTGAGTATGCAAGGTATGAAGATGCAGGCTGACTAAGTCAATGCAGGGGTTGGGTATTGACTGTGGAAATTTCTTCGCCAATTCCATGATGGAACCAATCAAACTTACCGATGTCCTATATTATGACTGTTGTCAAGTGAATGAGTGTTTGTGATTGTAGGTTATCTATGTTTTCTTGCCCCACAGACAAGGACATCAATGATTGATTGCGAGCAAATTGTTCTTGGCAAGGTTGCATTCAAAATGTGAGGTGCCAAATGTGATTGTGATTTCTGATGATGAGATAATTGATTATGATCATGATCAAGTGTCCTTATTGTAGATTATTCATCTTACCAAATTGCATGGATTATTATCGTTGCAATTTCCAAGTTTATAGAATAACATACTAGATACGAGGTTCGCTTGAATGAACTGGACAAGATAAAAATGATGAATGATATATGCACGATGATTGTGGAAGAATGCCTGATGGATTTATGCAATGATGATTTTTTTGATTATGGAGTTGATTGATTATGTTAGAAATGAGTGAATGAGCAGTCAAATCAACTCCACTATACATAAAATCGGGTGGGATGATGCAGTAGATGATGAAGAATTGTGGAATGTTGATTTTGTGAAAATTGGACTTTGTTGGATGCATTTTGTAATGTGATACATGCTTTTGATGAATTTGGCTAGTTCTCAAAAAATACGCATGCAAAACTATTTGTGATCTCACAAAATCAATATTTATGGTGTGTATGATGTGTGGATGAAATTTGGTGCATATTGGATGAGTGGAGCTACCATTTTGAGGGCTTTTGTCTTCTTACTCCTTTGTTGCTAGGTGCATGCTTATGCCTAGCATGTTCTACAGGCACCCGTGTGTGCCTACGTGATCCTGTAGATGCACAACAGTACCCATAATTTTTAGGTGTGGGTCTATGCCTGAATGCGCTAGTGAAAGCTATAAAAAGCTTTTTGAGTAAACTTTTAGGCTCATTCATGCGTTGTTGACTTCGAGAAGCTGCGTCTGAGGGGTGGAGTGATTTGGTGAGCTAAGTGAGGCTAGTGGGTGTGTGTGCGGAAGTGATGGTGGTGGAAGGGCTTGGTGCTACTGGTGGAGTAGAGGCATCATTTGTCTCGGTAAGACCATTTGTTTCCTTTGTGCAAAAATTTGTTTTTATTTTGTTGCTTTCTTTTTTTTGAATTTTTTAAAACTAACAAAGTGTTTTTGTTTGTTGTAGCTGAGGGATATTGAGCCTCGACATCGCTTCTCTCCTCTCATTTTGAGGATGAGGAAGAAGTTATCAGAGGAATATTGGAGGTTGTTGGGTAGAGTGGGCTTAGAGGGAGTGGCGAGACTGGATGTGGTGAGGGCTAATGAGGGGTACCTTTCTGCTTTGATAGAGAGGTGGGACCCGGATAGAGGGACATTCCAACTATCGACTGGGGAGGCTACTATCACTCTTGAGGATGTGTATCACATTCTCAAGGTGCCAGTAGAAGGAGAGAAGGTGGTGGTTGGGAGGGATAAGAAGGTGGAGATGGAGAAAATGTTTGGGGATCGATGGTGGGAGGCCCGGATGGGGGATGGAGGGATATGCTACCTGAGCATGTATAAGGTGAAGGAGTTAGATGCGCTCCCCACTTTGATCATGTTCATGTTAGCGAACATAGTGCTACCAAATAGCACTAGTTGTAGGTTCCCTTGGAACCTATTGGGTTTGGTGAGTGATCTATTGATAGATCCTCAAGAGTATGCATGGGCACCGACCTTATTGGCATAGTTATACCGAGAGCTATATGAGGTGGTGTGGAGGGAGAGGAAGGGGATTGGGTGTAGCTTCCTCCTACAGTGCTGGGCTTGGGAGCATTTTGTGGTAGCTCAGCCCGAGGGGTTGCCATGTGAGTCATGGCGGATGGGTGAGCCTTATGCGAGGTGATGGGCGGTGGCTGAGGAGGTTCAGCCTAGTCAAGAGGTACACACTAGGTAGTGGTATCGAGACATGTGGTCGGGCATGACTCGAGAATATGTGATGTGGAGGCCATGGTGAGGAGCCATATGGGATGGAGATAGGAGGCAGCTACATCGGGTGAGGTAGGCTCGATGGTTGATTGGATGGAGGGATGAGGAGGTGGAGTACTTTTAATACTCATGGGTGTTGAGGTAGTTTGGTTTACCTCAGGGTGTTCTAGATGAGTCGATGCTATATCGACATTGGAGGGATGAGGGGACACTTCCCTACCCCGAGCCATGGCATGTGCAGCTAGAGGATGATGAGCAACTAGAGGTACCCAACGTGGATGATGTCGAGGTGACTCCAGAGTATGTGGAGTGGTTTGGTGCCCAACTAGTATGGGTGCCAAAGGTTGTTGGTGTGGATGCAATAGCTATAGGGTCGAGGTCAACTCCAAAGAGGATGAGGCCTCAATGATCGATGGGTCAAAGGTAGTCAAGGGGAGCAGCCCAATAGGCTTCAAAGGTGGACTTGGTAGAGGGGGAGAGGGAGGATGATGAGGATATGGGTGAGATATCCAAGGTGGCTAGGCTACGGGTAGAGTTGGAGCTACTATGAGAGGAGCGAGAGACTATGCTAGAGTCTCAGAGGGAGGCCAGGGTAACTATAGCTCGGCTAGAGGTAGAGCGGGCAACGACTATAGCTAGGGATCAAGAGACAGTGACGAGGCTCCAGGAAGAGATTTTGGTGAAGGAGCGATGACATCAGAAGGACCTATGATGACTTCATGCTAGTGAGGCATATGCACATTCCTTGGAGGATGTGTGTATGCAGCATCACATCACTTTGCCAGATCCTCCTTCATCGTCTATGGTCGAGTCATCGAGGCACACGGAGTCAAGGTAGAGTACTAGGCCGAGGGCTCCTACTAGGTCTCAGGGGTCTTCTCATGGATAGTTGATGTAGTGCTTAGATGCACTCTTTTGTACATGTGAGCCTTGGTGCTCCCTTTTGTAGCCTTCTTGGCATCTGATTGTACATTGGACACTTTATATATATATACATGGCTTTTTTAGATATGTGTGTTATCTTTTTGTGTGGATGTTTTTATGTGTTATGCAATGCTTTATTTAATGTTTTTGATGATGAATGCAAGTTAACCATGATGTGTATGCCTAATATTTATTTGAATGATGTATGCAATCTAATGATGTGTTATTAATGAGTATGAGTTATGGATGATTAATGCAAGTAAATGTATGAAGAATGTAATCTATATGTAATCTAATGATGATGTGTTATGTATGATTAATGCAAGTAATTGATTGTGATCTATATGAGAGAAATGCATGTTGTTCAAATGATCTTTTATAGTTCAAAAATGTTATTGGCCACTTTTGTTGTCCATTGTTTTGACAATCGGGAGTACCAAATTTGGTGGTGCTATGCAACTTGACTCACTATGAAGACATGGGTGTTGGCATGACAGAAGATATGGATGTTGATATGGAAGAAGATATGGATGTTGATATGGAAGAAGATATGGATGTTGATATGGAATGAGTACTGCAACATTTTCAAAAACTCAAACATACTAGTATTATCAACCAAACTCACTTGGGTTGTCTAACTTTCTTTAGGACCAATGTGTGTGCAAGTGAGGTTCAATTACCAAATCTTGAGTGTGACAATGACCCTATCTAATCAAGAACCAGTGTGTGTGCATGTGAAGTTCATTGACCCACTATGAGTAAATTGGGCATGACCTGTTATGGAGATGACCTGAAGCTAGCCTGTCCTTATGTGCGGTCAGAGGTCTTCCTGTTTGCCAAGGAGACATGTCGCCCCGCATGAGCTTACTCCACTGCCAGCTAGGCGTCTATAGCCCCGATGAAGATTCACTCCATAGTCCAATGGGATTTGATCTTTTAGGCCTTGGGGATGACTACCCATCCATGCTAGGGACGTGAAGTATGAATCCTTACGACTTGAGGGATCAAGGGTGTTTGGGATTTTATTTGTTAATTTTGTATAGAGCTTTGGGGAATCGGATTCTCAACCGAAGTGTGATGAGAATTTTGACCCTATCCTTACTACTCTATGTTTTTATGCTTATGTTTGAAGAGTAATTGAGGTAGTGGTGAAAACCACTATTTTTTCTTTGGACTATGTTGCATGATGGGACAAGCGAGGATTATCCCTTTTCACTTCAAGGTACTATCCAAGTATGGAACTAACCCTCCTTGACTCATAATGTTTTTAAGATGTGATAGAATGTGATTGGTTCAAGATTGTGTTTGGAATCAATTGATAATGCTCAAGACTTTCTTAGTGTGTAAAGTGTGTTGTTGGTCCTAAAGAAAATTGGACATCCACTTGGAGGTTGCTTGCTACACTAGTAATGGCTGAGTGACTGAAAATCTAGGCTTTGTGATTTTGACATGTGGTATTGTTGGCTTATGAGGTTTGTGAAAGGTGCATGATTGTATCAAATTAGGTACCCCCAATTTCTATAACTTGACTTTTTGTTTATGGCCATATCATCATTACTATGCCAGATCATTGAACATGGGATGGGATGAATGCAAATGTATATGCCTAATGCAATGGAGTGTTGATATGCAAATGGAATTTGTACAATGCAATGGAATATGTATGATGTAGTGTATGCGAATAAAAATTAAAATGAAAAATGCCTAGATGTAAATGAAAATGCAATGTGGTAATGCCTATGTGAAAGCATGCAATTTGTTTTTGTTGTTTTTATTTTTTTTTTAAAGCCATGTATATGTACATATAAAGTGTTACCTTTAACAATAGAATGCCTAGCCAAGTACCCCCAGACAAGGAAGAGCTAATACCGGTGTCAAAAATCAATACAAATGTGTGTCGCTCCATTAAGCTTACGAATGGGTACTAGGCCTGAGAGCCAGTCGGGATAGTCTAGGTTGTCATCTAATTCTTCTTGCTTATCATTGCCTAACTCTACCTGAAAGACCTCGAAACTACTGGTAGAAAGTGATGGAGGTGAAGGTGGCGGTGAAGGAGGAATGTAGTAGGCCGAAGCCCTTAGCAATTCCTCGGATAGGATGAACTCCGAGAGGGAGGGTGAGGAGGAAATCCAGTCCAAATCAATAAGGTTGATGTCAATGGGAATTGGCTTTGCCAAATCGTATGGATTACGGAGTGGGGTGAATAAGTCAATAGGGTTCATATTGACTTAGTGGGAGGAAATATGGTTTGGATAGATGTGGGGATGGAACAATTGAATCGAAACCGATGTCGAGGTGTGGTATCCCTGTAATAGTGAACGTGAAACATCAGAGCAACATTTTTTTTTTTTTTTTTTTTTGGAGTATGTACATATGTTACAATTCTTGGCTTATGTGGGGCTCAAGGTGAATTTCCAGGTGGATCATCTTGCTCTTGTGGAAGAAGCAAGCAGAAAATGGGATGATGGATGGGGAACATTCGGAGGTAAAACTCTTCCTATTGGGTTATGGGGACAATGGGATGTGACTCCTCTTCAGAATCATCAGAAGCATTTGACATAACCTCAAACTCTTCATAACTTTCATCATCGAAATCGAATATGGGATAGGAGAAATTGATGGGATCATCCTCGTCTACTTCATCAATGTGAAGTTCTTGAAGGGCTTGTTCAAGAGAGGATGTCGATGGCAATGGATGGATGGAGGGCTCTTCATCATTGAGGCTAAGATTTTTGAAGGCTTGCTCAAGAGAAGTGATGGAGGACAATGGGGTATAGCCTAATCCAGAATGATCATGGGCGCCTCTATATGGGACATCTAGGATATCATGCATTCCTTGTTCATGGGAACCTAGACCTTGACCTTGCCAATGGAACATATTAAAGTATCTAGCTGGAAACTCTTCTACGTTAGGTATATTGGCATGCCTAGGCTCTTTTGGTTCTTCGGGTGGGTTTGCCCTAGTTGAGCAATCCAACCCTCCATAAACAAATTTAATGCTATTTGGAGTGGCACTCATGTCATAGACAACACCTATGGATAAAGAATGGTCTTTGGGGCATCCAAAATCCTTGGCTATTGGAATGGCTAAGGGAGTGATGGTGACGTCTTGGATCACATACTCACCTATACCAGGATTGGTGATGTGAACTTTGACTTGGGTTGATGAGGTGGATGGTGAAGGTTCTGATGGCTCTGGATTGGTTGTGGATGGTGGGGAGTTAAATATGTCGCAATCAAAAAGTTTGACTTGTGACACATCGGCTGATGGAGTTGGATTGGATGGCGGTGTGGAGTGATGAGATGGAGTAGAAGAAGTGGTTGTAGTAGAAGGAGTTTTTGTGATGTACGATGTGTTAATGGAATATTGACCGCAATTACATGTACAAGAAGAAATGGATGTTTGAGAAGGCGATGTGATGGGTAGCTCCTCTATGATGGGAGCCTTAGAAGAAGACGGAGATGGATTAGAAGAAGGAGGTGGATTGAGAGATGACGTGGATGGATTTGATGATGGTGCCAAGAATAAATGGGTGGAAGGTAACATGGATTCATAAGGATTTGAAATGAAATTACAATACTTAAAAGGTTCAACATCCACGGGGATGCAATGGATTTGTCCATCATGAACATATTTCAAGCATTGGTGGAGAATTGATGGGACACATTTCATTTCCCTCATCCAAGGTCTACCAAGGAGTATATTATATGCCATGGCTCCTTCCAAGATGTGAAACATTGTGTGCAACATTTTGGCCCCTACTTCTATAGGTAAAACAACAGTGCCAACTGTGGTACACAAAGCATCGTTAAATGCTTTGAGGGTGAATGATGATTTGGAAATGTGGGATGGAGGTAAGTTGAGATGGATAAGGGCAGTGGTAGTAATGATATTGATTGATGAGCCGGTATCGATTAATACTCTTTTGAATGGCTTTCTATCTATTAAGGCCATTATGTGCAATGGAGGGTCCACCGATTCTGAACTCATTGGTTTTATCTCAAAGTCATAGAAGGTAATTGATGGTTCCATGCACGTTCTAACACTCCCTACAAAATTTTTGAAGGCATTAGAGTCTTGGGATTCTAACTCAATTGACTTGAGTATTTCCATTAAAGCTTCTCTATGCCTAGGGGATTGTTGGATAAGCTCATATACAGAAAGTTTGGTCGATGCCATTTTCAAACTAGTGGTTAACCGGATGGTTAAGGTTACCGTTGGCCTTATTGGATGAAGGATAGGTGGATTGGATGAATTGGATAGATTGATTGGTGGAGATGGATTTGGTGATGTTTGGATGGGAGGTGGGTTTGAAGGTTGTTGAACATTTTGTTGATTTTGCCTTTGCCCTCTAGTGACCACATGGACCGCTCCTACAAAGTTTTGATATTGTTGGACATGATTTACTTGGTTAGGGGGTGCTTGTTGATTGTTACCCCCTACATTATATTGGACCTCCCCATGGTTAGGTAGAGGCATCTGATATATGCCCAAATTTTGATTTTGTGGAGCTAAGGGGTTATCCACGTTAATGGCCCCTAAGTCTATAAGGTCTTGCACTATGTTTTTGAACATGTGGCAGGAATTGATATCATGCCCATTTTATCGATGGTATGGGCAAAACAAGTGCTCTCTATAACCCTTAGGCCATTTGGTGGGATCATCGGGCCTAATGTCTGGCAAGGCTAATTTGTTGGTTTCATACAACCTTCGAAACAGGGATGAATATGACTCATTTAATGGAGTGTATTGTCTTTGTGGGTGATTGAATTGGTGATGGATAGGTTGTTCCATAGTTGGCATTATATTTTGTACCATTGGTGCTTGGGTTACTGATGGGACCGCATGATAGGAGATTTGTTGTTGCACCAGTTTTTGAGCCACTACGGGCTGGCTCATCACCACTTGATTGACTTGGTTTGTTGTGTTAGCCATTGAGGCTTGTGTGGATTTGTTTTGGCCAGATTGATTATTTTGGTATTGGCCCCTATTTTGCCATTCTTTCTTTTTAGGCTTAATGACACCCTCTTGGATTTTTATCTCCTCAATGACACTAGCCTATGCTAAAGCTTCTTCGAATGTTCTATAAGTGTTTAGCTGTAGCATCCAAGAGATGGGTTTTAAGCAACTCTTGGTAAAAAGTTTTATAATTTCTTCCATTGGTAGGGAGAATGGCAACTTCGTTATGACTGCCCTCCAATGGTTTCCAAAGTCATAGATAGGTTCCTCATCCCATTGTTTCAAATAGTAGATATCTGATAAGGACACCTTATTTTTAATATTTAGGGTGAAGCATTCCAAGAATAGATCTATCAATTGATCAAAAGTGTATATACTATGTGTGGGCAATTGATTGTACCATTCCATGGCATCTCCCCCTAGTGTTTGAGGAAACGTTCGGAGCATGAGAGCATTATCATCACTAATCCAAAAACATACATGGACAAATGAGCTCACATGTTCCTTGGGATCCTCAGTTCCCCTGAACTTGTCAAATTTTGGTACCGTAAAATCTGTCGGATATGGCGGTGATGGTACCGATGGATGGATTGGTTGATGGATCAGTTGGCTTAATGTGAGTTTTTGGCTCATTGTTCCTGATGAATTTTGCATCAACTGATCGATTTGCTTTTGCATTGCCTGAAGTCTAAGGTCTTCTACTGGAATGTGAGGACCCTGGATTAGGTGGTGGTTGGTTGATGGGCTGGATGATGGATGTTGGGGTGTGACCAACATGGTGTTGTGGAATGAATTGGGTTGGGTATGCGGAGAAGATGGATGGTTGAAGGATGGGGATGATTGATGATGATGATGGAGGAATGGATTGGATTGTTGATTGGTGGCAATGTTGATTGGTATGGTGGATGTGTGGAGTGGTGGTGGATTAGGGATGGTCACTATGGAATATTGAGGGACCCATGCCAAATTTTGATTGATGAGTGGAGGTTGATTTGGAACTCCTTGGGTCATAGGGTTTGTGTTAACTGGTTGCTTTCCTTTTGTTCATTGTGAAAGCAATCTATTGATGAGCCCTAATGTATCCGTAAGTTCCTGATTTGACCATGTGTCGAATGATGGGGTTGAGGTTGGATGAGATGATGGTTGGGTTGATGATGATGGATGATTAGACATGGTCATGTTGGCTAAGTGAGATGATGGAGGAATGGATGACATGGTGATATTGGCTAAGTGAGATGATGGAGGTGTGGATGATGATGGATGAGAGGACATGGGTATGGTGCAAGTTGCATTTGATGTTGCAACTTGAATATTAGGGACTTGCGAGGCAGCATTGACATGCTCCTCATACAAGGGGTTGGTATAGGTGGATGTGAAATAAGTGTTTTGAACACTTGGGCTTTGGGGTGGTTGGCTTGTGGAGGAAGGCATACCATATTCATATCTCGAATTAGGATATCCTTGGGCAATGTAGGTGGTAGCCAATTTAGCTTCTTCAAAACCATCTTGGCTAAGGGGCTCTAAGACATAGTTAGAGGCCTTGTAAATGGCCTGAACTCTATCCATGTCTATGTAGGTGGTGGTTGTCTCCACATCAAGTGAATGGGACTCCTCTTGAGAGTGGGGTGGATGGGATGATCCAGACAAAGTGGTCTGAACTATATTGGATGGGGCTACCAAAGTAGCGGGCTCATGAGAATTGTTTTCCATTAAACTACTTTGGTTTATCATTTTCTTTTGTTGTCGTGTTAGCACCATAAAGTAGTAAAACCAAAGATTCAAAGCTTATCTAAACCACACAAATTAACAACTTTTTTTTTCAAAATTTAAAGCAAAGAAAACAACCAATCCTAAGTTTCACCTTGTGTGGCTTACCTCAGGTTCATTAATTATTTTCTTCCCTTAATGTGAAGTTCCTTTTAAAATTGTGAGTTTGTGTGTTTTGATGTAACTTAATCTTGTTTAATGAAAAACAAAGGTAAAAGCTATGGTTGGCCAAGGCAACGAGATTCTTGTTGGTAATGACCTCCAACAAGTTTGCTCGGGGGTAGTCCTATGGTGTCTAGGGGCAGAGATTTGATGGATGGAGATGAATGCCACCATCACCAAACCTCAAGCAATAGTTGGTGATGAAATCCAACTACTACTATTAAAAAGTGGAGCGTGCAGTGTGTGATGTTAATTTTATTAGTTTCTTGTTCTTTATGGTGTGCAGACAATGTTAAAGATGACTAATTTCACTAATCTAAATCAGAATCCAACACAAAGATGCAAATTTCATCTAAAGAGCGCAGAGTACACCCTTAAAATCCCTGCCTACAAATGATACCCAAAGATATCAAAAGAGCATCGGAGGGTTCGTCCACCTCTCTACCAAAGGGGCCAACCTAGGGCAGGATTACTTTAAGTGTCCAAATGTTGTTCCTATTTAGATATATAAAATTTAAGTGATCTTTAACCCTAAAATGCAAAATCTAGGATGCTTTTATGCTTCACATGCACTCAAAAATGCAAACAATCACCTAGATCTACAACTTTCAGGACAAGAAATGAATTTGAAATATTGAAACACACACAAACCCTAGATATGACTTGCTGTAGATTCTTTCTCAGATTACTTAATGTTAAACCCAGAAACAATGAAAAACAATAGCAAAAAATAGAATACGTAAATTGTTAAATGACCAACTAGGGTTACGAAACTCACTTGGAAGCCTTAGCTCTGCTTCAAATTAATGCCAGGCATAGTCGGGCACCTACGTAGGCATAGGAGAGCGCCTACGTAACGTGGAAGAATGCCTACGTAATGTGGAAGGACACCTACATAACATGGAAGAGCACCTGCGTGATCTCTAGAACTACTGTAGAATGCTTCAGAAACCCTAGCGACGAACGTGATGACTTTTATGTTTTCTAAAAAACCTACAACAAACAAGCAATAATAGTAAATTAGCAAGGTAGATCTATCAAATAGTGAAACCCTTGTGGGGTCCCACCGTGATCGCCATTTGTGAATGCAAGAACACGACACTTAAAATAAAATAGCAAAAAATCAAATAATGCAGTGAGACACAAAGATTGCACAAAAGAATGTATTCAATAAGATGGGGGAGCCGATAAACTCCTTTTATTACAATCAATGTTCAATGCTAATATTTGATACAATAGATTACAGTGGTGCTAGGGTTCTCCGAAACCCTAGCTAGTAGCAATAGAAGTGTCTTCAGATTCGAGTGTGTTCTTGATCCCAACAGGTTGAGTGGGCTTCGGATATCCAAGGTTGGGCCACTCCAGCTTCAACAACCATCAAATAAGGTGTGGAATTTGTAGATCTGCATACACAAAACAAAACAAAGAGAGTTAGTAATACCTGTGAGGGCTCCACAGTGTGAGGCCCTCAGACATTAATAAAACCCTAGTTTAATAATGAAATAAGAGAGCATGCAAGATCAACAAATTACTAAATAAAATACATAAAAATGAGATTTACCTTGCTATTGATCAGTTATTGTAGAGCATCGTAGATATGTTGATGCAACAGCTTTAGATTTGAGGTTTGTGGATGGCGATAGGCTCTAGCGTGCACTTGGCAGGCTCGGACGTGAGCTTCGCAGGCTCTGGTGTGCACCTGATGTGGGCTAAAACAAGCTCTAGGGAGCTGGTAGCTCTAGCATGCACCTAATACAGGCTCTGGAGAGCGCTTCGTAGGCTCTACAGTGAGCCTTGCAAGCTCTGGATGGCGCCTGCGGGTTAGGGTGAATCTATAGAAGCAGATCAAGGGGATGGCGATGAAGGCGATGGATGGAGGATGGTTGTGGTGGTGAGGGAGGATGAATGGATGGTAGCTGGAATAGCAGAAGTATTATCGATGGACTAGGGCTTCAGATCTTCAGGATTCTATGCTAGGGCTTCACCAATAATTCCTTCAGAATGCAAAATCTCATCTCCAAGTTCTAGGGTTCCAGTGTTTGAGCATTTACAAATGCTCTTACTTATAATTCAACTTAGGGTTCTCTTAGGGTTTCGACTTGACACTTTTTAATCGTGCGGTTGAAATTAAATTGAATCCTAAGGTTGAGATTGCTTTTTGAATGTGGCATGGATTAATGAAGATGGAGGGTGGAGATTAAATCTGATCGGACGGTTGAGGTTAATTGAGTTTATTTATATATATTTTATAATAAATATATTAAAATATAATAAAATATTATATAAAATATAAAATATTATTAAAATAATCCCAATTAGGCTAGGAAATGGTGGGAAGGTGGAATTGGGCCAAATAATTGGTGGGAGAGTAGAATGGAAGACAAGTGGGTGGTGGGATGGTTAGGATGGAGGTTTAGTGGCTGTAATTTGGTGTCTACAGTATGAATTTTAAAAATCAGCTTATCACCATCCAAGGTGACCCTCATCCATTCCAATATTATTCAATGGTTGAGCAAGCCCAATATGTGATCAATTTTTGTCCATCTATTTCTCTTCATAAAGTTTCTTCTTCTTCTCATCATTCTCAAATCACCAAGAAGTTTGATAAATTCAAAATTAGTGAGGAACCACCAATCATAGTCTCATAACAAGGTCAAGCCAATCATTTGTTTGAAAGTCCTCTTCTATATCTAGCCAAGCTACCACCTTTCCCCCGAACTATAGGTTTACCTCATAAAAAGGGTGAATTAGTACACATAAATATGTGTACCTTTGTCTGTATGGTAACATCCCAAGAATAAAATATCCATGGTAGCAACCCCTCTCCCATAGAGCAAACCTTTGTCCATTATTATCTATCCAATTATTACCCACTTCCTAAGCAGATCCTATCAAGTATGGGATATGAAGGCAAGGGTTTGGGACCACAACAAAAAGTTATTCAAGAGCCTTTAGAAGTTGATCTTTGGCCTAGGTGATGTGGCATAGGCTATATCCCCAACAAAAACCAACCCTTACTATTTTATTATGAACAAGTTGTTACCTTCACTGAATTCATGGATCATCATGGTCTAGAGTGAAGTAATGAGGATGAGGGACCACCTTCGTCCTTGAACATATTATTTTGCAATGCAATAGCTTTGGTGCATCCTGAGTTAGTTGTAACCCAGGGAGTATGCTAAATGGGATGCTCTTTATGATATGTACCATTAATGTCTCCTTCAAGATAACTTCTTCTTTGATGGGTCGGTCCCTTGTGTCACCCATATTGAGTCTTCTAGTTCTCAAGTGGATCCTATTCCTATGTCTCTCGAAGACCTTGAGAAATTGGGAGTGATCCCTACCCCTCCTCATTATGATGATGAATCTCACATCCTTATTAAGGAGACCCTCAATGTTAATATAGGAAATGTAGAAAGCCCTAGACTCCTTAAGTTAGGAAAAACCTTATCCATAGACAAGTAAGATCCATTGACCAAATTACTGAAGACATTTCAATATATTTTTTCTTGGTCATATGCTAACATGTTAGGGCTTGATCCCTCCCTAGTTATGCATCACCTAGTAGTTAGACCCAATGCCAAACCCATTAAGAAGAATCTTAGAAATATGCATCCTAAAGTCACCCTACTAGTCAAGGAGGAGCTCCAAAAACTCCTTGATGTCGGTTTTATCAAAGCTATCAACTATTTTGATTGGATCTCCAACATTGTTTCTATGGCTAAGTAAGGGACAATCAGATTATGTATCGACTTTTAGGAAATTAATTTTATGTATCCCAAGGATGACTTTCCCCTACCCAATATAGACATGATTGTATATTTCACCGCTAGATGTGGAATGCTATCACTAATGGATGGTTTCTCTTGATATAATCAGATCCAAATATCCCTTGAGGATAAGGGCAAGAAAACTTTCATAACTCCATGGGATGCCTTCTATTATAAAGTGATCCCCTTTGGCTTGAAAAATATTGGTGCCAAATACCAAAGGGCCATGAAATAGTTTTCACGAATCGATGCATGACATTGTTGAAGACTAGGTGAACAATATTCTTAGTCGCTCTATAAATCAAGAGACGCATGCTCAATATTTGAGAAGTATTTTTGAAAGACTTAATGAATACAAAGTTTGTCTTAATCCCTCTAAGTGTGTGTTTGTAGTCACATTTGATAAGATTTTAGGTTTCATAGTGTCTATATGAGGCATCAAAGTGGATCCCTCTAAGATAGTGGATGTTACTAACATACCTCCTCCTCATAACCTAACTGAGTTGCATAGCTTGTAAGGAAAACTTCAAGCTATTAATCACTTCATAACCCAATTAGTTGATAAGTATCAACATTTTCTTTAGCTTATTAAGAAATATTTGGTGTTCAAGTGGGATACTAAGTAGCAAAGAGCCTTTTATGAACTCAAAACATTTCACTTTCTTGCCTATCCTTGTTCCTCCTAGGTTGGATAAACATTTGATGCTTTACATAGTAGCCACAACCCAAGCTTTAGGGGCTATGCTAGCTCAACATGATGATCAAAATAAATATTGATCTATCTACTATATTAGTAGAACCTTGGTTAACTATGAAACCTAGTACACTCCCTTAGAGAAGCTTTGTCTTGTTGTAGTGTTTGATTCTCAAAAGTTGAGACACTACATGCTTATCCATAAGATATTAATGGTTACAAGGTTTGATCCTCTTCGTTACTTAATGTTGAAGCCCCACCTTTCAGGTCAAGTTTCTAAGTGGGTTATAACCCTTAATAAGTTTGACTTAACCTTTATAGGTCAAAAGGATATAAAAGGCCAAGTGATTGTCGACTAGCTAGTCATTGCTCCCCTAGAGTTCAACCATCCCTTAGTCATCACATTTCTTGATGAGTTCCTTATCTTAGAAATATAATATCATAAGTCCTTGTCATTATTTTTTTATAGAGCCCATTTCTTAAAGGGTTTTGGGGCTAGAACCATTTTAGTCACCCCTCAAAAGTAATTGCAAGACCATGGGCTCTCATTGGTGGGATCATAGAGATGAACCACCTAGATTGAGATATATTCTGGGAAATTATGGTGATGACATGATAATCAACAGCTCAGGGTAACAAAATACCCTTTCATGTAGATGCATTTGCATTTTTCTTGTTTCATGTTCACACCATTGGGTTAGGAAGTTGCTTTTGCAATGAGTCTCCATAATAGGTTGGTGATAGCATTAGACTATCTTAAATGAGACCACCTACTTAGGGATAAAACAATGGTGTGTAATATCATTGGTATGAATCTATGTTTGTTCATGGTCTACATAGATTTTATTGTATAAGAGTTATTAAATTATTAATTAGTTGGTGACATTAATACGTGGAAAATATTAGTGTCAATGCCAATAAAATGAATTATTAAAAATTCTTAAGATACTTTTATTATTGGTTTTTTCCTAATGTTTGGAACAAATTTGAATATCTTGTAAAAATTAAGATTTAATCCTTTTATGAATGTCATTCTTGATTTGCACTTTAATCGACTCAAAGGTGGTATTGTTAAAGTAACATCTTCTTGAGCTCGAAAAAGGTTACCTCCACCGTGCAAGAAGAGTACCTAAAATCTATTTCAATGAAGGAGATTGCTTTTGGGTGGAGTGTTTTATTTTTTGGAAAAGAAGGTCCTAGAAACTTGGAAGGGGATAGCACAATTGTAGAGAGAAGAACGTCAACAAGCTTGGCAAAGGTAGCCCATCTGGGTGCAATAATAATTGTTTTGGTTGTTTTCCTTTTGCTCTAGCATAGTTACGTTCTTCTTATTACATTGCTTTGGCTCTTTTTTGGTTGTTCCTTTGTGATGTAAACCATGTATCACTCTCAATATTTCCTAAGGCTTTGTTTTCTTAATTAATCTCTTCCTTGGACATCACCTCGATAGTTTGTCATATTCCCTCCTCGACTTTTGTTTTTTCATTCCTTTCATATTGGATATGATTCATTTATATCTTGTTGTTTTATGCATGCTTGGATGTATTAAGTTGTGGTTGTGTTGTGTTGGTCTATCTTAGATTGAGAACCCTTCTAATTGGGTTTGAGAATTCCATCTAGGGATCTGTGAAACTAGTTTGTTAAAATATTTTCCTTGGTGTTTGATTGGTGATCGCCCTTTTTATTTGAACATCAATATTGTTGTTGTCTTAATTTGGAGAAAATATATTGTTTGTGGCTTGGTTTTTGTATTCCTCCTATGAGTGGAGGTCGATCCTCTTTTTTAGGTTGTAATTGTACCCTAGTCGAAGTCACCTTCGACCAGTGTTCATTAAAAGTAAAGCTTGTTAGATTTATTTATAGTGAATAACTCTTTAGCTTTATAAAAGTTAAGTTCTATTTAAACAAAATAATTTGGATTATAAATGTTAAATATTTAGAGAAAATGTTGATGGATATAAACTATGAAATCTAAAGTTGATCAATTCTAGAAGAGAACACTTTTGGTTTTGTGCTTTATTGTGTTTAAAAAAAATATTCTTGTAAGTGATGGTTTTTGCTTTTGAGAAAAAATAGTTGGATCTTGGTTTTGAAAGAGAAACTATTATAATGATTCCTAAGACTTATGTAGGTTAAGGGATCATTATAAAGAGAAGTATGGGATTCTCTTTTATAAATTGGTTTGTTTAATCTTGGTTTTGAAAGAGAAACTATTATAATGATTCCTGAGACTTATGTGGGTTAAGGATCATTATAAAGAGAAGTATGGGATTCTCTTTTATAAATAGGTTTGTTTAATATTGGTTTTGAAAGAGAAACTATTATAATGATTCTTGAGACTTATGTGGGTTAAGGGATCATTATAAAGAGAAGTATGGGATTCTATTTTAAAATTTGGTTTGTTTAATCTTGATTTTGAAAGAGAAACTATTATAATGATTCCTGAGACTTATGTGGGTTGAGGAAACATTATAGAAAGAGAAGTGTAGATATTATATTCTTGTTTTTTTGTTTTTCTTATGCATGGTTGCTTGCATAGTATTAATGGCATGATTAAATTGCATTGCATTTGGAGTTGTCTTGATCCCTAAGCCTTCTTTAAGAGACAAAGGTAGATTTCCCTTTCATGAAGAGGATTATGAATTATAGATGGCTTGAAGATTCTTGGTGGATGGCTTCATGGTACTTTGAATGTATAGATGTTATGGAAACAAAGGCTATGTAAAAGAATGCTTTGTTAAATGAGTTTTGTAAACTTGAATTATTGTACAAACTAAAAATTTATGTTGCTTTAATGTTACCATGGGTTTTGTACATTAAGATGATATTGCAATATTTTAGTAGGATAGATAGTATTGAGCTCTATCAATTTTTTGGAATGCATCTTTATATAACTTTATGATAAATACTTGGATCATTTATGTTATAGCATCTAAGTTAAAGAAAAACATATTTTGAATCTTTATGTTAAACATTTGAGTTAAACAAAGTATTTAATATGCATCCTTGTT
Source organism: Wollemia nobilis (assembly GCA_028583015.1). Lineage (NCBI taxonomy): Eukaryota > Viridiplantae > Streptophyta > Pinopsida > Araucariales > Araucariaceae > Wollemia > Wollemia nobilis. The sequence continues at coordinate 1,573,301 of JAQPPZ010002678.1, forward strand.
TATCTAATATAGCATTTCATATCAAATAGATAAATTGTTTATAGAATGCTTTTGATATTATGTAAAGTATGTTGCTTTACTTTGGAAGTATGCTTTAATGTACAACAAGATTTATTAGAGAGAAGGTTATCTTACATTGGATAGAATCTCTTGTGGGACCCAAGTCAGATAAAAGCCCAATCTTGGGAGGAGTTGCATGAATGCAATAACTAGGTAGATATGAGTCTTAGAAGGAGTTGTGAGGATGCAATAGCTAAGAACTCATGAACCTGGAAGGAGTTGTGTGAATACAATAGCTAGGTTTCTTGTGAATCATTGCACCTTGAATGAGTAGGATCGGGTGTATCCCAACTAGGAGTTGTGGAACCATTCACAAGATAGCAATGGTGATCCCTCGAATGTGTAGGATTGAGTGATCATGTTCAATACCAAGTGAGTCACAATGACCTTAGTTAGCCTATAGAGGTGTGGTAACTAAGCACCAAGGCTCTATGTCAAAATAACCTACCTAGATGGACTTAGGGTTAGGTTAGGGAATAGGCATCCCCATTTAAGTGTTATGGGCCTTAAAGGATAATCCCTACATTATGGTCACATTATCCTATACGATGAGGGTATGGGAAATTTGGGGGACCACTTTTGGCATCCTTCTAAACATGTAGGTTTAGTAAGGTGAACCCTAAAAAACTATGAGAGTTGGCCACTCCTATCCACTGAGTGTCATCTACAATGACTTGGAACTCAAATATGGTGAAGCCTTAGAATGCTGAGAAATAAAATATGGGGGTCTCCTTGTGAACCTTTGCTTGTAATCATTAAACAAAAAATATCTTGGGTTGGTAGTTTTGGGTTGTTATAGTTGGTATCAGAGCTCTAGGTCATAGGGCTAGAAGCTTCCATGGAGTGTGCCTAGGTTGAGCCTTGACTTGATGTGCAACTTTGGGTTTGGCACCTTGCAGGAAGGAAAGTGTGACCTTGATCATTATCAATTGAGTGATAATATTTATGTTAGTTCATGAGGAGAATGAAGCTAACAAATTGTAAGTACAATTGAGGGAGAATTGTAACTTACCCAACTCCTTTTTGTGGATAGGGATGGCACCTATTCAAAAAGGAAGTTTATCAAAGAAAACCAAAATGGTTGCACAAGAGGGTAATACAATGCAAAAGTCTAGATGAACTAGGGACTCTAGTAAGAAAACTGGGAGAACAACAACTCCTAGTAAGAGGGCTAAGAGGACAATAAACCTTGATAGGGACATCGAGGAAGTAGTAAGATTTGATGGGAGAGTAGAATATCTCTCCTCCATAGTGAAGTTGCTTCAAGAGCAATTGGAGCAGCAACAAAAATTGATAGAAACCTTGATCAATAAAGAAGCTAATACTAGAAATATAGAGGGTAGGCAGGAAGAGAACCTTGTTAGAAGAAGCCAAGAGGGTAGAGCCCGAATAGAGGTTGAGTTAGAAAGAGACCTTAAGAATGTGAAAGTAACCAAATTTAATGGGAAAGAAGAGGGGATGTGGTTGAGTCATGGTTGAAAGAGTTAGAAACCTTCTTTTCCATGAAAAGTTACTCCTCTAAGACGTAGACTATGTGGGCTACCCTTCATCTTCTAGATGTAGCCCTAGAATGGTGGGACACATTTAGTACAAGAAAAAATATCCAAGCCATAAAACTTAAGTGGGATGATTTCATTGGGGCTTTTAAGAAAAGGTTTCTTTCAGAACAATTTTATATAGAGAAGTTTGAGGAATTCTCTATGCTTCAACAAGGATCACTATCAATAGAAGTGTATTTTCAAAGATATATGAAACTTTTGAAGTATGTGCCAGAGTATGAGAATAATGAATGCCTGAAGGTGCATAAGTTCATTCTAGGGATAGACCCTAAAATAAGGATAATGATTAATCTGCTCAAACCTAAAACTTTGCAAGAGGCTTATGACTTGGCTAGACAAGAAGAAACTAATCTTCAAACCAAAAAGTCTTTCTTCAACTATACAAGGTTGACAGAGTTAGAAAGACAAGAACTCAAGAAAAGAAAGAGTGCAAGATTTATGAAATGGGATAAGGAATAAAATAAAAGAAACAAAGGCAACCCAAAGTTTAATAATAGGAACAATGGGAATCTAAGGTAAAACAAGAAGAAATTTAAGAAGAAGAATGATTCCAATCCTCATCCCCCAAAGTAGAATGAATCAACACAAAAGAGAGAAATGAGGGAGAAGAGGTAGGAGAGATCACAGGCACCTAGAGAAAGTTTCTACATATGTGGGGGTCCTCATTATGCTAAAAAGTATCCCCAAATATTAGAGTCAAGTCACAAGGTAGAGGAGCAATCACATTGAATATATACCACTACTGGGAGTCAAAACCTAGATGGACAAGCTACATCGATATTACTAAATGGTAATTTATTTGATAAAGATGTAAAAGTTTTAATAGATAGTGGAGCTATAGATAGTTTTATTTCCACTAGTATTATTGGGGATATGCTAAAAAGACCTAGATTTTTGGCACAAGGGTGGAAATTTGAGTATGGTTCTAGATAAACCTACTCAGTGGATCAATGTTTGCCTACAACAAAGATAACTCTACCCAATGGGTCCACTATATGGCACTTGTATGTGGCACCCCTCCATGCTTTTGATATTATCCTAGGGATGGATTGGTTGAAGGCTCATGGAGCCTTAATCAACTTTCAAGATAGGTGGATGGATTACACCGACAAGGATAAGAGGAGAGTGAGAGTACAAAGTAGGCAAGGTTCTTTTCAACCTCATTTGCTTTCAACTATGTAGTTAAAGAAATCCATTAAAAGAGGTGGTATGCTATATGTAGTAAAGATCAATGGGAAGACTAGAGAAAAGGGGGATGAAGAAGTATTTAAGAAACATCTAATTCTCCATGAATTTTAAGATGTATTCCCTAAAGATCTTCCAGGTCTACCCCCTCAACGAGAATTTGACTTCACTATTGAGTTAATGCTAGGGGTTGAACCCATTTCAAGGACACCTTACAGAATGACCCCAATTGAGTTGCAAGAGTTAAAGGTGCAACTTCAAGACTTGTTAGAAAAGGGTCTGATCAAACCTAGTGTGTCACCTTGGGGTGCTCTAATATTATTTGTGAAAAAGAAGGATGGTTCCTTGAGGTTATGCATAGATTATAGAATATTGAATAAGGTAACCATTAAGAATAAGTATCCTTTACCAAGGATAGATGACCTCTTTGATCAACTAAAGGATGCTACCATATTTTCAAAAATAGATCTAAGATCAGGGTATCATCAATTAAGGATTCAAGAAGAGGATACTCCTAAGACAACCTTTAAGACCAGATATGGGCACTATGAGTTCACAGTATTACCATTTGGGTTGATAAATGCACCAATAACTTTTATGAATTTGATGAATAGTGTGTTCAAAAAATATCTAGACTAGTTTATCTTGGTATTCTTAGATGATATTCTGATATATTCTTGTACTAAAGAAGAACATGACCATCATCTCAGGTTAGTATTAGAAGTATTGAGGAAGAACCAACTATATGGAAAGTTGTCCAAGTGTGAATTTTATACCTCACAGGTGCAGTATTTGGGGCACATCATCTCGATAGAGGGAATTGTTATGGACCCAAAGAAAATTGAGGCTATATTAAGTTGGCCTCCACCAACAAATGTGATAGAAGTTAAGAGTTTCATGGGACTCACTAGCTATTATAGGTATTTTGTGAGAGATTACTCTAAGGTTACCTATTCTATCACCAATATTCAAAAAAAGGGGAAAGAGTTCAAATGGATGGATAAGTGTGAGGTCACATTTGAGACTCTAAAAAATAAGTTAACAATGACATCGATTCTCAAGATACCAGATCCTCTTGGGAATTTTACCATGTGTACAGATGCTTCCCTAGAAGGTTTGGGTGGGGTATTGTCTCAGGAAGAGGCTACAATAGCATATGAGTCTAGAAAATTCAAGAAGCATGAGGTAAACTATGCTACACATGATCTAGAATTGGAAGTAGTGGTGCATGCCCTAAAGGTTTGGAGATATTATTTTTTGGGTAGACCATTTGAGCTAAGAATAAACCATCAAAGTTTGAGGTATATATTTACCCAACCTATGCTGAATGCAAGACAAAGAAGATGGGTAGAATTCTTAGTTAAATACAACTTTGGTATTGAGTATATCAAAGGGAAAGAGAATAAGGTTGCAGATGCCTTGAGTAGGAGAAGGCACATAGCCACATTGACCTAGAGCCATATAGATTTGATGGATAGGATCAAGGAAATGCAACTACAAGACCCGTATTGCATAGAAATCTTGAGATAAAACTAAGAGAAATCCTGAAGAGAATAAGGATTTCAACATAAAAGATGGACTTTTATGCTTTAAATATAGGGTAGTTATACCCAAAACTGGTGATCTAAGGAGATTGATTATGCAAGAGGTACATAATTCTCCCTATTTTGCTCATCTGGGAGGGTCAAAAATGAGGGAAAACATGAAAAAGACCTTCTATTGGGCTAGAATGAAGCAAGATATCACTAGTTTCATTACAAGATGTTTAGAATGCCAGAAGGTGAAGGTAGAACATTGACACCCAATAGGGAAATTGTACCCACATGATGTACCTATGCAAAAATGGTAGGTAATCTCTATGGATTTTATTGTGGGTTTACCTAAGACTAGGTACCAACATGATGCGATCTTGGTAGTGGTTGATAAGTTGACCAAGGTTGCACACTTCATACCGAGGAACATCAAGGATGATGCACCGATGGTGGCAAACAAGTTTACCAAAGAAATATTTAGGCTACATGGGTTTCTTGAGGTGATCATATCAGACAAGGATTCTAGATTCACATCAAAATTTTGGTAGGCTCTACACCATGCAGTAGGCACTAAGCTGAATATTAGTTCTATATCATCCTAAAATAGATGGTCAGATTGAGAGGGTAAACTAGGTTTTAGAAGACATGCTACGCATGTATTGCATGGACCAAAATTCTAAATGGGAGGACTTTTTGCATCTTGTTGAATTTGCATATAATAATGGGTACCATGCATCATTGGGGATGGCCCCATTTGAAGCCTTGTATGGTAGAAGATGCAGAACACCTCTATCATGGGATAATCCAGAGGATTAGGTGATGATCAGATTGAACACTATCTAAGAGATGGAGGAACAACTCAAAGCAATTTGACTTAGGCTCAAGGAAGCGATCGATCACCAAAAGAGCTATGCTGATCTAAAAAGATCACCAAGAGAATTCTCTATGGGGGATAAAGTTTTCTTGAGGGTAAGACCCATGAAAAGTTCCATCAAGTCAACCAAGTTGGATCCTCACTATGTTGGGCCCTTTGAGATCATTGATAAGATTAGTCTAGTAGCCTATAGGCTCACTTTGTCACCCAACCTATCAAAGATCCATGATACTTTCCACATATCCCTACTTAGGAAATATGTTGTTGATCCTACTCATGTGTGGAATATTTCTAAATTATAGATGGTAGATCCCTCAGCCATTGAGGTGAGACCAATTAAGATTCTAGGGTTTCATTCCAAGATGTTGAGGAAATGAACCCTAGATCAATGTAAGGTCCAATGGGACCAATATTCTGAGAATTGTGCTACATGGAAAAATGTTGAAGAAATGAGGCAACAATTTCCATACTTATTTGAATGAAACAATTGTTTACTCACTTGTAGGAAACACAGAGGATTGTGTTTAGTCCAAGGGGGAGTATGTAACAACCCTCCTTGGTAGAACTCTTTATTGATAATGAACTATGTATTGGTGTGAATGTTTAATTGCATAGCTTCATTTTATGATGTCTATATGATTGAATAATTGCATTTTGTGCTTGGAATATGGTACTGCTAACGTATTTGTGGATGCAGGACCAAGTGCTCTCTTTGGTGGGATCATAAGGGTGAACCACCTACAATGAGAGATATTTTAGGAAATGATGGTGATGACTTGCTCATCGACAACTCAGGGTAATAAAATACCCTTCATGTAGATGCATTTGCATTTTGCTTGTTTTCATGTTCACACCATTGGGCTAGGAAGTTGCTTGTGCAATGAGTCTCCTTAATAGGTTGGTGATAGCATTAGACTATCTTAAAGGAGACTACCTACTTAGGGATAAAATAATGGTGTGAAATATTGTTGGTATGAATCTATGTTTGTTCATGGTATGCATAGATTTTATTGGATAAGAATTATTAAAGTATTAATTAGTTGGTGACATTAATATGTGGAAATATTAGTTTCAATGCTAATAAAATGAATTATTAAATTAATTCTTAAAATACTTTTATTATTGCTTTAATTTTCTAATGTTTGGAATAAATTTATATGGCTTGTAAAAATTAAGATTTAAGCTTTTTATGAGTGTTGTGCTTGAGTGGCATTTTAATAGGCTTAAAGGTGAAGTTGTTAAGGTAATGTCTTATTAAAATTAGAAAGTGTTACCTCCACTGTGCAAGAAGAGTGCCTAAAATATATATGAATGAAGGAGGTTGCTTTGGGATGGTGGGTTTTGTTTTTGGGAAAAGAAGGTGTTGAAAGCTTGGAAGGGGACAACGCAACTTTGGAGAGAAGAACGTCGATAGGCTTGGCAAAGGTAGCCCATATAGGTGTAATAATAATTGTTTAGTTGTTTTCCTTTTGCTTTGGAATAGTTACTTTCTTCTTATTATATTGCTTTGACTCTTGTTTAACTATTCCTTTGTGATGTAAATCCTGTGTCGCTCTCAATATTTCTTAATGCTTTGTTGTCTTAATTAAGCTCTTCCTTGGACATCACCTCAATAGTTGGTCGGATGCCCTCCTAGACTCTTGTGTTGCCATTCCTTTCATGTTGGATATGGTTTCATTATATCTTGTTGTTCTGCACATGCTTGGTTGTATTAAGTTGTGGTTGTGTTGCGTTAATCCATCTTTGACTGAGCACCCTTCTAATCGAGTCAGAGCATTCCATCTAGGGGTCTATGAAACTAGTTTATTGCAATCTTTTCCTTAGTGTTTAATTGGTGATCATACTTTTTATTTGAACATTAATTTTGTTGTTGCCTTCATTTGGATAAAACATATTGTCCTGAGCTTGATTTTTGTCTTCTTCTTGTGATTGGAGGTCGATCCTCTTGTTTAGGTTGTAAGTGCACCCTAGTCAAAGTCACCTTCAACCCATGTTCATTAAAAGGAAAAACTTGTAAGATTTCTTTATAGTGAATAACTCTTTAGCTTTATTTAAATGAAATAATTTGGATTATAAAAGTTAAATCTATAGAGAAAATATTGATGGATATTAGCTTTTAAATCTAAAGTTGATAAATTCTATAAGATAACTCTTTTGGTTTTGTGCTTTATTGTGTTAATTACGAAAGATTCTTGTAAGTGATGGTTTTTGCTTTTGAGGAAAAGTAGTTGGATCCTGGTTTTGAAAGAGAAACTATTATAATTATTCCTAAGACTCAATAGGTTAAAGGATCATTATAAAGAGAAGTATGGGATTCTCTTTTGTAAATTGGTTTGTTTAATCTTGGTTTTGAAAGAGAAACTATTATAATGATTCCTGAGACTTATGTAGGTTAAGGGATCATTATAAAGAGAAGTATGGGATTTTATTTTATAAATTGGTTTATTTAATATTGGTTTTGAAAGAGAAACTATTGAAGAGACAAAAACACGACACTATGCAGATATGAAAGTAAACAATTCAAGAAGAAAAATAATTGCACAAAAATTGATTATATTTCAATAGTTGGAAGAGCTGAGAAACTCCTTGTTACAATTATTTTGTCCAACAGAATTTCTTGATACAATAAATACAAGTGCTAGGGTTCTCCAAAATCCTAGATATACAAAAAAGAGTGTCTTCAATGTGATTTTCTCCCAACAGAGTGAGTGGGATTTGTGATATCCAAATCTAGGCCACTCTAGCTTCAACAATTGTCCAATGATGAATAAAATTTGTAGATCTACACACATGTAAATAAACAATGGATTAATAATACCTGCGAGGGCTCCATAGTGTGAGATCCTTAGTTATCAAAAACCCTAGCTATTAACAAATGAAGTATCATGCAAGATCTATAGATAATGAAATAAAATAACCACAAACAATGATTTACCTTGTTGTTGTTGAAGTTGCTTTGTTACAGATCTGATGATGAGATGCCCTAATAGCAGTAGTTGATGTTACATAGAAAAATATGGTGGGTGTTAATGGGAGGTTGCTGGATTGGTAAAATCCTAAGGTAATCTAGGGCTTCGGATGTGGATGGATCTTCAGGATGCAATGTCCTCTGACTTCTCTAGGATCTCTTCAATAATTTGCATAGCAAATGTTCCAGGGCATACACATTCCAGGGGTTGAGCATTTGAAAATGCTCCTATTTATAATATAGCCTAGGTTTTTCTTAAGGTTTTAGCCTTACACTTTTGATTGTGTGGATAGGATTAGATAAAATCCAAGGGTTGAGATTATACTTTAAGTGTGGCATGGATTAATGAAAATGGATGGTTGAAATTAGATTAAATCTGACGGTTGTGGTTAATTGAGTTTATAAATATGTATTTTATTATAAATATATTATAATATTGTTGGAAATTTTGAGTCCCTAAGCTAAAATGTTGGAATTTATGTCAAAATGTTATTTGATGTCAAAAGGATCTATGATGGTATGCACTATGTTTTGTGAAACTGCAAGGAAGGGTTTTTAACAAAAACAAGGCAGACAAAATAAAATGTTTTATTTAAAACCATGGATGGCAGATTTGAAATGGGTTTTTCTTAAAACTCAAGTTGGCTTTTCGTTTCATCGAAAAATGTGCCCCGGTGATGGATAAATTTAATTTTAAAGGTTTAGTTTAAATTTAAATTTATTTAAAATTTAAATTTTAATTATAAAATTAAATAAATAAAAATTCGCCATGTTCGTCGATGTCAAGAGGACAGTTTTAAAAGCGTTGATGTTTCCAAGTGAAGGGAAAGGTATATAAATATGCCACCAAGTTTTTAAATTGATTATCCTTGCTCGGTGATAATCTTGCGTGGTATATGTGAAGGAAAGAGCTTGTGTTTTGTTTTATGTGACATAACGAACGATTAAAAGCAGACAGTGACCACTTCTCAAATCACATTGGGTAGCATGGCCTAGTGGTAGCTTGGATTGTGCAAAGGTGTTGATAGCACGGAGGTCGTGAGTTCGATTCCCGCGAGCATCATTTTAACATTGTATTGGTTGAAGCGTTGTTCGTTGTTTAAAAGCTCATGGGTGAAAAGAAGAAGCATAAGGAGCACAAGGTGGACTAGATTCTACGTGGGAATTTTAGCCCACTTGGTGGGCGGAGGGAGTGCAAAGGTACACTCACTACAGGTCTTGGGTTCGAGTCACCTGAAACCCGCTTTCTCATGGTTTACTGTCGCCGCATTCTTCGGAGCCGAAAAAATATTTTATTTTCTAAGGTATGTCTGTTGTCGTAATTTTTTAAGAATTAATAATTAATGTTTTAATTTGTAAAAGCTAAGGTTTCAAGCACCATTCTTGAGGGTATACTACGGTGATGTGATTTATGAGTTGTGGTTTATATTTTACACTATTTGATATGGGAATTTTTGTATTAAGGATCTTAGTGAGTTGTGCATTAGTGCAAAGTGATTTTTAGGAGAAATAAGGGAATGGTAAATGGTTGTGGTGATATTCATGCTATGCTTAATTAATTTAGGAAATAATTATTTTTAATTATTTTCTAGTGGTGGATGTGATTTTTGACTAGGAGAAATAAGGTGTAAAAGGTTATGATATTTTTTTTGTAATTTCTCCTAACCCTCATGAATTTTGGCAAGAGAATATTGTGATTGTGGCAGATTTCCAAAGAGGCTTCTTCATATTCATAAAAGGTATGGGCACATTCTCCTATTGATTGATTTGGGTGGTTGATTTCTAAAAATATCATTGGAGTGAAAAGGATTGATTGTGGTTTCATTTTCGAAAGTGATTGGTTTAATGCTTCAAGGTTTTCTGGTTTGAGAGTTGTTATTAAAAATTATTTTATAAGCATTGTTGTTGAAACCATTAGTTGTGTGAAAAACCTGAGTTAGGGTTTGAGAAGAACATGAGTATCATTATTATGTGAAGAATTTTTTATAAGAATTGTTGTTGAAACCCATTGGTTGTGCAAAGAACTTGAACTTGAGTTAGAGAAGAACATGAGTATCATTGTTATGTGATATTTGTGGTTGAGCATTGTTGGAAACATTTTGAGTTGGTTGATACATGCTTGGACTAGGGTTTATGAGAAAGGGTTGTTCATTAAGGTGATTGGTTGAGTTGAGTTGATTGAGCCTAGTCAATTGGATGCATGTGGTTGTTCAAGTTCCATAAAACAAACTATTTTATATTCTGAATTAAGTTGAGATTAGATTTGGGTATAGAACATATTGAGTCTCTAACAATTCTCTTTATGCTTCTATGATATTGATTTGAGTTGAGATTGGATTTGAGTATAGAACATATTGAGTCTCTAACAATTCTCTTTATGCTTCTATGAGATTGATTTGAGTTGAGATATTGATTGAGCATTAAGTATAGAACATATTGAGTCTCTAAAAATTCTCTTTAATCTTCTATGATATTGAATAAGTTTTATGTGATCTTATTAAACATATTTGAGATAAGTCTTTGAGAAGGCTTGTGGACTGATTTTGAGTAAGCTTTTGTGGAATCTTGCTATGCAGATTTGAGCAAGTCATAGAGAGGACTTATTGAGCATATTTGGATAATTTTGAGTGAGCTTGTTGAGCATATTTGAGTAGGTTCTGTGTGGACCTGTTGAGCAGATTTGGACAAGTTCTGAGTGAGCTTGTTGAGAAGATTTGGACAAGTTTTGAGTGAACTTGTTGAGTAGATTTGAGAAGGTTATGAGTGAACCTATTGAGACAGAGCTTTGGAGGTGACAAAGTACAAATGACAGAGTCTCGATGGATAGATATCTAGCAGCCAAGACAATTGAATATAGATCTAAGTTAGGAGTCTTCAAGTGGAGAGAGATCCACCAGTTAGTGCAGCAGAGAGACAGAGTCCTCTAGAAGATCACTAGCCAAAGCAGAAGGAGAAATATTTTTCCTGTGGAAGAGATCCACGAACTTGAGATTAGGGTATCAACATCTCCTTTGTATAGAGGTCCATAAACATTGTAATTGGGAAGGATTTCCAAAGAGATTGATTGAGAAAATTTTAGTAAAATATTTTCTCCGTGGAGTAGCCAACATTGGGTGAACCACATAAATTGTGGTGTCTCTATTGTGTATGGTTTTTTGTGAATTGCTTTGATTATTGCTATTGATATTTCTATCTATACATTGAATAATATTGAATTGAAAGGAAAAGTAAAAAATGGTCTTATATTGTTCACCCCCCTCTCAGTATAAGCTTGTGTTATTCAATTGGTATCAGAGCGGGTTCATTCAGAAGATTTTGATAGCTTGAATAAAAAGCAGTCTAAGAACACAATGTATCAAAAGGATCAAAGAGATAGACCCTTCAATAATATAGTACCAGTCTTTGATGGAAGTGACTTCTTATATTGGTGTATGCTGATGAGATTTTACCTGATGGCACTTGGAAATGAAGTTTGGGATGCAATGGAACTTGTATATGATTCAACAGTTAATCCTCCTTCAGATAAGGAAGGTAATCTTCTAATGCATGTAAATTCAAGAGCTATGAATCCAATTATAAAAGTTTTGCATAGAGTAGAATCTATGAAGGTTATGGAATGTAAAACAACAAAAGAAATGTGGGAACTTCTGCATGAAATATATGAAGGAGATAAAGGATTCAGAATGGCTAAGATCAGAAATCTCAAAGGATAATTTGAGAACCTAAGAATGAGGGATGATGAAAACATTTGTGACTATCTCAACAAGGTTGATGAACTTGTACATGATATGAAAGGTCTTGGAATGAAGGTTGATGAATCTGATGCTTGTGATAATATCTTTAGGACTTTTCCAAAAAGGTATAGTGAAAAGGTTTTTGCTATAGAAACATCAATTGATAGTGATTCTTTGACAAGGAATTTTTTGCTTGGCATGCTTACTACTTTTAAGATAAGAACAAACGATCATATTCCTCTGAAAGAAGTTGCTTTCAAAGTAGACAAAAATAAAAATGGAAAGAAGATAGAATCAAGCAGTGAGTCATCTAGTGATGAAGAAGCAAATTATGGCAAAAGAGATAGAGGTTCCAGAAGACCCATAGATCTAAGATATTTTAAATGCTTCAATTGTGGACGGTATGGAAACTATGCAATAGAAGACAAAGAGCCAAAGAACAACAACGATGAAGAAAAACAATACAGGGAATTAGAAAGACACAGGTACCAAAAGAAAAGCAAGGATGGACAAAGCAGACAAGGAAAGAATTTCTTCCAGAGACAAAAGAGAAGCTACTATGCAAAAAATGCAAGTACTCAATTGATAGTGATGCTAGTTTTTCAGACAATGATAGAGATGAAGTCCTATTTATGGTTAAAGAGAAAGATCCAGCTAAGAAAATGACTCCAGTTATTTTCAAGTGTTTTAGATGTGGTAAATTTGGACATCTTGAAGATTATTGCACTAGGGATGGTTATAGTTTCAGTGATGATGATTTTGAAGATGCACTTGAAAGACCAAATGAGAATCTTCTAATGGCTTTGGAAGCTAAAGAAGATGATCCTATAGAAGACAAGCCAAAAGAAAGAAATAATGTGGACAAAGGCAAAAAAATAGAGGATTATTCAGTAGAGAATGGCTATGATCTCAAGGGAGAACTTATATATGACCTTGACACAGTAAAGAAGGTTAGAAAGCAACATTATAAGCTTGAAAATCAATTTCAAGAATGTGATGAAGAAATATTATTACTCATAGAGGATGATCGGTTGTATAATCTTACATTTAATTTTATCAATTCGAGGGTAATCAAGGTTAGATTTAAAAAGTAGCAATCTCGTATAGATTATATCATAGGAGTTAATACTAAGTCTAGCTCAATTTATTGTCCATATTTAATGCGTACACATGTACAAAAAGAAATATAAAAATTATGCAAGGATGAATTATGCAAGATATGATAAATAAATGCAATCTAAATTTTATTAATGATGTAATTTATTGATGCATCTGATTACTTGCAAACTAATTTATGAGATGTTTTAATCTAAGTGTGAGGATCCTCGTGCAATATATTTTATTTTATATAATTTAAAATGCAAGTCTAACTAATCCTAATCTAATGCAGGGGCAAAAGAGCTCAGGTATTGTCTTATAGGAGTAGGCCCTACCTCCTAAAGAATAGTGTAAATATTTTCCCCCTTATTTACCTTACCAATAACTAAGTTTTATATTTCATACTAATATTTATGCATATTTTGTGAATGCAGGTAACAAATCTACAACTTACAAAATAGAATTCAAACAATTCACAAGATTGACACAGATTACCATATTTGAAGAAAGTGTTGTCTTATTATTTGAGCTTCAACTGTACATACTTCCTCATAGCTATAATTCAGAGCAAATTGTAAACTGTAATGAATAATTTTTGGCTGGCCAGACCTCTCTCAAGGTCTTCTATGTAATTTATACTAAAACTAATACAATGCGAACAGTTTCTTCCATGTATTTATCATGCTTAATTTGTGGACTGGTGACTGTATATGAATCAAAAGATAATCTAAACCTAATATAAAATTTATTTTTACTTGGACTTATAAATGTTCCTATTGGTCCAAGTGGCATCTACATATAATCCTATCAAGATACTACCTATTCTAAATAACTCGCAGGATAGATGTTAAGACTTTATTTCCTTTATTCCAGGAAGTCTTAACAATATTTTGCGATTACATTTCAAATATCCCAAAATAAACACATTACAAATCTTATAAAAAAATTTCAATTGGAGATATTCTCATAGATAATATGCGAGAAGCAAGGTATGTTGAAAAGTGAAGATATTTTTTGTCATCCATTGTAATGTGTCATCCACTTGATTGTGTCATCCATGGTCAATAGTAACTGTTGGTAATACTCTCCAGTAAATGTCTCTAGTGATTACCTTTGATAATTACCTTTAGTAACTACCTTCAGTAATATACTTTAGTAACATCTATCTATAACCTGCATGTATAGTCTTCGTAATCCGTCATTCCTATGACCATCTTCTCATATGCTCAGCATCTAGTTCTAATATTGTTTTGTTGCATTAATATTCCATGAAGTGTTCTTCAACATTATTATGTCCAAACATACAAAACTTTCACATATTTTGTGTAAAATTCATGAATTTATTTTTTTAACATTATAAATAAAATTTAGTCATAAATCATGCAAATAAGATATAACCATTATCAAAATGCATTCAGTTTCACATATTTGCAGATAAAAGACATATAAAATGTTCCATAATACATGCACATTTTAGCACTCATCAAAGGATTTAGAAAATTCAAAGGCTCGGGCAAGCAAGTTCAAGGATAATTTAGAAGCGAATATTTTGGAATGTGAGAAGTTAGCACAAGAAGTGGCTACTCTAAAATAATATTTAAAGGACTCCAATATCAATATGAAGAGTTTCACAAATAGCTCTAAGAACTTGGATAAGTTCATCTGTGGACAATAGCGAACATCATGTTCAACAGGTATTGGCTTTGGAAAGGTTCAAAAGAAACAGTAAAAAGAATCTACTTCAAGTCTTGATGAAGAAGAAACTTCAGAAGAAGATACATCAGAAGAAGACAATTTAAGTGAAATTGGGACATCAGAGGATGAGTTGGACAACAAAGAGTTCAACAAAGAGAGGAACAATGCACATAGAAGATACATATGGAACATCAATCATAACAGGAGACCAATGAGGTCAAGACAAGGAGGCTTCAATGGAAGATGCTTTTCATATCACAGGTTTAGGCATATGGATTCACAATACAAGACACATGAAAGATAGGAATATGAGAAAGGACAACTTTTCCATGGGTATTGCTACTCATGCAATGAGTTTGGTCACAAGGCAATGAATTGCAGGATTAATAACAGAAGAGGATATGGCTTCACTAAGAGAAGTCCTAAGATAGTTGCACCTCCAAGGAATAATAACATTAAGTGTTATAAGTGCAATAATGATGGTCATATAGCAAGATGGTGTAGAGAAAATATTCAAGAAGCAGGCATGAACAAGAACAGGAACATGAACAGAAACAGGAACATGAACAGGAATAGGAATATGAACAAGAACAGGAATATGAACAAGAATAGAGACTCATAAAAGAATAGAGACTTAGAAAAGAATAATAACAAGACCATGGATGAGAACAAGAATGAGAATAGGAACATAAGTGATGATAGGAACAAGGATGATGACTTGGAAAGAAATAGTGAGAGGATTCAGAAGACTCGGAGAAGAAGAGAGAAAGATAAAGCTAAAGAACAGTGCTTTCGGGGAGCAGAAATACTCCCACCCTAGAATTAACCACCTCATGTGGAGTTGGGGGAGGGGCTAAGCTAAGAGGATTATTCTGAGACCCAAGCCCCAAAGGTGACCCTTTTCTATTGATGTCAAAGGGGGAGAGATTTGTGTATATTGGGGAGAGTTTTGATATAGGAAGAGATTTGATATTTGAGAGAGCATTGAGCCAAGGGGAGCAAAAAATAATATCAGGTTTCAGTAAGATGAATATGGGTTGCCATCAATGATAAATGGGGATATTGTTGGACATTTTGAGTCCCTAAGCTAAAATGTTGTCATTGATGTCAAAATGTTATTTGATGTCAAAAGGATCTATGATGGTATGCACTATGTTTTGTAAAAGTGCAAGGAAGGGTTTTTATCAAAACCAAGGCAGGTAAAATAAAATGTTTTATTTAAAACCATGGATGGAATATTTGAAATGGGTTTTTCTTAAAACCCAAGTTGGATTTTTGTTTCATCGAAAAATGTGCCCCGATGATGGAGAAATTTAATTTTAAAGGTTTAGTTTAAATTTTAATTTATTTAAAATTTTAATTTTAATTTTAAAATTAAATAAAAAAATTTCTGCCATGTCCACCGATGTCATGAGGGCAGTTTTAAAAGCACCGACATTTCCAAGTGAAGAGAAAGGCATATAAATATGCCACCAAGTTTTTAAATTGATTATCCTTGCTCGTTGATAATCTTGCGTGGTATATGCGAAGGAAAGAGCTTGTGTTCGAACGGTTAAAAGTAGATAGCGACCACTTCCCAAATCACATTGGGTAGTGTGGCCTAGTGGTAGCTTGGATTGTGCAAAGATGTTGATAGCACGGAGGTCATGAGTTTGATTCCCGCAAGCATCATTTTAGCATTGTATTGGTTGAAGCATTTTTCATTGTTTAAAATCTCGTGGGCGAAAAGAAGAAGCATAAGGAGCACAAGGTGGAATAGCTTCCATATGGGAAGCTTAGCCCACTTGGTGGGCGAAGGGAGTGCAAAGGCACACTCGCTGCAGGACTTGGGTTCGAGTCACCCGAAACCCGTTTTTGCATGGTTTGTTGTCGTCGCATTCTTCGGAGCCGAAAAAATATTTTATTTTCTAAGGTATGCCTGTCGCCGCAATTTTTGGAGAATGAATAATTAATGTTTTAATTTTTCAAAGCTAAGGTTTCAAGCACCATTATTGAGGGTATACTATGGTGATTGATGAGCACCAGAAATGCTCATATTTTGTACATATTTCTTGGATCAATATGCGGCTGTATAATAAGGATTGCATACTTTTATGAATGATTATATAGATATTTGATATAATTATGCGTGTTATCTAATTTGTGTGCTTTTAGTATGTTTTGTGGAATTGCAGTTGATTTAGTTAGATTTGGAACGGTCGAGGTCCCTTTTGATGGACCTGGCACTTTATTTCATCGGGGGTCAATGTAGAGAACATAGGCACCTCCCTGCAACCGAAAGGCGCCAAGGGAACAAGCGCCTCCCTGTAGTCGAAAGGCGCCGATTGAATACAAGCGCCTCCCTGCAGTTGGAAGGCGCCGATTGAATACAAGCGCCTCCCTATAGTCGAAAGGCACCATCTGAATGCAAGCGCCTCCCTGCAACCGGAAGGCGCCAACCAAAGACAAGCGCCTCCCTGCAACCGAAAGGCGCCAACCAAAGGCAAGCGCCTCTCCACAGTCGAAAGGTGCTAATAGAGGGTAAGCGCCTCCCTACAACCGAAAGGTGCTAATAAAAGGTAAGCGCCTCCCTACAACCGGAAGGCGCTAATAGGAGGCAAGCGCCTCCCTACAACCGAAAGGCGCCACTGATTCTTTGCCCGTTGACCAGAGTTGAACGACGTGGACGGCAATGGCTGGTGCAGTTCTAGCTCTACATCATGCAGAGCTAATTTGGAGATAGCACCAACGTATCCAAATGTCTCACTGATGCCAGGCAAAGCATGAACCGAAATGAACACGCCGCCTTCAAAACAGAATGCCAAACGTCGATTGCATTCGCCAGACTGTTCTAATTTAGTCTGGGAAGGATCGACTGTTGTAACCACTTCTGTAATAGAAGTTCTACGGGTGTGTTATATAAACACACGTAGATCATTCTGAAAGATATATAGAATTAATTAATAAAGATCTACTTTGAATTGCAGAAGATAGATTGTAATACGTTGATAAATATATTCCAGTTCCAGAAGTTCTAAAGCACGTGTTCGATCGGGAGGAATCTGCTGGAGCCTGGGCCCACTCCAAGCTAGTATTTCTTCCCCATTTCTTTTTGTTTATTTATTTTAATTAGTTTATTGCTTTCATAGAAACGTTCATTAATTTGCTAGTTCCAGTATTTGCGTAGGTTTATTTTTCAGGAATGTGTACATGATTTATTTCTGTAGATTTAATTTTGTTCTTCTTACGTAATTTATTGAGGAGTGTGGGAATGATTGACAACCATCTCAAGAACACCCCCCAAATGTAGGATTAGTAGATTCACCCTCCAGTGGTATTGTAGTAACCTAATTTCGACTCTTCGCAAGTTTACGAAGCTCCCTGGGTTGATAATTAAATGCACGGGCATGTGACAAAAATAGGAAACCATTCACCTTGTTTGGCCCGCAACATTTTGGCACCGTTGTCGAGGAAGCATCTTAATTAGATTACCTACAATACCCTGAAACCTTCATCTGACCTTGCATGAGTTCTTCGAGAAGAAGAGGACCTGACGGTCGCTTTATAAGAACTAATCCATCAAGACATGAGTCGGTCGAGCATTTTGGATCTGAGTTAGACTCGCCTGACCTACCAGCAATCCATTGGAGTGAGGAACCGCACTTTGTGCAAAGTGCCACCTCATCCCATCAACAAGGGGAAGAATGAATCATCATAAATCCCTTGTTTAATAGGACTCCTCTAGAGGAAGCCCTATTGTGGAAGGCTATGGAGGATCAGACGATCTCGCCAGACAACCTTAGAGCATTGACTCATAAAGTTTTAAACGATCGAAAGGCCATAAACGCTGCATTAGAAACCACATTTCCTAAAAAAATGGATAACGATGAAGTCTCATCTGGCTTTAGTTTCCCAATAGAGGAGGGAGTAGGAGATACCAAAATGAAAAACATATCCCCTGCTCACCTCCCGTCCTTCAGAGGACACCCGACTGAGGACCCCGACCTATTTTTATTCAAGTTTGATGTTTTGTGCAGGTCTGTGGATTACAAATCAAATGCGCAGAAGTTGAAATTATTTCCTTCTACATTAGATGATGCAGCTCTGCGATGGTTCATCGGTCTGGGAGACAAACACATCACCACCTGGGACCAGATGAAGATGCTCTTTCTAGAGCAATATCAAGATTTTAAGAGAGCAAGAGACTCCAGGGAGGAGGTCCTGAGCATGACACAAAGAGAAGATGAGTCTCTCGAGGAGTATTGGGAGAGATTCAGCTTTAATCTTCAATGGTCCCCTCACTCGAAGTTATCTGACAAGTCCCTCAAAAGCATCTTCTTGAGGGGACTTACCAATGAGTCACTGGAGGCTCTCAACATGATCTCTGGAGGTGATGTCTATCAGCATGCTATGGATGACATCCAGAAATTATGCCGGAACTACTCGAGAAGGTGAGGCAAAATCATCGCCAGGACCATGAAGGTGACTGCTTCAGTCACCAAAATAGAAATAGGCAACATGCTAGAGGATTTGAAGAGCGAAATGCTCTCATCTCTAGCACTGTAGATGGATACGCTGCTATTAGAAAAGAAGAAACAAGAAAATGATGCAGCATTAGCCTATTTCTACCCAAAATGTAGAGGAAGACACGCAAAGAATGCATGCCCAAAAAACAAGGTCAGAGTATGCGTAGTTTGCAGGTTGAATCATAAAACTCGATTGTGCCCACAACTGCCCAGTAACCAGGAAGCGGCTGAGAGCACGGAGGCCTACTTCATAGGCAATAGGAAGAGTTGGCCACAGCCCCCCATGGGGAATATACCAACCGAAATGCCATCATATGGGGGAGGGTCATACATGCACCAAGGACCCCCTCAACCACCTAATATGGGGTGGTGGGGACCGTCACCTTGGACGAACGCACCCCCAGCAACATTCCCGAATCAGCAGCCATGGATGCCATATCCATATCCTGGGCAGCAGTGGAGAGGCCACAATGCATGGAATCAGACTCCACAGAACGCAGCTCCTGCTCACATCCAACAGAACTTACCAACATTGCCAGCAGCGAGACCTGCGTAGCTACCAAAGACAACCGACAACAAACCCGAACAACAGAGTAAATCAGCCGGCATACAACGTAGAAGGTGAGATGTACCATATGTACAATATTCAGCTTAGATCAGGTAGGCAGCTAGGAGTAGAGACACCGCCTCTGGTAGAAGAGGAGGAAGAAATGGTAGAGATACCTCCACCGGTAGAAGAGGAGGCAAAAATAGAGGAGACACCTCTGGTAGAAGAGGGAAAAGCACTTGAGAGAGCGGAGGCTCCATTTCCTAGCTAGCTGCAGGAACAAAGAAAAACAACACAGCCAAAATTCGACATCTTGTCGAGCTTGAAGAATCTCACAGTGACGATCCCATTATTTCAAGCAATTCGAGATGTCCCCATTTACACCAAGGCAATTAGAGAAATGTGTCTAAGGAGACCGGGATGAAAAGCTACCCAGACTATCAACGTCGTGGGTAAACTGGCAGATCTAATGATGGGTAGAACACGTCATCCAAAGTATGCAGACCCAGGCAGCCCAGTGTTGACCATAAAAATTGGAGGACATTCCCTGTCCAACACATTGGTTGACCTCGGGGCAGCCATCAACGTGATGCCTCAAGAGACCATGCAGAGGCTGCGGCTCACGAACCTGAAGCCAACCATGACAGTGCTACAGTTAGTCGATCGATCAACCGTGTCACCGAAAGGAATGCTGGAAGATGTGATCGTAACAATCAGTGCATGGGAATATCCAGCCGACTTTCTAGTTTTGCAAACCAAGACCAGGCTAGGCGGTTACCCGCTCATTTTGGGGAGGCCATGGCTGGCAACAGCCGATGCTTACATCAGCTGTCGGGATGGGCTAATGACCATCTCCAATGGGCAAAACATCAAAAGGCTGACCATTTCACCGCCAACTCAGTCTATGGACTCGACAGAAGAACCCAGGATCACCGAGCAGGGAACTACGGAGTTGTCCATAATCCAGCCGATGATGACCTTGGAGGAGGTGGCAGAAGAGGATGAGGATGGTGCTATCATGGAGTTTCTCCATGGAGAATCATCCACCCCCACACCTGGATCGCCGTTGACTGGCACCCAAGATCAGCACATCCAACAAATACACGTTGGGCCAGGGAGGACATTAAACGTCAACAGCAGGTTGACGCCCACATAGTTAGAAAAATTGGAAGAGCTTCTGGTGAAACACCAGCAAGCATTTGCATGGGACTACGCAGATATGCACGGCATCAGCCCAAAAATATGTACCCATCGGATTTATTTAGATGACCAGGCAACTCCTAGTCGACAACCACAGAGAAGGATGAACCCAACAATGAAAGACATTGTCAAAGAACTGCACAAAATTTTGGCTACCGAATTCATATATCCAATTTTTGACAGTGAATGGGTATCACCATTAGTGGTGGTCCCCAAAAAGAATGGGAAATGGCGGATCTGCGTGGACTACCGGGCATTGAACAAGGCGACTAAGAAAGACCACTTCCCACTCCCGTTCATCGATCAGGTCTTGGACACACTCTCAGGAAGAAAATACTTCTCCTTTCTGGATGGTTTCAGTGGTTACAACCAGATCCAGATAGGGGAAGAAGATCAAGATAAAACAACGTTCACCTGTCCATGGGGAACGTTTGCCTATAAGGTATTGCCTTTTGGACTATGCAACGCACCGGCCACCTTTCAAAGGGCGGTGCTTAGCATATTCTCTGATATGATAGGAGACGGGGTGGAAGTATACATGGATGACTTCACCGCCTATGGAGAAACCTTCGAGGAGGCAATGACAAATCTGGAAAGAGTGCTCGACAGGAGCAAGGAAAATCATTTGTCCCTAAGTAATGAAAAATGTTTTATGATGATGCAGGAAGGCATCGTGTTGGGACACCACCTCTCTCGTAGAAGGAATAAAAGTAGACAAGAGGAAGATCGAGGTCATCAGAGACCTACCTAGCCCCAAAACGTAGAAGGAGGTAAGAAGTTTCCTTGGATCAGCTGGGTACTATCGATGATTTATCGCCGAATTTAGTAAGATTGCCAAACCACCGCACACCCTACTTTCTAAGGACGTAGAGTTCAATTGGATGGGAGATTGCGAAGAAGTATTCCAATTGTTGAAGGAAAAATTGATATCGACACTGATCTTGAGAGGACCGAATTGGGCCATACCGTTCCATATTTACTGCGATGCATCTAACGGTGCGATCGGAGCAGTCCTCGGCGTAAAGACGGTGAAGAATTCTATGCCATCTATTATGTCAGTAAAAACTTGGTGGGAGCGGAGCTCAATTATACAGTGACAGAAAAAGAATTCCTCGTAGTTGTCCATGCAATAAACAAATTCCATCACTATATAATGGGATACAAGGTCTTCGTCCATACGGACCACGTGGCTATCAGGTATCTGATGAGCAAGCCGGCCATTGGTGGTAGAATTATCAGATGGCTATTGCTATTGCAGGAATTTGACATCACTATAGTCGATAAACCAGGCAAGGACAACGTCGTGGTAGATTTTCTATCCAGATTGATACCAGCAGATCATCAAGCAATGGAAGATCAATTTTTGGATGAACATCTATTCGCTATTAGTGAACAAACTCCATGGTATGCAGACATAGCAAATTACTTGGCCATCGGAAGGACCTCACCTGCTCTCTCCTAGTGAGAAAAGCAAGCGGTCATAGAGAAGAGCGCATCATTCCTTTGGATGGATGGTCTCCTATTCAAAATAGGATGAGACCAAATTATAAGAAGATGCATAGCAGAACAGGAGTTTTTAGAAGTGCTCAAGGCATGTCACGATGAGCCATGCGAAGGACACTTTGCAGGGAAATGAACTGCCTACAAAATCCTGCAGGCTGGGTATTTTTGGCCCACTCTGTTCAAGGACGCGGCAGCATATACCAGCAAGTGTGACGAGTGCCAGAGGATGGGTAGACCAACCCACCGAGATGAAATGCCCCCGCAGCCCCAGTGTACACCTGGAACCTTTTGATAAATGGGGCATGGACTTCGTGGGACCATTTAATCCACCTTCGATGGGAAGGAGGTTTATTCTGGTCTGCACGGATTACGTCACCAAATGGGTGGAAGTGCAGGCATTAAGGGACTCAAAGGAAAGAACGGTCACCGATTTCTTATTTGCCCATATTTTCACATGATTTGGGGTTCCTCGGGAGATAACAACAGACCAAGGGCCCCAATTCACCTCCAAATTGATTGAGGAGCTGATGGAGCAGTATAGAGTTCGGCACAACAAAACCACGCCCTACCATCCGCAGGCGAACGGGCAAGTAGAAGTGACAAACAGGGAGATAGAAAACATCCCGACCAAAACCGTGCAACAACACAAGAAATATTGGGCCACACGGTTGCCGGAGGTAGTTTGGGCATACAACACCACGTGGAAATCCACCACAGGATGCACACCTTTCCAACTGGTCTATGGAAAAAATGCGATGATGCCCATCGAGTTCGAAATCAAAACTCTAAGGACGGCTTCAGAATTAAATTTGAGCTTGGACGAAGCTCAAAAATAGAGGATTCACCAGCTAGATCAGCTGGACGAAATCCGACTGGATGCTTTGCAGAGGACAGAGATTATACAGAAGCAGAGAAAGAAGTGGCATGATAACCACATCAAGCTGAAGAAGTTCCAGGTAGGGGAATGGGTACTGTTGTATGATTCCCAGTTCCAGGAAAGGAAGGGCAAACTTATGCAGAGGTGGATGGGGCCGTATGAGGTGGCAGAGCTCATTAGGAATGGGGCGGTGCGCGTTAAGACAATTGACGGCAGCAACACCATGTTCACAGTCAATGGCCACCGACTACGCCCCTATAATACGTCCGAAACGTTACAGGTGGAATCCGAAGTAGGCGTGGGGGAGACCCCATCTTGCTAGATCTGGACCGAACTCTCACAGGTGAAATGGTGGGCACGAAAGTGCTCACCCAATTTGTTTAGTTAGTTATAGTTTTTTTTAATGTGTGTTTTTTTGTAGGGACGACGCCCGCATGCAAGCTGCAGGCATCCTAATCCAGGGCCTAACAGGCACGAAACGCGTCTAACTGCCTTTATTTTCCTTTCTTTTTGGTTGCTTTTTGCAGGTGGAGGACCTGACAACACGAGGGATAGGTATCTGGGAAACCAGGCCTGATTCGGCTCAACATTCCGACACCGGCTCGTAGATAGAATCTGGGCAGCATGAAAAAACTGGGAAGGTTTGATCACCCTTTTTCCAGTCAAATCGCCAAGTCCAGAAGAAGGTGCCTTACTACACCCAGAAGGCGCCAAGCCAAGAAGAAGGTGCCTTACTGCATTCAGAAGGTGCCAAGCCCAGAAGAAGGTGCCTTACTGCAGTCAAAAGGTGCCAAGCCCAGAAGAAGGCGCCTTACTGCAGTCAGAAGGCGCCAATCCAGAAGAAGGTGCCTTACTAGTTAGAAGGCGCCCATCCAGAAGAGATGCCTTACTGCAGTTAGAAGGTGCCAAGCCCAGAAGAAGGTGCCTTACTGCAGTCAGAAGGCGCCCATCCAGAAGAAGGCACCCATAAAAAATAAAAAAATAAAAAAGAAAAAAAATATATATATATATATAGGCGCCTTCCATGGCAGGAAGGCACCACAAAAAAAAAAAAAACCAGCCGAATACGTGCCTTCCAACATCAGGAAGGCGCATTCATCCAGCCGAATACGCCTTCCAACATCAGGAAGGCGCATTCATCAAGACGAATGCCTTCCAACATCGGGAAGGCACGAACCAGAAGGAGGCGCCCCCCACATTGGGAAGACGCATGCAGGCAAAAGTGCCTCCCACCAATCAGAAGGCACCGAAAGGCGCATTCGTTCGAAGACGAGCACCGACAACGTTGGAAAGGTGCTACAAGGGCACCATCCACATGGGGAAGGTACCAAAGAATGCCTCCCGCATGCAACATTTACACCTATCGGATGCCTCGAGCGGAACGAAGCATCGCACGAATAAACAACATCAAATGACCATACCCCTCCCTCGTGTCACAAGTCAGCAAATCAGCGGCTACCACGACAACTGGAACGTCGAATTAGGTACGTGCATATTAAATCAAATCTTTTATATAATTATTTATAAATACGTAGTACCAAAAAATATAGCTATCATAGAGATCGTACCCCCCATAGCCGAAAATGCATGCCAATGAGAGGGCGCCTTCCATAACTGCTAGGGTTAGGCATCTTTTCTATAAGAAGGTGCCTTCCTGAAGAAGGAAGGACAAAAAAAATACAGCAGAAGGCGCCATGGGAGGAAGGTCTAAGAATCACGCGATCAAGAAGAATGAACCCAGTGACACAGATGGGATCAGAGGGGCAGTAAAGACCCAATTCGAAGCCGAGGGGTGGCTCGAATACTGCACCCTGGTCAGTCAGGGCTAGGACATGGAGGTAGCTAGAGAATTCACCACCTCTTTGAGGGGCGATGCGGCCCAAGTACGAGGGATGGAAATTCCAGTCACCCCTGAGTTCATCTCACAGGCGACTGGATTGCCTCTCACGGGGGAATGTATATACAAGGGCGGAGTATTAAAAGTATACGCCGAAATACTACTGCTAGGAGAAAATGTGCAGGTAGACAGGGAGGGGTTACTCAAAAATAGCCTCCCCATGAATATGCGAAAGATGTTCGAGCAGATTGCTCGATTCTTCACATGCACAGGGAAGTATACCCATCTGCACCTTAATCATGTGCACTTCCTCAATCACCTAGTGCATGGGAGGAAATTGAATATACCCTTCTACCTAGCAAGTGCTCTGAAAGATGAAGCGGCTCGGTACCAGAAAGGGGCACCGTCCGCCTTAGCCCACCATGGGCTGATATCAGCATTGGTCCACCATGCAGAAGCACAAAGATAGAACCGTGACGTAGGGGGAGATGGCGGCCAAATAGGGCAACACAATGCGGTTGCCGAATTAGGGCAAGGCGAAGCATCCCCTACAGAGGAGATAGCAAACATCGGGCAATTGGCATTGCCCTATTTTCTAGGAGGAGCAGAGCAGTCATCGATGCCCGAAGACATAGAGGATAGAGGGCATTCCCTAGTGCTCGAGTATGAGGAGGAAGGAGCGCCACTCGCTGGTGGTGAGGACGAACCAGTTCCCAGGAGGAAACATCTACGGTGATTCCTCTCGATAGAGGAAGAACAGAGTGACACAGAGATAGACGTTGCCACTCAAACCCTCCGAGAATTAACGAACCAGAGCCCATGGAATGAAGGAACTTTTGGGAGCAATGACCAGATCGATGCGGCCTTGGAGGAGGCGCTCGACTGGCAAACTGATTGTTGGATGGCACAGCAGATTCTAGAGGATTTCTAGAACTAGCATCAAAAGGAATTGGAGGAAAAGGATAGATGAATCGCTCAGCTCGAGCAGCTGGTCCGGCAGTTGCAGGAGGAAAATCAAATACTTTAGGACAGAAGAACAGCAAGACAAGAGGCATCCACGTAGACTGATTGGGCAGAAGAAGTGTCGATGAACTCTCCCACATCCATCGAATGAGTATTCTCTTCGAGGGAGATTCGATCGGATGCCCGACAGAGTAGCCCGGAGGCAGGGGAGGATTCCTCTATTTTTAGGGGTGAAAATGAAAGAAGTCCTACGATGCCCCTTGTCATTGTCCTGAGTGACACAGAGCAGGACGAAGGTCCCCAGCAGCAGATAAGACCAGAGGATACGGAGGACCTCCCTAGGCCTGAAGAGGGAGAAGAGCCTGAGGGGTCGACACCAGGAAGACAGGAGAATGAAGGATCACCCCCGAAGATAGTAGCACAGCCGATCCTTCAGAGTAAAGAGAAGTCCCCAAAGGAGAAAGAAGAGACCCCAGTCCGAGCCGCCACATTTTCTATAGAGGCCAAGGCAAAGAGGCCCAGGATAGCTCGACAGAAGGTGAAAGTGACCTTCGTCGAGTCAGAGGAGGATGAATGGGACATGCAACTGTTCGTCGAAAGGCAAAAATATTTTGAGCGGCTGTGCAACGAAATGAAAGCAGCCAAGGAGGCCAGGAAGGCATCCTCGAGGATAAAAGGAGATTCTGGCATCTGCATCAATCCGATAGAAGACAACCAGTTTTGGGACATCTATGGTTCATCCCGAGGGTGGCCTTCCATGATGAGGAGGTACTTGGAATGGTGGGGAGTATATGGCCCACAATTGGAGGCCGTTGCAATTGCAAAGGAGAATGCAGGGCTTACCCCTGAAGTGGCCGGATTATACAAGGCCCAAGTAGTGCCTTCCAGAGGGGATAACTCAGATATCCCTCTGGCAGAGGCCAAACCTCCCGATGACGACCTCTGGCAAGCTGTCGAAGCTGCATTTCAATCGACAAGAACAACGCTGGCTATACCACCACCAGTGGCGGCCAGAACAAGAAGGGGACAATTAACAACTGCAGTTTCCCATAGGCAAAGGCGAACCACACCTTCACATGCCGGCACGAAAAGACAGACTCGGGCCGCAGGGGCAGCCGAATCCTCCAAGAGATGGCGACGATGAGAAGTCCGAGGGCTACCTACAGTTTGGATGCCACGAGGGCATGGCATATGTTAGGCATGGGGGGATGATGAGCACCAGAAATGCTCATATTTTGTACATATTTCTTGGATCAATATGCGGTTGTATAATAAGGATTGCGTACTTTTATGAATGATTATATAGATATTTGATATAATTATGCGTGTTATCTAATTTGTGTGCTTTTAGTATGTTTTGTGGAATTGCAGTTGATTTAGTTAGATTTGGAACTGGTCGAGGTCCTTTTGATGGACCTGGCACTTTATTTCATCGGGGGTCAATGTAGAGAACATAGGCGCCTCCCTGCAACCAGAAGGCGCCAAGGGAACAAGCGCCTCCCTGCAGTCGAAAGGCACCAATTGAATACAAGTGCCTCCCTGTAGTTGGAAGGCGCCAATTGAATACAAGCGCCTCCCTACAGTCGAAAGGCGCCAATTGAATACAAGCGCCTCCTTGCAATCGAAGGCGCCAACCAAAGACAAGCGCCTCCCTGCAGCGAAAGGCACCAACCAAACAAGCGCCTCCATGGTCGAAAGGCGCCAATGGAAGACAAGCGCCTCCCTGCAACCGAAAGGCGCCAACCAAAGGCAAGCGCCTCCCTACAATCGAAAGGCGCCAATCGAAGGCAAGCACCTCCCTACAACCGAAAGGCGCTAATAGAAGGTAAGCGCCTCCCTACAACCAGAAGGCGCTAATAGAAGGCAAGCGCCTCCCTACAACCGAAAGGCGCCACTGATTCTTTGCCCGTTGACCAGAGTTGAACGACGTGGATGGTAGCGGCTGGTGCAGTTCTAGCTCTGTGTCATGCAGAGCTAATTTGGAGATAGCACCAACGTATCCGAACGTCTCACTGATGCCAGGCAAAGCACGAACCAAAATGAACACGCCGCCTTCAGAACAGAATGCCAGACGTCGATTGCATTCGCCAGACTGTTCTAATTTAGTCTGGGAAAGATCGACTATTGTAACCACTTCTGTAATAGAAGTTCTACGGGTGTGTTATATAAACACACGCAGATCATTCTGAAAGATATATAGAATTAATTAATAAAGATCTACTTTGAATTGCAGAAGATAGATTGTAATACGTTGATAAATATATTCCAGTTCCAGAAGTTCTAAAGCGCGTGTTCGATCGGGAGGAATCTGCTGGAGCCTGGGCCCACTCCAAGCCAGTATTTCTTCCCCATTTCTTTTTGTTTATTTATTTTAATTAGTTTATTGCTTTCATAGAAACGTTCATTAGTTTGCTAGTTCCAGTATTTGCAGTAGGTTTATTTTCAGGAATGTGTACATGCTTTATTTCTGTAGATTTAATTTTGTTCTTCTTACGTAATTTATTGAGGAGTGCGGGAATGATTGACAACCATCTCAAGAACACCCCCCAAACGTAGGATTAGCAGATTCACCCTCCAGTGGTATTGTAGTAACCTAATTTCGACTCTTCGCAAGTTTACGAAGCTCCCTGGGTTGATAATTAAATGCACGGGCATGTGAC
Organism: Wollemia nobilis; assembly: GCA_028583015.1. Lineage (NCBI taxonomy): Eukaryota > Viridiplantae > Streptophyta > Pinopsida > Araucariales > Araucariaceae > Wollemia > Wollemia nobilis. The sequence goes on from JAQPPZ010002678.1 coordinate 1,602,098, forward strand.
AAAAATAGGAAACCATTCACCTTGTTTGGCCCGCAAAAGTGATGTGATTTATGAGTTGTGGTTTATATTTTGCACTATTTGATATGGGAATTTTTGCATTAAGGAGCTTAGTGATTTGTGCATTAGTGCAAAGTGATTTTTAGGAGAAATAAGGGAATGGTAAATGGTTGTGGTGATATTCATGCTATGCTTAATTAATTGAGGAAATAATTATTTTTAATTATTTTCTAGTGGTGGATGTGATTTTTGACTAGGAGAAATAAGGTGTAAAAGGTTATGATATTTGTTTTGTAATTTATCATAACCCTCATGAAGTTTTGCAAGAGAATATTGTGATTATTGCAGATTTCCAAAGAGGCTTCTTCATCTTCATAAAAGGTATGGGCACATTCTCCTATTGATTGATTTGGGTGGTTTATTTCTAAAAATATCATTGGAGTGAAAAGGATTGATTGTGGTTTCCTTTTCAAAAGTTATTGTTTAAATGCTTCAAGATTTTCTAGTTTGAGAGTTATTAAACCTTGTTTTATAAGCATTGTTATTGAAACCATTAGTTGTGTAAAAAACCTGAGTTAGGGTTTGATAAGAACATGAGTATCATTATTATGTGAAGAATTTTTTATAAGCATTGTTGTTGAAACCCATTGGTTGTGCAAATAATTTGAACTTGAGTTAGAGAAGAACATGAGTATCATTGTTATGTGATATTTGTGGTTGAGCATTGTTGGAAACATTTTGAGTTGGTTGATACATGCTTGGACTAGGGTTTGTGAGAAAGGGTTGTTCATTAAGGTGATTGGTTGAGTTGAGTTGATTGAGCCTATTCAAGTGGATGCATGTGGTTGTTCAAGTTCCATAAAACAAACTATTCTATATTCTAAATTGAGTTGAGATTGGATTTGAGTATAGAACATATTGAGTCTCTAACAATTCTCTTTATGCTTCTATGAGATTGATTTGATTTGAGATTGGATTTGAGTATAGAACATATTGAGTCTCTAACAATTCTCTTTATGCTTCTATGAGATTGATTTGAGTTGATATATTGATTGAGCATTAAGTATAGAATATATTGAGTCTCTAAAAAATCTCTTTAATCTTCTATGAGATTGAACAAGTTCTGTGTGATCTTGTTAAGCATATTTGAGACAAGTCTTTGAGAAGGCTTGTGGAGTGATTTTGAGTAAGCTTTTGTGGAAGCTTGCTATGCAAATTTGAGCAAGTCCTAGAGAGGACTTATTGAGCATATTTGGACAATTCTAAGTGAGCTTTTTGAGAAGATTTGAGCAGGTTCTGTGTGGACCTGTTGAGTAGATTTGAGCAAGTTCTGTGTGGACCTATTGAGTAGATTTGGATAAGTTCTGAGTGAGCTTGTTGAGCAGATTTGGACAAGTTCTGAGTGAGCTTGTTGAGCAGATTTGGACAAGTTCTAAGTGAGCTTGTTGAGCATATTTGAGAAGGTTCTAAGTGAACCTATTGAGATAGAGCTTTGGAGGTGACAGAGTATAGAGGACATAGTCTTAGTGGATAGAGATCCAGCAGCCAAGACAATTGAAGATAGATCTGAGTAAGGAGTCTTCAAGTGGAGAGAGATCCACCAGTCAGTGCAGCAGAGAGATAGTCTTATAGAAGATCACTAGCCAAAGTAGAAGGGGAAATAGTTATCCTGTGGAAGAGATCCATGAACTTGAGATTAGGGGATCAACATCTCCTTTGTACAGAGGTCCATAAACATTGTAATTGGGAAGGATTCCCAAAGAGATTGATTGATAAAATTTTAGTAAATTATTTTCTCCATGGAGTAGCCCCATTGGTTGAACCACGTAAATTATGGTGTCTCTATTATGTATGGTGTTTTATGCATTGCTTTGATTACTGCTATTGATACTGCTATCTATACACTGCATAATATTGAATTGAAAGGAAAAGTAAAAAGTGGTCTTAAACTGTTCACTCCCCCCTCTCAGTATAAGCTTGTGTCCTTCAAATATAATATAATATATTATATTTAAATATAAAATAATATCAAATAAATCCAAGTGGGTGGATAAGTGGTGGGAAAGGGCTAAAGTCGGCCTTTTGAAGGCGAGAAAGGCTTATAATGGTTAAATGGATGGCAAAAAGGGTGTATGATGGACAAGTGGGTGGTAGGATGGTTAGGATGAAGGATTAATGGCTAGTATTTGGTGTCTACAACTATTATAACGATTCATGAGACTTATGTAGGTTAAGGGATCATTGTAAAGAGAAGTATGGAATTATTTTTTATAAATTGGTTTGTTTAATCTTGGTTTTGAAAGATAAACTATTATAATGATTCTTGAGACTTATGTAGGTTAAGGAACCATTATAGAAAGAGAAGTGTGGGAATTATCTTCTTGTTGGTTTGTTTTTCTTATGCATGGTTTCTTGCATAGTATTAATGGCATGATTAAATTGCATTGCATTTGGAGTTGTCTTGATCCCTAAGTATTCCTTAAGATACATGGGTAGATTTCCCTTTCATGAAGAGTATTTCAAATTATAGATGACTTGAAGATTCTTGTGGATGGCTTTATGGTACTTTGAATGTATATATATTATAGAAAACAAAGGCTATGTAAAATAATGCTTTGTTAAATGAGTATTGTAAACTTGAATGTTGTACAAACTAAAGGATTATGTTGCTTTAATGTTACCATGGGTTTTGTACATTATGATGATATTGCAATATTTTAGTAGGATAAATAGTATTGAGCTCTATCAATTTGTTGGAATGCATATTTATATAACTTTATGTTAAATACTTGGATCATTTATGTTATAGCATCTAAGTTATAGAAAAGCATCTTTTGAAGCTTTTATGTCTAACATTTGAGTTAAAAAATATGTGGATTTTATTTAAGATGTAATCAAATAGATGATGAATTATTTATAAAATGCTTTTGAAATTATGTAAAGTATGTTGCTTTACTTTGGAACTATTCTATAATGTGCAACAAAATTTATTAGAAAGAAGGTTATCCTAGATTAGATATAATCTCTTGTGGGACCCCATTCAGATAAAAGCCCAATCTTGGGAGGAGTTGAAAGAATGAAATAACTAGGTAGATATGAGTCGTAGAAGGAATTGCGAGAATGCAATAGCTAAGAAATCATGAACCTAGAAGGAGTTGTGTCAATAGTCAAGTTTCTTTTGAATCATTGCACCTTGAACGAGTAGGAACGGGTGTATCCCAACTAGATGTTGAGGAAAACCTTCACAAGATAACAGTGGCAATTCTTCGAACATGTAGGTTTGAGTAGTCATTTCCAATACCAAGTGAGTGGTATTGACCTTAGTTAGCCTGCAAAGGTGTGGTAACTAAGTACCAAGTATTTATGCTAAAATAACCTACCTATATGGACTTAGATTTTGATTAGGGAATAGGCATTTCCATTTAAGTGTTATGGGCCTTAAAGGACAATCCCCACATTGTGGTCGTATTATCCTATACTGTGCAGGCTATGGGAAATTTAAGGATACCACTTTGACATCCTTCTAAATGATGAGGTTTAGCAAGGTCAACCCTAAAAAGACTATGGGAGGTTGGCCACTCTTGTCCACTAAGTGTCATCTACATTGACATAGAACTCAAACATGGTGAATCCTTGAGAATGTTGAAAAAAATATTGGAAAATCTTGAGAACCTTGCTTGTGATAGGTTTTTAAAGGAAAAAATCTCTCTTAGGTTGGTAGTGTTTTGGGTTGTTACAATAATGACCAAGTTTGGCTTAGGAGCCAATCATTTAGCAATGTTATATGGTAAATAGTTTAAAGAACCAATGAACATAATGCACCTAAACTAATGCTATGCATAAATTCACATCATCTCTCTTTTGTTCTTCTTTTGTTGATCCTCTCTTTTCTTCTATTATTTTATTCTTAGCTCTTTTTCTTCTTCTACTTATTTTATGTCATCTTGCATTGGTTTGCTTGATCATACTACATTATTGCCTATCGTACATTGCATGGATTGCTTGACATACTTCTCTCTTTTGCATCTTATGCTTGTCATATAGTTACTTATTTTCCTTATCATACTTGCATGGCTTCTTTATCATATAGATTTTTTAGGACTTTAACATTAGGAAAGTGATGAAACCTAGTTAGGTTTTAGTTCATATGCATTGCACTCATACTAGGTCACTAATGCTTAGCAAATACCCAACCCAGGGCATGTTCCTTGACCTTTAAAGTCTTAATAATTATAATTTTCTCCAAGTCAAGGAATATGGTTCTTCATCTCTTGTATGCCCTTTTTCATTTGAAAGTTTTCAATCATTTATTATTTTCTCCAAGACAAAAGATATATGTTTCTTCTTCTACCATGCATCTTGTTTTTCTCACACTTTTTTTATTGATATTTCAATAGTTAAGGGGTCCTCATAGGATAGGATAAATACCACATGGATATCATTTATGGTGTTCATACGACCACTGACTATTCTATGCACATCCCTTAGTTCTTGAAATTTCCATAAGGATACACACACATACATGTTGCTTTTCACCTTTCTCTTCTTATCTATCTTTATTTTCTCTAACACATGCACACATAACACCTTTTGCTTTGCTTTGATCAGTTTTCTTATCTTCTTCAATGAGCTAACACCCCTATCATTTTTCACCCCTTTTAACCATTAGTACACATAACAACCATATCAGGTTACACTTTTTTATTTCAGCTCAAAGAGCACTACAATCCATTATAGGATAGCTTCATGGCTGCCAGTAAGCATCAACCTCCACTTAGGCCATTTGTGAGCACACATCCTAGCAGGTATCGCTCCATATACAACCACTAGTAAAATCACACCCATAATGATTTTTCACTTCATCTTTTGGTCACTAGTGAGCACACACCCATAGCAGAGATGCCTTCTGTGGAGGCGGATAGAGCACTAGTAATGATGCTAGTAGAGAGGTGGTATCCAAAGTTTTCCATATTTTGGCTACTCACAAGGGAGATGACCATCACTCTAGAGGATGTGTGGTAGATCTTGAGGATACCATTAGGTGGAGGATGATCTATAGGGCATAGGTGTCATAGGTAGCATTGTAGATATGGTCAAGGGACCCGACATATGAGGTCCAACAAAGTGGACTACATATCGATGAGATGTCTATACGATATAGAGTCAAGGAACTCACTACTATGCTTTGTGGGGTCGTGGCTATGCTATTAGTGCATCTCGTAGATACCTAAAACATATCATGTTGAGGAGACTACCTATATGGACTCCTTTAAGGCCATATGACCCACCTTGGGCAGCCCTAGGGCTCAACAGTGGTTTTCACCACTCAAACAGGGAGGAATTTCCCTTTACATCCAGGACCATCCCACCAAAGGATGGCCTCCAGAGATCATCTTACCATGATATGACCTCTAGTCAAGGCCATATCACCCCGATATGGTCATGCCAAAAACAAGTTCAAATTCTACACCATGATTAAAGTGGTTACACGAGCCAACTAAGCATAACGACATACACAATTAGTTATGGGAAAGATTCAAGAATGGGTAGTTACCTTTCTTGGATCTAACCACTTCTTGGCTTCCCATGCAAGATTGGACTCCCTTTTGGAAGTCTATATAATGGCACCCAACCTTCATACATTTATCAAGGAGAGTTTTCATTTTCAAGCAACGAAGTGCTGTCGAATTTCAACCACGAAGCTTCCAACCCCTTTTGCATTCTTTTCTCCATGGAAAGCATGCCAATGGATCATTTTGAAGGTTGAAGATCACATTCGTGCTCTTTGTGCAATCTAACATCCTTGTTTTGGTGTTGAATTCCACCCCTAAGTCGTTCTCCATGAATGCACCAATTCATTGACCAATCCATAGATCGAACCTACATCGCCTTGCATCGGCCACAAGAGAATCACTCGTAGATTAGCGATCATCTCTCTCAGAGATGGCCCGTAGGTATGACCATCTCTTTCAAATATAGCCCACAAGTATGACCATCCTGCATAGATATCACCTCCCGAGTAGAGATTTGTTTCTTATTTTCCTTCTTTTGTTAAGTTTTAGTAGCATTTCTAGTTATTGTTTAGCATAGATAGATTTCATTTTCATGCATGCATTCATCTTATTTTAGTTTCTTTGTCATTTTATTTGCTATTAATATGGGCCTTATCTCGAAAGGCTCTGCATATGCTTTTAATGTTCTTTAATATTCTTGTGTGCAGATCACAGGTATCTATGAGGAAGCAATAGCATAAATATTCACATATCATCATCATCCATTGCGATAGTCCCAAAAACCTATCCCAAATCAGTTTGTGGATGCAAAAAGATCCTGCGTAGTACATCCAAATTGTTTCATTTGTAATCCATTGTATCAAGATTGGTAGCAATCCCTCAAAGGGGATCTTATTTGTAACCTTCTTGGAAAAGAACAAGATATTATTAATAAAAAGGGCATCATCCATCATTTTCTTTTATTTCGTTCTTTATCTTTATGGTTGCATCTTGATTTGCTACATTTTGATCTTGTATTTCATTTCATGGATGTATGATCTTTTTTAGCATTTTTAGTGGCGATCATGATTGGACCTAGTCCACATCTTGCATTCACATTGCTAATTATTGTTTATTTTTGGTGTTTGTGAGTTGCAGGTATGATCATCCCTTATCGAGATGGCCAATAGATATGACCATCCCTTACCGATACTACCAATAGGTGCAACCATCCCTTACAGAGATGACCTCAGATCAGAAAGCAAAACACTAGAAAATAGTATCTACATTAGACGTAGGCTATCATAGTAAGTCATTCTATATTTCTTTCTCTGTTCTCAGTAAAGAAAAGTAAATTTTTCATGTTTAAGTGAAGGAATTTTAGAATATTTTGAGTTTTTAAAACTCTCTATCTGTGACCATCCCTGGGTCATATGACCTTTGTCTATGGTTATTTCTATCCTAGATGGCCCCTATTTTTGTCTATTTCTGTGTTAGATGACCTCTATCTATAGTTGTCCCTATGCAAGATGACCTTTATTTAAATATTGTTGTGGTTTGCTTGTTGTTTCCTGTTCAAAGGTTGGTCTCATTGTAGGGTTCTGCATTTTAGAAGTTCTGATTATTTTTAGGATTTTTGAAAATCAAACATTAATTTTTGCATTAGTGAAAATCATCATGTGCTTCATGATTTATTTACTTTTACATAATAAAAGGAACCCCACACACCATGATTCACTTTAACATCAATGAGTTGGATTTCATCACCAACCGTTGATCGAGACCAGTGATGGTGGGCTTCATCTCCATCCATTGGCTCACACCCTAGAAACTTAGTGGTCAAAAGCGAGTGGCTTTTTAGACTTCATCACCAAAATGTCCCCTACTCTTGGGTGCACCTAGAGTGGGAAGGTTAGCAAAGCTCTTTTACCATGGGGCTCTTTAAAATAATTAGTGGATGCAACTATCGTTACTGTCCATGCCTTAAATGCGAGGGTTAAGGGAAAGTGAGGCTTCATCGATACCAAGACATTAGATAGTGTGGCCCCTTTAAAGGGGTAATTTGTTCCCATAAGGTTACCTTGAGCCAATATCCAATAGAAACCACTTTTTCCCCTTGGAGCCCCCCCCCCCGACGGGGGGGGGGCCCCACCCCCCCCTAGGATTTTTCTATTTTTTTACCCTTAGTTTCATAGGAATAGGGGTTTTCAACATCAAAATGCACTCAAATAGTATAGGGACTCACAATTAAAACTTAAACGAGATAATCACATTGTTTGCTTGTTTGTTTCTTTACTATTTGCTTAATCAACATCATGGTAACAATGCACAGCCAAGCTCATTCATGAGCTAATGTTGTTGAAAATTTGCAAGGAGGTACAGAACATCTTTGGTTCAGTCCCGAGGACATGGTCATTCCTAAATGGCATCCTGGTATCCATCGTAATGCTAACATCACCTATAGGGAATCTGATCTTTAGGATATCCCTATCTAGGATGCATCTATGGGTCCTCAATATGATCAAGAAGATGAGCTTCTTTGTCAAAACCAATCTTGTGCTATTATTAAACATAACCTACCCATTGAGGGGCCTAGTAGGGGAGTGTCATGGATTCACATCCTGACTTGATCTATCTATCAATCTAATTAGGAGAAATATTATACACCATCACCTAGTCTAGATGAGTAAGCCACTCCGTTTGATCATCCATGGATGCTCCAAAAATTTTCTCACCTAGATAGGTACGACCCTCATCGTCCTAATAGGATAGCCTCATCCACTCACATCTATCTTGAATATGAGGAAGAGGAAGACCCAGGTCATCCTATTTCTCCTCATGGAGAGTGTTCCATGCAAGCACATTGTGCCTCTATGCCATCCAAGTATGTAGAATTCACCTTCAAGCTTGAGCACCAGGTCAATGCGGCTTCCCTCAATCATGGGAAATGGGTAGCCAACCCTGTTGGGCCCATAGAGCAAGCCAAGTCCCTTCGTATTAATACAAGGGCTCATTGACCTCACACGGCTGATCAAGTGAATCAAATACCTAGGTAGAACACAAACAAATGAGAGTAGCTACACCAACTATGGTTGGATAAGTTGCAAATGGATCAAGAACACCTAGAACGAAGCCGATTAGAGCAATAAAGGGTGCACCAACAAAGGTTGCATCAACAACAATTACACCAAGAATGATTGCAAAAAGCAATGCATGAGGAGGTCCTCACACCTAGTACCTATAGGCAACAAACCCATCAAAGGTGCATTGTGTAGCACCATGACCCACCTCCTAGGCCAAAGCAAAATCACCCTTCTCGTATGCCCATCCATCACCATAGGTCTCAACAATGTCAACCACAAAATCATCGACCAAAGTATGAGGCCTATGAGGATCTAGAGTCAAAGTATCAGGACCAAGGATATCCTGAATCACTCTATGAGGATATGGTTGATGATTATATTCAACCACATCATCCCAACAAAAATATTTGCCTCCTCCTCCTCGAAGACCAATGTAGGAAGATGAGATAATATCATCTCAAGCTTACAAGGTGCTCATAGAGCGCATCAAATCATTGGAGAAGCAAGGAATGGGTTATCAAAAGCCCACATTGCATCAACTGTGTAATCAACCACTCCATCCTTTGATCCCATGTCCTCCATATCCTGAGCATTTTGAAATGCTAAAATTGGATAAATTTAAAGGAGATGATGATGCACAAGAACACGTAACTAGTTTCATGAACCTCTATTTCCAACTCCAGGATGATGATGCCTTGTTACTTAGGACCTTCTTGATAATGCTCTCTAGCCCAACCTTAGAGTGGTATAACCATCTACCAAGGCACAACATCTATAGCTTTGAACAACTTGCAAATGCATTCCTGGAACGCTTCTCATTTGGCATAAAGAAGAAAGCAAACTTGACTAACTTGTCCAACCTTTGATAATTTGATGATGAGCCTATCACAAAATATGGCAACAGGTGGAGAAAGGTTATGTCAAAATTGCCTTTCACCTTACCCATCACAGAACTTACCCAAATGTTCACTAGGAGTTTTTTGAAGCAAATCTCACTTTTCTTACAACTACAACAATACCAAACATTCGAGGAGGCTTTGGCATAGGCCAAGGTCATCGAGGACATCAAGGTCTAGGAGGGGGACATCAAAATTTGTAAGAAGGAATGGAACAAGAACCCCAGAGGTAATTATACACAACAAAAACCACCTTTGGTCAATCAAGTTGTCCTGAGTGTTCCAAAGCCTGAGAAACAAACAATGCCCCAACAACCCAACTATTAGGCTCAACCCCCTCCTACGCAAAACCATGACCAACCTCAATGAAATCAAGCACATAATAAACTACATCGTCTGCCTCACAACTATACACCATTACCCGAATCTTTGGCATCACTTTTTAATCGATTGTGTGAGGTGAAGGCTATCACCTTACCTAAAATTCATCCCATGGATCCAAATCACCCAAAACCTAAGAGGTATAGAGAGGACATGTACTATCTCTATCATCAAAAAATGGTCATGATATCCAGGCATGCTATACATTTAAGAACATAGTACAGGATATGCTCGAGAAAAATCAACTACAAATTGATAATCCTCTTGTTACCAATAACCAACAGATGGGCATATTCAAGGATCCCTTACCTACACATGAGGTTAAGGAAGATCAGATAAGATAGGTCAATGAAGTCCACATGGCCCCACCCAATCAGGGGTTTATTGGGATGATCAATATTGTGACAAGGAATGGGAGATATCCTAACCAAACTGCACCACCTGTAGCTCCAACCAATGTTCCTTCTACGTCATAACCCTTACCACAATAAAATCCTATCCAAGGTCCACCACCCCAACCGGTGGTGACGATTAGAAGTAGGCTTACCCAAAGTCTATGAATGACATCAACCAAACTCTCCATCTATGAGCTGATACAACAATCACCATGACATAGAGAAGCTTTGATGGAGATTCTAAAATCTATTGAATTGTAGCCCTAAGATCCCAATGCTTTTACCAATTTTGTGGGGCATATTAAAAAATGTAAAGAACCAATCATAACTTTCTATGATCATGAGATCAAATCAGTACCCACTAACAAATTCGATCCTCCATTGCACATCATTGCTTGTGTAAATCAATTCCTTATAAATGAGTGTTGATTGACACAGGTTCTTCTATCAACATAATCACCACTATCGCACTAGAACATCTTAGTCTTCCAATATCGCATATTGTAGCATCCACTTTCACTCTTCGAGCATTTAATGATGCTCTATGCTCTATGGTTGGCACAATAGTCCTTCCTATCTAGGTTGGACTAAAGATGATTCCTATATTGTGCCACATTTTGGAAGGTGTGATGCAATATAACATATTGCTTGGTCAACCTTGGATTAGAGATATGAAGTGCATCCCATCTATACTACACCAATGCATTAAATATGTCCATGAAGGATAAGTTCATGTAGTCCCTTCAGACTTTGAGCCTTTCAAATACTATAATCTGGTCAGTAATCCATGAGAATTTATCTTGCCATCCATGCATCTGGACATCCATCATGATGGCCCTATCAAATATCTAGAGCCCCCATTGAATCCATCACTCCCATCCACTGATCCATCCACATCATCACCTCCATATCAACCCTCACCATTGGTTTCTTTTGACATCCCTTCTTCATCATTGGATCCTCCAAGTGAGAAAAATTTGAAGGCACCAATTGAGAAAACCCCATCATCCATTTCCATCATTTTTGTAGCAAAAATTCCAACTCCCATGGAGGAAGAAGAATAATCTGCTGCAATGGATGAACCACCTCAAACCACCCCTCCATCATCCCCATCATCACCACAACAAGTCATGATCCATTTGGCTAACCCTAGTCTCGTTGAGTACCTCGTGCAAAATGTCACATTCACACCGCTCATTGAGTCCATCCAAGATATGGGTAGACCTCGTGTGCCTTCACTACCCATTGGTACCATTGTACCCATGGGGATACCCCCAAACCAAATGAACTTCATCTATGAGGGTCCATCCTAATTTTGCAACCCTACGACCCTCGGGTGTTGCTAGGGTATATCTATGTAACCATGCTCTGCAACAACAATGAAGACAAAAATGGCAAGTCAGTGAAGACAAGGTAAAAGTTCATTTGCAAGCATTTTTATTATTCTTAGATCTATTTTATAGCTTTATTTATGCAACTAGGGTTTAGTGATTTCTTTTCTAAGGGTCTCACACAGTGGAGCCCTCACAGATATTATTAATCCTTATTTGTTTGCTATGTGTAGGTCTGAGGATCACATTTATTGGTAGTTATTGAAGCTTGAGTGGCCTTGCATAGGATACCAAATCCCACTCACCACTCTATTGGGATCAAATATGAGCAAGAAGACACCATCGTTCATTGGATTAGGGCCTCAAAAACCCTAACATTGTAACAACTGTATCAAGAGCATTGTAAAGACCCCACATTGGGGCATATTATTTGTACAATTGGGAGATATACCCCATTCAATAAAAGAATATATGTTTTGTGCAATTTTGTGTCATTTACTTGTGCTTTTGTTACTTTCATATATATTGTATTGGTGTTTCATTTTTGCATTCACACAATGTAATAAATGCACAAGTGTGCAAAGTATTTTGGCAATGTAAATGTGCATATTAGTCCATGTGTACATGAGTCCATAGAAAAGGAATTTGAAGAGTCACAGAAAGAGTGAAGGCCAATAGTCCTCCATACGAAGAGTCATATTCCATTATATATGTGTCTATGTGGGTGTGAGAAATAAATATACATAGTAATACATAGAGAGTGATATACAGTTATAATAGAGAGTGAAGAAGTATGATGTATTTGAGGTCTTTATTCAATAGACTTCAAATTTTTGTGAGCATTTGTTAATGGTATTTATATGAGTTATTTTTGAAGTTGTTTATGATTTTTATATGCTTAGTAGTTTGCCATTATCATATATTTCATATTACAACTTTATTTTAGATCTTGTGGTTACTTTATCTTAAGTATTTAGCTTCAAAAGCTAATAGTGGTATCAGAGCCACAACAAGGTTTTGTCTTGCATAGGTTTTTAGTTGCAAAGGATTTCTCCACTGGTTAAGGAGAAACCAATTAATTTGAAGAAATTACCTCTGGAAAATAAAACCAGAGAAGATAGTATTTCTCACTATGTTGAAGGAAAACTAGTGAAAGTTGAAGATTTACCTTTTTGAAGAATAAATTTGAAATAGAAGGAGATTTACAGGTCTTGAAGATAGACCTTGAAATTGAGGCTATTAAGAGATCCTTGGATTTCATATTGAGAAGCTTGATAGAGAGAAGAAAATTCTAGATTATTTTTTTGCTAGTCTTTCCACATGGTTGAAGGAAAACTTGTGAAGACTAGGAATCAACATATATTTTTTTCCACTATTTTTGAGAATTGCTAATGAAGATTATTGATTTTAGAATTTTGGAAATTTGAATGTATTTGGTTACTATTGTCTAAGTATTTTATTGCAGAAGATTAGTTCCTAGAATTTAAGCTTCCTATAACAAATAGAGAAGAATTTCACCTTTGGTTGCCTGAAAGTCTATGTGCTTTCCTCGTGCATGGATTAATTCTTTGTTGCAAAAATAAAAATTGAATATTAAGGAGGTCCAAGAAAGAAGTCATCATTGAATATTAAGGAAGTCCAAGAAAGAAAGCCTCATTGAAGATTAAGGAAGTCCAAGAAAGAAGACCTCATTGAAGATTGAGGAGAACCAAGAAGGAGGTCCTCATTGAAGATTGAAGATTGCAGATTGAAGACTATAGATTGAAAATTGAAGAGTTCTAAGAAATAGGTCACATTAAAGAACTTCCAAATTTGGAAGATTGGATATTGAAGATAGAGAAGGACTACAAGAAATGTCTCATTGCAGATGAGAAGTAGCAAACTTCAGAGATCCAAGAAAGAGTCTCATTGCAGAATTTTTATAATTGGAAGATTGAAGAAACCAAGGTAAGTTTTCATTAAAGTCTTGATTAAGAGTGATGAGTAGCTGTAGGATTAGAAGACCAAAGAGAAGAGGTATCAAGAAGTTTTTGGAGAAGAAGAAGGCTATATAAAGTCTCATTACATAGTTGAAGTAGTGTCCATTGGAGGAGATTTGAAGAAAAGTTCATGATAAAATATTACAAGTAGGAGAAGCTCCTAATAAGAGGAATTTGGGATAATTGTCACCATCCGACAACAAGCCCAAAAGGAAGAAGGATTTGGCAAGAAGTTTGAAAAAAATTGAGAAATATTTTGAAGACCTCAAGACATTTAGATTCTTGAGAAAGAGGACAGTGAACAAGATCATATTTGAAGTCAAAATTTGACAAGAAATTTGAAAAAGGAGGAAGGATTGAAGAGGCCACAGTTTTGAAAAATTTGAGGACAGCCATGAAAATTTTGAAGGTTGATTTGTAAAAGAAGTTTATTTTCGAAGGAGAAGTTGAAAGGTTACAGGATAACAAATTGAAGAAAGCATGAAGCTGCAAGTTGGAGAATTTTTAGAAATTTTTTGAAGTACTTTTGGATAGCCAATTGAAGGAATGCTTGACAGTAAAATAAGGCAGCAAATTTGAAGATTCTTGGACATCAAAGAATCAGATTTTGTAAGCAGTGATTCAAGAGGTTTGAGTTGCAAATTTGGGCAGCATTAAAAGAGAAAAATAAGTTGTATTTTAGAATAGCTTTGGATAGCAAAGCACAGAAGGATTTGGCAGTATTTGAACAAGGATAATTGCTGCAAATTTGTATAGCAAGAGGGCAACATTGATAGTTGTAAATTTTAGAATTTGATAGCATACATTTGAAGGAAAATAAGAAGAAAATATTATAGCAAGAAAGCTAATTTTTGGGCAGCAACTAGAGCTGCAAGTTAAATATTCTAGAGCAGCAAAAGAAAAGGGAGTATAGCTACAAAATTATATAAATTCAAGACAACAAGCTATCAAGAAGAAAATCCACAAAGGAGGCCATAAAAGGTGTGTAAAATTGATGCTATAAAAAGTATTCTTTTACAAGTATTGAAAGTAGTTATTATAAGTTTTTGAAAGCATCATTTTTAGAGTTGTTAAAAGCTAGCAAAAAGAAGCTTGAGTAAAGTGTCTCCAATCCAAGAAAAGAGACACCATTATCATTCTAAAATCTACAAAATATAACAGCAAGATTTAGAGTTAAAAAGTGCCAAAAATCCCTTCAGCTTAATCCCCTATCTGACACCTCTTTGGAAGCTCATGGTTTCATTCCATTTCTAAGCAAGTCCAAAGGAGTTTAGCAAGATATCACTGAAGCCTTTTTCCACCTCAATTTAGGATTTTAGTCTAGCTTAAGAAATCAAGGTTTGATACCAGTTAGAGCTTCCCTTACCACATTTTGGACGAAGATAGCGACGATCCTTGCATTACTGCTCACAACACAATCCATGTTACCATCATCAATAGCATTATCAATGACATGGATAAGATCAACGAGACTCTTAAGGTGCTACTCCCGAACCATCCTAGAGATGCTCCTACAAATGAAGATGTTACAGAGGTCTAGGTCTGGGTCTATTGAGTACTCTGTTTATTCTCATGTTGGGTCTCTCTATTTTTTGTCTTTTTATCCCCTGTGTGGGATTTTAATTATAGTCTATAGTGCCCCTGTGTGGGCCTTTTTGAGCACTATGTTTATTTCTATACAGGTGTCTATTATAGTTTTTATGGATCTTTTACGAGCTTCCCCTGTGTGGGTTTTTATCATAGCTCCTTTACAGGTTTTTCAGGTCGTTAATTCTCTTAAGAAACCCCTGCGTGGGTTTTTCTTAGACTATATTTTTGTTTATCTAACATCAACATTTCATCTAGCCTTCTATACTGCTATTTGGACCTTTTTGTTCAGGTTGTTGCTGTCCAATATGTAGGCTTGTGTTATCTTATGCTATTGTTTTAGCTACCATTTTATGTACTTGGGTTTGGGGCCCATTTAAACCCCGCACTTAATCATTTTTACCTACCAAAAAAAGTGCTAAAAATAAGTGATAAGAAAAATATTATATGATGTTTTTATATAAAAAGAGTACAAATTTATTCTAAGCTTTATTGAGGCCGAATAGTGCTCAAAACTAAGGTAATTTTAAGGTGTCTAAAGACACCAAGAGGAGCATCAATTTTGCAGAATATGTTGGTGAAGAAAAAACACCAAAAAGAGTGGTAAATCCACCAAGTAGAGCATCATCGAGTAGCACAGATTGAGCACCATAGAAAAAGAGCAAAGGTGACATTAAATAATATAGGGGCAAGTGCCCAAACAATTTCTAGAATAAAAGCCACTTGATAGAAGAGAAGAGCCACCACCAAAAGGAGAAGAGCCACCATGGAAGAGCCACCCATAGAGAAGTGCCTAAGTGGAAAAGAACCATTGTGGAAGAGCCACCTATAGAGGAGCGCCTAAGTGGAGAAGAGCCACCATTGGAGAAGTTGAAGCACCATTTGCAAGCTCAAAAATATAAATAGCAAAAGAAGACAAGGTTTTGGATATTGAAAAGGTATTAAGGGAGACCAAAGGTCTAGGGTTTTACAACCACCAAGAAAGGAAGTGAAGAGAAGATATGCATAACATTCCTTGCAACGTTGCACTAGTCTATTGAGTACATTACATGCATAGCCAAGTGTCAAGAGAAAGAAAAGAACACATTCAAGGAAGACAAAGCATCAAGAAGCGTTATAAATTCATCCATAAGATTGAATAACATTATAATATTTCTTATGCCACTTGTCAGAAGGAATGAGGGGTGCTACAAGTATTTGAATAGTTATAGGTTACGTTAGAAAAGGGTAAGGAAACATTTTGGTGACACTTGTCACTTTTCTTGCAAGAAGCCAAAAATTACCAAGGAAGATAAAACATTTTTGGAGCACCCATTTATTACATGAGATGAAAATACATTGGCACAGTCTCATTTACTATAGCAAGGAGGACATATGTTGAAGGTTGAAGTGCCTTGACTAGATTGAAGTATAGTTGACTAGCCAAAGTGGAGTAAGAGCACCCATTTTCAAAGCAAGTCCAAATATAGCATCAAGGAGGGAGCGCCTAAAATATTGAAGGTAATTTATTACTTTTGGAATTGATTTTATGCTAAGTATGAGTTATAAGGATTATAGGAGATTATTATCTAAGGTTAAGACTGAAAGTATTTTATTTAAGAGATAAAATTTTTGAAGTATTATTTAAACCTTAGAAATCTGAATATTGCAATTTGAAAGCTTTTACAAAGTATTGAAGAGTGATTTAAATATTGAAGTATTTATTTTTGAAGTTTTGTAATATTGCACATTTGAGTTTACAAAACAAGTTAAATATTTGCAATTTGATAAGTTTGGAGGAATAAGGTATCCTACATCAAATTAGGAATACAAAACTTGCAAATATTACTTTATAGAATTTCTAAATTTCTAGATTTGGAGTTATAAGGAATCCAACATCAATATAGTTTTTATGAAATTTAGAATTGGAGAATTATATTCTTGATTTTGGAGATAAAAGGAATTCAACATAAAATCTTTTGACAAAGGAAAAATTGCATTGATAGTTTAGTCTCTAATTCAAAATTATAAGAGACATAAATTTGAAGACTTGCAAGATTTGAAATTGCATTCAAATCATTGATTGATAAAAGAAAATAAAAGTAGTCATTTTTGAAGCATAGAAAGTTGGAAAAATTATATTGTCATTCAAATACTAGGGAGATACAAGGTATTCTACAAAACATAGAATTGAAAGAACTATATTGAAACTAGGGAGATAAAAGGTTGTCAATAATTAAAAATTATCCTTAGCCTATCATTAAAAAAAAAACTGAGAATAAAAAAATTGAAATTTATTATCTTAAACTAGGGATTCATAAGGTAGTCAACCTCAAAGGTTCTAAGAATTGACAAGTTTATTATTCAAAGTGAAATGGAAGAAATAGTTAGAAATGCATTCAATGAAAATAGTGAAGAACTATTTCATAAGCTTAAACCTAATAGACACCTTTGATGGATTCATATATTTGTCTACTGATTTGAAAGAAAAGTTCTCCTTGTTTCTCAAAGAAGCTAAAGAAGGAAAATTTATGACACTAATTGGATATCTTCATGAAACACTATTTAAGACTTGGTGGAATGCTCAAAATATGATTGTTCTTTCATTAGAAGAGTGTTTAATGGTTTATTTATCATTAATCACTTTTGAGTTCTTTTCAGGAATGAAACAGAAGAAAGTAAAGAATGCTAGCAATGAACCTTTGAATCCAAGTCATTTTTATTGTGATGATTTACTAACTCATCGCATTGAAGATATATCACTAGTAAAAGTACATAAACAAAGAAGAAAGAGAAACAAGAAAAGACATCAGTTAAAGCAAGACAAGATGAAGACTAAATCAAAATCTAAGGAAGACATCTATACAATAGATCCAGTTGTTAATCTATAGGAGGTAGATTGAAGAATCAAGATGAAGATCATATTGAAGACTAAAGTCTTTAATAACCAAATAATGTAATATAGGGGGTGTTGGAATATATTACATTATTTGGTACAAGCTAATTTACCACCTTGGGTACATCTTTAGATTAGAAGAGTGTCCTAGATTAGAGTGTGAGTATTTACTTTATGCAATTTAATAAATGCACAATAGTGTAAAGTATTTTGGTAATGTAAATGTGCATATTAGTCCATGTACACATGAGTCCATAGAATAGGAAGATGAAGAATCACAAGGAAGAGTGAAGGCCAAGAGTCCTCCATATGAAGAGTCACATTCCATTATATATGTGTCTATGTGGGTGTGAGAAAGATATATACAGAGTAATACATAGAGAGTTATGTATAGAGTGATATACAGTTGTAATGGAGAGTGAAGAAGTATGATGTATTTGAGGTATTTATTCAATAGACTTCAAATTTTTGTGAGCATTTGTTAATGGCATTTATGAGTTATTTCTGAAGTTGTTTATGAGTTTTATATGCTTAATAGTTTACCATTATCATATATTTCATATTGCAAATTTATTTTAGATCTTGTGGTTACTTTATCTTAAGTATTTAGCTTCAAAATCTAACAAAAATTTACCTCCCCATATTCCTTTATACCTTTTACTCCTGAATTTGAACTAGTACATTGTAATTCCTCATTCCTTGTGTCATTTTTTCTTTTAATGATTGATTCGAGTAAACTATAATGGCCTTTGCCATTTTATGGTGCAAAGGGGTAATTTGCCACTTCTTAGGAGTGAAAATTTCTTGATTTGACCCAACTTTTGTTATGATATGATATCCTTGTTTTATATTGAAGTTTACCTTATACCTACAAATTACCATCTCTTTCTCCATAATTTTCACTTTGTAATATATTCCTTTATGTTTAGTCTCATAACATTTGTGACATTGGAATGCAATGTTTTCATAATTCACTTGTTGATCCCATTCTCTTGATTAAGATTTAATATTAATGAAGTGTGATAAAGGTTTTGAAATATCCATGGCAACACATATTCGAGTGTATACAATATGCCTTCTCTCCTTAGTAGTCGGTCCCTCTTGGATGAATTCCCTTAGAGTTTTGTTGATATTCTTTAAAATATATTTATTGATAAGTTGATAAGTTAGTCCAAAATTCCTAATCCATACTAGAAGCCTTTTGATAGTCTCTATATCTAAAAAAGAAAATCTCACTCCATGGTCTTAAATATAATGTGTCTTTGCCCAAAAACCAAGGATCACCGTCTACTATTTTATCCCTTATTATGAAATAGAGAAGATAATGAGGAAAAACCCTTTTGGAAGAAAATACATGGAGTAATTTGTATTTAATCCCCACTTCCACTTGATCCAATTTTAAATCTTTGGAAAACTAGGGTAGTATCCATGGAACTTATATATTAACCCTCTAGTTTTAATAACCATTATATCATGCTCGATCATATCATCCTTCATAATCACTTTTGGTGTAGTATCTTCTACCTAGATACAATTTAGTATAGATTTGTTGTTCCTCTTATCGCTAACTATGGTATACATACTCCTAACTAGGGCATATTTACTTCTAGTAAGGACTTCCAAAAATTAGTTCCCTAACATTCTACCCATATTTTTCTTCACATGAATCAATTTTTTTATTTTCTCTTCAGAGTTGGAACAAGAAGTGGTGCTCACTCCTTGCTTGCACTTTGCTTCTTGCTCACACTTGTAACTATTGCTTACTTTATAAAATAATAAAAAGGTGAGGCTTTCTCTTGGATCACAGTCGTTCCTCACTCAGTTAATCAAACTTATTCACATATGCAAATTTGAAATATAAATCAACCCTAAATCCTTTTTGTTATGTTAGCTTATGTTAACTTATTTATGTAATTGGGGTTTTTTGTATCGGTATAAATAACCCCCACCACTCCATCCATTATATCAAAGTGTTGTGATCCTTATCTATGGATAATATAATTATTATATAAATAACATTTTTTTTAAGTATTTTTTTTGGCATTGTGGTATATTTTGATGACCTCAATGAAAGAATGTCATCATAAATGCTTCAACAAATGCTTTGCTACCTTGGCCAATGCAAGGCACTTAAGCCATGGGAGACTTAGATTTGAACCCCACGTAGTGAATTTTTGACATTTTCAAAAATAGTTGAAGCCTTGGCTAATATATTTCTATCCACTACCACATATTATCCATTTTTCCATATACAAAATCTAATGGAATTGCAACAAGTGTCAAACCAATAGTTCAATGGTGATCAAGTGGCATAAAATCACTAGTAGACACCAATTTATCAATGAATACTAAGTGGCAATTTGTGATTAAACATTGTATTTATAAGGTTTGGGGTGTTAAATTTTTTATTTTTGAGGTCCATTAAGGAAAAAATTCTAGAGGGCACAACTTTTGAATATGAAAGTGTTTTAACCCTATTTTTTGAAATCACACAAATTTTCGAGCTCTATTGTAACAACCCAAATAAAACCAACTCAAGAGAGAGATAAAAAAAATTAAGGTTCACAATAGAGATCCTAATATATATTTCTTTTCAACATTCATAAGGCTTTACCACATTTGAGTTCTTGTCATTGTAGAAGACACTCAATGGATCCAACATCTCGTATTTTATGGGGTTCACCTTACTAAACCTCATAATTTAGAAGGACACCAAAGTTATCCCCATGCCTTTCCTATATCCTCCATGGTATAGGAAAATATGACAACAACGTTGGGATTTTCCTTTAAGGCTCATAACACTTAAAGGGGGATGCCTATTCCTAAACCTTACCCTAAGTCCATCTAGGTAGGTTATTCAAGTGTAAGCCTTGTTGCTTAGTTACCACACCTATGTAGGCTAACTAAGGTCATTACCACTCATTTGGCAGTGAACATGATCATCCAAACCTCCATGTTCAAGGTATTACCATAGTTGTCTTGTGAATGACTAACAACTCTCCTAGTTGTGGAACACCCAATCCTCCACATTCAAGGTGCATCAAATCACAAGAATTTGGCTATTGCATCAATGCAACTCCTTCCAAATTTTTGAGTTTCCTAGCTATTGCATTCTCGTAACTCCTTCTAGGATGCACATATACTTGATTGTTGCATCACCACAACTCCTCTTAGGATTAGGTTGTTTTCTTAACTCGGGTCCTAAAAGCAGTTTTAGATCCAACCTAAGACCTCATCCTTAATCGAAGATAATTTCAAGCATAAATATAAATACTCTCTATAATTAAATGCTTCACTTGATAAAACAACATGCTTTAAACCATAGCACCAAATTGTACATGAGAACAAGAATATATGTACATCTCATCTCACAAATAAAGTTTCAAATATTTTCACCACTAAGAAGCATTTTATCAATTAGAATGTCAAATTTAATTGATTCAAGTGCTAACATAAAGCCATGTATATAAGTATTTCTTTCAAATAAAAATGATAAATTACAATGCTATATATACTTCTTAAAGAGTTACAATAACCTCTCACCAAAGTAGATTACAAGATAACATTAAATTTCAAATACTAAGTCACTCCTTGATTTTGTTCAATAATCAAACTCTCTCTTCTTCTTCTTTTTTTCCTCTTACAAGAGAAACTACCTAACTATCTAGCTTGAAAGTTTTCATCTATGAAGCTCTCATTTACATAACATCTTTACTTTCCAAATTAATATAAAGTCGTCTATCTAAGAAGTCTTCATTCAAATATTTGTTTAATATTAGAATCATTTAGTTTTTTAATATTTGGGTATAGAATTTGGATGGTCACTTTGCTAAGGATTAAGGCATTTTTTTCTAAAAAATAACTTATCTTTTAGGAGCCATATCTTCACGAAGGGTTATCTAGTTCAATTGATTCTTGGACCAACTTGTGTGAAATTTGAATAGCTTTAAAATATGCAGTCATATGAAAGAATCCAAATAATATTAAGGGAGATATGACCCTATGAAGTCAACCATTCGAAACAAGCACGGTGATGATTTCATGTACTACGAAATATGGATCCTTGGCTATTTATGCTCGGATATTGATCATGATTGATATAAGTGTAAACACCAAATCCTAGCCACTTATCATCCACTCATCATCAAATCCTAGCCATCCATAATTTTATATATATATATATATACAAATACATCTCAGTCACCCATCATGTCTTAATCTTGACCATTCATTTAACATGATCCATGCCACTTATCAAATCACAATCTCAACCCTTCATCATGTTTTAATCTCGACTATTCATTGGTGTCATCAAAACCCTAGCATGATCAAGGGCAAATTATAAAAGATCATTCACTTTTGTGAATGAGGGTTGGTCAGAAAGATTAACATCCAGAGGTCAAGATCTTAAAGCATTGATCATTCATCATTTCCTAAACCTTAGCACTCTGCTAATGCATTCCCTCCTCACCATTTTCATATCTGCCATATCCTCCATCGAAACCTCTACAAGCTAGATAAAATTTTGTAGAGCATCCCCCCACAACTCTCGAATGCTTCTAGGCTAAGTTTTTCCACTTCTCACTCTTATGGGTTAGGATAGGTCACTTGTGCTCAAGCTTCCTCCCATTGTTGGAAACACTTGTCGATTCAGAGTGGAAGAGCTAGGTGAACCCTCCACTGTTGGAAACACTTGGTAATTTAGAGTGGATCTTAAGAGGTGTACCCTAGACTCTTTTGAGGGCCTCATACTTGGATCTTGTGTTCCTAGTCACCACCTTGGTTGATGTGAGGCATGATTTCTTTTTAGAGAAACACCATAGAAACACAAATTTAAAAAGAATCCACACAAATTGCACATTTCATCTTCATAATTAGTGAGTTGGATTTCATCACCAACCACTAATCGAGACGAACAATGGTGGGCTTCATCTCCATTCATTGGCTCACCCCATAGATACCAATAGTAGAACATGAGTGGTTTTTCTGGACTTCATCACCAAAAAATTCCCCACTCTTGAGAGACCCACTTTAGGAAGTAATTTAAGTCATTCACATTTTATTTCTTGTCAAAGAGGTGAGTGTGAACACACCTATACACCTTGTATAGTTGTATTAGTCTTAGGGAGTCATAACATAAAACACAACAAAAAAAAAATGTTGCACAAATGTAGGGCACATTTGTTTGTTTGATATGTGTGTTTTTCACTATCATATCACTTTCCACACACATCTCGCACATTCGCTACCCCTGTTTGCTTATAGCTTATGGTATTGACAAAAAATCAAGCTAGATCCATGATTCAAGTACCTACCTCATCCATGGAATGCTCCACTCCTTTCCTAGCCACTTATGTGGCTAATCCAGCCAGTGTAGCACAGACAAGCTATTTTGGCTTGTCTGCTGGTCCTTCTCACACAATATTCACTTTGAATGTAGATGTGATACAAAGGGCTATCCACATCACCATTCCAAAAACTGAGCCATCCACACCCACCAACCACCACATCACTTACATATATTCTGACAAACTCAAAAGTTATTTAAGATCCACCAGTTTGATTCTAGAACCAATCAACAATCCATCCAGATATGTTTCTTCTCCTCAGTAGGAACTTTCTCACTCACATCCCAATAACTTTAACCAATTCTACACCAAGTTAATGTTGCTTCACAGATTCCATCTACCATCCCCCATTCAGTTGTGATTCCTTTCACAACTTACCCTGCATTAACCTCAACCAACATTGCCAACACTCATAACATACTGTATCACTCCAAATTTTTTGCATCCCTACCTTCAGGCTATAGGATCCGCGCCCGGAAGGAGGATGGGAAAAGGATGATGCGGTACCTCGGACGAGAGGACTTTGCGAAGGTCCCGCCTCTCAAGGGAGGTGTATTTTGGTGATTTTTCGACGGATGGTGGGTTCACCGGGAAACATTTAATGGCAGTTTCCACGCCTAGGTTTTGGAATGTGTTTAATGAGTTCGTTTTAATCTTAAGCATTCATCCTAGGTTTGGCCGAATGATTCTAAATTAAACTATATGAAAATGCAATTTTTCATGAATACAACAGACAGATTTAAAAGCAGAGAACAGAGAATTTACGGGAGGAAAACGGAGAATACCCGATCCGGATGTCCGAAGAAGATTCTGATTTTGAAGCGGTCCCGATCGTTCGAGATTCGACGAGAATCGTCTGCAATCGAGACGAGATCGTCGCGATCCGACGAATTCGTCGGACGAATCCGTCGAAACACTGCAAAACGAGAGAATAGATGCAAAATGCAAGAAATAACACTATGCTAACAGAGGCAAATTATACCAAATGATAATATGAATGTTGAACACTATTCAAGAACAAAAATTAATGCAAATTACTGTGCTTAAATGGCAGATCATAAACTTAGCATGCAATCTAAGCTAAATGGGTGAACTCCGGATGCAAAATAGGATAAAAACTGAATGTATTATCTAATTTGCAAAACAAAATAAGAGAGACAAAGTTGAGAAAAGCAAACTCCGAGCACCGATTGCCTCGATGTGGGCTGCGATCGAGATCGTCTCGTATCGATACTGAAATCGTCTCGAATTCGACGAGGATCGCCTCCGATCTGGACGGGTTACGTCGGCGACGATGGGTGCTGGCTCCAGTTGAAAATCAATGATATACCTGCATCAAAATTGCTATGGGACTAATGCAAAAATAAGATTATGATGTTTTAGCGCGAGAGGGATTCAATTTGCAGATAAATTCAGCCGGGGGTTGGGGAGGGAAAATCCTAGAAGTTAAAGAGGCTTAGGGGGAGTTGTTGGGAGGTTGGAGATCATCCCAATTTGGGAGATCTCCAACGGGGGAGGGTCCCAACGGCGCAGACACGCTTCTGCCTGGATTGGAGACCCGTTGGAACGGATTCCAACTATGCAAATTCAGTTTTGCGACAAGATCGTCTGGACGACCTAGTCCAGACGAAATCGTCAAATCTGAGGCGATATCGTCTGATCGGCGACGATATCGTCAAACGGTCAAAACAACCTCTAAAAATGGCGCGGAAAAGGGGGAAACGGATTTCTCGGCGGTTAACGGGCGGTTTGGGAGGTTAAATTTGATTTTTAAATTATTTACTAAGGTGAATGTAAATTTTATAATTTTGACTGCGCCAATTTTAGGGTGCTACATTTTGCCCCCTCTTTAGCGAATTTTTCGAAGAAAATGCGTTAAAGATGAGTTCTTCTCGATCTACGAGAAAGCAAAAAATTATACCCATTTTTAGGCGACGATTCTTGGTCGAATCGTACGACGACTTACTATGGTGCCCCCTCCGTGTTTTTACCCAAATCGAACGTTTGAGGTAAAAACGCGGAAAAGCAAAAAATTATTGTTGAATAAAATTAAGAAAAATAGGGTAAAAACCCTAATTCATTTTTTTTTTTTTTTGGGGGGGGGGATATGATGTATATATTTTTGATATATATATGATATATTTTTGATCATATGACTTGTGTTATGTGTATGTTTATGATGCTTTTGATGTTTTGATTGATTGATTTAATAATTGGGATGTAATTATGTCGTTTGGAAATATTATAATTTGAATGTCATGCTATAATATTTTAAATGAAATAATCTGATGTAACAAAGTGGTTGTTTGTGATGCAAATGTGATAAAAATAAAAAGAGACTTCTAACAATAATTTCAAAGGACATTGTCGCTATTATAGACCATTTCATGGAGTCGCTGCTCACTCGGTCGTCAAGCTAATCCCAGGTATAGAAATATTGTGAAAAGTAAAAGAGTGCTTAAGAGACTGTCTTAAGACTTTGGTGCAATGGTGCAAATGATGATGGTGATGATAATGATTTGTTTTCAGATTTTCATGAAAAATATTTGTACATGAAATATTTTAAAATGATTTTTGCTAGGCATAAATTCCTAAGTGTGATAAAATTTGTGAATAATTCCTTAGGAATTATACCATCATTGCAAAGTTAAAGGTTGACATAATGATATGAAATAATGAAAATGGGTTTGATTTTGAAAAGCATAATTTGTGTAACATAATGAAGTCATATGGTTTTTATGATTTTTGATAAATGGGGAATAAAAATTGTTACAATGGTTTGCGCTAGGCATAGAATATGTAGGTATAGACTTATACCATCATCGCGAAAATCCAAAAAAAGGTTTTATTGCATGATTGATTATTGATGAATAGAAAATATGAAAATGAGGACTTGCGCTAGGCATACAATTCCAATTTTGGTTGTGGAGCTATACCATCGTCGCGAAAGTCAACCAGATATATATGATTTGATTTGTGTATTTTGAAAGAAATTTTTGATTTTTCTATGATATAGTTGTCTTTGTGAAAACAAGCTGTACTTGATTTATTCCCAAACAAGTTGCAAAAATAATATTTCAAAGTATTTTGAAGACAAAAGTTAGATTTATAAGGAATCCCATGTGCATATGTGAATTCATTTCCGATCTTGATTTATCATAATGATAGACAAAATCTCTCAAATACAAATGTGTGTGCGATTGCATTGTTCATTTACCGAGTTTTGAGCAAGATACTATGATACAAGTGATTTGAAGAAACCAAATAAGTGTTCATTAACCATGATGTAGATGCATATAACCATATTAGACCACTATGTAGATCGGATTATCAAGAGCTAGCTAATCCATAAGCGAGACATAGGTCTGTACAAAAGAAGGTCGCTAATGTGACGGACATATCGCCACGCTAGGAGTTACCCAAGGCCAAGCGAGGTTGGGCACAAACCACCTGTTATGGGGCTTACCTCACGATTTTCGAATAATTGAGAATTCCGGGGATTCAAGCTCATCAACCCGTCTTTTCTTTTCAAAGGGTAGGGAAAGGGATTTTATTGCTTTCTTGCTTTTGCATATTTTTCTTTTGTATTTCTTTTGCTTGATAATGCTTGGAACATTGCTATAATGATATAAAAGAACATTTCTCTTTTCTCTTTTTCTTGAATTTTTCTTTTTCTTTTTCTTTGTTCTAGGGATACTTGCTCGGATTAGTTTGTAGAGCAAGGGATTTTTATTCCGGGTAGGGGTGAGCTTGTCCTTTTGCCAATTCTCAAAGATTCTAGACCATGTGCATGATAGGATAGCGGGGAAACTTTTCGCTCAAGAAATCAGTTCTACTATGTAGCAAAACATGGAAATTACAAATATAATCATTTTATTGTGAAAAGATGTGCTTGGTTTAAGTAAATAACAAGATCAATTCTCTATGCTCAAACTTTATTTAATTGAATTTTGTGAACTTTGATATAAGAGAGATTAGTAATCATGCCAGATAAAATCAAGATATTTATTTGTTGTGAGTGTGCAAGTGAGGGATTCAAAATAAATGCTAATTTATCCAAAATAAGTTGAAACATATAACTGCAATAATTGTAAGAAAATATATATAAACACTTTTGAGAAGTTTTGAGAATGTTGACTCTCTCTTTCTTCTGTATATTGTTTTGGTTTCGAAAGAGTCAAGCATATAGTTGTTTTTAGATTTTTATTTTTGATTTTAGTTTTTGAGCAAACAATTTAACAAGTGCTTTAAATAAATGCAATAGATAGTTTTTGAAGATTTTTGGAGATTTATGAATGTTTTTGGTGTTTTTGGAATAAATTGAAAGAAATACAAGATAGTAATTTTGAACAAATATATACATGGATGAAATGACCAAATTTATGCATAGTAACGTTTGAGATGCAAAATATTCATGGGTTCTTTAAGTTCTTTACCATCTAAGGTAGATAATTTATATGCTCCTGATTCAAATTTAGCAGTAATAATGTATGGTCCAAGCCAGTTGGGCTCAAATTTACCTTTAAGGTCCTTAGTTGCATTTGTATTTTTTTTGAAGATTTTGAGGATTTTGATTTTTTTGTATTTTGATTTTAATTTATGAATTGAAATTGGTGGTATATACAAGATGATCTATATACACTATACAAGGTTATTTGAGTATAGCATGTCTAAGGTTGCTTCAAAATCAAAGGAGGTTTTGAAGGATAATCTGGTTGAGGTGAAGGTAAGAATAGAAGGTGATGAATAAAAGGTAGTGATAACAAAAGCTTTGTTATAATGTAGAATAATGTAGCAAAAGATTTGACTTTTATATGTGTAAAATTGATCATGTTACAAAATAAAATGTCAGAAATATAAGAAAGTTCTTCATTCTTATCATTATCTTCCAAGTCTTGATAAGATGGAGAAAGTATATGTGAAAGATATGCATGGGTGTTATTTGGTAAACAAGGATGATCATATATGGATGAAGAAAAGTGATGGATAGAAGATAATTGTGATAATAGAGAATGTATAGAACTTGATGTTTCAATCGTTAAATATTCTTCAAATGGTGTTGGGTCACCATGTATGGTAACAATTTTATTTGCAAGTTCAAACTTCAAACATTGGTGAAGAGTGGAAGGGACAACCCTCATCGTATGAATCCAAGGACTTCTGAGAAGTAGGTTGTAAGGTGAAGGACAATATCCTACATAGAATAAAGTATCCAGGATCTTGGATCCAATATTAAGGGGAAGAATTATAGTACCTTGAGCTTCTTGAATTTCATTGTTAAAAGATTTTATAATAACATTTGATTCATTAATATCTTCTTCCTTTGTTTTGAGTTTTTGGAATAATTGATAAGTGCATAAATTAAGAGAGGAGTCATTATCTACCATGATAGTTTTAACAGGTGTTTCTTTACTAGATCCGATAATGTAAAGATAGGAGTCTTCTTGTGGAGTAGAGGAAGGAATATCCTCATCATAGAATGAAATATGGTTAACCTCAAGAGGGTTTATACCATTAATTATGTTCTTAGAGAAAATATGATGAGGAACAAATTGTTGGCTAGGTATTTTGAACAAAATTTCCTTGTGATAAATTTGTAATACTTCTAAAAGGGATATCTTTGCTTGAGGATTAATCACTTGTTGTTGGTTATCAAAGTGGATTTCAGATTGAGATTTTGATTCTAAAGATGAGCTTTCTATGCTTACATTCCATTTTGGATCATTCTCTAGAGCCAAAGATAGTTTTGAAGGTTGGTCAAATGAGGAATCCATATCTTGAATATCGGATTGAGTTGATTGAACTTGAGGTTGCTCATTTGTAGTTTTTGTTACAATATTAATAATATCATCATGATGGGACACATTAACATGCAATATTTGATTGGTTTCTTGTTGTTGATAATTGAATAGGGGTTCTTGGGAGATCCCCATGTCTTGATTGATTATTGGTATTTGTTGTGTAGGAGTTTGATTGTTTACTTGGAGATTTATAATCGGTTGTAGATTGTAATTCCTTTATATTAAAAAGACCCTTATCAATCAAATCTTGAATTGCACATCTTAAATCTTTACAATTTTGTGTCATATGTCCATCTACTCTATGATATTCACAATGTAGCTCGAGGTTTAAACCAATCTGATGTGGTATCGAGGTTGTCTTATGGAAGGGAGTTCAATCTTATTTGTGTCAAGTAAATACTTGAGAATTATATCCATTGGTTGATTGAGCTTAGTAAATTTACGTGATGAAGGTTTTTGAGAGGTTTTTGATAAATGCCTTAGGAATTTCGTCATAAAAGGACCTAATGGTTTCTCACCTCTACTTTCTTTATTATGGGTAGAATGATGATAGGAAGATTGCGATGTAGGAGGTGAGTGCATGGTAGAATTGGAAGAATAAGTATTTTCTTGTTGAAATGGATGTGTTGTATTGAAAGAAGAGTATTGAAAAGGTGGAGGAGGATTATATGTGGGTTGATAGACATAATATGGATATATGGGAGAATAGATAATATCATTATGAAGAGGATTGGCAAAGGGATTGTCTTGTTGGGGTAAGGATGAAAAATGAGAGAAGTGTGATGGAGGTGATGTTGAATAGGGATGAGGTTGGTCATAATCAACAAATGTATTTGGCTGAATTCTTCCAACATTACTGATGGGCTCATATTGATTTGAGTAAAAACTCATGGTTTCTTTAGTACTTCTAAAAGTAATATTTAGCATCTACTATTTAGAATTGAATCTAAAACATACAAACTTGAAATGATGATTTTGTTTTTGTTTTTCTTGTATACATATATATATTTTTTGTTTTTGTTTTTGTTTTCAAAAGGTTTATGATGCATTCACGTCGGGTTCACCAAAATGTATCGCTCCAAATTTTTCGCATCCCTACCTTCAGGCTATAGGATCCGCGCCCGGAAGGAGGATGGGAAAAGGATGATGCGGTACCTCGGACGAGAGGACTTTGCGAAGGTCCCGCCTCTCAAGGGAGGTGTATTTTGGTGATTTTTCGACGGATGGTGGGTTCACCGGGAAACATTTAATGGCGGTTTCCACGCCTAGGTTTTGGAATGTGTTTAATGAGTTCGTTTTAACCTTAAGCATTCATCCTAGGTTTGGCCGAATGATTCTAAATTAAACTATATGAAAATGCAATTTTTCATGAATACAGCAGACAGATTTAAAAGCAGAGAACAGAGAATTTACAGGAGGAAAACGGAGAATACCTGATCCGGATGTCTGAAGAAGATTCTGATTTTGAAGCAGTCCCGATCGTCTGAGATTCGACAGAATCGTCTGCAATCAGACGAGATCGTCGCGATCTGACGAATTCGTCAGACGAATCCGTCAAAAACCTGCAAAACAGAGAATAGATGCAAAATGCAATAGATAACACTATGCTAACGAGAGGCAAATTACACCAAATGATAATATGAATGTTGAACACTATTCAAGAACAGAAATTAATGCAAATTACTGTGCTTAAATGGCGAGATCATAAACTTAGCATGCAATCTAAGCTAAATGGGTGAACTCCAGATGCAAAATAGGATAAAAACTGAATGTATTATCTAATTTGCAAAACAAAATAACAGAGACAAAGTTGAGAAAAGCAAACTCCAGGCACTGATTGCCTCGATGTGGGCTGCAGTCGAGATCGTCTCGTATCAGTACGAAATCGTCTCGAATTCGACAGGATCGCCTCCGATCTGGACAGGTTCAGTCGACGACGATAGGTGCTGGCTCCAGTTGAAAATCAATGATATACCTGCATCAAAATTGCTATGGGACTAATGCAAAAATAATATTATGATGTTTTAGCGCAGAGGGATTCAATTTGCAGATAAATTCAGCCAGGGGTTGGGGAGGGAAAATCCTAGAAGTTAAATAGGCTTAGGGGGAGTTGTTGGGAGGTTGGAGATCATCCCAATTTGGGAGATCTCCAACGGGGGAGGGTCCCAACGGCGCAGACACGCTTCTGCCCGGATTGGAGACCCGTTGGAACAGATTCCAACTATGCAAATTCAGTTTTGCGACAAGATCGTCTGGACGACCTAGTCCGAGACGAAATCATCAAATCTGAGGCGATATCGTCTGATCGGCGACGATATCGTCAAACGGTCAAAACAACCTCTAAAAATGGCACGAAAAAGGGGGAAACGGATTTCTCGACGGTTAACAGGCGGTTTGGGAGGTTAAATTTGATTTTTAAATTATTTACTAAGGTGAATGTAAATTTTATAATTTTGACTGCGCCAATTTTAGGGTGCTACACATACCAACATCTGCTTCCACCACAACCACACAATTTGCATCTAAAATTACCATACAACAAGCACGGCAACACCTCAATCAACTTCTCATGGACCATAAACAACAATCATAGATAGCAAATTTTAAACCTCACTTCATTCCAAACCAACACACCTTCATCGCCCTTGATCCATCTTGGGTATCGCAATATTCTAAGGTTACCATACTCATGTTTCCATTCACCCATAACACCACTCCCACAATACAACATATTCAAATCCCCTAAACTTCATCCCCACGTCATCAACATCAGTAACTCCACAACCAAGCACAACAACACATCTAACATCACCAAATACCCATCAATCCATAAACCAATCGATACCACATTTCATTCCAATAATTCATCACTACACACACCACCTCCATACACTCATCAAACAAACCAGGGTTTCCACACACACATGGAAGACCCTAATATCCAAGCCTTGCAACAAAATATTGATAGCTTAATAATGCATGTTAGGTAATGGAGCCAAATTGATAAGAAAAGAATTAATTACCATTAAATATTGTTGGCAGGGTTCCAAGGCCATTAATTTTTTTGAAAATTTAACTGTATTTCTTGGTGAAAAATACTTGTCAAAAGAACATGATAACCGTATGGGTGGTTTCAACCCATGGTTTTGACCCATTGTATTCCAACACCACTATGTGGTTTTGGGTAGTGGAAAAGTCATGAATCTCTATATTTTGTACTGTAAAGGTCGTCCTAATGTGTGAATGCTTTTTTTTGGTTTGGAGGAACAAGTGGAGAAGATTGTTGTATTGTTGCTAATACAAAGGACTAATTATTTCTCTGTGGATGTAGGGTACATTACCCGAACCACGTATATCTTGTGTCTCTTACATTTGTGTGTTTGAACTGTTTCTCCATTTCCACTGTTATTATTTGTTTTTTCATAAGCTATGTATTGTTTGTACATGGTAAATTCCCAACAACTGGTATAAGAACGATCTTGTTGGGGAAGGGCACTCATAAGAGAGTTTTTTGTTTGAGTGGGAGAAATGGGATAAAGTTTGAAGTTTAAATTGGAGAATTTTATTGGAAAAAATTTTGGTATATGGAAACCAAAGCGGAGGATTATTTGTATCAAAAATATGATTTGTACTTGGCTCTAAAAGAGAATATTGATGGTAAACCTAGGACGATGAATGATGAGGAATGAGATATTATAGAGAGGAGGGCACTAGGGGTGATCTGATTGAGCCTGGCTAATTCTATTGCATACAACATCGGGAAGGAAAAGACTACCAAAGGAGCCATGGATACACTAGCTAAGTTGTATGAAAAACCCTCAGTTTCAAATAAAATTTTCTTGATTAGAAAGCTTTTTATTATGAAGATGCAATATGGTGGATCTATCCAAGAACACCTTAATGAGTTTTATGTTGTTATGGGCTCTTTAAAATATGTAGGACTTAATTTTGATGATGAGGTTACGGCTTTAGGGTTTCTTTGTTCACTACCAGACTCATGGGGTAGAATTGTAATGGCAATGATTAATTCTATGCCTGGATCTAGAAAGCTGGTGTTTTATGATGTGGTTAGCACAATCCTTAGTGAGGATATGAGTATAAAAACCTCAAGGGAGGGTTCATCATCTGGAGTATCACTATCTACAAAAAACAAAGGCATAAACAAAGAAAGAATAAAATGCCAAGCTAGATGGAAAAGCCAGAACAAAGGAAAATCGAAGGGTAGATCTAAAAGTAGAGACAAAAGTAAGATTGATTGTTGGAATTGTGAGAAGAGTGGAAACTTCAAGAGGGAGTGCAAAGATAGAAATAAGAATGAGGACAATAATGGGAATGATGCTCAAGAGGTAAACATTGCAGGTGCAATTTATCAGGATGCCCTAATTCTTGCAACAACTTGCATGAGTGAGTATTGGGTTATGGACTCTAGAGCTTCTTATCATGTCACTTATCATAGGGAGTACTTTGATGATTATACTCCAGGCCATTATGGAGAGGTTTTGTTGGGCAATAACTATCCATGTGAGATTGTGGGTATTGGCACGGTGAATGTAAAATTGCCAAACAAAAATATCTAGGTGCTTAACAATGTTAGGCACATTCATGATCTGAAGAGGAACCTGATTTCAGCCAGTGCACTTGATTTGGAGGGATACAACACTAATTTCGAAAATCAAAAATGGAGAGTGACAAAGGGTTCAATGGTGATTGCAAAAGGTGAGTTGACTGAAAATTTGTATTTACTGCAGAACTCATCTTATTGTACATTGAACTATATTACTCAGGATTATGCGAAAGCATGGAATTTGTGGTTGGATCATATGAGTGAGAAAGGGATGAAAACCCTTCACTCCATAAAACTATTTCTAAAAATCAACCATTTTGATTTGGGTTTCTATGAAGGTTGTGTATACAAAAACAAAAAAGGGTAAGATTTCTGAAAGTTGGTCCAAAAAGGAAGAAAAAGAAATTAGAGTTAGTACACTCGGATATGTGGGGTCCCTCACAGGTACTTTCTCTTGAGGGCTACTCTTATTATGTTACCTTCATTGATGATTTCAGCAACAAGACATGGATCTACACAATCAGGCATAATTTTGATGTTTTTGACACTTTTTGGAAGTGGAGAGCATTAGTGGAGATTGAGGCAGGTAAGAAAGTAAAGTGCCTTAAAGTTGACAATGGTGGTGAATATTGTAGCAAGGAGTTTGAGGACTATTACGCAAAGGAAGGAATTAGGATAATCAATACTACTCCTAGGACACCACAGGAGAATGGAGTATTGGAGAGGATGAACATAATTATAATGGAGTGTGCCAAAGCCATGAGATTACATGCAGGGTTGTCATTGTTCTGTGGGGCTATTGTAGTTGATACAATAGTTTATTTGATAAAAAAAGACCTTGTACTGCATTGGATGGAGGCATTCCAAAGGAGACTTGAAAATGTAAGCCTGTAAACTACTCTTTCCTTACAGTATTTGGTTGTGAGGCTTTTGCCCATATAGATAAAGAAAATAGGAGTAATATTGATGCAAAGTCTATAAAGTGCTATTTTCTTGGTTATGGTATGGATGATATGGGATATAGGCTATGGGATAATGTTGGCTAAAAAGTTATCAGAAGTAGAGATGTGATTTTCAATGAGGATAGGTTGTACAAGGATAGGCACATACAGGTCGAAGAGGATGCACCTAAGTTTTTTGACTTGGATGCAATCCCAGAGCATGGTGTAAAAAGACAACTTCTTGTTCAGATTGATGAACATGGTACTCATGAGGAAGAGCAAGGTGAATAGGAAATTGTTGTTACTCCACCATCATCCCCACAGGAAGTAAGGAGATCTACAAGGATAAGACATACACTTGATAGGTATTCTCATGCTTTACATTATGTACTGTACACTGATGTTGGTGAACCGAAATGTTTTCATGAAGATTTGAAAGTGGATGCTAGGATTAAGTGGGAGCATGCTATGAAGGATGAGATGGACTCATTGACTCAAAACCAAACTTGGGATTTGGTTGAGCTTCCCAAGGGCAAAAGGGCATTGCATTGCAAATGGGTGTACAAGGTGAAGGACGAAGTTGATGGCAGCAAGAGATACAAAGCAAGACTTGTTGTGAAATGGTAAGATACCAAGTGGAAGACTCTGACTTAAATAGAATCACAAGAAATATTAAGAATCATAGTTGGAAAATAGAAGGTAAACTCATTATTTATTAATATATGTATATTCTTTGGTGTCTTAAAAATAAAAAGTGATTGGGTTAATATACCCAACCAAGGAGTGTGTGCTTGTGAAAGGGTGTGACCCCTTGTAAGTTAATATATTAAGATAATGATAATTGTATTATGTTAGGAGGGTCCTAACATGCCACCCCCCTTAAAAGAGCTTTGTCCTCAAAGTTGGAAATTTGGAAATTGTTGCTGGATATCATGAAGAGTTTCCCACGTCGCATATTCTAAAGGTAGACCTTTCCAATGGATTAAAACTTCCATGATATCGCGAGTACGAAGGTGACGAGAACGACGATCCAAGATAGCTTCTGGTTCAACTAGAAGTACTCCATCATCAAAAAATTTAGGGAGTGTGGTTTGTGTCGTGATATGGGCTCCAACTGCGAGCTTAAGGCAAGATACATGAAATACGGAGTGAATTTTGGAAGAGGGAGGTGTTAGGAGGAAAACTAATGAGATAATATTATACAACAAATGAGTACAATATATAGGCATAAGCCTATATGATGAACATGACAAATGTCAATGAAACTGACAAGTGTCAAACTAAAGAGGCATAGTGCACTTTAATTCTAACATTCCCCCTTAAAGTGCACTATCCTAACTAAAGAAAAAAACAAGTCAACATTAGGTAACATTCCCCCTTAATGTTGACTTTTATAAAAGAAACCTATCATCCTCTTTTATTATTGATTTGGTCTACGCTTGTGCTCCTTGCACTTGGCTCTCCAACTATGAAGAATGTTAGATTCACGGTGTATACATCTCGGTCTGTTGCCTTAGGGTCAGCCACTTCCATGGTCTATTTCCACTGGGTCAATCGTCTAAGTGCCTTAGGGTCATCATGGGTGCCTCAAGGTCAACCACTTCTAGGTATGTTGCCTCTATAGGTCATCCTCAGAGGATGTTGCCTTTTGTAGGTCACTAACTAGATCCACCATGAATATCAAATCCCTCCTCATGGTGAACTCAATATAGAAGGTGTCGGTCTCTGCCGAAAATGCACCTTAATACATAAGAAAAAACGAGCCATGAAATACAATAAAATGAGCCATAGAATCCAAATAGGAGGAGAAGAAGAAAGATTAATAGAATAGAATCTTCTGAAGTATCTTCGTCTGTAGTCTTCAAAAGTAGATCCGAAAAAAACTCAGATAGAGTCTAGGGTGTCTATATCTGTAGTCCCTAGAGTAAGTGTCCTTATGATAGTCACCTCATCTTACTAGAATGCATGGGTAACCAGCCGCTACATCCGCCAAGTAGATAGAGGGTACTACTAGATACTAGGTTCACTTACAAGTGCCTTGGGAGTTTCGGGTACAACCGAGAGTGCACTCCAAGGTAGAAAAACTTTGAGGCTTAAAAACTTAAATGAAACAGCCTTAGAATTACAAATGGACACTACCAATGTGTCTGTCGCGGAAAAACATTTCCAACGACTATAAATACCCCTATATTCCACCATCAAAGGGACCTTCATCATGTGGAAAAACCATCATGCCTATCTAAGGCAGCAAATAATCATCGCACTAAGGCGGAATAAAAAATAGACAGTTTTCAATTTTCCCACGCAGGGGAATTACATGGGCCATATGGTCCATTATCTCTAAAAAATACAATAAATGGGCCAGGAGGGCCTTCCACTTCCAACCTTACTTTGATTTAAATAATTAACCTCCACCATTTATGTTGTCCATTATCTTCGCCAAGCCACCTGGATCCCACTCTCCACATGGGGCCATCACACAACAGCAACAAAGATCTCCTCCTGTAGAAGATTTCGCCTTTTCAACGACCACATTTCGGATGAAAAATATCGGGGCCCTGCCAACTAGCGCTCGGGGATCAACACATCGTCATCTCTTAAGATGCCACCAGATTCTCAACACAGATGTAGTAGAATTTATCATCGGATTGACAGAGTGATTGATGAAGTGGTTTCAATCACCTCTCTTTATGACAATTTGTTTAGCGTGCCACCAAATTCATGAGCTAGCCATCACGGAGTGCATTACATTCTTTAATCGAGGCAACCTACCAAAAATGCTCTGCAAACTTCGTAGCAACATCGATTACATTGGTATAAACATAGCGCCTCCTCCTGCCTGCGCAGATTCCAACAAGATACACTCTGCCATTTTTCCTCAGCAGGCGATCCTAAAGCAAAATCGGTCATTACGGGCTCCACCATGGGATTTGATCAGGTGAAGGCAAATCAAGATCCATTATCATGAATGGACAGACCCGTCATTTCCATCCAAAATCTTGTAGTTGTCCCTCCTCGTGAAGCTCGTACATTCAAAGCCCAAAATAGCCATGGTGATCTTCTGCACAGAGTTCGCAACCTCATGGGCCGCCCTTCCTCCCCGGCAAGTGAGTTTCGATGGAAGCTCCTACAGAAACGTGATCTCATAAACCGACGACGGGTTCATGAAGAAGAAGAAGGGGTCCATGGCCTTCCACCCCCGGCTGCTCGTGCCGTGAAACATCCAGCTCTGACAGTCGATGACCATCGAAATGATCTGCTCCGTCAGCTTCGCGAACATGCCGCCTCTACAATATTCTCCAAATCAAACTCACTATCTTCATTCACCAGGACTCCTTCCTCCGTAGCCAAAACAAGATCCTCCAAAAGTTTCCCATTTCCATTAAATATGCACCTAGCAGGGTCAAATCCTGCATTAAGAGCCAATATTAGCTCATTTCCACTCACGAGAACCACTCTGGACCCTAGGCTCCTCAAATGATGTAAGATTTTTAAATTATTATTGGCTTTAATCGCGTAGCCAATAATGGAATCCAAGCCCTGTAGGACGGTCTCGTAGGCTTGATAATTTTTGGTGATCTGAGCTTTGTTGTAAAGATAGAAAGACCTCCGCTCCATCATGTCGAGGACGTCCTGTAACCTCATGCCTTCATAGTACATGAAGCCAAAAGCTTGTATTTGTCGCCTCCCCCTCGTAGCAGTACAGTCAAGCACTGCTTCACCAAAAAAGAGGGCCGACAATTCTTTAAGAGTTTCTCAACTCTCATACATCACGGGATTGAAATGCGAGTAGTGACAAACGCGTTCGAACTCCCCCAGGGTTTTGCGAGGGTTTTGAATGGGTGTCGAGGCAATGGTGGATCTCTACAACATCTCCAGCTACCCTGTCCAGAAATGTTCGCCCCATTTCTTCCCACGCATCCTTCAAAAATGCACTTACAGAGTTCAACAGATCTTCCTGCCTGTAATTTTGAAGAAGTTTGTCAACTAACCGGCTATTAGAATTCACAGCAACAAGATCCCTCTTAATCCATGGCAATGTAACAGATCTCCACCCATCACATCCAAAAAATTATCACCGCCAGAGCCCAGTTGACAACGACGCTCCATCCGCATGGGCAACAGCAGACGACGGCAACTGAAAAACACCACTTGGCACCATCCGTCCATCGTGGCAACAAAAAAAATTGGAGCATCTATTGTTCTGAAAAAATACATCTGAGGCTCCATATCGTGTGAATAGGAGAGAATTTGAGTTGCAAGGGCCTTCTCTACAATGCCAACCAGTGCATGATGCAGTTGAAGGTCTATTACGGGGAATCTCAGCCCACATCGAAGAAGACTTGGTTGTTGGTCTTTGATTAGTGCAGTAATGTGCAGATCAAAGGCAATGATTTCGAAAGATGCACAGAGGCATCGATCCAAAAAACTAGACTCCTTCATCGTGCGTCTAGAAATTATTGCTTATGCCAAATGCTTTCAACAACCTGTAACATGCATCCGCCTACGTGCAGTGAAGATTTGCGTCCCCAACGGCCTTCGATGGACATGATTGAGCAAGACGAGAGTGGGGGGCGGCATTCCTTATCATCAACACTGAAGCCATGTGGATAGCAACCAGATCATTTTGAAATAATCTTCCTGGGTGGGCATGTGAAACACATATCTTTTCAAGTGATGCACTTCCTCGAGAGCTTCTCTTCCATTTGCATACAGTGGGATTGATGCCAGCGAGCTCGCCAGGAGAGGTAGAAGCCATTTACGCTCCATGTGCGCAATGTCGCTGATGCCTTACGACTTTCGTATTAGGGCAGATTGGATTTGCCTTCTGCTGTGGAGGTATACACAGTGTGTATACTCTTGTTGGCTGTGTTGTGTGCTATACACAGCACTATGGCAGAGGCACCAGAGGGCACAGATATTCATGGTCTGTCATTTTTGGAGGAGGTGGCGGAGCCTGCAGCTGCGCGTGGTGGAAAAAATGGATCATCGACTGCAATAAGGGATGCGCCTTCAGAATATCAACACGGTGCTCTGGTATTCATCCCGAGCGTGTCCAGCAAGAGGTTGCCAGTTATATTTTTTTTTTAATTTCTCCCCGTCTCGTGACGGGGGAGGCACGCCAGGGGCGCTACCCCTTGGAACCCTGTTCAGGGGCCTTATTGTAAATAGCTATGGATGTTGGCTGTAGTGGCCTGAGTGCACCTAAAAAACTCTACAATTAAGCATAACTGGGATGGAGCATAACTGGGATGGGTGACCACCCGGGAAGTCCCGGTGGCTGCACCCAAAAAAAAAAAATTGAATTTTTAATGGAAACCCAGTTGCAGAAATTGGACAGCAACCTGTAAAAAATGACCCTTAAAAAAAATATTTCAAAAAATTAGGTCATGGCTCCAAGTTTGAAGCTTTAGAGGTAGTTATTAATGGTATCTCGTTTTTTCGTTCTTCTACCAAGAACTACTTTTGCAGACTGATACATATAGGGAAAAATTGGATCATTAAAAATATTTGGGGGCAACCATTAATTTTCAAAAATCTGGTTTCTGATTCATCCATCAAGGATGAAGAGCATACTCCCTATTTTGAAAAAAAATGGGAGGAAAATGAAAAAATGAAAAATGGGAGGGAAAAAAAATGAGGGGGGATTTCCATGAGGGAAAACCCCCTCAAGCTCACAAGACCAGAGAAATCTTGGAGCTCTAATACCAAATGTTAGGAGGAAAACTGATGAGATAATATTATACAACAAATGAGTACAATATATAGGCATAAGCCTATATGATGAACATGATAAATGTCAATGAAACTGACAAGTGTCAAACTAAAGAGGCATAGTGCACTTTAATTCTAATAGGAGGAAGCTCAAGTTTGTAAGCAACGGTCCCAATACATTGGAGAACTTTATACGGCCCATAAAATTTGGGTGCTAACTTTTGAGAACCTTTTTTTTTAAGAAAGGATTAATGATAAGGTTGGAGATGTAAGAAAACCATATCACCCTCGTGGAAACTACGTTCGCTTCTATGTTGATCGACTTGTTGCTTCATGCGATGTTGGGCGATTTGTAGGTTCTCTTTTAGGATCCGTAGTATGTCATCTCGAGTAGTGAGTTATGTTTCCACCGCATGGACTTTTGTAGTCCCTAGAATATAGGAAGT
Organism: Wollemia nobilis; assembly: GCA_028583015.1. Classification (NCBI taxonomy): domain Eukaryota; kingdom Viridiplantae; phylum Streptophyta; class Pinopsida; order Araucariales; family Araucariaceae; genus Wollemia; species Wollemia nobilis. Next base: position 1,642,929 of record JAQPPZ010002678.1, read on the forward strand.
GAGGGATGGTGGTGTTTGGCCATATAATGCTTCATAAGGAGTCATTTTGATGGACGTATGGTATGAAGTGTTATACCATCATTCCGCTAGTGAAATCCACTTTACCCAATGGAGTGGTTGAGTAGAAACAAAACATCGAAGGTATGTTTCCAAGCATTTATTTACAACTTATGTTTGGCCATCGGTTTGAGGATGGTAAGCGGAGCTCATACGAAGTTGAGTACCTTGTAATTTGAACAATTCCTTCCAAAAAGTGCTAGTGAAAGTTGGGTCGTGGTCACTAACAATTGTGGAGGGCATACCATGTAATTTAAAAATGTTATCTAAGAAGAGGTGGGCTATAGTGCTAGCGGTATAAGGATGAGCCACGAGACAAAAATGGGCATATTTAGATAAGCGATCAACGACTACGAAAATGGTTGTTTTTCCTCCTGATTTTGGTAATCCTTCAATAAAGTCCATAGAAATATCTGCCCATGTTTTGGTGGGTATAGGAAAAGTTTGAAGTAATCCTGGAATAGCAAGGGTCTCCCCCTTTTGTCTTTGGCAAACTTCACATTCTTTTACAAATTTTTTGATGTAATTTTTCATTCCTACCCAATAGAAGGAGGTAGTGGCTCTTTTATAGGTTTTTAAGAAACCCGAGTGGCCTGCAGTGGGTGAGGTATGTAACTCATGAAGAAGTTTTTCACGATAAGTTGAATTGGGGGTGAAGACCATCCTTCCTTTGTATCTTAATATATTGTCCTTCCAAGTGTACGGAGGTTTGCTACTAGGATTATGTTGAAGTTGTTGAATTATGGCGTGGATAGTAGGATCATTTATCCATTATTCATGCACCTCATCTACCCATTTAGGAATAAGGGAGGAAAGAGCATGGACTTGAGGCATATCTTCAAATTTTCTATAAAGTGCATTGGCTGCCATGTTGTCCTTTCCCTTTTTATATGTAATTTCATAATCATAGCCAAGAAGTTTAGTAAACCACTTTTGTTGTTCCAGGGTATTAGTACTTTGTTCCAAAAAATACTTCAAGCTATGATGGTCAGTGCGTATAATGAAATGTTGGCCAATAAGGTAAGGCCTCCAATGTTGAATAGCATGGACAATTGCCAACATCTCTTTTTCATACGTAGAGCAAGCTAGATTCTTAGGAGAAAATGTTTTGCTTATAAAAGCTAAAGGCCTTTCATCCTGCATGAGTACGACTCCCATTCCTATTCCTGAAGCATCACTTTCAATGATGAATGGTTTAGAAAAGTTGGGCATGGCTAGAACAGGGGTGGTACACATTGTAGTTTTCAAGGTGATAAAGGCCTCATCCGCTTTAGATGACCATTTGAAAGCATTTTTCTTAAGTAATGTTGTTAGAGGGGCAGCGATTTTACCATAATTTTGGACAAATTTTCTATAATATCTCGTTATTCCAAGAAACCCACGTAGACCTTTTAAGGTTTTTGGAATAGGCGATTTTTTCACCTCCTCAATTTTGCAAGGATCTACCATAACTCCTTCCTTTGAGACAATATGCCCTAAGTATTCAATTTCTTGTTTTCCAAAGGAACACTTTGATCTTTTTGCATAAAGTTGATTTTCCTTCAAGATTTGTAATGCTTGTTTAACATGGTCCAAATGTTCTTCCCATGTTTTGCTATAAATCAAAATGTCATCAAAGAAAACTAATATAAATTTACAAAGGAAAGGGTGAAATACCTTATTCATTAGACTTTGAAAGGTAGAAGGAGCGTTGGTAAGGCCAAATGGCATCACCAAGAATTTGTAGTGCCCTTCGTGAGTGCGAAAGGCCATCTTAGGAATATCCTTTTCGTTGACTCGTATTTGGTGGTAGCCCAACCGTAATTCTAACTTGGAAAAATAAGCTGCCCCATGGAGTTCATCTAATAGCTCGTCTATGACCGAAATAGGAAATTTATCCTTGATGGTCATTTTATTAAGCGCTCGAAAATAGACACATAAACACCACGATACATCCTTCTTTCTAACTAAAATAATTGGAGAGGAGTAAGGGCTTTTGCTAGGTCTAATGACTCTTGCCTTACGAAGCTCTTGTACTAATTTCTCTATTTCGGTTTTTTGGAGGTATGGATAACGATAAGGTCTAATATTAGGAGGTTGATGCCCTGGAAGTAGTGGAATAGTGTGATCGTGAATTCGTTGTGGAGGTAGTCCTTTTGGTTCATTGAATACCGCCTTATGTGGTCTAAAATCTTTTGTAACTCTGGTGTCTCTTCTTCTTTGTGACTAGGTTGAATTGAAAATAATTAGGCGACCATTCTTTTGTTTCCTTTTCGGATAATTTTCTTCATTCTATGCGAGCTTACAATTTGGGAAGGTCCTGATTTTAGGCCTTTGATAATATAGGTTTGGTTCTTTGCTGTGAACTTCATTCATAGTTCATCAAATTCCCATTGGACTGCACCCAAGGTTCGTAACCATTGTACGCCTAGTACAATGTCGCAACTACCTAGGGGTAGGACGTACATGTCGCCTTTTATAAACCCCCATAGTTAGTTTTATATTTCTGCATTTTCCTTTGCATGCAATTTTTTCGTCGTTTCCAATCATCACTTCAAAGTTATTGCAAGGGTATATAAAACAATTTACTTGCTTAGCCACCTTTGGATCAATAAAATTGTGCATGCTACCAGAATCTAGGAGCATAATAAGGTTTTGTTTCTTAAAATACCCTTTAACTCGCATTGTTTGAGGGGCAAAAAATTTGGCAAGGGCGTTGAAGGAAACCTTTGGTGCATTTTCTTTGTCACTTTCAAGTGTGTTGGATAATACCTCTACTTTGAGTTCAGGTTCCTCTTCGATAGAATTCCCCCCATCTGTGGCATCTAGAATATATAATTTTTGTGAGGCACATTTATGATTTTTGTCAAATTTCTCATCGCAATGGTAGCAAAGACCCTTAGCTTGTCTTTCCTTCATTTCCTCTAAACTCAAACGCTTAATTGGTAGAGTGGGGTTAATTTTGGGGGTTGTGTAGGAGTTTTGGATTCTTCCATTTTGCATTGGTTTGGGATTGGTATAAGTGTTTAATGGTTTCCCCAAGGTTGGTTTTGTGAACCAATTTCGTGCCTTGATTTTATCTTTCGCTAATTTTGCCAAGCCGATGGTCTCTAACATGTTTGTGGGGTTATACATTTGCACCTCAATTCGAATTTCTTCTTTTAATTCACTGACAAAACATTCTTGAAAGAATGCAGCGTCTAATTCGGATGTTCGATTAGCTAGCCTTTCAAATTCTGCTTGGTATTCGCTTATCGAAGTGGTTTGGCATAATTTAGTGAGGGCCCCTGTAAAGCTTTGAAACTTGCTAGGGCCGAATCGTACTAATAGATTATGTGTAAAGGTTGACCACGTCAAAGTGCCATTAGTTTTCTCGAACCATTGGTACCATTGGATGGTGTCATTTTCCAAGTGGAAGGAGGCGATATGCACTTTTTGCATTTCTAGAATTTGATTTAGTGAGAAATATTGCTCTGCTCTGTAGATCCTGTTTGTAGGGTCTCCGCATTCAAATTTTGGGAAGTCTAATTTGGTCGACCGTGGTAAAATGGAAGTTTGTGGACCTCCTAACATTGCTCGGTTTGATGACCCGTTTTTGGTTGAATTTGAATGTGTTGTTGCCTGATTTTTACTGATAGCATCAATTTTAACATCCATTGCAAATATTTTCTCGAAGAGTTCTCTTGTGTTACGGGCATTCTCCTCTCTTTCCTGTTTAACTTCTTCAGTGAGCCTTTCGTTTTTCTCATGAATGGAATCCAGTGATCGACGTCCGTCGGCCATAGCAGTTGGTTGGGTTTTTGGAACCTTTATACCTTTGTGAGGTGGGTTGCAAAAAAAAAATTGACCAATTTGGTAGAGATTGCCAAAATTGCTAGTAAAAAAAAAAAAATTATATTATATTTCCTTTTTTGACAAAATTTGGTGTTTCACTTTATTTTGAATTTTCAATTTTGATGTTGGTGTCGCGGCACATCAAGGTGGGTAGGCAACAAACAAAGGGGAAGGCGACAAGCACTAGGTACCAGGTAACGTGAGCAGCCGCTAGTAAGCACAAGGCTAGTGGAGGTGGAAGCAGAGGACGTGCGGAGGGGTGACTGAGCTCGACAAAGGCGGAGTGAAGTGGCTAAGCGCGGGCGAAGTGACGACGACTAGAGGGTAGGGTGGTTGAGCGCGAGTGTAGCAGAGGTGACTTAGAAGTTGAGGTCAGCGATCAAGGATCAACAACATGGCAAGCATTTTGAAGTGCCAAGTGGCCCAACTAGGGTTGCCTATGCGCACAGGCTTTTATGCCTAGCATGCTAGGTAAATGTCTTAGTGAGGGTTATAATTTTTAAACCCTTAATTGCTTTTGCCCGTAGCAATGTGGGATAATGGCTTATACGTCTTTCCTAATGAATACCCCCGGTGGTCAGAAACTTCTCAACGATGGTCGATAATCCAAAACCTTAGATTATTTTTTAATTTTTATCACCGTTAAAACTCGACTTCGTCGAAATTTAACCAACGCATCTAGAAAGAGATTATTTTTTTCTTTTTGCTTCCAGGATTCGATCAAGATGTAATATATATATATATATATATATATATATATATATATATATATATATATATATATATATATATATATATATATATATATATATATATATTTTACGAGGTGTGAGGACAACGGGGGAGATCGATTGCCAAAAACAAATGATTTACCAAGCAGAACGAATGAGCTTGCGAATGTTAGATGTAAAATATTTCTCCCTGTGTTTGTCTCCCTGCTGCGTTCGATGTTGTTCATCGACTGTAGCGCTTCAGTTCACTGTATTTGATGTTGATCGAAAGAGAACTCCAAAGCTTGGAACTAGCTCTGATCCAGATGGTAAGATACCAAGTGGAAGACTCTGAATTAAATATAATTGCAAGAAATATTAAGAATCACAGTTGGAAAACAGAAGGTAAACTCCTTATATATTAATATATGTATATTCTTCGGTGTCTTAAAAATAAAAAGTGATTGGGTTAATATACCCAACCAAGGAGTGTGTGCTTGTGAAAGGGTGTGACCCCTTGTAAGTTAATATATTAAGATAATGATAATTGTATTATGTTAGGAGGGTCCTAACATGAAAGGATTTACATAGAGAAAAGGTATTGACTATGATGACATTTTCTCACCTGTAGTAAAAATGACTTCAATTCGAACTATTTTGAGTATAGTTGCAGTAGAAGATCTTCATATTGAACAGTTAGATGTGAAGACAACATTCCTTCATGGAGATTTTGAGGAGGAGATCTACATGTACCAACCAGAGGGGTTTGAGGTCAAAGGCAAGCAAAGCCTTGTGTGTAAACTAAAAAAGAGATTGTACGGTTTGAAGCAAGCTCCAAGGAAATGGTATATCAAGTTTGACAGTTTCATGAGTGAGCATGATTTTACTAGGAGCTAGAGTGACCATTGTGTTTATTTTCTGGCTACAAAAAATGGTATCTTCCTTATTCTCTTATTGTATATTTATGATATGCTTGTGGCAGGATACAATATGCAGGATATTAAGAAATTGAAATAGGAGTTGGCAAGTAGATTTGCCATGAAGGATTTGGGGGAATCCAAACAAATCCTTGGCATGAGAATCACTAGAGACAGGAAGGAGAAAACATTGAAGTTGTCTCGGGAGGATTATGTGGAAAAGGTGCTTAAGAGGTTCAGTATGCATGATGCAAAACCGGTAGCCCAACCTCTTGCAAAGCACTTTAAGCTCTCAAAGAAGCTATGTCCCAAGATAAAGGAGGAGGAAGAGTACATGAGGAAGGTACCCTATGCTTTAGTAGTTGGGAGTTTGATGTATGCTATGGTATGTACAAGATCAAAAATTGCCCAAGTAGTTGGAGTTGTAAGCCGATGTATGAGTAATCCAGGTAAATCTCACTGGCAAGTAGTAAAATGGATACTCAGGTATTTGAAAGGGACTTCAAAATTCTATTTTAATTTTGGAGATTCCAAAGTTGAGTTACAAGGCTATGTGGATTCATATATGGTAGGTGATTTGGATGGTGGGAGGAGCACTAATGGGTATGTATTCATAGTTGGAGGTACAACAGTGAGTTGGATATCCAAGCTACAACGTGTTGTAGCTCTTTCTACTATTGAGGCTGAGTATGTAGCCATTACGGAAGGTGCCAAAGAGTTTATATGGCTTTAGAGGTTGATTGAGGAGTTGGATCAGAAGCAAGGAGATGGGATACTTTGGAGTGACAGTCAAAGTGCCATTCATTTATCTAAGAACACTGCTTTTCACTCATGAACAAAGCACATTTAGTTGAGGTATCACTTCATTCAATCAACAATGGAGGATGGTTTGGTAAAGTTGGGTAAGATTCACACTTCCTAAAATTTTGCTGATATGCTTACTACAGTAGTAACCGGGGAGAAGTTGAGCTTTTTCTCTACTTCGGTTGGCCTTAAGGAGTAAGGTCATGATTATGAGAAACTTTCAGTCCTAGGGTGCAAGGATGTTGCATCAATCTTATCTCCAAGTGGGATATTGTTAGGTAATGAAGCCAAATTGATAATAAAGGAATTAATTACCATTAAATATTGTTGGCGAGGTTCCAAGGCCATTAAATTTAACTGTATTTCTTGGTGAAAAATACTTGTCAAAAGAACGTGATAACCGTATGGGTGGTTTCAACCCATGGTTTTGGCCCATTGTATTCCGACACCACTATGTGGTTTCGGGTAGTGGAAAAGTCACGAATCTCTATATATTTTGTATTGTAAAGGTCATATTAATGTGTGAATGCTCTTTTCTAGTTTGGAGGAAGAAAGGGGAGGAGACATTGTACAAGTGGAGAATATTGTTGTATTGTTGCTAATACAAAGGACTAGTTTTTTCTCCGTGGATGTAGGGTACACTGCCCGAACTACGTATATCTTGTGTCTCTTACATTTGTGTGTTTGAACTATTTCTCTATTTCCACTGTTATTATCTATTTTTTTCATAGGTTGTGTATTGTTTGTACATGGTAAATTCCCAAAAATGCATACTCTTGGTATGATGTACCAAAAGCCTACATTGATATAACTGATCAATCAACCCATTCATTATTCGGTGCCTTCACTACCTTACTAATTCAAAGAGACTGAGGACCCTAAGGAGCACATTAGTGTATTCATCCATTCATGTTTTCAAATCCAAGAGAATGATGCATTAATGCTTAAATTTTTTCCTCAAACATTAGGGGTAGATGCCTTAGATTGGTACAATCATCTACCACATCATAGTGTTTACACATTTGAACAATTGGTAGACAAATTTTTGGAAAGGTTCTCCCTCAATGTTTGCAAGAAAACTACCTTGACCAACTTGTACAATCTCAGACAATTTAAAGAAGAGTAGGTCTATGATTTTAGAAACCGTTGGAGGGCAGTCATCACCAAGTTGTCATTTTCCCTCCCAATGGAAGAATTAACTTGAATTTTTGCAAGGAGTTCTCTAAAACATATCTCCTTGTTATTGCAATTACAGTAATATAGAACATTTGATGAAGCTCTTGCCCAAGCTCGAATCATCGAAGAAATAAAAACTCAAGAGGGTGAGATCAAACCAAAGAAAAAGGAATGGCAAAACAAGGGCCAATTTAAAGGAAACTATTATGGCCAATCAAAACCATGACAAGTCAATCAAGTGGTTTTTATTCAACCCAAAATGACTCAAAAACCCCATGGTCAACGCCAACCACAACCATCATTGCAACAACCGCAACAAGTATATTATCAAGTATTTCCCCCACCACAACAATTCCATAGCATAGTGCCAACTATGGAAAATTATCAACATCGATAATTTGTTTGATAGGTTCACACTTACACACCCTTATCTGAATCATATGCCTCCATATTCCATAGGTTGTATGACACCAATGATATTACCTTACATGAAGTTAAACTAGATGATCCAACCAAACATGGCAATGGTTATAAGGAGCATTTATTTTTTCCTTTTTGTCGACATAATGGACATGACATTAATAACTAATTTTCATTTAAAAACATGGTGTAAGACTTGATAGAACTAGGGACCATTAATTTGGATAGTCCCTTGGCACAAAAAAATCAAAATCTTGGTATCTACCAAACACCACTTCCTCATCACAAGGAACCACAACAAATAATAAGGGGATCAAATACCATGACTCCTCCTAACCAAGTCAATTATGTGCAATAGTACCAATGTTTTGTGGGGGCTATCCATGTAGTCACCCAAGGTCAATGAAGCACCAATCGCAAAAATGAATAACCTCAAGCAGCTAAACCTCTCATGTCACCTCAAGAAAGTGTGTCTCCACAACCTGCTAATTCATGTTCACCCATTCATTTTTCTTCCAATTCATCTTAATAAATTCACCTTCCAAGTCATCCATCCCAACCTATTCATCCCCAAATCCATCAACAAAGACCTATTATTTCTTTGACTAGTCGATTAAAAACTAGTCTCAAAATGACTTTCGCAAAACTATCGATTTACAAGCTTATACAACATTCTCTTCCACACCATGAGGCATTAATGGAAATCTTAAAATCCATTGAACTTCAATCTCAAGATACTAATGTCTTTAATAATTTTTTGGGGAGAATTCTAACATGTATGCATCCATCTATAGCATTCTATGATTTTAAGATCAAATCGATATCATCATAATCATCGGATCCTCCATTACACATCATGGATCAAGTTGATAGGAAGCATTTTAAATGAGTGTTTATTGACACTAGCTCCTCCATCAACATCATTACCACCTCAGCCCTTCAACTTCTCAATATTCCACCTTCGCACATCACCAAATCTACTTTCACCTTGCGAGCATTCAATGATGCTCTATGTTCTACAGTTGGCACTATGGTCTTACCCATTGAAGTGGGGATTAAGACATTGCACACTATATTCCATATCCTAGAGGGGTCCATGGCTTACAATGTACTCCTTGGACATCCTTGGATAAGGGAGATGAAATGTGTCCCTTCAATACTACATCAATGTTTGAAATATGTACATGAGGGGTAGATTCATTGCATACCGATAGACATCAAACCATTTAAATACTGCAACTTCATCTCCAACCCATATGAGTCCACACTTTCATCCACACACTGTCCTTAGTCCCATCAACACCACCATCCAATTCACTTCACAATTTCTCATCCAAAGCACCTATTCTAGAGGAACTCCCCATCATCAGTCCACATCAAGCTTCCACCTCTACATCCCACCCACCATTACAATCGATAACATGTACATGTGGTCGGATACAATCATCCTCACCAATATCCATACAAGGAGGACATCCCTCCACACCTTCTACATCATCTGCATAACCCATTATCACCCATATATCATCACCCATCCAACCAACTCCACAAACACCCACTATCATTTCATCCACACCAAAATCACCAATCATCCATCAAATTCTTTAGACAAATCCATCTTCATCTCCATCAGCCAACATCTCACAAGTTGATTTAATGGATTGTGAGATGTCGTTCCAACATACATCTCTCCCATCCTTTGCATCACAAGCCATCCTAGAATCCCATACCACACCCACTCCATCCACATCATCATCCACACAAATTGAAGTCCACCTCGCTAGTCCTAGTATTGATGAGTACGTGATTCAAAATGTCACAGTTACACCACTCAAAATTCAATCTATTAGGGATTACGGTCATCCACATGACCCACCCTTATCTATAGGAGTAGTGTACCACATGGGTTTAGCTGCTAATCGAATCAACTTCATATATGGGGGGGTTGATTCATCGTTCAATCCATTTTCCCCAGTCGAACCTAAGCAACCAATCCTTGCCAATATAGAGCACATGTCTGATTTCCCATAATGATGCTTTCATCGGGTTAATTGGTAAGGATATGGACTAGGAAAACATGAAAAAGGCATACATGACATCATTTAACCTCAATATCGAGAAGCACATGTTCATTCAAGCTTGGGTTACCATTCACATTCTTCTACTTCCTCTTTTGAACAAACTTTTCAAAGCCTTCATTTAGATTCAGAAGAGGAAAACAATCACAATGATGATTTTGAGGAATTATATGAAGAATACGACATCATATCGATAGCTTCAGCTGAATCTGAAGAGGAATCAGTCCCAATCACTCCATTCACCGAACAGGATGACTATTATATCATAATGTTCCCCATCCATCAACCCATTTTTTATTTGCTCCTCCCAAGGGAGAAAGCTGAGCCTACCTACCAACCACCACCTCCACTTCATTGATCACCTCACAACAACTTGACATAATATATACATAATAAAAAACAACACAAAAAAATCATTACATTTTTGCAGTTGCATGTCCTAATCATTTGCATTTATCTGTGTTGCTTGCTGCTATCTAGGTTCTCAGGGTTCCTTCATTGATTTCAAGAGACAAGACCAATCCACCCTTCACATTGCCAACCACCATTTCCCACTAAGTCAACATGAATCTGGTTGATTTATTTACACCACTCCGTAATCCATATGATTTGGCAAAACCAATTCTTATTAACATGCCTCATTGATATAGAATGGATTTCATCACCACCATCCTTTTATAAGTTTATCCTTTTCGAGCAATTGTTAAGAGCTTTGGCTGCTTACATTCCTCCATCACCCTCACCTTCACCTTCACTTTCGCCTTCACCCTTGGCTCCTGTTGTTTTCTAGACATAAATGGAAGAGACTATGCTAGAAGAGTTTGACAATGTCATTGATGGTATTCATATAATCCCAATGCCCCATCATCTTGAGGAAGGTTCACACATGGCAATTGAAGATACTATAAATGTGAATCTTAGTACATATACAAACAATCCAGAAATCGTTAAACTTGGAAAAAAATTATCTGCTGATGAACAAGAGCAATTGATAGCTCTCCTCAAGAAAAAGGATATATTTGCATAGTCCTATAAAGACATGCTTGGTCTTGACCCTAACTTGGTTGTCCATAACTTAACCTTGCATCCTAATGCTAATATGGTCAAACAAAAACTGATAAAGTTACATCCCACCATTGCCCTCGTAGGTCAAAGAAGAGCTTCAAAAGCTATTAGATGTGGGTTTCATCCAATTTGAGTGGATTTCAAATACGGTGCTCGTTCGTAAGCCTAACGGGATAATTCGCATTTGCACTGACTTTTGAGATCTTAATAAAGCATGTCCTAAGGATAAATTTCCTCTACCAAACATTGATACTCTTGTTGATACTTGACTTGGCCATTAAATGCTTTATCTAATGGATGATTTTTCAGGATACAATCAGATTCGAATCAATCCTGATGACCAACACAAAACAACATTCACAACATCTTGGGGGACTTTTTATTACAAGGTGATGCCATTCAACCTAAAAAATGCATATGCCACTTATCAACGTGCCATGACATACATATTCCATGATTATATGCATAAAGCATTGAATACTATGGATGATCTACCGACCAAATCTAAAACCCGACAAGAGCACATCAATGTCTTGGAAAAAGTTTTTGATCGACTTCTAGAGCATAATGTAAGGTTGAACCCCAAGAAGTGTGTCTTTGGTGTCACCTCAAGCAAACTACTAGGATTCATTGTCTCCAAGAGAGGCATTGAAGTGGACCCAAACAAGGTCAAGGCCATTATAGAGATGCCTCCCCCAATAAACTTGAAATAGTTGCATAGCTTACAAGGAAATATCCAAACGACCCATCATTTCATTGCACAACTCTCAAATAAATGCAGGCCATTCAATCACCTGCTACAAAAGGGGTAACATTTTCATGAATAGAAGAATGTCAAAAGGCTTTTGATGACATCAAGCAATACTTAGCTTCTCTACTAGTCTTAGCTCCACCTCACTCAAGGGTCTCATTCCATGTTTATGTTTTAACAACGAACTTTGCATTAGAGATAATGCTTGCAAAGAAAAACAAAAACAGTCGAGAGCAAGTAGTCTACTACATTAGTCAAATATTGGTAAGCTACGAAACTAGAAATGCTTATGTGGAAAAATTGTGCCTAGTAGTATTTTTTACCACTAAGAAACTCAGACATTACATGCTAAGTCACGCCACTTATGTCATAGCTCGCAAAAACCCTCTGCGTTACATGATGTCTCGCACTTACAATAACACCCGCACCGCAAAATGGACAATGCTCCTAACAAAATTCGATCTTGAGTTCATCAATTAAAAATCCATTAAAGGTCAAGTGATAGTCGATCAACTTGTGAAAGCTCCACTTCCTAGTGATGAACCCTTGATTATTGAGCTCCCAAATGACTCGGTATTTACCATCATTGAATAGGAGGAAGATGTCATTCCTAAAGAGGATGTGGATATCACATTCTTCTTTGATGGCTCTATGTGCAAAAAAGGACAAGGTATATGAGTCATATTTCATACACCACAAGGGATACCTATTCTTTTATCATTTAAACTTTATTTCACATGCGTAAACAATAATACAGAGTATGAAGCCTTAATATTTGGACTTCAAGCAGTCATAGCTATGGGCATAAAGCATATTAGAATAATTGGCAATTTCCAACTTGTCATTCATCAAGTAAACGGATCGTACCAATGCAAATATCCAGTCTTTAAACTTTACAATGAGGTAGCAATGAAATTCTTTTCAAAATTTGATTGGTATGAGATTGATAGTTTACCTCGTTTGACTAATAGATTTGCAGATGCGATGGCCTCTCTAGGATCATTGATTCCAAAGAACTTCGTAGGAGAGGTACAACCATTAATTATCACAACAATCTCTAAATCTACAATTTCTCGTGTTGAATCTAAAGATGAGAAGGGTGTTTTATTTATCCATGTTGAGCCATATGAGCCTTGGTGTAGTCAATTATAAGACTTCCTCAAGTTTGGAACACTTCCATATGACATGTCATAAAATTTCAGATGAACTTTCAAGAAAAAGGTATCTCGTTTCATTCTCTTGGGGGATGTGTTGTATAGACGTGGTTATGATGGAATCCTCCTTCGTTGTCTCAAACCTGCAAAAGCCCAAAGAGCAATATATGAAACTCATGATGGTACTTGTAGTGGTCACTTAGTGGAATGGCCATCGCAAAGAGTATCTTACATATGGGTTACTATTGGTCCGTAATGGAACGTGATTGTTACACTTATATCAAGAAATATTAACAATGTCAGCAACATGCTAATCTAACTCATATGCCATCACAAGCATTACAACCTATTCAAAGCCTTTGGCTCTTTTCACAATGGGATTTGGACTTGATTGGTAAGATCTTGCCTCCTTCCTCTGGATAACACACATTCAGCATCACTACCACTGAGTACTTCACGAAGTGGGTCGAGGCAATTCCTCTAACAGTATGACAATATTTTGAATTGTGGAGTTTATACTTCAACATATCATTTATCGCTTTGGTATCCTCTCAAAAATAATCTTTGACAATAGAAAGTCTCTAAAAAACAAGGATGTTCGAGCACTTTGCAAGAAATATAATATCCAACATAGTTTCTTGACTCCTTATTACCCACATACAAATAGATAAGTTGAGGCAACCAATAAGACCTTGATCATTTTTTTTTTTTTTTTGTGGAAAACATCCCAAAAGGGATGCCACTTTCGGGTAAGACCCAAGGAGACAGGGGTATCCATTCCGCAAAAAATGCCCAGGACTCGGACCTGGCCTACCACCTTTGACATACTCAAGGAGCAAACAAACACACAAAACCAATTTAAAAATAAGTAAATAACAACAAAAATAATAAAATAAAATAAAAAACATGCTCCTTGAGTGTGTCAAAAACAAAAGCACAACCAAACACACACAATAAGATAAAAGAAACCACAACACAAACCACATAGAAAAACACAAGAACCACATAACAAAACACAAACAAGACAAAAACAACAGGACACTACAAAGACATAACCCAAAAAAACATGAAAAATAAACACAACCAAAACCTAAAAAATAAAAAAAATAAAATAAAAATAAAAAACAACAAACAACAGACAATAAACAAAAACAAAATACATAGAAAACACTCACACATAAAAACACGAAATAACACAAACAAAGAGAAACCCAAGAACAAGAACGAAAAAAACACAAGAACAATAACAAAAAACATAAAAAAAAAAAAAAAAACAACAAAAACACAAGAACAACAAAAAACAACACAAAGAACACAAAAACAAAACAAAACAAAAGAACCCACCCACCTTAAAAAACTAAACAAAAAAAAACAAAAAAGAAAAAAAAATGAACAAAACAATGACCTATCTAGACCAGAAGACTATTAAGGCAAGAATCAATAGAGGAAACAAAATAAAGAATAGAATGAGCTAGGGAACTAAAAAAAACTGAATGAACCAAAGAGAAGCAAAAAAAAAACAAGAAGAAACTAGGTACCTTTAGAACAGGAGCCATCCAAAGAAATGATAGAAAGAAGAGCTTCCCTAATTTGAGAAGCCCACCATATAGGAGGGTGGCCATAACAAGTAAGATCACCTTTGTCCAAAGCCCAATTAGCTAAAGCATCAGCACTCTTGTTTTGATCTCTAACCACATGATTGTAATCAACTTTCAAAAATCCCATCTGGATTAACTGAATCTTCTCAATAATTCTTTTTATTCTCCAATCCACCTTATGATTCTTAGAAGGAGTCTTCAAGAGATTAATCATAAGTTGAGAGTCGGACTCAACTAACACCTTTTCCCATCCAACCTTAGTAGCCTCTTGAAGACCTCTCGAGGATACCATACCCCTCAAGCAAGGTTATTGGAAAGAATACCCAAATTCTCACCAAAAGTAAAAACCAGGGAGCCATCCGAAAGTCTACCAATTCCTCCCACACTTGGCTTTTCCAGGGTTCCCTCTAGAGGCTCCATCGGTATTGACTTTTCCAAAATCCTTAGGAGGAGGTTGCCAATTTCTAGTCCTATCCATCTTACTAATACTCACATTCCCTTTAAGTTGGTTGCCCTTAGAAGGTTTAATCTTCAATCTTTGCATCACTTGATCCCATCTTTGGTGGGAGTTTTGGGGGTGATTAAGGAGTTGATGGACTGATTCAACTAAGTTGGCTATGGTCTTTTGCCAAATATAGTGAATATCCTTCCTATCTTGATTAAAAATTTGGTTGTTCCTTTCATTCCAAATATTCCAAAGAAGAATGGTAGAACCCATCCAAACTAAGTGCCTAATAAAATGATCAACACCCTCTTGATTAGGCCAATCCCTCCAAAGCTATTCAAAAGTAAAAAAATTGGACCACTTGTAAGCCAAGTAAAGTGGCCATTCTCCTCCATAGCTCGAAGGCTAAAGTACACTCAATAAAAATATGGTTGATATTTTCTACATTCTCTTCACACATTTCACATCTAAAAGGGCCATGAAAACCATGCTTCATAAGTTGCTCACCAGTAAGCACCCTACGATGCAATAAAATCCAATTAAAGAACCTCACCTTAGGCCAGAGCTTTTGAGCCCACAATAGAGAAAATATGTTAGAAGAATGGTTGGGATTATTATGGCATAAGGTCAAATAACCTTGAGAAACTGAATACTCACCCTTAGTAGTGTTGTTCCATCCAAAACAATCTTTTTCATGGGACCAAGAGAGGGATCTCATATGAAGGATGCCTTGGATATCTTGTCTTTGCCTTTCTAGGATTTGAATAGGCTAGTCCTCAATAGGGATCCAATATCTACCAACCTTTGAATTACCGGTATGGTACAGACGAGTAATTTGCCACCTTTATCCAATTAGCTCGGTGAAGCTCCTCCATCCAAGGCCTCCAATCAAGAAGCTGAGTTATCAAAGGCTTGTGACCATCCCAAGAATCTGTCCAAAAATTTGCATGTTGACCATTATGAATGATCCAAAATAATTTTTTCTTTATCAAATCCTCACCAGTCTTAAGAACTGCTAAAATGGGAGAACCTTTGGTAGGAAGTTGATAGCGAACAAGGTCTTTAGGACTTTTGTTCTCAGCATATTTAGCACGAAGATTATTGGCCCAAAGAGCATTGGGGTTATGCAACATCCTCCAATATAATTTAGCAGCTAAAGATTTGTTGTTATTAATTGAAGATCGAAATCCTAACCCCCCTTCACTCTTAGGAAGACATAAAGTATCCCATTTCACCAAGGCCCATTTTCTTTTCTCCTTAGTACCACTCCAAAGGAAACGATGACTGATTTGATCCAATTCTCGAAGAACAACCTTTGGGATATTCAAAATGGAAGAAACATAAATAGGAATAGCTTGAAGGACTGATTTTACCAAGGTGATTCTACCCCGGAAGAAAGCCACTTGTTGGTCCACTTTCCAATTTTCTTCTTGACTTTGTCCAACAACCAATTCCAATCTTTATTTTTTTGCCTTTGAATATTTATGGGAATACCTAAATAAGTGATTGGAAGAGAGGTCTTCTTATATCTTAATTTATCCAAGACCATGGATTCTGTCTAGCAAAGCAGTGAAAGAAAATAACTTTAGATTTGTCTTCATTGATCAACGCGCCGATAGCCTTAGAAAAATAGCTAATGATTTGCTTAATATTAGAAGCTTCCTTAACTGTAGCTTTACCTAAAAGAGTAGAGTCATCCACAAATTGAAGATGAGAGATAGGTCTAGCTCCATGAGCAATGGTAACTCCCTCAAGGGTTTTGTTTTCCCTCTTTTTGGTTATTATCCTACCCAAGCATTCAGCAAGAATGATGAATAAATAAGGGGATAGCGGGTCACCTTGCCTAATACCTCTGGAAGTAGGGAAAGAATGAGAAGGCCTGCCATTGATAAGAACTAAGTAGGAAACTGAAGAGATACATCCCATAATCCAATCCATCCAATCCTTAGAGAAACCAAATTGCCTCAAAACTTTGATAAGGAAGTGCCAATCCACTCTGTCATAAGCTTTGGATAAGTCTAACCGAATGAACATGGAAGGAGAATTTTGCATATCCATGGAATGGATGGCTTCCTAAGCAAGAAATATCTCATCTACTATTTGACGTCCTTCCACATAACCCCCTTGCTCGCGGGAAATAATCTTATGCAAAAGAGGCTTCAACCTTTCTGCCATGATTTTAGTAATGATTTTGAGAAGAACATTACATAAAGCAATAGGTCTAAAAGCTGAGATATGATCAACCTCTTGAGCTTTTGGAACAAGAGTAATATAAGTTTTATTGATAACCTTCAAAATTTCTTTGGCTTTCCTGGCTTCTTCCACCACCTCTAATAAATCAACATGAAGGATATCCCAGAACTCTTGGTAGAACTCAATAGGAAAACCATCATTCTAAAAACTACTTGTTGAAGCTCATTGATAGTAACAGGAGCAGTCAAAATAGAGTTCTCCTTAGAAGTGATAAGAGAAGGGATTGCTTGAAGAACATTATGTTGAGAAGTTGAGTCAAGAGGAGTAGCAGCAAAAAGATTGGAAAAGTAATCAACAACAATAGATTTCATGCCATCCCAAGTATAAACAACATCTCCAGAATCTGATTTTAAGGAAGAAATAAAGTTGTGAGATCTTCGAGCTAGAAGAGATTTGTGGAAGAAATTTGTGTTTCGATCTCCTTCTTTGAGCCATTGAATTCTAGATTTTTGCTTCCATAAGATTTCTTCTCTTTTTTCCCATTCCTCTAACCGAGTTGTGAGTTTAATTTCATCTGCACTTCTCTTCTCTGTGAGGCCATCTAAACGGATTTTCTTATTCAAATTTTCAAGATGAGCAATAAATTCATGTTTCTTTTATGAACATCCCCAAACTCTTTCTAGTTTCAAGTCTTGATTTTGGATTTAATGTATTGCAGTCTTTTGGCAAAACAGAACATCTTAGTCCCATGCCTAGGTTTACCTTCCTTCCACCATTGTTGCACATGAGGTCCGAAGGAAATGTCTCTAAGCCACATTAATTGAAAATGAAAAGGAGAGAAACTCACATTGGTTTTCCACATTTCCACCATGATTGGCCAATGATCCGAACCGACATTATTAAGAGTCTTCACTTTAGGAATGTGACCATGGATTAAGAAATTTTCGGAGAGCAAAAACCTATCCAATCTCTCCATTATACAAGCTAAGCCTTGCCTTCTGTTAGACCAAGTCATAAGGCCATTATCTGGTTGGATATCCACAAGATGGAGGTTTGCAATATATTCGCTCATGAGGTCAGTGTCTTTGTCCAAATTTCTATTTCCCCCCTTTTTCTCATCGAGAGAGAGGATGGTATTGAAATCTCCTCCGATCAAGATCCAAGCTTTAGGAAAATGAGAGATAATATGAGTAATATCCTTCCACTGTCTTCTTTTTTCCTCCAAAGAAGTCGGAGCATAAACAATGAATGCAGAGCATAATTTTTGGAATGTCTACTTTGAATAACTATAGCCAACAAACCCCAACTGCCAACCATATGGTGAATAACTACCTCTTTTGGGTCCCAAAGACAAGCAATGCCACCCGAAGTCCCTTGGGAACTCAGGGAAACCACTTTTTAGTTGGCCAAATTTCTACTGGCAATTAAGTCCATATCCTCCATTGACATCTTTGTTTCTTGAAGGAAAACAAGATGTGGATGATTTATCTGAATCATTCTTCTAATTTCATTTTGTTTTGAAAGACTCCCATTGAGTCCTCTAATATTCCAAGTGATGATCTTCATTAATACTAGGACTAAAAAAGTTGGGAAGGGCATTAATCTTACCTTCCTCTACAAGCTTTTCACCTTCTTTTACCATATGATATTGATTGGTCTTGCGACCTACTTTTTGATTAGAATCCATCTTCAATTTTTTTTCCCTGTTTCTTGAATTATTCCAATTGAATCTGAGATGGCTTCTAAACTTGAAGAATGCTCGTACACGGCCAAAATTTTACTAGATGGTTCAACGGAGTCTATATTGGGACCTGCATTATTTGAAGTTTTGACATTTGAAATATTGTTTTTCTTGTGTAAATTTTCTCCTTTTTTTCTGTTGAAAACCTTTGATTTGTTGGTTTGTCTCCGAGTTCTTCCCTTCATATTTAAATTGTGTTTCTAAGATTTTAGTTTCCATTATTTCCTCTTCCTCACTTGGGACATCATTTGTGGAAAGGATTTCAAACATATTAGCAGATGACTTTGATTGATCCTTCATAATTGGTTTTTTACGAGTGTTCTTCTTAATAGGTATTTGGAAACCTGCTTGAGTTTATATCTTCTTTCTTTTGATCAAGAATTTTATTTGGGCAAGCATTGGCCAAATGACCATATTCATGGCAAATTCTACAATGAAAAGGAATGTTCTCATAGTCCACTACTTGCTCCCAAGTGTCTTCCCCAAATTGTAATGTGATATTTTTAGGTAGGGGTTTGTCAAAATCCATTAAAACACAAATTCGAGCATAAATAATATGTTCAAAATTTTGAGTACAATCAGTAGTCATCATAAAAGTTCCTAAAGAGTTTCCAATTGAAGAAAAAATAGTAGGATTCCAAAATTCAATAGGGAGGCCAAAGAGTCTAACCCACACGGGAGCTATAGAAGGCATCTCTTCTTCGACTTTAAATTTAGTATGTCAGGGCTTCATGAAAAGCCCTGCCCTTCAAAAAACCAAGGACCCCCTTGAAAAGTTTTCTCTCTATCTTCATTATTAGCAAATAAAACAAGAAAATAACCATTTGGATAAATAGAGATTTGTAACTCACCTTTAGTTTTCCGACTTTTTGTAGCCCAGGACTTTGAAAGCAGATAGACTCAGACGAAAACCCACGAACCGACAAATTAGTCCTCTTTTTTCCAAATCTTCAATGCCAGTCTAAATGTTACCCATATCAAGCTTAACAATAGGAGTTCCTTCAGCTGCTTTAAGACATCCTGACTCAATTTTCTTGGGATCAATCTTAGGCATTCTTAGAGGTTTATGGGAAGCCCTAATATTGATATTAGCATTGGGCTGAGGTTGTCCACCACGAAGGGCATCCCTAAAATTCATTTTTGGGATTGAGTCTTCAAAATTCTTACACTTGACAAGGGTTTTCACAATAGAATTATTTTGTGGGTGCACCTTAGCTCCAAATTCACTTGAGATATGAGCCATTTTTTGATCTACTTGAAACTTGTTTCGTGATCTATTTAATCCTTGCCCTAGATGCCGTGGAAAGGTATGGTTTTCACTTTTCTTTTGTGCAGCAAATTGGAAGTCGTTGTCACTCAAGTTCATAGTATGATTTGTTGAAAGATAAATTTCTAACCCATCTTGTATCCCCTGCAACATTTCCTGCTAAAATATTGAGCATAAACCACAAAAATATTGGCCTCTAGGGCCCGAAGGCCCTAAAATCCAACCTCTGGAGCTGCTTGCACTCAACCCATATGAAACCCTCACATAGCCGCTTGCCAAATATATCGTTCACACATAGGGATGCGCTAGGATCTATGTTGGTCCAAATGATATGAAAATTGGTGGAGACATTCTAGGGTTTTTCAGGCATCTACCCTCAAAATTTAAGCTCAATCCAAGTTCGGATGAGTGAGATATACCCGAAACGAGTTTGGCAGTTTGGGCAGTCCTGCAAAAAATGCCTAATCAATTTTCCTGAAACAAATTCTTGATGGTTCCAAAGAAATGAAAGACCATAAGACCTTGATCGTTATTCTTAAGAAATTAGTCAAATAAAATTATA
This sequence comes from Wollemia nobilis, assembly GCA_028583015.1. Taxonomy (NCBI): domain Eukaryota; kingdom Viridiplantae; phylum Streptophyta; class Pinopsida; order Araucariales; family Araucariaceae; genus Wollemia; species Wollemia nobilis. The sequence goes on from JAQPPZ010002678.1 coordinate 1,663,680, forward strand.
GATATTGGCATACTCAAATCCCCTTTGCATTATGAGCTTATCGAACAAGCATTTGCATACCTACCGAGGCAACACCATTCTCATTGGTCTATGGTGTCAAAGCCATCATACCTCTTGAGCTCGAGATCCTCTCACTACATATTTCATTATAGGAATTCATAGATGACGACACTGCTAGACAAGCACGTCTCGACCAACTCATGCTCCTTGATGAAAGGTGAATAAATGCCTTGGAGAATTTAAGAGTATATTAGGATCATTTAAAATGTGCTTACAATGCTAAAGTCCATCTACTTGAATTCTAAGTGGGAGATCTTGTACTTAAAGAGAATAAACAAAACACCAATCCATTATCACATCTTTGTGATAAATTCAGGACTAATTGGTTAGGTCCATATATTATCACACAAAAGGTGGATCAAGGAACTTATAGGCTTGCCAATCTAGAGGAAGTAGAAGAGCTCGAACCACTTAACATCATCCACTTGAGAATGTTCTATGCTTCATGTGATGCATATGTGTGTATATATACATGGCTAAAAAAAAAATCAAATCATCCATACACATTGTATTTCATACATCTACACTGTATACTCACATTCATTATCATTTCAACACATTCCACCCACTATAGTAGGGGTCATTTGCTGAGTTCGGATAAAAATTGATCTAGTATGGTCACCTTAATCAGGGGCACCCTTGAGTTAATGTATACCACATTTCCACAGTTCATAAGCCATGACATCATTTGCACTATTATTCCATCATTCCTAGGTGTTTTCAGTCACTCAATCATTCCTAGTGTTTCAAGCAACCTATAATACATGTCGATTTTTCTATAAGACCAAGGCACATTTTCATTTAGAAAATCTTGAAATATGGGAGTTGACTCTGACATTCTTGAAACAAACACATATCACACCTATTAAAAACATCTTTTATCAAAGAGGGATAACACAATGATTGGATTGAACCTTGAAGCAAAAGATTTATCTTTGTTTGTCCCATTATGCACATTGTCCAAAATAAAAAATAGTGGTTTTAACCACTATTAACACTTCCAAATAAAAGAATGAGTAGTAAGGATAGGGTAAAATTCTCATCACACCTCGTTTGAGAATCTGACTCCCCAAATCTCTAATTCTTTTGCAAATCACACACCATAGATCCTCAAGTAGTAAGAATAGAACTACATTTCCATCCAAATGGTTAGGTAGTTTGATTCCCTAAATCTTAAATATTAGATCATTGGACTATGGAGCTAATCTCCATCGAGGCTATAGATGCTTGACTGGTAGTGGAGTACACTCATGCGTGGAAACACATCTCTGTTGAAGAGACCTTTGATCACACATAAGGATAAGCTAACTTCCTAGTCTTCTCCATGATAGGTTTCATCCCAATTTACTTAATATGGGTTAATGAACTCACTTACACACACATTGGTTCTTGATTTCCTTGAGTTGTTACCATGCTCATGATTGGTAAATGAACATTCACAACACATACATATGGTCTTGGAGAAATTATATAGAACTTAGTGAGTTTGTTTGAAATCACTAGGATGTTTGAGCCTCTATAAAACAACTCCAAATCAACTATCCATAAGTCAAAATAACATTCATGTCATTATCACATCATTTCATGAGTCTTCCATTTCACATACCACAATTTTGGTGCCCCTAATTACGCGATAATGATAAATTGGGTTAAGCAAAAATCTAAACTACAATTGATCGTTAGTGTGTCAGTTCACTTGCATTATTATCATAAAGCATAAACATCATCCATCACATCACATACACATGCATTCACACAAAATCCATAATACAAAATAAAAGCCATATATATATATATATATATAATCGCATGTGAAAAGAACATCTAAAGGCTATATACAATGGATAACTAAGGCTCATATACAAAAGTGCATCAAGGCACTAGCTAGCATCCATATGTAGACCCTTAAGATCTTGATGGATCCTTAGATCGAGATTCACTATGCTTAGAGTCACTACGTCTAACAGTCCCAAATATAGATGAGGAAGACCACACTGGCATTCCAATGCCATGTTGCATAAGGAGATCCTCAAGATCCTAAATATAGCCTTCTCGAGATTGAAGGCATAGTATATCCAGCCTCTTATGACCATCTCTTTGCATCAACTCTACCTCAAGCCTTGCTATCGCATCCTTGTGTCCACCTACTACCACCCACACCTCTAGCTCTACCCAAAATCGAGCATTCTTGGCATCCTAAGTTGCTATCACTACATCCTGCTCTGCCAACATCTGTCGAAGGTGATCCTGCTCAGCCCACTCCTCACTTCGACTAGGAGGTCTCTTTGAAACCTTCTCCATACCACCCCCATTATCATAGTTGCCCCCAATCTTTGGAGGTTGCTTTACTGCAACCCGCACCTGCCTCTCTTGGTTGCTAGATCAATGATGTCTCTAATGTTGGGGAGTCTCCTTGCCCTTTGTTGTTGTCTTCCCTTCATCTCCACTGCCCTCCTCAACCACCTCATTCGGTACCCAAGGGAGTTGTCAAGTGAACCATACATCATAGTCAACGGTGGTCCTAACATCATCCACATTTGGGAGATCTATCTCCTCATCATCTTCATAATCCACCTACCACTCCTCCACACAAGGCAAGCTCAACTCATCAGCTTGATGCCTATACAACACTGGAGCATCAAGTACTTCCTATTGTATCCCAAACTACAACACTTATGAGAACTGGATCAACTCCACCTCACTCCCATGTCGCCCAACCACCCATCTCACCTACCTGAACCATCACAGTTGCTCTCTATCACTGGGCCACCTAGCATCCTACCATGGTCTCTAGTACATTTGATTTGGTGTTAACCCTACCCACATATCTTTGCACTCCGAGCCACTGCAACAAGGATGAATCACCTGTATCTCCTCAACCACCCACCATCTCAAGACATAGGGCTGATCCCTATCCCACTTGCATGGCAAGCCCATAGGATGAGCCACACTGACATGCTCCTAGCCCCATATCTATAGCAGCACAATGCAACCTAATCCCTTTACCCCCACCTCTTCAACTTGTACAGCTCCAAGTATGTATGTGCTAGTAGCGTAAGTACCCATGCTTTAACCTGGGGCTCATAAATCATATCGAACACCAACCGAATCATGTTCCATGGAAACCGATAATCAATGTTGTTGGAAACCAATACATTAGCCAATAGGAACATGACTAAGGTTGATAATTTCTCCGATCGCCTCTCCACATACATCTCTAAGTACCTGATCCCTCCACCTCGAATGTTCACATCCCTCCATCCATCACCAAAAATTTGTCTCATCTCATATTTTCTACCATGCCCAACTTGGACATGCTACCCCTCCACTCGTACTTGAAAGATGTGATATACATCCTTTAGTGTCATGGTCATCTCCCTTGTCATCTCCCTGTCAAAAGCTGGAAGGTCCTCCTATGTGGATCCCATCTCTATCAAGGTGGAGAGGTACCCCTCATTAACCCTCACAACCTTAATTTGGGTGCACCATGCTAATCCCACCCACTCCAGTCAATCCCAGTGGTTCTTCTACATTGTCTTTCTCACCCCTGGTATGATGGGTGAGAATCAATGTTGAACCTCCAAGATCCTCAACTATAGCACAACACAATAGAAAATACAAATTACCATTACATTCATTGCATAATTAAAAAAAAACACATTGCAAAATCCAAACAAGAGAGCTAAGGGCACTTACCTCCACCATCTATACCTTAACTCTAGCTGTTGCATCCACTCCCTCCATTTCCATTGCCTCACTTGCTCAATCTTCTTCAGACGTTACTCCTCGAACTCTCAAATGTAAGAATGACTAGAATTTCACCCCTACAACTCTTTTATAGCTAATTTTGGTGTGTTCAAATGCCCCAAGGCATCTTCCTAGCGCACTCAAATGCCTCCCTGCATCTTCCAAGTGGTAGATGCTCTCTCGTGTTTGTGCATGATGTGGATGTAGGTCGACGTTTGGATCCAGAATGTTGTAAAAGGACTCAAAAGGCCCAAAAATGTAGTAGAACCCCATAAAATCACCTCAAACTCCATCCATGTATTCATTACGTTATTCCATTACATTTTGTGATAACATGGATTGATTTGGATACTTCAATTTTTATTGCAACCAAAAGTCGCAAAAACGTCAAAATCACATCAAAATGTCTCAAAACTTTCCAAAGTTTCACAAAACTACCACATTAACTATTCCCATAATTCATCATATTATTTCATCACATTTTGTGATCATAGGGGTTGATTTGGATATTTAATTATTGTTTGCCATCAAAAGTCGTGAGAAATACCTCATATTGTTTCAAAATGTCCCAAAACGATTCCAAATTTCACAAAAATCATCAAAATCACTCATAAATGCATTTCCATCTTCATTCAAATTCATACATAATCATCCAACATTATCAATTCACTCATCAGTGCATTTCCACTCAACATTGTCAAATTCACTTGCATTATCAAGCGAACCTCATATCTAGTGGTTTACTCTACTCCCCTGGCGATTTCATGATTGGTTCTCTATGCAATTCGGTAGGATGGGTAGATCACCATAAGGATGCTTGCTCATATCATCATTCAACATCATCTTGTTTGAAAATAAAATCTTTTTGGTCCCTCATTTTTCAAGTGAGACTGTGCTCAAACTAATTTGTTAAAAAGATATCATTGATGCCCTTTTTCATGGGGTAACAAACATGAATAACTTTCACTGCACTATTTCCTTTACATTACAATAGTCATTTGGGATAACAACCCACTAGGATGATTGGTTTCTCATCTTACATTCAAAAATTACTACAGTCACTAACAGGCGCCTAAGATGATTGGTTCCTTTACTTTTTTTCATTTTTTTGCATCTTCATCATTTTGCATTTCAATGACGCCAAAAGGCATATTTTTCAACAACACAAAATCACCCCAAACTTGGGGCCACCAAATTTGATTTTGCTTTCCTACATCAGAATACACCATTTACATCCATTTACATCATTCATATCATCCATATTTCCAACAACCCCTTTTCTGTTGGGGCAAAAGCAAAATCAATTATTCACATTCATTTACATCATTCATATCATCCACATTTCCAAAGTATCATTTTATGTTTGGGTAAAAACATAATAATTCATTGCATCATTTAGATCATTCATATCATCCAATTAAAAACTCCTTTTTTGTTAGGGAAAAATCAGAACCTATGATTGCACCATTCATAGTCACATTCATTTACATTATTCATATCATCCACATTTTCAAAAAACCCTTTTCTATTGGGGTAAAAGTTGAATCATTAATTGCATCACTTACATCATTCATATCATCCATATTTTTGTCAATTGGCTTGTGAGATTCATTCTTCACTCATTCACCAATTGAGGGGGTAAGCTACAACCACAATTTTTGCTTTTAGAGTCTTCTTGCACACTTGAGGAAAGAATCCATTCCACCAAACCAAGTGTCTCTTGTTTTTGCACCGCATTGTGTTTCACACAATGCGATACAAAAAGGGACATCTATAGACACCAAATCCTAGCCACTTATCATCCACTCATCATCAAATCCCAGTCATTCATCATTTTATATATATATATATATATATATATATATATATATATATATATATATATATATATATATATATATATATATGTATATTTATTTATATAAATATAAATATTTTATATAAGTATTTAAATATATATATATATATATATATATATATATATATATATATATATATATATGAATAAATCTCAACCGTCCATCACATCTTAATCTTGACCATTCATTTAACATGATCCATGCCACTTATCAAATCACAATCTCAACCCTTCATCATGTTTTAATATCGACCAGTTGGTGTCATCGAAACCCTAGCATGATCAAGGGTAAATTATAAAAGATCATTCACTTTTGTGAATGAGGGTTGGTCGAAAAGATTAACATCCAAAGGTTAAGATCTAAAATCATTGATCATCCAATATTTCCTAAACCCTAGAAGTCTACTAACACATTCCCTCTTTGTCATCGCCATATCCGCCATATCCTCCATTGAAACCTCTATGAACCAAATCAGATTCTATAGAGTGTCCCCCCATAACCCCTGAACGCTTCTTAGCATTCCTTGAATGTTGCAAAGCATTTTTGGAATGTTGTAGGGCATCCACATCCATCCTTGAATGTTGCAGGATGTTCATCGTTTATCGATTTGTATTTGCCAAACCCTCGTACACTCACGGGCATTTGTGCATCACTAGATTGAGTCACCAGGAGCATAGATCGAGCAACTCGGGCATATTTCAACAAGGTTACATGAGGCATTTCTATTGACGGTTATTGCAACTTCAAGTTGCCTCACAAATATACACAAGCCCACTCACACTTGTTGGAAGTGAAGACAACCCAAAGATAACACTATCATCTGAATGAGGGTTTTAAAACCTTCTTATTGTAAAATCGTTGTATCAACACAAGTTATATTGTGTGACCCCTGATTTTGTGGTAAACCAATGTTGTAATAGTGGAGATCCAGGATCCCAAAAATCAATGTGGGGCACACCAATATGGGTTATTCTGTCATTGTGTAATACTTCTTGTGTTTGATTTGTTGTTATTATATTGGTGTTGGTCGTTTTTGCTTTACAATAAGGAAAGCTTTACTAGAATCAATCATTCTTAAGTATGGGGATAATATGTGGATCCAAACCACAGATTATGAAAATACATCTTTTAGATGTAGACTATGTCATGAGGTGGGACATATTGAGATATCATGCCCTAAGAAGAGCCCATCAAAATCATATGTAGAAAACCACAAGAGAAACTTACAAATGGTTATGGATGAAGATGGTTTTCAACTTCCAAAAAATAGATCTAGAAAAATGAAATAAAATAAATAGTGGAGAGAAGTAATGAGTGATATTGGAAGAAATACCAACTCTTTTGAGGCTTTAGTCTATAAACAAAAAGTAGCTAAAAACTTAGAGGACATAATACAACAGGTTCAACATATTAACAAGGAACCATCTATCAATATGACCTTGTATTAAGGAAGAACATTCTCAATGATCCTAAGAAATGTGTCTCATAATATTTTAAAGACTCTCTTGAAGTACCATACACCATTCAGGAGAAAATTTTGGTAAAGAAAATGCAGTTTTAGAAGTTAATACGTCTGTCATTAATAAGGAAATACCAAAAAATGAGGACAAGTCAAAAGCTTATGTAGTAAATCTAGGAGAGGATAAATATGATGAAAAATAAAATTGTGAAAGAATATTGAGGAATAGAATAATAAGACCTACTCCTAATATAAGCAAGGCAAAAAGAGAAAAATCCTCAAATTATCAAGCAAGAGCAAACATAGAGAAACAAACACAAACTAAGTTGGTTGAAATTCTCTTTACCAAAAAACATGATATTGGAAATACGTAGGCGGGGCCAATAGCCCCTAATGAGACATGATTATCATCTCATAGAATATAAGGGATGCTAATGCCCCCTCAAAGCAGAGCTGAATCAGGGACCTATGTTTAAGTAATAAGCCTGACATTCTCTGTATCCAAAAAACTAAAATAACAAAAGAAGTTTCAAAAACTATGAAATTAGTATGGGCAAGATGTGAATGGGATGCTATGGATTCTAAATAAGTGATGGGGGAATTCTAACTCGTTGGAATCCTTCTAGAACCTCCTATGTAAGCATTCATAAAACTAGGCATTGGATAGCCTATTTAGTCACTTGCTACTTTACAGATATTCATTTCATCCTTATCAATATCTATAGACCTACAACTCAATCAGGTAGATCAGAATTTTGGAGTGGGATTGAAGCCTTTATGAGAAGTAAAGACCAAGAAACCCGATTCATGATCATAGGAAATTTTAATTCCATAACCAAGTTGGAAGAAAATTTGGGAGAATTAGAAAATTAATCCAGAGTATGAGAGATTTCTCAACTTTTATTCAAAACAATAATCTATGGAAAGTTGAGTTTGAAGAAGATAAATATACATGAACCAACAACAAGAGAGGCTAGAACCTAATATCAAAAAAATTAGGATAGATGCATTTCTAAGATCATTAGCTAGATGAAGGAATTTGTGCTAAAATTAATACCTTAACAAGGATTTGTTCATATCACTAGCCAATAAGAGTTCAAATGGTGGTAAGTGAATTAAAAAATATCATATTTTAAATATGAGCATATATGGGAAGACCATCCTCAATTTGTTGATATGATAACACAAACATGGAATTCTTCAAGAAATGGTGGGTTGTATGCTCTTACAATACAAATCAAATCTATAACATCTGGATTAAAAGAATGGAACAAGAACACTTTTGGAAATAATTTTGAGAAGAAAGAATAACTAAAAGATAAACTTTCAAAATTTCAAAAAGGTGATCATAATAATCCAAACTCGAAGGAAAGGGAGTTGCTTAGTGAATATCATAATATTTTGAGTAAGGAAGAGAAATTATGGAGATTAAAATCAAACTAGACTTGGTTAAAAGGAGATAAAAATACATTTTTTTCATAGGATGGCTATAGTACAAAGATCAACATACAAAATTAGTAGAATTAAATCAATAGAAGGGGTTTGGATTGAAGATTGAAGTGAAATTAGAAAAGAGGCAATCTTTTCATCAAAATATTCTAGGATCAAAGGAGACTGATGCTCTTGATGATAAAATTCTTCAAGACGTACCTTCAGTTATAACTAATAAGGATAATAGAAAACTGATGGAGCCTATTACTCTAGAAGAAGTTCATTTAGCTCTTTTATTTTTTAATAAGGATAATTCTCTAGGTCCATATGGGCTCTTTGCAAATTTTTACCAACATAATTGGGATATAATGAAGGATTCTTTATTGGTGGCAGTGGAACAGTCTAGGGTAAAACAATACATACCTTATAAAATAAATGCAACATATCTTACCCTAATTCCAAAAAAGAAGGATGTTGAACTATTTGATTCTTTTAAACCCATAAGCCTATGTAATATGGCATATAATATTATCTTCAAAGTGATGGCAAATCGATTAAGACTATTTTTAGATAAAATCATGTTAGAAGAGCAAGGAGGGTTTGTGAAAGGGAGACAAATTTTGGATGGGATCATAGTAGCTTTAAAACTTTATCTGAGTAAAGCCTATAATAGGGTTAAATAGGATTTTATTTTTGCTATTTTATAAAAGTTTAGATTCAGGAAGAAATGGGTTAGATGGATTAAAGCCTGTGTCTCTACAGTATTATTTAGTGTTGGTCAACGAGTTAGTAACAAAATATTTTAAAACCAAAAGAGGCTTTAGACAAAAAGATCCTCTATCTCCTTATTTGTTCATTATTATGGCAGAGGTTTTGAGTAGGAACTTAAAGAAGGCTTACAAAGATGGGCTTTTAAGTGGACTTAAGGTTAGTAATAATATCGACAACATCACCCATCATTAGTTTGTAACTGATACAACCCTTTTTCGAAGGGCAACGATAAATGAGGCCATAGCTTTGAATAACTTTCTAAAGGAATACAAAAGAGCATCAGGGAAAAAAATTAATAGGACAAAATCCAAAATTTACTTCCTTAACACTACAACTAATATCAAAGCAAGAATTTGTAGGTTACTTCAAATGGAGGAGACAAAATTTCCAGCAACTTATCTAGGGATGCCTTTATTTGAGAGGAGAATGGGAATAGATTTATGGAATCCAATTATTAGTAAAGTTCATAATAAACTACTAGCTTGAAAAGGTAGATGGTTATCGTTAGGAGGAAGAGTGCAGTTAATTAAGTAAGTCTTACATGCCATTCCAACATATTATATATCATTATATACTATGCCAAAATTAGTTGAAAAAAGATAATTTTTATTATGCGATCTTTTTTATGGTTAGGTTTACATGATAAAAGGAATTTTCCTTTGGTAAAATGGAGGAAGGTGTGTGATGAAAAAACTTGGGGTGGTCTTGGTTTAAGATTTATTATAGATAATAACTTAGCTCTTAGGGTAAAAGTAATCTAGAGATTGTACAAAGAGAGTCAAAGACAATGGGCCAAAATTCTTCTAAGTATGTTGAGCCCAATGACCTAAGTTTAAGATTTACTACATTATCTCTACCAAATGGTTCTGCTCTTTGGAATGGTTTAAAAAAATCTATTGATCTAATGATTAAAGGTTTAATATGGGTGGTGGAAACTGGAGAAAAAAATCTATTTGGATGGATATTAGGTGTGGTAAAAAACCACTCAATTTAGATCCAATTTTGAAACCATGGATGAGATTGCTTTTTAAAATATAGTGATAGGGTTTTCAAACATTTTGTATAAGGATCAGGAAGGAAAATACAAATGGAAAGAAGATTTTTTACAAGTATACAAGAAATTTATGCTATTAGGCAATTGAGTAGAAAGATAACAACTGTGATTATTTCGAGGGGATCCAACGATAAATTGATTTGGGAGTTGAATAGCTCAAGAGAATACCCAACAAGAAGTGGATATAATGTAAAGCACAAACAAAATATTAATATCACTATATATGAAGCGATATTTGGGATAGCCCAAGCATTCCTAAAGTCAAAATGTTTGTTTGGCTAGTAGGTCATAGAAGAATTTTATCCTGGGATAACCTTATGAAAAGGGGTTTTCATGGCCCCTCTCAATGTATTTTTTGTAAAAAGGAGGAGGAGAGTATAGACCATATCTTGGAACATTGTTCAATAGTTTGGAAACTATGGCAATAGATTATTAATATGTTTGGTAAATGCATGATGATGACTAACATAATTAAATATTGGTTAAAGCAATGATAGAACACTTATAAAAGTTAGGCTTTATAGATAATATGGGATATATCAAAAGATACAATCCTTTGGAATGTATGGCTAGAAAGGAATAGAAGAATATTTAAAGAAATGTTTAGTCATAGAGAAGTCTAAACCAACCCTATCAACTCACCTAGTCCCTAATCTAGAAGTAAAGAGTCTTGATAGATGGAGTCAAGTCATTCAATGAAATTATGATGTTGGGTACAAGAGAAGCAAAATGAAGACAAAGAATATAAAGTGAAAACCACCATATGTGGAGTGAATTAAATTAAATTTTGATGAAGCATCTAAATAAAATCTAGGACTAGCAAGAGGAGGAATAATTATAAATAATAGAGAATAGATTGTGTCTCATTACGCGCTCAATAGTGGATTTAAGACAATTGATGAAGTTGAAGCTTGGGTGGCTTTAGAAGGGTTAAAAATATACAAAGAAATAAAATGGAATAGAGTATGGATGAAAGGTGATTCTCTCATAGTAATAAATGTAATTTTGAGGAAAACAAAAGGCTCCATGGAACATACAAGAGATAATCATAGAAATTCAAGATCTTGCTAAAGAATTTGAAGAAATCAAGTTTACTTTAAGGGAAGGAAACAAATGTGCAGATAGGCTAGCCAATAGAGGGGTTTTGATTGAGGATCGTGAAGTTAAATTCTCCTTTCCATGGTTATAGGAAGTAGTAAGTTTAGCTGAAGCTGACAAGAAAATGAAGTAGTATGTTTAGCTGAAGCTAACAAGAAAATGAAGTAGTATGTTTAGCTGAAGCTAACAAGAAAATATTGATTGATTGAATTAAACAATGATTAAGATTTACTTTAATGTTTTCCATTGGTAATATATGCTTTATTTTGTAACAATAATGTGTTTTCATATAAACTATTTATTATAATTTTTGTGGTTGCACTTGTGTTTCAAGAAGGAAACTAGCAATTCATATTTTGTAAAGCGGACTATGATAGTGCGATGTTTTGGAAATATTACTCTACTAAGTTGCAATTCATAGATAGTAGAGGTAAAGTTTTGGTATTGTAAAGGCTACTATAGAAAGTTGTCAAGAAGGATACCAAAATTTGGAATATTTGTATTCATACATAAAATTGAAAAGATCCAAAAAATGAAAATCCAAAATTCAAACATTTTATGTAAAGTGATGCAGGTTTCTAGCTATAGCATCTTAATTGATATGAAAAATGTATCTATTTGTAAACTCTCAAGCTCTAAAGAAGATAGTTATAATTTGTTAAGGGTGGGGGGCCTAAGTACAACCCCTTAATATTCAACAAAAAAAAAGAACATCAACATAAAGGGCGAATATCACCAAACAAGAGCCAACACCAATGGACCTCCAACCATGCAAACATAGAGATGTTGCCTTAAGACAAAAAACATCTAAGCACCACCTTAGGTGTCTAATCTAGTCATCCAAAAGAACAACACCACACTAGTCGATGAACAACCAGAGGATGACCCTACTCATCTACCCAGATCAAGGCTCTAAAGGAACATATAGGTTGAAAAAGCTCAATGCAACTCAAACTGCTCAAACTACAACTAAACAAAGATACAACACTCCCTCAAAAGATCCACCCAAAAACCTCTCAAAGATAGATTTTACATAATAGGGAATGAGAAAGCTAGACGTTGGTCCAAGGAGACATAACTAGACCATTGCCTTAGGAATCGTCTAAGCACCTGACTAACAATAAGGTGACTAACTTGGGCATAACATAAATAAGAGAAACACCTTATGAGCATATGTAAAAAGAGAAGCCACAAGTTTAGCACAACCAAGTACGAACATTCAGAAGATATACAAAGCTATAACAATGGAAGAGACAAACTATAACCATGGCAACAAGAAGATCATCTAACCATAAACAAAATAGTATTGCACTTGGAAGACACTACCTTAGCCTAATCCTCCAAATGTCGTCCAATCTAGAATATCACTGCAATATCCTTTCTTCTTTTTCGGTCCAAGCTTCTCTCCTCCAAAAATTCTCCCCAACTTATCACATTCTCCTTCAAATAGTTAGGGCACCTTCTTGCATGGCCAAGATAATGCATGGAAATTTTTCAAGACTACGTTCATTAGTTTGCCATCTTTACTCTCTTAAAATGGGGTGCCACCAAAGCATGGTAGTTCATAAATATAAAGACTTTATAGGCTTTACAAGCCAGATTAATCTTATTCCAACCTTTTTTTTTTTTGATAGTTATAAGTGTTTGTATTTATAGCGGGTTTTAACAAGGATCCCAAAACCTGATTACATAAGCAATGGGCCTAGGGCATCAATCCCTTGAAACTGAACACCAAAACAGAAATCCCGCCCAGCGATAACAGTAAGCATGAAACAATCCCTCTTAGCGAGAAACAAACAAATAAGAAAGAAAGTAGTTTTGGAGATCCCGCCCAGCGGGGAGTAGCCAAAAACCACCATCGAGAAGATCCCACCCAGCAGGAAGCACAGAAAAACCATTACAATAAAATCTCGCCTCACGGGAAGCAGTCAAAACCACCACAAACAGTCCCACCTAGCGGGAAGCAACAGGGAAATCCCGCCATCCGGGAAACCGACGAGAAAAGAAAGGATCCCGCCTCGCGAGAAAACCGGCGGATTTGGCGGATCCCGCCTTGTGGAGAAACCATCCCGCCCACCGGTAAAACATTTAGTTCAGCGAGAGCCATCCTGTAGGAAGCCGACAGCCAGCACAAAGAGGATCCAACCCATCAAGAAGTGACCAGAGAGTTGCACCACAAGGAACCCGCCTCGGGAAAACAAAGGAGGATCCCAGCAGCAGGGACCAAGAATCCCGTCCAAGCACAGAGCCCGCCGAGGGACCAAGAATCCCGTCCAAGCACAGAGCTCGCCGAGGGACCAAGAATCCTGTCCAAGCATAGAGCCCATCGAGGATTCACAAGAAAAAGGGGGAAGCTGTCCAAACCCTAAATCGTCACCTCCACCGCACCGAGAAACGCAGGGGACCAGATCCACGCGAATAACCTGCAAAAAACCCCAGGGGGAAGCCTGAGGGAAAAAGGGAAGGGATCCCCAACCAAACAGGGATCCCTGGGAAGCACCAGTTCGAAAAAACAACCAAGGAAACCCTAGCCGGCCGGGAGGGGCGCGGATAGTGGAGAAGGATCTCCCCCAGGAGATCATCTGCAAACAACCACTCCCCGGGAGGGATGACCTGGGTTGAGCCAGGGACTGGGCAGGAACCAGGAGCCATGGGAGGGGGAGCAGAGGAGGGACCAGAGCCCTCCCCTCTCTACTTTCTTCCCTCTCCATCTATTTATTCCAACCTTTTAATTAAACTAATTGGCACATTTATTAATATCAATGGTTAATATTAATTATTAACCTTGATATTAACATTCTAGTATTAATTGATAGGGTTTCAAACATTTTGCACAAGGATCAGGAAGATACAAATGGAAAGAAGATATTTTTACAAGTATATAAGACATTGATGCTAGGAGGTAATTGAGTAGAAAGATAACAACTATGATTATTTCGAGGGGAGCCAAGGATAAATTGATTTGGGAGTTGAATAGCTTAAGAGAATACACAACAAGAAGTGGATATAATGTACAACACCAACAAAATAATAATATCACTCGAATATGGAGATATATTTGGGATAGCCCAAGCATTCCTAAGGTCAACATGTTTGTTTCACTAGTAGGTAATAGAAGAATTTTCATGGCCCCTCTCAATGTGTTTTTTGTAAAAAGGAGGAGGAGATTATAGACCATCTATTGGGACATTGTTCAATAGTATAGAATCTATGGCAATGGATTCTTAATATGTTTAGTAAATGCATGGTGATGAATAACAAAATAAAATAAATGGCATAGCACTTATAAAAGTAAGGCTTTACAAAGAATATGGGATATATCAAAAGATACAATACTTTGGACTATATGGTTAGAAAGGAATAAAATAATATTTAAAGGAAAGGAAAGCAGTTTATAGGTAATGAAAAAAAGGTATGTTTAGCCATAGAGGAGTCTAAACCAACCCTATCAACTCACCTAGTCCCTAATCTAGAAATAAAGAGCCTTGATAGATGGAATCAAGTCATTAGGAATTATGATGTTGGGTACAAGAGAAGCAAAAAGAAGGCAAAGAATATAAAGTGGAAACCACTAGATGTGGAGTGGGTTAAGTTGAATTTTGATGGAGCATATAAAGGAAATCGAAGACCAACATGAGGAGGAGGAATAATTAGAAATAATAGAGGAGAGATTTTGTCTCATTATGCATTCAATAGTGGATTTAAGGCAAATAATAAAGTTGAAGCTTGGGAAAATCTAGAAGAGTTAAAAATATGTAAACAAATGAAGTGGAATAGAGTATGGATGGAAGGTGATTCTCTCATATAAATAAATTTTATTTTGAGGAAAGCAAAGGCTCCATGGAACATACAAGAGATAATTGTGGAAATTCAAGATCTTGCTAAAGAGTTTGAAGAAATTAGGTTTACACATATATTAAGGGAATGAAACAAATGTGCAGATAAGCTAGCCAATAGAGGGGTTTTGATTGAGGATCATGAAGTTAAATTCTCTTTTCCATGGTTAGAGGAAGTAGTAAGTTTAGTTGAAGCTAACAAAAAAATGTTGATTGCCTGATTTATTTAATTATTAAGATTTACTTTGATGTTTTCCATTGGTTATATATGTTTTATTCTGTAACAATATTGTGTTTTCATTTAGACTATTTATTATAATTTTTGTGGTTGCACTTATGTTTTAGGAATGAAACTAGCAATCTAGATTTGATAAAGTGAACTATGATAATACGATATTTTGAAAATATTATTCTACTAAGATGCAAGGCATAGATAGTCAATGTAAAGTTTTGGTATTGTGAAGGCTGCTATAGGAAAATGTCTAGAAAGATGCTAAATTATGGAATAATTGTATTCATACAAAAAATTAAAAAGATTAAAAAATGAAAATCAAGAATTCAAACATTTTATGTAAAATGATATAGATTTCTAGCTATAGCATCTCAATTGAGATGAGAAGTGTATTTATTTTTAAACTCTCAAGCTGTAAAAAAGAGAGTTGTAATTTGTCAAGGATGGGAACTCGAGTACAACCCTTTATTATCTAGCCAAAAAAATATTATAGTATTAACAATGCTAGTTATTAACACTTCTTGAAGAACTTAACCAATCCATAATACATTACGTTGCTTTATCTTGAGTAAGCAAATTTTTAAGATAACCATATGTTATCCCCTACTTACTAAGAATGACTCCTTTTCCCATAGCAAGCTCATGGTCCAATGATGTATTCAAACAACAAGCAAATGCAAATGCAACTACATGAAGGGTATACTTTACCCTTGAGTTGTCGATGAATAAGTCATCAACCATCATTTCCCTCAATTTTCTCTCAACTTAGGTGGTTGCCCCTTTTTCAATCCATCGGTGAGAGTACCTGGTCTTGCAACCATAAACGCATTAGCAATACCATATTCCAAGAATAAAATTCAATCATCAAGTGCAACTACCACACTTATTGACATCATAAAATGAGGCTATGCATTAAATTTCCATGCAACCATACATAAGTCATTATCAAGAAAAGTCCTACCAAGGAGGGGTGTTACATCTATACGTTGATGACATTAGTTCAAGGACTGGTTATAATTGTTGGGAGCCATGTTGTGTAAGATGGATTCTCAAGCTTATGTTACTCACCTCAATGAGTAAAATTATAACATATGGTCAACTCAAATGATAGATTTACTATGTAGTAAGAATTGGTGGTTCACTTGAAGCTGCAAGCTTATTGCAATGGTAAAGGCTTTGGCCTCTCTTTGAGAGGTCCAAGGTTCAAACCCCAAGACCCCTCATAAAAACCTATGTAAACTCATTGAAAAAAAATCGATGCTTCACCTTTCAAGAGGAGAAAGTAATAGCCACTGATAAAGAAACTCAATAACATAAGCAAGAAGAAACTATTGACTTGTACTCTTTACTGATTAAACCAAAAAAAAATCCATATAAAGGAAGAGAATGAACCTACCAAGGTATTGTCAAAATTGCACGAGTTATCTAGGAAAGTGAATATAACTAAAGTAAGTCACTTGAAATTAGAGCTCTCTTCTCTCAAATTGGTCAAGTTTAATTATGTTGAGGATTATTTTGCAAGATTTAGGGCATTAAGAGCAGTTATTGCATCTTTTGGAGACAAAAAGAAAGACAATGCATAATGCATGAAGATCATCCTTTCTAATCTATCTTCTCCCTTTTAGATGTTGAACCTCATGGTTCAAGTGGTTACTATGTTCTTGGAAACACAAAAAACTTTATCTCTTGATCAACGTTTTCTCTCCTAGTTTATTTTCAAGTAGCAATGAGGATTTGTGGTGATATTTCACAAGTACAAGATCATGTAAAGAAATTCAAACCTAAAGGAACTAAGATCTAGGGGTCTAAGGGCTAGACTAAGTGTTCAAAGAAGTCAAAGACCATTTATAAATATTATAGCAGGGAAGGATATCCAACCAAAAATTGCTTCCAAATAACTAAAGTTGAGTTTCTTAAGACGGGTGACCATCTTCCAGGTGTTGAGCGTGATTTAGATGGATCTTTCTCAACTGTAGAGCTCCATTGGAGCATCTATTATGGAGGAAAAGCTGTTATTGTCACTGATGTCTTTCCCTTGGCCTCTTAGTTTAGATTGTGAGAGGGTGTTAAAAGTGTAATTGAACTTATGACCAAGGTCAACATTACATGACATTATATGATGTACTTTTACATGCAACTTTAATAATTGTATAATATATTTAATTATTTAATTATGTAAGCCTTACGAGTTCAATTAGCCTTGTTTTTTTTCTTGATAATAGATTAGCCTTATGAGTTGCAATTAGCCTTGTTATAGTTAAACTCATCTTATATTTTGTAATTAGCCAAGAACCCTTATATTATATCAACTCAAATTAGCTTAATTATATAATTGGGGTTTTTGGTATTGATATAAATACCTTTTACCACTCCATCCATATAAGAGTATAATAATCCCTATCTATAGATAATACCATAATTATTTATAGTGTAAAGGACATCATATCAATTCCATGTGTCATTATTTTATTTTTTATCCTTTTAGATTTTTCTATAACATTGAAGTAAATAAATTGTTTCTATTCATCCTAGAAAATAAATGTAAATTCTAAGACAATAATATCCCAATATCCCTAGACAACACCTCTTATAATATAAATCTTGATATTTGTTTTAATAACCTTTTTAAAGCTATATACCCATAATAACACATTTTAATCTGCACCACACATCTTACTGGCAAGTTCCTTCAATCCTCGAAAGGAGGTTCGAGGTTCAAACCTAGTGGTCTGTGTCGGATAAAAAACCCCTCGGCTAACTTGAGGGGTATACCTGGATGGGACAAGTCCTTTGGAATGGAAGGTCATGGCCCCAAGGATATAAGGAACGATTTTCCTTAACATAAGGTTTTGCCCTGAGGGCTAGGTGGATTGGTAAGTGCTTGTCTAGCCAGGCACTTATCAAGAAGACACCCAGGTTCAAACCTCGGGGGCAGCCTGTTTGCAAATGTAGTAATTTGGTCTGAATCTTCTAATGATTCTGAGCGATGGATGGTTCTTTCATGTCGAATCAACAATAACAAAGTGGAATAGGTTTGGTGGAAGTAGTCCTTGTGGTTTGAACCCTGCGCTTCTAAGTTTAAAAAATAATATGATTGTGACCAACTTTCTAATATAATGCAAAAATAATAAGTCATAATAAAAAGGAAAAAATCATGATTGTAACACAAAAAAATAAAAATAAAAATAAAATAAAAAATAAAAAATAAAAAATAAAAAATTCTAAAAAAAAAAATTCTAAAACATTCCATAGACATTCGGATGTAACCTACTTCCCTGGGTATAAAATAAATATAAAAATACCTTACTGACATCGTTTTTAAAGCTGTGTCAATGTTAATGGTAATAAGGTTTAAGTCGATTCCGTCTTATATCTGAGTTTCTGTTGTCGCTACCTACGTGTAGCTGAAAAATGTGGCCCTTTTTGTCGTCCTCCCGAAACATCATCAGCAATGGAGGTAGATATGGATGCGAGGAACGCAACTATTAAATTCTTATTATTAATTTCGCTTCCACCGAGATCAATCATACCCATACCCAATTTATTTCTGTGATACCGCTTTTCCAGGATTGTGGTTACAAGGGGTATATTTTTTCTCTTCGATTTTTCCATTCTGAGCAATAAAATTTGCAAGTAGTCGTCTTCTTCTTTTCCTTTTTACTGTTGAAAGACGAATATGACAGAGGATACATCCTTAAAGGTTACAAACAACGCGGGTTCGAATCCCGGGGCCGCGACGACAAGGCAAAGGTACGCTCTTTGAGCCTGATATCTCATTTGGTTTTTAGGGATGTACAGTTTTCTTAATTTAATGTGGGATTATTTTTTCAGAATATGTTAGGGTCTGGGGGTTTGAGGTCTTTTAACTAAATCTAGGGTTTGCTATATATTAGAATGGATTTAGGGTTTTGTGGCAGTTTATGCTGAGGATACCTGTGAGAACAGTGTTGGGATCATCTCTTTCGTGCACATGGACTAAGGACAAAATTTCTATCCTCGAAGCCATGGTGAAATGAATTTAGAAGAGAAATATGAAGCCCTTTGTTTTATTTGTATATTTGTGTTTCGGTGAAAGAGATAAAATGTTTTAACGGTGGTAGAGGAATTAGAATACCAAACTTGATATTAAAATAAACTTTAAGCACTCGAGACGTTGCAGATGACCGAAATTGTTTTTAGGTACGTGGAAAATGCTATGCAATGGGTCAAACCTCCTTGTATCAGGGGGTGAAGTCTTGTGATATTGAACATTTCTATATCTATTTGAGAAATCGAGATGTCAATGATACCTCTAAGATTTCAATTTTTGTCTGCGGAGCATTCTAGGACAATGTGTATTGTTTAAGCCTCTTAAGAGTGTGCATATCTACCACTTTTACAAAATAATATAAGAACCAAGAGAAAATTTGACGTAAACCTTCGGCCTATGGATTGCAGTTATTAAAAGTCTTGAACTTTTCACAGGAAGATAGTTCTGCAATAAAAATTCTAGGAAGACCTGTCTTGAATTATCTAAGATATGAGGCTTCAAGTTGAAGTTTTCAAAATTTTATTTTTTTCACCAATAGTTTTCTGGAAGTCCCTACTTGAAACGTTAGTTGTTATTGCAGAGGCCTTAAAAAAAAGAATGTAAAGTGGCAATCTTGAACGGAATAGTTCAGCACAGGTGTATGTGCATGAACTAAAATGCACATCTGTGTTGCCCCTATATTTTAAGTAGAATATTTTCTTATTGGAATTTGATGCAATACTTGCGGTGTGTTATATCTTCAAATTGACGGCCGTGAGAGTGACACATTAAATCAAACATAATTTATGCTTTGTGCAAAAGGGCATTTCTTGTTTGCAGCTTTATGGTCAATTTTGGGATTCTAATGTGATGAAGTGATAATATTGGCGTCCACAAGTCTTTGCTGGAGTCATATTTCACCCAAAAGCCTTGTTTTACTTTAATTTATTGAGTTGTTAGCAATGTGCACAAAGATGCTATATCTGTGTGTAAGGAATTAAAGCTGCGGAAATAATTCCTAAACATTCAATCTTCTAGGGAGAGTAGCAATCAGCCTGCTGTAAATTCATGTACATTAAGGGAACAGTCTTCTGTCTTACATTTACAGTCAAATAGAACATGCAGAAAATTTGCTGTAAACTTATACAGTCAACAAAACAAGTGACAGTCTGCTGTAAATTCATATCAGAGGTCTGAAATCAGCCATATATATTCTCATGGGCAGTCCATAATTTCTATATAAGAAACATTTTACAGCAGTTAATGTGTTCCTTATAATTTCAGAATTAAATATTCAGCCTCTACCTAGTTGCATTTAATTTATACCAGCAACATAAAAGAATATATACAAAATTCACACACACATAGAAAAAGAGAGATAGAGATTTGACAGGGAAAACCCTTTTGGGAAAAAACCCCTGGGAAGAAAAATCCAGGACCAGCCTACTGTGTAGAGATTTATTACCAAATGTGCAATCAACAATGCTCCTACACAAAGCTCCAAATTCTCTCATTTTTTCCTGATGTCAAACCTTAATGATGAAGATAATACAAAATGAATTCCAACGCCTCGAATAAGTAAAGGAGTTGTGCATGGATAAGATAAGATGTAACAGTTAACTCAACTCTAACTATTCCATCTCTATTTAACAAGTCTCCAGTTCCACATGCTTTAAGTAATCTCAACATTCAATTAGGGCGTTAATTCCTAGGTGCCTCAATTTAATACATAATTTCATCACCTTTTTAACATAATTAATTGACAAGTAAATACTTCTAAGACCCCGTTATCTAGAATTGATGGGACGTCCTATAACAAATTAATTAATTATTAGAATTTACATGATATGAGACCATATGATATGAGACCATATTCTAACAGTGTGTTGGTGTGTATGCATATTCTAATGTGTATGAACATTTATGGCAGATACACCAATTTTTTTGTATTTATTCAATCTTCCTCTTTTTTTTTTGAATTTTTTTTTGAAAAACTTATATTAAAACAAAGATCATTTACAAGTTGGGATGAGACTCCTCCCAGCCTTAGCCAATGAGAACACCTGTTTACAACAGTAAAAGAAGATCTGCATTGGAGCCAAATCTCCTAAACCATATTTCTACAATGGCTGTCCAAATTAGCTAAACACTAGATTTGCTCACCAATCTGCCTAATCTTCTCATCCTCAATAGCCATGCCACTGTGCCACTGTGCCACTGTGCCCCTACTTCCTTCTCCTTACCCATCTTGGCCAGGAAGTCTGCCACTTTATTTAGATCTCTGCTCACATAAACTGGAATCACATCATCTATTTCCCTCCACAATTCCTTAATTTGGGTGACAAGAATCTTCTTCCTCTTTTTTAAAATAAAGAAAAAAGACTCTTTAGCCAACTCGTAGTCCGTCCATAGCATTGTCTTTGTCAAAACAGTTGAAACCTTGTGAATATTCTTAATTTGAAAAATTATATATAAGTATCAATTCCTTCTCATGAAAAGGATTCTCATAAGTTAGATAGTTTGGATATAAAAGTTAAAACCTTGTCCTTACCTTTCATCTGTTTCCTACCTTGTGTATGATATGTAAAGGATATATACATCTTTTGATTACATGGCTAGTAATGTGCATGCGCATGGGAAAATTTAAAATTCTATTATTTTACTTTGTAAAGGTTGTCTTTAAAATTAAATGCGTCTTCTCTTCTCTGTCAATTCTAATTCTTTCACAAGTAAATGTTTAAGTGTGGGGGAGCCAGGAGATGGTTATAATATGGTGTATGTTTTTTCAACCTTATTCAAATGTTGAACGTTTGTTAATGTTATTGCAGGAAGAAAAGAAAATGGGACCAACCAGCAGAATCTGTGCTGTCTGCAGGAGTACCCATTCCTGGAATGGTATCATTTGCTGGGACTGGAGCTTTTCCTGGAATTGGACTGCCAGGTGCAGTGTCTCCACTAGTGGGGATGATTGCCTCAGGTGCAATGACATCTGGTTTCATGGCAGTACCCCAGACTTCCCTAACAACATCTCTAGTCCAGCAGAATGCAGTTGCAATTGTACAGAAAATCAATCAGGTACATGGCTTCAGGAGAAATGACATTAAAATTGTTGAACCAATTTGTTGAGACATCACTTTGACAACATGATTTTGCATTGTTTGACTTTGGATGTCAGAGAACATTAGGAATTATATTTGGAGTTTATACTGCATCTTTGGATTTTGAATTTCTTTGATTATTATTCAGGAACTTGGGCTTTCTTGTATTCATTTTACTTTGTATAAGTTCTACTAATTAAAATCTATCTTAACAAGTGACTGTGGATGCTATAGTACAGCCTTGTGCTTACAATATAGAAGGCTAAAAGTAGTCATAATATTTTAATTTAAATCAATTATATAGGATTGAAATGGGCCCACCTGTATTAATCATGACCACATGGTAGTATTACAACAAGTTTGACAATAATTCATGTATCGCTTGGCAAGATTTGAATGTGGTCTCCACCTTGAAAGTTGAGGAATCTGACCGGTTGAGCTAACGGCATTTGATAAAAGAAGTCGTAATAATGTTCTTGCTATAGCTGTTTATTTCTGGAGAAAGATGGAAAAAATTAAGTTCAAACCTTTTACATTTAAATTTTCACAATGATTCCTGATTTTGCACATATTTTATATTTTTTGTCGCTTGAAGGATTTGGCAACAAAAGGATTATTGCCACAGCCAAAGATTCAAGATGAGTTAATTGCTAGAGAAATTGTTATTAATGACGCAGATCCTACTGTGCGATACAAACTCACCAAGCGTCAGACACAAGAAGAAGTATTCTAGCCTTTGCACTCTTTTTGTTTCTTAAGATTAGCTCTTGCAAGACTTGGATCTTGTTCTCTTATAGGACATGTTTTCTGGTTATGCTTTCTGAATGATGCTACTGTCATATTTCTGTTGCAGATTCAAGCAAAAACTGGTGCTGTTGTGATAACAAGGTGGGAATGCTGGACTGGACAAATTTCTAGTGCTAAATCTTTCTTGTTGCTTGTTCTGAAGATGTGAAGGTTCCTTTTTCAATCCTAAGTTTCTTATTGCGCATTGTATCAATTCAGGGGTAAATACCGTTCACCAAATGGTTCCATTGAAAATGAAAAGCCTCTCTATCTTCATATATCTGCTGGATCTCATGTAAGTGCTCTTTGTCATTGATACCTTAGTATAGTTGGGAATAAATGTGAATGAAAACTGCTGATCTTCATGTCTCTCCTGAATCTGATATATATTATCTATATCATTGCCATCCAAGCTGATTCAGTTAACAATTTGTAATACTTCAAGAACCATCAAATCAATTTATATGATAATTAAAGAACATAAATGGCCCTTATATTCCATTGAAAACAGAATCATAAATACTTATTCTAAATCCAAACTATTTTTTAAAATTTGGATTGACCCTTATGTCTGCAACTGAGTTTAGACTTGACAATGATTTGCAAGATCAGAATCCAATTAAATGGAATCCTTTGATTTTGCAAGTTTAGTAGTTTACTTTTTTCTCACTCTTGTTGTAAACTGCAAAGAACTTTCATTATTTGTGTTGTAGTTTCATTTATTTATTTATTTATTTTTTAATTGGTTATATGGGATTGAAATGGGCCCCATCCGTGATATATTATGACTGCATTTACCTTGGTATTTCAATGAACATTGTTGTGGTATTATAACAAAATGCATTATGGGAATTCCACCCTGGTAGGCTCTTTATGAGCCAAACCTCAACCCCAGGGGCTATTTTTTGGTGTATTTTATCACTTTATTTTTCCGTTAATTAGTCAAAAAATAGTAATGCCAGGTATATTTTGATGCTCAATGTTTGGGCTTGCAGTTAAAAGAGACAGGAGAGCGCATCAAAGCTGTTGATCAGGCTGCTCTCATGGTTGAGGAAATACTGAAACAAGGTCGGCAACCACAATCAGCCTCAACCTTATTCTCTCCAATTTCAGTAACTGGTGGATTGGTAAGGAGACATTCAAATGTATTCTGCCATAGAGGTGTTGCAGGCATCCTTTATTTTGCTGTTTCTAGGAGTCTCTTCATAAGCATACAAGACTTTGATTTGGTATGTGCTGTAATTGTATGAAGTGACTATAGTGATAGTTATTTTACTTTGACAGGTCACTTCTCCATTCAGCACAGCTGTATATGTGGGTCTTGAGGCTGATCTGACCTTGAATCTTGTCAGCCAGATTCGTGGTCCAAATGTAAGTTCCAGGAATATGTAGTATATTTGAAATAACATTGAGAGAATATTAATGCATTCCTATTTATATTTTTTGTTTTGTTTTAGTATTATGAGTGGAAGTTGTGTTTCTATTCATACCCTGTATATAGTTAGTTAGTGAACTATTACATAAAGCCTAGTGCATTGCATGAATTACCATCTCTGGTTGACTGAAGAATATTTCTGAAGTGAGCCTTCTCAGTTAGTGTTTACATTTAGAAGTCAATAGTGTATTTTAAGTTTGAAGTTTTAAATCTTCTAGAGCTTTCCCTAACATCTCCACATCCTTGGGAGAGATTCTTTCTTTGTGCTGCTGGGTTGGTGGTTGGGATTGAACATGCAGGACCAGTATATAAATCACATTATGAATGAAACAGGAGCGACTCTTGTCTTAAGGGGAAGAGGTTCTGGGAATTATGAAGGCCCACTTGGCGAAGGTAAGAGATTTATCTAGTTGGCTCTTTTTTTTTGGATAACTATTTAAATTAAAGGCTAATATATATCATTTTCTTACAGAGGTTCAACAACCATTGCATTTGTTTATTTCTAGCGATAGTGCGAAGAGCCTTGAGGATGCAAAGTTTCTGGCAGACAATCTTCTGGAAACTGTTCGTGCTGAATGTTTGAAATCTAGGTAAGCATGTGGTAAAATAATAATTTAATGGTGTTTGTGGGAAGAAAATCCTGTGGTGCTGTGAAGACATGTTTAAGGCAGTAAGCTTGTACATTATGTTATTATTTAGGAAAATGACATGCCTTGCAGAGTCATGGAAAATAAAAATTCAACATTGCTGGGAAGGTCAATTCATGTTGTAAGTGGATAATAAGATTCTTTTGTAGGAGTGACTTTTAGTAAAGTGTCTATGCAATGGTGTTTTAGAAATTATCGAGTTCTGGTATGGCTTATTTTTTGTTTAAAGGCCTTCTTCAGTAAATACATAGCAGGAGCCTATGATTAGAGAAGATTAATTGTACGTACAGTGTGATTGAGAAGGAATTAATGTGCGTTTCTCTTATTCAATTTTGCAAAATTGTTGTTGCCTAGTGTTAGTCAACAGTTGCATTGTTTGTTGGCCTGTATTTTGAAAGGAAGTCTTTTTTGGTAATTCTTGGCTTTGTAAATGGTTTAGACTTTCTTATGGTATGCATTTGAGCTATGTTGTCTTGGATTACTGTAGATGGTGAAATGCAGAACCACTTTCAGTTTTTTCATCAAATATTTGTGTAACGGATTTTCATAGGCTTTAATTACTTAGCTACTCAGAGTAATTCCAAGTATCTAATTCTTTAGTTGGTTTGGTTCTCCAACATACTGACATTGTGACAAGATCAGACAGAGGCTGAAATGGAAGATCAAACAGAAGTTCAAATGGGCTAAATTAGCACATGCCTTGAACATCCCAATTAAATTTGGTTTTCTAACATCACTCTTCATTGACTTTATGAGCATATTGTTTCTTTTCCCATAATTTATAATTGAACCTCATCAGTATGCATAACACTTCAAATGCCCTAGCCTTTATCAGAGACTTATTAAAGGTCTATTAGTAACTCTTTCCTTCTCTTCAAATCTCAAACTATCCAATATTTTGAACCCTTGAGTCCTCTTTTAACCCAATCCAGTCAAGCCTTTTGGAGTTTGAATTGCATCAGTGGCCTGTACATTTAATGTACGGAATCTATTTGCAAAAGATTATCATGATTTGAAGTTTTGTTACAATAGTGTCTCCTGGGTCCTACCAGGATTCTTAT
Source organism: Wollemia nobilis (assembly GCA_028583015.1). Taxonomy (NCBI): domain Eukaryota; kingdom Viridiplantae; phylum Streptophyta; class Pinopsida; order Araucariales; family Araucariaceae; genus Wollemia; species Wollemia nobilis. The sequence goes on from JAQPPZ010002678.1 coordinate 1,690,263, forward strand.
GACAAACCTATGGAAGATAATTCTTTTTATTTGTTTTAACATGAACAAAGAAGCTTTCTTATATGATGAAGTAAAATGTACATCTTGAATTTTCCAGAATTTGAGTCAACATTCTGACTATAAAATAAAAAATAAACAATGTTTCAAAGTGGTGGCACAAACACAAAAGCCTTTGTAGTGGGGGACCATGGTTTGTATTGTTGGAAAGTTGAATTGTAAAAAACTTTGAAACTTGCTAGTTGTGAAATTAGAAATTAGAAAGTTGGAATTGTGAAAGTGAGGTTTATAGGTCCTTAAAGTATTTACCCAATCAAAAAAAATTAATGTTATTTTTATCTAAGGATTAAAGAATTATTTTGGCTTGGTGTTAAAATATTTTTTTCCCCCCCTTGACCTCTAAACCAATATACAATGATGTTTTGTACTTGGGGGGCTTTTTAGCATGTGCTACTTCCTCAAACCTTTTTTTTCCTTGTACTTTATGAGGTGTGGCATATAAAGATTTAAATGTAATAGATCTATGTTTTATAGATATTCCCACTTATGGAATGACAAGTCCTCTTTAAATACATATTCTATAACTTTCCATTTTATGTGCCTTTGTATGGTCATCTTCTTTGTTCTCCCCCTTTTCCTAGGATTTAGGGGGGACTGCTAGGTTTTTGCATGCCTAAGTTGTCTCATTGTGTTTAAAAGGGGGGTTGGTTGAATATTTTGAAAGATGCAGTAACCTGCCACACATGAGGTTCATTTTCTAAATGAAGATGTTCAAGTAGAAGTTCAGGCAAATGATGATAAAGGGATCACCTAATTTCATGAATCCTCAATAGACATTGATTCACTGGTAAGTATCTGTTTTACTTTTTTTTTTTTAAAGGAAATGAAGGTATGCAAGGATAAGGGGATTTTCCCTCTTTAAGGATATGGGCACATGTGGATATTATCATGGTTCCATCTCTATGAGCAAGCAGCAGAGAGTAGACATGCAAATGTAATCACTTGGAGTAACTGGACAAACATGGAATCATAATAAGCCAAGGCAACCAGTGCACTTGCAACATACAACCATTTCTAATAGGTTAGCCAGTGATAGGAATCCACAATGTCTTGAATTGTCAAGTCTTGGAGGACAGCACTATAATGACCAGAACCATCTGTTTATGGTGATTGACTTAGGCATGGGGCTGGGCTGAATTCGCTCATAGGAAATCGATAATTTTTTTTTCGTAAATTGTTTAAATGTGGTTGAAACGGGCTCCACCTGTATTACATCATGATTACATCTTGCTATTAGAACAGCTTGGTTATTATGCATCTATAGTTTGGCAAGATTCAAACTTGGGTCTCCTCCTTGAAACTCAAGGAATTTAACCAGTTGAGCAAATGTCATTTGATAAATATTAAGGTTCACCTATAGGATTGGAACCTTGGTTGACAGTACAATATTTTTCACTCTCAACCAATTGTCCTAAACCCCATGGTCTAAAAGTTAGAATTCACGTTTGAGATTTGATTCTTGGTTTAAGATGTGAAACTCTTCACCTCAATCAATTGATCTAAACCATAGTTGGAAAACTTTCAACTCGCGATAAACTCAACACCTCAATTTTGGAGATTTTACATTGTACAAATCCAAAATTCAAAATATAAATATAAAGCATTTAAACTGCTTTTTGTTTTCTTCTCCTCCCCCTTGAATTAGATGGCTGGCCTTGTCTCTGAATAGGTGTTTGAATTGAAGGCTCGTCAGGGACGGGATCATCATGGCATATCTTCTCCAATCCTCCCAAATGTTGAGGGTCATTGCTGCTGGAGGCGGTTCCATGGATCTCACTCAAAGAATCTGCCTATTTTAAAAAGAGGAAGTAGTAAGTAATCTACCGCCCTAGGGACTAGCCTATATGTTTGAGGAACAACAAACAAAAGGGGAAATTTGAATGAAAAAAAAACAAACAGAACCATAGGTTTTCCCCTCCCAAAAAAATTACCTTAAAAAATTTCTAATTTTATCTCCAAAAGGGGTTAGAATTTAGTGTTTGACCTTTGATAGTAAATTGTTTGCAGCCAAAAAAAAATGCAAAAAATAAGGCCAAATGGCCTTTTAAAAATAACTATCCAAGTTTTGCCGAGTTTTAAAAATATCGCTGCGAGTTGGTGATTTTTTTGATGCCGAGGAAAAAAAAGAACTTGCCATCTGCAGTTTCTTGCAAGTTTTGTGAGAAATTGCAGGAAACCAACAAATTTTCCAACTTTGTTCTACACCTCATGGGGCAATCTAAAATATTTAGTTTTACAACATCAAACAATTGTTTTTGATGTTGACATTATCGTTGTCATGAATATTATTACATCATTTATTCATGCGTTGTGCTTGGCAGAGCTTTACAAAGGTGATAATGGATATTAACCCAACATTATTAGTTCCTATATCCCTCTCTGACATTGATTATTAATTTTTGGCTTGTAAGTTCCAATCCAATATTTGCTGAACAGTAGCTATACATATATGTTGATTTTTTTAAAGATTGTTTTTCTTTCTATTTCTTGGTTAAATTTGTAATATGGTCTTTTTGGGACTTTTTGATGCTTGCTTATCTAGCATACTGCTAGTTAAGGGCTCTAAAATGCAAGTCTGGTAACATGAGTGATGGCAGTCATGTGAGAATGTACCAAATGTTTCAGTAGCCCTGCAAATGAGATATAGCAAAATGTGATGCTTTTCATGCAACATAAGCATCTACGTAACATATCTATGCGATGTTTTTACCCCTTTTTCAGAAGCCTTTTTATATAGGAGGTGAGTTCTTTTTTATTATGCCATTTTCCTTTTTCCCCAGAGTTTTTTTCATGGCTAAAAACCTAAAATGAAATTATATTCTTATCAAGTTTTACCAGGGTACAGCATAGTGCTTTCCTTGGGTGAGATAAAACACCGTGCTTAATCATGATTCTTTCAACCTCGGGTCTTTTGCATGGCAGTGCCCTATCTTAAATACTAGAACATTTTAATGATTTAGCTGCTGTCACTGTTCTTAGTAGTTTAGATCTTGTAAAAAAATAAGGATCGGTTTTGCAGTTGGAAATCATCCAATATATTTTTTTAATTGGTTATATGAGATTGAAACGGGCCCCAGCCGTATTACTTCATCACCACATAGTGGTATCACATCAGCCTGGCTATTATGTGTGTATCGTTTGACAAGATTAGAACATGGGTCTCCTTCTTGAAAGTTGAGGAATTGAACCGATTGAGCTAATGCCATTGATATAAATCATCCAATATAAGCAGTTTCAATTGCATTTTTTTTCTCCGTAGTTTCTCCTGTTGGATTATAGCTCATTACTGCCTACTGAATTTTCATGATTTTTTTCTTTTTAAAATTCTTTTATCTTCCTTCACTAGGGGTTTTGCTGTGGATGAGTAATATTATTGTCCTGATCGTTTTGTTTTTTGATTCCAGACCTCAAACATACCAGGTTGGGTCAGCAGCCACTATGCCCACTGCTTCTATGCAATCTTCTATTCTCTCTTATCCAGTTCCTTCGTATGCTATTAGTTCTGTTGGTGCAGGACCTTATGCTGGGGTTTATCCACAAGCTGGAGTATCATACACACAAACTCATGCATCCAGCTTGCAGTCTTTATCTTCAGCAAATACATACAGCATAAGCTCATCAATTCCACAGCCAGGATCAGTTAACTCTGCAAATTTAATTGCAACAGAGATTAACAAGTAAGCTTAATCTCATCATTTCATGCTCTCTAGATTCTACTTTGGGCGAAAGTTGAGTGGTTTTCATTGAATTTCCTAGAATAAACAATTATTTTTGCAGGTTGTCATCAACAAGAGTTTATAATGCAGTACCTCCACCTCAGCAGTTATTGGCTGAGGTAACAGTTACAAAGGTAGATGCACAAAAAAGTGAGATATCATCTGCAGAGTCCCCCGCTGTGGATGGTTCACTAGTAACTTCATCATCATCACCAAATGGTGCTATAAGCTTGCCAGCAACAGCATCTTCTGCAATTACTACTCAGCAAAACTTTGCATGCACAGGGGTCTTTGGAACATTGGCAGCTTCTACTAATGCTCAAAATTTTGCGACTACTCCAACAGGTTTACCCTTGAGCTATGGACAACCGACTTCTAGTAGTTATCCCCAAGTTCAGCAGACCCAACAAACACAACCTTCACATGTGGTATCTGCACCTGCTGGATCAATCTATATTGGTTATGGTGGAATATACCCCCAAGCTACACCATTGCAACAGGTAGCTCTTGCTCTTCAAAGACCACCGCCTCCAGTTTCTGTTAAGCCTGGCCCATTTAATTCAACACATGCACCAACAAAGGTGCAATCAAGTTACAGCAATGGACAAAGTGAGAAGCCTGCAAAGCGGAGAAAATTCCAGGAGCTACCTGTGGTGCCAAAGGAATCTTCAAGAGACAATCAGGTGTGATATTAGCCCTTAGTGTCATGTTTAAAAGAACAGGATGACCCCAGTCTTCATTCTGGGAGGTCATCAACCATGAGAATAGTGATTAGGTCAACTGACTTTTATCAAGACTGGCATGGTTTTAATGTGTAGGTTCATTTAAAATTATTGCTTGGTAGTCAGGAAGCGGTAAGTGCAAAGGGTGAATTTTATTAATGCTTGTTGGTCTTTAAAAAAAATGCTGGGTTTTCAATCTGGAAAACTAAATGATACTGGAAAAAACGTTTGATCGTACTATGGAAGATACTGCATCTTCTGAAAATGATTCTCCACTTTGCACTTACAGATCTTCATTCACAAGCAAAGAGAATAGTATCATTGTTGCTTTTGTTTTTTCTGGGGGTTATGCTGATTATCAATATGTGTACCAGGTATTTTCTCTGACCTCGTTTCAAGCTGACTCGCGCAGACCCATCTATGTGGACCTTCATTAACATGTTTCACAGGGTTGGAGTTTGCTATTGCACATAAGAAAGAAGCTGAAGATGGATGAATTCGGACGCCTATTCCAATTTTGTTTCACTCTGTCTTTTGATTCTGTATTTGCTTAATTTACTAGTTGTAGAGAGGGCAAATTTTTTAATGCAATTTAATTGAAAATATATATATTTTTTAATTATCTTAGTATTATTTTTTCATTATCTTTAATTTTTTTTAGCTTGCCACGTTGTTTGTAACTGCCTTTTCTTTTTGTATGTGGTTTGTTGTGAGATGAGGCGTGTGCCTTGAGGATTTCACAGTGGAGAATCTTTTATATTTACAATCTTTTGCATAAGCAACAGTTCTTTTTGTATGTGGTTTGTTGTGAGATGGGGTGTGTGCCTTGAGGATTTCACAGTGGAGAATCTTTTATATTCACAATCTTTTGCATAAGCAACAGTTCCACTTCTCTTGTCTCTAATGAGACTTTTTGTGCCTCTATTGTTGTTCCATGTAGAGAAACTGCATAGCTGATGATTCCTTTTTTGAAGGCCATAGAATTTACACCACAGCTTCTTTGTTGGATACAAATATCCTGCATTTGTATCCATTTGTTGGTTTTAGCTCTCGTGTTCCATCTTTTTTTTTTTTTTTTTTTTTTTTAAATCGGTTATATTGGATTGAAACGGGGCCCACCCATCACCACGTAGTTGTATTACAATGGCTTGGCTATTATGCTTGTATTGCTTGGCAAGCTTTGGACCTGGGAATCGAGGAATTCAACTGGTTCAGCTAATGCCATTTGAAATGTTATATCTGTTTTTAAACTCTGGTATTCTTTATATTATTCCCGAAATAGCTAGCCTTGCCCACATAATGGATATTGCTTCATCACTTGTACAACTTCAGTGGGCCTAACGGTTAGGACTTTGGAACTCCAAATAGGAGGTCCAAGGTTCAAATCCCAAGGGGGTAGGGTTGTACACCATTGGTCTGGGAAGAGTTTGGTTGGATAAACACGTGATAAAACACATCATCCCATATGGCTTATGGTCTTGTGGACGTTAAAAATCTACTTGTGGTTTCTTTTTTGGACATGTTAAATATTAACAGAATTCGGTTTAGTAGAACTTGATTTTCATTTAATGATTTATCAATATAGTTGGTAGAGATATAATTTCATAAACCAATGTTTCTGGTTTCAGAACTTACAGCAGGGAACAGATATTTCTAACATAGGTGATATGTCTGAAGAATTGAGTGCAAAGAAGCAGTGCATGCCACCTCCAAAGAGTGTGCCAATGGCGCCACCAAAAGGTATACCTTCAGCACTATCTGCAAGTATGCCACCTCTGTTTACAAAAAGCATGCCTCCACCATCTTCACAGAACATGCCTTCATCATCTTCAAAGAGCATGCCTCCACCATTTTCAAGGAGTATGCCTCCACCACCTGCACCACAGGTGGCATCTCCAGAGTCGATTTCAAATTCAAAACTTGAGGATTCTTTCCATCATGGTATGATTTTATCTTAATTTGTTATGCAAAGTTCTGAAAGCTGTAGTTATTCTTTTTGTAACTTCTAATAAGCTGGAACTTAAGTTTTGCCTCCGAAATTGTGTTGTCAGAGACTAGTCTAAAACTTGTAGAGTATGGAGAAGAGGATGATGATGACTTGGGCTTCCCTGGAACAACAAAAACAAATGGAACACAGTATGCAAACGGGAAGCCATTTTGGGCCCCATGATATTACATACTTTGTTTCTACAAAGGAGTATGTCTGTAAATCAAATTTCATCATTTCTCCTTCGGCAAGTCACTGATGGAATTGTATCATAAAGCAGTTTTGATGAGTTTCACATTCAACAGATTGATTTTGGCATCTTATTGAGGTTGGATGAACCACCTTTTCCTGACAGAATGTTAGACACAGTGCTGTATATTATGTAATTTCAAATAGTACACACTTGTTTCTTTCCAATAACTAGTTTATCAGAATTTGAATATCTGACTTTATGGAATTTTAGTACTTGAGAAGAAGAGAAAATATTTACGTGAAGAGAATCGGAAAGAACTCAGCTATCTTTAAATCTGACATATTTGAGATTTTGCCTCACAGGATCTGTAATTTTTTTTTTTCAATTGGTTATACAGGATTGACATGGTTCCCATCCATATTACATCATCACCACATACTGGTATTATAACAAGGCTTTGATATTATCCATATGTTGCTTGGCAAGATTTGAACCTTGGTCTCCTCCTTGAATGTTGAGGAATCTAATCAGTTGAGCTAATGCTATTTGATTAAAATTTTGAAGTAAAAAACGCTGGTTTATGAAAGGGGTCCTGGTTCCCTCATACTAGGGTTTGAACTTTGTCTCTTGAATGAAAACCCAATAACATACCACTACAGTATCCCTCTCAGGACAATAGAGGATCCGTAATTGACTGCCATTTTGCATTAAAAAGGATTAAATCCAAGGTTACCAGGTGTGCGGGTGCCGGTGCGGCGGGAATCGCGAATGCGGGTGCGGGTGCGGGTGCGGGTAGTTTTTAATATATATATATATATATATATATATATATATATATATATTTATTTATATATATTTATCAAAAAAAATTAAAAAATAGTTAAAGCATTATATTTGTTATTAATTTAATTATTTATTATTATATTAGTTATTTAGTGAATTATAATTTTATTTATTATTTATTATTATTATATTAGTTATCCTAGGAACTCTAAGGAATGAGTCGTATCCATAGTCAGGGAACGTTAATACATGTCCATGCATCTCCTCCAGTATCAAGCTCTGACTGTGTGAGTTTTGCGCTGAAACCGTGCAAGACATTATTGTAGGTGTAAAGATGTGAATCCTCGATCGCTTTGATTTGCCGGCCCTGTGCTCCTTTGACAGAATAAAGCAACGATTTATACCAATCTTCGTGAGTTGCGAAAACATTAGGCATTGCGGATTTATCCATATGGACAATATATGTTGACGCACGCTCCACATCTTCTACACCAGTCTCGACCCTGCACATATGAGAGGTGAATAAAAAGAGTAACAGCCCAAGAACGAGACTCCTTGCACCCATCTCTATATTCATCTATACTCTTAGTACCGTGATCCTTCAGGGCCAATTGATGAGATCAAATACAAGTCGTCTTCCATGTTGGGAAGATAGCCTGTGGTTCATGATTGCTATGTATTAAACTAGTTGATTTGGAATGTTCGGGATAAGGGAAAGTACAATTACCACCGTAGAAATAGTTACCACGTTTTTTTTCCTATGTTAATGCCCAAATTGGGTTGGGTTCGGTTGGGTGAACCCTAACTGACCACAGGGTTCGGATGGGGTTCAGCGCAGCCGTACCCAATCGTGAACCTGCAAACCTGATGCGGGTGCGGGCTTGCGCACCCAGCCAACTGGGTGCAAGAACCCGGTTACACTGATTAAATCAAAACAAAACCATTTTTTTTTTTTGACAAAATGAAGGAATATTGGTTCATTGTAAAAGTGGCCAAGCCAAATTGATGTGCAAGAATCAGTCGTCCATAAAGAAACTCTGAAAGGAGAGAAGCTATCTGTAGAAGGGACTTGAATTTTCTTCCTCAGATGGAGATGAAGAGGAAGGTTCCTTTTGATTCTGATGAGAAATGAACCTAGTTTGAAGCTGTACTATCTTTGTGGATGCCCCTTGGCATTCTTGGTACCTGAGATGCACCCACATGGTTTTAAATTTATAATACAGCAGATCCATGTTCGTGTTTCAACTATATGATGTCATTACAATGTGCCCAAGTTAACGATGCATCACATACCTTTGCACCTGTGCACCCCAGTTTTGGGGGTCCACACTGTGTATTTAATACCTCATACCCTGAGTACCCAGTTTTGTGGACCCCATACCCTGAGTACCTTCGCGGCTTCCTCCTTTCCCCTGAGAAGAAAATGTTATTTTGCTGCCACATATGGGTAAGTGTTGCAGACTTCAGTAACAGTCATTATTATTTTTCCATCATTTTTTGCCTTTCAAATATACTTCTTTTAGTAAATCTTAATTTATTTGGTGTGCGCGCATGGTGGCAATTTTGCTTCTTTGGCATAGTAGGAACCTTTCTTAAGCAATTTTAACGGTCTTGGTTCGACACAAAGAGCAGTGGAAGTAAGAACATGCATGGTAGGATTAAAATTTAGTACCTGGCCTGCATTGGAAGGCCCGAGCTGTTCCAGAACCAAGGGATACTTTCTGTTAGGATAAGGAGTGTTAAAGGTCAATGATTGGAATAGTTTTTATGTTTGTTAGGATAAAGACTGTACTTGGGTAATGGTTGAAGCAGTCTTGCAGTCTTTATGTTTGTTACCATATGTGCAAGATATGAGGGATTCAAACAATATGTTTCTGAATATGAAATACAGAGGTATGAGCTGTGGGTGAAAAACAATATGGGATCAGAGCCATGATCTCTGTTCTTGAGCACTGGAGTCAGAGAATATCAGAGTTTCTAATTTAACCTGCAAAAAAACCAGTTGAGGAACAAGTTTGCAAGAGTAGAGATGTCTTGTTGGTTTTTATTTTATTCCTCTCTAGCTTTTAAGAATTTTGCTGTGCAAGGTAAGGTGTCTCTTTTACACAGGTCATAAACATAATTTTTTAATGAATTTTTAGCTTATCATTGCATCCAAAGGGTCCTAAAATCTCTAGGTGGACAAGGTGGCATAGTTGTTTTTGTATTAAAATTGCAAATCTGAATTTTAATATCAGTTTGAAAGTGATCTTCAATGAAAGTGCCGTTTTTGCTCTTAAAAAAGGAAGAGCGGAGTCATGAAATCAGTTGTTGGTAATTTAAGGCTGATTTGGTTTGGTGTGATCATGGTTGTTATCGTATTAAAATTGCAAATCTAAATTTAAATTATCAGTTTGAAAGTGATCTTAAATGAAAGTGCCGTTTTTCCTATCAAAAATGAAGAGCTGGAGTCATGAAATCAGATGTTGGTAATTTAAGGCTGATTTGGTTTGGTGTGATCATGGTTGTTTTTGTATTAAAATTGCAAATCTAAATTTAAATATCAGTTTGGAAGTGATCTTCAATGAAAGTGCCGTTTTTGCTCTTAAAAAAAGAAGAGCAGGAGTCATGAAATCAGATGTTGTTAATTTAAGGCTGATTTGGTTTGGTCATGTATTTAGTGACCCATTGCAAATGGCAAAAGAGCATTCATCCAGATGCCCTTGCATGTCTGATAATGCACAGGACATATTCAGTGAATTATTCATTTCTAGTGTTGGAAAGCCAACGTAAATTCAGTTGTTTGAGATTGCATAGTATATTTTTATGTAACTTGACACATGGATATTTGTTTGAAGGTTGTATAGTGTGGAGGCTACGTGTCAAGGAAAAAACAAAAAAACTAGTTTCATGTAATAGTTATTTTTCAATGAAAATCTAGATTAAACCTATACCTTCTAGAAGGTTTTAAGTCGTAATTTGTTACATATTTTCCAATGAGTGGTTGCTTGCATGATAAGTTTTGTGTAGGAGCGGTGCAAATTTTCAATGTCAAAAAATTCGATCAGTTTTCTAAATTTGATTTGGGAGAGGGCTAAAAGACCTATGAGCTTCAAAATCTAATAACTTTGTTATTTGATGCCCAAATTCATCATGGAAATATTTGTTCTTAGGGTATTAGAGATATTTGGATCGTATTTATGATGTCAATTTTAACACCATCAATTATGCAACTCAATAGAACTATCAACAAGATCAAACATGACAATAGCTACACCTCTTATTTTATAAAGTTAGCGATATTTTAATTCCAAGTAAACTATTTACAACAAGCTTATGATGGGAAAAGGAGGTGAGAATATTTATCAAGTTCGAGTTTGTGTTCGAATTTGACACTCGTAAAGTTAGAAATTCGCCATGTTTAAAAGTTTGGAATAAAATTCGATATATTATAAATGTGCATATATGAACTTGGGTGTATGCACATAACATGTTTTTTTTAATCGGATATAAAACCAACATTATCCAAAACCAACATTTTCCAATCACATTGCCCCACACTAACTGGAAATAAAAATAACAATAATAAACTCTAAAAATTGGGTACTTGTGTAGTCAAATTGTCTGGTTTACTAAATCATTCAAAATAATAAAACTAGATATGTCTGCAATTTTGGTGCCGAAGCATTGAATGGACTGACTTCATTCCTTGCATAACTTTCGCACCGTGTAGATTGCATAACTTACACAATTTTTAATGGTCTTAAATTTCATAAGTTTATATATATATAATTCGTATTCCCCTTGTTCCTGGAAACTTCCCATAAACCCTCCCCAAAAAACTCCATCGCGTGATTTAAAACACGAAAGCCACAAACCGCATGTGATAAGCGCTTCGTAAAAATACAAAACCACACATTAACATATCAACTTGCACGTTTGTATTTCTGAGGACCAAAAAAAATTCTTGCCAGCATTTTTCCCTTCTCCGTCCATTCTCACTCAATCTTTTTCCATGTCGATGCGGAATTTAGGGTTTGTTTGCCAAATTTATTCGCTAGGATTTTAAATTTGACGAATTTGATAACTAAGCTTCTAGATTTGTTAGAAATATTAATAGATTGCAAGAGAACAAGTGGTTAAGATTTAATATTAGACTACTTGAGAAGATTATGATAAAAAAAATACGATCATAAAATCAATATCATTGGATTTTCTTTATAAGAAAATGAAAGTGGTGCAAGATGCATCATCCGACATTAGTGATTTGCTTATGGAGGGTCTTATTGTTTAATTTCAATATTTCATGCAATTTGTGATACTATTGATACGATGTTATTAATGAGGATAAAGACAAACTCTCAATGATGATAAATGTAACAGTGAATGATTTCTCTATTCGCACAAGATGGTTGCCATAATGATGGATGTGATGATGAATTTGATTTCTTAAAAGACATTCTAGAGATTTTCAAAGTTATCATAGAGAATGAGATATGAAGGTAGATAATTAGGCAAATATGGACAAGGAATTATAGAGCCCATAGAATCAAAACAATCACAAGTACAAAACATAAAGGTCTTGGACGCATTGGTGAAGTGAGTAGTGTGCAAGCTACTTTTGTTTGAGTGGTGGCAAAGTGAGTGAGATAGAATGGTTTACAAGAAAAAACAAAATAAAGTGCATAGTGCACAATTGGAATGCATTTGAAGAAATTTCTATATTTAGTATCATTACTCATTATATATGCTAGGTGTAGAGGCTAGTTGCCTTTGCATTTTATTGAGATTATAGGGTCACTTGAAGATGAGTCGTTGTCATAATACCTACAAAGGCATATGCATGACTATAAGATCTTTAGGGACGTGTATATTTGGCCATAAGTGTAATGATGACAAGCATTTGGTGTTATAAGAACTACAAAAGCAAACATTTGACATTAAGGTATACTTGTTTCTGCAAAATATATCTCAATTGAAAGCATGACCATATATAGAGGTTCAATCCAAGATACAAAACAAGGCATGAGTCTACTCACATTTGAGGGAAAGCTCAATGACAAAATTGGTCTTCTTCATTGCAAGTAGTTGAAAGAGACACATTAGTCTTGGATTCAAATGTAATGACTATATATTGGGTTATATTTGATTTAGTCATTAAAGGGGTGTTATGATTTGGTCAATAGTTGAAGCAATCTTTATGTTTGGTATAACATATGAGGGATTCATCCTTATTAGTTGAATCCTAGTTTTAGCGCGCACACACACACAGATAGATATATATATATATATATATATATATATATATATATATATATATATATATATATATATATATATAAAGAATGCAAACACATCACGATTTTAAGGTGTATGCATCTACCACTCAGCATGGAGGAGATGACCAAAAATAAGACCTTATATAATAGAGGGCATTTACTTAGTCTAGTACTCTTGATCTCCTCCTCGTTAGCCCAAAATCCTCCTCTTGAGCCTTGCCCTCTATTTTAAACAAGGCAATCTCTTAAGATATAAAAGCTGACCACTTTATATATATATATATATATATATATATGAAATACAAAGGTACAAAATGTTAGTAAAAAAATGCCTTTACAAAATTGTCAAATAATCATTAATGTTTGAGAAAGCCTTGACAAAACAACATTTTTACAAAAGACATGATTAACATTTTTAACCTTTTTTTTTCTTTCAAAAGTGGACATATAACAGACAACTATTTTCCCACATGCCATTTTGTTAAAACTTAGTATGCTTGCAAATTATAGAGTTTTTTTTTTTTATAAGTAGGGTTTTGAAAGGATTGCCCTTTCCCTTTTACATCAAGAGCTATATAGCTTAGTTGGTGTCACCGAGATTTGAACCTTGGTGTGGGCTATATCATCTATTTACCCCAACCATTGAACCAATGCCCCGTTGGCAAATAATAGTGCTTATAATAGAGGATCTTAATCTAAGATTACCTTATGATAGTCTAAAAGCCCATTTGACCATTAGAAAAAAGGCCCATCATTTGCATGTGTTTTCTTAAGACTTTGAACAATTGTCCTAGTGTTTTGTCTGCATCTTTTAGAAATAACAGTATTTCAATATTTCTATTTGGCATTCGGTAATATGATGACCAAGTGTCCTTAAAAAATCCTTTGCCTCAACATCCTTAAATAATTTGACAATCCTAACCACATAAAAACTATGACAATATAAATGAAGTATTGAACATGATCAAGAGCTAGAAGAATTGGGTGAAAGCAAATTAGGTATAGGGACATGTTAACCATTGTTTGTAACCTTAACAATATGAAAATTAAAGCGGAAGTTATTTCAATACAAGACTGGTTTGGATTTACATTAGTTACATTGAAATAGTAAGCTTATTATTGTTGTTTGATAACATGTTGCTTCTAAAACGTTCAAGATAATCATGAATTGCTTTTTTGAATTTTAAATATATTGAACATGTACGTTACTACAAGATAATAATATTTGTAATTCAAAGTCTTGCACATTTAAGAATGATTTTCATGGCTTAACTTAGGTGGCTTAGGAGAATAGTGTTATTTTGTCAATGTTTGATTTCAAAACAATATGAAGTGTTAGTAATGGAATTCTAATCTTTCATGACAATCATACTAGAGTTTTGTAATTAATTATTCAAGGATTTGCTGCTATTTTTTATGGTGGGAGATGATGGTGTTTATTTATATGTTGTTATAAACATGTCGTAGAAAAGTACAATTTGATCTATATAATTAGACATGCATCTCTAAGAAGAGGGCAATAGTTCACAATTTAATTTATTGACTTGTGAAAAAATCTAATATATTCTATAAGGCTAAATAAAAGAAGATGGTTGCAACCATGAGAATTGGTTTGCATCATTATTAAGAACTCTCAAATCACGTGATGATTTGAATCATAAATTTTAAAGCTCTTTGAACTAGATAAATGGAAAGTAATATATTGTGGCTATGTATAAGGATTACATCATGTTCAAAACGAAAAATTAGTGGCATCACTATCATTTCTAGCCACTTGCCTAAAGATGTTCGGGGGTTACGAGGGTTTATATGCATAATTTAAAACATGCCCATGCCTTTGTGTTTTCTAGTGCCTAAACATTTAGGATTAATGTTTGATAGATCTCCCAAGTTTTGATTTATCTAGTGGATTTATATAATTAATTCATTTTGTATTTTTGATGGTCACATCATGATGTGTGACTTTGAGGTATGCTTTATTGTGTTTCATACATGAAGGTGATTTTAAAGACTAAAAAGTCTATGTATATGGACTTGCTTGATACTTGTTTATTTCACTAGTATGCAAACATGTTTATCTTGTTTTTCTTACCTTTCAAATGGGTTATAACTTCTTCCATGTAATGTTTAAGGCTATTTTTTACTAAACATATCACCAATCCCAAGTATAGACATTTTGTATTTGATTGTCTTTAATAAGAATAAGAACATGTTCTTAAAGGTTGGAGTTTTTATTTTATGTCCAAAAATTCAAAATAAATCGTTTTATTCATCACATGAGATTTTTTTGCATGCATCGTCAAGGGCTCCTCTTTTTAAGATGAGGTGTTCATGTCAACTCTCTCAATATAAGGAAATTTTAAAAAAAATTGGACAATGAATAATGTCCAACTAGAATGTTGCAACTTTTACAAAAGGGAACACAATAGGAATATGAGTAGGTGTTATTTCATATAAATAAAAAGTTGTTGATAGGATAAAAAATAAAAAGATGAACATGGTAAATATATGAAAAAGTATATCAATTAACATTAGCTCAACTAGTTAAATGCCTCTATTTTTGAGGAGGATACCTGGGTTTGAATTTTGATAGGTGATACATGCATAATTGCCACAATGTTGTTATAATACCATCAAGTTCGGGATGTAATATACAAGGGACATGTTTTAATCCATATAAACGATTAAAATGCAATCAACTAATGGATATAAGGACTACATCTAAACCTTTTGACATGTAGACTTAGACATTTAAAAGCCAAAATTTAGTGAATTTTTTTAATCAATTGGTTACACAATTGTTAAAAATGAATGTGGGATAAGTTAATAGTTTTTGAATAGACGATGATATTAAAAAGGTTAACAAATTATCTTTCATTGAAAGCATTTAGAATAACTTATCTAGGATGCAATTAGAATAGGAAGGTGAATACATAATCTTTTAAAAGAACATGCAAAATGGCATGAATAATGATACAAGTTATGTATGTAATAGCTTGAATGTCAACATGATCCTTATGCCAAAATTTGGTCAAGTTATCTATTTTTTTCATAGGGCAATTTAATGCAATATTGATCCTTAACCCTCATTGCATTTAATTAGATAAATAACAATTATAAGTAAAATAATCTAAACTTGGATGAATAATGAAATATATAAATTGTGAGAAAAGCTACACACAAGTTTTGTAAGCGAATGAGTCATTAAAAATTAATTATATATATATATTTCAAGGGAAGGAAATGGAGAGCAATAGGTTTTTATGAACAAGGAAGGTTGCATATTCAAATCCTACATGTGATGATTATGACCTATTATTTATCAATTTATTAACATCTATTGTTGGTAAGGCTTTTTTCACCCATACACATGCACATATATTCCTTGAAAAAACTTATAATTTTTATTTTTGCATTTGTAAAAAAAATTACAATGTGATAGGTATGAATTACTCATAAATTTTAAGTACATCCCATCTAGGAGCTGGTCTAAATTGAACTAAAAGGAGTATTGGCCTCCCTACTATAATATTCTATAATCACCTTACAATCCAAAAACAAAATCTTAATAATAGGACCGATAGGTGGAAAGCAAGAGTAACTTCCTAATCAATCATAGTTCTTGAAAACTCTTGCCTAAGTTCCAAACTTGAGGAGGACTTAGGTTTCAGAAGAGTAACAATATTTTGAAGCTTGTCTTTCTACAAAATAAAGACGAGGGTCCCTTTCAAATCCTTTTTTTGCTTTAAATACGTCTCTAATATGATCCTTAATAAGAGAAGGATTGTGAGGAAACCACAAGTCCTCTAACTACTTCTCTCTATCATGTGCTTGTTGGAAGGTTTAAACCATATTTTGGAAGACCATTTGCTTCTACATTTAGTTCCCTATAGACGTGTTTGTATGAAATTTATGTTATAGAAGATTCTACTAATTTCGCTTGCTCATAGAACGGATCGAGAAATAATTTTTTCATCTCAACATAATATTCAACCCTACTTATCACTAATTTTGAATCTACATATATATGTAAAGTTGTAATTCCTTGCTCCACTGTTATTATCATCAAGAGGATCAATGCTTTCCATTTTGATATATTATTTGTGCATTCTCCTAAACCTACCTTGAAAGTGATCTGATGATGTTTATTTAAGTGAAGTGCTCTCCCTACCACACACTTGCCTGCGATGCCATGGCAAGCTCCATCAAAGAAGACCCATGACTTCATAGGATACACTATTAGTGTACTTATATGCTTGCTTAGTTTTGGTTTTGGGGAGATTTTTACACTTTCAAAAACATATTCAATCTACTTTTGCACCCGAATCATTTAAAATTTTCTTACCTTAAAAAAACCTAGCATTTCTAGCCACCCATAACCCCAATCCATTCCCAAAGGGACACATCTATACCACTTTAATCATCTTTCTTTAAACCATTGTTGCATGATCACCATGTGACTCTTCCACTCCTCCTAGCCTATGTGCACATTCCCCTAGCCTATGTGTACATTCCCCTAGTCTACCCTTTGACTCTAGCTTAGGTCCACCTCACCCTAGCCTAGCCTACCCCCTACTCTCCATATCCCCATGCACCCACACAACCCCCATGCTATTTAATGCATATGGGTGGGGTAATGCCTCTCCCCACCCAAGGGTATTATGAAGCATAATGTACACATACCACTTAAGAAGGGTGAAGACTCTCCCCACCCGAGAAGGTTATTGAGGTATGGTGCACACATGCCTCTTTGACCATACATGTGGAAAATCCCAAATTTTTCTCTCCTCACCCAAGCCACTTGGCTTCCATGTCACATCCACCTCATCTCCACCTCACTACCCCTAACCCTTACCAAATTCTATAAATAGCCCCCCATTTCTTTCATTTGCATGAGAGTGTGAGATTACTATAGGAAAATCTATCAAAATTTAGTTTGAACTTACTTGTGTGCACATTGTTAAGATCCTCTTTACTTGTATATCAACCATGGACAACATTACATGCCTCTTCTTGCATGTATTTATTTTATGAATTGCTCGTAGGTGGAAGCTCCTAAAGACTAGACTAGACACACCTAACAACTTGCAGAAGGTCCTCTCAAAATTTCATCACATTCTAGGCAGTATAGAGAGAACTGTCCACCCCCAAACAATTCACAATCAGAATTGTCCCCCAAGGACGGTTCCCAGCCAGAACTATCCTAACTTTTTTTGTGCGCAGATTGCAAGTTCAGACTTCAACAACCACTAAATTTATAGAATAGCTTCCTAACAACATACAAAATGTCCCCTTAAAATTTCATCACATTCTAAGCAGTACATCGTCCACCCGACAGTTCACAATCAGGACCATCCCACCTAGGATGGTTCCCATCTAGAACACACAATCAAGCATTCAACCATAGATAGTACATAGAGGTGAGCAAGGTAAGTTTTTGATGTTTTTATCTCATTTTGAGGTTGATTTAATGCTTTAATACAAGTTATCATTATTTTCTCCTCTCATAAAATTGGGTCCAACTTAGGTGGACCTAAGGGGTGCTACTAACTATTATTTTTGGTTGTGTGTAGGGCTTTTGGAGACTCATTCAACCAAGGATGGTCATCAAGCATAAAAACCAATCCACTCTTTGAGGTGGTCTAGAAGACAAATGTGCCATTACCTTGTGATTTGTAAAAAGGGATTTTCACCTTGAAAACCCTTATTGTAGCCCAAGGGGCATGTTATGAAAGATTGTACTGTAACAAAGGCTATTGTTGTAATATCTTTCAATATTAATGAAATGACATGTTTTCTCTACCACATTATATTTCAATGGTACAACTTGTTCAAACATAAGATCTTTTCCCCCACCATTTTAACTATCTCCTTTCTTTTTTTTATGCAACATTTTCTCTTACCTCTTCCCTTATTTAGATAAGAGGGTTTTTGATTTAAAAGATCCTAGCCTTAGGTCAATGCTATGTTTAGGATATTTGCTTTTTTATTTGCTTCTATTTTTCTTCCCTCCATTTCTTTGAGGGTCTGGTTTGTGGAATCCTTAGTCCTTTGTTCCAAATTTCCATAAGCTCCTCTTGGGAACAAAAGTTTGATTTTTTTGAATGTTCATTCAATCCCTTTGTATAATTCACTGCTTCTATTTCTGCATTCCATATTGTTCTATACAAAATTCCTTGATCCAATATTTCCTTTACTTTTCCCTTGTTTAGGTGTTTTACTCTAGATTTATTTGAAAATTTTGATTGCCTATAAGTTTGTTGTTGTTGGACCCCATCTTGTTTCCTTCAATTTTCTTTCGATTGCCATCTTCACTGCATGCCCTTTCTTTATCTTGCGGTTCCTTGTAGCCATTATTCGTTGTACTGTTAGCTTTCAACCAATGTTCTATTTTCTTCTTCCCATCTATCATTTTGTTCTCTAACTTCCTTATTTTTTTAGTTTTTGTGTCGTCATTCCCTTGTGAAACCCTCTCTACCTCTAGTTTCCCCCATTTTTCTTCCACCTCACTCCCTTCTGTAACTCTCACCCCCTCCATCTCCCAATATATATATATATATATATATATATATATATATATATATATATATATATATATAAGACAACAAATGTACCATATATTTTCACTCCTTACACAAAACTACTCTAAAAATAAAAACATGGAGAACAAGTAATTTTATTTTAATTAGCAATAATTTTTTGGGTAAAGGAACCACACACCAAACTTCCTTTCATGAGGAACATAGAAATGTTGCCCCAAATCCTAGCTTCCTTCCAACTTTTCCTGCACCCAACTTTATTCATGCACAAGTAATGTCCATATTTAGTCATAGAAATATTGTCCCAAACCCTAGCTTCCTTCCAACTTGCCTTGCACCAAAATTACTAGTGATTTTTTTTGGTAATGGAACCCCAACAAAGCCCGATAACTTTCCCTACACCCAATTTTATTCATGCACATGTATGCCAACCCAAACTTCCCTTCATGGGGATGTCTACCTTTAACTACAAAAAAAAATCTTTAAACATAGATAATGTCCACCTTCAGTTGTAGAGAAATGCTACCCCAAATCCTAGCTCCTTCCAACTTATCCTCAACCTTATTTCAAAGACCTATTATAATATTATATATATATACATTATTTCCATATTAATTTTGTTTGGTTACATAGGAGAGTTGGTCACAACCACACTATTTTTAGTAATTGACAAGCATAGGGTTCAAACCACAAGGGTTGTTCCCACCAACCTATTCTGCCTCGTTATTTCTATATTCTTTGCAAAGGTAGTAATTTGCTCTAAATCCTCTAAGTGCGTGCCAAACCGACGACGACGGTATGAACCCCCGATGACCGATGGTCCCCATCTCATGCTAAGTCAACAAGAATGAGACAGATAGGTTTGTTGGGAGCAGTCCTTGTGGTTTAAACCCTGCACTTGCTAGATACTAAAAATAGTGGTTGTAACCAACTCTCCTATGTAATAATATATATATATATATATATATATATATATATATATATATATAAACATTCTATGGAAACAATGGTTCAAATGATATTATATAAACATTATTTTTTTTTAACACACATCTTGTCATGGTTTGAACTTGGGTCTCTTCGAAGAGAGCCCAAGACCATACCATTGCGGTGTCCCAAAGGGACCTGAACCTTCACTTTTATTAGTCTAATAAGTTTTTTTTGCTGTTGATTTAAGACTTTGAAGATGCAATTGCTTTTGAAGAATATAAATGCTTTTAAAACTTTAATATTGTAAAAAAGAGAGAGAGACTGGTTGTGTGTTGGTTGTAGGGGTTTCGATGGTAAAATCTTGTCTGCTACATTAATATCGCCTTGAGGCAGTGTTAGTTCACCCTTTTAAATGGTTGTCGCTCATGTAGTCGACTCTATTTATTTTGAGTCTGCTGGAGAGCTCAATGGTATCGAGGAAGCATTCATACAAGTTCATTTTGATAATGTATCACAAGGTAAAGGCCCTATCCCTGAAGCTGTTATTCCTTTGCATGAGTTTCATACGGCTTGTGAGTGGTTTGAGAGTCATACCCTGGTGGGTTATTTTTTGGGTCGTATCCCATATGATACCCTTATTCATTCATGGGTCCAACAAGTCTAGGGCCCATATGGAGTCAAAGTGGAGAATGTACAAAACCTTACCAAAGGGTATTTCCTTTTTCGCTTTTTAGACCCAGATCAAGCATAGAAGATTCTATCTAGGGGTCCATTGATTGTCCATAATTCTCTATTTATTCTGCAACCCTACTCTCATAATTTCCAAGTCAATGATCAAGTTGTACTAGAAGTCCCAGTGTGGGTTGAATTCTCTGGTCTTCCTGTTCCTCTTTGGGATTTTTTGCAGACTTTAGTTGCCCCCTTAGGTAAGTTTGTTTTCCTTGAGCTAGAAAAGTTTTTCTCTGCTCGACCCACTAGAAGGGTTTGTATCAAAGTTGACCTTACCAAGGATTTATAGGAGTTTATTGATATTAAAATCGGGGACCAATCCAAAAGACAAAGAGTTGCCTATATCAATTTATCCAATACCTGTTATCGGTGTCAATCTATAGCTCACAAAATTTGGGAGTGCCCTCTAATGGAATGGAAATATAAGGTAAATCCATCGCCCTCTTGTAGCTCCTGCTAATGGCTCGTAGGGAAATATTGAAGAATGAACTATTGTCTCTAGCAGGAAATATCGTGGTGCTAAGCATTAGGAAGCTTCGATTTCCGCTATGCAACCTGCCCCTTCTCCTTCTCAAGACATGCGAGCTTCTACTGAAGTTGTTTAGACTCCTGTTGATACGACCCCTCCGGTTGTTGGCATGGAACCCCCAGTTCCACTGGTGTCTCAACTTCTTTGGTTGAGCCCTTCTTTGGCGCAGCTCCAGATAATTCTTCAGTGGAGGAGGCTTAGGCTTTGAAGGTCCACAACTCTCGCAACCCTGTTCGAAATGATAAACATCGATAGCTAAACAATGATGCTTTCCACACGTCCTCCAACTATTTTGGATTGCTTACAGGTTTGGGTGATTTTTGAGGATGTCATGGATATCATGCATCTTAAAAAATTCCAATGATTTTCTTCTCGTGGAATGTTCGAGGACTGACGGACCCGGTCAAAAAATATTTGGTCCGAAATGAGATGTCAAATATTTCTCAAATGCATGGAAGCCTCAATTTTTTATGTCTACAAGAAGTTAATATTTTTGATTTCAACCTGCGGTGTGCATGTAACTTTTTATGGCCACGAAGTACCTCTTTTGCCACAAAGCATTCCTCAGGAAAAGGAGTTGTCACTATCCTTGGGCCTCGATTACAAAAGAATGTTATGACTTAGGGTGTTGATCCATCCAATCAAGCTATCTCGATTTTGCTCAATATTTACGAAAAACCATTTGGGGTGGTTAATGTGTATGCCTTGAATATCGCTTTTGACATATATGATTTGTGGAGATGGCTTTCCATGAATCTTCTATTTGCCACTTGGGTTCTCTATAGAGATTTTAATATGGTGGAGAAAGCTTCTAACAAGGTTAGTCATGTCCCGATGCGGTGGTGTTTAGGTGAAAGAGAAGCTTGGTTTTTATGAAAAACAAGCTTCACCTTTATGACCCTAATTCTTGCTTCTCACCTTTTGACTTCCCGCAGGCTCTTTGGTACACCTGGTCCAATTTTTAGGCTACTTCTGCCAGGGTTTTGATAAGATTGGATAGAGCCATGATTTTTTAGTGTGACAAATTTTAGTTCTTCTGTCTTTTGTCTTCTTCATCGTATGTGCTGACTTTGCCTAGTACTACACTGTCTGATAATTCACCTATTTTATTCTCAATGACAATGTTAAACTTTCAACCTAGAGTGCATTCTTCACAGTTTTACCTGAATGTTTCTTTTTTGCACAGCTTTAGCATGAAAACTCATATATGTTGCATTTGGAATTTGATTCCTAGACCTGATGGTATTTCTAGAAGGATTGAATGGTGGAATGCTACCATTCAACAAACCACTAAGGTGTTGCCGACTCTAGGTGTTGAAGTTACAAAAAAATAGGCTAAGTCTGCCTTGCAAAGTGATCTATCCAAAGCCTGTATCAGGATTGAAGCCTCTTCTTTCAGCTCTGTTGCTCAATCCCAAGTTTCTTCCATTCGACATGAGCTAAAAAAAATTGATTTTTATGAAGCCAAGGGGGCTCAATTACGTGCTCGAATGCATTGGCTCAAAGTGGGGGACAAAGTGACCAAAGATTTTTTTCAACACCTCAGACCTCCTGCTCAGTATTCTCAGTTTCAAGCCATTCAAGTTGATGGGCATAGATTTACAGATCTCCCAGATATTTTCAAAGCCTTTTTTTCACATTATCAAGGTGTTTTTGCTTCTCAACCCCTTGATGATGCTAGAAGGCAAGCTCTTGCTAATTGTACCATTGTTGTCCCCAACAAGCTTTCTCCTAAGCAAATGCTATTATGTGACACTCCTATTTTTTTGAAAGATCTGAAAAATGCCTTGTCACTCCTGGCCAATGATAAGGCACCTAGGCTTGATGGCTTCCCGTGTGAATTCTATAAAGAATTCTGGGATATGCTTGGTTCTGATCTCCACAAAGTTTATCTTAAAGCCCTAAAATGTGGTTCACTGGGTTCAATTATTAACAAAGGCAATGTTAAATTTATTCCTAATTCTGGAGATCTTGAACTCATCACCAATTGGAGGTCGATCACCTTACATAATGTGATCTACAATATTATTTCTAAAGCCCTTGCGCTTAAGCTTAAATCTTTCCTGCCTTTGATTGTCATACCTGAAAAAACTAGCTTTGTTAAGGGAAAATACATTCTTGATAATGTTCTTGTTATTTTGGAAGGTATGGAGTGGGCAAGAAATTCTGAACAAGATGCTTTATTCATTAAGATTGAATTTGAGAAATCCTATGATAAGATGGAGTGGTACTTCATAATTTCCATGCTTCAGGCTCTAGGTTTTGGGCCAGTGTTTGTGAGCACCATTCTAATGTTATTTCAAGATGCTTCAACTTTTCTTACCTTGAATAATAGTCAATATTAGTCAATTTCTCTTGATCGCTCTATAATACAAGGGTGTCCTCTTGCTACATCTCTTTTCATTCTTGCTATAGAGGCTTTTGGCTATTTCTGGGCCCATAATATGGATCAAGGATTAATCATTGGTATTGCTCTCCCCAATTTTGATCGTAAGTTGGTCAATGATAATTTTGTAGATGATTCTTTCTTAACGCTTCGAGAAGATGAGCAATCTCTTTTCTCGGTTATTAGTTGCTTAGAGGTGTTTTATTTAGCCTCTGGTTCTTCTATACAATGTAAAAAACCTCATGTTTTCAGCAATCTCAATCTCAGCTGCCATGTTGGTTGCATCATTTCCAATGGACTTGGATTTAGCCAGGTGAGGTGTTTAAATTTCTTGGAATTCATTTTGCATTTCATGGTTCCTCTGCTCAATTGTGGCAGTATGTTATTGATAAAGTGGAAAAGAAGCTTTCTTATTGGACTAGTAAGAAACTTTCTCTGGCAAAAAAAATTTAGATTTATTCTAAGGTTCTAGCCACTACCCATGCCTATTATTCGTCTTGTTGGGTTCCATCCAAATCTTGTTATAAGAAGCTGGATAAGCTTTTGAGAGACTTATTGTGGGCCAAATACTCTATCAAACAAGGTTTTCATTGGGTAGCCTGGAAAATTTACTGTTTTCCCAAGGACTACGGAGGCATGGGTTTGTTTGATTGTCACCGACAATGTTTTACTCTTTGTGCTAAATGGATCACTCAATCTTTAATTGGGGATGAATCTTGGAAAGTGCTGGTCAGGCATTGCATTTCTTCTAGTTTGCTTCAGGGGAAGAAAATTTGAAAAGGGGTGGGATTGCAATCCATTCTTACTGCCCCTGTCCCTATTAAATTTAAAGATTATTTTTTCATTCAGAGTATTTGGAAAGCCTGGAAGGCCTTCAAACCCTGACTTAGTTGGAAAGGGAATTTTTGCAAAGCAGGTGCCTCTTTACCTTCCATGAATATTTGGTGGTCTCATGTTATCACTTGGCAAGGTTCTCCCCTAGATCTAGTGTAGTGGGTCAGAGCGTAGAGGTTCTATAAGCATGGTATTGCTTCCATTTTTTATTTATTCTCTCGACATACCAGGTGTTGGATACCCTGGGAAAGTTTTCGTCAAATTCAAAATTTAAATCCTGGTGATAGAGACACTTATGAGGTGGTTATTGATAGTATTCAATTTTCTATTTGAAGCAAACTACATAAGCATTTTCAAATACCTTGGTGGTCAGATTGGTGGTGGCATGGGGAGCTTCCTGTTTTGCAATATAAAGCTCATCTTGGTTACGAATGGCTCACCTTGCAAGTTCCAATGGTTGATAAGATCACTCTGATATGGGACTTAGTCTCTCTTCCATCTCGATGGAATAAGAGGTTTCAGATTTCTTGGGCTACTTATATTGAACCTAAACAAAGTTTTTTTGCTTAGAGCCTCTTACACCAAGGATTACCTATTGGCAATAGGCTCAAGCATATGGGTGTTCAGAATCCTATTTTCCCGGTTTGTGGATAGGCGAAAGATTTACTGCATGTTTTTTGGTTTTGTGATTGGGCTCAGTCGGCCTGGGAGTGGCTTCTTGAAATTTTTAGACCTTTTATGTAGTAGGATTTTACTTGGGTGCATGCTATTTTGGGTGACCCTATTGCTTTTTCCTTCAACTTGGGTATTTTTTGAAATATTTTTAGAATTGGTACCATGTTTTATCTATGGAAATCCCAAAATAGAGTTGTTTTTTCTCAGCAAGATGTTGGGCGTGTCTTCTCTATTGTTGATAAATATGATATATTCTTTGATTGTTGGTTACAGATTCAAGTACAGGTTGAAAAAGTACAGGTGGAGCTGTAGTACTTACGTACCCTCATGGATCATTGGGGGAATGCACCCTACGTTATGAGTCATGTGCCTCTTCCTTCCCCTTCCAGGTGGCAGTGATTTCTCAACTTCTTTCTTTCTGAATGCATATTTGACACTGTTTTGGCAGTTGTTATTTGGCAGTTTGTGGACTGTTTCTGACACTCTTGTATACTCCTAACCACAATGATTAGTGTATTGGTTTACGGGGTGTGCTAATCCCACCCACCCTTTTTTGTATGATTAGACATTATTTTATTAATATAATGGTTTTTTCATCCAAAAAAAACTTTAATATTGTGTATGTAATATCCCCCTTCCTATATAGTCTTTATTTTATTTTATTTGCTTTTTGATCCAATTGTTCTATACTTTTCCAATTATTAAGTTTCATTTCCATGCTTTAAGCACATTTTAATTTATTAATGTAAAAATTAATTAGGATATAAGATTAGACTAAAGGTCTTGTTGAAAGTGCTATAAGTAATTTGTGGTATAAATTCTTTGTTTGATTTATTCATTCTCTTGATCTAAGACATTTTTTTCATAATTAATAATTATAATCTATGAAAATTAAGATTAAAAAATATGTAAGTAAAGATTTCTATTATTGATAATTATGTCTTACAAAATTTAAATGAAATAATGGTCTAAGTAAAAATAAATGAAGTGCCTTCATTTAAGAAGGATTAATTTTGGATATTTTAAAAAAATATTGTGCAAAAGTTATTAATTTATTTTTCAGGGTAAAATCACCTCAAAATAAATTTTTGTGACATCTAAAATAAATAAATATAAAAGTAGGGTTTTGAAAGTGTTGTCCTTTTCCTTTTACATCAATTTAGTCGAATATGAACCTTGGTGTGAGCTACATCAACTATTTAACCCAACTCCATTTACATCAATTTAGTCGAATATGAACCTTGGTGTGAGCTACATCAACTATTTAACCCAACTGTTGAACCAAGAGCCCGTTCGTTGGTATGTTTATTTAGGAATTCACCATTGTGACTAACTACTACTATGATATTCAAACACTTGGACAGTTATAAACACTAAACTCTAAAATATATATCCTATAATAAATTAGATTAAGAATTTTTATTATTAATATGGATAATAGAGTATTTAAAGTTAATAAAACATTTTTGCAAAAAAGTTAGCATATGTTAGGAATTCACCATGTATAAACAATACACAGCCTATACGAAAAAACAAATAATAATAGCGGCAATGGAAAAACAATTTAAACCCTAGTTAAGCAGTGCAATCAACAATAAGCAATCACACAAATGTAAGAGACACAAGATATACGTGGTTCAGGCAGTATACCCTACGTCCACGAAGAAACAATCAGTCATTTGTATTATTAACAATACAACAATATTTTCCTCTTGTACAGTGTCTCCTCCCCTCTCTTCCTCCAAACCAGAAAAGAGAATTCTGCCATAAAGGTAGTCTTTACAGTACAAAATATATAGAGATTCATGGTTTTTCCTCTACTCGAAACCACATAGTGGTGTCATAATACAATGAGCCAAAAACATGGGCTGATAACCACCCATACGCTTATCACGTTCTTATGACAAGTGTTTTTCACCAAGAAAATACAGTTAAATTGTCAGCCATAAATTTTCATTAAAAATTTCTCCATCAACAATATTTAATAGTAATTAAATATTTAATGGTAATTAAATATTTAATGTTAATTAAATATTTAATGGTAATTAAATATTTAATGATGACCTTGTTCTCATCTCCTTGCTCCTGACCCAACTCCTCAATCAACCTTTGAAGCCATATGAACTCTTTGGCACCTTCCATGACGACCACATACTCAACCTCCGTAGTAGAGCTACAACACATTGTAGCTTGGATATCCAACTCACTGTTGTACCTCCAACTGTGAATACATACCCAGTAGTGCTCCTCCCACCATCCAAATCACCTACCATATCTGAATCCATAAAGCCTTGTAACTCAACTTCAGAACCTCCAAAATTCAAACATAATTTTGAAGTCCCTTTCAAATACCTGAGTATCCATTTTAGTGCTTGCTAGTGAGATTTACCTAGATTACTCATATACCAGCTCACAACTCCCACTGCTTGGGCAATGTTCGGTCTTGTACACACCATAGAATACAGCAAGCTCCCAAATTTTGAAGCATAAGGTACCTTCCTCATGTACTCTTCCTCCTCCTTTGTCTTGGGACATAGCTTCTTTGAGATCTTAAAGTGCTTTGCAAGAGGTTGGGCTACCGATTTTGCATCATGCATACTGAACCTCTTAAGCACATTTTCCACATAATCCTCTTGAGACAACTTCAGTGTTTTCTCCTTCCTATCTCTAGTGATTCTCATGCCAAGGATTTGTTTGGCCTCCCCCAAATCCTTCATGGAAAATTTACTTGTCAACTCCCTTTTTAATTTCTTAATATCCTGCATATTGGATCCTGCCACAAGCATATCATCAACATACAATAAGAGAATAAGAAAGTTACAATTTCCTGTAACCTGAAAGTAAACACAATGTCACTCTAGATCCTAGTAAAATCATGCTCAATCATGAAACTATCAAGCTTGAGATACCATTGCCTTGAATCTTGCTTCAAACCGTACAAGCTCTTTTTTAGTTTACACACAATACTCTTCTTGCCTTTGACCTCAAACCCCTCCGGTTGGTACATGTAGATCTCCTCCTCCAAATCCCCATGAAGGAATGTTGTCTTTACATCTAACTGCTCAAGATGAAGATCTTCTACTGCAACTATACTCAAAATAGTCCGAATTGAAGTCATTTTTACTACAGGTGAGAAAATGTCATCATATTCAATACCTTTTCTCTGTGCAAATTATTTCACAACAAGTCTTGCTTTGTACCTCTTACTACCATCAACTTCGTCCTTCACTCTGTGCAACCATTTGCAATGCAATACCATTTTGCCCTTGGGAAGCTCAACCAAATCCCAAGTTTGGTTTTGAGTCAATGAGTCCATATCATCCTTCATAGCATGCTCCCACTTGCTCCTAGTTTCCAATTACAAATCCTCATGAAGACATTCGGGCTCACCTACATCAGTGTATAGAATGTAATGCAAATAAGGAGAATACTTATTTGGTGCTCTTCTTACCCGAGTAGATCTCCAACCTTCCGATATTAGTGGTGGTGGGGTGTTTGAGGTGTTGCTCATTCGTTTGGTCACCATGCTCTTCAACATGAGCACCATGTTCATAAATATGAACAAGAGGCTATATTTTTACACCATGCTCTAGGATTGCATCCAAGTCAACAAACTCAGGTGCATCCTCTTCAACCTGTATGTGCCTATCCTTGTACAACCTATCCTCATTGAAAATCACATCTCTACTCTTGATAAATTTTCGACCAACGTTATCCCATAGCCTATATCCCATCTCATCCACACCATAACCAAGAAAATAGCACTTTCTATAATTTACATCAAGCTTACTCCTATTTTCTTTATCTATGTGAGCAAAAGCCTCACAACCAAATACTCTAAGGAAAGAGTAGTTTACAAGTTTACCTTTCCAAGTCTCCTCTGGAATGCCTCCATCCAATGCAGTACAAGGTCCTCTGTTTATCAAATAAATTGTTGTATCAACTACACTAGCCCAACAAAATAATGACAACCCTGCATGCAATCTCATGGCTCTCGCACTCTCCATTATAGTTCTACTCATCCTCTCAGAGACTCCATTCTCCTGTGGTGTCCTAGTAGAAGTCTTGATTCTTTTAATTCCTTCCTTTGTGCAATAGTCCTCAAACTCTTTGTTGCAATATTCACCACCATTGTCAGATTTAAGGCACTTTACTTTCTTACCTGCTTCATTCTCCACTAATGCTCTCCACTTCCGAAAATTGTCAAAAATATCATATTTATGCCTGATTGTGTAGATCCATGTATTCCTACTAAAATCGTCAATGAAGGTAACATAATAAGAGTAACCCTCAAGAGAAAGTACCAGTGAGGGACCCCACACATCTGAGTGAACTAACTCTAATTTCTCTTTCTTCCTTTCTAGACCAACCTTTAGAAATCTTATATTTTTTGTTTTTCGTATACACAACCTTCACAAAAACCCAAATCAACCTCCTTGAGTTTTGGCAATAGTTTTCTAGAGTAAAGGATTTTCATCCCTTTCTCACTCATATGATCCAACCACAAATGCCATGCTTTCACATCATCTTAAGCAACATAGTTCAATGTACAATAATATGAGTTCTGCAATAAATACAAAGTTCCAGTCAACTCACCTTTTGCAATCACCATTGAACCCTTTGTCACTCTCCATTGTCGGTTTTTAAATTTAGTGTTGTATCCCTCCAAATCAAGTGCACTAGCTGAAATCAGGTTCCTCTTCAGATCAGGAATGTGCCTAACATTTTAAACATCCAAATATTTCCATTTGGTAACTTTACATTCACCGTGCCAATACCCACAATCTCACATGGACAGTTATTGCCCAACAAAACCTCTCCATAATGGCCTGGAGTATAATCAACAAAGTACTCCCTATGATAAGTGACATGATAAGAAGCTCTAGAGTCCATAACCCAATACTCACTCGTGCAATTTACTGTAAGAATCAAGGCATCCTAATAAATTGCACCTACAATGTTTACCTCTTGAGCATCATTTCCACTATTGTTCTCATTATTCTTTCTGTCTTTGCACTCCCTATTGAAGTGTCCACTCTTCTCACAATGCCAGCAATCAATATTTGCTTTTGTCTCTACTTTTAGATCTACCCTTCGATTTTCCTTTGTTCTAGATTTTTCCTCTAGCTTGGCCTTTTTCTCTTTCTTTGTTTCTACCTATGCTTTCTGTAGATAGTGCAACTCTAGATGATGAAGCCTCCCCAAATTTTTTTCTCCTCATATCCTCATTAAGGATTGTTCTACCACATCATCAAACACTAGCTTTCCAGATCCAAGCACATAATTACTCACTATCATTACAACGCTACCCCACGAATCTGGTAGTGAACAAAGAAACCCTAAAGCCATAACCTCATCATCAAAATCAAGCCCTACAGATTTTAAAGAACTCATAACAACATAAAACTCGTTAAGGTGTTCTTGGATAGATCCACCCTCTTGCAACTTCATAGTAAATAACTTTCTAATCAATAATATTTTATTTGAAGCTGAGGGTTTTTCATACAACTTAGCTAGTGTATCCATGGATCCTTTGGTGGTATTTTTCTTTCTGATGTTGTATGCAACAGAATCATCTAGGCTCAACCAGATCACCCCTAATGCCCTCCTGTCTATCAGATTCCATTCATCATCATACATCAAGTCAGGTTGACCATCAGTCTTCTCTTTTAAAGCCAAGTACAGATTATCCTTTTGATACAGATAATCCTCCACTTTGGTTTTCCACATACCATAATTTTATCTAATAAACTTCTCCAGTTTAAACTTTGAACTTTCTCTCATTTCTTCCACTTGAACAGAAAAATCTCCTGTGAGTGCCCTTTCCCAACAAGAACGCTTTGATACCAATTGTTAAGAATTCACCATGTACAAACAATACACATCCTATACGAAAAAACAAATAAAAATAGTGACAATGGAAAAATAGTTCAAACCCTAATTAAGTAGTGCAATAAACAATAAGCAATCACACAAATATAAGAGACACAAGATATACGTGGTTCGAGCAGTGTACTCTACGTCCACGAAGAAACAATCAGTCCTTTGTATTATTAACAATACAACAATCTTCTCCTCTTGTACAATGTCTCTTCCCCTCTCTTCTTCCAAACCAGAAAAGAGCATTCCGCCATAGAGGTAATATTTACAATACAAAATATATAGAGATTCGTGGCTTTTCCTCTACCCGAAACCACATAGTGGTGTCGAAATATAATGAGCCAAAAACATGGGCTTATAACCACCCATACGCTTATCACGTTCTTATAACAAGTGTTTTTCACCAAGAAAATACAGTTAAATTGCCAGCCATAAATTTTCATTAAAAATTTCTCCATCAACAATATTTAATAGTAACTAGATATTTAATGTTGCCCCTTGAAACCCCGTTCAAGGGCCTATTGTTGATCATTGTCCATCAACAATAATCCTTGGAAATTATTTCCTTTCTTATCAATTTGGCTCCATTACCTAACAACATATAGGTAAGTACTAGTAAAACTGAGATAGTGATTTTTATCAACCAAAAAGATAAAATGATCTCTAAGAAGTTATTGAATATAAGTATCTTGGTATAGATTTGTTGTTTTTGTAACAAGCTCATTCACAAATTCACATACTTGAACCTGAGTTTTTGGAAAAGAGCATAAAGTCCTAACCACTAAGGTGTCCCATTAGAACATGGTGTAGATTCCAATAATAAAGTTGGTTGAATAATATATAAATTGAAAAAATATTAAGAGGTTGAAGAGACTTTGTACATTATAAAATAAATCTAAGAATACAAAACCATATGAATGAAAGATCATTTAGGTTTTATTTTAATTGTTGGTAGTGGTGGTGCTACCTTATTGGTGTAAAGTACGGATCAACAATAAATTGCACTTAACCCATCTCACACCTAGTTACCGTTAACGAGACGGTGAATGTGTTGGAAGCGAAGACGATGGGTGTGTTGAAAGCCTTCGCTGATAGTTTGAACCATGCCAGCTGCGGTGGTAGTTACTAAAAAGTTGTGATTGTAACCAATTCATCTATATAACAAAAAAACAATAAATTGCACTTGAAACAAAGATAAATAAGAAGGATTCAAATGTCTTTGATAACCAACAATCCAAATAAGAGTTAATAGTATGGATCGACAATACATTACACTTGAAATGGATCTAAATGTTTGATAACTAATAATCCAAAATAAAATCCACGTGAATGTGGTGTACCGGCAAGGACGTCACTTGCATTATAGGTGATGTGACCTGGGTTCAATCCCCAGGGTGGATATTTAAAAGAAGTATTATTAAAAAAAAAATCCAAAATAGAAGTTTTAGTTAATTATGAAACATTATTAATAGCAATTGAAATCTTTCCAAGAAAGAATAGTGAAATCATTTATTGAATTGAATACAAAAGTGTAAATATGAAATGAAAGATTTTAATTACGTCCGTGAGACCCAAATATGGTCTATGGGACCTCAAATATGGAAGTACAACTACTCAAATCATATCGTATAATCTTTAATATCTTTGAGAAGGTTGTTCCTTCTCCTACTGATTTGGGTTAGCAATTTCTTAACTTTTTTTTTATTTTACTGTCTTCAAATAACTCTACCATAGACCCGGTTTCAAGTGTTTCTTTGTATTTGCCACATATATTTAAAAAACTTGGGCATTAAAGATGAAGTGTTCCTTTGTTTCTACTGCCCCTGTGCTGC
The DNA here is from genome assembly GCA_028583015.1 of Wollemia nobilis. NCBI lineage: Eukaryota > Viridiplantae > Streptophyta > Pinopsida > Araucariales > Araucariaceae > Wollemia > Wollemia nobilis. The sequence continues at coordinate 1,723,313 of JAQPPZ010002678.1, forward strand.
ATAGAGTACATATCCTTTCTTCCCATTGTTCTTTGGGCATTGCTCATCTCCCTGTTTCACATATAAGCTTATGAGATCCTTCCACTTGATTTCAACGCCTATATACACTTTTTCCTTGTGGTCATACGTTGGGTTAAACTTTACAATATAATATTGTCTTTTCTTGTTTGCATTTTTCCACATTTCACTTCTAAACTTTTCATTCACATAATTTTTTATGTCTTTGTTGACATTTGGGCATTCCTTTATGTTGATTTTCCAATGTTACATCCATTTCTGATTTTGTTTCATTCATCTATATATGTAACCTAAAGTTATAGTAGCTAATTTTGTTTCATTCATCTATCTATATATATATATATAACCTAAAGTTATAGTAGAAGATGAGTTGACTAAAAACAAATATTAGATCAAATAAAATATAAAACGGATGAGTAAACGGAGTATTGATTTTAAGGAAATGTTTTGAATTTATGTAAAGAAAAATCATATATAAATACAAACATCAAATGCAGAATAAAGATACCTATATATATATATGAATTAAAGACTAAATCGGATTGTATATATATTTATTGATATGTGTTTATTGCTCTAAAAAAAATAATGGATATAAGAAGATAATTTATTTTAAAATATAAATTAAAAAATAGTATATATATATATATATTAAAAGCGAAAAACCCTTTGTGGGGTTGTCTTGGTCTAGGAGACCAAGAACAGGGGGGTTCTACACTGTCAAAGTCACCCGGGGGTTGCACCCAGCCCTGCCCGCACCAACATTATCAATTGGATTTTGGGTACCCAATTCGACTTTTTGGTAGGGTGGAGATTTGAACCTGGGACCTCCCTTGGAGGATTGCCCTCTCCTCTCCAACTCACCTGCAACACGTGGGTAAAATAGTATATTTTTGAGTGTAAAGTTAAAATTTGTATTAAAAATAAATTTATTACATTTTTTTTTTGTTTTGGTAACCTAAAGAAGGTGATTGGTATTGTGGCATTGGCTAAAAAAATAGTATATTAACATAAGAGATTTTATCAAATCAATAACTAAAAAAATGATTATTTTGAAAAAAAATAATAATTTAATATTATAAGAAGAAGTATTAATATGGAAATAAATTCCATGCACGTAATGTAATATGGAGAAAGAAAATTTTTTCTATGTTATTTATTTAAAAATAAATAAATTTATAGATAGGTACTTAGGTGAACAAAATTTCAATCATGTCATTAGACTTGCATCATCACATTAACCGGTTAGAAAGCAAGAGGGCCAGCCCCCGACACACATGCCTAAACTCGATGTTTATAAAAAATTAAAGTTGAAAATATTAAATATTTAAATTTACGAAAAATTAAAGTTGAAAATATTCGATATTTAAATTTACAAAAAATTAAAGTTGAAATATTAGATATTATTGGGAAGTGTTTTTATAGAGAACTTTTATAATATAGCTAAAAAAAAAAAAAAATTGAAAAGAAAAAATAATAATTTAATATAAACTTTTTTTTATCACATGTAATATTCTCTTATTTATTTCAAAATAAATAAATTTATAAAAAATTAAAGTTGAATATTAAACATTATTGTCGAGTGTTTTTTTGTATAGAGAACTTTTATAATCCTTAACCTATTGAATAAAAACGAAGGCAATGAGACCTCTAAGGAATGAGCATATCACCGACAAGCAAGCACTCCACCAATTCCTTTTTAGACATTATTGAGGAGATTTTTTTTTGGATGAAAAAGCCATTATATTAATAAAATAATGTTTAATCATACAAAAAAGGGTGGGTGGGATTAGCACACCCCGTAAACCAATACATTAACCATTGTGGTTAAGAGTATACAAGAGTGTCAGAAACAACCCACAAATTGCCAATAACAACTGCCAAAACAGTATTAAATATGCATTCGAAAAGAAAGAAGCCGAGAAATTACTGCCACCTGGAAGGGGAAGGAAGATGCACATGACTCATAATGCAGGGTGCATTCCCCCAATGATCCATGAGGGTACGCAAGTACTGCAACTCCACCTGTACTTTTTTAACTTGTACTTGAATCTGTAACCAGCAATCAAAGAATATATCATATTTATCAGCAACAGAGAAGACATGTCCGACATCTTGCTGAGAAAAAATAGCTCTATTCTGGGACTTCCATAGATAAAACAAGGTACCAATTCTAAAAATATTCCAAACAACATCCAAGTTGAAGGAAAAAGCAATAGGGTCACCCAAAATAGCATGCACCCAAGTAAAATCCTCCTGCATAAAAGGTCTGAAAATTTCAAGAAGCCACTCCCAAGCTGACTGAGCCCGATCACAAGACCAAAAAACATGCAGTAAATCTTTCGCTTGTCCACAAACCGGGCAAATGAGATTATGAACACCCAGATGCTTGAGCCTACTGCCAACAGGTAACCCTTGATGTAAGAGACTCCAAGCAAAAAAACTCTGTTTAGGTTCAATATAAGTAGCCCAAGCAATCCGAAACCTCTTATTCCATTGGGAGGGAAGAGAGACTAAATTCCATCTCAGAGTGAGCTTATCAACCATTGGAACTTGTGGGGTGAGCCATTTGTAACCAAGATGAGCTTTATATTGCAAAACAGGAAGCTCCCCAGGCCAACACCAATTCGACCACCAGGGTTTTTGAAAATGCTTATGTAGTTTGCTCCAAATAGAAAACGGAATACTATCAATAACCACCTCATAAGTGTCTCTATCACCAGGATTTAAATTGTGAATTTGATGAAAACTTTCCCAGGGTATCCAACACCTGGCATGTCGGGAGAAGAAATAAAAAATGGAAGCAATACCACGCTTATAGAACCTCTGCGCTCTGACCCACTGCACCAGAGCTAAGGGAGAACCTTGCCAAGTGATAACAGGAGACCACCAAATATTCATGGAAGACAAAGAGGCACACGCTTTGCGAAAACTCCCTTTCCAACTAAGCCGGGGTTTGAAGGCCTCCCGGGCTTTCCAAATACTCCGAATGACAAAAGAACCTTTAACTTTAATAGGGACGGGGGCAGTAAGAATGGATTGCAATCCCACCCCTTTCCAAATTTTCTTCCCCTGAAGCAAACCGGAAGAAATGCAATGCACGACCAGCACTTTCCAAGATTCATCCCCAATTAAAGATCGGGTGATCCATTTAGCACAAAGGGCAAGACCTTGTCGGTGACAATCAAACAAACCCATGCCTCCACAATCCTTGGGCAAACAACAAATTTCCCAGGCTACCCGATGAAAACCTTGCTTGATAGAGTCTTTGGCCCACAAGAAGTCTCTTAGAAGCTTATCCAGTTTTTTATAACAAGATTTGGATGGAACCCAACAAGATGAATAATAGACATGGGTAGTGGCTAAAACCTTAGAACAAATCTGAAATTTTCCTGCCAGAGAAAGTTTCTTACTAGTCCAGTAAGAAAGCTTCTTTTCCACTTTATCAATAACATACTGCCACAATTGAGCAGAGGAACCATGAAATGCAAAAGGAATTCCAAGAAATTTAAACACCTCACCTGGATGAATCCAAGTCCATTGGAATTGATGTAACCTGTGTGGCAATTGAGATTGAGATTGCCAAAAATAGGATGTTTTTTTCCATTGTATAGAAGAACCAGAGGCTAAACAGAACACCTCTAAGCAACTAATAGCCGAGGAAAGGGATTGCTCATCTTCTTGAAGCGTTAAGAAGGAATCATCTGCAAAATGACCATTGACCAAGCGACGGTCGAAATTAGGGAGAGCAATACCCTTGATTAATCCTTGATCCATCTTATGGGCCAACAAATAGCCAAAAGCCTCTGTAGCAAGAATGAAAAGAGATGGAGCAAGAGGGCACCCCTGTCTCACAGAGCGACCAAGAGAAATTGACTGAGATTGACTATTATTCAAGGTAAGAACAGTTGAAGCATCTTGAAATAACATAAGAATGGTGCTCACAAATACTGGCCCAAAACCTAGAGCATGAAGCATGGCAGTTATGAAGTACCACTCCATCTTATCATAGGCTTTCTCAAAGTCTATCTTAATGAATAAAGCATCTTGTTCAGAATTTCTTGCCCACTCCATACCTTCCCAAACAACAAGAACATTATCAAGAATGTATCTTCCCTTAACAAAGCCAGTTTGTTCAGGTCTGACAATCAAAGGCAGAATAGATTTAAGCTTAAGCGCAAGGGCTTTAGCAATAATCTTGTAGCTCACATTAAGCAGGGTGATCGGCCTCCAATTGGTGATGAGCTCGGGATCTCCAGACTTAGGAATAAATTTAACATTGCCTTTGTTAATAATGGAACCCGAGTGAACCACATTGCGGGGCTTCAAGATAAACTTTGTGGAGATCGGAACCAAGCATATCCCAAAATTCTTTATAGAATTCACATGGGAAGCCATCAAGCCCAGGTGCCTTATCATTGGCCATAAGTGACAAGGCGGTTTTTAGATCTTCCGAGAGAAAGAGGAGTGTCACAAAATAACATTTGCTCGGGAGAAAGCTTGTTGGGGACAACAACGGTACAATCGGCAAGAGCTTGCCTTCTAGCATCATCAAGGGGTTGAGAAGCAAAAACACCTTGATAATGTGAAACAAAGGCTTTGACAATGTCCGAAAGATCTGTAAATCTCTGCCCATCAACTTGAATGGCTTGAAAATGAGAATGTTGAGCAGGAGGTCTGAGGCGCTGAAAAAATTCTTTGGTCACTCTGTCCCCCACTTTGAGCCAATGCATTCGAGCACGTAATTGAGCCCCCTTGGCTTCATACAAATCAACCTTTTTTAGCTCATGCCGAATGGAAGAAACTTGGGATTGAGCAACAGAGTTGAAAGGAGAGGCTTCAAGCATGAGACAGGCTTTGGATAGCTCACTTTGCAAGGTAGACTTAGCATGTTTTCATCGTTTTGCAACTTCAACACCCGAGTTCGCAACACCTTAGTGGTTCGTTGAATGGCAACATTCCACCATTCAATCCTTCCAGAAATACCATCAGGTCTAGGAATCAAATTCCAAATGCGGCATATATGAGCTTTCATGCTAAAGCTATGCAAAAAAGAAACATTTAGGTAAAACTGTGAAGAATGCACTCTAGGTTGAAAGTTTAACATTGCCACCGAGAATAAAATAGGTGAATGATCAGACAGTGTAGTACCAGGCAAAGTCAACACATACGATGAAGAAGGCAAAAGATGGGAGAACTAAAAGTTGTCACACTCAGAAATCATGGCTCTGTCCAATCTTACCAAAACCCTAGAAGAAGCAACCTAAAAATTGGACCAGGTGTACCAAAGAGCCTGCGGGAAGTCAGAAGGCGAGAAGCAGGAATTAGGGTCATAAAGGCGAAGCTTGTTTTTCATAAAAAACCAAGCTTCTCTTTCACCTAAACACCACCGCATCGGGACATGACTGACCTTATCAGAAGATTTCTCCACCATATTAAAATCTCCATAGAGCACCCAAGTGGCAAATGGCAGATTCATGGCAAGCCATCTCCACAACTCGCATCTGTCAGAAGCGACATTTGAGGCATACACATTAACCACCCCAAGCGGTTTTCCACAGATCTCGAGCAAAATCCAGACAACTTGATTGGATGGGTCAACACCCCAAGTCACAACATTCTTCTGTAATCGAGGCCCAAGGATAGTGACGGCTCCTCCTTTTCTCGGGGAATGCTTTGTGGCAAAAGAGGTACTTCGTGGCCACAAAAAATCACATGTACACTGTAGATTGAAATCAGAAATCTTAACTTCTTGTAGACATAAAATATCGAGGCTTCCATGCATTCGAGAAACATTTGACATCTCATTTCGGACCAAATATTTTTTGATCGGGTCCGTCAGTCCTCGAACATTCCATGATAAAAAAATCATTGGGATTTGTTAGGATGCATGATCTCCATGACATCCTCTGCATCACCCAAACCTATAAGTGAGCCAAAATAGTTGGAGGTCGCATGGAAAGCATCATTGTTTAGTTGTCGACGTTTATCATTTCGAATAGGGCTACGAGAGCGACAAACCTTCAAGGCCCGACCCTCCTCCATCGAAGAATCATCTGGAGTTGCCACCACTGAGGCCAAAGAAGGGCCCAACCAAAGAATTTGAGACACTAGTGGAACTGGGGGTTGCATGTCAACAACCGGAGGGGCCGTATCAATAGGATTTTGAACAACTTCAGCAGAAGCTTGCATGTCTTGAGAAGGAGAAGGGGCAGGTTGTGCAGCAGAAATCAAAGCTTCTTGTTGCTTAGTACCACAAGATTTCTTGCTAGAGACAGTAGTCCATTCTTCAGTGTTTCCCCGCGAGCCATTAGCGGGAGCCGCAGGAGTGGGCGAGGGATTTGCCTTATATTTCCATTCCATCAAAGGGCACTCCCGAATTTTGTGAGCTACAAATTGACACCGATAATAGGTATTGGGTAAATTGATATAGACAAATCTTTGCCTTATGGATTGGTCCTCGATTTTAATATCAATAAACTCCTGCAAATGGAGCCGACTGCACTGAGCTCTCCAGCAGACTCAGAATAAATGGAGCCGACTGCATGAGCGACAACCATTAAAAAGGGTGAATTAACACCGCCTCAAGTCGGTGTTAATGCAGCAGACAATATTTTCCCACTAAAACCCTTACGAAAAATGCACAACTAGTCTTGCATCAAACCCTAGCAGAGCCAAAACATGCACAGCCCCCTAATTCAGAAGTTAGGCTTTTTTTTTTATTAAGGAGATTTTAACCCTTGCACTCTTTACAATAAGAGCATTCATTTGTCACTTTGCCAAAAATCTTTGTTTAGCTTGCTGATATTTTATTATTTGATCTTGTTGATAAGTTTTTTTTTTGGGTTATATAGGAGAGTTGGTCACAATCACACTATTTTTTTTGATAGGTTAAAATTATATTAAAAGCGGGTTTTGAAAGGACCTCGACACCTTTTTACAACAGGTCAATTGATCAAATCAAAGGTCAAGAACAATCAATTTGAAAAATCCCGTCCAGTGGGAAATAAACAGTTTGAAAAAACTCGCTCAGTGGGAAACAAACAAATTTGAAAAATCTCGCCCAATGGGAAACCACCAATTTTGAAAAATCTTGCCTAACGAAAAACATGCAGGATGAAACATAGAGTTTGAACATCCCGCCCAACGGGAAACCACCAATTTGAAAATTTCATCCAACGAAAAACCAGTAGGAAGACGGATTTGAAAAACCTCACCCAACGGGGAAACCAGTAGGATGATGAATTTGAAAATCCCGCCCAACGGGAAGTAGTCGAAAACCACCAAATTGAAAATCCCGCCCAATGGGAAAACCAACAGGTTTGGAAAATCTTGCCCAATGGGAAAACCAACAGAAAAAATGAATTTGAAAAACCCCGCCCAGCGGGAAAACCAACAGGTTTGGAGAGTCCCGCCCAACGAGAAAACCAACAAAAAACTGGATTTGAAAAATCCCGCCCAGCGAGAAAACCAACAGGTTTGAAAAATCCCGTCCAGCAGAAAACTAGTAGAAGAACGGATTTGAAAAACCGCAACACTGGTATCCCGCCAACAGGAGTACGAGGAAGCCGGAAGGAGCCAGGGACAACAACAACAGGCGCAAAGAAAGGATCCTCAAAAGCCAAAACTGAAGGAGGAAGGAGTGACCACAACTGCAAGTTCACCAGACTTCGCCCCAAGACTAAAAATGTAGAAGAAACCCCAAGCATTCCAATAGAAAGGAACAGGAACCCACCATCCTTGCTCACAAACAATTCCAGGGAACTGGGACTGGGAACAACTCAAGAACAGGAAGAGGCCCCCCAAGGCCAAGAACAAGCTTTGAGAGTCCACCGAGAAGCAGGACTAGAAAGCAGAAGCTCCCGAATAGGAAACCGAAACAAAAAACCTGTGAAGCCCAGGCGAAAGTGACAGTAGGCACAAATATGGGATCCTTGGAAGCCTAAACTGAGGGAGCCAAGGGTCTGCATGCATTGATCACAGGTCCCCTCCCCAAGATCGAGACATGCAACAAAAACCCTAAGCATCCTAGCAGAAAGGACCAGGAACCCCCATCCTTGCACACGAATAGCTTTAGGGAACTGAGACTAGGGTTGGGAATAACTCAAGCACAGGAAGAGGCCCCCTCGAGGCCATGCAAATGCTCTAAGCGTCCACTAAGCAACAGATCCAACAAGAAGAAGCCTTCGAACAAGAAATCGAACATGGCCCCACCCAAAGGGATGGGACCACCAGCAACCAAAGACATCCTAGAGAGGAGGCACAAACAAAGAGGAAACTGGCCCCCCAGACCAACCTCGATGAAGTGAGTACCTCATAGGATGCACCAAGAAGCAATAAAAAATCCAACCTGCAACCACCACAGACCGAGAAAGCCCTGGGAACCGGATCCAAGTAAAAAACTTGCGAAAAAACCCCAGGGGAAAGCCTGAGGGAGATTAGGGAAAGGATCCCGGGAACATGCAGGAAACCCTAGATCCCTGGGAAGCACCAGGTCCAGGACTCAAGCAAGGAAACCCCAAAATTACTGGGAAAGGAGCAGAAAGTGGGTAAGGATCTCCCCCCATGGAGATAATCTGCTATAATTCATTCCCAGAGTGGGATGACTTGGGATGAATCAGGTACTGGGCAAGAACCAGGGGAGGGGGAGCAAGGAGAGGAAGCAGGTCCTTCCCCCTCCATTATCGACACATTTTTGACAATGTCTCTCTATCGCAATCACACTTTTTTTAGTAGCTGGCAAGTTTAGAGTTTAAATCATAGGGGTTGCTTCCACCAAACTTATTCTGCATTGTTATTGTTGATCGACATATTTTTTTATTCTGCCTTGTTATTGTTGATCGACATATTTTTTTATTCTGCCTTGTTATTGTTGATCGACATATCTTTTATTATTTGATCTTGTTGATAAGTTTTTTGGTTATAGGAGAGAGTTGGTCACAACCACACTATGTTTAGTAATTGAGAAGTGTAGGGTTATAGGAGAGTTGGTCACAACCACATTATTTTTTATAGGAGAGTTGATCACATATCTTTTATTATTTGATCTTGTTGATAACCACACTATTTTTAGTAATTGACAAGCACAGGGTTATAGGAGAGTTGGTCACTTTCCCAAGACTCTTTGTTTAGTTTGTTGATATTTTATTATTTGATCTTGTTGATTAGTTTTTTTGGGGGGTTATATAGGAGAGTTGGTCACAATCACACTATTTTTAGTAAATGACAAGCATAGAGTTCAAACCATAGGGGTTGCTTCCACCAAACTTATTTTGCCTTGTTATTTTTGATAGACAAATCTTTTATTATTTGATCTTGTTGATAAGTTTTTTTTTGGTTATATAAGAGAGTTGATCACAACCACACAATTTTTAATAACTAACAAGCATAGGATTATAGGAGAGTTGGTCACAACCACATTATTTCTTGTAACTGACAAGCGCATGGTTTAAACTATAGGGGCTGCTTTCACCAAACTTATTCTACCTCATTCTTGTTGATCGACATATCTTAACTTATTCTACATCATTCTTGTTAATCGACATATCTTAACTTATTCTACCTCGTTCTTGTTGACCGACATATCTTAACTTATTCTGCCTCGTTCTTGTTCACCGACATATCTTTTATTATTTGATCTTGTTGATAAGTTTTTTTTTGGTTATATAAGAGAGTTGGTCACAACCACACTATTTTTAGTAACTGACAAGCGTAGGATTCAAACCATAAGGGCTTCTTCCATAAAACTTATTCTACCTCGTTGTTGTTGATCGACATGAAGGGGACCACCAATCGCTCGGGAATTATATAGTCATTCAGAGGATTCAGATCAATCTCCTACCTTTGCAAACAGGTTGCCCCCCGAGGTTTGATCCTGGGTGTCTTCTTGGTAAGTGTCTGGCCAGACAAACACTTACCAAACAGGTTGCTCCCCGAGGTTTGACCCTGGGTGTCTTCTTGGTAAGTGCCTGGCCAGACAAACACTTACCAATCCACCTAGCCCTCGAGGACTTGTTCATAAGTTTTTTAACTTTACTAAGGATATAGCCCTCGAGGACCTGTTGATAAGTTTTTTAACTTCACTAAGGATATTTAGTATTTTCAATGAATTATATGACATGATAATAATAATAATAATAATAATAATAATAATAATAATGATGATGCACCTGGGGGTGTAGCGCAATGGTTCGGGCTTTGGCTCTTCTTCGAGAGGTTCAAGGTTCAAACTGTGGCGTGGGAAAGTGTGTGAGGGGGTGGGTGTGATGACTTTGTGTTAAATTCTCTATTGATAAGTATAACTCTCGACTTTACGAGGGGTCATGGTTGGGAGGAGACTGCTCAACCCTGTGCATCGGTCATAGAGGTTTCTCACAATAACCTAACAAAAAAATAAAAATAATAACAACATGACATGGACGAGTGTGTGAGGGGGTGCACGTAGCGTGGGCGTGTGTGAGGGGGTGGATGTGTGGTGGCTTTGTGTTAAATCCTCTATTGATAAGTATAGCTCTCGGATTTACGAGGGGCCATGGTTGGGAGGAGACTGCTCAACCCTGTATGTCGATCAAGGAGGTTGTTGTAATCACAATGACACTGAGAGGGGGGGTGAATCAGTGTGTTCTTTAAAATTTCTAAAACATATGATTTTAAAACCAGCAGCAGTTTATAGTAGATAAAAGAGATACTAAATGCATCAAGAAAGCATCACACATAACACAACATTTTAACGAGGTTCACCAATGTGGCTACTCCTCAAAAAGACTGCTTGGACTACCATCCAAATCGAGTCAATGCAAAATACCAATTTTACAAATACTTTACCAGCATCTACTGGAAGGAGCACCAACCCCTTAATTTTCTGCTGCAACAGATGGAGCACCAACCCCTAGTACCAAGCACCAACTTGGACTGCAATTCTGATCAATTTAGAATGACATAAAAATGTCTTCACTTTATGCACGACCCTGACTGGTCTGCAATTAACCCAACTCTGCACACTCTCACGGCTCTGCTAATTTTTCTCTTGACTCTTTTCTAACCCTCATTTTACAGCAATTTCTCTCTAACAGCAGCAACATCTTCTCTGTACGACTATTCTTTTATAACCTTTCAATCCTGCATGTAGTCGAATCACATACTCTGACTGTTCGAATCCATGCAATACGGCTATTTGATTACATGCACTACGACTATTCGAACCCTGCAATACAGCTGGTGAATCCATGCAATACGACTATTCGAAACCCTGCAATACGGTGGTTCGATTCCTTGCAATACGATTGTTTTAATGCATTTTCGAACCTGCATATTCGACTGTTCGAATACTTCAAATACGGCCATTTGAATACTGTTTCTATTCTGCATATCCGACTCTTTGAATTCTGCAAATATGTCTTTTCTAATGCTTTTTCAATCCTGCATATTTGTCTGTTCGAATACTTCAAATACAGCAGTTCGAATGCTTTTTAATCCTGCCTATACCATTCTTCGAATGCTTTTCAATCATGCAAATTCAACTGTTTCAGTGCATGTTCGACACCTGTCAATTTGTAACTGTCGATCTGACATCAGTTACTTTTTACGTAACTGGCTGCATGATTTTCCTGTCTGCTTTTTTTGACACGTGTCACCATGCATGCTTTTTCGGCTTTTACCCGCCAAACTGTTACCTGTCGCGATATCGCGACACTTTTTGTAGCCGTACCATTCATGCCCTTGCTGTCGCGAAATCGCGACCGTTTTGGCTCTTGAAAGCTTTCCCTGCATCTTGTCGCGATATCGCGACACTTTCAACATTTGCTGACGTCATCCTTAAGCATGTCGCAAAATCGCGACGCTTCCGGCTTCCAGCAGCTTTCCTTGCACCTTGTCGCGATATCGCGACACTTTCAACATTTGCTGACGTCATCCTTAAGCATGTTGCGAAATCGCGACGCTTCCGGCTTTCGTACACTCTTCTTTGCCAGCAACCGCGAAAATGGAACATGTCGCGAAATCACGACGTTCTCTGCTTCCGTACAATCTTCTTTGCCAGCAACCGTGAAAATGGAACATGTCGCGAAATCGCGACGTTCTCTGCTTCCGTACAATCTTCTTTGCCAGCAACCGCGAAAATGGAACATGTCGCGAAATCGCGACGTTCTGCTCTTCCGTACAACTCTCCTTGCCAACTCCGCGAAAATGGAACATGTCGCGAAATCGCGACACTTTGCTCTTCCGTACAACTCTCCTTGCCAACTCCAGCGAAAATGGAACATGTCGCGAAATCGCGACACTTTGCTCTTCCGTACAACTCTCCTTGCCAACTCCAGCGAAAATGGAACATGTCGCGAAATCGCGACACTTTGCTTCATGCAATGGCGAAATTTTTACATCTTTGTGCCTTGTGTTTTCACCTTGCCTCTTTTCATGAAATTTTGACTTGTAATATCATTGCTGCATCTTTCAGTTCTACACTTTTGACTAGTAGCGAAATCGCTACTCCTTAGTTTCCCTTTGTTTCAACATGTAGCGCCATCGCTACACCTTAGTTTCTCTTTGTTTCAACATGTAGCGCCATCGCTACACCTTAGTTTCTCTTTGTTTCAACATGTAGCAAAATCGCTACACCTTCTTCTTGTGAATTTTTACTTGTGTCGAAATCGCTGCATCTCAGTTTTCTTAACTTCCGATTTGTAGCGAAATCGCTACACCTTTGTTTCCATACATTTCCAGCTGTGCTTTGAAATGCGAAACTTTAACATGCATGGAAATCGCTACTCTCTTCATTGCAAGCTCCTTTCCTCCATTTATGTCGCGAAATCGCGACACATTTTCTCTCTCCTCAGCGAAAACTCGACATGTCGCGATATCGCGACATTTTGGCGTGTATTTTCTCTCTCCTGCTTTTTGTCGCGAAATCGCGACAGAAAACATGTCACGATATCGCGACATGTTTTCTTCCTTGTCTCTTTTTGCCAATTTATGAATCTGGGTCACCTCTATTTTGCTTGAAACTTTCTGCACTTGATCTGACTGACCTCTGGACTGCATCAACTGCATCAATCTGTCTGTGTTGACAACAATGACAATACTTTTGCAATGCCTTTGCTGTACCTTGCTCAACAGAGGTTTCTCACAATAACCAAATAAAAATTAAAAATAAAAAAAATAATAATAATAAACTGTTAGAGAACAAAATGTTGCACTCGGTCTCATATTTGATAAATCACAACTCTCTTCTTTAGATAGATAGATGTTAACGTGGACGAAATTCCAATCATGGAATATGCTATAACTAAATACTTATATATTTTTATTTTATGAATTTTCTTCAAATTTTTGTGTGAATATAAAATTCAACATTTTTTCTTTACATTTTCTTGCAACAACATTTTTTTGATTTGATTAGTGTGAGAAATTCTAATTTTTTTTCAATTTTTTTTGTGTTTTTTTTTTTGAATTTAGCGAAAAACCTTTTACGGGGCCGCCTTGGTTTGAAAAACCACGACTAAGGGATTCTACACCGTCAAAATCACCTGAAAATCATGCCCGACCCTGACCACCAGCATTATCAACTGGATTTTGGATACCCGATGTGCATTTGGTAGGGTGGAGATTCGAACTAGAAACCTCCCTTGGAGATTGCCTTACCCTTTCCAACTCACCTACAAACCCCTTACGAGACCGCCTTGGTATGAGAAACCATGACTAAGGAGTTCTACACCGTCAAAGTCACCCGAAAATCATGCCCGACCCTGACCACCAACATTATCAACTGGATTTTGAATACCCGATGTACATTTGGTAGGGTGGAGATTCGAACTAAGAACCTCCCTTGGAGATTGCCTTACCCTTTCCAACTCACCTACAATACGTGGGTTTTTCTTGCAACAACGTTCACAATACTAAGAACAACAATTTGTGTGAGAAGCCCGCTCAGCTGAGCATTCCCATCCTAACCATGATCCCTCCAAAATATAGAATCAAACCTTAAAAATGTTGTGCTTACTCGAGACAATATCAAGAACATCGTTATTATAACACTTTACAATTATAAAATTTAAACTTTGTTTTAAATGAAAAAATATTTTTTATCCGCCCATGTGGGGGAGTTGGAGAGAAGTGGGTAGTTGAAACTCTCGTGTTAGAGAGGCCCCAGGTTCAAATCTCTCTCTCATATGTTTGAAAATATGCTATGTAATAGTTACTAGGGACCCTACTGTGGTGTGTTTATCCATCCGCGATGTTTGCGGATATGCTATGTAATAGTTACTAGGACCCTGCTGTGGTGTGTTTATCCATCCGCTTTACGTAATAATGAGCTTTAATAAAAGATCGACCAACATTTAAAAACAAAATATTTTTTATTTATTTTTTAAATAAAGGAGTTAATGTATGGTTTAAGAACCCTACTAATGGTGGTGTGTTTATCCACATGCTTGATGTAATAATGAGCTTTAATGAAAGATCGACCAACATTTAAAAAAAAAAAATATTTTTTATTATTTTTTTAAATAAGGAGTTAATGTAGGCTATGTAATATTTACCAGGGACCCTGCTGTGGTGTGTTTATCCCTACACTTTATGTAATAATGAGCTTTAATGAAAGATCGACCAATATTTAAAAAAAAAAATATTTTTTATTTTTTTTTAAATAAAGGAGTTAGTGTATGGTTTAAGAACCCTACTACTGGTGGTGTGTTTATCCACATGCTTGATGTAATAATGAGCTTTAATGAAAGATTGACCAACATTTAAAAATATATATTTTTTATTTATTTTTAAATAGAGGAGTTAATGTATGGTTTACAAGCCTGGATGAGATGAAGTGCATTGCCAAAATCCTTTTGAAGAACAAAATATTAAGGCCTTTAAAAATATATATCAAATTAATTTCCTTAGTAACCAGAAACACTACTGCAAATAATTTAACCGTAGTTGAACTTAATAAAGCTGTATGCTAAACCCCATATTAAATGTTAACAACTTATCCAAGCTACCAAAGTAGCCCAACGTAGTTGATGTAGGCCAGGCGTATAAAGCAGGAAAATGCATATACTCAAAACCAAACAAATGGGATACTTTTATGCGGGAGCAAAGAGTTTGGACTTAACGAGGTCCACATCGTCATCCATGATATAATTAAGTTTTTCGCTTCAGTGCCCGCCTAGGTCAAGAAACGAGTAGAAAATCCTATCCACATACAAGGGGCCGAGGGCTTCTGAGCCGTTACAGGACCTTATCTAAGGGAGCGGTCACAATATCTCCACCTCACACCAAAGCCAGTCCAATAAAATTGCCGTCTTTACTATTTTAATAATTAAAATTTCTAGCAAAGTCCACAGGGGATAGGGGTTGATAAGGGGTTTCTTCAACCCTCCTACCTCCTATTTCCGCTACTCACAGCAGAGCAGAGGAAAGAAGAAATAAAGAAGTTCCAGCAATGGCGGCCATGGGACTATCGATAGCGGCAGCGAAGCCCACAATTTCTTCCTGTAATTCACAAGCCACAGTAAAATACAGAGATTTTTCGCAAGGTACTGCCCCCTCCTTCTCTCTAAGACCCCAAATCAAAATCCCCACAATATCCTCTGGTACAGCATTTTCACACAATGCATTATACGCAAACAGCACCGGTTTTATCGGAGGAAGGAGGCGGCCGTCCCGGCTGACGGTGCGGGCTGCGCGAGGGAAGTTCGAGCGGAAGAAGCCCCATGTGAACATCGGCACCATCGGGCACGTCGACCACGGGAAGACCACGCTGACGGCGGCGCTTACGATGGCGCTCGCCTCCGAGGGCGGCAGCGCCCCCAAGAAATACGACGAGATCGACGCTGCCCCGGAGGAGCGCGCCCGTGGAATCACCATCAACACCGCCACCGTGGAGTACGAGACCGCGAACCGCCACTACGCCCACGTGGACTGCCCCGGCCACGCCGACTACGTCAAAAACATGATCACCGGTGCCGCACAGATGGACGGCGCCATCCTTGTCGTCTCCGGCGCAGACGGGCCCATGCCCCAGACGAAGGAGCACATCCTTCTCGCCAAGCAGGTCGGCGTCCCCAACATGGTGGTGTTCCTCAACAAGCAGGACCAGGTGGACGACGAGGAACTGCTCCAGCTGGTGGAGCTCGAGGTCAGGGAGCTCCTCACCTCCTACGAATTTCCCGGCGACGACGTGCCCATTGTCTCCGGGTCGGCACTCCTGGCGCTGGAAGCGCTCATGGCGAACCCCAACATCAAGCGCGGCGAGGACAGTTGGGTGGACAAGATATATGAACTCATGGACAAGGTGGACGAGTACATCCCAATCCCGCAGCGCCAGGTGGACCTGCCGTTTCTGCTGGCCGTTGAGGATGTGTTTTCTATTACTGGCCGTGGAACCGTGGCCACCGGGAGGGTGGAGCGGGGCACCGTCCGCGTCGGCGAGACGGTGGAGCTTGTGGGGTTGAAGGAGACGAGGGTTACCACCGTGACAGGGCTGGAGATGTTCCAGAAGCTTCTAGACGAGGCCCTCGCCGGAGACAACGTGGGGATGCTGCTCCGTGGGATGCAGAAGGCCGATATTCAGCGAGGGATGGTGCTCGCTAAGCCCGGGTCGATAACCCCTCACAGCAAGTTTGATGCGGTGGTTTATGTGCTCAAGAAGGAGGAGGGGGGGAGGCATTCGCCCTTCTTTGCGGGCTACCGGCCCCAATTCTACATGAGGACGACGGACGTGACCGGAAAGGTGACTGCCATCATGAACGACAAGGACGAGGAGTCGAAGATGGTGATGCCTGGCGACCGGGTGAAGATGGTGGTCGAGTTGATAGTGCCCATCGCCTGCGAGCAGGGGATGAGATTCGCCATCCGAGAGGGGGGCAAGACCGTCGGCGCCGGCGTAATTGGGAACATTTATGAATAGTTTTGATGAACCCAAAAAAGAAAAGAAAAAAAAAACCCTTTCCTTTCCTTCCTCTAGTTGAGAATTTTTTTTGTTTGTTCATCATGTTTTTATGTTAGGGTCAGGGTTCAGGGGTCTGCCACATCGAAATGTGTCCTTTTGTAGCGAAATTGGGGACTGCTGTGAAATGGTTGTTTTCAAGGTAAGAGCACAAAGGCCCAAGACAAATGCCTCTTTTCTATTCCAATTACATATGTTATCTTGGCCAAAATTAGTAGTGTCCTGAGTTAAATTTTGCTCATAACATGTAAATAAGTGAGCTCATGATTGCTTGTTAATTAAATTGCTCTTACATATCTTATTCTTGTATTCATTGAGAAGATTGATGGTTTAATTGTTAATGAAATTGCTCTTACATATCCTAATTCTTGCAGTCCTCAAGAAGAATAATGGTTTAATTTATTACTACATTATTAGTAACTGTATATAATTTTTTTTTGCTTGAGAAAGCAAAAGCTAAAAGAAATTGGATTAATGTCCACGGTTGACCAAAGTAGGTCAATGAGACTCGAGAAATTTTGATAATAACCGTTTGCTATTAATGTTAGCTTTATACTCAAAGTTTAAACAACATTTATGAATAGTTTTGATGAAGATGGAAACATATTCTTTCCTTCCCTTTTCCTAGTGGAAAATCATTTTCTGCACATTTTGTGGTTTGTGGGGTTTTTGGAGTAGGGTCTCAAGGGTCGGGGTTCAGGGTGGCAGGGGTCTGCCATATTGACATGTATCTGCACTTATGCAGCTTTTGCAACAAATTGGGGACTGCTGTGAAATGGTTGTTTTCAAGGTAAGAGCACAAAGGCCCAAACAAAAATGTCTCTATTATATGACATTTGCAAATTGTTCCAGCTTCATAATTGTGGGATATGTTCTCCAAGTTGTCTTAAATAGACATGGATAGATCAGTAGTGTTCTAACTGAACTTTTTCTATTTACATGTAATGAAGTGAGCTCACATGTTTGCTTGCTAATTGTAGTTAACTTTACTCTTTTTTTTTTTTCAAATCCTTTTTCCATCTTGGGTTATCCTGTGTAAATTAGACAATGGATTTCATTGCTTTCCCCAAACTCATTATTTTCAGATGGAGAAGATAGCGTAAATAATGACCTTTGTGACTAAGATTAAGATGAAATTCATCTTATGAGACCCTGGCCTATAGATAAAGTTATGCATGGCCTTTTTTGCACTCAACTAATAGGACTTCAACTGAATTGCTCTGACAAATCCTAATTATTTTCTTCATCAAGAAGGTTAGAGATTTCTTTGTATTCTAATTCGTTGGTAAGGGTAGGTAATTCGTTAGTGTTTGGGAAAGAAAAAGCAGAAAAAGATCATATTTTGAGAATAACCATTTGCTACTGATCTTAGCTTTATACTTCCATGTTTCAACATTACCATCATAATTGAACTTGGTCCTCCACCTCTTCACTCTAGAATGATTTTTTTTTATCATGCATTATGTGTGTCAGTCTTAGATGTTCAACTGATAGTATTCCTTCTGTTATATTTTTTGTACTGGAAAAGTACTCAAGTCCAATCTGAATATGCTTAAGGCCGTTGAAGCTAAGGGTTTATAAAGGGCAGACAAACATACATTTTGACTTGTTGTTGGAGCATCCCACAACCATTTTATTTAATTGCTATCTAATTTAATTTGGTGTTTTTTCCATAGATTTAGACCTAATGAATTGGTCCTGTTAAAGCAATTTGGTTCATCTTGAACTAGGAAGACTGCCTTTATTGCTTGACACTACTTCAAATGTCAATGCACTCCAGCAAGTGAATTTGTATCTTGGATGAGAGGAATTTTAGATCTTTGCAACATTGGATTGGGCTATTTGCTTGGTATTGCAATGTATGGCCAAGCATTTTTATTGTAATTCTCATTTATGATAGTATATTATTCTAAAGGGTTATGTATGGGACTAAAGTTGACAATTTTTTTAATCTGCTTGACATTTATGACATAACATACAATGCATCTGCTTGGTATTGCAATGTATGACCAAGCATTTTTATTGTAATTCTCATTTATGATAGTATATTACGCTAAAGGGTTATGTATGAGACTGAATTTGACAATTTTTTTTAATCGGCTTGACATTTATGACATAACATACAATGTTTTTACATATAATTAAGGATTAAAAATCATATCGAAAAAACCTGATAGGTTTAAGTGGTAGATGTGGTCATAGTAGCAATACTTGGACTTGGCAAAGATTCTGTGAGGCCATTTCTGACTCAGACTTGCCTACTCAACAAAACCTTAAAAAATAAATGATGCAATTTTCAACCCAATATATCACATTCAATTAGCTTTTAAATTATCTAAATTTAATGGTCTAAGCTACAGAGAATTAACAACAACTAA
This sequence comes from Wollemia nobilis, assembly GCA_028583015.1. NCBI lineage: Eukaryota > Viridiplantae > Streptophyta > Pinopsida > Araucariales > Araucariaceae > Wollemia > Wollemia nobilis. The sequence goes on from JAQPPZ010002678.1 coordinate 1,742,642, forward strand.
ATTAATGAATATTTTTGGTAGGAGTATGTTAAGAAGAGCCATAAAGGTATGCAATTCTTCATTATGAACAAATATGTTTGTTGAGCTGAAGTAACTTTTTTCATGTTTCTCTTTATGGTGGATATATACTTAATGGATTGTTGTCCTTTTTAAATTGGGCATAGTTGGGAAATGAAGGTTATATGTTGTACTTAATTTTACTTTTTTTGGAATGGGATACATAGGAAAACCATAAGGGAATTCTTGGGGTTTGGATCTGTGCTCTTAATCAATTGAAGGGGGCTGGGCTTCAATCTACCTTCCTTTGCATACATAGGAGTTGATGGGGTAAAATAGGAGTTGGGTTGGGGCTTCGTCTTTCTTGTTGTTCTAGCCATTATGAGGGTAGCAAGACATGTCTTGGTAGTTAGCACATGGATATCCATTGGTTGATCTTGAAAATTCATTCTAGTTCTTTGGTTTGCCCGCCTATCAATTTAAGCTTGGTTGGTTAATTTTTCATTGTTTGGACTATACATGAAACTGATTTATAGAAATGTGAATCTTTAATGGAAGCCACCTCTTAGTTTTGATCTACTATACCAACTTTAAAGGCCTTATAACCAGGGTGTGAGATTTTCCTTTCACCTTAGCCCTTACATGGGTAGGGACAGTTAGGTTTCAAACTTTCAATACTAGCTCCATAACTGAAAAAGGATAACTAATTTAATACACATCTATATGTGGTGAGAAAGTATTAACACCTAAATAATGCCCATGCCTCATATAGAGGAAGATAACAACTTAGCATATATTTGTATTTATTCTGCAAAAAATTATTTAAACAAACTGGTTTGACTTCTTTTCAGTTCTCACAATCAAAGACGAGCAACCAAAAATAAAATCATGTTTTTTGCCCCCATTCAACAATATTAACAGTGATCAAGTTTCTTTTGTCAGGACCCACAAGTCTTGGCAATTTGTCGGAATAACTCAGCCAGTCTTGCAAAATTACAAATATCTGCCTGTTGTGTCAGAAATACTCATCTAAGGGGACTCAGCCAGTTAAAAAAAGACTTGCATAAGGGGAATCTGCCAGTTAAAAAAAGACTTGCATAAGGGGAATCTGCCAGTTAAAAAAAAACTTGCAAAGTCTCGCTAATATGGATATGATATTTTTATCGAATTCTATTGAAGCCTGATAGATTGTACATTTTTGAGATTTAAGAACAACATTTTTGACCTATGTCAAGCCTTATCTTGGAAGGCTTCTAATTGTATACATGGATAATTATAATGATCTTCATCAAGGACTGAGGGGAATATATGCACACCTCTGAGTGGCATTGGAAATTTTGTGCATAAGGTATATGTAAAGTTTGTATTGATGATAACTTTTCCAAAGACAAACACTCGAAGCACATTCATTTAGCCCAAAATACTTAATTGAACTCAAGGAAATCAAGATACATCAAACAAGTAAATGCCTTCTAGGTCTCTGAATTGAAGATAATTGTGTGGCTCAGGGAGAGAACCAAGATTCCCCATGTGGCTCAATAAATAAATTCTTGTAATTCATGCCAGAGCTGATTTAGAAACCATTTTGAAAAAGATGCAGCTAGAGAAGACGTGTTTTTGAAAATACAGAATGGAATGTGAGTTACACGAGTCTTGTGAATCTAACATTAAGAGGTAATATTATATCTGCAGATATTGCCATTTTCCTTGATAGGGAATGAAAGCAACGTAATGGTACTTTAGTTGTATTGAAAGAGAGCGACATTTACTCCTTGTATGGCAAAAACAAAGGAACTTGAAATTTTTTTTGATATAAAGATGTTTCATGTTGCAAGTGAAAGAGACGCCACATTCATAGGGAATGCAAGCAATGTAATGGTACTTTAGTTCTATTGAAACAGATCAGCATTTATTCCTTGTATGGCAAAAGCAAAGGGACTTGCAAAATTTATTGATATAAAGATGTTTCATGTTGCAAGTGAAAGAGATGCCACATTCACATGTCATTGTGGGACATTTCTTTTGAATTTAAACACTTACATAAGTTTCAGCAGTAACTAAGGACCCTGAATCAGTGGCCAAACAAAGGTTTAATATAACACTGTGGATTATATGGTTAGATGCCATACGGCAACTGAGCAAGTAAGTTCACTGGAGACATCCATTTATGAAATTCACATGTTTTAATAGCAAATGCTCTACCATAGGAATATAGGTATAAATCTGAAGCCTATTCATACTTTTGGATTTGGATTTGAAGAATTTGAATAAGGAAACTCAAGCCTTCTTCGAGATGCTTGAGCAAATGCAATGAATTATAATTAAAAAGATATTGTTGTCCCCTAGAACAGTGGACAACCCAACCAATGCCATCCAAGGTCTAGAATATATAGTTGTGTCCTGATAAGTCATGAACTTACCAATGTATCTTGATATTATTATCTTAGGGGATACCTTGAAGACACCTCATATAGGAAACTAATAGCTATCCATCTAATGCATTTATTAGACACATAAAATGTTTGATAACCAAATAAACATTAATTTTGTCCACAAAATTTACTGCAAACACATCAGACCAAAAAGTGGTTATTAGCATTTGCCAAATTACATGCTATTGAAGATCCAGGACTGAAAGAGCTGCGCCTGTCAGTCTGAGCAGATTGTCCAGGGCACAAACCATCTAAAACCTTTTTAACAATTACAATATTTATTTATAAACATTATCACAATAGGTCAGTAGAACATCTGTTAACAAAACTAGCCAGCTTGATAGTCAATTGACAACAAACTTCAAATATCTTCACTTTCTCAATATGGCCCCTATTGACCAAAGACCTGATGAATTTTCTACACTCTTCTGGAACTATAAATTTTATTTCCAAAAAACTTAAGGTAGTTGTTACAACAACCTTATAAAAACAACCTGTGTGTGTCATTGTGGTAACTCCCCTGGATTGACGTTTGAGATTGACATTAGCTAGGCAGAACAAATTTCCTCAATATCTCATGCTCAGTAAATAAACTGACTAAAAATTTCCATTCAAGACAAGAATCTAACTGAGTACGGTATGTCACAAAATTATCTGACCATCAAGAACCTTCATCTAGTTTAACTTTTTCTGCATCTGCAAACTCAAAAATTGCCACAGCAATGACTTATGAAACTTGTTAAGCATGAACTTGACCATATTTTAAGGGTGCATTAGCCAACACATCTCTGACAATGGGCAAGATTTTACACAATGTGCTTTGGTCATTAGCATGAAACTTTTTTCTGCTCAAGCACTATGCTTAATTCCTTTCAAGATATCTAATCAATTTTCTTAAGACTGCCTTGTTCTTGGCTAGAATGTGCATGAGTCAGTTCTGTAGGTCCTTATGCATCTGTCAACATCCAAATTTTTACTTTTTGTTGACAGTTGCATCTATAGCTGTTGCCTTTCTTGTTGACTATCCAACTTCTAGCCAAAAGACAAATCATTTGCATGAGCTTGATTGCTTTTTTTTTTTGTTAATTATAGTGTTTGTATTTATAGCGGGTTTTAACAAGGATCCCAAAACCTGATTACATAAGAAATGGGCCTAGGGCATCAATCCCTTGAAACTGAACACCAAAACAGAAATCCCGCCTAGCGGTAACAGTAAGCATGAAACAATCCCTCTCAGCGGGAAACAAACAAATAAGAAAGAAAGTAGTTTTGGAGATCCCGCCCAGCGGGGAGTAGCCAAAAACCACCATCGAGAAGATCCCGCCCAGCAAGAAGCAAAGAAAAACCGTTACAATAAAATCCCGCCTCGCGGGAAGCAGTCAAAACCACCACAAACAATCCCGCCTAGCGGGAAGCAACAGGGAAATCCCGCCATCCGGGAAACCAGCAGAAAAGAAAGGATCCCGCCTCGCGGGAAAACCGGCGGATTTGGCGGATCCCGCCCTGTGGAGAAACCATCCCGCCCACCGGGAAAACATTTCGTTCAGCGAGAGCCATCCTGCAGGAAGCCGACAGCCAGCACAGAGAGGATCCAGCCCATCAAGAAGTGACCAGAGAGTTGCACCACAAGGAACCCGCCCTGGGAAAACAGAAGAGGATCCCAGAGGGACCAAGAATCCCGTCCAAGCACAGAGCCCGTCGAGGATTCACAAGAAAAGGGGGAAGCTGTCCAAACCCTAAACCGTCACCTCCACCGCACCGAGAAACGCAGGGGACCAGATCCATGCGAATAACCTGCAAAAAACCCCAGGGGGAAGCCTGAGGGAAAAAGGGAAGGGATCCCCAACCAAACAGGGATCCCTGGGAAGCACCAGTCTGAAAAAACAACCAAGGAAACCCTAGCCGGCCGGGAGGGGCGCAGATAGTGGAGAAGGATCTCCCCCCAGGAGATCATCTGCAAACAACCACTCCCCGGGAGGGATGACCTGGGTTGAGCCAGGGACTGGGCAGGAACCAGGAGCCATGGGAGGGGGAGCAGGGGAGGGACCAGAGCCCTCCCCTCTCTACTTTCCCTCCCCTCGAGCTTGATTGCTTTTTAAGATTCCTATCTATAATAGGTTAAAATGGCTGTCAAAGGAATTTTACTAATTGTTATGTGTATCTACAGAATAAATACCCATTTCAGTATAGATTGAAACAATTTTAATAGGTTGCAACAATTTAATCTATTGATAAACTGATTTTCACGTGACATTTGGTATCAAACAAGTACTAGAAGCTCACTTCATAGATGAAAAGCCTGCTAGGAGATATCCAAGTGTAAAGTGTATTATGTGGCACTGAAGCATCAATTTCTAAAGGTTCATGACAAATTTCAGATTTGTCCTGTACTTGTTTCTTTTTTGAACCAAAAGAATGCTAAGGATTTTGGTCTTCAGTTATAACTTCAGAGAACTATGGTAATCTATAGTCATATATTCGGAATTTAGTTTTCCATTATAAAATGACCTAGCTGATATTTGTTCATCTGTGTTCATTTAGCCAAGTAATTAGTGAAATTCAAGGTCCTACAGTCAAGTGGCATAAGAATTGTCTGGCATCCATTGGAAACATAATTGTCAAGCAAGTTCTGACTCCTGATAGGATATGTAGCCCGCATCTTAGAACATTGTTATTATATATTATATTGTAGTAACTTTCTTAGTGGCAATTGCAAATTTAAAAGATTTATTAAACTCAAGATGGGAAATTTCCTAGTAATAGGTGTCACAAGAGGCATGATAATTTATTGATAATTATTCTAAACATTAAATAATATTTCCTTGCAGTCTTCTAATGCTAGATTAAGGAATAAGTGAAATGGTTGAGCATCTAGGTGTGAACAATCACACTTGGTATTGAAAGTGAAGGTTTGGCTACTCACCAGTTTATAAAGCCTTGAGGTGTATGTGGATAGTAACAAGTGCCATCATTATGACATTTTCTTTTAGTTGTACCTGCTTCTTTAAGTATTAATCAAATTACATACTGTTATTAATACTAATTTCTCAACAAGTATTATTAAGTGCCTTCTTGTGGACAATCGGCTGAAACGTTCTACACCAATTTGAACATGAGATCCTCTTAACATTGACAAACAAATTCACAAATGGTTTTAAAAATGAACAAATCGGCAAATAGAAATGCTTACAAAACCCTACCAGAAATCCTGTCATACTCGTACTTAAAAATGTCCTCCTAACACCAATAGCTTACAAATATGTTGTTTAAGGCCTTAGTAAAGCCTTGCAGTGCAATTGTTGTAGAGCATTGTGGCAGCAAAACACATTCATACCTAGCAACTAGTCAAGGTCCACTACAATTAATTTGGAAGAAATGATTTGCTACGCTTCATGTGATTAAAAAGAATGATGCACATGGTGGAAAAAATTGTAAACATATTATTACAAATTCCTCCCAAAATTAATTGGCAAGAATGTGCATACATTGTTGAAACTGTACATGCTGTTTGCGCACTGCGTTATGTATATATAACAAGTACAAAAGAAGGTTCTAGAAAAAAAAGATTTGAAGAGAAGAATGATTTATAAGGAAGCTTCTCGAAGAAGAAAGACAAGGAAACATGTGACTAGAATAATTTATTGAACTATTTTTCATCATTTCCTCCCTGCTTAGAGGGCATTTGTTCCCAGTTTCTACTTTAAATGCTGAAAACTCTGCTCAAATATGGACTCAAACATCAGTTAACTTGAATTGGCAACAAGCATTTTCAACAAAGGACTAGTTAATTTGCACCCAGCAGTGTATGTGCAAACATTGAAGAGAGTAGCTTCATCTAAAAGAGGATGAAAACAGGAATAATGTCTTCCTGATGAGAGATAACAACCCTGTCCTCCAAATGCAGTGGCTCATAAAGCTTAAGTTGGCTCGCATTGATCAGATAATATATACTGAGTCAAGAAGGAAGACCTATCTTAAAAATGACATAAGGCCCACATCAAGTTGGTCTATTGAGATTTATATTTTTTAAAATCCAAATTTATCACCAAACAAAATTTGAATGAACTCAATATCGATCATGAAGCCCTTTGTACTTGGCTTGAGTCTTCAATCATGTATCATGAACTTGTGCATGGACTTCAGCCAAATGTTGAACAAATGAAGACTTATCTTGCTTCTTTTGTTGCCGAGAATCTCAGAGGGAGTAATGGTTTGTACCCATAGAAAACCTCAAACAAAAAATGTCTCATGGAGACATGGACGACTTTATCACCTCAATAGGTATTGAATATTTAAGACATTAATTGATAAAAGACTCTGATGGCATTAGCAACAATATAAAAGCGCTCATTGAATATTAGCATTTGACATCTCTGGACAATATAAACCATCAAAGACCAGGTAGCAGAGCCTATTTGAACGTTGCATGCAAAAAATACTTTATGCAAATATTAAGCAAAGCAGTTTATTTTAGTACAGCTTTTTATTGAAAATCGTCTTCTGTCAAATCCAACCATTTAAAATGTGAAGTGAGATCTTTAATTGTTTAAATATTGAGTTTATTAAACTTTAATAACTTCATTAAAGCTAATCTTCTTTGCAATTTACCCTTCCCTTAGGGATAATGTTTCTTGTTAATGCTAGCACAACAGTATTGGAAGACATGCCTAAAGATTAGAACAGCATAACTGCAAAACCTGATCCATTAATGACTGGTTAAATATTTTTCCGATAGTGAGGTTGATGTCAATTATGATATTGAGATAGAAACAGCAAGAATGTATTGTTTTGATGAAAACCGCTAGAGTACATATCATGAGAACGAAGGAATATGAGAGAAAAATGATCAAGGTTAAGAGTTTTTAAAGACCATTAGCCTGGTTAGGATCTTGTGCAGAGGACGATCTCCTGTTCTGGACTTTTTTTGTCTTTGTTATCTTACAAAATTGAAGTCATTTTGTATAGGATTAGTTAGGGACATATATTTTGTCAATTATAAATGAGTATTGTGTTATGGTGTCATTATATGTGAAATACAGTTGTATGGTTTTCAAAATTCAAACAAGCAAAGCAGGAAATTTAGATCTTTGTCATCATAGGCAGTCTTGGAAAAAATATGGAGGGAATAGTTTTGTTTAATCTATGTAAAAGTTGGTTGTACACCATGCAGTAGTCTTATCCAAGCACAGAGTTTTGTCAAATTCATGTTGTATAAAAGTTTTTTTTGGTGGTTTTTTTTTTTTCCAATTTTTACTATTTCATACCAAAATGCTTCTGGAAAATGCCAGAAGTAAAAGGTGCATTCAGTGAATGGTTAAGACATGTAAAAATGTAGATATTGAAAAATCTGGGAATTGTTGGAAGGGGAATAGATTGCGAAGGGTGTCTTAGGGGATCCACTGTGTCTTTCCTTTCCTCCCCTCAAGGATAGGGGTAGTTTGTTAGCTTAGAGTCTAAAGTTTGATGGATTGATTGAAGAACACCTATGTTTCTCCTAAGATACTTCTTTGACTAAGCTTAACCCTAATCTAGCCCTAATGCAACATACAAATGCAACAACAAGGCCTAAAACTAAAATGCTTTTGCTTTTTGATGATAAAGTAAATGACGATTTTTCTTTTGAAGGCAAGGGTGCAAGAAGAATGCAACAAACAAGTCCTAGATGTGGCTATGTCAATTTTGATTTGATGCTCAAGATTTGATTTAGTTGGTCCCCTAAATTATTAGAGACTAAACTAGTTCCTTCTTTTCCTATTTTATCAAATAAACAAAAACCATAAACTAATCTAACAAGCAACAGAGTTGAGTCCTAAATGCTTGAATGAAAAGGTATATGGAGCAGGAAAACCTGTTTTTGCCACAATGATAGAAGCACTGCCAGTCCTGCAGAAATGCTGATGGTGCTTTCGCCTGCTTGCAAAACAGACAGAAAAATAGTGGATTAGAAGCAAAGGGACCTGCTTGAGCTGAAGGAGAGTGTTAGACTTGGAGAGCAATCAGGCCCCTGTTTAGACAAATGTGAAAGGTCAGAGAAATGACAAGTGCATGTATTAAATGTCCAGTGGCAAAAGCGCCACAGGGTTAGTGATAGCACCATTGGCGCTATTGCTTGACTGACGATGCTTCCGCTCTCTATGTTTGTGTAAAAACCAGAGAGCAATAGTACCACTGAACTTGCAATCCGGCAGCACTTCGCTTCAAAAAGCAGCAGAGCAAGATTAAATGTGTGAATGAATGCTTTTATGATTACTATGAGGAAGAACTCTGACTTGGGGGTGTAGAGGCCTCGTCAAATGACAAAAAAACAAAGATTGCTAGCTTAAAGTAGAGACTAATGATGACAAGATAAAATGCTAAACTAGATACAAATGAGATATGCAAAGCTAACTAATATGCTACAAGATAAAAGCTTAGAGCTGCAAAGCAAAGAAAGTTGTCAAAAGCAAGGGGAAAGATCACAACCCAAGATGCTAAGGTTGTTTTCCCCTTGTTTGTGGAAGCTTGTTAAAAATCTTGCTAGTTTTCTTGTAGACACTCGAGAGCTTGAGCTCGGAGGCTTGAATGCTTGATGCTTGAGTGCTTGAAGGGTGCTTGGATGCTTGCAAAGAGAGCTTGAATGCTTGAGGGATGGCCTTACCAAGATTTTGGCATAACCTTGCCATGCATGGAGATGAATGCCTATGAATCTAGAGAGATCTTGGCAAAATTTTGTTGCTATGCAAGATATATCAAATGGTCACCCCAAGTGTTAGTTTTATAGGAAGCCATGGCTCCATGGGTGAAGGATTGCCTTATAGTTGATAGGCTTGGAGATGGTAAGAATCTGAAATGGGATCAAGATGTCATTAACGAAGGAAGATTGAAAATGACCAATCTTGAATTTGAGATTTTTGTTGGGAGTTGTGAATCAAATTTTTAGGGGTTTGATCCATTAATAGTGGGTGGCTTGAAAGGTATACCAACAATCACACTATTTGGTTCTGGTGCATGACAGTCAAAAGCGTTGGTGGCTCTTTCGAGGTGGTGCTTTTGCTAACATGACCGTTGAAGGTCAAAATTGGGCAGGAAAGGTCAAAAAGTCAAAATTGGCAAAATAGCTGCGCAGGATGTGGAATTGCTGGTGGCGCATTTGCTCATGCCGTGACGCTTTCACATTTGGAGCAATAAATGCTCCAAATTTGGGCACAAGGAAGATTTGATTCAATTTGGCTGATTTATGAAGGGATTGGTAAATTTGAAGATTAGCCATGCGCTCAAAATTAAGTGTCTATAGAAATAAAATGTTACAGGAATTAGCTGATTGATGAAGGGATTGGCAAACTTGAAGATTAACCATGTGCACAAAATTAAGTGTCTATAGGAATGAAATGTTATAGTGACAGAAAATGGTTGGAAACAAATTCTATTTACTGTTTGGTTCTGAATTCTGATGCCTTGGATTTTCTTATATTTCATACATTATAATCAGAATATCAATAACACTTAAAATATGCAACTCATTTTGGTTTTAGATTGCATTCATATTTAAAAAAAATGTATATAGTCATTTTTTAAATTTCTATATAGTCACACATTTTCATAATATGCTAAAAGCTGTGTTGGCTGAACTGTGAAGAATGTGGGGAAAACTGAAAGTAGGAAATCATATCCCAGTAACAAAATCGCCTTAATTTCGGGAACCTTTGGTTAATGAGTATGTTTAGGGTTACAAAACAGGAATGTAATATCTGAAAATGCAAACTTGAAAAATATGCACGTAACCTTGGCAGACAATTACCGTTGGATACTGTTGGATATGGTGGTATTAACTATTAACAATTACTTTTGATATCTCATAGAAAATGTAATGCATTATATTTGCTGCAAATAGTATGGGGCATGGATCTACAGGGTGCCTGAAGGATAGGAAAAGTAGTATAGACTCTATTTTATCTTTAATAACTTTATTGGAGTGTCCTGATTGTATGGATTATAGATATATGCAGCACTAACTACAGATTACTAATTTCTTTACTGTCTCTTGAAATTATTCTCCAAGTGAGTACGAAGGTTTTTACAGCATGAGTCTAGCACATCACGCGTGGTTTTATAGAGGGATCCTTTTCAGGCACGAAGGTGGCATGCTTGTCTCAAATGGGGACTTTATTTTGCAGTAGTGGTTATTTTATTATTTATAGCCTGGTCTCATTTTTATTTTTGCATTTGGAGGATTACATGTTGCTTGATGGATATTGTGCTGTAAAACATGATATTCTGATGTTATCCTTGACTATTTATCTCTATATGTATTTTTTGTTTTGGTAAATTACTTAAATGGACACTGACAATGACAGCTACTTATAAATTGTACTGTATAACAATTTCCTGAACAAGGAAAATGGGAGGACTCTAACCCAAGGTGACACTTTTGAAATAACTGCTCTAGTGTGTGAGGCTTGGGAAGATAACTAATCAAACAATATATTTTTACCTATTTTATGTGCTTCAAGAATGCTGATTAGGTGGCAAGTTCCAAGTTCTGTAAATAAAAAAAGACTTTGTTGAGGAAGAGTTTTACTCTCTCATACAAATCTTCTGCTGATAACTCATTATTGGCATAGAGATCCCAGAGACCAGCCATGATGCTCACATGAAGATTTTCTACTCATGTTTACTTGATTAGGATATGCATACGACAGACTGGGCAGACTCTCAGACAAAGTGCAGAGACCAATAAAATTTCATGGGACAGCACAGGAGGCATCCAGGATTTAGGAGGCCCTTAAGAAAACCAAAATGCCAAGTTAGATTGATTGAAATTATGGATCTCATAGTAGAGAGAATCAGATCGGAATTGGATTGGAAAAAGAATCGAGAAAAATCTGGTACCGGAAAAAATCAGCAAAGAAAAAACCTAAGAAAACGTAGATTTTCATTAAGTTTGTTTTTTTCCTTGTGTATCACAATAAATTAATATTATGCAAATCGAATATTAATAGTATAAGACTGTAAGCGATACAAGCTTTAACTACACATGGAAGTGGTAAACAATACAAGCTTAAAGTGGTTAAAGGTTTAAACTATGGTTAAAGGTTTAAACTGCACATGAAAGTGGTAAGTGATACAAGCTTAAAGGTTTAAAGTGAAAGTAATAAGTGATACAAGCTTAAAGCCCTAAAGGCTTAAACTACACATGAAAGTGACAATTATTGCTTATAATATAAAAGGTATAAATTATAAAATTTGTTATTAGCATGGCAAATTGTCAAATTCATTGCCTTAATGTCTTTGAATGCCTTTTGTACCTTATAGGAGAGTTATTATTTAGAAACTTGTTTGAAATTCCACTCATTTGCTTTAATGACCTTCTTGCATCATAGATGCTTTGCAATGTGGTGAAGTGTGTAACTCTAGCTTGCACTAGCTCCCTCCCACCAATAAATTGCCTCATGAGTTGGAAGACCCATATATGGTTGTACATGAATTTTGTGAGTCTTACAAAGTTACAAACAATTACTTAAAAAAAACTAAACTTTCAACCCTAGTTTAAAATTTAAAGTAGGGTTTAGGGTTTAAACTTTAAACATGATAGTAATAAATGCAATTTTGACAAAAACAAAGGCTTCATACATACAAGAGATAATTGTGGAAGAAGTAAAAGAAGTGTTTTTAATAAAACTCGAAGGGGGGAGAATTGATGAAGGACGTATTTTGCAAGATTGCCCAAATTGCCAAACTTGTTTCGGCCATATCTCACTCATTCGGACTTGGATTGAGCTGAAATTTTGAGGGTAGATGCCTGAAAAACCTTAGAACGTCTCCACCAATTTTCATATCATGTGGAGCAACCCTATGTCTGAACGAGATTTTTGGCAAGCGGTTATGCGGGGGTTTCATCTGGGTTGAGTGCAAGCAGCTCCAGAGGTTGGTTTTTAGGGCCTTCGAGCCCTAGAGGCCAATATTTTTGTGGTTTAGGCTCAATATTTTAGCAGGAAATGTTGCAGGGGATCCAAGATGGTTTAGAAATTTGTCTTTCAACAGATCATATTGTGAACTTGAGTGACAACGACTTCCAATTTGTTGCACAAAAGAAAAGTGAAAACCATACCTTTCCACGACGTCTAGGGCAAGGATTAAAGAGATCATGAAACAAGTTTCAAGCAGTTGATCAAAAAATGACTCATATCTCAAGTGAATCCGATGCTAAGGTGCACCCACAAAATAATTCTACTATGAAAACCCCTGTCAAGGGTAAGAATTTTGAAGACTCAGCGCCAAAAATGATTTTTAGGGATGCCATCCGTGGTGGACAGCGTCAGCCTAATGCTAATATCAATCTTAGAGCTTTTCATAAACCTCTAAGAATGCCTAAGATTGATCCCAAGAAAGTGGATGCAGATGTCTTAAAGCAACTGATGGAACTCCTATTGTTAAGCTTGATATGGGTAACATTCAGACTGACATTAAAGATTTGGAAAAAAAAGGACTAATTTGTCGGTTCGTGGGTTTTCGTCCGAGCCTATCGCTTTCAAAGTCTGGGCTACAAAAAGCTGGAAAACTAAAGGTGAGTTACAAATCTATATTTATCCAAATGGTTATTTTCTTGTTTTATTTGCTAATAATGAAGATAGAGAGAAAACTTTTCAAGGGGGTCCTTGGTTTTTTGGAAGGGCAGGGCTTTTCATGAAGCCCTGGCATACTAAATTTAAAGCCGAAGAAGAGATGCCTTCTATAGCTCCCGTGTGGGGTTAGACTCTTTGGCCTCCCTATTGAATTTTGGAATCCTACTATTTTTTCTTCAATTGGAAACTCTTTAGGAACTTTTATGATGACTGTTGATTGTACTCAAAATTTTGAACATATTATTTATGCTCGGATTTGTGTTTTAATGGATTTTGACAAACCCCTACCAAAAAAGATCACATTAAAATTCGAGGAAGACACTTGGGAGCAAGTAGTGGACTATGAGAACATTTCTTTTCGTTGTAGAATTTGCCATGAATATGGTCATTTGGGCAGTGGTTGCCCAAATAAAATTCCTGATCAAAAGAAAGAAGATATAAACTCAGCAGGTTTCCAAATGCCTAAGAAAAAGAACACTCTGAAAAAACCAGTTATGAAGGATCAATCAAAGTCATTGGTTAATATGTTTGAAATCCTTTCCACAAATGATGTCCCAAGTGAGTAAGAGGAAATAATAGAAACAAAAATCTTAGAAACACAATTTAAAGATGAAGGGAAGAACTCAGAGACAAACCAACAAATCAAAAGGTTTTCAACAGAAAAAAAGGGAGAAAATTTACACAAAAAAACAATCTTTTAAATGTCAAAACTTCAAATAATACAGGTCCCAATATAGACTCTGTTGAACCCTCTAGTAAAAATTTGGCTGTGTACGAGCATTCTTCAAGGTTAGAAGCCGTCTCAGATTCTATTGGAATAAGTCAAGAAACAAGGAAAAAAAACTGAAGATGAATTCTAATCAAAAAGCAGGTCGCAAGACCAATCAATATCATAAGGTAAAAGAAAGTGAAAAGCTTGTAGAGGAAGGTAAGATTAATGCCCTTCCCAACTTTTTTAGCCCTAGTATTAATGAAGATCATCACTTGGAATATTAGAGGACTCAAAGGGAGTCTTTCAAAACAAAATGAAATTAGAAGAATGATTCGAGATAAATCATCCACATCTTGTTTTCCTTCAAGAAACAAAGATGTCAATAAAGTAAATGGATTCAATTGCTGGTAAAATTTGGCCAGCTAGAAAAGTGGTTTCCCTTAGTTCCCAGGGGACTTCTGGTGGCATTGCTTGTCTTTGGAACCCAAAAGAGGTAGTTATTCACCATATGGTTGGCAGTTGGGGTCTGTTGGCTATACCTATTCAAAGTAGACATTCCAACCAAATTATGCTTTGCATTATTGTTTATGCTCCGACTGCTTTGGAGGAAAAAAGAAGACAGTGGAAGGATAAAACTCATATTATCTCTCATTTTCCTGAAGCTTGGATCTTGATCGGAGGAGATTTCAATACCATTCTCTCTCTGGATGAGAAAATGGGGGGAAATAAAAATTTGGACAAAAGCATTGACCTCATGAGCGAATATATTGCAAACCTCCATCTTGTGGACATCCAACCAGATAATGGCCTTATGACTTGGTCTAACGAAGGCAAGGCTTAGCTTGTATAATGGAGAGATTGGATAGATTTTTGCTCTCTGAAAATTTCTTAATCCATGGTCACATTCCTAAAGTGAAGACTTTTAACAATGCTGGTTCAGATCATTGGCCAGTCATGGTGGACATGTGGAAAACCAATGTGAGTTTCTCTCCTTTTCATTTTCAATTAATGTGGCTTAAAGACATTTCCTTTAGACCTCCTGTGCAACAATGGTGGAAGGAAGGTAAACCTAGGCATGGGACTAAGATGTTCTGTTTTGCCAAAAGACTGCAATACATTAAATCCAAAATCAAGACTTGGAACTGGAAAGAGTTTGGGGATGTTCATAAAAAAAACATGAAGTTATTGCTCATCTTGAAAATTTGAATAAGAAAATCCGTTTAGATGGCCTCACAGAGAAGAGAAGTTTAGATGAAATTAAACTCACAACTCAGTTAGAGGAATAGGAAAAAAGAGAAGAAATCTTATGGAAGCAAAAATCTAGAATTCAATGGCTCAAAGAAGGAGATCGAAACACAAATTTCTTCCACAAATCTCTTCTAGCTCGAAGATCTCACAACTTTATTTCTTCCCTGAAATCATATTCTAGAGATGTTTATACTTGGGATGGCATGAACTCTATTGTTGTTGATTACTTTTCCAATCTTTTTGTTGCTACTCCTCTTGACTCAGCTTCTCAACAAAATGTTCTTCAAGCAATCCCTTCTCTTATCACTTCTGAGGAAAACCCCATAACCTGATGGTTTTCCCAATGAGTTCTACCAAGAGTTCCGGGATATCCTTCATGTTGATTTATTAGAGGTGGTGGAAGAAGCCAGGAAAGCCAAAGAAATTTTGAAGGTTATCAATAAAACTTATATTACTCTTGTTCCAAAAGCTCAAGAGGTTGATCATATCTCAGCTTTTAGACCTATTGCTTTATGTAATGTTCTTCTCAAAATCATTACTAAAATCATGGCAGAAAGGTTGAAGCCTCTTTTGCAAAGATTATTTCCCCGGAGCAAGGGGGTTTATGTGGAAGGACGTCAAATAGTAGATGAGATAGTTCTTGCTCAGGAAGCCATTCCATGGATATGTAAAAATCTCCTTCCATGTTCATTCGGTTAGACTTATCCAAAGCTTATGACAGAGTGGATTGACACTTCCTTATCAAAGTTTTGAGGCAATTTGGTTTCTCTAAGGATTGGATGGATTGGATTATGGGATGTATCTCTTCAGTTTCCTACTTAGTTCTTATCAATGGCAGGCCTTCTCAGTCGTTCCCAGCTTCCAGAGGTATTAGGCAAGTTGACCCGCTATTCCCTTATTTATTCATCATTCTTGCTGAATGCTTGGGTAGGACTATAACCAAAAAGAAGGAAAACAAAACCCTTGAGGGAGTTACCATTGCTCATGGAGCTAGACCTATCTCTCATCTTCAATTTGTGGATGACTCTACTCTTTTAGGTAAAGCTATAGTTAAGGAAACTTCTAATATTAAGAAAATCATTAGTTGTTTTTCTAAGGCTATTGGGTAGTTGATCAATGAAGACAAATCTAAAGTTATTTTCTTTCACTGCTCTGCTAGATAGGAATCCATGGTCTTGGATAAATTAAGATATAATAAGACCTCCCTTCCAATCACTTATTTAGGTGTTCCCATAAATATTCAAAGGTAAAAGAATAAAGATAGGAATTGGTTGTTGGACAAAGTCAAGAAGAAAATTGAAAAGTGGACCAACAGGTGGCTTTCTTCTAAGGGTAGAATCACCTTGGTAAAATAAGTCCTTCAAGCTATTCCTATTTATGTATCTTCCGTGTTGAATATCCCAAAGGTTGTTCTTCGAGAACTGGATCAAATCAGTCATCGTTTCCTTTGGAGTGGTACTAAGGAGAAAAGAAAATGGGCCTTGGTGAAATGGGACACTTTGTCTTCCTAAGAATGAAGGGGGGTTAGGATTTCGGTCTTCTATTAATAACAACAAAGCTTTAGTTGCTAAATTATATTGGAGGATGTTGCATAACCCCAATGCTCTTTGGGCCAATAATCTTCGTGCTAAATATGTTGAAAACAAAAGTCCTGAAGACCTTGTTCGCTATCAACTTCCTATCAAAGGTTCTCCCATTTTAGCAGTTCTTAATACTGGTGAGGATTTGATAAAGAAAAATTTATTTTGGATCATTCTAATGGTCAACAGGCAAATTTTTGGACAGATTCTTGGGATGGTCACAAGCCTTTGATAACTCAGTTTCCCAATTGGAGGCCTTGGATGGAGGAGCTTCACCGAGTTAACTGGATAAAGGTGGATAATTATTGTCGGTACCATACTGGTAATTCAGAGGTTGGTAGATATTGGATCCCTATTGAGGACTGACCTATTCAAATCCTAGAAAGGCAAAGACAAGATATTCAAGGCATCCTTCATATGAGATCTCTCTCTTGGTCCCATGAAAAAGATTGTTTTGGATGGAACAACACTACTAAGGGTGAGTATTCAGTTGCTCAAGGTTATTTGACCTTATGCCATAATAATACCAACCATTCTTTTGACATCTTTTATCAATTGTGGGCTCAAAAGCTCTGGCCTAAGGTGAGGTTCTTTAATTGGCTTTTATTGCATCGTAGGGTGCTTACTAGTGAGCAACTTATGAAGCGTGGTTTTCATGGAACTTTTAGATGTGAAATGTGTGAAGAGAATGTAGAAACTCAACTATATTTTCATTGAGTGTACTTTAGCCTCTGAGCTATGAAGGAGAACGACCACTTTACTTGGCTTATAGTGGTCAAATTTCTTTACTTTTGAACAACTTTGGAGGGATTGGCCTAATCAAGAGGGTGTTGATCATTTTATTAGGTAGTTAGTTTGGATGGGTTCTACCGTTCTTCTTTGGAATATTTGGAATGAAAGGAATAGTCAAATTCTTAATCAAGATAGGAAGGATATTCACTATATTTGGCAAAAGACCATAGCCAACTTAGTTGAATCAGTCCATAAACTCCTTAATCACCCCCAAAACTTCCACCAACGATGGGATCAAGTGATGCAAAGATTGAAGATTAAATCTTCTAAGGGCAACCAACTTAAATGGAATGTGAGTATTAGTAAGATGGATAGGACAAGAAATTGGCAACCTCCTCCTAAGGATTTTGGAAAAGTCAATACTGATGGAGCCTCTAGAGAGAACCCTGGAAAAGCCAGTGTGGGAGGAATTGGTAGACTTTCGGATGGCTCCCTGGTTTTTACTTTTGTTGAGAATTTGGGTATTCTTTCCAATAACCTTGTTGAGGGGTATGGTATCCTCAAAGGCCTTCAAGAGGCTACTAAGGTTGGATGGGAAAAGGTGTTAGTTGAGTCTGACTCTCAACTTATGATTAATCTTTTGAAGACTCCTAAGAATCATAAGGTTGATTGGAGAATAAAAATAATTATTGAGAAGATTTAATTAATCCAGATGGGATTTTTGAAAGTTGAATACAATCATGTGGTCAGAGATCAAAACAAGAGTGCTAATGCTTTAGGTAATTGGGCTTTGGACAAAGGTGATCTTACTTGTTATGGCCACCTCACAAATTAGGGAAGCTCTTATTTCTATCATTTCTTTGAATGGCTCCAGTTATGAAGGTACCTAGTTTCTTCTTGCTTCTCTTTGGTTCATTCAAGTTATTTTAGTTCCCTAGCTCAAACTATTCTTTCTTTTGTTTCCTCTATTGATTCTTGCCTTAAAAGTCTTCTGGTCTAGATAGGTCTTTGTTATGTTCAATTTTTTTTTTCTTTTTTGTTTAGTTTTTTAAGGTGTGTGTTCTTTTGTTTTGTTTTGTTTTTGTGTTCTTTGTGTTGTTTTTTGTTGTTCTTGTGTTTTTGTTGTTTTTTTATGTTTTTTGTTATTGTTCTTGTGTTTTTGTCGTTCTTGTTCTTGTGTTTCTCTTTGTTTATGTTAATTCGTGTTTTTATGTGTGAGTGTTTTCTATTTTTTTGTTTTTGTTTATTGTCTTGTTGGTTGTTTTTTATTTTTATTTTTATTTAATTTTTTTAATTTTTTAGGTTTTGGTTGTGTTTATTTTTCATGTTTTTTTGGGTTATGTCTTTGTAGTGTTCTGTTGTTTTTTTCATGTTTGTGTTTTGTAATGTGGTTCTTGTGTTTTTTTATGCAGTTCGTGTTGTGGTTTCTTTTATATTTTTGTGTGTGTGTTTGGTTGTGCTTTTGTTTTTGACACACTCAAGGAGCATGTTTTTTATTTTATTTTATTATTTTTGTTGTTATTTATTTACTTATTTTTAAATTGGTTTTGTGTGTTTGTTTGCTCCTTGAGTATGTCAAAGGTGGTAGGCCAGGTCCGAGTCTTGGGTGTTTTTGACGGAATGGATACCCCTGCCTCCTTGGGTCTTACCCAAAAGTGGCATCCCTTTTAGGATGTTTTCCACATATAAAAAAAAAACTTTAAACATTGAAAGCTGGAAAAATGGGCATACATAGTTATCAAGCAATAATATTTTACTTAAAAGGAGAAAAAAGACAAGTGAAAGAAGAAAAAAAAAACTCAAACTTTGACTTAGTTTTTCAAACTTCTGCAACAATTGGGTGGCTGTTGCATTTGGTTTTAATCTTTAAAAATAAACAAAAACTTGCTTGCAATATAAAAAAAAAAGAGTTTACAAAAATTTTTCTTACCTCAGATGAATCCTTTGGGCGGTTGTTGGTGGCTTGATAGATTCCTTCAAATTGCAAAAAATTGGATGTGAGGATGTAATAGCATGTTTTGTTTGGTGTGGTAGCAAGTAGGTAGACCACTTTCTCTAGTTTAGAACAAGTAAAAATAAAGCAAAATGAAAAAAAAAAAAAATTATAGTGTTTTCTCTCCTTGGGCAGTTGCGGCCAATGTTTTCTTTGAAAATCTCGTTTTTTTGGGAAAAGGGGTAAAAATCGTTGATTTAAAAAAATTAATTTACATTGCTATTTGAATCAGAATTCTGGTTGAATCGTAAAAATTTGAATTGACTTACAATTTAATCGAGATTTTCGTAACTATGATAGAACTAATAGTATCCAAAACAATAACAAAATAAACTAGTACAATAAATCAATAGAAGAGATATGCCATTGATCCAATATTAATTTATGAACAATAACATATATAGTAAAGAGTATAAGGTTTAACCATAATTTGAGGTATAGTTACAAAAATCTCGATTAAATCGCGAGCCGATTTGATTTTTTTTTATTTAGCCAAAATTTTGATATGAATTGTAGTGGAAATTGTTTTTTTTTGAAAAATCGGTGATTTTTGCCGATTTTTTCCAAAACATTGAAAAAATAAGCCACAGTTGCACGGGTAGAGCAAATGGTATACATATAGATATATATATTTTCACTTCATTTTTATCTGTTTCAAACTGGAGAAAAGGGGTTTGTCTACCTGCTACCACATTAAACAAAACACATTAGTGCATCTTAAGAGCCAATTTTTTTTTTTTTTTCAGTTTGAAGGAATCTAGCAACCACCAACAACCGATCAAAGGATTCATTTGAGGTATGAAAAACTTTGGCAAACTACTTTTTTTTCCTTCTCTATTTCAAGCATGTTTTTTTTTCTCAAGATTAAACCCAAATGCTATAGCCACACAACTGTTGCATTTGAGTTAGAAATTTGAAAAACTTGGTCAAAGTTTGAGCTGCTTTTTCCTCTCTTTTAGCTGTCTTTTTTCTCCTTTTAAGTAAATATTGTTGCCTAATAACTATATATTTCATTTTTTTAGCTGTCTATATTTAAAGTTTAAACCCTAAACCCAAACCCTACTTTAAACTTTAAACCAGGGTTTAGGGTTTAGTTATTTTTTTTGGGTAAGTGATCATTTGCAACTTTGTAGTTATTTGTTTCCATGTGCATCTATAAAAAAAATGTCAAAAAGAGATCCAACATGGAAGTATGCAAAGGGGAAAAGAAAAGGGAAGTTTATTACAATTTTTGTGGGTCCCTTATTCATGGAGGCATATATTGTCTAAAATTCCATTTGGCAAGGATATCAGGGCAAAATATCAAGATATGCTCATAAGTGCCGAAAAAAGTTAAGAATGTTAGGAATGCTGTAGATGCCATCCTATCTGACAAAAAGGAGTAAAAATATATCAAACAAAGACAAAGCGAGGCCATGCCACCCCCTTAACGACCTCATTGTACCTGCAACACCTTCAATCAATTTTATTGCAAGAGTTTAAGTCCATCAGTTGCACACCCAAGTGGGATGGATGAGTCGCATTTTGCAGAACGTTTCATGCCAGGAGCACAACCTACACTTGAGGGTATGGCCATGTAGAACAAGGAGAGGAACGACCATTGCCACTTCTTGGTAACTTTTTTTACCTTTCCTTCAATGTGGCAAGGTCTCCATACTAGTGGCACAAGTTGTAGTGCAGGATTTAAGGTGCCAACTTATGATGACCTTAGGGGCCCTCTCTTTTAACAATTTGTGAACAAAATTTAGGTTGTGCTTGAAGACCAACGTAGAGTGTGGGGGAATAATGGTTGCAGTGTCATGTTTTATGGTTGGATCGATGGGAGGGGAAGAACCTTAATTAATATCTTGGTTGCTTCTATATGAGGAATTGTATTCTTCAAGTTAGTAGATGCATCAACACAAGTTAAGAGTGTTGAAATGCTTGCAGGGTTGTTGGGGGAGGTTGTGTTGGAGGTCGGGGAGGAGAATGTTGTCCAAGTCATCACGAATAATGCAACAACGTTTGTAGTAGTCGGTAAGATTTTGGAAGAGAAAATCTCCATTGTTTTTTGGACCCCATGTGCATCCCATTGTCTCGATTTGCTCCTCAAAGACATTGGGAAATTACGTTGGGTGTTAGAGGTTGTATAAAAGTCTAGGGCTATCACAAAATTCATCTACAACCATAATGGGTCCTCCAAATCATAAGGCTATTTACTAGTGGGAGGGACCTAGTGCGGACAAGAGTTACATGTTTTACCACAAAATTTGTGACATTGCATATCATCTATGATGTAAGAGGGTCATTGAAGCAGATGTTTATGAGCGATGAGTGGAATTTTGAACAAGATGCTAGATAATGACTCTCCAATGAGGGGTGGAAGGCATTCAAAGACATTGAGGCATTGTATTAGACAAATTGTTATGATTAATGACTCATTATGTACTTTGTACCTTTTATGTTATAAGCAATACAAGAAGTGTTTTGTCACTTTCATGTGTAGTTTAAACCTTTAAGGCTTTAAGCTTGTATCACTTATTGCTTTAATGTGTAGTTTAATCTTGTAACAATTACAATCCTACACTATTAATATTTGATTTGCATAACGTTAATTCATTGTGATATGAATACAATTTTTTTTTTCCATGAAAAATTGCATTTTCTTCGGATTTTTTGGTCGATATTTTTCCTGATTCTAGAATTTTCTTGGTTCCTTTTCTAGTCCGATTGCCATCTGATTTTGATTTTCTCTACTATGCAAGTTTCTCCTCCTTTCCCATATTCGAAAGAATGTGGACACTTTTGCTTCCCCATCATATTCGCAATGTTTGCCATTGGGGGTTGATTCTCTTCGCTTAATTCTTCCCCACTCGATGAGTGCTCATGTAGTATTTCTTCTCTTTGTGCCATTGTTCTGGGTACTTCTTCGCTTGGTGCTTTTGTTCTCGACACTTCTTCACTTGGTGCCTTTGTTCTTGGTATTTTTTACCTTGTACCTTTGTTCTTGCTATTTATTTGACTCTCAATGCTTCTCACGTTCTATGTTGTTGCTTGCAAATATTTTTTGACTGATTTTTGGTGCACCTTCACTTCGTGACCTCCTTTACGAATACACATTTCTTGGATCTTTTTTATTTTCCCAAGCACATACATGCAGTGGTTTTGGTGCCTTACTCCCATCCTGTCCTTTGCACCTCCTAACAAACTCATTCACACTTGTGTAGGTGTCTCCACCGAATTGTCATTTCCTTGTGCACCCTTCATGTTGGCGTTTTAACTTACACAAACGTCTTTTTCATTTGTTTGTTGCATCTCACTTCACACCCCGTCCTCTATTGTTAATAACATGTGCCACCTTGGACTTTCCTCTTCCTAAGAACTACACACATTCTACTTGTCAATAGTTTTATCCACTCCTTGTTGCTTAACAATTCTTGTGCTCCTCCTTACAAGGATCTGACTTCTTCTATGACCTTGTCTTCCACATCCTTGCGACAAGGAATATGTCATTCACCTCCTCACACGTGGTGTTCTTCAATTTGACCTAATTTTTGATTTGACAACAACATTGCCAAATGTAGCACGATGGTGAGATTCCCAACATTGGAGATAGAATGACAAGATTTAGAGGCCAACAAATCTGCAATCAACACACTTGAATAGTTTCAACATGATAATTTAGTAGATGACAATACATGAGATGACATGTCAAACTCAGTCTACAGTCAACATGATGCCATCCACATGATGACATGTCATTTATACAACAATCTTCTAGATGGTAAGCTCTTTAGACCTCAAGTCTCTAGATGACAATTGCACTCCACATGCTGATAATTTTGGTATGATGATTATGCTCAACTACTGTTGTCAGCAATGTCTGACTATGGTCCATAATTCCTGACTACAACTTTCAACTTGAAATAATAATATCTTGATAATGCACAAGTCTAACCATCTAGCATACAAGTATCAATACACAAATAGAGAAAAGATAGATTGTATTGATAATATGCCTATACGATAATTATAAATTATAACACTTGTATTATTTGCAACATTAGACACTTTTATGATGGCTTTTACATGACATTTTGCATTTCAATAGCATTTGATTAATCATTTATTTACATTACAATTTGACCAACACTTAGTGCATATTGCACTCAAAAACTTTTGTAGACAATGTTACTTCTATTTTTGCTATTTTTATCTAGAACTAGTGTCTATAGTCTTTTAATTCAAAAAGCAAGGTTGTCAATGGGACACTTTTAGATATGATCAATATGAATGCACGAGATGACACATATGAAGATGTTTTATGGTTTTTCTTTTTGAATGGCATTACCTTTAGTGCTACTCATAGTCCTTATTGCAAGGAGGTATTTTAAAAAGCCACAGTAGTTGGTCCTTCTTAGATTCCACCTAGGAGAGATAAAAATGAGGATCATATTGCTAGATAAATGTTACTCCAAATATTTATTTATGGAGAAGTTAAAGAACACGTGCCACTCATATTTATTATTGTCATGGATAGGTGGACTGATAATGCCCACATGTCACTCATAAATATTATTGTTACGTGTAGAGAAAGCTTGTACTTTATTAAAATTGTTGATTGTTGTGGAAAATGATAGGATTCAAATTTCCAAAATTATACTCTAAAGGTAGCTATAGAGGAGGTGGGGCCATTTAATATGGTTCCAAATGGTCATAAATACCCAATGTGTGTAGATCTATAGGGATGATGATTCAAAGCACCTACGGACACACCCGTGGATCCCATGTTGTGTTAATGTGTTGAACAACACATTAAAATATAGGGAAGATTAAGGGAGTGAAGTAGGTGGTGTCTAGTGCTAGAGATATGCATACATTTATTTGCAACCGTCATATCTCTTTAGCACTTTTCAAAATATTTTTGAGGAAGGAATTCCTCAAACCTATAGAGACTAGATATGCTAGCTACTTTATTTTGTTGGAGAGGATGGCTAAGGTGTAGAAGGCCCTACAATCTATGGTAGTGAGCAGCGAGTGGAATAGATGGGCATAGGCCAAAATAGATGAGTGAAGAAAGAGAAACAATTGATGCTAGTTGGTGATTGGTGGACTAATCTCAAGTACATAGTGTCCTTTATGCCACCTATTGGAGGTCATCAAATGTGTAAACTTAAACTCTCATAGCCTTGGAGGGATTTATAGGACTTTCAAAAACATACTTTATTGCATGAGAGAAGCCAATCGATAGAAGGATCCCACACTCTCTATGATGAGTACATTCAACCTATTGTTTAGAGGAGGTGGTATAGGATGAAGACTCCATTGCACATAATAACATATGCCATAAATCCCAAGTGGTATGCATCAAGGCCTAGGAGAGTAGTTCCTATTGTAGACAATGAGGTGAAGAAGGGTGTTTTTAAGGCAATTAAAAAGATGTACACCAAACATGAAGCACACATTATTTGAAAAGAGTGGGTTAGTTTTAAAAATATTTTAGGTAGTGTTAACACATGGGAGGCTAGAGAGGTTAGAATAACCCTTGCACAGAAGAACCCCATTGGATGATGGGATTCATATTAGGATCATCTCCATTTACATGAAGGTTTTCCAAGCATCTCCTTTCATAGGTTTTTAGCTCCCCTTTTGTTTAGAGGAATTGGTGAGCCTATAGTTTCATCCACTCTATCAAGAGGAATATGTTAACTCTAGACAAGTAGAGAATCTAGTTACAATGCATAGTGCCTTACATATTTAAGACCAAAATACACTTGAATATAGAGAGAATCTTGCAACACGATGGAATGCTGACCTTGAGGATGCAAGACAAATTGATGAGGGGGAGGAGGAAGGAGGATTTTTTGGGCCCTTTAGTTTAAATAACAATGATGATGAGGGTGTCTATGGAAATATCATACATGATATCGTAAATGAAGATATCGATGTTTAGACTCATTGACTCATTAGAAATTTTGTGTTTCATTGGTTAATGCTTCAAATTTAGTGTTACTCTTTTTGGGCCTTGGAATTTTGTTTATATAATTGGAACTTGAACTAATCAATGAATTCAGAATCCTCATTGCCTATGGTCTTCATTTTATTGTTTGATGGATGTTTGATGTTCATTATGTTATATCTATAAATTCTACTTAAAAAATCCAATTTTAGGCTTATATATTTGTGTGTGTATTTTTACTATATATTTATATATGCCATCCTTGACCTGTCCTGAGCCATCCTAGATTTTGGGTAAAATATCTATGGTCCTGGAGATGCATTCCAATGTCCTGCCATCTTGTACATGTCATGGAACATAGCAAAGCATGAACATGGTGGGTTTGGAAGACTAGATGATGATCTCCTGATCACAACAGTTCTGAATAAAATGCCTAGTTCATTTAAATATTTTATGGAAGTGTTGTATTTGCCTCATAATTTGATAGGGGCTTTGTTTATGGAATGTTATAATATCTAGTATAACATTATCAAAATCTTGCAAAGTGAAGAGTTTGTCAAGGAAAGAGGCTTGTAGTTACTTTTTTTGCAGTCATTTAGATAAATGAACAAGGAAACAAACATCAAGGGCAAGTTATTTCTATTTCGGTAGATTTCATCATAGGTTAAATAGATTTCCTCAAAGCAGAGACCAACTTGAAAAATTCAGGGATTATCCATTTTCTAATAGAGAAAGAGGTAGAATATAGGACATGGCCAACAAGATAAAGATAAGCATTCATCTGGACCAAGTAGTCGAGGTCAAGATCTGGAAGCAAACAGGATATAAAATTCTTTGGATGTCAAAAACATGGATACTATGCTTCTAAATATAACGTCTTTCAAAAAATTACAAAAAACACAATATGAATCGCATCATAAGGATGATAATGATGAAGAATCACCTAGTAGGCAGCTTAAACATAGGATCACAGTGAAAGAAAGGGTGAGAGTTTACCCCTTCCTTTCCTTTTCCATGATCTAATTTTTTAGTATGGTAATCAAACCCTTTTGGGACACCTTGAAGTTTAGACTCAACCTCGACAAGTTGTTCTTCCAAGCTAGTTTTGGAGTTAAGGTATTCACCTCTAAAGCATTGAATATCTTCCTTTATGGTGTTATTGTAATGGTGAAGGCTATCAAGGGTGCTTTATATTTTTTCAAACATTCAAGTGGCTTGATATACCTCTTTTGATGTCCACAAGTACCACCAATTATTTTGGGAAGTTTTGGACCTCTTGCATTACATTACTAAAAATAGACATGACTACATGAGTTACTATTTTTAGTAAGGAGTCCAAAAAAGTTCCTGGGTGCTATATATTAAAATTATTAGCTTGAAAAGATGGTCATAATGACCTATATATCCCAATATTGATTTTGGACACCCAATTTTTTTTATCTATTGTTTTGACGAGTCTATTGGTATGGTTGATTTTTGCTTTGGATGTGGGGTTCAAAAGTTGAGTACTGTACTAGCCAACTCTATCCTATCTATTTCTAACTATTAACCACTTTAGACACTATACTGACACATATACTATGACACTAACACTTCAATTTTATCACTGACAACCTTGTAATTACTAGCACTATCTATTATGTTTTGTCACTGACAACCCTGTAATGACTGTTATAAATAACTATTACTGTCACTGAAAATCTTGATTTTTCCATTTTATACTCTAGGGTTCCCTACTCTACTGAAAACCCTATAATTTATTGATTGTTATTAAATAAATACATGACTGTTATGAACAGTTAAACAGTACCTTGATTGTTTTTACATGTATTTTTTATGATAGGGAAGTCTCCTCCATATGCTCACTTTTGTGGGATGAATTTTTGGTTGCTAGTTATAGATTCAGTAGAATGGGAAGGCTTTGTTTTTTTTTGCTAAATTTTTGACAGAATCAAGGTATTCTAGGCAAAGGTGTATAATACGCATAGGCCCTTTGTTATACCATAGTGATGAACAATAGTGCTCGGACCAATATTTCATACCACTACTCAAGGAGGATTCCACACATACCCTTGAGCACACTATTTGCCTCTCTAAAAGTATGAGAGGGTAATATTTTAGGATGTTGTGTCCCGTGTACTATGGATAATACAAGGCCAAAAAATCTTCCTAGGGCTAAAGGTTTGTTTAATCCTAGATGGTCTCCCTAAATACTTGAAGATAAGTAGGAGCTTGATTCCATGTACGGGTGTTATCCGAGGCTCGGGTATTGGAGTGTGATTACCCCTCACTTCACTAAAAAAATTATGAGCTATTTAGCTTAGCCAATAACAACTCCTTTGCAATATTTTAAAACCCCCAACACAATGTTTCTAACCTACACAACTATTGTAGAAAAAGAAAGGATTGTATTTTTGTTGGTTTTTGCTATATTTTTTTCTTCTTTAAAAAATGGATAAATAGAAAATTAAAATACAAGAAATTATACCTAACATTCGGAACAGATGGGCAATAATTGTCATAGTCATAGCAAAAATTAGCCCTAAAAATTGCTCTAATACCACTTGTTAGGAACTTGCTGTTAAAAATAAACTCACTCACAAAATATATTGAAAATAAGGTAAGATTCATACAATAACAAAATATCACAATGCAAAAAGTAAATGCAGAATTAAACACTCTCACAATAGACACAAAATCATAGGCCTCTTCAAGGGGGCAACCTCCTTCAATATTTCTTTAATTTGCTAAAATACACTTTCATACATGGATTCATGTCTTTTAAAGAAAAACTTCATGCAACCCTAACCCTAAGCTCAAGAGTTGGTTTACATGCAAAATGCCACTCAAGCTAGAATCTTCTACCAAATATCAATTACATTCTTGATAATAGTTACAAGAAATGACCTCACTTGTATAAGCACCTTACTTGCCACATAAAATTACAAAGTATTACAAAATAACATTATAAAGGGGGTCCCTATGTTGGAAGTGGGTCATTACATAATCAAATGAGAATTACAAAAATAATGTTAGGATGAGGTCCCAACACTGTCCAAATTATTCAAGATATAAAAATAGGATCATCATTGCATTCTTACTTCTCATACTTGGATGGAGTGCTTCACAAAAAAGATTGCATTTATCTTCCTCAATATTCAACTATTAAGTCAAAGGTTCTCCAAGAATTGCATGCATCTCCTTTGGCAGGACACTTAGGATTCTTGAAAACATACCAACAAATGAAGCAATAATTTTCTTGAAAAGGATTAAAAATATATGTCAAGATGTTTATGGTCAAGTATGAGGTATGTCAACTATAACAAAGGGGAAATAATTAAATCTCTTGGATTGTTGCAACCCTTGCCTATCCCTAACCACCAATGGGAGCACATATCCATGGATTTCATTGAGGGTCTTCCCAAATCAAAGGGTAAAATAGTGATCTTTATGGTAGTAGATTGCCTTTCTAAGTATGCTCATTTCTATGCACTACAACATCCCTATTCGACAAGTAAGGTGGCCAAGGTATTTCTTGATTCTATTTTTAAGTTATATGGTATGCCCAAAACCATTATGAGTGACCATGACCCTATTTTCACTAGCAAATTTTGGAAGGAATTATTTCATCTTAGTGGTACCAAGTTGAGTATGTCTTCCTCATATCACCCATAGTCTGATGGTCAAATAGAGATCATTAATAAATGTTTGGGTACTAGCCTTCATTGTTTTGCTCAAGACAAGCAATATCATTGGATTCAATGGCTTTAATTAGCAGAATGGTGGTACAATACTTTCTACAAAATTTACCTTAAGATGTCTCAATTTGAAGCTTTGTATGGTCAAAAGCATCCATTAATCATAGACTATATTCTAGGATCTTCCAAAGTGACCCAGGTATATGATTTGTTACAAAGATGTCAAATTATGCTTCAACTTCTTAAAGATAATTAAATATAGGCCCAAATCCATATAAAGCAACAAAAAGATTCACATCATTATAAAAGACAATTCAATGTAGGAGACATGTTTTTTTGTGCCTACAACCTTATAAGAAATTGTCCTTGAAGACCAAGTCTAATCAAAAGTTAACTCCTTGATTTTATGAACCTTACAAGGTGGTTCGTCACATTGGTGAAGTGGCATATAAATTGGAGCTTCCACCCTCTTCTTGCATCCATCCAGTTTTTCATGTATCCTATCTCAAACAAGTTATTGGATAAAAGATGTAATCCTAGACAAAGTTACCATTACTCGATGAAGAAGGTTGAATAACTCTTCAGCCTGAATCAATATTGTAATCCAAAGTGTGTCATATTCAATCTCAACACATTCAAGAGTTTTTTATAAGTGATAGGACCTTCTAGAAGAAGATGCTACGCGGGAGCTTGAGAGTATTTTCAAATCTTTCTAGCTTTGAGTACAAAGCTTTATGAGGGAGGAAGCCATGTAATATTCCCAATATAGCCATGTTGGCTATCTTGGCTCTTTGATTTAGTTAGTCAACCCTTGATATTTAGTGTTAGGTTATTATTGATTTCATTTATAAATAGAAAGAATATTTTATTAGTTTAATTCAATGAAGAATTAGGATTTAATTTGTGTATTCTATGCATGATACTTTGCCCTCTCAAAGTGGCTATGATACATTACCCTCTTCTAGTGGTTATAGATTTTTTGTGGCATTGATTTGATCGAAATTACTATTTGCTTGTTGTTTGGATTGGATTTGATATTTGCATATTATTCATGGTATTTAAATCAAAATTATTATTGTTTGCATGTTGTTAATAATAATTCAATATTGAAGTGTTGTTGAGAATATTAAATATAGATTGTTAAAGACAATAAAGATAAAAGTGGATTTGACATGGAATTTCACATAGAATTCCAACATCTTTTTAATATAAATAGGAAGTAACAATTTAATTGGTATATTAGCAATAAATATGCCATGGATCTTTACTTGGTATTCCTATGAGACATGGAACTATTCAACTGGTCATAAGTGACTTTAATTTTCTGAGCTTGAAGCTTTCTGGTGACTTTTTGTAATGAATTGATGGATAGTATTTTGGAGGCCATATCTTACTCATATGAAAGTTTTTGAAGTTTTTTTTTTTTTATAAATTGCATGATTTGTCAAGCTCTATGTAGTGGTGGTGTTTGTTTTATTCTAGTTTGTCTATAGAATTATAAAATTTTGTAGGATCTTCAAGGACCATATGCCACAATTGTCTATGATTAATAGGAAAATTTATTCCTTGATTAAGAAACCTATTTGTTTCTTTTACAAGAAAGAAGTTCATAAGGCTATTTGTTATCAACTTTAAATAAAAAATCTTGGCAATCTAGCCAAAGGATGGAGGTATTGCCTCTATATTTTCTACATAGGGAGATGATGAGCATGAGCATGAGACCTTACAAATTCATGTTGTTCATTTGATCTATTGCACCTCCACATCTCTAGAGGAATGAATCATAAATTTAGTAGAAATATGGCATATGATGAAGTATCACTCATATGTACTAAGGGCTATGATATTGTATGGATTATTAGCATGGGCTACAAATAAACCAAGGTCTATTATTAGGATATTAAATCATAATAAGGAGTTGATTAGGATTAGGGTTATACCCTCTCCGAAATAGAATTAGATGATGATTATATAAAGGGGGACTTCGTGTAGATCCCTTTAAGTACTACAAAAATGAATGACCACAAGCTAAATTTTTATTAGTATTAGAGTTATGGTAATTTAAAGTTGGACTATCAAAGTTATTTTTGACTAAGGAAAAATTCATTAGACAAGGGAAAATTTATCTCTTAGTTAAATAAGCAAATTAATTAATTTTTTTCAATTGGTTATATGGGATTGACCACCCATATCATATCATCACCATATAGTGGTATTATAACAAAGCTTGGATACTATCCATCTATCACTTGGCAAGATTTGAACCTTGGTCTCCTCTTTTAAATATTGAGGAATCTAACCAGTTGAGCTAATGCTACTTGATAGCAAAATAATTCTTATTTGTTCTATTTTGAAGGGAAATTTTAAATTTATTTGTTAATATGATATTTTGGGTTGGATCTACTAAGACTTTTTATGATGTATATTTTATTGAAACCTTAGTGTCAAAAAAACCTAGTTTTCATTATGGATTTTCTAGAAAGCTCATGTTATTGGAAAATATTTCTAGAAAGGATGATATTGATGCTAGAGAAGGGTGGAGAAACTTCAAAAAGAAACATGGAAAAGATAAAATGCAAGATTATTTTGTTTGGTATCTTTTTAATAATTATGAAAGATGTAGTTGTTATAGTACTCCAAGTAAAGTCTCTTTAGAAGAAATGAGAGGAAGGAAAAAATAAATATGAAAAGGAGGAAGAAAAAGTATTGTGAATATTACATCATGTTGACATATTCACTTATGGTTATGAAGGTTACAAGAAGTTGAAAAGTAGTTGGTAACTCCTGACCTTGCACCTTCTTGATTACACATATATACATACTTATATCACATAAACACAAACATGGATTACAGTTCTCAAATCTATTCTACATTTCTAATATTTGGGGTTAGAGCAAGCTAATATCAAAATAAAGTTTTCTATCATGACCCTCCCTGGTAGGACTTATGGCATATAAAAACTATGTGATGATAAATAGTAATTTGATACTTAGTTTTGTTGCAAATGAATGACTATATAATGCTTAGATTGATTTATCTTTGAAGAACATGGTACTATTGACAGATTATCAATGTGCAAGATTAGGTACGCTCATAGGTGGAAGAAATAGAATCATTTACCAGAAACAGGGTACTTGAAGTTGTAGAAGTGATGATTAAGGTAACTCAAGGGTAACATGGATGACTACCTTCATATAGACATGCATTATCAGTTTAAGGGATAATCGTCAATAGCTAGCCACCTAGAGCCTCAATTGATAGCCTAGTAGCTATCGTAAATTCTTCGACTGAGATGGGTGACGAGATTGATGGAAAGACTCCCTCTTTGTTTGCTACATTTGATTGGTTATATTTTACTTCATCACTCAACAACATCTTGGTTTTGGAATGTGTGCATAAATTTGGTTGCCTTTGAATTCCCTAAATTGTTGTTAGTATAGCATTTTTCTAGTTATGGTGAAAGAACTTGTATGTTGATGAAAAAAATCTATATTAAATAATAATGGAGCTTTATTTAAATAGATAGTAAAATATATATTAAATAATAATGGATCTTTATTTAAATAGATAGTAAAATCTATATTAAATAATAATGGAGCTTTATTTAAATAGATAGTAAAATCTATATTAAATAATAATGGAGCTTTATTTAAATAGATAGTAAAATCTATATTAAATAATAATGGAGCTTTATTTAAATAGATAGTAAAATATATATTAAATAATAATAGGGATTTATTTAAATAGATAGTAAAATCTGTATTAAATAATAATGGAGCTTTATTTAAATAGATAGTAAAATCTATATTAAATAATAATGGAGCTTTATTTAAATAGATAGTAAAATCTATTTTAAATAATAGTAGAGCTTTACTTAAAATGGATAATAAGGTCTTGACTTAAGAATTTTATAAGATCTTAATTTAAACAATAGTTGAATATTGTTTAAATTTGTATTAAGACTTTATTCAATTAATAATAAAAGAATATTATTAACATAAAATATTGATTTAAATAAAAATGGAATTTTATTTAAATTAATAATAAAATATTAATTTGAATGATAATAGAAGTTTTTCATTTAATTGAATAAAAAGATCT
Organism: Wollemia nobilis; assembly: GCA_028583015.1. Taxonomy (NCBI): domain Eukaryota; kingdom Viridiplantae; phylum Streptophyta; class Pinopsida; order Araucariales; family Araucariaceae; genus Wollemia; species Wollemia nobilis. The sequence continues at coordinate 1,775,675 of JAQPPZ010002678.1, forward strand.
ATAAAATCTAGTGAGGGGACATGCAAGCTCATCCGTTGGTAGAGAAGAAGTTTTTTGCCGACTAGATGAGAAGAATCTCATTTATAGTAGACTTCGAAAAGAGAAAATAATATTTTAAAAAAAGGAAACATCTCCTCTACCATCATTGTGATGGGAAAGAAGTAATGATAGGCTGGTAGAATTGATGGCAAGATGAGATGACAAGTGTGAAAGCTTTCTAGATAGATGTTGTCTTTGTTTATATCAATTGGGTTGCTGTCTACTCCTTGTTGGTTTTAGATGTTGCCTTGGCCCCTTGTTTTGGCATGTAAAACTATCTTTCCTACGTTCAAGTTTCCAAACCTATTGGGATGTTTGAAGTCCTTTATCTCTATCCAAAGAGATGCTTTAGTTGTGCTAGGTTTTTGTGATTTATGACTTATCCATGTTGGTGTGTTGCCAGTACAAGCGTAGTTGGAATGCTTCACCCTATGGATGTGATGTGGGGGCTAGCCCTGGCTTAAAATTGCTAGTGCTTTCTTATTGGGCTTCATTATCTACACGAAATCTTAGGTTACCTCTCCTCCATTTGTTAAACTAGTCGGTTGACATTTGATCTTGGTAGGGTGAGAACGCCAAGCGGGTTCATTGTCTCACATCATCCGTCTCTAGTGTAAGGTTGTAGAGGGCAGTTTATTAGGATTTAACCACTCGATTTCCTCCTCCATATTGGTTGACGTGTCTGCATTTTTGACCATATGTTCAAGAGTGGACAAGTCATTTAAAACTCTACTCCTTGTTGGGTTACACCCATAGTGGTGCTAGTATAGATCGTCATAGCGATGGGACCCACTGTTGGAAAATTCCCAGATGTACTTTAGGAAGCTCCTACACCTTGAGTCTCGGCCATCCGTAGCTAGCTGCATGTTGAGTATTGTTGAGAGCTTCTCTAAAGTTTTATAAGCTTCTTTTTATTTAAAAAGCATTGTAAGAAATTATTATATATTTATTTTGTTAAACGAGTCCCTAGTTCGAGAAAGAGAGAACATGTGGTGTTTCATAGCTATGAAGGAATATTTATGGTTTAAAATAAGTTCTTTTGGTTGCTTGACTCTTTAAGTTGATTAATCATTTAATTGAATATTTAATCTAAAGAAGTTATAGTGCTTCGATTAAATATACGTTTTATTGATTTTTTGACTTAATTAAGTAATGAGACTTGATTAATTTAATATATGTATTATAGTTATTTGGGTTAATTAAAGTAATAGGAATTTGATTAATGTGAATAAAGGAATGATAGTTTATTTTGTTAATTAAAGGTATGGGACTTTGATTAATGTAAATAAAGGAATGATAGGTTATTTGGTTAATTAAAGGAATGGGACTTTGATTAATGTAAATAAAGAAATTATAGTTTATTTTGTTAATTAAAGGAATGGGACTTTGATTAATGTAAATAAAGGAATTATAGTTTATTTTATTAATTAAAGGAATGGGACTTTGATTAATGTAAATAAAGGAATTATAGTTTATTTTATTAATTAAAGGTATGGGACTTTGATTAATGTAAATAAAGGAATTATAGTTTATTTTATTAATTAAAGGTATGGGACTTTGATTAATGTAAATAAAGGAAAATAGTTTATTTGGTTAATTAAAGGTATGGGACTTTGATTAATTCAAATAGAAGGAATATAGATTATTTGCTTAATTAAGGAATGAGACCTTAGTTATTTGAAATAATGGTTTTGAAATGATTTGATTAAAGTAAGACTTGTGATCTAGTTGTATCTGTTGAAATGACTCTCTTTGAGTAAATGAGAGGTGAGAATAAAAATGAGGAGATTCTTATGATATCAACTAGACAGTAGATGGATGAATACTTTAATTAAATTTGTATAGTTGCAATTTGGTAAAGTAAATAGTAAATGCACTAGTTTCATGTTACTAGTAGATGCATTTAGAGGCATGTCTTTCATAGAACCATGAGTTGCCCTGATCCCCTACTATCCTCAAATGAACGATGGAAAGACAAGGAGGACCAAAGAGGTAGTTGGAACCAATGCATCAGTTTGATTTACAATTACAATAATTTACTTATGCTCAAATAGACTAGAATTGTAGGGAGATATCCCTAGATGAATATGATGTATTACTTTATTCTTTAAAAGTATGGAGGTTTTACCATACTTGGATATATGTAATAATTTATTGAATGAATGGGAAATGTATCTTTAATTTATTATTATGATTTATCTATGCTTTGTTATCTAGATTTCTCTTTTATTTAATGGTTACCTTCATTTAAATGTTGTTTCCTTTCTAAGTACTTCTTGTATGCTTTATGGATTTTGTTCTTTGATTGATTAAGTAGATAGATTAGCTTTTCTGCTATACATAAAGTAACCTAAGTAAAATGAACTTATAGGTGAAATGACCTAAGAGATTAAAACCTTAAGTGAACTTGGAGAGACACGAAAGGGTTAACCCTAAAGCACTTGGGGAAACTATCAAAATTATCAATTGATTTAGATCATTAAGATGATAGTGGAGATATGAATGATCTTAATTCCATACATAGATACATACATTGAGTATGGTATGGTGATGGGTGTATACCTTCGACTATACTGAAGGTGATAAGTTTAGCTCATCAAGAATGATGAGATGGATAAGCTTATTTGTGGTAACACATAGTATGCCTACACAGATGGACTTGTGTAGGGTATTGAGTGAGATGTAACTCAATGGGAAAGTTGGGAAACTTAGTAAACTTAAAACAATAGATAAACCAAATATTGGTTAGGGGTTTATGAATCCCTCTTCGTAGTTTAAAAAAAATATTTTCTTGTGTTTTCTTGTAGCTAGTTTTTGGGGTCATTACATTTGGTATCAGAGCTCTAGGTACGAGGGTATAGAGCTTCTTAATGTGTTTTAGGGATTTGGATGTCTTTCTATGAAGGCTTGCTTAAGTTTTAAGCTAAAGTTAAGAAGACCTAGAATCCCCTACTTGCTAGAATCTAATGGGGATTAACCCCAAGGGTGATTGGAATGTTATGATACCTTACTTATAGTAAGTATGGACTTTGGCATTGAAGTTACATCATAACCTTGGAACACTACCCTAATTAGATTATTGATGTTTTTAGCAAGAGAACTTTGCATTATGGCTTGTGTTAGTAGTTCAGTTCAAAGGTGGAACTGTAACCTAACCTTCTCTTATTGGTTGTCATCAGGATAAATGGCACCTAAGGCTAGAAAAGAGAGGCCTATACCTTCAACTAGGTAGACTCGATAGAGTAATGTCGAAGAAGGGATTCGGGATGAGGATCCCAAAAATTCCAATAGAGAGGTAGAAAACCTCACTACTATGGTTGCTACCATGCAGGATCAGATGAAACAAATGTTGGAAACCATTGTAAATCAAAATTTGCAAGCTAGAGGTTCAGAGGTTAGCCAAGCCGATGGACTAACTACAGAATAGTTGGAAGCTAGAGCTCTTTTGGAAAAAGAACTAGCTAAGGATCTAAAAAATATTTGCATCAATAAGTTCGATGGAGAAGGGGATGGGGATGCAACTAAAGCTTAGTTAAGGGAATTAGAAGTTTATTTTATAGTGAAGGGCTATTCCCTAGGAACCCAAATAGTTTGGGCCACAATCTACCTAGAAGGGGTTGCTTTAGATTGGTGGGAAACTTACTATGAGAAGAATAAGATTGAACCTATTGATATTAAATGGAAATATTTTGTTGTAATATTCAAAAAGAGGTTCCTCATAGAACACTTTTATGCATTAAATTTTGAGGAGTTTTCCAACCTTCGACAAGGAACCAAAACTATGGAGATATATTACAAAAATTTGGTATGATTACTAAAGTATGTACCCACTTATGATGAGAAGATGAGGGTTCATAAGTTCATTCTTAGGTTAGAATCAAGAGTGAGACATGATGTAAACATGAATGAACCCAAGTCACTATAGAAGGTGTATGACCTAGAAAAGAAGGTAGAGTCTCACTTACAATTCAACTATTCCATCCTATCTGAGCAAGATCAGCAAGCACTTAGGAAGAGGAATAGTCAAGGATTCTTGAAATGGGAAGAGGAACAAGATCAAAAGGTCAAGAACCCTCAAAATTTGAGAAGAGAAATGATGGGAAATAGAGAAGGTTCAAGAAGAACTTCCAAAATAAAACCAACAACAATCCCAACAATGCAAAACCTCAACCTTAGAAACCATAAACTTCAGCCCCAACAAGTAAGGTAGGGGAACAAAAACCTAAAAAGTGGTAGGGACCCAAGGATGGGTGTTATAATTATAGAGGCCCTCACTATGCTAGTCAGTGTCCACATCAACCAAGGTCGAGTACATCTAGTGCCAAGGGAAAGGAACCCATGCACCAGATTTATGTTGCAACCAAGAATCAAAAGTTAGAGGGGCAAGCCATCCCAATGCTTATAAAAGGTAAGATTTTTAATAAAGAAGTAAATATTTTAATTGATAGTGGGGCCACAGATAGTTTTATTTCTTCTAGTTTAGCAAGGGATATGCTAGAAAGGCTAGGATATTTAGCCCAAGGATGGAAGGTCGAGTATGGTTTTAGGTAAACCTACTCAATAAACCAATGTTTTCCAATGGTAGAGATTACTCTAACTAGTGGTACCACTGAAGGTTATTTGTATGTAGCTCCACTTCATGCTTTTGATGTGATCCTAGGGATGGATTGGTTATAGGCCCATAAAGCCTTGATCAATTTCCAAGATAGATGGATCGAGTATTCAAAAAAGGTAAGGAAAGACTAAGAATTCATAGTAAGCAAGGGGTATTCAAACCCTAGATGTTGTCAGCTATGCAATTGAAGAAAGCCCTCAAGAAGGGAGGGATAGTCTATGTCATAAAACTCAATGAAGTTGGAGAAGATCAAAAGAGAGAAGTGTTGGAGAAACACCCAATTTTGTAGGACTTTAAGGATGTGTTCCTTGAGGATTTACCTAGACTTCCTCCTATGTGAGAATTTGATTTTACTATTGAACTTATGCCAAGAGCGAAACCTATCCATAGATCTCCATATAGGATGAATCCTATTGAGATGCAGGAATTAAAGGTGCAACTACAAGGGCTATTAGAAAAGGGATTGATAAAACCAAGTGTGTCACCATGGGGTGCACCAATTTTATTTGTTAAAAAGAAGGATGGTTCATTAAGATTATGTATTGATTACAGGATGCTTAATAAGGCTACAATCAAGAACTGATATCCTTTACCTAGAATCAAATATTTGTTTGACCAATTGAGAGATGCCATAATATTCACAAATATTGATTTAAAATTAAGGTATCATCAATTAAGAATACGTGAGGAGGACACTCACAAAATGATATTCAAAACTAGGTATGGGCATTATGAGTTTATAGTCCTACCCTTTGGACTAACTAACACCCCAATTGCATTCATGAATCTAATGAATAGTGTGTTCAGGAGGTATCTAGATCAGTTTGTCCTCATATTTTTAGATGATATCTTAATATACTCTCGAGACAAGGAGGAGCATGATAAACATCTCAAGATCATGTTAGAGTTGCTAAGGGAGAACCAACTCTATGGAAATCTAGCAAAAAGTGATTTCTATGTCTTAGAGGTACGATATCTTGGGCATATTATATCAGTAGAAGGAATTGTTATAGATCCAGAGAAAATTGAAGCCATTCTAAATTGGCCACCCCCTACCAATGTGATAGAAGTACGAAGCTTCATGGGGATGATGGGCTACTATAGACGTTATATAAAGGATTACTCTAAGATTGTAATAACAATAACTAACCTTCAAAAAAAGGGAAAGGAATTCAAGTGGTCAAAAAAGTGTGAAGCTACCTTTGCATTGCTAAAACATAAACTCACTACAACACCAATATTGAAAATTCTAGACCCTCAAGGGAACTTTTTAGTATGCATGGATGCATCACTAGAAGGGTTAGGAGGAGTACTCTCTCAAGATGAGTCAGTAGTAGCATACACTTCAAGGAAGCTTAAGAAGCATGAAATTAATTATGCTACACATGATTTAGAGCTAGTTGCAGTAGTGCATGCTCTAAAAGTCTAGCACCACTACTTGGTAGGAAGGCCCTTTGAGTTGAAAACTGACCATCAAAGTCTGAGGTATATATTCACCCAACCTATACTCAATGCGAGATAGAGAATATGGGTCGAGTTTCTCGTTGAATATGACTTTGAGATTGAGTATATAAAGGGGAAAGAGAATAAGGTTGTTGATGCCTTAAGTAGAAGGAAGCACATAGCAACCATAACCAGAAGTCACATGGATCTAATGGATCAAGTGAGGGAAGAGCAATCTCAAGATGAGTATTGCAAGGAAATTTGATCTAAGTTGAGTAGAGACCCTGAGGGTAATAAGGAATTTAGCATGAATGATGACCTTTTGTGCTACAAAGGTAGAATCATCATACCAAAAATGGGTGATTTAAGGAAGTTAATAATGCAAGAAGCCCATAGATCCCCTTATTCTACTCACCCTGGAGGGGCCAAAATGAGGGAAAACATGAAAAGAACCTTCTTCTAGACAGGGATGAAGAAGGATATCACCGATTTTATTGCTCGATGCCTCGAATGTCAGAAGGTTAAGGTTGAACGTAGGCATCCTATAGGACAATTGTATCCACATGATGTACCTACACAGAAATGGTAGGTTATATCTATGGATTTTATAGTAGGTTTACCCAAGACCAGGTATCAACATGATGCAATCCTTGTAATAGTCGATAGATTGACTAAGGTTGCACATTTCATACCAGGGAACATCAAGGATGATGCTCAGGTAGTGGCTAATAGATTTGCCAAAGAGGTATTCTGATTGCATGGGTTTCTTAAAATAATCATTTTAGATAGGGATTCTAGATTCACTTCTAAATTTTAGAAAGCTCTACATCGTGCAGTAGGCATGAAATTGAATATGAGCTCGACATACCACCCTGAGATAGATGGTCAAACAAAAAGGGTAAACCAAGTACTAGAGGACATGCTTCGCATGTACTACATGGATCAAAAGTCTCATTGGGAAGACTATCTACACCTTGTAGAGTTTACCTACAATAATGGACATCATTCCTCTCTAGGAATGGCTCCTTTTGATGCCTTGTATGGATGAAAGTGTAGAACACCATTATCTTGGGATAACCTAGAAGATCGAGTTGTGATTGGGCTAGATATGGTCAGAGAAATGGAGGATCAGTTAAAGGTAATCAGGCAAAGGCTTAAAGAAGTTGTTGATCGATAGAAAAGTTATGCTGATCTAAAAAGAACCCCAAGAGAGTACTCTATGGGAGATAAAGTGTTCTTAAGGGTTAAGCCAAAGAAGAGTGCTATCAAATCCATAAAGTTGGATCCTCGATTTGTGGGACCCTTTGAGATCACTGAGAATATTAGCCCGATTGCATACCGACTTGCTTTACCACCTAACTTATCAAAGATCCATGACACCTTCCACATATCCCTGCTTAGGAAATATGTTGCTGACCCTGAACATGTGTGGGATGTTTCTAAATTGTAGATGGCAAACCCAGAGGCTATTGAAGTGATATCGATGAAGATTCTTGAGTTTCGTTCTAAGTCTATGCGAAATCGGACTCTTGAACAATGTAAGGTCCAATGGGACCATTTTTCTGAAAGAAATGCCACTTGGGAAAAAGTGGAGGACATGCAAAAATATTTTCCCTTCTTGTTTGAAAATATAATGTAATAATTTTTATTTTTGTAAAACAGGAAACACCTAGGATGGTGTTTAGTCCTAGGGGGTAGGATGTCATGACCCTCCCTGGTAGGACTTATGGCATGGAAAAACTATGTGATGATCAATAGTAATTTGATACTTAGTTTTGTTGCAAATGAATGACTATATAATGCTTAGATTGATTTATCTTTGAAGAACATGGTACTGTTGACATATTGTTAATATGCAGGATCAGGTACACTCATAGGTGGAAGAGGTAGAATCATCCACCAGAAATGGGGTACTTGAGGTTGGGGAAGTGATGATTAAGGCAACTCGGGGGTAACATGGATGACTACCTTCATATAGGTATGCATTATCGGTTTAAGGGATAATCATCAATAGCCAACCACCTAGAGCCTCAGTTGATAGCCTAGTAGCTATCATAAATTCTTCGACTGAGATGGGTGATTGGATTGATGGAAAGACTCCCTCTTTTTTTATTGTGGAAATTTATTATTATTAACATAAATCATTTACCAATATGCAAAAATATCAAATCATTCATCCACAAATAATTAACCACAATAAAAATCCACAAATGAGAGAGATATAGATAATACCCTTAAGGTAGAGAAACACAAATAATATTCCTTAAGTAAGGAAAAACTCCACAAGATCTCCCAAGATGAGAGATGCCACTTAAGGAGGGAAAATTCCTATAAGCCACTTCATGGGTAACAATGATTACATATGATTGATCTCCATGATGATTACAATGATAAATATCTCTTCTTTATATATCCATCTTCTTTTTCTACTTTGGAGAGCCTACTACTAATATAATATAATATTATAATACAATCAACCTTGGGTTATGTGTAGCCCATGCAAACCCTTATACAATATAATAATATATCCCAAAAAATCTATTCCTAGGTACCCTAACATGCCACCCTTCTTACAAATATTTTATCCTCAAAACATGTGAAGAAATAAGATAATATGATTTGCTAAGCAATGTTAGCAATTGGTACCAATATCGATCATCCATCCATCCAAGTGAAACATGTTGATGCTGGTATGTCATTTTGTTACTTGAGTATCCAAATCTACTTTGTTGACTCCACACTTTTGCTATTGTAATTTGATAACTTGAATGATGGATCCACTTTTTTCTTGATGCTTATGATCCACTCTGAAAAATAGGATCACTATGCTTTCTCTGCCAAACACTGCCATAGTTGGTGCCCTTATGATTCCATGTAAAACCATAATATTACTATCTTGAACCATACCTCCAAGATTATTACTGCTCATGGTGGTGTGGATGGTGATATGGTGCAACCTTAACTTGATGTTCTACCTTTTTTGACTCCTCAACATTTGGCTCCACTATTCTATTTTTTTCTACACATTGTTCTTTCATGTTCCCTTTGTTTGGTATGTCCTTGACCTCGTCTATCAAATATTCCTTGGAATCTGTTACTGTTATTTCCATGGACTCAATTACTGCTACTTCCATGGAATCTGTTGCTACTACTGCCTTCTTGGATTCTGTTTCAAGTTCTTCAATTTGTTTCTATACAACCACTTCTTGATTTTACTTGAATTCTTCCTCCTTAAACTGAGAAATATCTTGCAATGTTATCTTCTTTTTCCTGTACCATAACTTCATAAAATTATTTGCACATTAATATTAATAGTACCCAAAGAATCTAACCAAGGATAACCAATAATAATATCCTCATCATCCATATGAATAGCATGAAAATCTGAATGTATAACACCTTTATCTATGTTGATATTCAAATATTTAAAAATCTGAACATTCTCATCCTCAAGATGTGTGTCCTTAATTTTTGTTGCTTGAACCTGCAACCTCTTAGCCAAAGCAATATTAATAAAATTAAATCTGCCACAAGGGTTAATGGAAATAATAACCTGATCCTTTTGAATGCTTCCATGAATCTACAAAATAGAAATTTTAAATGAATTTAAACCATTTTGATCCTTTACTTGCTTTTGAAAACCCAAATATGTGGCTTCATTCTTCCCACTATCTTCCTTAACATTTCTCTCTTTCTCCTTCTTGAGTAATTTATTTTTTTTCATAGTCTTCATTTTGTTTCTTGAAAACTTCCCATTCTCCTTTTATTTCATTCCACTCAATTTTAATTCCCTGTATTTTCTTTTCAAGGTCTTTGATGATATCCATTAGGCTATTTATATAATATGGATCCCATTTACTCAAGAATACATGCTTTATTTCATCCCAAGTGTATTCATTATTCCTTTCGTTACAAAAATTTATCAACCAAGACAAAGTTTCCCCTTTAAGACTCATATTAAGGATGAATTTCTAGAAATAGTTATTACAATATAGATACCTAAAATTTTTCCACCATTCTCTAGCATAAATATCATTCTTCCCAAAAAAATCTTGTAGCTCCATAAGTTCACACCCCAATAATGCAAACTAGGGTTTTATGAACTAGGGTTTCATAGAAATATATATCTCCCCACTGATTTGAAGCTAAAATTCCACATAAACATTTAAATCTACAATTTTTCTTCCAAACAAAAATAAATTGCAACTGATTTGCTTACCCGAACTAACAAATTTTGTCTTTCAAAAAAATTGCGAATTGAAAATTCATCACTATCCCTTATTCTAGACGACCGAATTTAGAAGGTCATATCTCCCTTAATACTATTCATATTCCTTTATATGACCACTTATTTTAAATCTCTTCAAATTCTGCACCAAATGATCTAAGAATCGTCTAAATCGAATAAAATTTCGTAGAGATATAGCTCCTGAAAGATGAGATGTTTTTCCAAAAAATCTGCAAAATTCATCACTATCCTTGTTCCAGATGACTAACTTCAAAAGGTTATCTTTTACTTCATCACGCAACAACATCTTAGTTTTAGAATGTGTGCATAAATTTGGTATTCTTTGAATTCTCTAAAATATTTGTTAGTATAGCATTTTGCTAGTTATGATGAAAGAACTTGTATGTTGATGAAAATAATCTATATTAAATAATAATGGAGCTTTATTTAAATAGATAGTAAAATCTATATTAAATAATAATGGAGCTTTATTTAAATAGATAGTAAAATCTATATTAAATAATAATGGAGCTTTATTTAAATAGATAATAAAATCTAATTAAATAATAATGGAGCTTTATTTAAATAGATAGTGAAAAATCTATATTAAATAATAATGGAGCTTTATTTAAATAGATAGTAAAATATATTTTAAATAATAATAAATCTTTACTTAAAATGGATAATAAGATCTTGACTTAAAAAAATTAATATCGAATATTATTAACGTAAAATATTGATTTAGTAAAATAGAAATATATTTAAATTAATAATAAAATCTAAATCTGAATGATAATAGAAGTTTTTCATTTAATTGAATAAAAATATATTCTATAAAATCTAGTGAGGGGACGTGCGAGCTCATCCATTGGTAGAGTAGAAGTCTCCTGCCGACTAGAGGAGAAGAACCTCATTTATGGTTGACTTCAAAAAGAGGAAAAAATATTTAAAAAAAGGAAATATCTTCCCTACCGTCGTTGTGATGGGAAAGAACTAATGACGGGTTGGTAGAATTGATGGTAGGATGAGACGACAAGCGTGAGGAGGATGGAATCGACTCCTCAATAGAAAGGCAAGAGTGATGAAGGAGTTCACCCTGGCACGCAGGAGGAGGACTAAGCTCTGGCCGAATGTGAGAAAAGACTTAGATTTTTCCATGAAAAGCAACACATTGGAAGCAATCAAAAATATCTCTAGAAAATAATTAGGTTATTTTAAGCTTGTCATGATCATCTAGTCTCTTTAATCTACATAAAATATTTCTAGATAGACGTTGTCTTTGTTTATATGAATTAGGTTTCTGTCTACTCCCTATTGGTTTTAGATGTTGCCTTATCCTATTATTTTGGCATGTAAAATTGTCTTATTTATGTCTGAGTTTCTATACCCGTTGGGATGTTTGAATTCCTTTCTCTTTAGCCAACGGGATGATTTAGTTGTGCTAGGTTTTTGTGATTTATGATAGCCATGTTGGTGGGTCACCACTGCAAGTGTGGTTAGAATTATTTTTCCTATGGATACAATGTGGGGGCTATCCCTGGATTAAACTTATTGCTTTCTTGTTGGGCTCCGTTCTCTACACAAAATCCTATGTTATCTTTCCTCTGTTTGTTAAACCAGTTGGTTGAAATTTGATCTTGGTAGGGTGATAACGCTAGACGAGTTTGCTATCTCATGTCATCCATATGCAGTGTGAGGTCATAGAGGGTATTTGATTAGGATTTCCCCACCCAGTTTCCTCCTCTGTGTTAGGTCAACATGGTTTGCATCATTGGCCATACATTCAATAGTGAAGAACAAGTCATATTAAACTCTACTTCCTGCTGGGTTACGCCCATGGTGGTGCTAGTATAGATCGTCATAACGATGGGACCCACTGTTGGAAAATCCTTAGGTGTACTGTAGGAAGCTCCTATACGTTGAGTCTCGACCATCCGTATAGCTACATATAAAGTATTGTTGTGAGCTTCTATAAAGTTTTAGGATCTTATTTTTTTTAAATAAAGGGGTAAAAATTTATTGATAAAAATTTTGGATTACAAAGTACAACTGAGCTTCCAACCAGGACTCAAATAAATAGCCAAACAGGATAAAACCACTAGACTAGAATGACACCTAGAAAAGACAACAAGAATAAACCACATTAAGTCTGTACATCCCTATGGATCAACTCCCACAGGCATTGAGAGTACCCAGACGGGAGACTCTCCCAATTATCGATACTCCAAGGATCCAATAGCTCAGAAGCCCTTTTGGCAAGGTAATCAGCAACCACATTCCATTCCATTGGAATGTGCACAAAGGATATAAATTTGAACTCTTCACTCATTCTGAGAATTTGAACGGCTACAGAGACCAACTACCAATTAAATTCCTCCACCCTTTTACTGTTTAAAATATTAACCACAATTTGAGAGTCAGATTCACAGATAATACTATGCCAGCCAAGAGAAAATTCCCTTCGCAAGGCCTCAAGAATTGCAAGAGCTTCCATAAAATTGTTGGAGTGAACACCTTTATAAATGGAAAAGAAAAAACTAACACCACTAGTAGAATCTCTCCCAACACCGCCAATGCTAGCATGTCCAGGATTACCCCTGGACAATCCATCAGTATTAATTTTTAAAACTCCTCTAGGGGGTGGCCTCCACCTACCATCTCTCCTAACCTTCTTGTTGAGCTGAGGAACCCTACTAGGGCTAGAAGAGTTCATACCATCCCCAAAGAGACCAAGGGATTGTTGTACCTTCTCATCCATAGAATCCAAAAGAGGGTCCACATCACATTTTCTATGGATGGTTTCCTGAACCATATACAAGATTCTTTTCCAGATCTGTTGAAAAACCAAATAACTACCCTAAAATATGCACCAGTTCTATTCTAGCCAAATTTTCCAGATGATGCAAGAAGGGCCCAAATTCCAAGCCTCCCGAAGGAAGGGGCCCTTTGTCGAAGGTCTGCCCAGACTACTCCAAAACTCCACTAGGGACAACACATGAAAACATGGATGGTTCCAGGCGCTCCACCAACGGTGCCAAATGTCTCTGGCAAAGGAGCATTGGAAAAATAAATGAAAAGAGTCATCCTCATTCTTATTGTAAAGGACACAAAAAGAGGGACCCTCAAATACCCTCTTCCTCACATTATCCCAAGTGAGGCATTTATTACGAGCTACCAACCAGAGAAAGAAGTTACATTTTGGCTAGGAAAATTTGTTCCACACCTTTTTCCACCAAGTGACAGGAAGACTCCCATACTTTTGCTTATCAAGAACATGATAACCATAGGCTATCGAGTAGGTTCCCTTAGGATTAGGGTTCCAAACCAAAATATCTTTACCCCTTAATGAAGAACAAGAACTCCTCGTAAGAATAAGACCAAGCACCTCTCTATCCTTGGCCAGTACCCCTTGGGGCCATTCTTGTGGATCTTTCCACTTGTACATCTCCATATTTCCACAAGAACTAGGATATTGATTCAAGATAGGAGGGTGGCCATCCCAAGAATCCTCCCAAAAAAGAGCATTTGATCCCTGATTGCAAATCTAGAACAAACCCTACTTGATTAAATTAGCTCCTCTTTTTAGAGTGTCCCAGATAACTAAACCTTTTCCAACCAAGCTGAATCTAGGGATTTCAGCCTCAAAAATACCTCTCAAGTATTTACAAGATAATATTTTAGCCCAAATCTGATATTGAGAGGTACACCATCTCCAATAAAGTTTTGCAGCCAAAGCCCGCCCAAAAAGAGTTGTCTATCGCAACCCAAGGCCTCCCTCTTGCACTGGCATACATATAGAATCCCACCTAACCAAACTCCATTTATATTAATCAAGTTTTCCAGACCATAAAAATTGTCTTGAAAAAGCATCCATGTCCTTGATGAAGTGAGAGGGAGCTATTTGTACAAAACATCTATAAATGGGTAAATCTTGAACAACAGATTTTAAAAGCAACACTCTACCTATAGTGGATAGCCATATGAAAGTCCAGTGATTCACCTTCCTTCTAAACTTATCAAGCATAGACTGCCAAGAAGATCTAGATAAAGGGTGATATGAAATTGGAATACCAAGATAAATGAAGGGGGGAGTCCTAACCTAGAATCTTAGAATGCAAGAAATCCTGGATTGAATAAGAGGAGGGGTATTGAAGAAGAAAATAGAATACTTGTCCTCATTAATCAACTGCCCAGAAGCACCAAGATATATGTCAAGAGACTGTCTAATATTTCTAGCTTCCCTGATAGTGGCAACTCCCAACAAAGCAGTATCATCAACAAATTTAAGGTGGGAAAGATGTGGCAAACTACTATCCCACTTCCACCCTTGAATGAGACCCTACATGACTTGAGACTTGAGCAATCTTCCCAACCCTTCCGCCATAATGATAAACAAATAAGAAGATAAAGGATCTCCTTGCCTCAATCCCCTTGAGGCCTCAAACATCTCTGATGCCTCATTATTAACAAGAAAAGAGAATGAGAAAGAAGAAACACAACTCATCACCCATCTAATCCATTCCTCCTCAGATCCAAAAGTATCAAGAATTTTTTGAAGAAAGAACCATCTAACCCGATCATAGGCTTTGGCCATGTCCAACTTAATGAACATAGTTTTTCCATTAGAATTTTCCATCGAGTGAATAGCTTCTGTAGCAATAACAACCCCATCCAAGATTTGTCGGCCAATAATAAACCCTCCTTGCTCCTCAGATATGATTTTGCTAAACCATATATTTAGCCTCTCAACAATAATTTTTGTGATGATCTTATACACAACATTGCAGATAGCAATAGGCCTGAACATATCCAAGGAATTTTCTCCCTCTTTTTTGGGTATAAGCACCACAAAGGTAGCATTTAGGGCCCTTAGCATCTATTTTTTCTTTTAGGACTCATGGACCACCTCCAAAAGATTAAATTTGATTAAATCCAAAAACTCTTGATAAAATTCAATCAGGAATCCATTTGGGCCTGGGGTTTTTCCTTTTTTCATATTGAATACAACATTTTCCAACTCCTCAAGGGAAATTGGACCCATAAAGTGCTCATTCATTTCTCTAGAAACAATCATTGGAATACAGTTTAGAATAAGCTTTTCATTCTCATCATCTGATAGGGAGTCCTCCTTGAAGAGAGAGAAAACATACCTCTTAGTCTCTTCTAAAATACCCTTGAAAGAAGAGAGTAGGGCACCCTAAGAATTCAAAAGAGAGGTAATCAGGTTACCATTACGGTGAGCCTTAACTGAGTTATAAAATAAGGTTGTGTTCCTATCCCCTTCCTGAAGCCAATCTACTTGAGCTTTTTGTTTCCAAAAAATTTCTTCCCTCAGTTCCCATTCAACAAGGTCTTTCGCAACCTCAGATTCCTCAACAAGAAGCTCCTTCATGAATCCCTGATCTCTAATCTTCCTTGAAGCTTCTTCCATCCTCCTAAGAGCTGCCAACTTATCCAAGGAAAGGTTCCCAAAATTCAGTCTATTCCATCTCTTCAATTTATGTTTTACAAATTGTAGTCGCTTCATAAAGGAATACATAGCGGTGCCATGAGGAGGTTTGCTAGTGGTCCACTAGCCTTGCATGAAATCATGAAGCTTAGGATCACGAAGCCACATAAGTTGAAACTTAAAGGAGGGATTATTTTTTAGCCCTAAATCCAAAGCATAGAGTTTGATAGGCCTTGATCAGATCCCCTACCCTCCAGAATCATAGAACTAGCACCTATGTTATTACCCATCCAATAATTGGATATCAAAAACCTATCCAGTCTCTCTGATATGGAAGCTTCCACACACCTTCTATTGTGCCAAGTAAAGATCCCATTATCTAGATTGATGTCAACCAAGTTTAGGGCATAGATATGAGCACTGAAGATAGAAGAAAAAGGCTTGAGACAATCCATATCACCATGTTTCTCCTCTAGACAAGTGATAGAGTTGAAGTCTCTAGCCAAAATCCATGGGTACAAGGGAACCAAACTTCTCACAAAGTAAATGTGCTTCCAGAAATTCACTTTACCATTGTAATCAACAGGAGCATACACATTTGTAAGTAGGATGATTTCACTAGATTCATTATCATGTCTGACCATTGAAATAGACCATCTGCTAGAAATCCAAGTAAGAGGAGATATCTTAATCGGATCCCATAAACAAGTGACGCCACCAGCATATCCACATACACCAATACACTGACATTTGCCCCCTTCTCCACAACTTGGGAGTAATATTGAACATACTATCAATAGCCAATTTAGTCTTTTGAATAAATACCACATCCAAAGAATGCACACGAACCAAATCACGAATAACTTTTTGTCTGGGGATGCTTTTCAACCCCCTTACATTCCATGAGAGGATAATCATTTTTGGGGGTTATAAAAATGGAAGTCCAATGTTCTCACCAAGCCTGACTCCACCAAAGTCTCCCCCATTAACTTAATTTTTGTAGAAAATCGAACTAGATTGTATTATTGCCGTAGAGTTTAAATAATACAGTAGCACAAACAGACTTCCTGGATTAGCTCGGAATGGGCGCATCTCAACAGGATGCCGCTGCAACTAAAATAACTAGTTGCTAAGTTAATTTAACAAATTAACAAAATAGTAAAAGTACGCTAACATCCCCCCTTATTACATTATTTGGGTAATGTAATAACTAATAGCTGTACTAGACTACTAACATCCCCCCTGATTACATCATTTTGCAATACAAAGAGAGCTGCGAAACAATTCAAATTTGACACGTGCAAGTGCCTTAGTGAAAATGTCTGCAACTTGAGCATCGGTGGGAATGTGCTAAAGCTAAATTCGGTGCTTTGGAACTTCATCTCGAATGAAATGACATTGTGTCAATGTGATTTGTTCTTTCATGATGGACTGGATTCTTGACGAGGTTCAGAACACCCTGATTGTCGCAAAACAAGTGTATTTGAGATTTTGATGGATGGCCCATACTTGTCAGAATGCGACGCAACCATATCACTTCACACACAGCTTCACGTGTGGCACGATACTCTGCCTCTATTGATGAAATAGCAACCACCTATTGCTTCTTGCTGTGCCAAGAGACAAGACCGAATCCCAGATGAAAAATGTATCTAGAAGTTGACTTGCGATCATCAAATGATCCGACATAGTCGAAGTCCGTGTATCCTTGCAAGAAGAATTTGTTGTTCCTCTTGTATTCTAGGCCATATTCCATAGTACCACGGACATAGTGAAGAACACGTTTTGCTGCTTTCCAATGAGTGGTCTTAGGCTCCTGCATGAACCTCGAAAGATAGTTGACAAGAAATACGAGATCCGGCCTAGTATTGGTCGATATATGAGATTCCCAATCAACTGTCGATAGAGAGTACCATCTACCTGAGGTGAATCATCATATCGCAATAAATGAAGTCCATTCTCCATCGGAGTTGCCATTGCAGTCATGCGATATTTTTCCAGCAATGTCTTGGCATATTTTTTCTGAGACACTTTGATGGAGTGCTCCTTCTGGCTGAATTCCAGACCAAGACAATAATGGAGAAGTCCGAGATCCGTCATCTCAAAATATTTACACAAGTTTCTTTTGACAATAGAGATCATTGTTTTCGAACTCCCTGTAATGAGCAGATCATCAACATAGAGTACAAGCAACACTATCTCAGAACCCTATTTCTTGAAATAGAGGTTTGCATCTGACGGAAATCTCTTAAATCCATGCTGCATAAGGTGATTGTCCATTTTTATATACCAAGCTCGAGGAGCTTGTTTCGGACCATATAAGGATTTGACCAATTTGCAAACCTTCTCGCTCTTGGCCTTCCACTTCAAATCCTTATGGCTGAGTCATGTAGACTTCTTCTTGGAGATCACCATTTAGAAAGGCACTTTTGACATCCATCTGGTGAACTTTCCACCCATATTGTGCTGCCATAGCACACATAACTCGAATTGTGGTCATCCAAGCAGTAGGTGCAAAAGTTTCCTTGTAGTCAATGCCTTCCTTTTGAGCATAGCCCTTTGCAACAAGACGGGCCTTATGCTTATCAATTGTTCCATATGCCTTGTACTTGACTTTATATACCCATTTTTAGCCAATGGGTTTCTTTCCATGTGGCAGATCAACAAGCTTCCAAGTTTTATTTTTCATCAAAGACTCATACTCTGTATCCATAGCGGCCTTCCACTGAGGCTCACTAAGAGCATCTTGCACTGATGTAGGTTCAAGATCGTCTATGGTAGACATGAACGCCCTGTCATCATCAATATCCATATCCTCTACTTATGTACGTGGAGTTACAGAAAGTTCCTCAAAAGATTGACAAAGATCATCAACCTCACCAGTTTCTTTGGCTTCTTTTTCCTTTTGAGCCATACTGCGTGTACGAGGTCTATCCAAGTTCAAATTGGGAGGAGTGGATAAATTTGCGTCTCTGATTGTATTTGTACACCATTTTGGGTTCTTCTTCGGTGGTGTTGAAGAATATGTAGAAGGACCTCCCGTGTCGTGTTGACGAAGGAATCTTCTCTTCCTTAGATTCCACAAGATCTAGGTGTACTTTAGATGTGCTCTGTGATGTGAAAGCTTCATCAAAGACAACATCTCTGCTGACATGAATTTTATTGGTCAAAGGATCTATCGAACGATATCATTTAGAGTGCTCATCATAACCAAGAAAAATACATCTCAGTGTTTTCTCATCTAGCTTCTTCCTTTTCTCTTTCGGTATGTGCATGAAAGCGTGACATCCAAAAATACGTAGATGAGATATGGAGGGTTTTCGACCACTCCATGCTTCCTATGGAGTCATTCATTTTAGGGCCTTTGTGGGTGCCCTATTCAACAGATATACTGCAGTGGTGACAGCTTCTTGCCCAATATTGTTGCCCAAGAGTAGCTCCTGTGAGCATACAACAAACCATTTCCATGATAGAACGGTTCCTTCTCTCAGCAACTCCATTTTGCTGAGGAGTATAGGCAGTTGTTAACTGTCTCTTGATTCCATGCTTATCTAAGAATGCAAAAAATTCTTTAGAGGTAAACTCCCCCCCTCGATCTGAGCGGAGGGTTTTAATAGAAGCTCTTGACTCCTCAACGGATTTCTTGAACTGCTGGAAGAATGCGAAAGCTTCGGATTTCAGTTGGAGAAAGAAAACCCACATCTTTCGTGAGTAGTCATCTACGAATAACTGAAAGTACCTCTTCCCTCCACAACCGTTGGGTGTGAAAGGACCGCACGGATCGGTGTGAATTAACTCCGGAGGTTTTTGTGCTCTTGTTGAGCTCTTCTCAAATGGTACTCTATGTCGCTTTCCTGCCAAGCAATCGAGCACATCGGCAATGTGGTAGAAAGGGAAGGAAGACCCTTTACCATCTCATACTTATCGAGCTCAAGTAAGTAGCCGAACTAAGATGCCCATATCTCTTGTGCCATAGGGAAGTTGCCTCCTTGGTAGAGACAAATCATGGCAACAAGTGGAGTAGAGATAACATCTAGGGCAAATAAGCCGTGCTTATATGAAGTCGTTGCAATCGCTTACCCTTCCTGGTAATAGTACAACACTTCTTGCCATTCTCAACACGAAAGTTGACAACCATATTTCTATCCAAGATTTGTGTGATCGACAACAAATTGTTAGCCAATCCTGAAACATAGAGGACTTTGTCAATCTAACACTTGCCATCAGGAAGAGTGACTAAAACTGTACCCTCTCCCTGAACCCTATAGGTTTTATCATCAGTAATGGTGATAGGTTTGCCCTCTTTGGCCACGAATGATTCAAACCACGATCTGTCACCAGTCATGTGTTTGCTAGCTCCAGAATCGACATACCAAATAGGATCCCTCTGTGTGGAATCTGTGGTAGTCATGAGCACCTTGTGTGCCCATTCAGAATCTGAGTCAGATTCTTCAACAGCAACATTCACCTGGGGTTGCTTGTTTTTATTTTGTGGTTTGTTTTGGCCTTTCTGCTTGTTCTTATGCCAACACCTATTGGTGTCATGGTTGTCTTTCTCACAGATCTTGCACCACATCTTCTTCTGTTGAGGTTGTTTTCCTTTTCCTTTCATGTCCTATTGAGAATTTCCTCCTTTCTGAAAGTTGCCTCCTTTTTGCCCATTACCTTTCTTCCTAGAACCCTGCCTGTTGGTGTATAGGGCTGTATTGGAAGAATCATCCTTGTGAAGTTGGCGTGCCTCCTGTTGTTGAAGCAGATTGACCAACTCGATGTAGGTAATTTGTCATTGAGACACCTGGATGGAGGTGATCAACATATCAAATGAAGAAGGTAAAGCTCTCATCACAATTGAAATGAGAAGCTTTTCGTCCACAGAATCTCCCAAAGAATTCAATTTCTCTTTCAATTCAGACACTCTGCATAGAAAGAGTTCAACTGTTTCACCCTGTCTCAAACTCAGATTATGAAGTTGTTGTTGAAGATGAAGAATGGTGGAATCATTCTTTCCCTCATAGATGGTTTTAAGGGCATCCCATGCCTCTTTACCACTTGCTTTGTCAACTATATGAGGTTGCACTTCATCTGAAACAACAAACAAAATGAGCACCTTTGCTCGACTCGTCTTTCTTGTCAAAAGCTATCCGATCAACAAGTAGGAGTCGTGGATCCCGATGCTCGGTGAAGGCCTAGGTGTTACTCCAGAGAACAATATCCCATAAATCTTCTATTTGGAGAATTGCCTTCATCTTATGTTTCCATGGTGTATAATTTGGACCTTTCAATAACTGATGTGGATCAGTCATCAACTTTGCAACAGCGGCCATAGTGAAGGTTCCTTATAACACCAATTGGTCCTCCTTTCGATATACCTTTTGCTAGGCCATTATACCGTACAAAATACCCGCCCTTACGTGAGGGAAACTATAGGTATTCAGAAAGATCAACAAAAATCACCCGCCCTTACGTGAGGGAGACTATAGGTGAGTTTTAGAGATCATACGATACGTGGAACATAAGCAGTATGCGAAAGGGAATCGCCTTGTTGATGACACCTACCATAGAATATTCTTCTCATGCGTGGGGCGTAACTTCCCCTAAACACTATAAAGAATACTTCTTGAGGATTTATGCCTAAACACAAGAGTGATTAAGGGTAGTGGATGGAGTAAAAAAATGCAAAAAATGGCAAACTTATCTCTCCCCGACGATTTATAGAGAACAAGCTCAGACGTCGTTGTAGCAGCTATATTAGGTGGCGGATACAGTAGCACAATCACGATAGCTTTACCTGTAAGTGCTGGCCAGAGGTATCACAAATACCGAACGCTGCAGTGCAATAAATTGCACGGATGGGTTTTAATTATTCCGGGGACTTAGGGAGTGTATTTGATTTTTTTTTTTAACTTTTAATGAAGTAGTGCAAAAATGAAATATGCAACATACAACATAAAAAGTGCCCACAAGAATTAACCCTCCAAGTGTCGGACACAGCCGAAAATGCACCTTTACAATAATGCCAAAAATTTGCTTTTTCAGAAAATTACTCACATTCCCCCTTTGATTTTTTGAAAAAAATATCCCCCTAAAAAAATTCTCTTTAACAAAGCATTTTAATAATTATTATGTATTTAAAGTTAAAATAAATAATTTTAATTTATATAGTTTTAAAAACTTATGAAAAAATAAATTAAAATTAAATTTTAATTTATAAAGCTTTAAAACTATAGAAAATAAATTAAAATTAAAAATTTTAACTAAAAAATAATAATTAAAAAAAACTTTGAATTTTTTTTTTACCTTCGAACCCTCGACGTGCAGGCTCCCAGAGCCTTACCGCACGGCTCACGACCACGTGAGCCAGCGGGCTGATCCGAAAGGATTAGGGGCCCCCTCGTATTTGAGGAGGGTCCTCAGTCTACTGCCCGAGCGCGGCTGCCTAGCCACAGCTTCCTCCTCCATAGCGGACTCCTCTGCAAATCACGGCCCACGTCCGCAGTCGCGCGCACGTCTAGTTTTTTTTTTTTTTTTTTTTTAAATTCCGCGCGATCCGCGCGTCGACCGGGGCGCTCACGCGTCGGCGCTGCGTTGTCGCGTTCCAGCGGGGGCGCGCGCACGCAGTCCACGCGTCGCGTTCCAATGGGGGGGGAGGTTGGGGGGCGCACGCACGCAGTCCGCGCATCGTGTTCCAGCGGGGGGGGTTGGGGGGCATGCACGCGTAGTCCGCGTGTCGCTACGCAACCTCCAGCGGGGGGGCCGACTGGACGCGCCTGCACGCGTTCCAGCGACGTCCGCTGTCTACGGGGGGGGGCCTCCCCTCCCTTCTGTCGCGCGTGGATGCCTCCTCAGCAAAAAAAAATTGCCTCCCCAGCACAGCGGAAAAAAATGCGTCCTCTCCCCAGCACAGCGGAAAAAAATGCGTCCTCTCCCCAGCACAGCAGAAAAAAAATGCGTCCTCTCCCCAGCACAGCAGAAAAAAAATTGCGTCCTCTCCCCAACACAACTTCTCACACTTCACTGCAAAAAATTGCTGTAGCAATCTGGCTCTGATGCCATGTAGAAAATCGAACTAGATTGTATTATTGTCGTAGAGTTTAAATAATACAGTAGCACAAACAGACTTCCTGGATTAGCCTGGAATGGGCGCATCTCAACAGGATGCCGTTGCAACTAAAATAACTAGTTGCTAAGTTAATTTAAAAAATTAAAAAAATAGTAAAAGTACGCCAACAATTTTGTCCTGGTCCTTCTTCCGAACCACCTTCATATTCTTATCCAAAAAACTTTTTTTAATTATTTTTTGCTGCAATCCCAACACCGTAGGAGTTTTGCAGTCCAAGGATGACTGCATCAGTGCTTGAGTAGGAGAGGGCATAACTAGACCTGTACCACTTTTCAAAATAGTTTCCCTTATAGGGCTAGACCCAACCATGTCCCCTATACTCAGATCTAAAGCCCTTTGTTCTTAATTTAAACCCCCTAGATCTGATTCCTTAAGTTCCCCCTCAAGAAGAGACATCTGATTCAGCCTTGTTATATTTGCATTAGGTAGCAACATTTTAGGTATCTCCATGCACTGATCAATATCATATAATATTTCAAAATGATTGAGTAGAGCATCTGGCTAGCTATCCTTAAGGTCTTTGTTTGCCCTTCGTCCTCTGTTTCAGGATTTTACCGAAATAAAACCTTCCTTATCCCGTTCCCCTTCCTTTATCGGGGCTTTTTATTTATCCAAACTTTATCCAAAATGAGAGGGCCAAGGATTTGAAGCCACAGGCGAGACAAACTTAGGGCATTTTCTTTGCAATTGGCCATATTCATGGTAAATCCAACAACAAAATGGAAGAGCTTCATAGTTAAGTCTTTGAACCCATGTAGTTGATCCAAATTGTATTTCAATAGAATGTAGAATAGGATTATTTAAGTCAATTTCAACACAAATACAAGCAACAGAGATTACATTTTTATCCATTGTCTATTGTGATGGTCCAACCAGCTTTCCAAGCAGAAGGGCAATCTTATGCAAGATATCATTTCTCTAGAATTCCAATGGGAGCCATGAAAGCTACATCCATACTAGAACCCATGATGACCGCTCCTCTGATGGGTTGAAATCCACATGCCAGGGTCTAGGAAAGAGTCCAACTTGGTTATATAAATAAGTACCCCCTTTAAATGCTTTGTTACGATCTGCAATACAAGAGAAAACCACCATAAAATAGCTGTTCGCACTCATCATCACCTCCACATCGCCTTTAGGATTCCAAGTCTTCCTAACCCAAGCCTCAACAAAGGGGAGAGAAATTTGGATGCCCAGAATTTGCCAATAAGGGCATGTTTGGTTAGATACTCCACATCTTCCGCCATCGAGTCTGGTTGAACCACTAGAAATAGCCTAGCTTCACATCGTTCCAAAAATCCATTGTTCTTTAATGAGCGGTTCCCGACATGCACTGGAAAATCATGTTCCTTCTAGTCATTTTTAGATGAAAAAATATCACAAGCATGCACTCTATGTGCCTAACCCGATACCATCACGACATTCATCCAATTTTTTCAGACCTCCTCTGGAAGTTGCTGCCATCCCCGTAGAGCAGTTTTTCTTCATCAAACCCTAACAGAGTAGTTTTTCCTCATCAAACCCTAGCAGAGCTCCAAAGTCACAATATTTGTGTAGTTCACTACAAAAATTAAAGTTCTCTCCTTATTATGACTCTTGTTCATTCATTCATTTTCAAATTTATTCTCTATCTTCTTATTACTCCACTTTTATTCCAAATTTTTAGGATCTTCTTATTTAAAAAGTATTGTAAGAAATTATTATATCTTTACTCTGTTGAATGAGTCCCTAGTTCATGAAAGAGAGAACTTGTGGTGTTTTATAACTGTGAAGGAAGATTTATGGTTTAAAATAAGTTCTTTAGGTTGCTTGACTCTTTAATTTGATAAATGATTTAATTGGATATTTAATCTAAAGAAGGAATGGTGCTTTGATTAAATATATATTTTATTGATTTATTGAGTTAATTAGGTAACGAGACCTGATTAATTTAATATATGTATTAGAGTAATTTTTGTTAATTAAAGTAATGGGACTTTTATTAATTTAAATAAAGGAATGATAGTTTTTTTTTTAATTAAAGGTATGGGACTTTGATTAATGTAAATAAAAGAATGATGGTTATTTGGGTTAATTGAAGTAATGGGACTTTGATTAATTTGAATAAAGGAATGATAGTTTATTTTGTTAATTAAACATATGGGACTTTGATTAATGTAAATAAAGGAATGATGGTTATTTGGGTTAATTGAAGTAATGGAACTTTGATTAATTTGAATAAAGGAATGATAGTTTATTTTGTTAATTAAAGGTATGAGACTTTGATTAATGTAAATAAAGGAATGATAGCTTATTTTGTTAATTAAAGGTATGGGATTTTGATTAATGTAAATAAAGGAATTTATATTCATTTGGTTAATTGAAGGTATGAAAAATTGATTAAATAAAATAGAAGAAACTTAGATCATTTGCTTAATTAAGGAATGAGACCTTAGTTGTTTGCAAAATGGTTTTGATATGATTTGATTAAGGTAAGACTTGTAATTCTAGTTGTATCTGTTGAGATGACTCTCCTTGAGTAAATGAGAGATAAGAATAGAAATAAAAAATTCTTATGATATCAACTAGATAGTAGATGGATGAATGCCTTAATTAAATTTGTATAGTTGCAATTTTGGTAAAGTAAATAGTAAATGCACTAGTTTCATATTACTAGTAGATGCATTTAGATGCATGTCTTTCATAGAACCATGGGTTGCCATGATCCCCTACTATCCTCAAACGAACAATGGAAAGAAAGGAGGACCAAAGAGGTAATTGGAACCAATGCACCAGTTTGATTTATAACTACAATAATTTACTTATGCTCAAATAGACTAGAATTGTAGGGAGAAATCCCTAGATGAATATGATGTATTACTTTATTCTTTAAAAGTATGGAGGTTTTACCATACTTGGATATATGTAATAGTTTATTGAATGAATGGAAAATGTATCTTTAATTTATTATTATGAATTATCTATGCTTTGTTATCTAGTTCCCTCTTTCATTTAATGTTTACCTTTATTTAAATGTTGTATCCTTTCTAAGTACTTCTTGTATGCTTTTTGTTTTTTTCTTTGGTTGATTAAGTAGATGGATAGCTTAAATCACAATACATGTAGCATACCTACATAGATGGACTTGTGTATGGTATGGTGATGGGCGTATACCTTCAACTGTACTAAAGGTGATAAGTTTAGCTCATCAAGAAGGATGAGATGGATAAGCTTATTTGCGGTAACACATAGTATGCCTACATAGATAGACTTGTGTAGGGTATTGAGTGAGATGTAATTCATTGGAAAAGTTGGGAAACTTAGTAAAATTAAAACCATAGATAAACCAAATGTTGGTTAGGGGTTTATGAATCCCTCTTTGTAGTTAAAAAAAATTTATTTTCTTGTGTTTTTTTGTAGCTAGTTTTTTGGGTCATTACATTTGGTATCAGATCTCTAGGTACGAGGGTATAGATATTTTTAATGTGTTTTAGGTATTTGGATGTATTTCTATGTAGGCTTGCTTAAGTTTTAAGCTAAATTCAAGAAGACCTAGAATCCCCTGCTTGCTAGAATCTAATGGGGATTAACCCCAAGGGTGATTGGAATGTTATGATACCTTACTTATAGTAAGTATAGACTTTGGCATTGAAGTTATATCATAACCTTGGAACACTAACCTAATTATATTATTAATGTTTTTAGTAAGAGAAATCTGCATTATGGCTTGTGTTAGTAGTTCAGTTCAAAGGTGTAATTGTAACCTAACATTCTCTTATTGGCTATCATAAGAATAAATGAAACCTAAGGCTAGAAAAGAGAGGCCTACACATTCAACTAGGTGAACTCAATAGAGCATTTTTGAAGAAGAGATTTAGGATGAGGATCCCAAAAATTCTAATAGAGAGGTAGAAAATCTCATTGCTATGATTGCTACCATGTAGGATTAGATGAAAAAAATGCTGGAAACCTTTGCAAATCAGAATTCATAAGCTAGAATTTCAAAGGTTAGCCAAGCTGATGGACTAATTGCAGAATAGTTGAAATCCAGAGATCTTTTGGAAAAAGAACTGGATAAGGATTTGAAAAATGTTTGGATCACTAAGTTTGGTTGAGAAGGGAATGGGGATGCAGTTGAAACCTGGTTAAGGGAATTATAAGTTTATTTTACGATGAAGGGCTATTCCCTAGAAACCCAAACAGTCTAGGCCACAATCTACCTAGAAGGGATTGCTTTAGATTGGTGAAGAATACGATTGAACCTGTTGATCTTAAATTAAAATATTTTGTTGTAATCTTCAAAAAGATATTCCTCACATAACACTTTTATGCATTAAATTTTGAGGAGTTTGGTACGATTACTATAGTATGTGTCTGCTTATGATGAGAAGATGAGGGTTCACAAGTTTATTCTCAAGTTAGAATCAAGAGTGAGACATGATGTAAATATGCATGAACCCAAGTCACTATAGAAGGCGTATGAACTAGTAAAGAAGGCAGAGTCTCATCTACAATTCAACTATTTCATCCTATCTGAGCAAGATCAACAAACACTTAGGAAAAGGAATAGTCATGGATTATTGAAATGGAAAGAGAAACAAGATCAAAAGGTCAAGAACTCCCTAAAATTTGAGAAGAAAAATAATGAAAAATTGAGAAGGTTAAAGAACTTCCAAAAGAAAACCAACAACAATCCCAACAATGCTAAACCTCAACCTCTCAAACTACAAACTTCAGCCCTAGAAAATAAGGAAGGGGAATAGAAACCTAAAAAGTAATAGGGACCCAAGGATGGGCATTATAATTGTAGAGGCCCTCATTATGCTAGTCAGTATCTGCATCAACTAGGGTCGATTACATTCAGTGCCAAGGGAAAGGAAACCATACATCGAATTTATGTTGCAATCAAGAATCATAAGCTAGAGGGGCAAGCCACCCCAATGCTTATAAAAGGTAATATTTTTAATAAATAAGTAAATATTTTAAATGATAGTGTATCCACAAATAGTTTTATTTATTCTAGTTTAACAAGGGATATGCCAAAAAAACCAAGATATTTAGCCTAAGGATGGAAGGTCAAGTATGGTTCTGGGAAAACCTACTTAGTAAACCAATGTTTTCTAATGGTAGAGATTACTTTAACTAGTGGTACCACTAAATATTATTTGTATGCAACTCCACTTCATGCTTTTGATGTGATCCTAGGGATGGATTGGTTACATGCCCATAAAGCCTTGATAAATTTCCAAGATATAT
The DNA here is from genome assembly GCA_028583015.1 of Wollemia nobilis. Classification (NCBI taxonomy): domain Eukaryota; kingdom Viridiplantae; phylum Streptophyta; class Pinopsida; order Araucariales; family Araucariaceae; genus Wollemia; species Wollemia nobilis. The sequence continues at coordinate 1,803,804 of JAQPPZ010002678.1, forward strand.
GGATCAAGTATTCAAAAAATGTAAGGAAAGACTGAGTATCAAGTAGGGGGTATTCAAACCACAAATGTTGTCAGCTATGCAATTGAAAAAATCTATCAATAAGGGAGGTATAGTCTATGTCATAAAATTCAATGAAGTTGGAGAAGATAAAAAAAGAAAAGTGTTGGAGAAACACCTAATTTTGTAGGACTTTAAGGATGTGTTCCCTGAGGATTTGCATAGAATTCCCCCTATGTAGGAATTTGATTTTACCATTGAACTTATGCTAGGAGTGGAACCTATCCATAGATATCCATATAGGATGAATCCTATTGAGATTAAGGAATTAAAGGTGCAACTATAAGGGCCATTGGAAAATGGGTTGATAAAACTAAGTGTGTCATCATGGGGTGCACCAGTATTATTTATTAAAAAAAAGGATGGTTCATTAAGATTATGTATTGACTACAGAATGCTTAACAAGGCTACAATTAAGAACTGATATTTTTTACCTAGAATTGAAGATTTATTCAAATAATTGAGAGATGCCACGGTATTCACAAATATTGATTTAAAATTAGGGTACCATAAATTAAGAATACATGAGGAGGACACTCACATAATAACATTCAAAACTAGGTATGGGTATTATGAGTTTATAGTCCTACTCTTTGGACTAACATCCCAATTGCATTTATAAATCTAATGAACAATGTGTTCATGAGGCATCTAGATCAACTTGTCCTTGTATTTTTAGATGGTATATTAATATACTCTCAAGACAAGGAGGATCATGATAAACATCTCAAGATCATGTTAGATTTTCTAAGGGAGAACCAACTCTATGGAAATCTAGAAAAAAATGATTTCTATGTCTCGGAGGTATGATATCTTGGGAATATTATATTTGTAGAAGGGATTGTAGTAGACCCAAAGAAAATTGAAGCCATTTTGAATTGGTCACCCCTTACCAATGTGATTGAAGTATGAAGATTCATGGGAATAATGAGCTATTATAGATATTATATAAAAGATTACTCTAAGATTACAACAATAATAATTAATTTTTAGAAAAAGGGAAAAGAATTCAAGTGGTCAAAAATGTGTGAAGTTGCCTTTGCATTTCTAAAACAAAAAATCACTACGACACCAATATTGAAGATTCCAAACCCTCAAGGGAACTTTTTAGTATGCACATATGCCTCAATAGAAGGGTTAGGAAGATTACTCTTGCAAGAAGAGTCAGTAGTAGTATACACTTCAAGTAAGCTTAAGAAGCATGAAGTTAATTATGCTAGACACAATTTAGAGCTAGTTGCAGTAGTGCATGCTCTAAAAGTCTAGCACCGTTACTTGGTAGGAAGGCCCTTTGAGTTGAATATTGACCATCAAAGTCTGAAGTAGATATTCACCCAACCTATACTCAATGCGAGGTAGAGAAGATGGGTCAAATTCATCATTGAGTATGATTTTGAGATTAAGTATATAAAGGGAAAATAGAATAAGGTTTTTTATGCCTTAAGTAGAAGGAATAACATAGCAACCATAACTAGGAGTCACATAAACCTAATGGATCAAGTCAGATAGGAGCAATATCAAGATGAGAATTGAAAGCAAATTTAGGCTAGGATGATTAGAGACCCTAAAGATAATAAGGAATTTGACATGAAAGATGACCTTTTGTGCTACAAAGGTAGGATCATCATACCAAAAATAAGTGATTTAAGAAATATAATAATGCAAGAAGCCCATATATCCCCTTATTCAGCCCATCTTGGAGGATCCAAAATGAGGAAAAACATGAAAAGAATATTCTTCTTGATAAGGATGAAGAAGGATATTATAAATTTTATCGCTCGATGCATTGAATGTTAGAAGGTGAAGGCTAAATGTAGGCATCCTACAAGACAATTGTATCCACATGATATACCTACACATGAATTACAGGTTATATCCATGGATTTTATAGTAGGTTTATCCAAAACTAGGTATCAACATGATGCAATCCTTGTAATAGTCAAAAAATTGACTAAGGTTGCATATTTCATACTAGGGAACATCAAGGATGATGCTCAAGTAGTGGTTAACAATTTTTTCAAAGAGGTATTCCGATTAAGTTTTTTAAAATAATCATTTTAGATAGGGATTCTAGATTAACTTCTAAATTTTATAAATATCTACATCGTGTAGTAGGCACAAAGTTGAATATGAACTCGGTATACCACCCTTAGACAGATGGTCAAACCAAAAAGGTAAATCAAGTACTAGAAGACATGCTTCACATGTACTGCATGGATCAAAAGTCTCATTGGAAAGACTATCTACACCTTGTAGAGTTCACCTACAATAATGGATATCATTCCTCTCTAGGAATGGCTTATTTTTATGCCTTGTATAGATGGAAGTGTAGAACACCATTATCTTGGAATAATATAAAAGATCAAGTTGTGATTGGACCAGATATAGGTAGAGAAATAGAGGATCAGTTAAAGGTAATCAGATAAAGGCTTAAGGAAACTGCTGATCAATAGAAAAGTTATGTCAATATGTAAATAACCCTAAGAGAATAATCTGTGGGAGATAAAGTGTTCTTGAGGATTAGATCAATGAAGAGTGCTATCAAATCCATAAAGTTGGATCCTTATTTTGTGGGACCCTTTGAGATCATTGAAAATATTAGCCTGATGGCATACCAACTTGTTTTACCACCTAACCTATCAAAGATCCATAACACCTTCCACATATCCCTATATAGAAAATATGTTGTTGACCTTGAACATGTGTGGGATATTTCTAAATTGTAGATGGAAAAATTGAAGGCTATTGAAGTAATATCGATGAATATTCTTGAGTTTTGTTTTAAGTCTATGCGGAACCAGACTCTTGAACAATGTAAGGTCCAATGGGACCATTTTTTTGAAAGAAATACCACTTGGAAAAAAGTGGAGGACATGCAAAAATATTTTCCCTTCTTGTTTGAAAATATAATGTAATAATTTTTATTTTTGTAAAATAGGAAACACTCGAGACGGTGTTTAGTCCTAGGGGTATTATATCATGACCCTCCCTAACATGACTTATGACATGGAAAAAGAGGGTAGTATGTCATGACCCTCCCTGACATGACTTATGGCACTATGTGATGATCAATTGTAATTTCATACTTAGTTTTATTACAATTGAATGACTATACAATGCTTAGATTGATTTATCTTTGAAGAACATGGTACTGCTGATAGATTGTCAATGTGCAATATTAGGTACACTCGTAGGAGGAAGAAAGAGAATCATCCACTATACATGGGGTACTTGAGGTTGGATAAGTGATGATTAAGGCAACTTAGGGGTAACATGGATGACTACCTTCATATAGGTATGCATTATCGGTTTAAGGGATAATTTTCAATAGCTAACCACCTAGAGCCTCAGTTGATAGCTTAGTAGCTATCCTAAATTCGCTGGCTAAGATGGGTGATGGTATTGATGGAAAGACTCCTTGTTTATCTACTGCATTTGATTGGTTGCATTTTAATTCATCACTCAACATCTTGATTTTGGAATGTGTGCATAAATTTGGTTGCCTTTGAATTCCCTAAAATTATTCTTAGTATAGCATTTTCTAGTTATGGTGAAAGAACTTGTATGTTGATGAAAAGAATCTATATTAAATAATAATGGATCTTTATTTTTTTATTTTTATTTTTTTTAAAGCGAAAAACCCCTTGTGGAGCCGCCTTGGTCTGAGAGACCACGAACAAGGGGTTCTACACCGTCAAAGTCACCCGGGAGTCACACCCGACCCTGCCCGCACCAACATTGTCAATGGGATTTTGGATACCCAATTCAGCTTTTTGGTAGGGTGGAGATTTGAACCTGGGACCTCCCTTGGAGGATTGCCCTCTCCTCTCCAGCTCACCTACAACACCTGGGTAATAATGGATCTTTATTCAAATAGGTAGTAAAATCTATATTAAACAATAATGGAGCTTTATTCAAATAGATGGTAATCTATATTAAATAATAATGGAGATTTATTTAAATAGATAGTAAAATCTATATTATATAATAATGGAGCTTTATTTAAATAGATAGTATAATTCGTATTAAATAATAATGGAGATTTATATAAATAGATAGTATAATTCATATTAAATAATAATGGAGCTTTGTCAAATATTCATGACCAATAGCAAGGGTTTTTTTTCAAAAGCTAGATTTTTTTTAGCAGAAAGAGGGCTCTCCAAGGGGTGCAACATGGAGATTGATGTGAACAACATCTCTCCAAGATCTTTGTCAAATGATGGAAATTCATCGTTGGGTGCTGTAGGTGACCATTTACCTAGGACAAATATTGCAACATTGTCATTTCATGCCAAAGAGTCTTAGACAGTAGTTGAATTAGGGTTCTTTTCTATGAAAGGTTCATCACATGCTAGTTATGGTGGGATTCACACAGTTTCACTCAACAAGAAAGAGAATGAGCTTGGGCCACTGATTTCTAGTTCTCTATCTCATCCCCACATAGAGGACAAGTCATAGGATGAGGAGCTCTTCATTTCACCTTTAAGTGACATGCTAGCAGACCCCCTATTTAAATTTAGGAAGAAATCAACCCAGCAACCAAAATGGGAGGATGATCATTTGGGGCCCGAGGGAGTATCTAGCCCTGCTTATGGATTTTATTCCAGATATGAGCCATATAGCTACCGTGAAATGTAAAATAGTGTAACTCTAGGAGAGGAACATGATAGAAGTGAGATTTTCAAAGGTAGTATCCCATGCTCCCTTTCAAGCTCCCCCACTAGATTGGGTGCCAATTTACAGGGGGAGCCAATGCTAGCTCCTCTTATGCCCATGCGTTGCTCAACAACCTAAATTTCAATGGTAGCAATTCTCAAGCTTCCCCAACAACTCAATTGAAGGACTTTCATTCCAACATAAAACAAAATAATGTTGACCTCCCACCCTCAGCCCATGGACCTAGAGGAAAATTGTTAGAAATATTGAGTTGTCATTGATGTCAAAGGTGCATGGTATTCAAGGCAAAAATATTCTTCAAGGGTGAGAAGTTTATAAGGTTGGACAATATATCAATGGTGTCAAAAATGGACTTGGTGGATAGCAAACAATGGATAATTATGCAAGGCAAGGTATATCTCAAAGCAAGGCAAATATTTTTGAGTAAAGGATTATAATATTTAAATATCAAATTTAAATATTATAAAGAGGACAAAGGCTTGGGACAAAAATATTTAAAATAAGGACAAAGGTTTAAAGGTTAAATATTATAATATTTAAATCATTAGATTTAAAATATTATAATATAAAGTGGTTTTATAAAAATGCATCGACATCTTTGAAAAGCAAATATAAAGTCAAAAATAAATTTACAAGACGACCTCCTAAGGTGAAAAGAAAAGCATATAAATATAAGTTTTAAATTATCTTTGCATAAGGCATGCATTCGAAGCACATCGATCGAGTGGAGTGGTGGTGAGCAGAAGACAAAGGAGGAGAAGACGAAACTTCGATGCTAGCGAAAGATAAGATTAAGTGTAATATCATGCCCCTTTGGTTTCAACTATTGGGGTAGCCCAATTGATTGCTTAACTCGCATGGAGCGTTGCTATGCAGGAGGTTAAGGATCGAATCCATTTGATACTGTTTTGTTGAGGATTTGAAAATAGAGTGCCGAAGGAAATAAAAATCATTTTTGCACCTTGTGGTTCCATGTGTTGCTATAGCACAACTGGTTAAAGGGCCCGTGTTAGGGTGTTGGGCTTCTCAAGGTTAGGGGTTCAAAACCTGTCAATGGCAATGAGAGGTATTTTTATTTTTATTTTATTAAAATTGATATATGAGGAGTTATAAGGTATAGTTTTGCAATTTAATTTTGCAAATGATAAAAGGGAGTTATAAGGTATAGGAGTGTGATTTAATTTTTGGAATAGGGAGTTATAAGGTATAGTGTGGTGATTAATTTTTGCAAATAATAAATGGGATTTAATTTTTGCAAATAATAAATGGGATTTAATTTTTGCAAATAATAAATGTGATTTAATTTTTGCAAAAGGAGAAATAAGGGTTCTTGTTGTTAAATAAAGCTTTATATTGTGAGTTTCAAAAGGGAGATATAAGGAGTTATTTTTAAGGCTTTATTGTTTATATTTTGATAAGGGTTTTTGAGTGGATGATTTGATATTTAATCAAGAAAGGAAAAAGAGAATTTCTAACCAAATTTTGAAGGGACAAACAAAAGGAAAATTATTTTTGTCAAGACAGGTTTGGGAAGCTCATGCAAAAGAAGATCATCATCATTGAGGCAGATTTAGAGGTATGGTGATTTAATCCTTTCTCAAGGTGGTTTTTTTGAGGAAAATATTTTTGTTGTCATATGGTTGGAGGTATAAGGAATTATTGGATGTGCATTATTTTTGCTTGAAATTGGAAATAAATGGGCAAGAGTTATGGATCAGATTTGAGAACAAACTTGTGCATTGGTTTTGATTGAAATTGTGAATAAATGTGCAAGGGTTATAGATCAGATTTGAGAATAAATTTGTGCATTATTCATGATTGATTTTGGGAGTATATAAGAAGGATACATTTGTGCATTGTGATTGGTTTTGAAGTGAGTGTGGAAATAAGCAAAATAGTATAGTCTCACTCAAATAGAAGGGTTGTTCTAAAGCAAGTCAAAGTGTCACATAGTGTGAGGATAATGTGAAAGGATTCAATTAAAAAGGACATTTTCAGTTATCTACAAAATGAAGGGCAAGATGCAAATTAGCAATTACAAGGTTAGTTATCAAGTGCTAGACTAAAGCTACCTTTTAAATATAATAAATGTGAGATATGTGGAAGCAATAGACTTAATGAAAATGAAGAACATATGGAGCATTTGTTAGTGCATATCATTATCTACATGTTCATGAAGATAAAAGAATTTTGGGTAGAATATGTTTGAATTGCTTTAGTTGAGGAAAGCACATTGAATAATAGATGAAGAACTTGATAACATTACTATGCAAGATTTGGGAATAGATGAAAATTTTTTTGTATGCAAGATTTGGGAATATATGAGCATTGTTTGGATCAGATTTGAGCAGTATCTAGAGTAGATTTGAGCAGGTTTGAGCAAGATTTATGAATAGGTTATGGAACATATCTGAGAGGTCTTGTAAGAAAATTATGAAGAAGCTTTGAGTAGGTTTTATGAGCAGGTTTTGGAGTGGATTTGAGCAATATTTATGAACAAGTTATGGAGCAGATTTGAGAAAGTTTTATGAGTATGTTTTGGAGCAGATTTGAGTAGGTTTTGTGAGCATATTTGAGTAGGTTTTGGAGTAAATTTGAAGCAGTTTTTGTGAGCAATATTTGAGGATGGAACTGAGAAGAGTATTGAAAAGACTTGAGAGGAGATTGGTGTCTCTTGTGTATTGGCATCCATGAAATTAAGAAGGGATTGGTGTCTCCTGTGGATTGGTATCCACAAATTTGAGAGGGGATTAGTATCTCCTTTGGATTAGTGTCCATGAACTTGATAGGGGATTGGTGTCTCCTATGGATTTGTGTCCATGAATTTGAGAGGGAATTAGTGTATCTTATGGATTTCTGTCCACAAAATTAAGAGGGGATTGGTGTCTCCTATGGATTTATTTCCACAAACTTGAGAGGAGATTGGTGTCTCTTGTGGATTGGTGTCCATGAACATTGTAAGAGGGGATTGGTATCTCATGTGATACCCATGAATTTTTTTGAGAAATTTATAACCAATATTTCTCTATGGATGTAGCTCATATTGGGTGAACCACATTGAATCTGTGTCTCTCATATGTGTGATTATTTATGCATTATTTAATTATTACATTGATATTATTGTTGTTATCATTTGGATTGAAAAGTGAAAAGTTTTATCTTATACTGTTCACCCCCCTCTCAATATAAGATAGTGTTATTCAAGAGGACTCGAACAAGGAGGTGGTGACCAACATGTACCAAAATAGGAAATCCTCAAAACTAGAAATGTAGGAGGAAATAAAAGTTTTAAATAGGCAAATTAGCAAGCAAAAGAGATAGGTACCTTTGAGTTTGAATTGTAAAATTATTTTACTAAAGAAATAAAAGAATTAGAAGAGTGAACTGTTGTTCTATTTTTTCTAAAAGAATCCCCCCTGATGAAGAGCTCAAACGGTGGTTTATCAAATTATGGGAATCTAAGGGTTGGATGATTATCTCTCATCGTTGCCTTGGTCAATCCTTTATTTCTATCACTTTAATCTCAAAACACTCTTGCTTAAAATTCCTAAGACTCAACACTTAGATGATTTCTAGTCAATTGGTATTTCTTCAACATTGGGCATTCCAATTTGATCTTGAGTCTTCCGTAAAACATCAAATACCCCATTTGGATTGAACTCCCTTTATTTAACCTGGCATGCATAAAGTATTTATCTCAGATTACTTCTAGGTTTTTAAGGCCATTCGAGCTATCACATTTTATGTGCTCCCACCTATGCATCTTGATTGATATTGATATCTCCAAGGACCTCCCGAGTAAGATCTTATTCAGAGTCCATGGTATCCAATTTGAACAATGAATTAATTATATCAACTTGCCAAACTTATATTTCTACTATAGATAGGAAGGTCATATGATTAAAAATTATATGATGAGACCTTCCAAACAACAAAACCAGCTTGATCATACTCATACTATTGCTACTCAACATGCAAGCAAAACAATACCTCATGTTTAGTCTTTATAACCTTCTAGTTCTCATGATGTGATCTCTTTTCCTACTCATTCACTGCCCCAAGCTTCTAACTTGGTAGTTACCCACATCTCCCTTCAACCTCCTCCAGCTTTTGAGGCTCCTATGGAGAAAACTCCTTATGAAATAATTGAGGGTTGGGTAACCCAACATAACAAGAAACACAGGTGCAACTCATCACAATATGCCTCCCCCTCATTATAGAGGTGTACTGAAAGACCAATACCTAGGAGGTAAGGAATGGAGCCATAAGCCCACCAACTCTTACTCCAAAAATACCTCCTTAGCCACATGTCAGTATAAGGAAATAGGTACTCTGCATGATTATATGTAATCTTACCCACCCAAAATGCCTATGGTGCTTTAGCTGACAATATGTCAAATTGATATTTGAAAGAATCATGTCTTGGAATGTGCATGGAATCACGCTATGAGAGTGATGTTTTACTATTGAAATATTCATCAAGAGAGTTTTCTCATAGATTTTACTATTTCAAGAAGTCAAAATTTTAGGTTTTAGACTAAATAATTCCCTTAAGACCCTATGGGGGTTGGAAGGGCCTTGTGTATGAGTTATGATGAAGGGAGGGGAGGTTCCCCTATGCCTCTCTCATGAGTTGTGGGACTCTATTTTATTATCAAGAAAGGATCCAATGCATAGAGTAGTGTGGTGTACAATAATATTTGGTGGTAGGAAATTGGGTATTGTAGTTGTTTATGCACCCAATGATGTAGCTGGAAGGGTAGCCCTCTAGGATTAGATGTGCTTCAATTTTTCTAAAGTAGATTGGATAATAGGAGGAGATTCAATATGGTAGAGTAGGAGGGAGAAAAATTGGGGGTGGCACTCCAATAAAACAACCAGAAGAGGCTAGATCATGGTCTAGGTTTAGAAGGGCCTAGAATATTTATTATCCCAATTGGAACAAGAGTGCTGAAAATCATAGGGTTTGGTTTACTTGGAGCAATGCACGATGTGGGGATGCTCTCAGAATGGCAAGATTGGACCACTTCTATGCAGAAAAAAATATTGATATAATCCAAAATGATTTATCTCATCAAATATTTTCAATGGTAACTTCAAATAATCTTCCCATTACCTTGAGTATTGGATGTGTCCCCATAAGGAAACCCAAAAATAGTTTACCTTTCAAGTTACACACTTTCTTGCTCAAGCGTAAAGATTGTGTTAGTAAAACCAATAAAGTGTGGAATTTATTTCCAAGGCCATTGGGAGGGAGAGGGTGGATTATGTGGTGGGAGGAAGCCATAAAAATAATAGTGAATTACCTTTGAGGTTTTGGAAAAATCCTAGCCTCTCTTCGTAGAAAAAAAGAGAAATAATTGGAGCAGGAAGTTGACCAACTCATCCACCACCTCCGCTAGAATATTAGTAGCATCCCTTATCAAAAATATTTGGGTGAAAAACATGCATAGTTAAGGCAAATCCAAGCTTATAAAACCCACGGGGCACAAATCAGGGCATGTTTAGTGGATTCATGAGGGTGATAAAAATTCTAAATTTTTCTCTAGTGCCATTAAGAAGAAGAATAGATCAAAGAGGATATAGGTTATTAAAAATACTATATCTGGCCTACAAATTCCTTTTGAGGACATTCCATACTTCATCCAAGAGCATTTTGTAGCCCTTTTCAAAACTTAAGGGCCCAACACAGAAGTTGAGTTTTTTAGAGAATATTTCAAACAGTGCATATCTCCCAAAGTATATAAAGAAGATAGAGCATTGCTGGACAAAACTCTTTCATAGGATAAACTTCATTTTCCCTCCTCTCTTTAGAAAATGACAAAGCCCAGACATTGATGGGCTTTGGAGTGAATTTTTAAGACCATGTGGGAGACTATGTGAGCTAATTTTTACATATGTGTGAGGAGGTTATTAATGTTGGAGGCCTTGGGGAGACCACTAATCAAGGATTGATCATGCTCATTCCCAAAAAATATAAGCCAAATTTGCTTGTTGATTGGTATCCCATTAATTTACTCAATTCCTATTGTAAAATTTTGGCCAAGGCTCTGGCCATAAGACTCCTCCTAGTGGCTACAAAAATTATTTTCCCAGAGCAAATAGGATTCCTTAAAGGTTGCTACATTTTGGATAATCTTCTTACAACTTAGGAAGGGATGGAGTGGGCTCAAGCGTAGGGGCTCAAGGTACTTTACCTTAAGTTTAATTTTGATAAAGCTTATGATAGATTAGAGTGGACCTTCATATTAAGAATGCTCTACTGGCTTGGTTTTGGCAATAGATTCATCGATATGGCAAGAGTGGTTATTAATACAAAATTATCTAACAACATTCCTATGGAAATATCAGTTAGGCAAGGCTATCCATTGACCTCATATCTATTTGTTATTGTAGCTTATGCCCCTGGTTATCTATTGGAATACACAATTAAAGAGGTAATGATAAGAGGTATCCCCATTTCGGATGACTCCCTACTTATCAAATTTCACTTTGCATATGACTCTATGCTTTTTCCTTTGATAGATCAACAAAATCTTGTGCACATCCTTGAGATAGTTCACACCTTCTATAGGGCCTTTGGTGAAAGAATCCAAGAATCTAATAACTCTGTAATTCCATTTGGATTTGATGATAAGCCAAATTAGATACCCACAAAATGGAAGTGGGTGCAAAGATAAGAAATATCTAAGTATTTGGGATTTCCTTTTGGTGTTTACCTTTCACCCAAATCTATGTGGGATTGGTGTTTGGACAAATTTACCAAAAAATTGGAATCCTAGAAATATTTGGAAATGTCTCAAGTAGCTAAAATCTAGATTACTGGAAAATTTTTGGCCCCCTTCCATGTTTACTTCTCTTCTCTTTTGAATCCTAGCAAGGTTGGGTATGATAAGATGAACAATATGCTTCAAGAGTTTTTTTGGGTAAAAAACCTAGCCAAACGAGGTCTCCCAATGGTCTCCTAGAGTAATTGTTGTAGACCAATTTCATGCGGTGGGCTAGGAATCCCTAAAATTCAAGCATAGGGCTATATAATTGCAGCTAAATGGATGCAAAGGGTGATCATAGGGAATGAGCCATGGAAGGTGTTGGTGAGGGAGAATTTAAAAAAACCCAGGTGGATGGTAAAATTTGGTTAAATATGTCATACAGTGACATTCTTTTACAAGCCCCTTATTTCTCTATAGAAGGTTGTAATATTCTCAAAGAGATTTGGAAATCCTGGTAAAAAGTGCATCAATATATTTCATGGCATATACCTCTAGAGCAAGGTCTCATAGATTTCCTCCAACACAACTTATGGTGGTCACCCCTCCTCACCCTTGATGCACAACCTCTTGGTATGAATCCCTAGTTTCCTGATAGGTGGATCTCAAAAGAGGATTAATTTTGGTGGGTGATATTTGGAATTCTTTCTCAATCAACATGGAAAAATTAGAAGCAAATCTAGTCAAAATTTGGTCTCTATCCTATTGATAAAGTAGTGATTATGCGGATCCTTTCCATCACCTCCCAGGTGCTCCATATTCTATCTTATCCATTGGAAGATAGTCCCCGTTGGTCTCATTGGAAATGGTTTGACAATCATGACTTTGAGCAACTAGTCCTTAAATAAAATATAATTTTATTTAAATTAATTATAAAATCTTAATTTGAATGATAATAGAAGTTTTTCATTTAATTGAATAAGAAGATCTTCTATAAAATCTAGTGAGGGGATGTGTGAGCTCATTCGTTGGAAAAAAAGTCTCCTATCGACCAGAGGAGAAGAACCTCATTTATGATCAACTTTGAAAAGAGGAAATCATATTTTAAAAAAAGGAAATATCTCCCCTACCACTATTATGATGGGAAATAAGCAATAATGAGTTGGTAGAATTGATGGTATGATAATATAGTAAGCATGAGGAGGGTGGACTTGAATCCTTAATAGAAAGGCAAGAGTGATGAAGGAGGTTACCTTGGCATGAAGGAGAAGGAGGACTAAGCTTTGGGTGAACATGAGAAAAGACTTAGGTTTTTTGACAAAAAGTAACACCTTGGAAGCAATCAAAAATGTCTCTGCAAAATAGCCAGGTTAGTTTAAGCTTGTCATGCTCGTCTAGTCTCTTTAATCTACGTGAAATATTTTTGGATAGACATTGTCTTTGTTTATATCAGTTGGGTTGTTGTCTAGTCCCTACTAGTTTTAGATGTTACCTTGGTCCCTTGTTTTGGCATGTAAAATTGTCTTCCCTACATCTAAATTTATAGACCCATTAGGATGGTTGAATTCCTTTCTCTCTAGCCATAAAGATGCTTTAGTTGTGCTAGGTTTCCATGATTTATGACTTAGCCATGTTGGTTCATCACCACTGCAAGCACGGTTGGAATGCTTTGCCCTATGGGCACAATGTGGGGGTTAGCCTTGGGTTAAACTTGTTGCTTTCTTGTTGGGCTATGTTCTTTGCACAAAATCCTAGGTTACCTCTCCTCCATATGTAAAATCAATTGGTTGAAATTTGATCTTGGTAGAGTGATAACGCTAGGTAGGTTATTTATATCATGTCATCGATCTCTAGTGTGAGGTCGTAAAGGGTAGTTGATTAATATTTCATCGCTCAATTTCCTCCTTTGCGTTGGGTCGATGTGGTCTATATCACTAGCCATACATTCAAGAGTGAAGGAAAAGTCATATTAATTTTTACTCCCTTCTAGGTTATGCCCATGGTGGTGCTAGTCTAGATCATCATAGCGATGGGATCCATTATTGACAAATACCTTGGTGTATTGTAGGAAGCTCCTACGTATTGAGTCTCAATTGTTCACAGCTAGCTACATGTTGAGTATTGTTGTGAGCTTCTCTAAAGTTTTAGGAGCTTCTTTTTATTTAAAAAGCATTGTAAGAAATTATTATATCTTTATTTTGTTAAACGAGTCCCTAGTTCATGAAAGAGAGAACTTGTGGTGTTTTATAGTTGTGAAGGAATATTTATGGTTTAAAATAAGTTCTTTAGGTTGCTTAACTCTTTAATTTGATAAATGATTTAATTGGATATTTAATCTAAAGAAGGAATGGTGCTTTGATTAAATATATGTTTTATTGATTTATTGATTTATTGAGTTAATTAAGTAATGGGACTTGATTAATTTAATATATGTATTATAGTTATTTGGGTTAATTAAAGTAATGAGACTTTGATTAATTTGAATAAAGGAATGATAGTTTATTTTTTAATTAAAGGTATGAGACTTTTATTAACGTAAATAAAGGATTTATGGTTATTTGGGTTAATTAAAGTAAGGGGACTTTGATTAATTTGAATAAAGGAATGATAGTTTATTTTGTTAATTAAAGGTATGGGACTTTGATTAATGTAAATAAAGGAATGATGGTTATTTGGGTTAATTGAAGTAATGGGACTTTGATTAATTTGAATAAAGGAATGATAGTTTATTTTATTAATTAAAGGTATGGGACTTTGATTAATGTAAATAAAGGAATGATAACTTATTTTGTTAATTAAAGGTGTGGGACTTTGATTATTTAAATAAAATAATTTATATTCATTTAGTTAATTAAAGGGATGGAACTTTGATTAACTCAAATAGAAGAAACTTAGATCATTTGCTTAATTAAGGAATGAGACCTTAGTTGTTTGCAAAATGGTTTTGATATGATTTGATTAAGGTAAGACTTGTAATTCTAGTTGTATCTATTGAGATGACTCTCCTTGAGTAAATGAGAGATAAGAATAGAAATGAAGAAATTCTTATGATATCAACTAGATAGTAGATGGATGAATACCTTAATTAAATTTGTATAGTTGCAATTTGGTAAAGTAAATAGTAAATGCACTAGTTTTATGTTACTAGTAGATGCATTTAGATGCATGTATTTCATAGAACCATGGGTTGTCCTGATCCCCTACTATCCTAAAAAAAATTATGGAAATAAAGGAGGACCAAAGAGGTAATTGGAACCAATGCACCAATTTGATTTATAACTGCAATAATTTACTTATGCTTAAATAGACTATATTTGTAGGGAGAAATCCCTAGATGAATATGATGTATTACTTTATTCGTTAAAAGTATGGAGGTTTTACCATACTTGAATATATGTAATAGTTTATTGAACGAATGGGAAATGTATCTTTAATTTATTGTTATGAATTATCTATGCTTTGTTATCTAGTTTCCTCTTTCATTTAATGTTTACCTTTATTTAAATGTTGTATCCTTTCTAAGTACTTCTTGTATGCTTTATGGATTTTGTTCTTTGATTGATTAAGTAGATGGATAGCTTAACTCACAATACACATAGCATAACTACAAAAATGGACTTGTGTATGGTATGGTGATGGGCGTATACCTTCGATTGTACTGAAGGTGATGAGTTTTGCTCATCAAAAAAGATGAGATGGATACACTTATTTGCAGTAACACATAGTATACAGACATACTTGTGTAGGGTATTGAGTGAGATGTAATTCATTAAAAAAGTTGGAAAAATTAGTAAAATTAAAATCATAGGTAAACCAAATGTCTATTAGGGGTTTATGAATCCCTCTCTGTAGTTTAAAAAAAATTATTTTCATGTGTTTTATTGTAGCTAGTTTTTGGGGTCATTACACTTTCACTTATGAAGGTGATCCACTTGTTGAGAAGAATGAGAAACCTCTTGAAGTTTATGATAACATGTTATCATTGGAGAACAAGACAATAGCAAACACATAGTTGAACAAGGATAAAACCTTGTCTATTGGAGAAGAAAAAAATTATTAGTTTTTAATTATTATTTATATTTGCAAGTGTTAAAAGCTATTAGAGGAGTTGGAGATCCATTTAAGAAATAATCATGTTGGAAATATGAGCAAGTTTTGTTGTCATTGATGTCAAGATTCCATTTCAGTGAGCAGCTTGAGGTCAAGCATCAATTTTCATAAGCAGTGCAAGAAAAAGATTGCTTCTAGGCCTAAGGAAAATAATATTATAATATGCTTATTATAAGGAGTTGGAGATCCATTTAAGAAATAGTTCATGTAGGAATATTTTCCATCATGAAATTTATTTTTTTCATCTAAAGAAGAAATATGATGTCATTTTGTGCAACAAACATGTCATCTACAAAAAAAACAATGAGAAAATTCTATTTGGAGCTACCATATTGAGTTATCATTTGACTTACCATTTAGAGCTATCATAACCTCCTAAAAAAATAATATCCATGATGAGTTTTTGTCTAGAGCTACTTTCTCTAGTTGCAATCTAGTTGTCTCAAGCAACTATCCATAAAAGAGTTCTCATATTGAACCACTATTTGGAGCTACAATCTAGAGCTGCCATTTAGAATTGTCACCAAGATTTTTAATCTAGAGTTATTATCTAGATCTACCATCTATAACTTCTATTTAACGCTACCATCTATAACTTCTATCTAAAGCTACCATCTATAACTTCTATCTAAAGCTACCATCTAGAGTTGCTATCTAAAGTTACATGAGAGTCATATATTGTGAATGTGTCATCTAATCAATGTATGGTTGTTTGAAAGTTCACTTTCAATGAAGTGTTTCTAGCTAAAGGTTTGTGTCACAAATTAAAAAAGCAGCTATTACCTATAATTTATAGGAAGAAAGGTGTTTATCTACTGTATGCAAAGAAAAGTAAGTTCAAATATAGAAAGGAAACACCAATGTATTTAAATAAATAAATTATAAATAAAAAGTAAGATCCCACATGCTTTATGGAAAGGCTCTTTGAAGTCTTTAAAAAATATTTTTATTTTTATTGTTATTAAATGCAGGTGATAAGATGGTGATTTGCTATTTTTATTATCTTAAAATGTTAAAGGAATATTCCTTGAATATTCAAGTTGGATGCTAAAGAACTCAAACCCCCAACACTTAATTCTTTTCTTGGTGACTCTCTACTATTTTCTCATAGTTAGAGGTATTAATCATTGCATGAATATAGGCTTATATATACTTATTGGAATTTTTTTTTGAGTTTGTTCTAGTGGAAGCATTTGTTTGGAAGTTTACGAAGATATTCCATGGATATTAATGCCCCAAAAATATTATTTTCTAATTCATAATTGCTAAAAGGTGACAACTATTTTGCCTTGAAAATGAAGCTAAAGATTCACCTAGAGTTTGAAGACCTATGGGGAGTGGTGTTTGGCACTATGAAAAGATATGTCCCTAACGTAAATGAACAAGAAAATTTCATAAAGTTGATTACAAATCTAGATCAAACATAATGTTTGGTAAAACTGATGAGATGCACCCATGGATTCATGATGTTCTAACCATGGAGGATACAAAAGATAAAATCAATACAGTATTTGGTACAAGAACCAAAATTAAACTCTAAATCTATAAATCTAATTGCATTCCAAAATTGTAAGTGTATATAAAATACATTTGGTTGTCTCATTGACAACATATTATTTAATTTTTATAGAAAACTAAGAAATATTGGATTGTCATCTACAACACCAAGAGACTAGTATAGAACTATGTAACAATTCCAATATAGACATGACGATTATCTTCATTTTTATTAGCTTAGGCCCTAGGTTTAAATAGCTAACCCTTGAGTATTAGGGTTAGGTTTATTTTATTTAGTTTATAAATAAGAAGAAATATGTGGCAATTAGAACCATCTATCATCTTAAATTTTGAGTCGCACTTGTTGCATATAAGAGACTTTGCCCTTTCCAAGTGGCTATAAGGCATCACCCTCTTTAAGTGGCTAAGGATTTGCATTGATTTTAATATAGGATTTTTTTATTGTATAATTATTTTTTGGCAATTGGATTTGGAATTATTATCATCATTTGGTAATGTTATTTGCACATTATTGGATTTGTTATTGTTATACTATAATTTTAAATTTTATTTTGTAACAAGTGGTATCAAAGTGAGGTTCCATTGGAAAATTTATTTTCATTAGACTATAAGAACAGTGATTTGTGGAATCTAATGGACCTTGTTCATTCTCATTAAAATCTCTAGAAATTCAGATATTGCATTCAAACCCAAAAGTTAAGGTCTATCAAGATTGGAAAATTGATTCTTGTGCGAATTCATTGTGCAATAATTCACACAAAATCACCAAAAAATAATACTAGAAAAGAGAATAAAATCACCATAAAAAATATCCACCAAAAATCATCAGTAAAACTTCACTCTACTAAATTTTTTTTCATAATTTTGCAACATTGGGATCTTATAGGCATATATTTCCACCAAAAATCATAGAAATGTTTTTTTGCTTAGATTTTTATAAATTTTCAAGATATTGCAAGTGTTTCTATATATTTGATAGCTCCCATCAAGGATTTTGGAGAATAGGTTCAGTGGATTCCAATCCTTGATAATTTTTTACATTAAAGGGAGAACCAATCCAAGAATTGTATTATTTTCTCTACCATTTAATACCTCCTACTCATTGAAGTTCCTTCTAAACAACACTAGCAATTTAATATGCACCAAATACAAAAACATCCAGCTAGCCCTTGTAACATAGGCAATGACACCAGGTGTGCCAAAAAGCTGATAAATATGACATACACTAGAAGAATTACATAATTCAATAAGAAATAATTCAAGTTGTCATAATTTAACCTCTTCTATTATAGTAAATTAACAAATACCACATTACCCCCTCAAGTAACTTTCCCATCCACATAACCCCTCCCTTATTATCCTATATTCCTCCACATGATTCTCTTCCTTTTATTATTTAAATAAATAAATAAAAATATTGGATCCTACCAGAGCCTTGCAAAAGGCCCATCTTTTCAAGCTAATGAAAATAAGAGATATTTTTCACAATAGTTTTTAGTAACATTCCAAGTATTTTTTGAGTTATTCAATTGACCTTAGTGCATGAATGAACCTGGTTGGAAATGAGTCAACTATCGATGACATTTTCTTTAATTAAAGGATTTATGTGAGTAGAAAGAAGTTCCAACATAAAAATATTGGTAAGCATCACAACACTTTCCCTAATATCAATAGTTTTGATAAACATCTTCTTTCTTCCTTAAATGACATGGCTTCACCCCACCCATGATTGCTCCTCTCATTGTTATCACTATAAAGGATGTTAGTGTTTAATTTGAAGTCACATCCTAGGCCTTTTAATCCCTCAAAGAATCTATATGTACAACTCCAATTTCAGCCTCTTCTGACTTCAGCAAGATCTTTGTCATTAAGTGTGATGATTCCAACGAGTACTAGATTTGTTTTGATATAATATAGTCACTTACTATCCTTTGCAAGTAACTTTCAGATAAGAGTCTGGGATGGTCCACTTATGAGAAAGAAACATTAGTTGTTTTGAATTACATAGAGAAATAGAGGCCTTATTTGTTAGGGTATCATTTTATCATCAAGACCAACCATAATAGCCTTAAGTATTTCCTAGAGTCTCTCATACCCTAAAAAAAATAAATATATGACCAAGATTTTACATTATGATTTTGTCATTGAATACAAGAAATAAAAGGGGAATGGGATGACTAATTTTTTGTCACACAAATATCATAATGTTGTTGTTGTCAATGTCGTCTTTAGTCCTCTTCCATAGTGGCTCTTCCAAATTTGGGAATATTGGCCTTTTGAGTTGGAGACTACTCAAATCATTCAAGAAATTATAGTGGGATCAACATTTCATTTTTGTTTCTCATATATTTATGGAGTGCTTCATAAAAAAGAATCACATTTATCTTCCTCAATATTTGGATGTTAAGTTAAATATTCTCCAAGAATTGCATGCATATCCTTTGGTTGAACATTGGGTATTCTTGAAATTATACTAGTGGGTGAAGCAATCATTTTCTTAGAAAGGATTTAAAGTATATGTCAAGATGTTTGTGGTCAAGTGTGAGGTATGTCAACATAAAAAAGGGAAAACAATTTAAATATTCTAGATCGTTATAACCCTTTCCTATCCTTAACTCCAATGAGAGCACATATCCATGGAATTCATTCAGGGCCTTCCCAAATCAGAAGGTAAAATCATTATCATTATGGTAGTATATTACCTTTCCAAGTATGCTCATTTTTGTGTGTTACATAATCCTTATTGAGCAAGCAAGGTGACCAAGGTATTTATTTATTATGCTTTTAGATTTTATGGTATGCCCAAAACCATTGTGAGTGACTGTGATTGTGTCTTCACCAACAAATTTTAGAAAGAATTGTTTCATCTTAGTGGTACCAAGTTGAATATGTCATCTTCTTATCACCCTTAGTCAAATGGTTAAACATATATTGTAATAAATATTTGGATACTTACCTTCAATGTTTTTTTTAAGGGAAGTAGATCCATTGGGTCCAATGGATCTCATTAGCTGAATAATGGTACAATATTTCTTTCTATTCATCCCTCAAGATATCCCCATTTGAAGCATTGTATGGTCAAAAACCTCCATCAATAGCAGAATTCTTCTAGGATCCTCTAAGGTTTTCCAAGTAGATGATTTGTTATAGAAATGATGGCTTGTGGTTTAGCTTCTTAAATATAATTTGACTTAGACCTATAACTTCATGAAGCAACAACATTATTCACATCATTTTGAATGGAAATTCACTATAGAAGATAAGGTATTTTTGTAGCTACAAGCCTACAAGCAATTATCCTTAAAGATCATGTCTAGGTGGTTAGTTGTATTGATGAAGTGGTATATTAGTTGGAGCTTCCATCATATTCTTGCATCCATCCAATTTTTCATGTATCCCATCTCAAATAGGTTATTGGAAAAAAGGTGTAGTCTGAGACATAGCTTCTAATACTCAATAAAGAAGGTTGAATAACTCTCTAGATTGAAGTAATTTTACAGTCCAAAGGTTATCATATTTGGTCTTGACATATTTAAGAGTTCCTCATTAAGTGGTAAGGTATTTTAGAAGAATATGCTACATGGGAGCCTAAGAGAATTTTCCATTCTTTTCCAGCTTTGAAGATAAATATTTATGAGGGTAGGATCCATGTAATGGTTCTAATATAGCCATGTTAGCTATCTTTATTTTTATTAGCTCAGGGCCTAGGTTTAGATAGTAATCCCTTGAGTATTAGGATTAGGGTTGGTGTTGATTTAATCTATAAACAGGAACAATTATGTGGTAGTTTGAATCATCTATCATACAAAAAATTGAGTCACATTTGTTGTGCATAAGAGACTTTTCCCTCTCTAGGTGGCTATGAGAGTTCACCCTCTCTAAGTGGCTAAGGATCTACATTGATATGAATATGAGATTTTTATTGTATAATTGATTTTTTGGCAATTGGATTTGGAAGTGTTATCATTTGGTAATGTTATTTACATATTATTGGATTTGCTACAACTATTACTATAATTTTTATGTTGTTTCTAAACAAATCTAGATATTAGACAAACATAGTGGTAGAGCATCACTAGTGTAATTGTACTAGCACAATCTACACCAAAGAATCCCATCAAAATAAAAGGTGCTCCAACTGAGGAATGAATAACCATATGATATTTACCTCTTATACATAGAAGGATTTGCTTACCCACTATCCATTGGATTTCATAAGGTGCTTGCACATAACTAGAATAATATCTAATAATAAATTTAATGTCTAACTAAATTTGGATGAGCTAGAGAAGTATCCAAATAAGTGATTGATACAAGGTGGCTTTCGCCAAAGTGGTAGTGCAATACAAATAAAAGATTTAAACTAGAAGTAAAGACAATTCAAGTAGGTTTGCATTCCTCCATACTAAATTGCTATGAAAGATCCAGGACATACTTACGTTGAGAAATGGTGATCCTAGATAACAACTAATTGATCTGAATTCCAATAAATAATGCAAACCCAAATATATCATCTCAAAAGTGTTGTAAAGTCAATACCTCATCTCATGGATCTATGATGGTGAGCTTCCCATTATGAGAATATCATCAACATATAATATAATCACCAAAGCATCACCATCACAATGCTTGATGTAGATATCTATTGCACCCCACAACATCAAAATCTACAACAAAGGAAGAAATAATGAATATTTTCATAAGAATGCATGAGAAGCCTACTTAAGCCCATATAAGGACTTCTTCATCATATGTACCAAGGGATTGGTCCCATCAAGCTCAAACTAGATGGATGTCCTATATAGACATCTTCTTGAAGCTCTCCATGAAGGAAATACTTTTCATGTGCATTTGATGTACCTCCCACCCCTATAAAGTGGTAATAGAGAGAATTATTTGAATAAATTCCATTTGTGTAATAGGGAAAAAATCCTTTAATAGTCAACTCCTTCTTTCTAAGAGAATCCCTTATTAATAAGGCATACCTTGTGATTCTCTAGTTGACCATTGTAATTATACTTGGCCTTACATACCCATTTACAACTAATAATATTATTTCATTTAGGAAGAGGAACAAGATCCTATGTCTAATTATTCATTAATGACTTGTACTCACTAGCATAACATCCTCCCACTTGTTGAAATTATAATCTAATGAGTGGCTAATGCCAACATTGTATGATGAAATATTTGGTAGGCCTAAGGACATTCATTGTACAATATATTGAATTTATTATAATATTTTATTATGTAAGCCCTATGGACCATGATTAACCTTGTTATGGCTAAACCCTTATTATAAAATTATAATTAATCCCAAAGCCTCTCTTGTTACATTGGCTTAAGGTCATGTTATTTTATGTATTTGGGGTTTTGATATTGGTGTAAATATCCCTGCCACATCTCATTTGGTCATCAGATTATTGTGAATCTTATATATGGATAATATAGTAATTATTTATGGTGCCTATAGGTGCCCCTAAATATTTCTCTTTTTATTTCTTTCATCCTTTTTATGCTTTTGGCATAAGCTTTGAATGGATGTATTGCTTTTGTTCATTTCTAGAAAATATTGTGAATTTTGATATGATATCAAAACAGGTTGGGAGTGGCACTACTTGGTCATGTAGGTAGTATGTTTGAAGCCTACAATTATTATTTTGAATACTTGTATTAATATCTCATCAAATATTCACTAACATATTCTCCAACCAATTGATATTCTCACAATGACACTGAGAGGGGGGGGGGTGAATCAGTGTAGCTATTAAATTTAGATCTACAACTCTTAAAACTGAGACAAAGAGAACTTAAAATCAGATAAAGCAATTATCATAAGAGAGCACACCACAAAACACAATGTAACGAGGTTCACCAATTTGGCTACTCCTCAAAAATGACTGCTTGGACTCCAGTCCAAATCCAGCCTTTGCAAAACACCAATTTTACAAACACTTTACCAGCACCCACTGGAAGGAGCACCAACCCCTTATTTTTCTGCTACAACAGATAGGAGCACCAACCCCTAATGCCAAGCACCAACTTGGACTGCAAATCTAAATTATTTCAATGACATAAAAATGCCTTCGCTTTCTACATGACCCTGACTGGTCTGCAATTAATCAAACTCCACACACTTACGACTCTGCTTATCTCTCTTTCGACCCTCTTCTAACCCTCTTTGTGCAACACTTTTTCACTCACAATAGCAACTTAATTCTCTGCGTGACTGCCCTTTTATAAACCTATTTCTCATTGAGACTCCTCGTCTTCTATAACTTTTGTAATCCCGCATGCAGCCTATTAATAGCCACTGCTGATGGTAACTCCTTTATAGCATAATATTTATTACATGCAACCTATTAATAGATCTGTATTTGTTTCAGACTATCAGTATAACCGCCGCTCAATGGTTTCACCGTGACTACGGGCCTCATGAATCGCCGTTCTTTACTATTCTTATTTTAGCTTGCATGATTTCTATCTCAGAATCGCACTCATGAATCGTCGCACTAACTTCGGTTAACTCTTCTAGTATTGGCTACATGATTTTCCTCTACAATCGCCCCTATAATCGTCGTTCTACTTCAGTTAACTTTACTTCGGCTTTTAGTCATGAACAAACAGCATGTCGCGATATCGCGACATTTCTGCCCCTTTGACTTTTTTTGGGAGTTTGACCACGAAAACATGACATGTCATGAAATCGTGACATTTTTTGCCTCCTTGTCCTCTTCTTGGCTTGCACCCGCAAAAACATGACATGTCACGAAATCGTGACACTTTTTGCTTCCGTACACTCTTCTCGGCTTGCACCAGTGAAAACATGACATGTCGCGAAATCGTGACACTTTTCACTTCCTTGCACTTTTCTTGGCTTGCACCCGTGAAAACAGGACATGTCACGAAATCACGACACTTTCGCTGCCTTATGCTCTTCTCTGTCTTTCACCCGCGAAAACATGACATGTCACGAAATCACGACACTTTCCTGCCTTGTGCCTTTCTCTGCCTTTCGCTCGCGAAAACGAAACATGTCACAAAATCATGACACTTTTTCTCCTTAGCGCTTTTCTTCCCTTCGGGTCACGAAAACCCAACATGTCACGAAATCGTGACACTTTTTCTCCTTAGTGCTTCCTCTCAAACATGTCACAAAATCGTGACACTTTTTCTCCTTGGCACTCTCTTGCAAATTGTCACAAAATCGTGACACTTTTCTTTGCGAGCTCTTTCTCTTCAAACATGTCACGAAATCATGACACATTTTCTCTCGTACGCCTCTCTTACAACATGTCATGAAATCGTGACACTTTTCTTTGCAAGCTCTTTCTCTCCAACATGTCACGAAATCATGACAGTTTTCTTTACTTGCGCCTTCTCTCCAAACATGTCGCAAAATCGTGATAGTTTTCCTTTGCGCCTTCTCTCCAAACATGTCACGAAATCGTGACAGTTTTCTTTCTTCTCTTCTCTGCCAACATGTCATGAAATCATGATAGTTTTCTTTCCCTTCTCTGCCAACATGTCACGAAATCGTGACAGTTTTTCTTGCGCTTTCTCTCTCCTCGACATGTCGTGATATCGCGATAATTTTTCTTTTTGGCCAAACATGTCGCGATATCGCGACAGTTTTCTTACTTGTCTTTTTCTTTGATCCTTTGAATCTGGGCCACTTCTGTCTTCTTGGAAATTCACTGTACATGCTTTGACTGACCTCTGAACTCCTGTCCACTGCATCAACTGATCTATCTGTCTGTGTTGACAACAATGACAATACTTTTTCTGCACCTTGCTCAACAATCTCCCCCTTTGGAATTGTTGGCAACACATGTGCAATTTCCTGTAATTCTTCTCCCCCTTTGACAATAATACCAAAGGGCTATTGCAGACTCCCCTTGAGTCTATGCACAACATTCTCAGACAAACATTGTTATAGTTAGCAAAAATCATGAATATGAGCAAAACTATAAACATAGGCATAAATGCTCCCCCTGAGAATGTGATCCCGATTGCTAGTCAATTCTTGGGAAACGTGACCACTCCCAACTTACTCCGAAGGTACTCAAAAACTTCCTTGGGCAATGGTTTTGTGAATATATCCGCTACTTGCTCTGTAGTTGGAACAAAATCCAATTTAACCTCACCTTCCACAACTTTATCCTTCAAGAAGTGATACCGGATTGCAATATGTTTGGTTCGAGAATGCATAACCGGATTCTTTGAGATGTTAATAGCACTAGTGTTATCACATTTAACCGAAATTGGCTCTTTGAAGTGAATACCAAGATCTTTCAAGGTTTGTCTCATCCATAATATCTACGTACAACACGTTGTCGCTGCAATGTATTCTACCTCTACTGTGGATAGAGAGACTGATTCTTGTTTCTTGTTGTGCCATGCTACCAGCCTGTCTCCAAGATAAAATGCTCCTCCACTGGTACTCTTTCTATCATCTATACATCCTGCCCAATCTGCATCAGAATATGCAATAAGAGTGAAGTCCTTACCTTTTGGGTACCATAACCCATACTCCATAGTACCCTTGAGGTACCTAAAAATCCTCTTCATAGCTGTCACATGAGTCTCTTTGGGACTAGCTTGAAATCTTGCTACCATGCATACTGCCTGTAAGATATCTGGTCTGGTGGTCGTTAAATACAGCGAGCTCCCAATCATAGATCTGTACATGGTTTGATCTACATCCGGAGATTTGTCATCCTTGCTCAACTTGCAACCTGTTGTCATGGGAGTGCTAACAAGTTTACTATCCTCCATTGTGAACTTTTTCAACATTTCTTTCACATATTTAACTTGAGAGATAAAAATGCCCTTTTCATTTTGATTGACTTGCAATCCGAGGAAATAAGAAAGTTCACCAATCATAGACATCTCAAATTCTTTCTTCATTTTATTTGCTATGTCTCTACAAGACTTATCATTGCTGCTGCCAAAAATGATATCATCTACATAAACAACAAGGACAATAAGATGGCCATTCTCTGTTTTGACATACAGATTGCTGTCCACCATACCTTTCTTGAACCCCTGTTGAATAAGATAGTTATCCAGCCTTGCATACCATGCTCTGGGTGCCTGTTTCAAGCCATACAAAGCTTTCTTCAACTTGCAAACAAAGTTGGGATTATCACCGAGTTGGAAACCATCTGGCTGCTCAATGTAAACCTCTTCTTCCAGTTTTCCATTCAAAAATGCTGATTTCACGTCCATTTGATATACTTTGAAATTTTTATGAACTCGCTAAAGCCAGAAACATTCCGATTGCCTCTAGTCTAGCTACCGGTGCAAAGGTTTCCTCAAAATCAATACCTTCAACCTGTGCATAGCCTTTACAGACCAGTCTTGCTTTATTCCTTACAACCTGTCCATCTTCGTTCAATTTGTTTCGAAAAATCCATTTAGTACCGATTATATTTTTATTTGCTAGCCTTGGTACTAACTCCCAGGTTTTGTTTTTCTCAATCTGATCTAGTTCTTCATTAATTGCCTTCATCCAACTTTCATCTGTGCTTGCTTCAGCAACATTTTTGGGCTCAATGTTGGATAATAGAGAGTAGTTCCGTACTCACTGCTCTTCTTGTCTGAATACCAACTATGGGGTCCCCAATAATTTGTTCTCCGGGATGATTTTTCTCCCAATTGCCTGTTTTGAATTTCTTGTTTTCTTCTCCTTCGAGTCAATACTTAAATCATCTCGGGTCAATTTTTTGATTCTCTTCCGTTTCCTTTTCTTCATCTCCTTCAATAACTTCTTCATAAATAGGGTAGTTTTCTTGATAAGTAATTTCTCGTTCTCTACCTTCATCAACTTTAACATCGGCACTCTCCACAATTTTCTTTAGCCTCTTGTTGTAGCATGTGTAGGCTTTGCTTTTTGTCGAGTAACCAAGAAAAATACCTTCGTCAGCTCTATCTTCAAACTTACCAAGATTATCTTCAATTCGTTTGATGTAGCACTTGTTGCCGAACACTTTGAAATATCTTGTTGTTGCCTTTTGTCCGAACCATAGCTCATAAGGTGTTTTGCTTTCATGCGTCCTTAGCATGCACCTGTTTTGGATGTAAACCATAGTATGGACTGCCTCTTTCCAAAATCATCGACTATTTTGTTCTCGAGCCAACATTGTCCGTGCCATTTCTTGCACGGTCCTGCTTCTTCCTTTCTACAACACCATTCTCGTTGAGGTGTCCTTGCCGCTGAAAACTCGTCTTCTGATCCCATATTTTTGACAGTACTTCACAAACTCCTCCGAGATAAACTCTCCTCCTCTATCTGATCTTAAGCATTTAATTCTTTTTCCAGTTTGATTCTCAACCTATTTTTTAAAAATCTTGAACATCTCAAAGGCATCTGATTTAAGCTTTAAAAATAGTACCCATGTCATCCTGGAGTAGTCATCTATGAACAACATAAAGTATTTGTCACCATTTATGCTTTGTGTTCTCATGGGTCCACACAAATCAGTATGTATTAGCTCTAAAGGTTTGCTGGTGAAGTATTCCTTTGATTTAAATGTGGATCTAGTTTGCTTCCCCTTTTGGCATGAAGCACAAATGCTATTTAATGGTTTGCCAATGGTGGGTATATCTCTTATTGCCCTTTTTGAACTTATTTTTACCAGATTGTCAAAGCTAATATGACCGAGCCTCTTGTGCCACAACCAATTTTCATCTTCCTGTCCAATCAAGCATGCTCCTTCTAAAGTCTCCGAGAGAGTATATAGATTTCCAGAAGTCCTCGATCCAAGTAGCTATCGGCTTCCCACTGTGTGCTTTTCCGACTTCACGACCCCGCTTCTTAAAGATGACTTCATGACCTCTGTCACAGATTTGACTTACGCTCAGTAAGTTGTGCTTCAAACCAATCACAAACAGAACTTCTTTGGAATTGATCTTTCCATCACTTATCTTGACTGATCCTTTGCCAACTATCTTGGCTCCATCATTATTTCCAAACTTTACGGAGCCCCCTTCATATTTCTTGTAATTTTTCAAATTTTTGTTTATCTCCTGTCATGTGACTGGAGCATCCACTATCCAATATCCATGGTGCAGATTTGTTCTGTGCTTTGAATGTTGTCCGTACAATCAAGGATTCCTTTT
This sequence comes from Wollemia nobilis, assembly GCA_028583015.1. Taxonomy (NCBI): domain Eukaryota; kingdom Viridiplantae; phylum Streptophyta; class Pinopsida; order Araucariales; family Araucariaceae; genus Wollemia; species Wollemia nobilis. The sequence goes on from JAQPPZ010002678.1 coordinate 1,832,003, forward strand.
CTTCCTTGGGTCGCTCCTTTTCTTTCCACTCTGGTTTGGCTACGATTTTTGTCACTTGTTTAGACTTTTCTTTGTCAATAGCCTGTGCATGTTTTTTTGGGAATTTTCTGTTTTGCCTTAAACTGTTTGGTTGAGATCTTCTTCCCCGATATTTATTTGCTGCATATGTGCTTCTACAGTTTCTTGCAATGTGTCCAAAGTTATGACAGCTTATAGCATTCTACCGCATAATCCATCAAGGGTGAAAAGACATTTCTACTCGTGAAATTTCTTTGTCCTATATTATAAATGCAGTCTGAAATCTTATGACCGTAAGCATTGCATTTAAAACAATAACCAGAAAAGGAATGATTGAACCTGGGAGTTGGTCTTTGCCATTTTGTAGTAGGAGCCACAAATTTTCTTCTCCTTTGATGTGTGACTTTTATGAATCCCTCATTGTCAGCACTCTTCTCGTGCCTGGCACTGTTGCTTTCTTTTGCATGATTCATTTTTCCTTGATCAACCTTGATCTTATCTTCTTTCTTTACTTGTTCTATAGTTATGGCCTTTGATCCACTTGACGATTCTCCTTCGACAAAGCCCAAGCCAAATTTGATGCCTGTAGTCCTCTGACTATTTATAATCTTTTCAAGCTTCACAGAACTTCCTTCAAGTTTGTGATAGCAACTCAATTTTTGATTCTTTTCTTCTAGCCGCATTCTTAAGACAACAATCTCTTCTTCTAGTTTGTTGCACTCATCTATTTTCATGGTTAATTGTACTTCGAGTTCTTCAGACATTTTCTTAAATTCTTCTGTCTGTACTTTCAAACTGTTTATTATGTCATTCGCATCCTCAAGCTTTCTTGAGACCTTTTTATTCTTTTTCCTTTCTGTACTCAACTCTTTAAGTGCAGCAACCAACTCTCCTTCCAGATATACTTCAGCCTCATCCTTAATGTTTGTGTCACCTTCCTATTTTTCTTCTATTTTTTCTTCTTCAAATGCCATGAACAGAGCTTCACCTGTTTCTTCTTCAGAATCTTCACCTGAGCTATCTTCAGAAGAGTTGACATTCTTGGATATGAAACTTTTCTTTTTGAAGTTGCTTTTTCTAAAATTTGGTTTCTTCTTCCAGCCACTTCTTTCTTGGTGTGACCCTTCATCACTTTTGGTTTTCTCATTCATTGGACACTTAGCTGCAAAGTGACCGACCCCTCCACAATTGAAGCACTTAAACGGTAACTTTCCTCTATATTTTCCTTTTCCCTTTGTAAGTTTTCGAACAAAGTTAGCTTCCATTTCATCCGATGTCTCTTCATCCTCAGATTCTTGTTCAGATTTTATATTTTTGTGTGCTTTAAAAGCAGCTTCTCTGTCTATGGGCTTAGTTTGTCCTATTCTCATTTCGTATGCAGTCAAAGAACCATGCATCTCATCCATGCTAAAATTATTTAGATCTTTAGCTTCTTCTATTGCAGAAACTTTAGAATTAAATCTTTTGTGAAGAGTTCTAAGTACCTTTTTCATGACGACCGCATCTTCGATTTCTTCGTCGAGTCCTCTGATTGCATTAATGATTCCATTGACTCTCAGCATATAGGCCTCTATGTTCTCATCGTCATTCATTTTTAATGCTTCGAACTGAGCTCGATGCATTTGTAGCTTGGCTTCCTTGATCTTGTTGTCTCCTTCATGGATGCTCTTCAGTTTGTCCCACATGTCTTTTGCCAATTTACAGCTCATGATCCTTATCAGTTCACTGTCTACTAGCCCACACATTATGGCATTCTTTGCTTTGGAGTTATTCTCAAACTTTTTCTTCTCGACAGATATCTGTTGGAGGAGTAGCGGGTATTGTGTATCCACTTTCTACTGACTCCCAAATGTCGTATCCCAACGCACACAGATATGTCTACATCCTGAGTCTCCAGAATGAGTAATTAGTTCCATCGAACAAAGGAGCTTTGTTTGATGAGAATCCTTCACCACCTGCCATTGTGTTCCTTCCAAGATCACCTTAGCTGATTAAGCTTGTTCAGGAACCTTGCTCTGATACCAATTGATATTCTCACAATGACACTAAGAGGGGGGGTGAATCAGTGTAGCTATTAAATTTAGATCTACAACTCTTAAAACTGAGACAAAGAGAACTTAAAATCAGATAAAGCAATTTCAACAATAGAGCATTCCACAACACGCAATATAACGAGGTTCACCAATTTGGCTACTCCTCAAAAATGACTGCTTGGACTCCCATCCAAATCCAGCCTTTGCAAAACACCAATTTTACAAACACTTTACCAACACCCACTGGAAGGAGCACCAACCCCTTATTTTTTTGCTACAACAGATAGGAGCACCAACCCCTAATGCCAAGCACCAACTTGGACTACAAATCTAAATTATTTCAATGACATAAAAATGCCTTCGCTTTCTACACGACCCTGACTGGTCTGCAATTAATCAAACTCCACACACACTTACGACTCTGCTTATCTCTCTTTCGACCCTCTTCTAACCTTCTTTGTGCAACACTTTTTCACTCACAACAACATCTTAATTCTCTGCGTGACTGCCCTTTTATAACCCTATTTCTCATTGAGACTCCTCATCTTCTGTAACTTTTGTAATCCCGCATGCAACCTATTAATAGCCACTGCTGATGGTAACTCCTTTATAGCATATATTTATTACATGCAACCTATTAATAGATCTGTATTTGTTTCAAACTATCAGTATAACTTCCGCTCAATGGTTTCACTGTGACACGGCCCTGTAACTACCGTTCTTTACTATTCTTATTTAACTTGCATGATTTCTATCTATAATTGCCGCACTAACTTCAATTAACTCTACTTATTTTGGCTGCATGATTTTCCTCTACAACTGCCCCTGTAACTGTCGTTCTACTTCAGTTAACTTTACTTCAGCTTTTAGTCATGAACAAACAGCATGTCGCGATATCGTGACATTTCTACCCCTTTGACTTTTTTTGGGAGTTTGACCACGAAAACATGACATGTCATGATATCATGACATTTTCTGCCTCCTTGTCCTCTTCTTGGCTTGCACCTAAAAACATGACATGTCACGAAATCGTGACACTTTTTGCTTCCGTACACTCTTCTTGGCTTGCACCACAAAAACATGACATGTCACGAAATCGTGACACTTTTCGCTTCCTTGCACTTTTCTTGGCTTGCACCAACGAAAACATGACATGTCACGAAATCATGACACTTTTTCTGCCTTATGCACTTTCTCTCGCTTTCACCCACGAAAACACACATGTCACGAAATCGTGACACTTTCCTGCCTTGTGCACTTTCTCTCCTTTCGCTCCAAAAACATGTCACGAAATCATGACACTTTTTCTCCTTAGCACTTTTCTTCCCTTCGGATCACGAAAACCCAACATGTCATGAAATCGTGACACTTTTTCTCCTTAGCGCTTTCTCTCAAACATGTCACGAAATCGTGACACTTTTCGTTCGTACTGCATCTCTTGCAAATTGTCACAAAATCGTGACACTTTTCTTTGCGAGCTCTTTCTCTCAAACATGTCACGAAATCGTGACACTTTTCTCGTACCCTCTCTTCAAATGTCACGAAATCATGACACTTTTCTTTCTCTCCTTCTCTCCAAACATGTCACAAAATCATGACATTTTCTTTCTCCCTTCTCTCCAAACATGTCACAAAATCGCGATCATTTCTTTCTCCTTCTCTCCAACATGTCACGAAATCGTGACAGTTTTCTTGCTTCCCTTCTCTCCAAACATGTCACGAAATCACGACATTTTTCTTTGCTCATTCTCTTCTCAACATGTCACGAAATCATGACAGTTTTTCTCACCTTTCTCTCTCTTCAAACATGTCACGAAATCACGACAATTTTTCTTCTCGCCCAACATGTCGCGATATCGCGACAGTTTTCTTACTTGTCTTTTTCTTTGATCTTTTGAATGTTGGCCTCTTCTGTCTTCTTGGAAATTCATTGTACATGCTTTGACTGACCTCTGAACTCCTGTCCACTGCATCAACTGATCTATCTGTCTGTGTTGACAACAATGACAATACTGTTTCTGCACCTTGCTCAACAATCTCCCCCTTTGGAATTGTTGGCAACACATGTGCAATTTCCTGTAATTCTTCTCCCCCTTTGACAATAATACCAAAGGGTTATGCGTAGACTCCCCCTGAGTCTATGCACAACATTCTCGGACAAACATTGTTATAGTTAGCAAAAATCATGAATATGAGCAAAACTATAAACATAGGCATAAATGCTCCCCCTGAGAATGTGGTCCCGATTGCTAGTCAATTCTTGGGAAACGTGACCACTCCCAACTTACTCCGAAGGTACTCAAAAACTTCTTTGGGCAATGGTTTTGTGAAGATATCCGCTACTTGCTCTGTAGTTGGAACAAAATCCAATTTAACCTCACCTTCCGCAACTTTATCCTTCAAGAAGTGATACCGGATTGCAATATGTTTGGTTCGAGAATGCATAACCGGATTCTTCGAGATGTTAATAGCACTAGTGTTATCACATTTAACTCGAAATTGGCTCTTTGAAGTGAATACCAAGATCTTTCAGGGTTTGTCTCATCCATAATATCTGCGTACAACACGTTGTCGCTGCAATGTATTCTGCCTCTGCTGTGGATAGAGAGACTGATTCTTGTTTCTTGTTGTGCCATGCTACCAGCCTGTCTCCAAGATAAAATGCTCCTCCACTGGTACTCTTTCTGTCATCTATACATCCTGCCCAATCTGCATCTGAATATGCAATAAGAGTGAAGTCCTTACCTTTTGGATACCATAACCCATACTCCATAGTACCCTTGAGGTACCGAAGAATCCTCTTCACAGTTGTCACATGAGTCTCCTTGGGACTAGCTTGAAATCTTGCTACCATGCATACCGCCTATAAGATATCTGGTCTAGTGGTCATTAAATACAACGAGGCTCCCAATCATAGATCTGTACATGGTTTGATCAACATCTGGAGATTTGTCATCCTTGCTCAACTTGCAACCTGTCGTCATGGGAGTGCTAACAGGTTTACTATCCTCCATTGTGAACTTTTTCAGCATTTCTTTCACATATTTAACTTGAGAGATAAAAATGCCCTTTTCATTTTGATTGACTTGCAGTCCGAGGAAATATGAAAGTTCACCAATCATCGACATTTCAAATTCTTTCTTCATTTTATTTGCTATGTCTCTACATGACTTATCATTGTTGTTGCCAAAAATGATATCATCTACATAAACAACAAGGACAATAAGATGGCCATTCTCTGTTTTGACATACAGATTGTTGTCCACCATACCTTTCTTGAACCCCTGTTGAATAAGATAGTTATCCAGCCTTGCATACCATGCTCTGGGTGCCTGTTTCAAGCCATACAAAGCTTTCTTCAACTTGCAAACAAAGTTGGGATTATCACCGAGTTGGAAACCATCTGGCTGCTCAATGTAAACCTCTTCTTCCAGTTTTCCATTCAGAAATGCTGATTTCACGTCCATTTGATATACTTTGAAATTTTTATGAACTGCTAAAGCCAGAAACATTCTGATTGCCTCTAGTCTAGCTACTGGTGCAAAGGTTTCCTCAAAATCAATACCTTCAACTTGTGCATAGCCTTTACAGACCAGTCTTGCTTTATTCCTTACAACCTGTCCATCTTCGTTCAATTTGTTTCAAAAAATCCATTTAGTACCGATTATATTTTTATTTGCTGGCCTTGGTACTAACTCCCAGGTTTTGTTTTTCTCAATCTGATCTAGTTCTTCATTAATTGCCTTCATCCAACTTTCATCTGTGCTTGCTTCAGCAACATTTTTGGGCTCAATGCTGGATAATAGAGAGTAGTTCCGTACTACTGCTCTTCTTGTCTGAATACCAACTGTGGGGTCCCCAATAATTTGTTCTCTGGGATGATTTTTCTCCCGGTGCCTGTTTTGAATTTCTTGTTTTCTTCTCCTTCCGAGTCAATACTTAAATCATCTCGGGTCAATTTTTTGATTCTCTTCCGTTTCCTTTTCTTCATCTCCTTCAATAACTTCTTCATAAATAGGGTAGTTTTCTTGATAAGTAATTTCTCGTTCTCTACCTTCATCAACTTTAACATCGGCACTCTCCACAATTTTCTTTAGCCTCTTGTTGTAGCATGTGTAGGCTTTGCTTTTTGTCGAGTAACCAAGAAAAATACCTTCGTCAGCTCTATCTTCAAACTTACCAAGATTATCTTCAGTTCGTTTGATATAACACTTGTTGCCGAACACTTTGAAGTATCTTGTTGTTGCCTTCCTGCCGAACCATAGCTCATAAGGTGTTTTGCTTTCATGCGTCCTTAACATGCACCTGTTTTGGATGTAAACTGCAGTATGGACTGCCTCTTTCCAAAATCTGTCAGCTATTTTGTTCTCGACCAACATTGTCCGTGCCATTTCTTGCACAGATCCTGTTCTTCCTTTCTACAACACCATTCTGCTGAGGTGTCCTTGCTGCTGAAAACTGTCTTCTAATCCCATATTTTTGACAGTACTTTGCAAACTCCTCTGAGATAAACTCTCCTCCTCTGTCTGATCTTAAGCATTTAATTCTTTTTCCTATTTGATTCTCAACCTATTTTTTGAAAATCTTGAACATCTCAAAGGCATCTGATTTAAGCTTTAAAAATAGTACCCATGTCATCCTGGAGTAGTCATCTATGCACAACATAAAGTATTTGTCACCATTTATGCTTTGTGTTCTCATGGGTCCACACAAATCAGTATGTATTAGTTCTAAAGGTTTGCTGGTGAAGTATTCCTTTGATTTAAATGTGGCTCTAGTTTGCTTCCCCTTTTGGCATGAAGCACAAATGCTATTTAATGGTTTGCCAATGGTGGGTATATCTCTTACTGCCCTGTTTGAGCTTATTTTTACCAGATTGTCAAAGCTGATATGACCGAGCCTCTTGTGCCACAACCAATTTTCATCTTCCTGTCCAATCAAGCATGCTCCTTCTGAAGTCTCTGAGAGAGTATATAGATTTCCAGAAGTCCTCGATCCAGTAGCTATCAGCTTCCCACTGTGTGCTTTTTTGACTTCACGACCTTGCTTCTTAAAGATGACTTCATGACCTCTATCACAGATTTGACTTACGCTCAATAAGTTGTGCTTCAAACCAATCACAAACAGAACTTCTTTGGAATTGATCTTTCCATCACTTATCTTGACTGATCCTTTGCCAACTATCTTGGCTCCATCATTATTTCCAAACTTTACAGAGCCCCCTTCATATTTCTGTAACTTTTCAAATTTTTGTTTATCTCCTGTCATGTGACTGGAGCATCCACTATCCAATATCCATGGTGCAGATTTGTTCTGTGCTTTGAATGTTGTCTCTACAATCAAGGATTCCTTTTCTTCCTTGGGTCGCTCCTTTTCTTTCCACTCCGGTTTGACTACAGTTTTGGTCACTTGTTTAGACTTTTCTTTGTCGATAGCTTCGTGCATGTTTTTCTGGGAATTTTCTGTTTTGCCTTAAACTCGTTTGGTTGAGATCTTCTTCCCGATATTTATTTGCTCGCATATGTGCTTCTACAGTTTCTTGCAATGTGTCCAAAGTTATGACAGTTATAGCATTCTACTGCATAATCCATCAAGGGTGAAAAGACATTTCTACTAGTGAAATTTCTTTGTCCTATATTATAAATGCAGTCTAAAATCTTATGACCGTAAGCATTGCATTTAAAACAATAACCAGAAAAGGAATGATTGAACCTGGGAGTTGGTCTTTGCCATTTTGTAGTAGGAGCCACAAATTTTCTTCTCCTTTGATGTGTGACGTTTGTGAATCCCTCATTGTCAACACTCTTCTCGTGCCTGGCATTGTTGCTTTCTTTTGCATGATTCATTTTTCCTTGATCAACCTTGATCTTATCTTCTTTCTTTACTGGTTCTACAGTTATGGCCTTTGATCCACTTGACGATTCTCCTTCGACAAAGCCCAAGCCAAATTTGATGCCTGTAGTCCTCTGACTATTTATAATCTTTTCAAGCTTCACAGAACTTCCTTCAAGTTTGTGATAGCAACTCAATTTTTGATTCTTTTCTTCTAGCCGCATTCTTAAAACAACAATCTCTTCTTCTAGTTTGTTGCACTCATCTATTTTCATGGTTAATTGTACTTCGAGTTCTTCAGACATTTTCTTAAATTCTTCTGTCTGTACTTTCAAACTGTTTATTATGTCATTCGCATCCTCAAGCTTTCTTGAGACCTTTTTATTCTTTTTCCTTTCTGTACTCAACTCTTTAAGTGCAGCAACCAACTCTCCTTCCGGATATACTTCAGCCTCATCCTTAATGTTTTTATCACCTTCCTATTTTTCTTCTATTTTTTCTTCTTCAAATGCCATGAACAGAGCTTCACCTGTTTCTTCTTCAGAATCCTCACCTGAGCTATCTTCAGAAGAGCTGACATTCTTGGATATGAAACTTTTCCTTTTGAAGTTGCTTTTTCTAAAATTTGGTTTCTTCTTCCTAGTCACTTCTTTCTTGGTGTGACCCTTCATCACTTTTGGTTTTCTCATTCATTGGACATTTAGCTGCAAAGTGACCGACGCCTCCACAATTGAAGCACTTAAACGGTAACTTTCCTCTATATTTTCCTTTTCCCTTTATAAGTTTTCGAACAAAGTTAGCTTCCGTTTCATCCGATGTCTCTTCATCCTCAGATTCTTGTTCAGCTTTTATATTTTTGTGTGCTTTAAAAGCGGCTTCTCTGTCTATGGGCTTAGTTTGTCCTATTCTCATTTCGTATGCAGTCAAAGAACCATGCATCTCATCCATGCTAAAATTATTTAGATCTTTAGCTTCTTCTATAGCAGAAACTTTAGAATTAAATCTTTTGTGAAGAGTTCTTAGTACCTTTTTCATGACGACCGCATCTTCCATTTCTTCGTCGAGTCCTCTTGATCGCATTAATGATTCCATTGACTCTCCAACATATAGGCCTCTATGTTCTCATCGTCATTCATTTTTAATGCTTCGAACTGAGCTCGATGCGTTTGTAGCTTGGCTTCCTTGATCTTGTCGTCTCCTTCATGAATGCTCTTCAGTTTGTCCCACATGTCTTTTGCCATTTTACAGCTCATGATCCTTATCAGTTCACTGTCTACTAGCCCACACATTATGGCATTCTTTGCTTTGGAGTTATTCTCAAACTTTTTCTTCTCGACAGTATCTGTTGGAGGAGTAGCGGGTATTGTGTATCCACTTTCTACTGACTCCCAAATGTCGTATCCCAATGCACACAGATATGTCTGCATCCTGAGTCTCCAGAATGAGTAATTAGTTCCATCGAACAAAGGAGCTTTGTTTGATGAGAATCCTTCACCACCTGCCATTGTGTTCCTTCCAAGATCACCTTAGCTGATTAAGCTTGTTCAGGAACCTTGCTCTGATACCAATTGATATTCTCACAATGACACTGAGAGGGGGGGGTGAATCAGTGTAGCTATTAAATTTAGATCTACAACTCTTAAAACTAAGACAAAGAGAACTTAAAATCAGATAAAGCAATTTCAACAATAGAGCATTCCACAACACGCGATATAACGAGGTTCACCAATTTGGCTACTCCTCAAAAATGACTGCTTGGACTCCCATCCAAATCCAGCCTTTGCAAAACACCAATTTTACAAACACTTTACCAACACCCACTGGAAGGAGCACCAACCCCTTATTTTTTGTTGCAACAGATAGGAGCACCAACCCCTAATGCCAAGCACCAACTTGGACTACAAATCTAAATTATTTCAATGACATAAAAATGCCTTCGCTTTCTACACGACCCTGATTGGTCTACAATTAATCAAACTCCACACACACTTACGGCTCTGCTTATCTCTCTTTCGGCCCTCTTCTAACCTTCTTTGCGCAGCACTTTTTCACTCACAGCAGCATCTTAATTCTCTACGCGACTGCCCTTTTATAACCCTATTTCTCATTGAGACTCCTCGTCTTCTGTAACTTCTGTAATCCCGCATGCAGCCTATTAATAGCCACTACTGATGGTAACTCCTTTATAGCATAATATTTATTACATGCAACCTATTAATAGATCTATCTTTGTTTTGGACTATCAGTATAACCGCCGCTCAATGGTTTCACTGTGACACGGGCCCTGTAACTGTCGTTCTTTACTATTCTTATTTAACTTGCATGATTTCTATCTATAACTACACCTGTAACTGTTGCACTAACTTCAGTTAACTCTACTTATTTTGGCTGCATGATTTTCCTCTACAACTGCCCCTGTAACTGTCGTTCTACTTCAGTTAACTTTACTTCGGCTTTTAGTCATGAACAAACAGCATGTCGCGATATCATGACATTTTTGCCCCTTTGACTTTTTTTGGGAGTTTGACCATGAAAACATGACATGTCGCGATATCGTGACATTTTTTGCCTCCTTGTCCTCTTCTTGGCTTGCACCCACGAAAACATGACATGTCACAAAATCGTGACACTTTTTGCTTTCTTACACTCTTCTCGGCTTGCACGCTAAAACATGACATGTCACAAAATCGTGACACTTTTTGCTTCCTTGCACTCTTCTTGGCTTGCACCCACGAAAACATGACATGTCGCGAAATCGTGACACTTTCTCGCCTTATGCCTTTCTTTGCCTTTCGCTCGCGAAAATGGAACATGTCGCGAAATCGTGACACTTTCACTGCCTTGTGCCTTTCTCTGCCTTTCGCCCATGAAAACAAAACATGTCACGAAATCGTGACACATTTTTGCCTTAGCGCTTTTCTTCCCTTCGGGTCACGAAAACCCGACATGTCGCGAAATCGTGACACTTTTTCTCCTTAGCGCTTCCTCTTCAAACATGTCACGAAATCGTGACACTTTTTCGTCCGTACTGCCTCTCTTGCAAATTGTCGTGAAATCGTGACACTTTTCTTTGCAAGCTCTTTCTCTCAAACATGTCATGAAATCGTGACACATTTTTGTCCGTACCATCCTCTCTTACAAATTGTCACGAAATCGTGACACTTTTCTTTGCAAGCTCCTTCTCCTCAAACATGTCACGAAATCATGACAGTTTTCTTTGCTTTGCCTTCTCTCCAACATGTCACGAAATCGTGATACTTTTCTTTGCTTGCGCCTTCTCTCCAAACATGTCACGAAATCATGATAGTTTTCTTTGCTTGCACCTTCTCTCCAAACATGTCACGAAATCGTGATAGTTTTCTTTGCCTGCACCTTCTCTCCAAACATGTCATGAAATCATGACCGTTTTTCTTACGATTTCTCTCTCTTCAAACATGTCACGAAATCGCGACAGTTTTTCTTTCTGGCCAAACATGTCGCGATATCGCGACAGTTTTCTTACTTGTCTTTTTCTTTGATCTTTTGAATGTTGGCCTCTTCTGTCTTCTTGGAAATTCACTGTACATGCTTTGACTGACCTCTGAACTCCTGTCCACTGCATCAACTGATCTATCTGTCTGTGTTGACAACAATGACAATACTTTTTCTGCACCTTGCTCAACAGATATTGGTGTAAATATCCCTGCCACATCTCATTTGGTCATCAAATTATTGTGAATATTATATATGGATAATATAGTAATTATTTATGGTGCCTATAGGTGCCCCTAAATATTTGTATCTTTTTATTTCTTTCATCCTTTTTATGCTTTTGGCATAAGCTTTGAATGGATGTATTGCTTTTGTTCATTTCTAGAAAATATTGTGAATTTTGATATGATATCAAAGCAGGTTGGGAGTGGCACTACTTGGTCATGTAGGTAGTATGTTTGAAGCCTACAATTATTATTTTGAATACTTGTATTAATCTCTCATCAAAGATTCACTAACATATTCTAAATAAGGAGTGAAGAAGAGCATTTTTATTCATGCATAAAAAATAAAAAATATTTTTTTTTCATCATTATCAAGGTACTTGAAATTCTCCCCAAAAATTCAAATTATTATTTTTATCTCTAAAGTTTCTACAAACCTTTTATAGCATTTTAAAGGCATGGAGAAGGTGCCTTGAAATATTTACATTTGAATTTTTGTTCTAATTTTTGGCATGAACTACATCTTATATGCATGTTGAAATGGTGCTTGGCGCTCTTCTTGATGCGTGCACCCTTTCTTACAAGGAAGTCACACTAGATAGTAAGCATTATGAGGACACCAAGCTAGTTGGATTGAAGGAGGCTAAGGAATTTGATATGGAGGATTGAGGTATTGAATCCCTACATAGTTATTATTTGAGACATTTGTATTACAAATTTATCAATGTTGTTCTTTGAGTCATGGTTTGATTGGATAGGATGATTAGTTGGTAAACCAAGCAAATGGATAGGCATTGCATGTGCAAAGTTTAAAGTTAAAACCTCACTTTTGTTTGGATTGCACTTTGGGTGGAAAAGTATGTCTTCAGGGAGGTGTCTCTTTCATGATCCATAAGAGCATACAACCTAGTTGGTTGTTCTCCTCTAGTCAAAGGTGTTGGCAACCTCATAGAATAGGATTATTTTCATTGTCAGATTATTATTTTGGTACATACTTTTTTGTCTTAGCTTCAAGTTGGAAAGCTTATGCACAGAAATATGAGTCTTTAAACACAAAGGTGTATTGGGCATCTTTGTTAACCCAAAGCACCCAACATCCAAGAGACCTAAGTTTGACTCCCACCTTTAGTGATTTCAAAAATTTATGGATGCTATGACGATTTGGACAACATGGTGTTTTCATGTGCCAATACTTTATATATAGACACACACGCACACACATTAAACCAATTAGATGCAACCAACTATCAAAGTGACACAAGTCCAAATGTGTTGATGTGGTAAAAAATAAGTGGAAGACACTAATGAATCACATATCGCCAAGTAGAAACAAATAATTAGATATTAATTTTCTAAGGTTTGGACCTTTAATTTTTTATTTTCAAAGGTCCATTAAGGAAAAACTTCCAAAGGTATTTTGAACCCATGTTTTTCAAAACACATGATTTTTTGAGCTTTGTGCACTAGTGGCATTAGTTCATAGGTTGTTATAAGGATCAAATTGTGTAATATGGATCATAAAGTCCTAGTTACTTGTCTCAATAGGATAGATTATAATATTTGGTAAACTCAAATTATTGGATTGTTACATAGTAAGAACCTATGGTGCATCTTTCAAGAAGATAAAACAACATTATTTGATGAAAAATTTGACCTAAGAGAACAAGAGGCTCTTGGTTTATTTTCCTTTCTGATTGAATTAGAGTTACTTTTCCACATCAAATAAGAGAGTGAACCTATCAAGATATGGTTAAAAATGCATGAGTTATTTGGAAAATTTAATACTACTGAAGTGAGTTGCTTGGAATTAGATATCTCTTATTTTAAATTGATTGAGTTTGATAATGTTGAGGGCTATATTATGAGATTAAAGAAATTAAGAGCAAATGTTACATATTCTAGAGGCAAAAATAAATATGATAAAAAATTTACGAATATTGTTCTTGCTAATATCTCCTATTCTTTTTAAATTTTGAACCTTATGGTTTATATGATTCTTATGTTTTTGAAATCTCAAAATATTTTTACTCTTGATCAACTTTTCTCTCTCCTAGTTTATTTTCAAGTGGAAAGGAGGAATTGTGGTGGTAATTCACAAATTTATGCTCATGCAAAGGAATTCAAATCTAATAAGACTAAGACCTAGGGGCCTAAGGACCAAGCTAAGTCCTCAAAAAATTAAATATCATTTTTAGATACTACAATAAGGACATCCATTGATGAATTGATTACTAAAATTGTAAAGGATTTACCTCAACTATAGAGGCCCACTAGAGCATCCATTATGAAGGGAAGATATTATTGTCACTGATGTCTTCTTTCCTTGGTCCCTCAGTTCATATTTTAGAGGGTGCTGAAATTGTAATTTGGTTCATGGCCAAGGATGACACTATATGATACAATATTGTATAGGCCTAAGGGCATTAATTATATAATGTATTAAAGTTATTATAATATTTTGTTATGTAATATCTATGGGACATGGCTAACCTTGTTATGTTTAAACCATACTTATAAACTTATAATTAACCTTAAAGGTTTTCTTGTTATGCCATATTAAGGTTAATTTATTTTATGTATTTATGGTTTTGGTGTTGTTATAAACACCCCCATCACTCATCATTTGATCATTGGAGTGTTGTGAATCTTTATTTCAAATAATACAATGATTATTTAATATGCCTATGGGTTCCTTTATTTCATTATTTTCATGTTTTTTGTATAATATTTAATTGTATGGATTGATTCTATTTGTTTCTAGAAAATATTATGAAGTCTAACATCACTCTAGATAACCCTTGGCTTGAGCATACATGATAAGATCTCCTGAATCATCAACTCTTAAAACTAGGTTTGTTAAAGTATTTTTATGTTGACACTCATATGATATAATGGGATAAAATTATAAAGAAGGGTTTGTTCCTATTTGGGCATAAAATGACATAGAGGATACAATGGCACATCCTACAATAAAGTATCATCAAACAAATATAGTAAATCACCAATCACAATCTCTTTATCAAACTCAACATCCAACACTATGACATAATGCATAGGAGGATCAAACTCATTAGATGTAGTATCAAACACTAAAGTATATGTTGGAAGAGAATCAAGAAGAGAAATCATTGAATAATTAATACCTGAGGATGAATTCTAGTTTATAGGCTAAGGATCTAGAATAACTAAAATAGTGTCAATAAGAATATTTGAAGGAGTAGTATGGATCTATGGCAAATCCATGAGTGGAACAAAGTCATCATTCAATAAGATAGTAAGAGTTCCTAAGGGAGCAAGTAGAAGATCCTCATCAAATATCATATCTCTCCAAAAAATAACATCATAATTTGAGGGATCATAGATGCAATAAACCTTATATTTATCAAAATACCCCTTATGGATGCAATGATGACTCTCAGAGATAATATTTATTTTTTGCATCTTGTAGAATGTGATCCCATGCACTATATCCAAATATACAAAGTTAGAAGACATCAAGCTTATCCCATGTTAATATCTTAAGAGGATTCATATCCTTAATGTATTGAGTTAGAAATTTATTGATGATATATATAAAATAAGTCACTGCTTCACCCTAGAATTTGGGCTTCATCTACTTGGAATGGAATATACATATAACCTTATCCATGATAGCATTGTTACTCCATTTAACCACCCTATTTTCATCTAGGGTATAACAAATAATCATCTAAAATTAGATTCCATAAAGAGCCAAAAATTACCAAAAGAATGACTAACATACTTATCTAATTCTCCACAGGAGTTTTGAATTCCTTGAACTTGCTAAAAGCTTAATATCTAGTGCAAATGTTGTAAAGTCGTAGATATCAATATATTTCATCAATGAATGTGGAGAGAGATATGTATTACATTAGCCCATAAATATCACTATGAATGTGATATAATAAACTTATAGAATGCCTCACTATCCCTTTTGAGAAAGACTCTCAATGATACTTTCTCAAAAAATAACCCTCATAGATTCAAATATTATAGTTAGAGAGGGGATAATCTCAAAAGGGAAAAATGTGGTATAGTCAAAGAGTCTCTCCCCAAGCCATGGGACAAAGTAGTGGTGTCTATCCTCCAGTATTTCATGGTGGATGGTCCAAATTCCATATTCTTAAGTTTCCATCTCATCTTTCTAAACTATCTTCAAGGCAACAATTTTTTTAATATCCTAGAATACCTTTTTAGGTCTATTGAGCGGTCTATCAACAATATCCAAAAAATATCTTCTATATTTTTATCTACCAAGGCCTCCATATCATAATTTATAGTCATGTTATTTAGAGGGAGTCCCAAAAGGTAATTATTTCTTGTGTTGGGAGCCCATCAAATTTTCCCCAAGTTCCTAAGTCCAACCTTTATGAAAACCTCATCCTGGATGCAATTGATGAAGCTGCCTAAAGGCCTGTATCTCCTAAGACCAACCAGATGTTGAAGTTTAGGTCTAAAGCTGGATACATCCTCACACAATAAAATTAGATGCTTGATACCACTCAACCCATAGCAAATCTTAGATTTGGAAACAAAAATCTCCAATTAACCTTGAGCAAGAACCAAAGAATATGGAGGACTCTTCCACAATGTTCCACAAAGCCAAATGTAAGGACATCTTGGTACGATCCTCATCTCAAAATGGAGATCTCTAGAGCAACTTCTCAAGTCAACTAGCCACACTCAATAGAGAACATGTGTATCATTCATCACCAAGAAGGGCTATATTGAGGAGCTCAATGACCTGATGAGTGCTATGTCCAGAGTGATCAAAATGAATGCCTATCTACTACAATAGGTTATTATAATCCTAGATGAATTCAAGAACTAGTTTGAGGGTGATGAAAAATAGACCATGTGGATTCCCTTGCTCTTGATGATGGTGAATGATGAGTCTCTTTCCTCTTCTTATCGATTCTTATCTTTTGTATTCATCTCCTTGTTTTTTATGTGGTCTCCCTGATTTCAAAGACCCCCTCTTTTTTGGTTCTATTGTTGTTTCTCCTCTTGACCTAGTCTCAAGGAGATAATCTCCCTTGATATCGATGTTGGATTTGCAGGATATAGTCTCTCTTGATGGTATTTTGATGTTAAAGGTTTGGGGACCCTTTCAAAACCCCTTCCTACAGTCAATAAAGAACATAAAAAAAAACCTCATATATAACACTCAAATAATAAATAGAGGGAAGACCGTATATTATTTGATTTTATCTCATATAATACAAGGATCCATAATTGATATGTCAAATCCTATGGTGCCATCACTTGTTAGTGTTATCTACTCAAGCTTCCATAGCCACAAAATATCTCTTCTTAGAGGAAGAAGAGGAAGGCAAAGGGCTCTCACCAGGATTATACAACTAATTAAAATCATCATGATATCCTAAGGTAATTATATTAAAACCATTATCGATGTCCTTAGTCACCCATTTATCTAGTCAAAATTCCACCTTTTTATTAGTATGAGTGCTTCATTAAATGGAAAAAATATTAGGAATCACACCTAGTACATGAAAAACTTATAGAGGACGAGAAACCTACTATCACTACACCCCACCACCTATAAATATGTTTTTATCATTAATGACCATAAAATTAACTTGATGTTCATTGTAGTCATTTAAATATGGTGATGCTCAACCATATGTTGGGTTGCCCCTAAATATATAATCCATGTTTATGAAGAAGTGGATGAATAATTAGTTGAATGAGTAGCTCCATGTGTATGTGAGTTCTTCCATCATGGTCATCATCATCTTGAACATGGAGCAAAGTAACATCAACGCCCTCTTTTAACTATATCTTGATCTTCTTAATCTACTGTATATAAAAATTTACCTCGTAATATTTTTTCTTGTAGAACCTATTAATCACCTTCTTGAATGGTTTCTTGAATTTATTCTCTCTATGCTTGTACTATTTCTTAATGTTGAGTTTAGTCACTTCCTTGGCATGAGCTTGGATGATGAAAGGATGAATATTTTGTCATTATTATCGAGTCTAATTATGAAGAAGGAACTTGGAGATATCGTGCTACTTGGCATACCATATTTCAAGGTGGTGTTTTTTTTTCACATACCTTTAACAAAAAGGGAGGGGAAATATTTGAATCCATAACCCCTTATGAAAATGAACCAATGGAACAACACCTAACCAATGTGCCATATTATGTGACATGGTCCAAAGTATATATGCTAGACTATGGAGAGTGTGCATGAATATGAGAAACCTCATACAACCTTGGATGGGAACACATGCTCCTCTCCAATTGCCACATATTAAGAATTCCTCCAAAATAACCTCCCATTGGGGTTGATCCTATGATCTATGGATCAATTCCATTCCAAATGAGCGTCATTGGGACAAAGGCCATGCTAAGGTCTGAGCACCCTCTTCTAAGAAAATACCCCTAAGAACAAGCTAAAAATAACTAATCTAAATGCACCATCCACAACTTTGTTGCCAAAATATGAAATATTTATCCAAATATCTCCCTTTGATTTTTTTAAAAATTGAAGTACAATTATTTTCAATGCAAAAAGGGATACTTGGTGGCAAACTGATGAAAAGTGTTAAATTATCACCCCCTTAAAATTTCATTAAAAAATCCAACGATATTGGCTATTCATTTGTATCTATCATGGTTTTCCTACACAACTATTTTCTATAATATAATCAAATAAGTCATTATATCCTCCCAATACAACATTCGAGTTGTTGGATAATATTTAGAACCTTGTCAAGTGACTCTTAAGTATTTACCTATAATAAAGTTTTCCCATAACTTCTATGAAATATAGGGGCGGTTGAAAGGTTTTCATTGGCAATATAATGATATTCTTCATAGGTTAATGAATTTTAGGATTAATAAATCAATTATATATCAAATCTCATCAATATCAATAATATCGTCAATATTATGCATCCACCAAATGAATATAGATCATACTAAAACTATTATTGATAAAAACTCAAGCAAAGCTTATTCAAGCTACATTTTACAAAGATTTTTTCTCTAATATAAAGATACATGATACCTTTCACATTACATGACTCTTGGATTTTTCTCTCCTCAAACTCATGGGAGAACTTGAATCTTCATATGCATTTCTTACATAATAAGTCCCACATATTACATAAAGATAAAGTATCTCATGATTACATATAACTCCCTACTTCTAAACTAGACACATCACTCAAAGACTCTTCACTTTCTAACTAGACACTTCACACACTTAATTACATGACACATGCACACTTCTACTAACTTGATACATAAAATCATACTCACACCCTAATTTAAATATTTACCATGGGACCAAATAATACAGTACCCACAATAATTGTTATCCTATTTTCCTCTACTTTGAAAATCATGTAGGCTTTTCTCTCATCTATATTGATCAATGCCAAAAATTTAAGGTAGAGAAGAAAATATTTTTTTTTCAAAAAAATCCATATAAGACAAATGACGATTTTAAACAACTTCAAGATATTCAATCCAACAACTAAGGTATTCATCTTGTCTCTTAAGAAAAAATCAAATTGAATGTCAATAGAGAAATAAAAGTAACCTATGTATGAATACATTTTATGGAGGAAAAAAATCATTTTTATATAGTGATATCCTTGTGATCTAAATCCAACTAGGGTTTTGGCAAAAAAAATACTAAAAAATTATTGACAACACATGAATCTTCCATGAATTATTTCTAAAAAAGTAGTCTCTAGAGCTACCATAGAATTTTTTTATCAAATTCTTGAGGTTGAGCAATGGATATTTACACCTACTTTGATACCATGCCAAATTTATCAATACTTTCCAAAAATGAATAAAATCAACATATTACCTAAAAAGAAAAATAACATAGTAAAACATCGAGGGTGTCCATGGAGATTAAAGTTATCTTACTAAAGAAAGAATAAGCACTCTAGTTGATAACAAAATTATTGGTCACAATGGTATAAATACTTAAATTTTTTCCACTCATGTGACCTTTTATGGCATGGCTTTATATTTGAAAATGTATAAAAATTTATCTTTTGATCCTAACCACACTATTAGGGGCATAACTTTATGCTCAAGACTCCATTTTGATCCATTTAAGAAGCATTGGAAATATTAGGAGAACCAAAGTGTTATTAAGATAGTTGCTAGAAACTTTGTGGTAAAAATATCCTCTCAAGGCCCTAAAAAGTGCAAAACAAACTATTTACTAAAATTAGTAATTATCTTTTTTTAGATTTTTATAGCCAAATTACATTTTTAGTCATGCCAACACATTAGTGGAAGATAAAACATGAAAGGAAGGGTCAGATGTTGGTAATTTATAATTAGAGTGAATCACCATATTTTCATATGGGTGACATTCTAACTCAGGGAAGGTGAATCACCACATTTCCATGTGGGTGACCTTCCATATTCAATACAATTTTTTTCCAACACATCATACTTGATTGTAAAATAGGAATAATGGATATAATATTATAGTCTCATATCTCTTCTTAGATATTGCTTGCATTGTATGTTTTCTAAGCAATAAAGTCATTCTATTATTTTTCTTATATATATTTCTATGTTTGAATTTGTTACTCTACTAATTTTACATTACACCCTTTCTTATCTTCCTTAAAAAAAAATTCTAAGTTTTGGATTTGTGGTATCAGAGCAGTCTATATTTTGAGTGTATGCCCATATAAATAAGATTAGGATATCAAAATTTTGGGCATAAGATATGAGATTCCTCTTATTACCTTCCTTGTAGTTCCAATTAATATTAGATGAGAAATAGAATAGACAACATTGAGATAATCAATCCTTTCAAGGAGATGTTGAACAATGCCCTCATAAATGGAAGAATTATATGATGGAGCAATCACTCAAATTATTCAACTCCTTGTAACAAATTTTGCAACCTACTTTGCATAACCTATCACTACCCTAACACCATTCAACTTCTACATCTTTTAAGATGCAAGTGAATTTTGATATTCCTACTTATGAAATAAAAATTAATGTTGATGCATTAAAAATTGAATTGGATCAATTGTCTTCATACTTTTCCATAAATAAATTCACCAATAATTAGAAACTCACTTTTTTACTCTTGAAAGCTTCATCACCTCTTTGAAATAGGTGGGAATTATATTGTAATAAGGTTATAGAGGAGAATGAATTTGAAGTAGTGTTCACATGGGATTACTTCATGGATGTTTTCAAAGAAGAATATTACCCCATGGTAGCCTATGAAGACCAATACATGAAATACCAACAACTAGGTTAGAGTAAAAACTAATATATTCAAGAATATACTAATGTTGTAGAAAAACTAGGTATTCAATATATTGAAACGATTGAGTCCTTAAGAATCATAATATGTTGCAATGGTACATTTAAGAGTTCATGAATACATTGTGAGGTATACCAATTTTTTGTCAAATTGGAGCAAATGCGAAAAAAAAGAAGAGAAAATAACAAAACTTAGAATAATAACTACCAAAAAAAGGAAGGCAAGAGCGACTCTCCAAAGAATCAAGACAAATATGGTTAGCCTCAAAATTAGTATTGGAAGAAAATGAAGACTTCCAAACTAAGAATCCCCTAAAGAGCAATATTGAAAAATGGTGTGATTACCACAAGAGCAATCAACATTTGAGGGAGGAGTGTCTAGCAAATCAAACATTTTTTATTGAGTCACAACCCTCTACATCCATTGCATTATCACCTCCACATCCACAAGTTGACGATAGAGGAAATATTATGGAGGTTGAACCAAATGTGACTATTGCCATCACATATGTTGTACTAGAGGAATCACAAGAGGAGGAACACTTATTTTACTCACAAATATGAGTCAAGGGTAAGTTATTGTATTTCATTATTGATAATGAGTGTTTGTGAAAAAATATGATATCTAATATAATTATTCAAACTAATAACATACAAACCAAAATTCTAGAACTAAGATAACAAAGTAATCAATTAATAGTAAATTCCAAAAAGTTATCCTAACACCAACATAAATAAATTCAAATCATTTTATAATAGTTGTACTAAAATTAATTGCAAATCACAAGAAATCTAGGGCTAATCCTAATGTCGCTAAGAATAATTACCTAACACCTAGGGCATCAAGATAATTATAATAAAAATATCACTCCTATTCCAAATTGCAACATCACCACAATAAAACATGAAGAGATCACACCTAGGATATTTTGTAGAGGGTTTGACCTACCTTGGGATCTATTCCTTGAATGATAATAAATGACCTTGGGCTGCAAATCATGGTAAAGTGTTATGTCCTTCTTTGTAGAAGGTTGTGAACCAGTGGTCAATGGTTTTTGTTTTACTTATAAGGCCTATAGAGAAAGAGAAGAGTGTGCAAAGTAGTAGCAATAGAGGTACACTTTTGAGAGCAATGTTAGCATAAAAATACTTTTTAGATAGTGGAAAATTATTTTGTGAGAAAATGAGGAAGTGAAATGGGTATTTATAGTACATGAAATGAATAAGTTTTCCTTTAGAGTTGATGGCTAATTTTATCCTTTTCCAAGGTCATAAAATCATAATCCTTTGTCCAAATAATCTATTATTCAAGTCTTAGTGTAAAAACATGCTAGCATCATGACCATACATTAAAAACATTAAAATTTAACCAATAGCCATGACTGTCACTTAAAGTGATGATCTTGGCATTGTTGATTTTTAGAAAGTATGCTTTGGGGGACACATGCCATGGCATCTCTTAATCCTACCTGAAGGTAAAAATATCATGAAATATGATAGAAATATGGTAATTAGGTGAACAAAGGAAACTAAAACCACATGCCAACATGGCTCACTATCATCTTACCCAAGGACTAACAAAATTAGTCCATCCACCCTTGTCCCATAAATAGGATGAGACTCTCCACCACCTACAAAGTTAGTTGTTAGTGCTCTTTTTATAAATACATATTATACCTACCTAAGGATAGTGGATGACTTCACAAAGAAAATATACTTGTGAGTCCTTAAGAAAAACAAGAAAAGAAAAAGAACAATATATGATAGTCGAAGTAACAAAATAAAAAATAGTATTCTATGAAAGAAAATATTTTTTGTAATTTTTCATTCTACTGTCTATTGTTGGTGAGACAAATTTAAATGATATATTTCATTAATTTTGAGCAATAACGTATGCATCAAAGCTGCATCATATATAATATAATAGAATCTGTTACAAAGAAGTTATAACAGTGTATCTTCGAAAACTTCCTGAAGCCAACCTTCGCATAGGAATAGATTAACAAATAATATAATATAGTCTTACATTAATAAGCGGCTAGCATCCATTATTATAATAGTTGGTGCAAAAAATAAATGACTTATCGGGGTCATTTTTTAATGCAAAAATCATGCATCTCAAGTTTCTCAAGATTGCATTTTTCCTAGGATAAGTTTCATTTCTTTATTTCAACAAACTTGGTCTTCTTCTATAGAAGTCATTCAACATTTCTTTTATTTTATTCTATTTTGTAGCATTCATTCATCCAAAATTCATATGTATTTTGTTATTTATTTTCTCTTTAGGTTGATAATTTCTTTGATAATGATTATTATATCCACAAATTTTACAAGGATGGAGGTCCCAATATTTTTTTGACATATGTCTATATATTTCACAATGTCTAAAACTCTTCTTAGGAACTTTATTCCCTTCACTTTTTCTCATAATTTTTGTATTACTAATACTTATCATGAATTTAGTGTCACTACTTCTTTCATGACCTATATTTTTATCTTTTACATATGTTTTCTTTTTCACAAATTTGATCGCATTGCTTCTTGTTGGACCATAATATCCAGGGTCTTCATTCTTTGACATTATATCTAGCATTATGGACTATTTTACACCTTGTCAATTTATTCTCAAACATGTTCCATCATATCTCATTCTTCTCAACAATTTTTATCAAATACATTTTGTATGCTTTTCAAAATATCCAAATTCTTCATCAACATTCTAATCTCTATTAACATCACTCAAACAACAAAATTTTACATCTATAATTTAATCTTTATAAATACTCAAACACCTAATTTTCTTACTTTCATTATGGTATATTCCATTATCACCATAGAAATACCCAATTATGTCACACTTATATCTAGCAATACAATAAAATATATCATGGTGTTCTTCTTCAATATAAACATTGCTTTCATTACAACATGTTATTCAATAATATGACACTTGTTATGGATAAGATGGTCTTTGTCATGGCCAATACAATCACATTATATAAATTCTCTATATTTTGAAAGAATATTCAAATAAGTAGTGTCATAAGCTATATATATCTCCTATACAAGATCACTTGTATCACAAGCTACATCTTTTCCTTCTATAAAATCCCTTGTATCACAACTCAGTTTCCATTGTAGGTTTCATATCTCCTACATTACAACAACTATATTCCATAATAGATTTCAAATAACCTATATCACAACTAATATTTGTCCTTCATAAAATATAATATGTATTTATACAATCTATATTACAATAATATTCTTTCTTTGGATAAGGTCATTCATGTCACAACAAACACTTGTCATCATGGGATTATACTTTTATTTTTCAACAATTTCCTCTTACCTCTTATACTTCACCTTAAGGAATTTAAGAGTGATTAATGCCATGTATATTATCTTTCCTACATCAACAGGTAAGACAATAAAAATTTTAAAATAATCAACTTCATAAAGAATAAGACTTAAGGAGTCCTTAAGTGTTGAGAAGTCTTTATTTTCAACTTCTTTGAGAATCATTGGTAAGTACCACATTAATTCTAATGATAAATACTTTTGAGATTTTTTGATAAAGGAATGTAAGAAAAAATTTAATGTTAACAAAATTTTCATCTTGAAAATAGAGATCTATAGTTTGCTCCTCTCCTCCTTTACTTGATGTCTCATGCTTTTGAATTTTTGCTTGTTTTTCTCCACCTATACTACTTGTTGGTGAGACACACTTTTGAATGTTTGCTTGGTTCCTTTTTGCCATTCCCATGTTATAATTCTCCTTGTTAGTTTTAAAATTTGATTTATAACATAAAAAATGAGGGTTCTTATGTCACCAAATGGTCCCCCTCTTGATATACCACCAGTATTATATACCGATCCTTTCAATATACTTTCTCTTTTGATATATCCATCGATACATGGAAGAAGCTAGTCCTATTGATATACCCATCAATATGTGAGAGACCTTTAGGCATATGAAATAAATTAATACGTGGTACCAAGGTGATATTGAAATGAATTCATCATATCCATGACATTTGCTTAAAAAGACCTACTCATACATAGGGGATAACTTCCTTGATATACTTGGAGAGTCTTAATTTTAGGTTCTATGTCAAGCAATAGTGTCGAGTAGGGAAAAGGATGGAGTGAGTAAAAAAAACAATTTTACCTTATTACTCCCTCATGTTTTATAGGATTGAATCCTAGATACCATTGTTGTAGCTATATTAGACGTTAAGTGCAATACCTAGTCGTAACAACATTACTTGTAAATAATTGCTAGAGGCATTGTATATATTGAACACTACTTCAAACATTAAAGTTTGATAAAAGGTTAATTGTTTGGATGTATAAATTTATGTACAAATCTAAGTATATGAATGCATTTTGAAAAAATATATACTTCTTTTGACAAAATATTGCGTAATATTTTTAAAGAATTTTATGTCTTTAAAAAAAATATAAGCTCTTTCTCAAGAAATGCCACTATGACTCCTTTACTTATTTGCTACAAAATAAAATTCTAATAAACCTATAACTCTTTCTTGAAAAATAATTGAAACAAGCAATAAATATTGTTTTCTATAGTTAAAGAAGCATATGCATTGCCTCGCTTTTATTGTTGTAACTATAGAAAATAATATTATATATATATATATATATATATATATATATATATATATATATATATATATATATGTATATATATATATATTATTTGTGGAAAACATCCCAAAAGGGATGCCACTTTCGGGTAAGACCCAAGGAGGCAGGGGTATCCATTCAACCAAAAACGCCTAGGACTTGGACCTGGCCTACTACCTTTGACACACTCAAGGAGCAAACAAACACACAAACCCAATTAAAAATAAGTAGATAACAAAATAATATAATAATATTACCTCTATAAGCCTCAAACAAAATGAATAAGCTAGTGTGGCTTCTATTGGGGGCCACTCCCATTACAAAAATAAAACATTACATTGCTGTCATTATATTTCTAACAAGTCAATTGAAACATATCCAACTTTATCTTTATGTAAGAGATATTCTTCACTTACCCTTCTATCAAATGTATTCTTCATCTTCCTCAAACTGGAAGTGTCCACAATAAACTTCTTTTATATAAAATGTCTTCAAAAATCTAAATTGTGTCAAGATGAAATTAAACACTACAAATGATTAAAATATTACTTGCCCAGCTTCTATATCCAAAAATATATTATCAATAACAACCTCACAATTTATTAATATTTTTTTTAGGGTTCTTATTCATTCCCATAATATTCTAAGATATTATTTTCATTGTTATTTTTTATTTTATTTGTGAGTTTATCCCCACTTCTTGTTAACATTTTTTATATTTGCATTTATTTTCCCTTAATAGGGGTCTTCCTCTCATTTTTCATTCCTAGCAATACTTTCCTCTTCATCAATCTCTTCAATATTATCACACTGCTCATAGTAAGACTGGTTATCTTTAGGTTTGTCTTGTTCTAAAGGATCTAAAGTGCAAGGAATAACCTCAAAAGCACAATCTTCTTTATGTTGCCCTAGAAACCCTAAAGTGCAAGGATGCTCTTATGTAGAAATTATCTTCTTATTTGCCCTAAAATTCCTAAATTGTTATGGGTTTCCTCCAATCTCATTTCTATATTATTTTGCTATTGAAACCTTAAAGTGCAAGGGATAACATCTTCACCACTTTCACTTTTATTACTTGAAGAGGATTCTATACTACTTGAGGAAAATGAAGATGATTTACCTAGAATAAACTTGACCTCTTTTGTTGTCTTTGTTTTAGGTTTTATCTCCATATCTTATTTTGCATATTTAATTCCTTCTGAACTTGCCAAATGATATTGTAGATAGGCATTATTTACCTCTTCTTTTGGAGTGGAATATTCTTGATCTAATTGTTGGCAATTTTAAAATATGCCACATTAATATTTTTGATGAATTTTTTATTGTAATACGACAAAATATATTAATATAACATACAATATTTTGATTGATATAATATGTTGTAGTTATATTTTATTTTTCTTCTGTCTTTTCCTGCATCATTTTGGCTTAAAAATAATGGGTTTTTTAAGGAAAATGTCTAGGACAATGGATTTGAGACTTTGGATCAAATCACCCATAAAACAGTTGTAAAATAGTGCATAAAAGACAAAGTGCATAAAATGAGAGCTTCATTGAAAATAAAAATTGCATTCACCTCAAGCAATGGGCAAAAGGCTCGTTTGCTCTACTTCGAGGTGAATGTAAAAGAAAGCAGATATCACTAACCCCAGTGAGTGCGATTCATCCCAATTGAGGGGTGAAAGCTCTATACGCCCTTTGTTGAGGCAAAGGAAGGAAAATAAATCAAGAAAAATGAAGTTTCAAAAATGGCTAAGTATTAACATCGTCCAAAGTCAAAATGAGGAAAGAATCGCATTCACCCCAAAGTTGGGGTAACTGATTTTTTCACCCCACTTTGGGGTGAACATCCTTAAAAATTGAATAAGCACACATGCCCGTCACATTGATTGGTTGGAAATGTATTTTGTGAAATTCTTGAGTTGTGAAGAGACTTAGCAAAAAATTTGGCAAGTTTTAAAGAAAGGGTGTGTTCACCCCCAATATGGGGCGAAAGCTTCATTCACCCCAAGTTGGGGTGAACGTCATTGAGAATGAAGTTTGAAAAATCATCGATGTGTTTGCACCAGTTGAGGTATGAAAGCTCCATTCGCATCTCCCAAGGATGAACATATTCTAAATTTTAAGTTCAGGCAAAGACAAGTGAGCGACATTGAAAATTCAATTTCACGTCCGTCCAAGAGGAAGGCGAAAACTCCTTTCACCTCTTTTGGGGTGAACATAGATTTTAAAAGAGAATGAGGTGACTGTTAAGGATAATTTTGCTTGAGAGGAGAATGAAAATTTTTGTTACAACCAAGAAAGGAATACAATCCATTAAATTGATAAAGACACCCTCTCCACCAATTAACACGATTGAAAGGGAAATGCATATTTGCTTATTGCGAAGTTCAAATGAATGTCACTGTTAATTATGATCAAGAATTTCTAGAATACCCATGATCGACGAATGAAAAACATTAAATATTTGTGGTAGAGAGTAACTTAAGTTGTGGATCTCGATCAAAGGAAGCAGCAATATTAAAAGTGTAAGGTAATTTTCATGATTTCCAAGCAGAAGCGTATTTTCAAGGATGGCGAATGTATTAAGTCAACGACTAAGCCTTGCAGTTTTCCATGCATCGATGCCCAAAAATACTGATTTCCTAGAATAATTTCCTTAAAAGCTAGATCACAGCCTTAAGAGAAGGATTTTCAATGACTTCAAGGAGGAATTGTCTCACCAAGGTCCCTGATCTACGAGCATTTTGTCTCCATGTGTATTTAATGAAAGAGATGAAATCCTCTATAAATACTGCTCAATTTTCATTGTAAAGGAGGTTAGACATTTTGTAGAAAAACTTTTCAAGTTCTCTGCATCAATAGAAGATACTTGAATTCTAAATTTACAAGTGATCTTGTGTGTGATTTCCTTCTATTTTTTTGCATTTCTATTTTACGCTTATATTCATTGTCTATTGTTAAGTTTAAATTCTACATCTAAATTTGAACATTGCTAGTGAAGGAGTGAGTTTTGGAATACGATCTTGGAGGTTGTCTCTACAAGGTTGTAAGTAAATCCCATTGTTTTATTTTATTACATGCTGCTTAAATGCTTGGGTAGAATTCATGCCGCTAGTCTGTCTCCAATCCTACACCTTTGGCCTGTGGCTATATTTTCCATCTCTTTCTATCATTTTCAATTTATTTCTCGTAAATCTAGTCTCAAACCAGTGTAGGATTTAGTAAGGGAGCCAAACCTCTCTGAATATTGGCATGGAGGACATTCTTTTCCTTTGGCCTTTCAATGTTGGTCATGTCTATGGTGCACGAACGCATGTTTGTATAATTAGGTACATATTTGACCAAAAAAATTTGGCATGCCCGATGGGACCTTGAAAGTTCCACTTTTAAACAGTATTTAGGTTTGATATTCACCTTCGTACTTTATAGTTAGAACATCTTGTGACTCGATTATACCCAAAAACCTCCAAACATGAGGGCAGCGAAAGTTGTGGTTCATGATTAGGAGACAGAAGGCCAAAAATCCTAAAAATCCCATTGAGTTCTATGAACTTGATACCCAAAGGTTAGAAGAGCATCCTCAACTAGTTATCTTACACCGTACATCGTTGTTACCCCATACACTTCATACAACATCCATAACATCCTTGCAATTAGCTAGTGTTTTTTCTACTCCTACAAGTCTAGTTAGTACTACTACTAGCGTTCCTCAAGCTCAATCACACACACTAGTCCACATGGCTCAAAACCCATCGCCATAACAACCACAACCACCAAGGCAGTTCCCAACATGGAATAGCTCAGGAGCCTTGAATTACAAGCCCAAAATCTAGTTTTCCAAGAAGCTTTGAAGGCTTTGCCTACCTATGATGGTACTGGTAAAACTGCCTATGAACATATTCAGGATGTGGCTTCTTTGGCTATGATCCATGACAATTTAGATGAATATATATGGTAAGGTTGTTGGTGTTACTGTTGGTCATCAAATCTGCCTAGGAAAGAATTTGGGTAAGTGTATGTGCTCTAGACTTGGACCAACATTGAAAGGCCGAAGGGAAGAGATGCTCCTCGTGCCAATCTCCAGAGAAAGGCTAGCTCCTATGCTAATCTACTTTGGTGTTTTGAGATAAGGGATGCAGGAAAGAGATAAAGGAGTTAGGGTTAGATAAATAAATAAAAAGGGGTAAGGGAAGAGAGTCGGTGATTTAAGGTGGGAGAGAACAGGAAGTACGATCACTAACTAACAACTTGAATAGCAGTAAGGAACACCAAGAATAAATGAAAGAAACGCTACATTAACCTTCCTATGTATCCTCTGGGCGAGCTCACAGGGATTCTCCTTCTCCCTTTAATCAAAATTCAAGGTTCAAAGTAAAGACGATTAGGACAAGTGAATGTAACAGAAACCACAACCCACCAGGCAACATAAAAGAAGACCAATATAGCGTTTTTCCTTTCCTATGTATCATTCAGGCGAGTTTCAAGGTACAGTCCCCAATCGCACATCAGATTCAGGATTCAGAGTCTCAGTATAGAATTGAATAAAGACAAAAGAATCAAGCATAGTAGACAGCATAAAAGAAAGGAATTGAGCCCAAAGATATTTAGTATTAATCATAGGACATCAAGTTACAACAACTTTCTAGCAAATAGTTCCCCCATTTTCATTACAATGCCTAGGTTTTTATAGAAGACCCAACCCTCTGAGCCATAATTACATAAAATGGAGGAGTACATCCTTGAAAGCTGAGAATTCGGCTCTCACGGCTCTCATGACTGAGCTCTCAATTCTATTACCAGAACTAGCATCTATGACCATGTCAGCCATGGAAATATGCATTAATGAACCACCTAGATGTCCTTGGTTCCTGGGTGCGATGCTCGAGTGGCCCCCATGCTCGCTAGTTCCTTCATCATGAACTGATACTTCATTTTTGATTGCTAAAAATGAACAACGAGCTTATCGGCACAAAAAAAAGCATTTATGAGGCACTTGACTGCCTCAGGAAAATACCCAGCTTGGAGCATGTGCCTTTGAAGTGCTTCGCTAGTTTTTCAACTTCACTTCGCAATGGACCTGTGTCGAAGTAGATTCTCCTTGGCTTGCACTTCGCATGGTGAAGCTTCGCAAGACAGCTTCGGGGGTGATGGAGGCCGAAGCATATCTCTTTCGCAAAACGGGCTCTTCATAATTGCTTCACTGGAAAATATGTCGAAACTACTTCGGCTATGCCTTCTACCCGAAGTATATACTTTGCTGGTGAGTTAAAAAATGCTTTGCCGTGAACCTTCTTCAAAACTACGGTTTGGGAGTATTTCGACCGAAGTGCATCCTTGCCTTCAAAATGCATCTTCTACTTCGGGTGAAAGTACTTCGCACGAAATTTTGCTGAAGCAGATGCTTCGCAATGATTTTCGGCGAAGTAGAAATGGTTTGCTGATGCGGGGCCCAAAGTGGATGCTTCGACGACTTTTTTGGCGAAGTGTTTTCAGTACTGCATTCTTTCACAATCCGCTTCGCAAAAATTTTGCCCGAAGTAGCCTTTTGAAATACTTTGGGTGCGAAGTAGTTTCATTCTTCTCCATTTGTATTTTACTTTGACAACACCACTTCGCAAAAACCTCACCCAAAGTAGCCTTTTGAAATACTTCGGGCCCAAAGTAGATTTCTTGCCTTGGCCAATTTGGACCGCAGTCTGGACCTTCCTTCTTCGACGAAGTTGTTCTTTCGAATGCCGCTTCGCTCATCTATTGCCCGAAGTAGTGGTTTGAAGCGTTTTGGGCCCGAAGTTCATTTTATTGCTTCCCTTGTATTCTACTTCAGCAATACTACTTCGCAAACATTTTAACCGAAGTAGTGCTGGAAATGCCTCGAGTGCGAAGTTCTTCTCATTTTCTTTTAGCGAAGCTCTTTTTTTCTAGCCTGTTCGTCAGCAAAGCTCCTCTTTTTTTATTTCATGTACAAAGGGGTGGCATTGAAAGCCAAAATTGCTGCAACTTTTCAAATAACAAACAACAAAGAAATACTTTACAAAAACACTATACAAAACTTTGATTTATTTTCTACCCCTTGTGTAATGTGACAAAATTGTCAACATTATTGGCAGCTTATGGGGCAATGAGCTCATCTCGATGGGAGAACCCTTAGCTTTGATCCATTGGGCCAGAGTCATCTCCAGATCCTTCTCCAACTTCTCCCTCTAGGAGCACCTCCACAACTGGTTCTCCTTCTTCTTCTGCTCCTTCTCCTTCCTCTTCTACTCCTTCCTCTTCTACTGGCGCGGCCTCCTGCTGTGGTGATGGGACAAGACGATCATGAATTTTCCTCATGGTTCGACGGACGTGAGCCTAGACCCCTTTCTGAAATGGCTCTTGGTCTTCGAGTGCCTTGACCAAAACATGGAACCGATCAATCTGCCCAATGTCGACATGTTTGATTCTTACACTTAGGTCATTCAGGCAAGCCGTAATTTTGTAGTGTCTTAGGATGAATTCGGTGACTTGTCCTTCTATGACCGGCTCTTCCCACTCATCTATTTTGAAGACGTCACTTTCAAAACAGAGCCACACCGACTTGAGTTCTTCCCGGGTGAGAAGGTTCCCATCATCGTTTGTGAAACTCGAGAAACCTAAGGAAGAAAGGTCCTCGAAGTAACCCATTGATGTGCGCTGCTCCTGCTCAAATATATCTAGGAGGTCCTTTGCCTTCTATGCTTTCTTCACCTTGGAGAAGAAGGCACGAACAGTGGCTTGGGCAGTAGACCAATCCCTAGCCATTCGACTCATAGTAGCAACCTGTAGGTCTTGATATATAATACTTTGGACTTCAAAATCCAGCTTGAGTTGCCTTTTGATTTTTGGATAATTTCATCTACTATTGGCCCTTTCTTAGCAATGGCATGCTAGACTTCGGTGACATAGATTAAAGTTGACAGGGCACTGGAGGCCCGCGATCTGAAACCTTTGAGTAAGTGTGAGCGGATTTCCTTGATTTTGCCTTTGTCGAACAACTCTAGGTTTGCTTTTTTGAACAATTACTACTGAGCTTGCAATATCTTGCTTTTGAGCTCTTTGGATTTTAGCTCATTTTTGGCCTGTTTCTATGCTTGGTGCTCAGTTGAAGACTGCAATTATAGTATCTACTATTTTAGGGCATGTGTTTCTTTCTTCATTAGTTTACACTGCTCCTATGAATCCTCCAGCTCAGAGCGAATTCTAGCCAGCTCTTCCTCCAAATTGATGTTGGCGCTCTCTGCTTCAAACCTGCATTGATTGGCAATATTTGCATGCGCTCGAAAAGTCTCGATCCCAACATGCATGGATGCGGATTCATTATCTATATTCAAATGCTCCAGGTCCTTGGTCTTCTCTTGGTAATCATAGTCAAATGGAGTCATTTCATCCAGAGGCTTCTGGACCCTAGGGACCTTCTTAACCTTATGTAACTTTTTGCCCTTCAAGTCGAAGACAACACATTTTTCAACCTAGGCCAGAGATCGCCCTCTTTTCTTCCTTGCCTCCTTCAGCATTTTCTCTATGTTTTGTTGAGCTAAGAGTAGCTTCTCGGCTAAGGGGCATTCCTTTATTAAAGATAGATCTATTTCAAAAAATGTTGGATATCCAGCCAAAGGTGTGAACAAATATAAAGAATTAACGAGGAATGATTCCCCAAACGGTTCAGAGACGGGTGTAGCAGGGATTTTGGCAAGCGAGACTATGCTATGAGCGATGGGAGAGTGGGCTACGAGGCTTGGCATTGGGACACTACCTTCGCCTTGACTTAGGACTGAAGGAATAGTGGCATGGGTGGGCAAAGTGGTTTCAACAGGCTTGCCCTGGTCAGACGACTCAGGTGGAGTGGAGCTATGCAGGGTTGGACTGGCAATGGGCAATACCTAAGTGGGTGATTGACCTTGTGAGGGAGGGAGAGATTGATGGGGACCTTCAATCGGGACCACAATGGATGTGTCAGAGACCAAGGCGAAAGGAAGAGAGTGCATACTTGCATGCCCTCCTGGCAGAGCGGCTGTGGTGACATCCTGGGTGATTGGCTCTTGTTCCTTTTGGGCTTCAACACTTTCAAACTCCACAACTTCTACTTCAGGGTCTCCTTCTTGTTGGAGGAGCTCCTCCACATCAATGATGTCTATATCAGGGACCATCTCAACACTTGGTGGCCCTGCATCTTTGACATTTGCTTCAACTGGGCCTGATGCAGGTGGTTCGACAGGAGTACTTGCGAGCTTTGTGCGAGGTCGCTTTGGGTGGCTCGGAGGCACTTGAATTTGCTCTTGCCTCTTTATTTTCTTCCTTTCCAATGGTTGCTCTACCTCTTCGATGCTTGTGTCATGGCTCTCCGATGGTCCCTATGGTAGTGCCGCTGGCGTAGCTTCGACCTCTACTTCTTCCTCTTATTTTGAGGCATCTTTAGCTCCTCCTGGACTTTTGCCTAATCCTAGGGTAGCTGGGGGAACAAAATCTGCAAAGGATATAGACTTCCAAGTTTCAACATTGGTTTCATAAAGAATTGCAAAGTCTTTATCTGATGCCAAGAGTCCTGTTGGTCACGAATCTGCCACAGAAAGGATTTTCTATGTCTATGCGCCCTAGACCCGGCCAACATTGAAAGGTTGGGAGAAAGAAATGTCTCCTAGACCAATCTCCAGAGAGGGCTGGTTCCCTTACTATATCTAAGCTTGATGAAGACTAGAGTTACTGGAAAGGAATTATAAATGTGCAGAAAGAAATGGGAAATACACGGAAAGAGATGGGAAATATGGCCACAGGCCGAACTTATATGATCAGGGAAAGAAACTCAGCAAGAATTTAACCTCAAGCGCATAAACAACATATAATAATAGAATACAACATAATCCACTTACGACCTTGCGCAGACAACCTTCAGGATTGCATTCCAGAACTCACTTCCTCATTTGCAATATTCAAACTCAGATACAGAATTGAAATCTAACAACAGATTAGAAAGACGAGCATAACTGAGAAATACATGAAATAGAAGGAAATCACACAGAAAGACGTTTGCAAAATTAGAGGCCAAATATCTTTCATTCATGCAAAGAACTTGAAAGCTTTCATGCAACCTGTCTCTCAAACTCCCGATCCCTGTTCTCGAGATCTACATTGATATTTATAGAAGTCTTGCTTCTTTACAGCATTTAAAACTTGCAACGGACTTCCTCGAGATTTACAAAATATGCAACGAAAATAAGGAAATGATCCCCTTAAACCAGCCTCGGAGAAACCAGAAATTAACTGAAATAAGGAACCGGTCGTCTTCATTAAATGGTCGTTCTCGAAACATGCTTGAACCATTAGAAAATCATGAACAGAAGCTTTGAATAATGAGCGTCTTCAATTCTGGTGGCTTGGACACGTTCTTCTACCTTGCTTGCATTGGAAAGCAACAAAACATTTAATTCTGGAGTGCTTTTAATTCTTGAAAATCGCAATGCTTCATCGGGCCGTTTGAACTGCTTTCTGGCACGAAACTGTAACGGGTCGTGAAAACGTGACATGTCATGATTTCGTGACGTATTTCTGCTCCGTACACTTTATCACTTTGGGACCGCGAAAACCAACCATGTCGCAAAATCGTGACGTATTCGGCTCCTTTGTTTCCTTCGCCACCTTAGCTCGCGAAAACATGACGCGTCATGAAATCGTGACGTTTCGTACTATTCTGCTCTTTCTCCGCTCTATTTCTATGAAACTATGACCTGTCACGAAATCGTGACGTTCTTTCCCAATTTTGTCTCTTTGGCTGCTTCGAACCGCGAAAACGCGACAAGGCGCGATTTCGCTACACTTTTCTCTCTTTTGGCTTTGTCTTACTTATACGTCGCAAAAATGCAACACTCTTCACCATGTCACGAAAACTTCACCATGTCGCGAAATCGTGACTTCTTCTACCTTCTGTGCCCTTCTCTTCTGTATACCCGCGAAACTGCAACATGTTGCGATTTCATGACGGTTTTCTCTTGCCTTGTACGGTCCAGCTCTCAACCTGCGAAAACATGACACTCTTGCCTCAAGTGGTTCTTTAATCTCCAGCATGTCACGAAATCACGACAAGTTCTATCTCCTTGGACTTCACTGCTTTTCGATCGCGAAAATTTGTCATGTCGCGAAATCATGACATTTCATACAATCTGGCTGCCTCCTTGCTTCCTCCTCGCAAAAACGTGACATGTCACGAAATCGCTACGATTCTCTGCACTTGGTCCTTCCGCCCCAATATGTCACGAAATCATGACGTTTCATTGTTGCTGGACTTCACCTCCACAAGTGTCATGAAATCGCGACGATTTTCATGCCTTATGATTTTTGTTCAACCTTGCCGCGACCATGCAACACGTCGCGATTTCGCGACGTCTTTCGCATTTTGTGTCTTGTTCATTATTCTGTCGTGAAATCGCGACGAGATTCATTGTCATCACCCTTTGCTTAGTTATGTCATGATTTCGTGACCTTTTCTCTTACTCTGCTCCATGGCCATTGTAAGTCACGAAAACGCGACATGTCGCGATTTCGTGACAATTTTACTGCGCTGTCTCCGTTGACCATTTTGACCGCGATAACGTGACACGTCGCGAAATCGTGACAACTTTGCATTTGACTTCTCTCTCCTCAATAGACCCGCGATAACGCGACATGTCGCGATATCGCGACGGTTTTGAAACTGTGCCTTCCATGTTGCTTTTTGTCGCGATATCGCGACAGTCTTCGGACTTAGCTTTTTTTTGCATCAAAACCTGTAAAGGAGTGAGAACTTCAACATCTTATGCATGAATAATCAACAATCAAAATAATGTGGCAAAAATGCCAACATTCTTGGCGGCTCATGGGGTATACAGTTCTGCTGTATGCACGAATCCCGTGCATGAATCCATTGGGCAACAGAGTTAAGAAAAACTAAGAACAGAAAGCTGGCTGATGGGGTACATCTCGGCGGACTACTGCAACAACTCTTGCTGACTCACTGAAAACTCAAGTAAATCTGTATTTGGCTTAGCTTACCAGGTGCTGTAAAAGAATCTCCAGGAAAGCACCAGGGGTTGCAAAATGGAAATGAATGAAATAAGTGGAGTGAGGACTATGGAATGGAAATAGTAAATGATGGAATGGTGGAGTGGAGGGAGTGATGCGGTAGATACAGTAACAGAGTGCTTCTGTGTCACCAGCTGCTATGAAATGGAAATGGAAGTGAATGGAATGGGGATGGTGGGAATGGAAGGAGTGAAGTGGTAGATAGAACTGATAAATGCTAAAACAACAATGAAATTAGAAGAAAAGGAAAAGAAGAAACGGGAATAGCAGGAAGGGAAAAAGAAACAACAGTAGTGGCTTGATTACTTGCAGAAGAAAAAGGAGTAGGAGAAGAAGGGAATGAAGAGGGGAAAGGAAGAAATAAAGAGGAAGCCACTAACTGCTGGGAAGGAAGAAGAAAAAAGAAAGAAATACGTACCTGCGGGCTCGCATGCAAAAAGAGCCGAAGTTGACAGAGGAAAACAATACTTTTTTTTTCTTTTTCTCTTTTTTTTGTTTTTTTTTTATTTAAAGCAAAATAACTGTACAAGGTAATACTGGACTCGCACTTCATGGAGTGTAGGCTTTCAGATGAAAGTCGTTCACCGAAATAGGAAGTGGGCTGCCATCCAAATCTTCCAGATGAAACGAATTTGTTGCACCAGCACTGACAATGCGGAACGGACCCTCCCACAGAGCATCAAACTTCTTATGCATTCCTGGCTTGGCTTTCCTTTCATTCCATTTCAGGACCAAATCACCCACCTTAAGCGGACGATCAGCGGAATTTTTATGGAACCACTTTGAAATAACCTGTGTATGCTTAGCAAACTCCTCATAGGCCAAAGAACGTTGCTCTTCCAACTGTAACAACCGAGCCAACCGCATATCCATGGAATCTACATCTGCTTCATCATCCCAAAATCCTTGCAACTGCTGCAATACTGGAAATTCTAGATGAACAGGCAACCTTGCCTCTTTTCCATATACCAGGGCATATGGTGAAGTCTTGATAGACTTCTTGATTGAAATCCTATCTCGCCCATAAAGCTTGATTCAACAGAAGGTGCCATGATCTCTTGTTATCCCCCAAAGATCTCTTTAAAATCCGTAGCAAATTCTTGTTTGTGGACTCCGCCAAGCCATTTCCTTGAGGGTAATAGTTCGAGGATGTCTTCAGAAAAACACCATACTTATTTGCAAATTCAGCTAGCTCAGCTCCAATAAATGGAGTTCCGTTATCTGTAATAATAGCATCAGGAATGCCAAAACGTGTGATCAGCCCTTCAATGAAAGAAATCACCACCGCTTGATTTGCAACCCTGGTTGGAATAGCTTCAGACCATCTCGTAAAATAATCTGTAGCGGTCAAGATATACTTGTGTCCAACTAAAGAATTCGGATCAATAATCCCGATAAAGTCCAATCCCCACTACTGAAAAGGTGCTTCAACCTGAATTGGATGCAAGGGCAATGATGCATTTCTAACCCTTCCTGTATACCTCGACATTTGTCACATGCTTGGGCAATCCTGAAAGCATCTCGTGAACAAGGTTGGCCAATAGTAACCAGCCCGAATAATTTTTAAAGCCATCGGTCTACCCGCATAGTGTCCTCCTCGATATGCCGTAATGAAACTCCTCCAGGAGCCTTAGCCTTCTCTCGATTCCTTGACACACCTTAAAAGAACGCCATCAATGTTCTTGAAAAACAATCCTTCGGGCAGCAACACATACCTGAGAGCTTGCAGACGAAACCTTCTCCGTTGTGAGGCATTTAACTGTGAAGGGCATTTACCAGTTGTGAAATAGTTAATAAGGTCATCTGCCCAATCTTGTTCTTGAACTAAGAGGTTCATCAGATTGTTATCTCTAGCAAGATCATCTGCTTGATAATCAACTATTCCAGATGCTGCAGTCTTTGCTAAATGCTGGCATAAGGCCTTACCCCGCACTAGCTTGGTCGGATGAATCTCAACATCAAATTCTTGAATTTTGGTGACCCAACCAGCGCGTTTATCACCCATCTCACCCTGAATGATGAAATTCCTCACATCGGGATGTATAACATAAACGATTGTCCTACTCTGAGATATGAAGTGCTTGAATTTTTTAAGAGACTTCATGACAACATACACCTATTTTTCAATGAAATTATATCTTGCCTCATGAGGTAAGATAACCTGACTAAGGAAAGCAATGGGCCTTTCATTCCCATCGTCTCCTTTCTGTGTGAGTACTGCGGCATAGCTTTCATCTTCCCCCACTGCATACGTAATGAAATATTTTGAATAATCTGGATTAATCAATACAGAGCCTGCACTATTCTGTCCTTAATTTCTTGGAATGCCTCCTTCCTCTGAGTTGTCCATTTAAATTCTGCATCCTTCTTCAACAACTCAGTCATGGGCTTGACAACCTGGGCAAAATCAAAAATGAATTTCCTGATGAAATTAATCTGCCCAAAGAAATACTGTAGCTCTTTCTTATTGGCAGGGAGCATTAGTTTCTTCAATGCTTCGACTCGAGATGGATCAATTGCCAAACCATCTTCTGAAATGACATGCCCCAAGAGTTTACCTTCCTTCACTGCAAAAACCGACTTCTTTGGATTAATAGAAATACCAAACTCTCTACATTTTCCAAAGATTTGCCTCAGATGAGAACAGTGATCTTCCCGTTTATGTGAAAAGACAGTCATATCATCAAGATAAATAACAATAATCTTGTTCAAAAGCTCCTCAAATGCAATGTCCATGGCTCTCTGGAATGTGGCCCCAACATTTGATAATCCGAAAGGCATTCGCTGATAAGCAAAAGTGCCCCACTTAGTTGTAAATGTTGTCTTGTACTGGTCCTCATCCCTAACCCAAATCTGGTTATATCCAGAGAAACCGTCCAGCAGTGAAAAACGCTGAGCCCCAATAACAACATGCAATATCTGATCAATGCGAGGCAAGGGATAGTGATCTTTCAGAGATGCACGGTTCAGATTTCGAAAATCTACACACAGTCGTATGTCTCCATTTTTCTTTCGAACCGAAACCAGATTAGCAACCCAAGTCGAGTGCTTAACCGGGTATATAATCTTGGCCTGCAACATTTTCACAAGTTCGGCCCTCATGAGAGTCTCAATCTTTGGATTCACTGGTCGTTGCTTTTGCCTGAAGGGTCTGACTCCTTCTTCCAACTCAATAGTATGTTGAACAATCTGTTTATCATATCCCTTCAGATCCTCATAACTCCAGGCCACAATATCAAAAAATTCTTGACACAGTTGCCTGATTTCTTGCAGTTCATCAAGAGTAGAATCAGTCCCAATCTTAATGACCTTATTGGGTTCTAATTGCAGCTCCATATACTCTTTCTTGTCGATCTCAATCCGATGTTTCTTGGACCGATCATGCTGATCAAACAAACTTTCTAGAGTGATAAGACCTTTCGAAATATGATTATTCCGCAACTGAATTAGACCTTCGGTTTCTTCGTGCTCCAAGGTTCTTCCTTTGATGGTGACAGCTTCTTGAATCAAAAAGTTAACAATTTGCTCATCACTCTCGAAGACTTGCCAAAAAGTATCTTTATCTGGGACACTAGGCCTGTACACCATCCTTACTGTCTTTGGTTTCTTCACTACCTGCTCAATGGGAGAAAAATTTGCTCCAAGAGATGCTAGAAGATCTGCATGCTTATTCAGCTCTCGAGAAATGGCTTGAATATTCAGAGCTGTGAAAGACTCAAACAGGTCCCAAACTTGGTTGCGGTATGCTTTGAGATAATGCTGCTTGGAAATACACCTGTTTGTTACTTGATTTACAATCAGCTCAGAATCACCAAAAATCTGCAACTGTTCGATTCCCAACTTTCTTGCCTTTTTCAAGCCTAGGCATAATGCTTCGTACTCGACAACATTGTTAGTACAATTCCAAGTGAGACGGTATGAATATGTTCTTTGTAAACCAGAGGGAGAAATCAAAACAATACCTGCTCCTGCACCATTTTTGCATCTTGCCCCATCAAAATATAACTTCCATAGTTGATCCGTGACAGAGCTCTGATCATCTTGGTTAAGGGGTACCTGCCTTGTGCCATCCTCGGGCTTTGTGATAGAATAACAACCGATTTTGGTCTCCAGCATAGCATTGAAATCAAGCATGGAAAACCCGTCTTCCAACTGAAGCTCATCTAAAACCTCATTCATCAAATCAGAATCCTCTAACTCTTCGGTTAGCATGTTGACAGATTGCATGGTCTTTCCTGCTTCATCCAACCTCTCAATATGAAAAGAGGAAGGTTTTTCATTATGAATCCGGAGTCTCTTTCCTTTGAAAGGGATCTCCAAGTGGGAATAATCCAATGCAAGGTAACCTCCCAACTTTGCAGTAAACTCTCTGGATAAGCACATACTAAAATACGGTTCTAGATCGACCACAACTATCTCCTGAATGACTGTAATCTGAGGCATAGTGTGTAAAACAATCGGGACATCCTTGATTACACCCATCATTTTCATAGGAGTACCATCTAACTACAAGACTCCAGGGCTACTTCGTGTATATTCCATACCCATAACTTCGCAAACTGCCTTTGGCATGACAGTTGTAGCGGCTCCAGAGTCAATCATGCAGTTATGCACGATCCAACCCTCTATTTGCAGTGATAGATAAAACGGGGGTGGTCTATTTTTACCAGTGATAGAAGTGGTTAAAGCTTGAGCATAAATTGTCTGGGTAGGACCTTTCTCACTATCCTTCATAGATTTTAAAGATTCTTGCAATAAATCTACCTGCCTAGGCAATTGCAATGCATCATAAAGACTAACCTTAGCTGGGGTCTTCTTCAGTTCTTCGACAATGTTGTATGCAACCACGGCAGATTCCTTCTTTTCAATGGGGTGATCATATCTGCTCCGATACTGCTGAGTGGCTTCTACTCTCAGCCTCTTCATCAATGAAGGGTACTTCAACTTTTCTCTAGCTTGCTCCTCTGCTTCTGATCTTGCCTGTGCAGTTGCGGCCTTTTCTTGTATTCTGTGTAGAACAGGATCTTTCGGTAAAATAGGCGCATCTAGCTTTGATGCTTGCACAGGAGTCTTCACTGGTTTCTTCAAATCAGCTGGCACTTTTAATGGCTCTAGCTCAGCAGGATCTACTGTAACAGGCTTCTTTCCAATCCTTGTGAGAACCGAAACTTGCTCTTTCGATGGAACCATTAAGCTATGGCCTGCCTCAGAGATCATATTAACTTGCCCTCCCGAAGAACTAGCAGCCAATGTCTACACATAATTCAAATGAACCATGCAAGTGTCTTCTCCATGTGGATCATTGCATGTCGAACACCAATATGTTCTTTTCGTAGGGACTACATCTTCATTTGCCAAAACAGTCAAGTTTTTCTCGAGTGCTTTGCTTGTTGAAGCAGCTTGTTCTCTAGTAATCGATGGGGGTTGAAATCTCCTAGGCTGGAAATCTCGCTCAGCTTGCTTCCTTTCAATAAGCGTAATCTTATTACCCATTGCTCTTATTGCAGAATTGGCAGATTTTACCTCTTGCAAGAGTGTCGTATAAGGATCAGGATTCACAGGCACAGGAGGTGCTGGTAAGGGCAAAGGTGCTGGTGGTGCCGGTAATGCTGGGAATGAAGTGGAAGCAGGGAATGGCAGAATGCTGGGTGCAGGAAACTAGGGATTTGCTGAAGTAGAGAGCTGAGGAACTGGGATAGGTGCAATTTGAGGTGCACTGGAGCTCCATGATGGAACAGGGTACATAGAAGACATAGATTGCAAAAAAGAACTAGGATATAATTGTTGTGGAATATCGGGTAAAATGGGCATTGCTACCTTTGGGGGAAGCCTACCGATTGCAATCAAGTCTGCCTCCACCTTTTGTGCTTGCTCGAACAGTTTCGGGAAGGTCATCACATTGGACTGCCTGATCGCCAAGCCAATGTCTCGTATTGAACGCTCGAAGGTAGTAGAACGTAGCTTGCTCAGGGGTAG
Source organism: Wollemia nobilis (assembly GCA_028583015.1). NCBI lineage: Eukaryota > Viridiplantae > Streptophyta > Pinopsida > Araucariales > Araucariaceae > Wollemia > Wollemia nobilis. The sequence continues at coordinate 1,874,584 of JAQPPZ010002678.1, forward strand.
GGCGAAGTCCTTCAGGCACTCGCTGCCAGCTTCTGGTGAAACGAACATTGAAATCTGCTATTGCCTCCTGCGGGTGCCTCTGGATTGCATTAAACTGATGCAACAATGAAAATGGGTCAGCCTGTTCATGAAAATTCTTAACTAACAATTCTCCTAGCTGATCCCATGACGCAATGGTGCCTGGTTGCAGAGATCGATACCAGTACAACAATTTTCCTCTCAAGGATAACACTAATAACTTCACCATCACATCTTCGTCTGTTATATCGTGAATGGCTGCCAGAGAAGCTACATCATGAATATGTTCGTATGCAGTCTTTCCCATACCATCATAGGTTGGCAAGGCTTTCAAAGCAGCCTAGGGAACTAGATTTTGAGCCTGCAAATTCAAGGCTCCTGAGCTGTTCCATGCTAAAAACTATCGGGGTGGAGGATACTGGGCCATTGGGACTAGTGTATGTAACTGAGAAGATGGAAAACTAGTAACAATACCAGGGATTTGTGTGGATATGGCAGATGATGCAAGCGATGGGGAAACCAACCTAGAATGTTCACCTCTTTTTGTGCTGTCAAGTTCAAAAAACTCAACAAGATCTTCAACTTTTTTGGACTTTGATCTCGTGATCATGAAGTACAACTTTCACTGCATCCACGTTCAGAGATTTTTGGGTACTGTAGAGTCACCAAATGTTCTAACTATACGGCATGAAGGCGAACATTAAACCCTCAATACTATGGGATCTTTCTGAGACAGAAACAATCTGTCCCACCGGGCGTGCCAAAAATTGTTGGTCACGAATCTGCCACAGGAAAGGATTTTCTATGTCTATGCGCCCTAGACCCGGCCAACATTGAAAGGCTGGGAGAAAGAAATGTCTCCCAGACCAATCTCCAGAGAGGGCTGGTTCCCTTACTATATCTAAGCTTGATGAAGACTAGAGTTACTGGAAAGGAATTATAAATGTGCAGAAAGAAATGGGAAATACACGGAAAGAGATGGGAAATATGGCCACAGGCCAAACTTATATGATCGGGGAAAGAAACTCAAGCAAGAATTTAACCTCAAGCGTATAAACAACATATAATAATAGAATACAACATAATCCACTTACGACCTTGCATAGACAACCTTCGAGATTGCATTCCGAACTCACTTCCTCATTTGCAATATTCAAACTCGGATACGTAATTGAAATCTAACAGTAGATTAGAAAGACGAGCATAACCGAGAAATACATGAAATAGAAGGAAATCACACGGAAAGACGTTTGCAAAATCAGAGGCCAAATATCTTTCATTCATGCAAAGAACTTGAAAGCTTTCATGCAACCTGTCTCTCAAACTCCCAATCCTTGTTCTGGAGAAATACATTGATATTTATAGAAGTCTTGCTTCTCTACAACATTTAAAACAAGCAACGGACTTCCTCGAGATCTACAAAATATGCAACAGAAACAAGGAAATGATCCCCTTAAACCAGCCTCGGAGAAACCAAAAATTAACTGAAATAAGGAACCGATCGTCTTCATTAAATGGTCGTTCTCGAAACATGCTTGAACCGTTAGAAAATCATGAACAAAAGCTTTGAATAATGAGCGTCTTCAATTCTGGTGGCTTGGACACGTTCTTCTACCTTGCTTGCATTGGAAAGCAGCAAAACATTTAATTCTGGAGTGCTTTTAATTCTTGAAAATCGCAATGCTTCATCGGGCCGTTTGAACTGCTTTCTGGTGCAAAACAGTAATGGGTCGCGAAAACGCGACATGTCACGATTTCGCGACGTATTTCTGCTCCATACACTTTATCACTTTGGGACCGCAAAAACCAACCATGTCGCAAAATCATGACGTATTCGGCTCCTTTGTTTCCTTCGCCACCTTAGCTCGCGAAAACGCGACGCGTCACGAAATCGTGACGTTTCGTACTATTCTGCTCTTTCTCCGCTCTGTTTCCGTGAAACTATGACCTGTCACGAAATCGCGACGTTCTTTCCCAATTTTGTCTCTTTGGCTGCTTCGAACCGCAAAAACGCGACAAGGCGCGATTTCGCTACACTTTTCTCTCTTTTGGCTTTGTCTTACTTATACGTCGCGAAAATGCAACACTCTTCACCATGTCACGAAAACTTCACCATGTCGCGAAATCGTGACTTCTTCTACCTTCTGTGCCCTTCTCTTCTGTATACCCGTGAAACTGCAACATGTTGCGATTTCGCGATAGTTTTCTCTTGCCTTGTACGGTCCAGCTCTCAACCTGCGAAAACATGACACTCTTGCCTCAAGTGGTTCTTTAATCTCCAGCATGTCGCGAAATCGTGACAAGTTCTATCTCCTTGGACTTCACTACTTTTCGACCATGAAAATTCGTCATGTCGCGAAATCGTGACATTCCGTACAATCTGGCTGCCTCCTTGCTTCCTCCTCGCGAAAACGTGACATGTCACGAAATCGCTACGATTCTCTGCACTTGGTCCTTCCACCCCAACATGTCACGAAATCGTGACGTTTCATTGTTGCTGGACTTCACCTCCACAAGTGTCGCGAAATCGCGACGGTTTTCATGCCTTATGATTTTTGTTCAACCTTGTCGCGACCATGCAACACGTCGCGATTTCGTGACGTCTTTCGCATTTTGTGTCTTGTTCATTATTCTATCGTGAAATCGCTACGAGATTCACTGTCATCACCCTTTGCTTAGTTATGTCACGATTTCGTGACCTTTTCTCTTACTCTGCTCCATGGCCATTGTAAGTCGCAAAAACGTGACATGTCGCGATTTCGCGACAATTTTACTACGCTGCCCCCGTTGACCATTTTGACCGTGATAACGCGACACGTCACGAAATCGTGACAACTTTGCGTTTGACTTCTCTCTCCTCAACAGACCCGCGATAACGCGACATGTCGCGATATCGCGACGGTTTTGAAACTGTGCCTTCCATGCTGCTTTTTGTCACGATATCGCGACAGTCTTCGGACTTAGCTTTTTTTTGCATCAAAACCTGTAAAGGAGTGAGAACTTCAACATCTTATGCATGAATAATCAACAATCAAAATAATGTGGCAAAAATGCCAACAAGTCCACAAGAGTTCATTTTTTGGCAATGGACTCTTATTATCCACCACTCCCGAAGCTTTTCCTCGCTCCAATTCTTCAATTCCTCCTTTAAATCATCCTTTGCATTTCTCCAAAATGTGGAGCTTGGAGTTGGGAAGGGGTACTGATCAGGGTCAAACTCGACCTCCATGGGATAGAACTCATGCCAAGGAGGCAATGTCCTCATTCTCTCCAAATGCCACTCCAGATCTTTCCCATTGGGGTTATTCCTTTGTTCCACAATTTTGGGGTGGGGGCAGATGTGGAAATTCTTGAATTTTAAATGATCCCTCATCACTCCCAAGGGATCATAGAGCCATTGTTGAGGAATCTGGAATAGGCCAAAATCGACAAGCTTTTCCTTTGGGAAAATGTTCTGTTTTAGGGCAAAGAATTCGATTACACCCATCCTGAAGGGGAAGTCACAGGTATGTGCCCATTTTTGGTCATGACCGTATACTACATTTGTAGAGTCGCTCTGTCGAGCGACTTCCAATACAAACTGATATTCAGAGGGGTAGACTGGTAACAGGAAGGGCTTCCCTATGAAATCGAACAGGAAAATCACCAGACCCTGTGTCAATTGGAAAACATTTCCTCTTTTTTCTTGTACCACTCTATCTCTCAAACTAAGGGGGACCCGAGGACAAGAACCCTTCAACAAATGCATAGCGGGTCCCAAAAATTATTGGTTAAAAGAATAATAGGACTCTGTCCTTAATAGGAGGGGAGTCCACTGGTACATCAATAGAGGATTTCCATCCTTGCCACTTGGAGTAATGGCGATATGGGGGAATCGCTTATGAACCTGGTAGAAAAACAACCAGACAAGGAAAGGGTGCAAAGTACTAGCCCGTTGCTGAATTCTTCATGCTAGTGAGTCTTGTATGCAAGGTTCGGGCCACCCATTCCACCCAGTCAAAGAAGACTGGGTTGGTGTTTGGTCTTGAAGCGTCGAGGGCATAGAATTCCCCTCTCAAAATACATTCGGCCAAAGACACTTGCCAGGGTTGCACTGAAGCATCTATTGACAAGCCCACCACCCATGCAATGATGGAGAAAATATCGATGTTTTTGAAGGCCGCCAAGGGTAAGGGCATCTGGGGCAGCTTGTTTGAAGGTAGCCCGCCCTTGAGATTCTTGCACAGGAATTTCAATATGTAGTTGTTAGAGGTGAACCTCTCCATTTGTTCACTTAAGATGACATTGCAAATAGAATAGCCCTTGGGTGGACCTTGCTATGGCATGAAGGTTGCTTGTACATCTTCCTTCAGGATGGAAAATAATTTGTGACCCGAAGCGTCCAACACTTGCCTGGATGCAAGCTAGTAATTTTGTGTGATAGCATAGATTAGCTCAGGACAATGGTGAGCAGGCGGGGTTAAAAACCAATAAATTTGAGAGTAATATGCAGTAGCTCTCTTATTCTCTGGGGTGAGTCTACTTGTCATAAACTCTATGGTGCATCGGAGGTCGGACACACCCTTAGAGAGCTGTGTGTCTCTAATCTTCTCCCACCCATCAATTGGTGGTTCTACAAGCTATTCCTCCTCCGAGTCATCCCCTTCTTCTATTGGCTACTTTTTAGGGCGAGGGGTGAGACTTAGCTTCTTTGGAGTTCACTTTTTCTCTTCCTTGCCCTTCTTTGTTTTTTCAGGGCCTGCAACTTCGGGCTCTTTCCCATTTTCTTTGGAATTCTTCTTCCCCATGATGGCGGCCGAGTCCTTGATACAGAGGCTTGATGTGAAAGACTTAGATGCAAAGGGCAGGAGAATTGTAGAGTAATTGAAGGCTCTTAGTCTAGCTCGAACTGATGGATAAATAACCTCCTTCTTGCTAGGACTTCATGTTTTATAACCTAAAAAGGCAACCACCTGAATTTATGGCACCTACTAAAATTAAATTTACACCTCGGACAGAGGAGGTTACCGTATCCTTTAATTGGTTCTGCATCGACGTGGTATGCAGGGCCACATGCTTTGATGATTACGCTTTGTGTTGGAGAAGCAACCTGCTGCCACCTCGTACCTGGGCACGAGATTTTTCTTTCTGACCAAATCGCCTTGGGATGTTCCCTGTCACTTTTGCCTTAAATTCAAATGCTTTGAACCCTTTTCACGATGGTTGATTGCATGTTCTTCGAGGCACATTTTAAATTCTCCCATCTCGTGCTTTATTGGTTTGGCGAAGTAAAAAAACAATCATTGAAAATGCTTCGCGATGAACCTTGGGTGCGGGCTGCTTTTCGACACTTCGGGCCTGAAGTACTTCTCCTTTGTCGTGCTTTGCAAGGACCACCTACCGAAGCTTGTGTTCTTGAAAATTACTTCGCAAAAGCCCCTTTCAAAATTTACTTTGCAAAATTTCTACCCGAAGTAGCTGCTGGAAATGCTTCGGGTGCGAAGCTCTTTTGTGCCTTTGTTTGAATTTTGGTTCGGCCCTTTTGGGGGTAAAGTGCTGTGAACCTCCTTGCAACTGCTACTTCGGATTAAAAATCCTCGAAGGAGATTTTGGAGTGTAGTTCTTGGCTTTTGCATCTCGAAAAAGGATGTATATACACAAATGAAAACAGATATATACAAAGGCACATATACATACATTTTTTTTTTATTTTTTATTTTTACAAGAGTTTTACCTCAGCGATGAAAAGTCTTCAGATGAAGACCATTGACAGAGATCGGCAAAACCTGGCCATCTACATCTTTGAGGATGAAAGAGTTGGCCGAGTTCACCTTTACAATTTTGAATGGCCCATCCCAGAAGGCATCCAGCTTGTCATGATTCCTAGGCTTTGCCTTCCAGGAGTCCCACTTCCATACCATATCTCCCACTTTGAACATGCGATCGGATGATTTCCTTTTGAACCAATCTCGGGTGATCTGAGCATGCCTAGCGAAGCTTTGGTAGGCTTCCTCGTGATCTTCCTCTAGCTGCAATAGCTGAGCTAATCTGTTTCCCATTGGGCTAACTCCATCTTCTTTTGCTAATAGCTGTAGTGCAGGGATCTCCACATGGGTGGGCAAGATGGCCTCCTTACCATAGACCAGGGCATAAGGTGAAGTCTTGATTGACTTCTTGATTGAAATTCGATCGGCCCACAGGGCTCGATTCAGTAGAAGATGCCAAGTCCTTTTGTCTGTCTCTATAAGCTTTCTCAACACCCTCAACAAGGTCTTGTTGGTGGATTCTGCCAAGCCGTTGCCTTGTGGATAGTAATTGGAGGATACTTTATGATATATCCCATATCTGTAGAGGAATTCATTGATTTTGGCACCTGCGAAGCCAGGACCATTGTTCGTGATGATTGCTTCGGGGAGGCCAAACCTGGTGATCAACCCTTCTAGGAAGGCGATGACAGTCTCTTGATCTGCATGCTTTGTAGGAATCGCTTCGGCCCACCTGGTGAAGTAGTCAGTCATAGTCAATATGAACTTATGCCCAGCAGAGGAGTTCGGCGATATGACCCCTATGAAATCTAGCCCCCATTATTGAAAGGGTGTCTCTACTTGTATCGGTTGGAGAGGCATTGAAGCATTTCTGCTTCGGTCGGTGAACTTCTGACACTATTCTCACCTGCGACAAACTGCGAAGGCATCGACAAAGAGTGTGGGCCAATAATAACCCGCCTTGATGATCTTCAGCATCGTTGTTCTCCCTGTGAAGTGACCTCCAGATAGTCCTGAATGAAATTCTCCCAAGACTCTCCTTTTATCATCATATTTTATGCACTTAAGAAGAACACCATCAATGTTTCTAAAAAATAGGCCTTCGAGGCGCAGAGTGTATCGGGAGGATCGCATTCTGAAATGTCTTCGCTGCGATGCATTTAGATGTGAAGGACATCTTCCAGTGTTGAAGTAGTCAACTATTTCACTAACCCAATCCTTCTCGTCTTCCTCCTGGTTCACGAAGCATCCTTCGACTGACGAGTTATCCCCTTGATATTCTGTTGCTTGGGCCGCTGCATTTTTCACCAATTCTTGACACAGTGCGTGATCGCGAACCAGTTTTGTGGGCTTGATCTCAATGTCAAATTCTTGTATCTTGTTCACCCAACCGGCTCTCTTACTTCCCAATTCCCCTTGGATGATGAAATTGCGCACGTTAGGGTGAATGACAAAGACCATGACCCGACTTTGGGAGATGAACTGCTTGAACTTCCTCAGAGACTTCATTACTGCATGCACCTGACGTTCTATGAAATTGTATCTCTCTTCATGGGGATTGATCACCTAGCTCAGAAACACGATGGGATGCTCTTCACCGTCTTCCCCCTTTTGTGTCAGGACCGTAGCATAGCTTTCGGGCTCCCCTATGGCATACAGGATAAAATCCCGACTGTAGTCAGGGTTGATCAAGACCAGCTCTTGAGCGATTTGAGCCTTAATCTCTTCGAATGCCTCCTTCCTTTCTTCCATCTAGATGAATTCGACACCCTTCTTCAAAATTTTGGACATCGGCTTGATGACTTGGGTGAAATCGGGGACAAACTTCCTTACGAAGTTGATCTGGCCAAAGAAGGATTGGAGTCCTTTCTTGTCTACTGGTAGTGGGAGCTTCGTTAGAGCCTCGGCTCTGTCGGGATCTATAGTGAGGCCCTTTTCTGATATCGCATGTCCCAACAACTTTCCTTCATTTACTACGAATATGGACTTCTTTGGATTAATTGAGATGCCAAACTCTCGACATTTTTTGAAAATTTGTTGTAGGTGTACAGGGTGATCCTCCCTTCTTCGGGAGAAAATGGTCATGTCATCTAGATAGATGATGATTACCTTATTCAGAAGCTCACCAAAAGCTAGATCCATAGCCCTCTGGAAAGTGGCACCAGCATTCGAAAGGCCAAATGGCATTCACTGTTTTATGTCGGTCTTCTTTCTTGACCCAGATCTGATTATACCCTGAGAAACCATCGAGTAGGGAGAAGCGTTGAGCCCCAGCCATCGAGTGCAAGATCTGATCAATTTGCGGAAGAGGATAGTGGTCTTTGAGAGAAGCCTGGTTCAGGTTGCGAAAGTCCATGCATAGACGTATATCTCTATTCTTTTTTCTGATAGGGACTAGGTTTGCTACCCATGAAGAATGCTTGATGGGATAAATGATCTTCGCCTCGAGCATCTTCAGGAGTTTGGCCTTCATCAGGACCTCGATCTTAGGGTTAACCAGCCTTTGCTTTTTTGGAAGGGTTTGACTCCCTCCTGTAATTCAATTGTATGCTGGATCAGCTGCCGATTGTATCCCCTGAGGTCTTGATAAGACCAAGCAATTATGTCAGGATACTTCCTGCACAGAGTCTGGATCTATTCTATTTCTTTCGAAGTGCAATTATGTCCCAACTTTTATTGCTTTTCTAGGTTCAAGCTCTAAATCCTGATACTACTTTTCATTGACCTTAATCATGTGAGAAAGTGCTCGATCATTCTGATCAAAGAGGCTTTCAAGGGTGATCAGTCCCTTGGGAACGTGGTTATTCTTCAATTGGACCAGCCCTTCATATTCTTCTTCATCAGGGCTCATGTCTTCGATTGTGGCGGCTTCTTGAATCATGAAATTTACAATCTGCTCATCATTGTCAAAGACTTGCCAATGTAGGTCTCTATCCGGGACAGAGGGTCTGTAGATCATCCTTACAACTTTGGGCTTGTGCACCATGTCTTCTACAGGAGAATACTTGGCTGCGATAGATGCCAGAACATCAACATGTCGATTCTTTTCTCATGGGATAAACTGTAGATTGAGAGACTCAAACTGGTCACACAGGTCCCATACCCTATTGCGGTATGACTTTAGATAATGCTTCTTTGAAGTGCACCTATTTGTGACCTGGTTGCACACCAATTCAGAATCTTCAAAGATTTGGAGGTGCTTTATGCCTAACTTGTTAGCTTTCTTGAGTCCTAGGCATAATGCTTCATATTCTACTACATTGTTGGTGTAGCTCCATAGCAATCAGTAGCAATACTCCTTTTTCTCTTCGGATGGTGAAACTAGAAGAATCCCTACCCCAGCACCATTTTTACATCGGGCGTCGTCGAAGAACAACTTCCATAGTCCTTCTTGGGCACTTGTTCTATTCTCTGGTTGGGTGCATTTCTCAGGCTTGGTGATAGCATAACACCCCATCTCGATCTCTACCATGGCATTAAAGTCTGCTAATGAGAACTCATCTTCATAACTTAGTTGCGCAAGAGCTTTCTCGACCAAGTCCACCTGCTCTACTTCCTCCACTATTGTATTCACTGGATCGCTGCTTTCTTCTTTGGACATCTTTTGTACAAGGAAGGAGGAAGGATTTTCATTGTAGATTTTCACCTTCTTTCCTTTGAATGGAATCTCCAGATGAGAGTAATCCATAGACAGATATCCACCCAGCTTTGCTGTGAATTCTCTTGATAGGCACATACTGAAGTATGGCTCCAGGTCGACGACCACTACCTCTTGTATGACCGTGATCTGAGGCATCTTATGTAGTCGGATAGGAATGTCCTTGATCACTCCTACAGTCTTCACTAGGGTTCCATCCAACTGGAGTACACCTTGGCTACTTCGCGTATATTCCATCCCTATTTCTTCATAGACTGCTCTCGGCATGACTATTGTAGCGGCCCTAGAGTCGATCATACAGTTATGTACAATATATCCTTCCATATGTAGAGACAGGTAGAACGGAGGTGGTCTATTCTTCCCCATAATGGATGTGGATAGGGTTTGCACGAGAGCAAGTGGTGCTGCATTTTTTGCTTTAGTCATCTTCAATGATTCTTGTAGTAAGTCCACTTGTCCAGGTAGTTGTAGTGCATCGTACAAGCTGATCTTGGCTGGAATCCTCTTTAACTCCTCTACAATGTTGTACGTCAGGGAACTGAGCACCTCGGGTTCCCTTCTCGGCTCACATCTAGTGTGATACTGCTCTGTAGCTTCAACTCTTTGTCGCTTAGTTAGTGAAGGGAACTTGAGCTTTTCCCTAGCCTGTTCCTTAGTTTCTGCTTGAGGTGGTTTGACAGAGGACTTTTGAGCTTTTTCTTTGTTTGGTGCAGGCGGAGGAGCTTCGTTCGGGGCCGAAGAAGATGGTTGTCCCTTCTCGGGTCGAGTTTGCACTTTCAAGGGAGCCATCTGGGTAGTATCCACTTCTATCACCTTTTTTCCCCCTCTGGTAAGCACTGCGACCGGCTCTTCTTCGCCAATCGCCAGGTTCTGACTCGTTTGCATGATGACGTTGACTTGACCACCATGACTACTGCTCGCCAGCATTTGTACATAGTGTTGGTGCAGCATGCAGGTATTCTCTTCATGCGGATCATTGCACGTAGAGCACCAATATACATAATCGAAAGTGCTCGGAGCTTCATCAATCGTAGCATTTCTCGTCGAAGCCTTCCCTTGCTGGACTGCTTGATCTTTGGTAAGCGCAGGTGTAGGATAAGACCTTCTTGGTAGAAATTCTTGTTGCGCTTGCTTCTTCTTCACAATGGTCATGTCGTTGGACAACGTCTGAACTGTGGAGTTCAGAGACTGCATCTCTTGCAGGATTTTAGCTTGCATATCATCGGCTTTTGAAACGAGTGGCAATGAAGCCATCGTCGGTATTGGGGGTAGGGCAGGGGGTTGAAATGGTGCTAGCAGTACAGGGAATGCCGAAGTGACAGTGGGTTGTGGAGTTGAAAATGTGGGAAAATGAATTTGTGGAGCGGTGATTTGAGACACAATAGGATTCGGGTTCCAAGGTGAGATCGGGAGTGCAGGGGTTGCAGAGATCTATGAAGCGGCTGTGCTTGCATACTGGGATTGAGGAAACTCGGGAAGTATTGGCATCGACATTCTCTGGGGAAGCTTGCCCATAGCTATCAAATCTATTTCCGCCTTCTTGGCCAACCCATATAATTCGGGAAAAGTATTGATGTTAGAATACCTTACCATGATACTGATATCAAGGTTGAAAGCCCGAAGGAAATAATATGTTGCAGCTTCATCGGTTGGCCAAAGTCCAACTGGTACTCTCTACCAGGTTCGAGCGAACCTAACATTGAAGTCTGCGATCTCTTCTTGTGGATGTCTCTGGATTGAAGTGAATTGATGCAGGAGAGAGGTAGGGTCGGAGGACTCATTGAAGTTTCCCATCAACTGCCTAGCTAACTGGTCCCACCCCGTAATAGTATCGAGTGGTAAAGATCTATACCAGTAGAGGAGTTTTCCTCTAAGGGAAAGAACCAAAAGTTTTACCATAACTTGCTCCTCTGTGATGTCGTGAATCACCGCCAGAGAGATTATGTCCTGGATGTGCTCCAGAGCAGTCTTCCTAGTTCCATCGAACGTTGGGATCTTCTTTACAGCAGCGGGCGACACTTGCCCTTGTCCCACTAGATTCAGTGGTGACAAAGAATCCCATGTTGGGAACCACCTGGGTGATGGTTGTTGTTGCATTTTTTGTTGTTGTTGTTGTTGTGCCATACTTGCTCCTAGATTTTGAGAAATAGGAATCCTCGAAGCTCCCTCTTTATTGCTAATAGGATGACTAATAGGAATGGAGGCACTAGGATGCTTCGATGAGTTGGGAGGATTGGGAGGAAAACTAGATGCTATGCTATCAGAAGTCAGGCCTTGTTTGTCAACAACAGCCTCTTGCGAGGATGTTCCATGTAACAGTGATTCGGGGGTGACCAACCTTGATCGCTCCCCAAAGGCATCAATATCTAGCTCAAAGAACTCGGTTTCCTCTCCTCTATTCTTAACTCTCCATCTCATTTGCATGAAGACACAGACTTTGGTATCGATATTTTTGACTTAAATATTCTCGGGTAAACAGAGTCGCCAGATGCTAAGAGTCTTTCGGTAATGAGAGCATCGGTTCTCACTACCACTAGTCAGGTGAGACTGACCGGGTCACATCGAGAACTGGTTAGAACTATTGGCCCCGATGAAGACGGGTTTGAGATTTGCGCTTAAAATATGGGACCTTGGTCCCACCGGGCGTGCCAAAAACTGTTGGTCATCAAATCTGCCTAGGAAAGAATTTGGGTAAGTGTATGCGCCCTAGACCTGGACCAACATTGAAAGGCCGAAGGGAAGAGATGCCCCTCATGCCAATCTCCGGAGAAAGTTTGGCTCCTATGCTAATCTACTTTGGTGTTTTGAGATAAGGGATGCAGGAAAGAGATAAAGGAGTTAGGGTTAGAGAAAGAAATAAAAAGGGGTAAGGGAAGAGAGATCGGTGATTTAAGGTGGGAGAGAACAGGAAGCACGATCACTAACTAACAACTTGAATAGCAGCAAGCAAGGAACACCAAGAATAAATGAAAGAAATGCTACATTAACCTTCCTATGTATCCTCTAGGCGAGCTCACAGGGATTCTCCTTCTCCCTTTCATCAAAATTTAGGGTTTAGAGTAAAGACGATTAGGACAAGCGAATGTAACAGAAACCACAACCCACCAGGCAGCATAAAAGAAGACCAATATAGCATTTTTCCTTTCCTATGTATCCTTCAGGCGAGTTTCAGGGTACAGTCCCCAATCGCACACCGAATTCAAGATTTAGAGTCTCAGTATACAATTGAAGAAAGACAAAAGAATCAAGCACAGGAGGCAGCATAAAAGAAAGGAATTGAGCCCAAAGCTCTTTAGTATTAATCGCAGGACATCAAGTTACAACTTTCTAGCAGATAGTTCCCCCCCATTTTCATTACAATGCCTGGGTTTTTATAGAGGACCCAACCTTCTGAGCCATAATTACACAAAATGGAGGAGTACATCCTCGAAAGCTGAGAAGTCGACTCTCGCGGCTCTCGTGACTGAGCTCTCAATTCTATTACCAGAACTAGCATCTACGACCAGGTCAGCCATGGAAAGATGCATTAATGAGCCGCCTGGATGTCCTTGGTCTCCTGGGTGCGATGCTCGAGTGGCCGCCATGCTCGTTGGTTCCTTCATCATGAACTGATACTTCATTTTCAATTGCTAAAAATGAACAGTGAGCTTATCGGGCATGAAAAAAAGCATTTATGAGGCACTTGATCGCCTCGAGAAAATACCCGACTTGGAGCGCGTGCCTTTGAAGTGCTTCGCTATTTTTTCAACTTCGCTTCGCAACGGACTTGTGCCAAAGCAGATTCTCCTTGGTTTGCACTTCACATGGTGAAGCTTCGCAAGACAGCTTCGGGGGTGATGGAGGTCAAAGCATATCTCCTTCGCAAAATGGGCTCTTCATAATTGCTTCACTGTAAAATATGCCAAAACTACTTCGGCTATGCCTTCTACCCAAAGTATATACTTTGCTGGTGAGTTAAAAAATGCTTCGTCGCGAGCCTTCTTCAAAACTGTGGTTCGGGAGTATTTCGGCCGAAGTGCATCCTTGCCTTCAAAATGCATCTTCTACTTTGGGTGAAAGTACTTCGCACGAAATTTTACTAAAGCAGATGCTTCGCAATGATTTTTGGTGAAGTAGAAATGGTTCACTGATGCAGGGCCCGAAGTGGATGCTTCAACGGCTTTTTTGGTGAAGTGTTTTCAATACTGCGTTCTTTCACAATCCACTTCACAAATTTTTTTCCCGAAGTAGCCTTTTGAAATACTTCGGGTGCGAAGTAGTTTCATTCTTCTCCATTTGTATTTTACTTCGGCAACACCACTTCGCAAAAACCTCGCCCGAAGTAGCCTTTTGAAATACTTCGGGCCCGAAGTAGCTTTCTTGCCTTAGCCAATTTGGACCACGGTCTGGACCTTCCTTCTTCGATGAAGTTGTTCTTTCGAATGCCGCTTCGCTCAACTTTCGCCCGAAGTAGTGGTTTGAAGCGTTTCGGGCCTGAAGTTCCTTTTATCGCTTCCCTTGTATTCTACTTCGACAATACTACTTCGCAAATATTTTACCCGAAGTAGTGCTGGAAATGCCTCGGGTGTGAAGCTCTTCTCATTTTCTTTTAGCAAAGCTCTTTTTTCTAGCCTGTTCGATAGCGAAGCTCCTCTTTTTTTTATTTCATGTACAAAGGGGTGGCATTGAAAGCCAAAATTGCTGCAACTTTTCAAATAACAAACAACAAAGAAATACTTTACAAAAACACTGTACAAAATTTTGATTTATTTTCTACCCCTTGTGTAATGTGACAAAATTGTCAACAGTTACCACTTAGAGGAAATCTATTGTACTGGTATCGTTCATGCAACCCACCACTATCACCACATGGGATCAGTTGGAAAAACTACTAATCAAGAATTTTTACGAATAAGCCAACCCATTCTTATTGCTATACAAATTTACCATGATTCAAAGGAATCCATAAGAAGAGATAGTCAACTTCAATGTCAGGTTCACCCAAAGTTGACAAAGGATTCCTGATGATCTTTGGCCCACACATGAACAAGCTATGTTTTATTATCTCAGAGCATTCAACTCTAATATTGGCATAGATGTTCGATAGGCCAATGTGAATACTTTCCTAGATCTTTACACAGGCAAAGAAGGCCGAATCAGACTTGATCACCATAGGCAAGCTTCCCCCAAAAGTGACTATGCCCATTCTCCTCGACCTTCCAAAACATTTGTATTCAAGTTCATTCTCACAACCTATGCCTTCTATGTACCCAATTTCCTCATGGAGCTTGGGTCCACCCCAAGTCGCTCTGATCCTTGTCCCACAACTGCCTGCTCCAAGATTTCTATAGTTATCCACATCAGTAACACCACAATTTCTAGCACTTGTTCCTTTCCTAGCATTACCAATGCCAATAGTTCCATTGTCGTTGCCTACCCCACTAGCACCTCTACCTTTACCAACACCTCTTACACCCTCAAATTTTGATCCTTATATGAAGTTGTTGCAAGAGGTGCAGTCTACTAATTCAGCTATAAGAACAATGTCAAATGAATTGACTATAGTAAGGAAGAAACAAGCTAAAGAAGAATTTTGATCGAGGAGATTTCAAACACCACCAATTACGTAGGAGCAAGCATCTACTAGTAAGGGCCCTGATAGTAGCACAACAATGTTGGTGAATGAAGAAAATAGCACATCAAAGAAGGTGTACTGGTGCTCAACTTGTAATGATCCTCATCGAGAAGACACATACATGGTTCATCTGAACTATGTACAGACGCTCGCAAAATGTTTTATCGATGACCAAGTTAATATGATAATGAAATTTGATCATAATTTTATGGTACCCTCTTTGGAGCAGGTCTTAGTTCTTAGTAACTATAGATCCAGCAGAACCGAAGCCTTTGAAGGTTCTTATAGAACCAAAGGTACAAAATAAAAAAATACAACCACTAATGAAAGCACCTGGTGTGATGGCAAAGCAGTAGGATTCTATCTTGCTGAAGGATCTACTGCCTAAGCAAGCTCAAGAGAAGTTGCAGACCAAGGTGTCAACTTCACAACCTGCAGCTCCTTAGGCGCAAGATGAGGTGAATGAACAAGCCAAGGAGCGCCTTAGGTACCTATGATTAACTAAGTGATAAAATCGTGGAAGCTACACAATAGTACCGAGACAAGTATAATTGGATGGTAAAAGATAAGGTTTCTAGTCTATCTGATTACAATATCATAGAAGAAATGAAGAAGATTATTGTAAAAATAAGTTTGTACGATGCACTGTAGTTAGTTAAGTTGACTTGCTTTAAGAGTCTCTTAAGACTATGAAAGACCAAAAGAAGAGTCATTTCCTAAATGTGTTTGTGTAGACACTGTCAACTTCGACCACTAGAAATAATAGACCACCCTTGTTCTATTTTTTGCTCAGAATGGAGGGGTGGATTGTGCATAACTATATGATTGACTCTAGTACCACAACTACTATCATGCCAAAGGTAGTATGTGAAGTCATGGATATGGAATATACAAGAAGTAGTCTAGGAGTATTGCAGTTGGACGAGACCCTAGTCAAAATAGTGGGAGTAATCAAGGATATTCCTATTGTTCTACATAGCATACCATAAATAACTATTATTCAATAAGTAGTGGTGGTTGACTTGGAATCATATTTCAGCATGTTCCTCTCAAGGGAGTTCACAATAGAACTGGGAGGATACCTTTCCTTGGACTATTTGCATTTGGAGATTCCATTCAAAGGGAAGAGAATCCATATTCATAATGAAAAGTCATCCAATTTCCACATAGAGAAATTGGAAGAGGAAGAAAAATATCCAGGTGCAGTTAACATAATGACTGAAGAACTATAAGAAGTTGACTTTATGGAAGAAGTGCTTGGTGAACTTCAAATTGAAGATGATTTTTTCCTCATGGATTTTAATATGATAGTAAAAATAGACATCAGTTGTTATACTAATAACCAGACCTGAGCAGATTGAATAAAAAGTCCTTTATTCCCCTAACCCTATCGTAGATTAGTTATAGAGTCTATTTTTTTGTGTAAGGTGTAAGAATGGTGCAGGGGCTGGTATTGTTCTAGTTTCTCCTGTAGTATTACAAAAGACATGTTCTTATAGAATAACTTAGAGTTGCATGAATAATGCAACCAAATATGAAGCATTGTGTCTTGGCTTAAAAAGGCTAAAAAATTGGGCATAAAGCAGTTGTAAATTTTTAAATAATTTGAGCTCATAGTGAACCAGACCACAAAAAAGTGTGTGTTAAAGTAGCACTACTTGAAAGCCTATCGCAACAAGGTATGGGATTTTTTTTAGTCCTTTACAACCTTGAATATTCAGGTGATTTTGTATGCGTAGAACAAACATGCAGATATTTTAGCTTCTCTTGGCATAAATTACTCTCCCATGGAGCAAGTAGTCAGGAAACCCAAGACTATAAGGGTAATCTATAGATCCTCAGTCCCTGATAAGAATATCTATTGGTAAGTGTTTGAAAATGATGAGAAAATAGTCAATTTTTTGATTAAGGAAGCTGTGAGTGTAGATGATAGAGTACTTGTCGAAGAGGAGATGGAAGGAATGATTCAACTAAAGAATAATCAAATTCCCAGGAGATTAATTTTGTTGGAAAGTCTATTCGACCAAAATGATAGGGTTGAAAAGCATGAAATCAAGGTAGATGCGAAGGAATATAAGGAGTTGTAGTTGGAACCTGAGAAGATCATCAAAATTGGAACTGACTGCACTTCAATAGAATTAGAGGATATCAAGAGCTTGTGTTACGAGTTCCCCAACATTGTTGCATGGAGTTATCATTATTTGAAAGGATATGATAAGAATTTAATCCAGCATACCATTGACCTGCAAGAGAGAGTAAAACCTTTTTGGTAGAAACAATGGCCTACCAATCCCAAGATTGAGGTGCTGATGAAGGTGAAAGTATTAAATATACTGGAAGTAAAGATAATATATCCAATCAAGCACTCCACATGGATTGTGAATCTAGTGCCAGTTTGAAAGAAGAATGGATATATTTGGATGTGCATTGATTTTAAGAATATGAACCAAGCGTCACTAAAAGATCATTACCCTCTAACTCAGATTGATCAAATTCTTCATGTGGCTACTGGATCATAGAGATTTTTTTTTCTAGATGGCTTCTTTAGGTTATAACCAGATCTGGGTGAAGGATGAGGACCAATATAAAACAACATTCACTACTAAGTGGGGCACATTCGCCTATCAAAGGATGTCGTTCGATCTCTCAAATAACGATTCTACCTTTCAAAGATCCATGGACATTATTTTCAGTGAGTTAAATAGAATTATTATGATTTACCTTGATGACATGACTGTGTTTTTCCATCGCAGAGAAGAGCACATTTCTTATTTAAGATAGGTGTTCAAAAAATACTGTGGGTTCAAAATTTTCATTAACCCAAAAAATTCTATATTTGCTGTCAAATAAGGGAAACTATTAGGTCATGTGATCTCACAAGAAGGACTAACGATTGATCCCACAAGAACTGAGGTGCTCCTAAAACTATCACTACCAGCTAATAAAAAAAATCTACAATATTTCTTCGATCAAATAAATTTCATTCAAAATTTCATTGTCGATTTTGCTTAGGTAGTGAAACCCATGACTGATCTCCTAAAAAAGAATGCAAAATTCAAATGGATCGAAGCAAGAAGACAGGATTTTGAGAGATCAAGGAAAGAATCACCTAGGCACCAGTATTAATTAATCCTTATTATTCAAAAGAATTCATTCTCTATATGGTAGATGAACAAGATAGTTATGTTGCAGTTCTCACATAGAAACAAGAAGACGGAGATGAAAAGCTAATTACCTTTCTGAGCCAAGTTATTGTGCTGCACCAGGAGAAGTATAATTTCATCTATAAATAGGTATACGTAGTGATGAAATCCATGAATAAGTTCTGATACTTTATATCATAAAGCAAAACAGTCGTCTATGTTATACACCTAGATGTCCAAAACTTCATTTTTCAAGGAGAACTAGGCGACAAAAGAGCAGGTTGGGTCTCAAAGATTAAATATTATGACGTGGAGATGCAACCAACAAAGTTGGTTTGTGGATGAGCTCTCTGCCAAAAATTAACCAAAAGCATAGTATCTAAATTATGGACTCCAATACAGAATGAGGATATAGGTGAAAGCATTTGTGCAAATCATGCTACGATAGGTCTTGACTAGACAGAGGACCTTGTCAAATTATTTACCTCAAGAAAATATCCATCACATCTTGATGCTTCATAGCGTCGGATATTCAAACTACAAGCACTTAAATATGTCCTACTACCAAGTTGATCGTCCCATAAAAATATTGATGGAGTGGTCCTTAGGTGTGTGAAAGAATCAGAAAAGGAGAAATTTTTTGAAGAATTCCATTTTGGCTTTATTGACAGCCATTATGCAAGAAGGTCCATGGCCTTAAATATCATTTAGGCTAGATATTATTGGCCTACTCTGTTCACTAATACTCATAAAGTAAGTCAAAAGTGTGATAGTTGTCAGCATTATGTTGACAGGACCAGGAAAGGAGCACTACCCCTACGCCCTATTCAAGTGGAAGCACCATTTCAATAGTGGGGTCTTGAATTCATTAGAGTCATAGACCCATATTCTTCTATGGGGCACAAATACATCTTAACAAAAAATAAATTATTTCACCAAGTGGGTAGAAGTAGTTCCTACCAAAAAAGCAGATCAAACTACTATCATCTCTTTCCTAGAAGGATTGATCACCCATTTCGATGTTCCAGATGCTATTGTAACAGATAACGAGACTCCATTTATTGGGGCTAAGATCACCAAATTTGCAAGTAAATACAAGATCTATATCAAAGCATCATCCAACTATTATCTGCAAGGAAATGACTTAGCTAAATCCACCAACAAAAATTGTTAGGATCCTCAATCCTAACATTATTAGTTAGTATTAGTTAGTATTAATAATAATTTAATTATTATATTATTAACTCATAAAGTGAACCATCACATATCTTCATAACGTGAACCATCACGTCTCTTCATAATGTGAACCATCACATCTCTTCACCAACATAGCTTTAGGGTAGATATATATATTAGGTTGGCCATTCACACAAATCATCCAATAAGAAGAATAAGAAGCATAGATTCTAAAGAGGGAGCCCCTATAAGTGGCAAGGAGGGAGCCCCCTATAGCGGCAAAGTGATTACAAGGGAGCCCATTTTAAGTGGCCTGTGATTACATATTATATAAAAAATTATTTATCAAATTTACACAAGAACATCAGGGTTCTTGCATCTGGTATCAGAGCCATAGGGCCTTTCACCACCATATTTTTTCAAAAACATGTGGGATTTGCTTGAGGATCTTCATCAAAACACTTGGGACCTTCATCAAAACACTTCCGTGTTTGAGTATAAAATTCTATTTAAGGATATTACCAAACATTACACAGGATTGGATGAAATATTTTTAATATATTGCTTCATCAATGGATTAAAGGAGGAAATTAAAATAGAGGTGATAAAATTCAAACCCTACACCATGACACAGGCCATCGGATTGGCCCTATTAGCCGAAAGTAAGGCAGAGTATTTAATAAAAATGCAAGAGGAGGAAATAGCCATGGAATCCCAGGTAGAGGAGGATCCCATAGCCATGGAATCCGAGGTGGAGGAGGAGCCCATAGCCATGGAATCCCGGGTGGTACCCATTGCACTCTCCAAGAAAGAAGAAAAAAATGAAAACCCTAAAAATTCAAATTTAAAAGAGGTAAATATTTCCAAGGAAACAAATTGCAGGGTTTATCCAATAGTGGAGAAGTTTGATGATCCTCTCTATTATCTCCCAATGCACTTTGATGTGAAAAATATGGAATTAAATATGAAATTAACGAAAAATATACTCCCTCACATAAAAATAAACAACAATTACTGCACTCAGATTTTTACAGACCATAGACTGTTGGTATCAGATAAAATATTGCTTTCAAATCCTTGGACTAGTAACAGTGTGAATACTGGAACAAAATTTCAATTTCCTCCTCACATGTGCCCTCCACCATGGCCACCTCCTCTCCTGCTCACCCATATTCATTAGATGCGGTCAACACCATGTGTGTAATAGGGTCCTTTATTTCCTATCCTTTTATTTTTAATGAGACAGTACTTGCATTAAATTATCCAGGCTTCCTTTTATCTCTAAAACAACTTACTAAAAAGGAAGGTGTAGTAAGCAATGGTGTAATAAAAAAAATTTCTACTCACCCTTCGCCTTGGCCACCACCATTTTTGGGAATAATAAACATCTCCCTTCAATAAGCACTGGGTGACCTTCAATGAGTGACACCAATAAAGTAGGTGCAACTCCTCAGAATGCACAAGTATTTAATAATAATTTGATACTGTTGTTATTGTTGTTACTATTCATTTGAGAAATTCTTCAAGTAGGTTAATGGTCTTTAAATAAATAAAAAATACGACATTTACTGAGATGGAGACCACTGAGAATATCTAGAAAGGCAGGAAATGCATGAAGCTTCTCACAGTACGTTATTTGGAGGTATATTAAAGAATGAATGAGTCCATCGATGAAATTTTTGACTCTGAATAAAATACCTAGCATGTCACATATTAAAAAAAATAAAAATAAAAAAAATACGAGATTAAGAAGCTCTTGTCAATGAATGACCATAAGATTGTTCTTCAGCATTATGGAAGATCGAAGGGCTTGGGCAACGATTTGTGAAACTTGAACATAGTAAGCGCCACTACTCAATATATTTTTTGTTGTGGAGAAGATTCGCCAGGAGTCAATTATGGCATTATTGTCCAGAAGCACCACTCCATATTGCCGCCATGACATAAATATCCAGCACAAATCACAGAATCATCATGCTAACATACTGACCTCAAAAAGTTGCAATAGCATGATTTTGGAACATAATGGCATAAATATTTCAGCAACGTAAGTGATGGGTTTCTTTTAGTGGAATGAATTGACGGACTTGTTTAGATGAGAACTTGTTTAGATGAGAATCCTTTCTAACAGAGGAAGAAGGAGACAACTAATTGTTTTGTTGCGAGTCCTCCAACAGAAGATGTTGCAGTCATGATAGAACCATTAAAAAAACAAGATCTTGTCATCTATCTAGCATCAAGATGTAAACCTAAGGAGAAATGGAGGATTGGTACAGAACATAAAAATTTTGGTTTTCAACAGAAAACTTTACGATCGATGAAATATTAAAAACTTATATGAAATCCATTGGAAGGGACCCCCCGAAAAATGCAAAGGCAATTCTCTTAACTTTAGATTTATTTATTTATTATTTTATTTATTTATTTTATTATTTTATTTATTTATAAAAAACTTGTTGTAAATCTTAAAAAGGAAACTGGGAAGCAACAAAATGAGTTGGCACTTATTGTTGAATCAGGATTTGTGGGCAGACCAAATATCTGTGAAAATTTTTATTAAAGCCTCTCCTTACTCCCTCATGTATGGGAAAGAAGCAATTCTACCCACTCATATTGACCTCCTTGTTCTCCAGACCTTACAGTTGTTTAAATATGAAGATGAGGAGTATGATCCAATGAGTGCAAGGTTGGCTCAATTATTGCAGTTGGAGGAAGAAAGAGAAAAGGTGTATCAAGCATTCACCAAACACACTAAAGACAACAGAACACAGATTTCAAGTGGGTGACCTAGTTCTCAAATGGAACGAGAATAAGGCCAATCCAGGGAAGCACCATAAATTTTATGCCATCTGGGAAGGTCCATTTCCAATCTCTGCAGTGAATTCAGCAAATGCGTATCATCTTCAGGATATGGATGGTTGGGATCTTCTGATTTCGATTAATGACCTTCACCTAAAGGCCTATGTTCAATGATTTGATTGAAAGAAGTACCACTTTGTAAATATTTATAGATTTTCATTTAGTATTTTATTCGCTTTATAAAATAACAGATAAGAAAAAAAAAGAATAAAAAGAGAAATGTTCATTTTGAAAATCAGTTTCGCCCCAATATTCCCTTCGAAATCTATTTGAAAGAATCTGGCTAATTAAAAGAAGATGACATTAGGAAACTAGTAGCTAAGAAAGGGCCTTCAATAAAAAAAATCTCTTTTTTGTTTGGAGGCACACAATAAAAGTAAAACATCGATTCGCCCCCATTTTAGGACATAGGACGGTGATTATGTGAAAAGGCACTTTCACCCAAAGGAAGGGGAAAAAACCCCATTCGCCCCTTTTGAGGGTGAACGAACAATGAAGAACATAAGCGCTAAGTCAACAAGCTATGAAAGCAGTCAAAATGGCTTTTGTCCAAGGAAAAGTGCGAACCAGAGTTATGCATAAGGGGTTGACCCTTAAATCTATTTATAAAATCAAGGCAAATTGTCTCGAAATCTTGACGAATTATGTCGAAGGATACATGGCAAATTGCATTCATTTTTCTCCAAAAAATTTCAAACCATGGTGAATTTTTCTATATTGGGGGATATGAATATCGTTTTTAGAAATTCTAGGAATGTACAACCGACATGAAAGGCTTTAAGCCTTTATGCTTTATGACGATCGATCTGAGATGATTTCTTGTAGACATGGTGGTCAAGAAATGTTGATCGGTTATAGACATATCGGTCGATAAAAACAATCATGAGTAGATATGGTGATGTGTTGCAACAATAATGATCATTTGCAACAATACTGATCGATTGTAACAATGTTGATCAGTTGCATCCATGACGATCGATTATAGGTATGATGATCGGTTGCATCCATGATAATCGATTGCATCCATGATGATCGATTCCAATAATATTGATCGATTGTATCCATGATGATCGGTTACAAGTATAACGATCAACTACATACATGACGATTGATAGCAGATATGACGATCGACTGTAGATATGATGAACGGTTGTAGGCATGACGATTGGTTACAGGTATAACAATCGATTGAAAGTAATATTTAGTTGTATCTATGTCGATGTGTTGCAATCATACTGATCAGTGGCAATTATGATGATCTATTGTAGGAATACAATGGGTTGCAACCATGACGATCGGCTACAGGTATGATGATGGGTTGCAGAAATGTCGATCGGTTGCAGTTATGACGATCGATTACAAGAATATCAATCAATTGTAGGTATGATGATCGAGTGTAGGAATGACAATCGATTACAAATTGTCGATGTGTTGCATCTATGTCGATATGTTGTAGCCATGACGATTGGTTGTAGGAATGATGATTGGTTACAAGAATGATGATCGATTGTAAGAATACCGATCGATTATAGGAATGACGATCGATTCCAAAAATGATGATTGGTTGCACAAATGATGATCAGTTGCATGAATGTCGATCGATTACAGTGAAGACAATCGGTTACAATGAAGCTAATCAATTGTAGCAAAGTCGATCGGTTGTAGAGTACCCATTTGATTGTAGCACACCCGATCTATATCACGTATCAAATATTCATGAAATGATTGCATGCAAATACCACGTGTCATCCATCCATGAGCTGATTGCATGTAGAGAAGTCTATATAAAGGGATAAACAGTCATTTTTTCACCTTTTCTATCATAGTTTTTACCCTTTTCCTCTAGTTTTAACATAGTTTTAACCCTCTTCCTCCCATTTTTTCTTAGTTTTTACCATTTACCTTAGGTTTTAAGGGAGTTTTAACCCTTTTCCTCTCGTTTAAACTCTTTTTAGTCAAGTATAGAATACCATCCACTATATCTTCTGATCCACATTCTCATTCACAACCAAATAACCCTATGGCATCCCCTATCACCCCTGGAACATCTAAAATTAACTTTAAAAACCTGGTTTACCCCATGATTTCTAAAATTTTATCAACACCGGGTTACGACATGTCATGGGTCACGAAATCTAGTCTTTGGGGTCTAGTTTCGATGCCGTAGTTCAACACGGACACTAGAGTGCTCGAGAAAATAATTGTAGGTTACAATATTGATTTGGGTAAGGTAAATATTGTCATTGACAATAAAAATGTTGTTCTTTCTTTCATAGCCTCTGACATCACCAGATTGATAGCATTGCCCCATGTTGGTTGTGAGCCTATCACATCCAAATACACATTAACTAATGAGGATAAACTCTACCTGGAGACCAACTTCAATGTGCAACCGAAATCTTTTCAAGGTATAACTTTTTTTTTATTTAATTGAATTTAAATTCTAGTCACTAGTGTACAATTACTGATTTTGTTTTTTTTGCAGTTACGACCACCAAGTCCAGAAGGGGTTTGACTGTACCAGCTATAGAAAACAAATTTCTTTGGGCATGTTGTGAATTCTTCCTTTCCAGACTCATTCTGCAAGGAAGACCGACAGAAATTTCGATGTGGGCCTTAGCATATTTGGTTCGTTGTGTTGCACACCAACAATTTGACTGGTCCAACTATGTCTCACATCGGATCAGATTAGAAATCCAGAACATGATAACCCATGCTTCACCCTCACCGACAGTTAGCACATGCAACTATATTATTGTTTTTTTATGAATCTTTTTATCATTTGCAGAACACTCAAGTACCGACATCTTGGCACTCAATCCTAGCCAATGCAACCATGACAGAACAACAAGTTCAGGTAATTTTTAGTTAATATTTAAGTAAATTTTTTTATTTTTCATATGTTTGTCTTTTTATAATTTTGATATTTTATACAAAACATAGAAAAGGGCATCCTCTTCCTCTTCAAAGCGGGATGTTGCTTTCAGAGGTTATAATCTAGAGGAATCAGGAGACTCTGAAACACCTATGGAGGAAACAATGCCATCGCTAAAGAGAAGATCAACAAGGAAACATATAAGATCTAGTTCTCCTGATCCTCGACAACCTCCACCTACGGTTGCACGTCCACTACCATCGGGTGTAGTTGTGCAAGAGGTTTCATCTTCGGGGAGTAAGTTTTAATGACTATTGAAACAAAAAATTTATATATTTTTTATTAAATTTTATTTTATTTTTTTAGATGTACGACATGCCAACATTCCATTTGCATCTGCAGCTACGCAATATGTCTCTTCTTCTTTTTATGAGTGTTATAACAAATTTTGTAACCAATTTTCATAATCTACCTTCACAAATTTTGTAACTAATTTTTATTATGATGTTTTAAGTTTCTATACAACAATTCCATCAACAAAATCAATAATCGATGCCACCCCCTCCTCCACCATGCCAACCTCAAATGCGAGGTCAATGCTTCCCAGTTGGAAAACACATTCTTCCATCTAGGCCACAGAGAGAAGCAACAAAGCAATTTTCAGAGAAAGAAGCATCAAAGACATTTTTAGGATTCAGACGTATTTCTCTTGCTAATTTTAATTTTAATGGTGTACCAGAAGCTTCTAGTGTTGGGTTGGATGAAGTTCCACTTGATCAAGATTTCTTTTTGCAAGGCAACACACCCACTACTTTCCAAGTTTCAGAACTGCTCTGAGATAAAGATAATGAAGGAGCAAAATGTTCAAGCAAATCTCCTCCTAAGGAAACCAACACCCCTTAGGCTCATCCTCGACAAGAGGATGAAAGATTAAATATTTTTAAAAAATATTTGGTTTCTGATAACGTTGAATCAACCATTAAGGATTTACTACTTCCAGATATAATAGAAATGAAAAAATGGGAGTATCGGGCCAAAGTGTTGATAAAGGAAATTAATGCCCGATACAATAATTTTTCAAAAAGAGAAAACAAATTTTTTGTTGTTGAAAATGAACCTGAAAATATGGAGGCTCTACTACAACAAGTAAAATCTGGCATTGTGAAGGTTAATACATCTCACAAAGATGAAATTTTAAATTTTATGATGAACATATTGGAGAACATAAACGGTGAGGCCCAAGCTTATTACAATGAATGGGCAAGTGATAAGAAAAAGGTTGTTTTTGTAGCTGCAAAGAATGTTGTTGAGGTTTGAGTCTTTGACTTAGTCACTTATGTGTTCAAAAATTTGTTGTTCTCTTTTTTCAAATGTAATTATCTATTGACTAACTATTTTTCTTTTTTGCAGGTAAAGTATGATAATCTCAAGAAGCAGGTTCAAAACCTGCAAGACTATCTCAAGATGGCAAAGGAGTTCTTAAATGCTTCCAAGGCAATGAAAAAAGAGCTTAGGAAGTAGTTCGACAAAACAACATTTTGCAAAAAATCATTATCCGCAATGGATTGGATCTTGATGTTCTGCTAAAGGAGAAGGGTAAAGAAGTTCAAGGACCAACATCTGAAGATGTTGGCAAAGAGGAAAACACCCTTCTCTATGGATTGGAAAATGTTGAGAAGATCCTTGTCAGTTCTGGAGCAATTGATAGTACTGTTACCCAGCCCGAGGGAGGAGTCATTGGAATGCAGAATGTGGAAATCGTGGAAGTAGTGGATGAGGAAAAAGGAGTTGAACATGGGAAATATGAGGGAGGAGCCATTGCTATGCAGAATGTGGAAGATGTGGAACAGGAAAAAGAAGTTGAAGCATGAAACTGATTTTCAAAATTTGATATTTCAAAAAGACTATTTTATGACATTTCATATGTTTTCATTTGAAAACAAGATACTTGCTTTTATTATTTTACTATTACTATTTACATTTATAATTGTGTGTTATTTTCATCTCTTGAGTATTATGGTGTTTCAAATATGCTTGAGTTTACGAAGAATATATGTATGCATAGGTTTCAATGTTATTCTTGTTTTGATATAAAAATGAGTATTGTGTTGTGTATTATGCTATGTTGTTTTTATATTTCAATTTTCAAATGAGTTTACGAATGATATGTCTATGCATGGGTTTAAATTTTTAGTTTATTCATAGTCATTCTTGTTGTTGTATAAAAATGAGTATTGTCATTTGTATTATGCTATATTGTTTTTATATTTCAAAGTGAGTTTACAATGGATATATCTATGAATGGGTTTAAATTTTCAATTTCCATGTATTATGCTATGTTGTTTTTATATTTCAATTTTCAGGTGAGTTTATGAAGGATATATCTATGCATGGGTTTAAATTTTCATTTTATTCATAATCATTCTTGTTGTTGTATAAAAATGAGTATGGTATTTTGTATTATTCTATATTGTCTTTATATTTCAAAGTGAGTTTATGAAGGATATATTTATGCATGGGTTTAAATTTTCATTTTATTCATAATCATTCTTGTTGTTGTATAAAAATGAGTATGGTCTTTTGTATTATGCTATATTGTTTTTATATTTCAAAGTGAGTTTATGATGGATATATCTATGAATGGGTTTAAATTTTCATTTTCCATATCTAGAGTAATATACTACATGCATTTTTCCTTCTAGAGTCAAATCATACATACTAATGATACTAAGAAATATTTACTAGTTATGTATGCATGCATGGTTTACTCAATGATAAAGCATAAATCATAAAATTTTGTCAACATAGAAAGTCAATAACACTTCTAGAGTCATAGCATACATACTAATGATACTAATGATACATACATACAATCAAAGTCAAAGCAAAAATCACTATATTTTGTCAACATAGACAATTAAATCAATAACATAGCATCATTATGTATGCATGGTTTTCAAATTCCAGCTTACTCAAAGCTAAAGCATAAATCATAAATTTTAAAACATAGACAATCCATAATATTAAAAAGCAAATATGCGTAATCATTGAAAATAGAATGATTATATGATTTTTTTCAAATCATTGAAATTTTACAACTAATCAAATACGAAAAATCATTGATAATATGAATTTTTTCAAATCATTGACATTTACAAATGATATCAAATACGAAAAATCATTGATAATATGAATTTATTCAAATCACTAAAATTTTACAAATGATTTCAAATCCGAAAAATCATTGATTATATGAATTTGTCATATAATCATTGAAATTTTTACATTTTTGGAAGCTGATACAAAGCTTTATCAACTTCTCCAAAAGAACCGAGAATCATTTGTGAATTTTATGTTTCCATAATCTCATCATCACTCCAAGCTGAATCATTTTTGTCATTATCAACAGTATTAGTGAGACCTCTCCTTTCCTCTAGGGACTTCCAATATGTCAACGCTCTATCATAGGGAAACTTACCCACCTCGTACGATGACACATACATTCTCAAACAATTTTCCAAATTTTTGTCCAACCTGTTATGAACTTTCGATTTAACAAAAGATAATGCATTGAATACCCTTTCATCTTCAACAGATCCCAAAATCATTGTCTGACATAATTCATATAAATTAAAGTATTCACTCATAGTTTCTTGTAAGACACTACTTCGATACAATTTTTTTCAAAAATGCGTGATTGAACCAATCACATGTGGATTTTTGAAATGTGCAATTTGATTATCCATTGTTATTCCAAAATTGGTTGATTGTTGTCTCAGAAGATCTTTGTTTAGAATACCATTGATTTCAATGCCATTTACTTCCACACTTTTAGAGAAATGTGTCATAAGATTACCCATATATTTTACAAACAACTCACTTCTACTACTGTGGTCAACACTAGGATTCCAGAAGATGGGATTAACAATAGCCATGGCCTCAAGTGTCTCATATCTCTTAAAACGATCTCTTATTTCACTTGTTAATGTATTTGCAATTCTTTTCAATTTATTTTTAGTGCTATCCAAAACCTCATCGAATCCGAAATGTGTTACGGGCACTTGTTCAACATCATTTGTTAGTGTATCTAACCACTTTTCATAACGATATAAAGGAATCATCTTTCCATGGATAGCAATACAAATATTATCGTTGATGTTGAACTTTAAAAAGTTGTTAGGATCATTGACATCAACTAACGTATTCCAACTATCAAACTTGGGATCCTCAAAATATCTTTTGGATAAGTAAATCCTATCAATAATCATACATATTTGTTTTCTCATCCTGATGAAATCGACAATATAAATTGCCCGTTCCTGTGCGAGTTTAATCAAAGAATTCATTTCTTGCAACAATGGAAGAATACCACATAATGTGAGAAGAGTTTCCAAGTCAGTCATACAAAATAGCAAATATTTTGCCTTGTCAACATCCCTACGATGTGCATACATAAACCCAACCAAGGATTGATATTCTAAAAATACCCTTTTTGTAGGAAGAAACAGTGAAATCCACCTGGTGTCCACATCTTTTAACATTTTTTTGCCTTCGATTTCACCTAGAGAAAACTATTGAAACTCAACAAACCTTTTTGGACTGCATGAAAAGTATGAGTGTATTTCACGGACGAGTTCTTCCACTCTGGCTACATTATCAAAATTGCTCACAATTTTGTATGCAAGATTCATTCGATGAGCCATGCAATGAATGGGAATCACATATGGGGCAATTGATGTCTGAAGCCTAACACAAAGACCATTCCTTTGTCCTTGCATTGTAGCCGCACCATCAGCTCCAACACAAATTAACTTTGTGGCAATTTCCTTTTCATCCATTTCGACAATATCCTTTAAACTGGTTACAACAACATTATAAATGTTTTTCGCATTACAATTTTCAATCATCTTATGTAGTGCTAGTAAATGAGGTTGTCTCAAATGATTTTTGAATGTGTAAACATGTATGCAAATCCAAGATGTGTTGTCAACAATTGTTACCTCATCAATGGAAAGTGAAATAAATTTGGCTTGTTTCACATTCTCTCTCAGGTCTTCCTTCTCAACCAAGTGATAGACATTTTACCATTTCCCAACCACTTCGATCTGACCAATGTGAACTGGTAAGGTTTTGTACATCGGCTAGTTGAAGTATTTGCTTAAAATCAGCAAAATCAGACATGGGTCGACCTTTTTTAGAATACTGTATACAATAGCAAACTGTAATTTCTTTGAGGCTAATACAGTCTTATTAATTTTTTGAAATTGTGCCTCGATTGTTCCACCCTTCTCAATGAGAGTTTGTTGATGTTTCATTGCTTTTTCGTATTCAAGTGCATATCTCACATGCACACATTTTGATGCATCCTTCCACCTATGAAATCTGTTAATTGTTCCATCACTTCATACTTCTTTGATGTAAAATTTTCCATAGTGTTTTTCTATTGTGTCTTTCTTATTTTGCAATAAATGATCCTTTCCCAGCTTCCATGTACAAATAATGCATTTACACACATTCTATTTCTCATCTCGCTCAATAAAGGGGTATAACCGTGCCCATTCATTTTTAAAATCCCTTCCAATAGTCCATTCGCTTATCTTTTGACGTTTAGATTTTTGACTACAAGATTCCCTAGAGGTCTGCACTTTAATTGTACTATCATTTTCTTTTTTGGTTGATGTGTCTGAATTTAACATCTCCAGAAGAGGTTGTTGAATGTCATTATTAGGAAAATTATCATGTGGTCCCATATCATCTGCTGGAATATCTTTGAGTGAATGCACATCAGGGTCGACAATGTTTACTGCATTCAATGTTTGGTGTTCTCTATCATTTTTTGATGTAAAAAGACACTTTTTTAAAGAATTAACAAAATACAGTTTTACAAAAGCATTTAAAAAGAGGTAGATAAGTAGACAACCATTTATCTATTAATAAAGAAAGGCTTTATATTTAATAATAACAGAGAAATATTAAAAATTTGATGGTAAAAGGTGTTTGTACCTGCATGTTGTGTAGAATCTATAGAGATTGATGCCTCACTGCATTTTGATATTTGTGTAAAATATTTCAAAATTATCTTTTTACAAGAATATTGGCCTCCCTTATTTCCATATTCAGTAGGAGACATTGTATCTGTAAAGAAAAAACCTTTAGATGTTAGGAAATGAATATGAAATTGAAGGAAAATAGCATACATCCCTCAAGATGAACCTAGCCAATCTTCTGACAGACAAGTAGTCTCTGACAAGAAAAAGCTCCTAACACACAACATGACATGGATACTTATCGACCACAATTGTAGATAGTGCTTCTACACTACCTATGAAACATACTCTAAGAGACAAGAAGTAGTCTCTGACAAGAAAAATGCTCCTGACACAACCAGATGACATTGATAGTTGTCTACCATAGTTGCATATAGTGCACCTACAATGCCTATGAAACTAAATAAAAAGATCTTTGGATAAAAGAACAATGGAAGAAAAATACTTTACCTATTTTCACAATCGGCTTAGGACCATAGACACGCCTCTATAATCGATCAACTTTTTTTGATAGTCTCTCCTCTACAATCGATCGGCTTATACTGATAGTTTCTCCTCTACAACTGATTGGCTTAGGTCGATAGACACTTCTCTACAATCGATCAACTTTTTTGATAGTTCTCTCTGCAACCGATCGACTTATGCCAATAGTTTCTCCTCTACAACCGATTGGCTTAGGTTGATATACACATCTCTACAATCGATCAGCTTATGCTGATCGATACTTCTTTGCAACTGATCGGCTTATTTCGATAGACACATCTCTGAAACTGATCAACTTATGTCGATAGACACTTCTCTGCAATCAATCGGCTTATGCTGACCACCACTTCTTTGCAATCGATCAGCTTATGTCGATAGACACGTCTTTGCAACCGATCAACTTATACCAAGAGACACTTCTCTACAACCGATCAACTTATACCGATCGACACGTCTCTACAATTGATTGACTTATTTCGATCGACACGTCTTTGCAACTAATCAACTTATGTTAATAGATACTTCTTTACAATCGATCGACTTATGTCGATAGATACTTTTTTGCAATCGATCGGCTTATGTCGATTAACACTTATCTGCAATCGATCGTCTTATGCCAATAGACACGTCTCTGCAACCGATCGACTTATACCGATAGACACTCCTCTACAACCGATCAACACATCTTTGCAATCGATCGACTTATACCGATCGACATGTCTCTACAACCGATCATCTTATGTTGATAGACACATCTTTGCAATCGATAGGGCCATATACTCGATCGACACCTCTACAATCGATCAAATTAGCATGCCTCTTAGGATAACGATCGACACCTCTTTGCAATCGATAGGCATATGTCGATCGACACTCCTCTGCAACCGATCAACTTATGCCGATCATCTTAAGTCGATCGACACTTCTCTACAATCGATAGTCATACAACCGATCGACTTATGTCGATAGACACTTCTCTGCAACCTTGTCAAGTTTTTCGTTGTTTTAGAGCTATTTTTGAGTTAGAGTATTTTAGATGTATGTTTATCGGTACCCCCTATAGTATATATACGGGTAGTATATGAGGCGATTTGGGTGGGAAAAACAAAATCATTTATAATTTGAAGGTGAATTGTCCGTGGAATGGGGCGAAAGTGGTCGACGAATTAAAATAAAAATAGGATAATTATTATCAACGGCGGGTAAATTTACCCCAAAAAAACTTCCACCCCATAAATTTCGGGTGAATGGGCCCTAGTGAAAGGATCCAAAATTAGCCAATTTAAAATTTTTAAAATCCTAAATAGAGCCAATTTATGATATTTCACGCTTATGCATAACCCTAGGGTGAAATGTTCGTTTGCCCCTTGTTGAGGCGAACGCGTCAATTAAAACACGCATCGCCAATTTAAAGGTAATTGTAAGGTAAATAAAGATGCTTTCTTCTGATGTATGGACTGACAAGGCTTTTAATATGCAAAAGGTGCATGTGCCTTGGTTTTTTTTGGCGAATGAATTTAAATATTAATACAAGGCACTAATGAAAATAGAAAAGAAAAGGGGGAAAACACAAAAGCACGAGTTGTATAATTTTATCTGTGGCATGCAGGTGAACTTAAAAAGAAAGAAAAAATCCCTAAAATTAATTGTTGTTTTTTTTAGAAAATCATGCTTTGGAAGAGGTTTTAAAAGAAGGCATTCACTACGACTTCCATCAATCGGGTGGAGAGCGCTTTCAAAGTGAAAAGGAAGGAAATTGAAGTGTGCTATTCTCGGAGCATGAATATTTTTTCAAGAGTGAAAGGAGATGTAGAGCGTCCTCAAGGTGATTTTTCCCAGAATGCAACAAAGTTTGGCAAAAAAATGGCCACATTAAATGATGCATTCCTAGGGTCATTAATGCAAAACGTGCACCTAGGTTGCATTGGGAGGCATTTTTGCTTTCTCGAGAACCAAAATCCCACACCATCAAAAGAAGAAGAACTTATTGGTCCATAGGTGGTGAGGTTATTATTCCAAGGAAGCTTTAAAATCTAGGGCATGATTTTTGGTGAAACCACGTGGTAAGAAGGGCACACTTTCCAAGGATGATCTTGCAGTGAATAGCAGTTAATACCATTCGAACATTGAGAACAGTGTTAGGTGGGTGAAACAAAGCACACGTTCTTCCAAAATCGCTCAAGGAAAATTTAGCATTTACTACAGTGGTTGGAAGGATGCTCTATATAAAGGAACAGGTAAAAGCCTCAGTTTAATTTTTAAAATTTTACTATTGACTGTATTTTTGAAAGCTTCTATTACAAAAATTATAGGGAGAATTCAAAATAGCCACCATAGAGATATAATGGTAAAAAGAAGCAAAGAGGAAATGGAGGCTACAGAGCCCAAGAAGTCTAGGAAGAGAGAATGTGTGTTGAAATCCAAGAAGGCCCGAAGGAACAAGAACGTGGATTTGGACCCGTACGTTAACACCATGGCAAAAAATAGAGACTATGTGACTACCCACAAATGCATGGAGAAGCTATGGTAAGATGTGGAGTTCGTAGTAAATCAAGGGTTGATGGTAGAGAGCCCATTGATGATGCCATATCATGCGCAGTTATCTTGGTATTTGTGTACGCCCATACACCCTTGTCCAAAGTTGGTGAAGTTAATCACTCGATTGTATAACCTGTTTACCAGGGCAGTGTGGAAAGCAAATAATGAAGCACTTTTTACTATTACTACTGATGAAGTATGGGAAGCATTTTCTTGTGAGTGGAAACCTCTTTTATATGCAATCAACAAGAAATTACATATCAATGAGTAGGAGGATAGATATGTCTCTACCGTAATGATGCATCGAATCATGGAGACACAGTTAATTAAAGATCCACAACTAGGGCAACTTTCGAACCTATTGAAGCCGCTCATAGATTTCAAGAGCCTGAACATCTATTCAATTTTGGCATGGGTGGTTGGCCTACCAAAAAATTCTACCATTCATAAGTGGCAGGTGGCCCTAGCGCAATTCATTTTCCAAGTGGAATTTTACTCTCCATCCACCATGAGGTAGGACACCAATTCGATTTACTTCGATTGGATCGATTTTATATCTAGAAAACTACATTTTTAGTTGGAAAGGTTGCAAACTGGAGAAGAGATGTTGTTCATGCACACTTCTTTTTTGGTATGGTATTTCTTCTTTCATCTACACCAGCATTTCTCTTTCATTGTAGTGAGGCAAATGGATGAGAGGGATGAGATTCTACTAGTCTACATGTGGACTTCTGCTCTATCGAGCAGGGAGTCGTTTTATAGTTTCAACTGTGTGTTTCTAGGGCCCATAATAGAACTGCTCCGTGGTGCATGTGAAAGAGTGCCACGTGAGATGAGAGAAGTAGTAGTTAAAGCAAAAAAGAAAGATATATTTTTGCTTACTCAGGGTATCATTGTAAGAATTTTGTCTTCACAGATAAGCCATTCCTACTGCCATACTAACTTGCAATATGCCTTTCAAGTTTGATATTATAGAAGTAAGTCAGGTTAGTCAGAATAGGTTGCTCACAGTAACACTTCAGGACCTGGGATTGATAGAACTGCCACAACATTGGAGGTATGACCCATTGGGAAAATTTATAGAGATAATCAAGGCCAAGACATTTCACTATTGTCCATGACCCGACATTGAGAAAAAGTGAAATAATTTTTATGGACCTGATTTGGAGTGGCACATTGAAGATATGATGTCACTTCCACCCTAGCATGACTGCTATGAACAAGAGGCTGAGTATAATTCAACAAAGTACACAAATAATATTCCTTCACTTGGGTTGTTTAGTCAAGTAAAAGAAAGTCAGCCCTTGTGAACTGAGGAGAAAATTATGAACTGGTGGATAATGCGGGTCCACTGAGGAAAAACCATTTCTCCTTATGGGATGAATATGGATGATGCATTTTTGGATACCTACGATGAGTTCGTTAATGCTTATTAACCCATTTATTTCACCAAAGTTTTACCCTAAATCTTCCAACATTCTGACAGCGATGAAAGCAGGGCAAAGGGAGAACACCCAATAGTTGAAGAGGAGACTCCGAAGGAGGAAGAATAGCAGTATGTGTTTAAACGAAGGTCATAGTGGATGAGCATAAAATTGAGGAGGCACCTTTTTGAAGAAGCAGATTATATGAGATGCGCCCCCATTTACAAAAGCTACGAAGAAATCAAGGACCAATGCCATTTCCTCATCTACTACTAAAGTTTTGGTTGCTACAGTTCCCATAGCTCCAGTTGTTTTGATGATTGTTATTTCCTCTTCGTCGATGACAAATGCTCCAATGACAGTGGCACAAATGTTTCCAATGATTCATGAACAGGAGGAGAATCAGCAGATGGAGAGTCCCCAGGTGGAGGTTGTGAATGTTGAGGAATACATGAACATTGAAGAGGAAGCGAAGGAGCAACAGGAATAAATGATCTCACAACCACTTTCATCATCGTAGAACACGGCACCCGCACCTAAAGGTACGTCTTCTTTTCTCTTTTCTTATTCTTCGGAGCATGTAGTGGTTGTTAGCCTATTTCCTTCAATTTTTATATCTATCTCATCACCTTTCAATATGTTCTCTGTGTCCATTTCGCTTCCCACTTCTTCCACTTTGCAAGCCATTATTTCTCCTTCTTCTATTCCTTATTCTTCGGCATCCCTTTCTTTCAGTTTGTTTACATCAGGGCCAAATCTATTTTCGCACCCTTCCCCATCTATTACCGCTACCACTCTCACCAAAGTTGTAAATACGCAAGATCCTACCAGAGTGAGTATAATTGCAGTCAAACCTGGTTCTTCCACCCACTTAGCTATTTTGGTCCCTCCTCTTCAAGTTGTTTCATCCGTTTATTTTGAGCCTGACCACTCATAAGTTTTGATACTTTTCACACCATTTTTAGAGTTGCAAGTACTGTCTAAATTTGAGATGGCACCGAAGCATCCTGATGTGGAGAAAATCAATCGAGTGCACCTCAGTTCATCACAGTTGTTGAAAAGAAAAAGGTAAAAAAAAAGCTCTAGCTCCAACTCAGCTGCTCAAGAAAGTTGTTTTTGATTGAGTTGTCATGGAAGCTCACATAACTAAAATCACTCCCCTAGTCCAGAAGCCACAAGGAGAAATGATGTCGAGTGATTACGTTTGTGAGACTATAACAGAAGATCTGACCAAGATTGATCCCACAGAGAAAATGGGCAACATATAGGTTGATATGAGTTCGGTATACTTGCATGGCGAGTATTATAAGCAAAAATATTTTGATTAGGAAAATAAAATTATCGAACTCGAAAGTGCCTTGGCCAAAAGCAGAGCGCAAGAGGAGAAGACAACCATAGATAATGAACACTTGTGTCGACAGGTAAGAGTGCACTTGAAAGAAATGGATGCAACAAGAATAGAGATGCAAGCATTCCGAATGCAACTAGAGGCCATACAAAATCAACTGGCGTAGAAGACCGCATAGGCTGTAGATTTTTCTTTGAAAAGCATCAAGGAGGCACGTCTTTTCTTGGCCCAGAACTGTGAAAATATGGTCGTACAAGTAGTTCAAGTATTGCATTACCTTTGAGCAGCCCGAATTTAGATTTAGATGGGGTAGCAATTGATAGATAACACTGAGGAGATGTTGGAACCCTACATGGATATGGTAGTAAAAATTCAGGCCCTAGCGCATTCCAACATACATATTCACCCCCTGAGTGAAATGGATTATGCTTGGTTTGCTACAAAAGTCATGCTGCGTAGCTACTTTCAAAGGATGGACCTGGTGAGGGAAGGCCAAAAAATTCTTAATGCCATCGAGCAAGAGCACAGTGTTTCCATGACTCATTATGGCGCTCTTGTCGATATAGAATTTTTAGATTTTACAAATGAGTGGGGTGAACCTTTGTCAAAAGAACAATTGACAGCAGTTTGAAAGAAGTTTGTGGAGGATACCTCGGATATTGATGCATTGGAGGAGCCCAACATAGAAGCACATTTATTATCACTTATGCATAAGTTCACCCACATGGTTTTGGCATTGTTTGAATTAGCCCAACGAGGGAAGCACCTCAACCTAGAAGACATCCAGAATCTATGCTTTGTCTATGAGTTGCTGAGTATTCCTTGTTTTTTCACCACTCATGGTTGGGAGGAGGCAGTCAGAGTCTATGAGGTAACCTTCGAAAGCCTCAAGGAATAGGAGGAACGAGTAGCAACAGAGCGAGCAGCGATAGAAAAGGTAGCAGAAGAAGTAGAGTGGGCAAAAGTACTCTTAGTAGTAGTAGAGGTCGAAGCCACTGAGGAGGCAGAAAAGAAGGTGCAAGGAAAAAATGTCTACATCAAAAGCGCCAACCAAAGCTTCCAGAAAAAATACTCCATAGAAGCCCAATGGGTAATGTCTTGGGATCGCTTACATCCATGCGAGCTGGACACCCCGTGAGCTACCAAAAATATTGGTAATTTTGCAATATGCCACATTAATATTTTTGATGAATTTTTTATTGTAATACGACAAAATATATTAATATTAACATACAGTATTTTGATCGATATAATATGTTTTAGTTATATTTTATTTTTCTTCTTTCTTTTCTTTCATCCTTTTGGCTTGAAAATAATGGGTGTTTTAAGAAAAATGGCTGGGAAAATGGATTTGAGACTTTGGATTGAATCGCCCATAAAACAGTTGTAAAATGGTGCATAAAAGACTAAGTGCATAAAATGAGAGCTTCACTGAAGATTAAAATCACGTTCGCCTCAAGCAATGGGTGAAAGGCTCGTTCGCTCTACTCCAAGGTGAATGTAAAATAAAGCAGATATCACTAACCCCAGTGAGTGCGATTCGTCCTAATTGAGGGGCGAAAGCTCTATCCGCCCTTTGTTGAGGCGAAGGAAGGAAAAGAAATTAAGAAAAATGAAGTTTCAAAAATGGCTAAGTATTGACGTTGTCTGAAGTCAAAATGAGGGAAGAATCACATTCACCCCAAATTTGGGGCGAGATATTTGTTTGCCCCACTTTGGGGTGAATGTCCTTGAATATTTAAGAAGCGCACCCGTCCGTCACGTTGATTGATTGTAAATGTATTCGACGAAAGTCTTGAGTTGTGAAGAGACTTAGCAAAAAATTTGGCAAGTTTTAAAGAAAGGGTGCATTCACCCCCAAGATGGGGCAAAAGCTTCGTTCATCCCAAGTTGGGGTGAACGTCATTGAGAATGAAGTTTGAAAAGTCAACGGTGCATTCACCCTAGTTAAGGGGTGAAAGCTCCATTCGCCTCTCCTAGGGACGAACATGTTCTAAATGTTAAGTTCGGACAAAGTCAAGTGAGCGACGTTGAAAAGTTAATTTTGCGTTCGCCCCAAGAGGAATGCGACAACTCCTTTTGCCTCTTTTAGGGGTGAACTTATATCTTAAAAGAGAATGAGGCAGCTGTTAAGGGTACTTTCGCCTGAGAGGAGAATGATAATTGTTGTTATAACCAGGAAAGGAATATGATCCATTAAATTTATAAAGGCGTCCTCTCCACCAATGAACGCGATTGAAAGGGGAAATGTGTATTCACTTATTTCTAAGTTCGAGTGAATGGCATTGTCAATGATGACCAAGAATTTCCAAAATGCCCATGATCGACGAATGAAAAACAATAAATGTTTATGGTAGAGAGTAACTCAGGTTATGGATCTCGAGCAAAGGAAACAATAATATTAAAACTGTAAGGCGATTTTCATGATTTCCAAGCAGAAACATATTTTCAAATATGGCAATTGTACTAAGTCAATGACCAAGCCTTGCAGTTTTCCATGCACCAACACCCAAAAATACCGATTTTCCAACAGAATTTTCTTATAAGTTGGATCACAGCCTTAAGAGAAGGATTTTCAATGACTTCAAAGGAGGAATTGTATCACCAAGGTCCCTGATCTACGAGCATTTTATCTCCATGTGCATTTAATGAAAGAGGCGAAATCCTCTATAAATACTACTCAATTTTTATTGTAAAGCAGGTTAGACATTTTGCCGAAAAACTATTCAAGTTCTCTGCATCAATAGAAGATACTTGGCTTCTGAATTTACAAGCGATCTTGTATGTGATTTCCTTCTATTTTTATGCATTTCTATTTTACGCTCATATTCATTATCTGTTGTTAAGTTTAAATTCTGCATCTGAACATTGTTTGTGAGGGAGTGAGTTCTAGAATGCGATCCTGGAGGTTGTCCCTACAAGGTTGTAAGTAAATCCTGTTATTTTCTTTTATTACATGTTGCTTCAATGCTTGGGTAGAATTCATGCAGCTAGTCTATCCCCAATCCTACACCTTTGACCTGTGGCCATATTTCTCATCTCTTTTTGTCATTTTCTATTCCTTTCCCGTAACTCTATCTTAAACTAGTGTAGGATTTAGTAAGGGAGCCAATCGTCTCTAGAGATTGGCACGGAGGACATTCCT
Organism: Wollemia nobilis; assembly: GCA_028583015.1. Lineage (NCBI taxonomy): Eukaryota > Viridiplantae > Streptophyta > Pinopsida > Araucariales > Araucariaceae > Wollemia > Wollemia nobilis. The sequence goes on from JAQPPZ010002678.1 coordinate 1,914,656, forward strand.
TTCCTTCGACCTTTCAATGTTGGCCATGTCTAGGGCACATGAACCCATGTTTGTATAATTAGGCAGATATTTGACCAACACTAATATATTTTTTATTATTGTATGATTTCCTTGTTTCGCCTTGAAGTTTATCTCATGGCTAGATTTTTTCTCTTTCTTCATAGTTATTACTTTGTAAACTCTTGCCATATGTCCAATATCAAAACAATTATGGCAACAAAATGTAATATTTTCATAATCTGCTTGTTGATCCCATTCTCTTGATTCAGATTTAATCTTAATGGATTATGGCAAAGGATTTGAAATATCCATAGCAACACATATTCGAGTATATATAGCATGCTTTTGCTCCTTAGTTGTTTGTCCTTCCTTGATGAATTCCCTTAAGGTATTTCCAATATTCTTCAATCCTTATTTATAAGCTTATATGGAAGTCCAAAAAGCCTAACCCACATTGGAAGCTTCTTAAAAAAATGTATCTCAACAAAAAAATTTCATTCCATGGTCTCAAATAAAGTGCATATCTTCCCCTAAACCATGGGCCAGCAACCATTATTTTATCCCTAATTTTTGAACTAAAAAAGATGAGAAAAAAAACTTTAGGAAGAAAATTCACAGAATAATTTGAATTCAATCCCCACTTCCACATCAAATTTTGAATCTCCAAAAACCCTAGCCATGATCTATGGAACTTACATATTAACCTCTACTTTTAAGAACCATTATATCATGTTCAATAATCTCATCCTTGATACTTACTTTTGGTGTAACATCGGGTATCTGGATCAAACTTGTCATGTATTCGCTCTTCTACTTATCTCCAACTTAGGCCTCCATACTTCCAACTAGGGCATTTTGATTTCTAACTGCGACATCCCGAATTCTCATTAGGGCTTTCAAAATGACTTTCCTTCCACAATAGCTAATGGGGCTTGCTCTTGGCTTGCACTCCCTCTTGGTTTACACTCCCTCTCTGCTTGCACTCGTTTTTGCTCCTGGCTTGCGCTCTCTCTTGCCTCACACTTGCTTCCGGCTCGTACTCCCTTTTGGCTCACAATTGCCCATGTCTCTTCTTTTTCTCAATATTCCTTTGCTTCAAAAAAAATTTGAAAACAATGTTCCATGCATTCATTGTAAGGGTTTGAAGCATTGATGCACTTCAATGAAACTATTGCTCTTTTGCAATGACTAAATCTAGGCTCGCACTCCCTATTAGTTTGCACTTTTTTTTGGCTCGCACTCACTCTTGGCTTAGATTATCTCTTGTTTCGTACTCACTCCCAACTTGCACTCCCTCTTAGCTCACAATTGTCCTTGTCTCTTCCTTTTACCGATGTTCCTTGGCTTCAATAATTTTTTGGAAACAATGTTCCACACATTCATGGTAATAGTTTGAAGTTGACATCAAGAAATAATTTTAATTGTATTTGAAATCATGTGTTTAAAATATACATGTACTGGATGTATTTAAAAGTAGGACTATAAATAATTATTGTAATGAAGGTGTCTTTTTATAAAATTTAAGATTCAAACATCAATATAATTTTTAAATTATATGTAAATTCATTAAAACAAACTGTCTATTGTATAAAAAAATTAATATTTCAAACTTACATTGCATTGCTCACACGTTTTTATTTTAGATTGTACAATACACACGGGCCTTTCCAAGAACGTCTACCAGGGATAAAAATGCTCGTCTAACTATGCAAGAGGATATGCTTGCACATTTGTTTCTACCAAGGATAGACTGCTCAAGTCTTTGCTTCCTTTTTCTTATAAATGAAGTGCGTTTACAAAAGTCTTCCGTTATTAAATGCGACTCACCTTCATGTATGATTCCATGGCCAATGAAACAAGCATAGATTGATTACTCCCACAATAATGATTTCTTCACACCATCCAGGATCAAACTAGTCACTTGTTTATAAAGCAGATTATGTATTTTTTTTTTATAATGGCTTTAGATAGCTTTGTAAGCAAATGCAGAACTGTTGCTCTGATAGTTCCCTGTGGGAAACTTGCAGTGGTTTTACTCTTCCTTAGAGGTGTTTTAGTCGAGCTTATTGTTTGATCTTTTATTGCAGGTTTCCAAGTTCCATGCAAATATCCATAGGATGGCTAACAATATATAAATGATTATGAAGAATACTGATTGCTTACACCATGATTAATTTCATGGTAATCAAAATCAGATTACTACAACTACTCAACTTACTAATCAAATAGTAAGTCTTGATACCTCAACTACTAAAATCAAACCATTCAATCTACTTATTAGATGACAAGCTTTCTGAAATCAAACCACTCAACTTACTAATCAGTTGGCAAGTCTTTCTACCTTAATTGCTAAAATCAAGGCACTGGTGGAAAACCTTGGTCTAGGTCATCTGTTTCAACTATGGGAATTGGCATCCATCCCACTGGAAATGCTTTGACAAATGAACATTACAACTAATATTTTTTTAAAGCAAAACTGTTATGAATATAATATAAAGAAGAAATGTATGATTTCATATCTACTCACTGACCTTTGGACCTTTTTATCTAATATTAATAAGATATTATTGACTAACCATGATCGGTTAAGTAGATATTTTTTGAACTCCAACTTTAAAATATCAACCTGAAAAGACATGTTCCATCTAGCAAAATAACCTTCCTAAAGTTTGGAGGGTTGAAAAAGGTCAGTGCTTTAGTCTTATATAATAATTTTAAAGTTGTAAAAATAAAATATTTTTAATTGAAAGAAAAATTAAATATTTCGAAGCTAAAAATAGTGTATAATTCCACACTCTTCAGATTAAAATTTTAAATGGAGAAGAAAAAAAACAATTAAACATTCGGCTGAAACTCATCCCCGCACCAATATTTATCCCCTCCACAGGCATTGTGTAAAATAAAACAATACACAATCGGGGGCATATTTCCCTTCAAAACCTTACCCAGTAGCTCCGCCTTTTACGCCACGCATAAGCGGAGAAAAGGGATGGGAACGTAGTTCTTTTCGACTTTTGACGAGTAGCCGGCAGACAGTGGTGGCTTAATAGTATAGATTTTGAAATTTTGAATAAAGGTTTTTGTTGACATTTTAAAAGTATAATGTTTTTAGGAGAACGTTTACAAATTACATCAAGGGGTTTGAATACAAGACCACTTAAGAAACAACCATCATCTTTAGTCACTAGGGCAACTGCCTATCAACTTAAAAGTATAGTATATCAACTTAAAAGTAAGTATAATTTTGATACCTGAATGATATATTTATAGTGTTTTATTTCAATAATTTTAATTCCAATCATAACCAAAAATAAATAAAAAATTCCTTTATTATTATAGCCTCAATAATATAATTCTATTATACCATCAATTATATTTCACATGTATCACTTCAACAATAAAAAAAAACATTGAATAAAAACATAAAAGGTCTAGAACATAAGGTTGGAGTATGGTTAAGGCATAAGGTTAAATTACAATTAAATAACTGTATACTAATCTTGTTTTATTTGTTTTATATTTAAAAAATTAAGATATAAACATAATTTTTTAAATAAAAGGTGTTTTTTTTTAATTAATATTTTATTATAGTGTATGCATATTTTAAGTTAAAAATATATTTTTAATATAATTAAATATTTGTAAAACGAATTTAACTTGAGGCGCTTTTGTTTTGTTTAAAAAATTTATTTTAAATATAAGTAAATATTTTAAAAAATAAAATAAATTTACATGATCTGCTATAAATAAAATATTTGATTATATTAAAAAATATATTAAAACAGTAAATATTATAAAAAAATATAAGTTTTATTTTTAAGTAAAAATTATATTTTTTAAAATTAAAATTTTGTTATATTGATATGTGTTTTATGTGTGAAAAAATATTTTTTTAATATAATTAAATATTTTTAAATAATTTAAATTTAGGGGTTTTTTCCTTTTAATATTTTTAAAAATTATTTAGTTCAAGTAAGAGCCATGCATAAAACATTTAATTATAATAAAATAACGTTAACACAGTAAATAACGCGTCCACGAATATAACAAAATCTTATTTTTAGAAAAGTTAGATTAGATTTTTTATATATATTCGCTCACACAACTTTTAAAGCTATCCTTCTGCACATCTGTCATCTGTTTTTGTAGAAAGAATAGAAGAAAGCAACTCTTTTAAGCATCTGTTCCGAGAAGAAAGAATAGAATTCAAGGCAGCATTTAGGAGGATTTCAAACGAAAGTTTGAGAGAAGTTTTTCCTGGGAGAATCTTAGAAGGTAAGCTCAACTTCTCTTTCCAATTCGAAATAAAAGTGTTCTTATATTCCCTCCAAAGTTTTTAATTTTTATTCTTAATATTTTTAAAAATGTTCAGATTATTTTTTATAGGATAAATAAATTGAAATTCCATTAGTGTGGTCTTAGAAACCCTGCTAGTGCGTGAAATGGATGAATGTTAAATACTGTGCAGATTTAAAAAAAATTGCATCTGCTTTATGTGACAGAACTTTAAAACCATGGGTAAGAAGAAGATAGCTATAGAGGAAATTGAATTTCCTGAAAAGAGAAAATCAACTTTTTCTAAGAGGAGATCTGGAATCCAAAAGAAAGCACTGCAATCGTCTATTCTTTGCGGGATAGACATGGGCCTTATTATCTTCTCCCAACCCAACAAAGCCTTTACAGTTGGGTGTCCAGAAATTAATTCTGCCATTGATATGATCACGGGGAGTCCTGTGGATCATACACAAAAGTTGAACCACACAAGGGTCATGTTGGAGGAGTACAGTAGATCATACACAAAAGTTGAACCACACAAGGGTCATGTTGGAGGAGTACAGTAGATTAGCTAGAGAATTGAAGGCAGAACATGTTAAGAAACAGAATCTAGAAGCAAATTATGGAGGAGAGAAGGGAAGAGATTGGTGGATGCAAGACCCATCTGTCTTTGAAGTCCTCGAGTTAAAAAGGCACGAAGCAGCGTTGGAAATGCTCAGAGATAAATTGAGACAGCATAAGAAAAATAAAACTGGTAATTCAGTGAAGAAAGCAATGGTCCCAGAAAATTCCAGTGATCAATCAGAGTTTGATTTAACTAATTTACAAGACATAATTCATGTGGAATTGGATTTGGATTTTGAGCGGATAGTAAATGGTGAACCAACGACTGATGATTCCCTGCTTCAGATAGGCAGAGGAGATTTATTACTGGATGTTCCACAAATTAGTGACAATTATATGGATCCAGACATGAATGCTAATTTTGTAGAGCAGGAGTTCGAGCAAGTGGTTCATCTTGGCATGCCCCAAATTGAAGAAGACAAATCAATGCATGTTGCAACTTGTGATCCATGCTCTAATCAGTTAGTGTCTTCTTCTTCAATCCATCAGTTTGTGCAATCATCCAGTGATTATTCGCAAATGGCTGAGGAGAATTCGTTCGTTATGGATGGCAAGTACAAAGGACATTTCAAAGAACCCTTGTATTCTCCTTCAATCCGACACAACAATTGTATCAATCAGCCTGTGCAATCACTTGGTGATTATTCGCAAATACCTGCAGAGAATTTGTTCGTTATGGATGGCAACTACGAAGGACATTTCAAACAACCCTTGGTTAATTCATTTAGACAAAGTTGCAGGGAAGGAAGCAGTTATGTTCAACATCAGGATTGCCAGGAAGAGTATATGCATTCCTCAGAAAACTGTGCCCCTGCAGCGATAGCAGGGACTATGGGTAACCATGTTGATACAATTCAAAACCAGTACCCCCAAAATTTCATGGGCAACTACCGGGGGCAGCCGACATCTATACATTGTGAAGAAACAACTTCCACCATCCGGTTCCTCTAGCTATCTTGGGGAAAATGGTTAAAAGAGAATTTGGTATAATTTAATTGAAAAATACAAGTATATGGATTCTCCTAAGTACTTTTGCTGCTTAAGACGTGACCAGAGGGTTTCGAGATTGTGTCGTGTTTGTGTACAAGTGGGAATAGTTCCAGATGTCTTTTAAATTCAAATCGCTTTACAATTGAAAATACACTCAATGGGTATATAGGTTTTGGTGTTTGACTTGGATTTCAATTAAGTATTTAATTTATAGTGTAATTTCAAGGAATTATGTGCTTAAAGTCAAAATGATCAAATTTTTAACAATTTAAAATTAAGTTCCTTTTTCCTCTGATTTTAGATTTTTATAGTTGAATTTATATTTTATATTAGATCTTTTGGTTTTAGTAAAGAGAATTTTTAATTTGGTTAAAATTTTATAATATTATTTAGAAGATTCATATTAAAAGTTATATTTTAATGATAAATGATATGTTATATTATTTATTTATTCTGTTAAAAAGTAAAAAATTAATGCTAAGTATTTTTAAAGAATTTTCTTTTTGTTATTCATCTTGTTGATAAATTTTTTTAGTTTTTAATTTTTATTTCTTCAAATAATATATCTGTTTCAAATATTATTATAAGCTTTGCTTTCCAAATAAAATGTTTTTAATTTCCATTGCCCTAAAATTTCTTTCTTTTGATTTTTTTTTAATTTCTTTTGTCTACAAATTAATTAATGTAATTCAACAATATCTATTCAATGTCTTTAATAACCATGTCCAAATAAATGTATGATCCCAATAGATAAAAATATAGTTCAACTATAAAAAGTCTTCCATTTGTCCATGAATTATAGGCTTATTTTCGTGAATGAAGTCTAAGTTTGGGATGTGTCATCTGAATTCAGATGTTGTTCAGGATGCATTGGATGGTATGTAGTTTACAGGAATGGATGAATAACATTTTGTACAGTCTCACATTTTTATTTGTTTATAAAACACCTGTTTATTGGATTGTTTAATAAGGCTGCCTAAACAAATCTCTTTCATCTTGGGCTTAAGTGCGTGAACCTGCACCATTCACCTTAGACTTAGGTGCCTAAACTTGACTCTTTGCTTCAGGTTACTTTGGTAGGTTATACTAATCATAAGAATTAGGAGCTGAAGGCAATGGTCAGTATAATCATGGGTCCTCTATTGAGGGGTGTGGTAGGCTGTTTTTATCTTGAACCAATGTTGGGTTTGCTTTATAATATTATATGTTTATTTTGGAAACATGTTTAAGGCAATCCCAGTGGCAAGAAGACAATGAAGATAGTCATGGGTCCTCCATTGAGGGGTGTCGTAGGCTGTTTTTATCTTGAACCAATGTTGGGTTTGCTTTATAAACCGCCACGTATTATATGTTTATTTTGGAAACATGTTTAAAGCAATCCCAGTGACAAGAAGACAATGAAGATGAAAAACATAATTAGTAGTTTTATGTACTCAAACACACAGTTTTGGCAAGTTTCTAGGTGCCACAGATCAAGAAAACAACTCATAAATTTAAATGAGGCCTATAGTTACCTCACAAGGATTTGAAACGTAGGACAAGTAGCAAAAGAAACTTTGTCCATCTACCAATTAAAATTAGATATTGTAAAGAGCTACAATTGATATATTTGTTCATTAATATGATGATAACTACCTGCTTAAGGAATATAATTATAAAATAAACCCTTGATATGGCAGCTATCATTTTGAATTTTTATTTGTAATTTGAGTAAACATTTGTAGAGAATGCACTGATGAAGACTTAGAAGCTGAGATTGGTATAAGGTTGCCATTTATTTTCATTGTTGTAGATACTATAGCCAATGAAAATTAGATGTTAAAATGAATACAAACTGTTCTTCTCAGGATTTGTATTCTACCAACTTAACCATACCATGCAGTCGCACTCTTAAAGGCTAAAACTGACCCTCTAACAAAAACTCTCAAGCAGACAAAATAAATGAGACAGCATGTGTCTATGTTGCATTAATATGGGAATTTTTGTATAATAGTCATAATGTGATTGAATAAATCTATGAATGTGTAAACAAAATGCATCCTTTTAATCAAGCATATTTCAATATTTGATAATCGTTTCTAGTGTTAGAGCTTTGACTGTTCTCTCTCTTGCTCTCTCTTGTGTGTTGTGTGATTTTGTAGCAGAGGGATGTGATCACATCACAGGGAGCTTCACATCACAGCCAAGCTACATCAGGTACAATGTAGCATGAGAGATACATTCCCAAGCCACCTACAGAATGAAAATGGATAATATATCTGCTTGGGACTCTTTATGAAAAAAAGCCAGGGCCATGTGGGTAAATAACTTGAAGGATTCGTATACTGTTATGGAAAATATAAGCCCTGTATATATTAAGAATTTAGAACAGAAAACCTACAAGTTGAATCAAGATGAAAATAACTTGCTAAAAGTGATTGCATTCAGGGTGGATCAGAAGGATGCATTCTAACAAAAAGTATCAGATAATCTTGAAACTGATTGAATCATTGGAACTGGAACCGGCAAACATTTTATCAATTTTGTTTGTTTCCAAGATATTAGACAGAAACTCGGGGAACTTTGCAAATATGCAAGAATGAATATATAAATTTCACTAAAGTTCTCCCAAAAATAGAGAAGACCTAAAGAAAACTCTAATCTTGGAAAGTCAGCATTCTCTCGTCAGTTGGAAGCAGGTATGTATGAATTTGAATGAAGCATCTCCAATAAAATGTTCAGGATTTACAAAAAGAGAAGGTTGAACCAATGGATAAATGTAAACATCAGAATGATAGGATCAGAGATCTGAAAGCAAAGTTTGAAAACGACCACAATCTCTGAATTCTCAACTTCATAGAGAGAGTGAACAGTATGATGATCAATTTGCAGATGCATGAGTGCACGAGGCACCTTCTCAAACAAATATGCAGATTGCAAGGAGGAGAAAAAACCTTTAAGAATGAGATTGTTCAGAGCACCCTGAAGATGAGTTACTCATAGAAACAGGTTAATTTGCTGAGAGAAGTGAATGATCTAAAAAATAAATTAGAGGAAGAGATCAATCAAGAGTACAGGTTAGAGGCTGAAATAAAGAAGTACAGCAGATATTGTGAGTCAGAGAACCATTTTATGCTTGATGAAAAATAGAGTTCTGCAGAGGAAAGAGGTGAAGGAAGTGGAAGAAAGAAACAGAAAATGGAAAATGATATACTGCTGCATAACTTTTCATCAGTAATAGGATTCAACAGGGGCTGCAACTAGATATCGAGAAGCTGCAAATGTTTCTTGGTATTTTTAATGATGCTGAAGGCATAAAGTCGTTAAAAGAATAGCTGGATAAGTCAAATGCTTGCAAAAACAACCTTTGCATTTTCAAGAAGAAGAATATGAGAAGCTTCTAAATAATGCATTGTTAAAAATTACACATATAGAACAATTTCAAAGGAATATATCTGTTCTCTGTGTCAAAAAGGAATTCATCAAGGAGGGGTGTGCATTTGGACTTGAAAGTTTAACAAGTATGCAAAAAGAAATATCTTAATTGCAGGGGAAAACTTAATTCCTGACAATAAACTTAGAGGCCGCTTTCAAAAGAAAAATACTAAAACAGAAAAACAGAATCTACAAAAATCCTTGACAAGTTCAGTAAGTGCACATCTGGCACTACCAGGTGAATACCAAAGAATACTTGAAGAACCCAATTCCATTAAGATGCCTTGAAGAATCAAAAATTAAGTTTTGGAAACAGAAAAGGAAAACCAGACTCTCCTCCATGAAGCATTGTCATAAGTTTTGTCAGCATGTTTGAGAGCCTGACTGTTGAAAAAAATGAGAATAGGTAGCTAATGGAGGAACAGCTAAACAGTTTCCAGGAAAAGACTACGAATATTGGATATTGGCTGCATAGCCGTGGTTCAAAATCACAGATGTGAGAAGTTGAGATGTGGCAACTTCAGGAATTGAATTTTCAAAAGAGGGCCTACACCAATTTTTTTTCAAGGAGTAGATAAGAAATTGAATTTGCATATACAAAAAGGGGCTAATCAGGTCAAAGGAAGGAATGGAAGTAGTGGAGAACATTGTCAGGAAGGAGCAGTTCATGATAGATACAGACCATTTGCAAAACAAGAATATGCAACTCTTGAAAGGACAGAGAAAGAGCTTCAAGTATCTATATTAACACAGGAGTATTTCCAACTGAAATGTCATTTACTGATTAGAAAATAGGATAAAGTAGATGGTTACTTGCATAAGTTACAAGGAGGAAACAAAGAGAACCTGATAAGATAATTTGTGGGTCCATCCGAAAAGATAAGTTGCAAACAATGCCAAAATAACTGCAATAACAAGAAGAAAAGCCTGTAAATCCAGGACATCAAAGTGAAGACTTGATTGCTAAAGCTGAAAGAGTCAATTAATCTGCAGAATTTTCACTATTAGAAGAGACATATTTTGAAGATGAATGCAGGAAGAATGAGGATTGGGATACATTGCTATCAGTGGCTTCAATTGTGAATGAGTTTGCTGAAACATAATCTAAAGTTTTTAGGTCCTGGCTCTGATTCTTATTCTAAGTTTGTACATGGTGCATGCTACTTTTTTTTTTATGGTAAGTTAAAGTATATTTATATCACGGGTTTTGAAAGGGACCCAAAACCTTATTACAGTAGTGGCTGATATGCCATATGCAAAACCAAAAAGTTACAAGGAGGTTCTGGGGACCTCTATAAACCAGAAAGGAAACCATAAACATAATAGAACTTAAAATGACCAAAAACCGTAAATACATAAAGACATGACCAAAAGTACACTGCGTCAGCCTCGAACGCATTGACCAGACTAAATCGGACAAAAAGGACCAGGCTAAACCAGGCAAAAAAGATAGAATCAAGGGCTCCTGGGGCGCCAGAGGGCCACGATGAAGGGACCCATCCAGTCAATTCTTGGTGACGTCCACCTTCTTTGTTGTGGAACCTACGACATTCTGGGCATAGCGAGACAGCATCTTAGTTGCTTCTTCTAGTGACTTGACGGCATCGGTCATAGTCGTAATCATGAGCTCCAGCATCATCTAGGAACAAGGGCCGTCTTTATCATTTTCAGACTCGAAGATCACGTAAGTGGAAGAGGAGGATTGCTCCATCTTTGGCTTTTTGAGCCTTGTAGAGGATCTGGGCGCTGAAGGAGTGCTCTCTGCAGCCGCACACTTTCTCTGGTCACTCCAACGAGCACTTTTGAGAGGAGAAGGTTTCTTGCAAGCACCAGCTGTACCAGGGCCAACAGGGGAGTCACCAGGGTTGGTGCCAAGATTGGTGGAGTGGGAGGGGGATCAAGGGGAGGATTGGAGGACATGGGCTTGACGTTGTGGATGGGGGTGCGGGTGGCGATAGCGTGCTGGAGAATGATGGGCAGGAGGCCTTGATGAAGGGGCTTGGCATTAGACTTCTGGCACTTATGGATAGGGTAAGGGAATAAAGCAGGTAATCAAGGACGCAAACAGCTTTGCCATCCCGAAGATGGTTTACGAATGCGAGGTGAAAACTTCTCAAGGGCTTTTCAAGATCGTAACAGGTGACGTATTGCATGATAGGAACAATAGCAATGTTCTAGGGATCCGGGAGAGGAGAAGTGGAGAGTTAAGTTATCCCAGCCCAAACTTTTGCCTTTGTCAGGAAACTGGTCAGTTTCCTCCTCCCAATTGTGTTTATCGCGGAGGATAAAGCGGCCCATGAGCGGAAGACCAGTAATCTCTACCAGCATCTCAATGGTAACTTTAAAATGAACTCCTTGCACTTTGAACTCGTCCTGATTCCAGGTTTCAACAAATTCCTTAGTCGTCTGGTCCTCAGCCCCAGAAAATTTCTGCAGAAAGGGTGCGAATCCTTTCGCATCCATGAATATTTGGGCAGTGGGGTTTAGGTTGAGTTGGGCCAGCTCGACATAAGCCATGGCCTGGGTTAGGGAGCAGGGGTTTGGGCAGGCAGCAAAATACTGGGTCGGGAGGTGGTGAAGACTGGAGGCGAAATTCACAATAGTCGCACCAGGATTGACAACTGAGAGGGCACGGGCTAAAGGAGCTGGTGTATTACTAATTAAAAATGTTTGGAGCGGGTCGAAAGGAGCGAAAGCGTCGATGACAGGCAGAATAATGGTGCATTGGTATAAAGCAATGATAAGAGATCGAGATCACTCAGGAAGATACAGGTCATCAACCCAATGCATATGATGAACGTCAAGACGCCACGCCTCCTGCCTGATATTGATATGATTGGATCTCGAGCGGATTACCTGGTGTGAAGCCAAAAAAAGGCATTTCTTGGAAGATCAAGGACCGTTGGGAGTAACAAGCGACAATTTGGAAAAGCCGATTGATATGGCGGTAATCCTCGGCTTGATTTACTAAGCAAAGACAAATATGTCTGGTCGATTCCCAATGCCTAGACACGTAACTTAGGGTACGATGGGAGATGAGCCTCATCACGTGAAACAAAAAAGCTTTACTAGCGTGCATTCCGTTGGCTTTGCAGTCAAGGAACCAACGAAAATTGAGCATGTGGTGAAAAGGAGGAGCTCCCCACGTTTTGATGTCCACTAAATCTGCACTATTAATTGTGTGTTGGTCTTACATTACTACTTTGGACCCATGTGAAAGGAAATCCGCACCCGGAGAGGAGCTTTTGGAAGCTCTAGCGTTGACAGAAAAGAGGCCTTTGAGGGGTTCTGCTTCGAAACCTTTGTCACTGAAACCTGTGACCTTGGAATTTAGACTCATGATTTGCAACACTTGAGATGTTCTGGGGAAGCTGCCACGCCACACTTTGAGACTTGTGGAGGAAACTACCATGTTAGCCATAAGGTCAGCAACCTGGTTGGCTTCCCTGTAGGTATGATGAATGGTCGCCTACGGGCGATCTTGTAAGAGCTTTCTGGATTCTTGGATAGTGCTGAAAACTCTCCACGATGGGATCTTACCGTTTTTCATATAACTGATGATGTTCAAGGAGTCACCCTCTATGATTGTCCACCTGGGATCCTCTTTGAGGAGGACAAGTCCCCTCCAAAGTGCCTTAGCTTCCACAAAGTGATTGGTCTGAGACCCAAGGTGTTCGGCAAACGCGAGGATCAACTCACCTTTGTGGTCTCTGATGACTCTTGCACCAGTTGGGCCCGGGTTTCCTTTGGATGCCCCATCAAAGTTAAGCTTGATCCAACCCTCTAATGGGGGCTTCCATTTGATGTTAGCTCTAGGATTGGGGCAATCTTGCACTCTAGGGTCCTCTTTGGGAATGCACAGAGAGTTGAAGAGAGAACATTCTAGAGCCAGGGTTGGGGCCAAGGAGCAAGGGATAAGGTGGACATTTTCTATAGCATAGGCAATGGCTTTAGAGGCCACGGATAAGGGATCCTTGGACAAGACAGAGAAGGCCCTATTGTTGCGCTCAAGCCAAATTTTCCAAAGGTAGTGGTGGAGGCAGAAGGACCAATGGGAGTTGAGCCTGGAGTTGCTAAAGGGGTTGGGCCACTGAGAGAAGAAGTCAATAATAGTTTTGGGTCGAACCCACTGGATGTGGAAGGAATTAAGCAAGTGGCCAAGGACAAAGGATGAGAACACGCAGTTGATGAAGATGTGATCAGTTGATTCCTAGTCAAACAAATAGAGGTAACAGTGGTTGGGGATCATGAAACCTCTTTTGGAAAAAATTTCAATAGTAAGGATTTTATTTTGAATTGCAATCCAGGAGAAAAAAAATTACTTTGGGTATGAGTTTCCTCTTCCACACTAGGTTGAACGGAATAATGGGAGCCTGGGAATTTTCTTGAAGGATATAGGCTGATTTGACTGAGAAAGAGCCTTAAGTGGATTCTCCCCAAATGGGCCTATCATCAGCTTCCTCAGTAAGAATAGTGATTGAATTGAGCATTATGGATAAGGCAGCAACTTGATTGGGGAGGTTAGCAATAGTGATGGGCTTCCATCCAAGATCTCCATTGGAGTGGTTAATGAAATCAGCAACCTTGCTCCCTAAGAGGATATCAGTGAAGGGTTTGAGAACATAGACAGGGCTCTATTTTCAATCATATATTCATCCTGGAGCCATCTGTCATACTAGAAGTCAATGTTGTTTCCATTGCCAAGGAGCCATCTGAGGCCTTTTTGAATAATATTTTTGGTCTGAGTGATAGATTTCTAGAATGCAGATCCCACCCGAGGGGCCTCTTCATTCAGCAAATGGTGGTTTATGCAGATACTTCTTCTTGACTATTTCAACCCATTCAACGCTATTGTTAGTGAAGATCTTCCACGCATGCTTAGCTAAAAGAGCTAGATTAATTTTGGATATTTTCCTGAGCCCAATGCCACCTTGATCTCTGCTACTGCAAACAATATTCCAAGCCACAAGGGGAATTCTTTTCTTGTCTTCACTTTTAGACCAGAGGAACCTTTTTTGGATTTGCTCAATTTTAGTGCTCACTGAAATCGGGACCCTAAAGACATATAAGAAGTAAACCGGAATGCTCTGAAGACAAGCCAAGGTGAGGGTGGCTTTGGCTGCCTGAGAAAGAATGTCTTTTCTAAGAAGCAAGCTTTTTCTAAATTCTCTCAATGACATTGTTCCACATGGACTCCGAGGGGTTACCTAAAAATAGGGGGAGCCCGAGGTAAGTGGTGGGAAGAGCATCCGTAGAGCACCCAAGGATTCGAGCTATTTTGATTTATCGGGTATGAGGTGTGTTAATGAAAAATATTTTGCTTTTGAGGAAGTTGATTTTTTTCCCAGCAACGCTCTCATAGAGGTGCAAAATGTGCTTGATGACCTTGTCTTGAGAAATTGAAGTGTAGGTAGATAAGATGGTGTCATCTACAAACTATTGGTGAGTAACAGGTTTGAGACCAATAGCTGCTTTGATTCCATAAATAAGCCCTCTTTTGCTAGAATTTGTGATGGATCTTCCTAGCACCTCAACAAGAATAATGAAGAGGATCAGGGATAGGGGATCTCCTTGTCTCAAAATTTTTGAACTAGGGAAGAAACCTGCAGGGGACCCATTGACTAAAACTAAAAACCAAGGAGAAGATATGAAGCGCTTTATGAAGTCGACCTAATCCGGGTGAAAGCCAAATTTGAGGAGGATATCAAGGAGAAAGTCCCAGTTGACTCTATTAAAGGCCTTTTTTATGTCTAGCTTAAGGAGAAAAGTTGGTTTCTTGGCTAGGGTGACAGAGTGCAGGGCCTCGTGGATGGTAATAACTCCATCAGTTATGGTTCTCCCTATAATAGAGCTGCCTTGGCAAGGATCGATGATGAGGGGAAGGATCTCCTTTAGTCTATTGGCCAATACTTTGGTTAAAATTTTGTAGAGAACATTGCAGAGGCTAATGGGACAGAAATCAGACACAGCTTTGCAGGTGGATGCTTTGGGTACCAAGGCAATGAAAGTAGAATTGATCCCTCGGGGGATGGTTCTAGAGGATTGGAGGTCTCTTACTGCTGCACACACATCAGTGCCATTCAGATCCCAGAACGCTTGGAAGAAGCGAGGTGAGAAGCCATCCAACCCGGGGGCCTTGTCAGGTTGCATTAAAAACATGGCTCCCTTGATCTCTTCTTGGGTGAGAGGACTAATGAGCATTGAATTGGAGGAAGGGGAGATGGAATGGGGAATGTTGGCCAAAAGGAATCTTTGGCTTGGGCGGAAGCAAGGAAAGGGGTACCCATAAGGGACTGAAAGAAGAAAATAACTTCGTTTCTGATTTCAAAGATCTCCTTTGTGAGGCGCTTATCACTGCAAATGAGCTCTAAGATTTTTTTGGAGCTCATGTTCCTCAAGGTTGACGCGTGGAAGAATTTAGTGTTTGAGTCTCCATACCTGAGCCAGAGGGCCCTCGATTTCTACCTCCAAAACATCTCTTACTTGGCCAAGATGTTATGGTATTCAGCTAGGAGGTTATGCTCTTCGATTCTGATATTGCTATCCTAAATATCTGCTTGAATTTGCTACTCTATTATTTCAAGCTTCTCTTTGATTACCTGTTTGTTTTAAAAAATATTTCAAAAAAATTATTTGTTCCATGTCTTGATATTTTCTTTGATGAATATGATTGTTTGAGAAATTTGGCAGATGGGGACCCCTTAAAGGACTGCTGCCACGGGAGGTGGAACCACATGGCTTCGAATCAAAAAGGGATATTGAAGGTAGGAATTTTGATAGCTTCGAGCAGGAGGGGGTTATGGTCAAAACCAATTTTGGGTAAAACTAAGAGGGAAGTGTCTCCAAAAATGGGAATAGCCTTTTTTGAGAGAATAAACTATCCAATTTAACCTAAATGAGACTGTTTCCAGCCCTCTTGTTTCTCCAGGTTAACTTTGCTCCTTTCATTTGGACATCCATGAGTTCATTTGCATCTATGAACTCCCCAAATTCCTCCATGCTTTTGGTAAGCGAGATGTTTCCTCCTTTTTTGTCAGATGGATACAGGGGACTATTGAAGTCTCCCACAAGGATCCAAGGGACAATATTGAAGGAGTTCCTCATTTGACTTATGGTGTTCCATAGGGAAGCTCTTTCAAGAGGATTATTAGGAGCATAAAAATTGGTGAGGATCAAGGTGTTGTTGCTATTTTTGCAATGGAATAACATGTTGATGATCCTTTTTGAAGAAGAAATCATTTTACCTTCAACTTTGGTCGGATCCCACATGCACATCAGTCCTCTAGAGGTTCCTTGGGCAGGACTGTAGACAAATTCACCTTTATTCCATATTACTTTAGCAACTTTAAGGTAAGAGCTATCATCTACTTTTGTTTCTTGCATAATGAAAATGGTAGGGCTGCATTCCTTTCTCAAATTTGTAGCCAGGTGTTGTTTGGAAGCCCCATTGAGCCCTCTCACATTCCATGTGAGGATCCTCATTTAAAACTTTTTGTGGGATTTTTTGCCTTCCTTTGATTGTTGTGGGGGAGGTTTTGTTTTCTTGAGATCATCTCTTATAAGTTTCAAATAATCAGAGAATAAAGAGGCTTGGAAGTCGTTTGTTGTCTTCTTCGACCTCCTTTATTCTTTGCTCAGCAGTGGACAATATACCTCTTTTCTTATCGCTTCCAAAATCAATGGAAGATTTTTTGCTTTGAGTCTACTTGGGGTTGAAGTTCTCCAGGATAGACTTAGATGGAACAGGGTTTCCTTCATCTTCAGCTTCAAAAGGAAGGGGCACAAATTCATTGGGTTCAAAAGGGGGGTAAGATGGGCCAGATCTTGAAGGAGATTGAATCAAATTGGTAGAATTATTTGCAGACATATTGACTTGAGGAGGATCATAATGGATCAGGGGTGGGGGTTCTATCGCAGGAAAGCCCATTTTACCCTAAAAAATAAGAGAGTGGTATTCAAGAAGAGAACATACCTGGTCTTGCTTGGGGTCCGGAGGAGAATCAACAATTGTTTTCCCTTTGTCATTAGAGGAGTCATCCTTTTTTTGAGAGTTCTTGGCCTGGCCGCTTCTTTTATTAGCAGGTAGAGAAGAGTTGCTCGTTTTGAAAAGGATTTGATCATATTTAGAGTAGTGGTTCCTCGATGGATGAGGAGGAAATCGATTTTGGAATCTGCTGGGGGGAGGCCTTGAGTTGAGATTTTTGATATTCTTAGGTTCCTTTGAGGGTTGAGCCTTGAGAAGGGAGCACTAATTTCTGATATGGCCTTGCGTGTGGCAATGGATGCAAAACGTTGGCTTATTTTCATAGTCCAAATGCTAACACCTTATGTAGGATCCCGAGATTAGGTTGACAAAGATGGGCACTTCTAAATCAATATTACTGTTCACACATATGCGAGCATGGATCATCCTTGAGCGCTCTTTGGTTGCACAGTCAATCGCCACTAGGTCTCCAATGGTTTTGGCAATGCCTCTAAGAATGTCCTCATGCCATAAATGAAGAGGCATATCTAGGAACCAGGCCCAGATGGGGGCGAAGTTTATGCTCTGGGTATTGGGGTTCAAACCCTCAACCCACCTTATAAGAAATAGACTTTTTCTACCAAGGAACTAGGTTTTGCCAGTTAGGATTCAACTAGCATCATCATGATTGCACAGCCTTATGGTGAACAACCCTCTGGAAAGGGCCACAATCTCCATGATTCCTGAGGTTTTCCATTTTGAGAAGGCCCAATGCCTTATTGTTTTCATATCAAGGCGCCCACCAATAAACTTGCCTATTAAGGAGTATGATTCCATTGAAACATAGTTGTAAAATACACTCTCTGGGATAACAAGATCTGATCCGACAGGTGAGAGAGGGTTAGTTGGGTTTTTTGAATTATTTAAGCCATTATAGATGGTTTGTTGGAAATTTGGCCAACCATACATTAAAAAAAAATTCAGGCTGTTAGATGATGTTTTCAGCCTTGGAAAGCACCTCCTCTTAGAAGAGATAAAACAAAATTATAGAGCTTCGAAATATGTGCAATCTGCAAAAAAAATGGGCTCAAACGGACACCCGAGTCAAAAGTTATGGCCAAAATACTAAGACATGTAATAAATGTCGTCGATGTAGATCTGACGGATGTGATTTGCTAGGGTTAGGGTTTGCTTTGTTTTTTTTACTTAAGATATTTTTAGGGTTTTCTTTTATGAAGAATAATTTTGCATTGTAGCCAGTGTGTGAGCTCTTCCAAAGCCTGTGAGGAGATTGTAACAGAGTACTGAAACTCTGCCAGAATTATTCTAGATAATGAGAAGATAATATTTGCTCCAATTTTTTTTTATTGTATTATTGTAAATTCTTCATTTGGTATCAGAGCGAGGTGATCAAGAAATTGGGTTCGAGTAATTGTGGAATTTTTGCTGCAAGTTTTAAATAAGTTTCTCGAAGATCTCAGTTCATTTTGAAGGGAGCTATTATGGCCAACAACACCAATTCAATTCCGATCCCAGAATTTTATGGTTTCGACTACGAATATTGGAGCATCCGGATGAGGACGATTCTAAAGGCAAAAGGATCTTGGGCTCGTTGAATCTGGGTTCACCGAACCAAAATATTGGAGTCCATTTACTGCAGATCAAAAGGAGATGCAAGAGAAAGAGAAAGAAAATAATTTAGCTTTAGCTTTCATCCAGTTGGCTCTTGACAAGAGTCTCTTTCCCCATATTTATGTCTGTGTTTCGGCTCAAGAAGATTGGAATGCATTGAAGGAGAATTACTAGGGGAGTGCCCAAGTTAAGGAGGTGAAATTGCAGACCTTGGGGAGATATTTTGAAAATATCAAACAAGAGGAGAATGAAACTACAGGAGATTACTGTGTTCGGGTAAAGATAGTAGTAAATAAAATGGCTACACTTGGAGAGATCATAGATCAAAATGTAGTAATTAAAAAGGTTTTAAGAACCTTGACAGAGAAGTTTGACAGTGCAGCCCTTATCATAGAAGAAACGAAAGACCTCTCAAAAATGGATATAGATTCATTAATTGGCTCTCTCACATCTCATGAAGAGAGAATTGCCAAGAGGAAGAAGGATAAAGAAGAAGGTTCTACAGAGGAACAAGCTTTTTCGACAAAAGAGAATTATGGAGGAAGAGGTCACAGTAGGGGTTACAGAGGAAGAGGAAGAAATGGAAGAGGAGGTAGAAGAGGCTCCTACGGTGGTATAGGTCAAGGAAGATCTCAAGATTCAAACAATGACCATGCTCATGCTGCAAGAGGATGATTCAGTGCAAGAGGAAGAGGTAGATGTCGAGATATGAGAAATGTGCAGTGTTACAATTGTAACAAATATGGCCATTATGAGAGGGATTGCAGGATGAAAAAATTAGCACATTATGGAGAAGAGGATTCCTATGAGGATGATACTTTGTTCTGTATGATTGAAGAAAAAGTGGAGCAAGTAGCTTTCCTCTCTACACAGAATAGCACAAAGGAGACATGGATCCTGGACAGTGGGTGCACAAACCATATGACCGGCAAGAGGGATGTATTTTCATCTCTTGATTCTTCTTATCAATCTAGTATCAGGCTTGGGGATGAGAAGAGCTTGGAGGTGGTTGCGAAAGGAGAAATGGAGGTTCCTACCAGGAGAGGAAAAATAATGAAGGTAAAAGATATTTAATATGCTTCCCATTTGAAGCATTCATTAATGAGTATTGGTCAAATGTTGGTAAAGGATTATAAGTTAGTGTTTGAGGATAGAATGTGCAAAATTTATGATTAGAGGAGAAAATTGATTACCACTGTAAATATGACCAAGAACAGGCTCTTCCCATTACATTTTTTAGATCAAGGGGGAGCTCTAGCATTATTTGGTGTAGAAGGTAAGGAGAGGCTATGGCATTTATGGTTTGGGCATTTAAATTATAAGAGTTTGAAGATGCTTTCACCACTTGTCTATGGGTTGCCAAAATTTGAAGACTCCAAGGAGGTTTGTGAAGGTTGTGCACTTGGCAAACATGCAAGGGGGAAGTTTTCGCATGGTGAAGCATGGAGGGCCCAACATCCATTGCAGTTGGTTCATAGTGACATTTGTGGACCAATGCAGACACAGAGTATGGGTAAAGCTTATTAATTTTTGAATTTTATTGACGATTTCTCCAGTATTGTTGGGTTTATTTTATTAATCATAAAGATGAGGCATTCAATTGCTTCAAGAATTATCCAGGTGTTATAGGTGAGTTGGAGAGGAGAGGGAAATCCTCCAAGGGAGGTCCTAGGTTCAAATCTCCACCCTACCAAAAAGCTGAATTGGGTATCTAAAATCCAATTGATAATGTTGGTGCGGGAAGGGTCGGGTGTGACCCCGGGTGACTTTGACGGTGTAGAACCCCCTGTTCATGGTCTCTTAGACCAAGGCAGCTCCACAAGGGGTTTTTAGCTTAAAAAAAATTGCTTCAAGAATTTTAAGGCTCTAGTTGAAAATGAGAGTGGTCATTATATTAAATGTTTGAGGACAGATAGAAGAGGTGAGTTATGTTCTCATGAATTTGACGATTTCTATAGTGAGTTTGGGATTAAAAGACAAAAAACAAGTCCTTACACACCTCAACAGAATGGGGTGGCTGAAAGAAATAACAAGACTTTGGTGGAGATGGCACGATGCATGATGCAAGAAAAAGGTATGAGTAAGTTTTATTGGGTTGAAGCAATTAGGACTGCTAATTACATTTTAAATAGAATTCCTACTAAGAGTCTTGAGAATATTACCCCTTATGAATGTTGGTACAACAAGAAACCAAATGTAAATCATTTTAGAGTTTTTGGATGTGTGGCTTTTGTGCATGTTAATGGTGAGAATAGGAAGAAGTTGGATGCAAAGAGTGAAAAATATATTTTTATTGGGTACAATGACCAATCTAAGGCTTACAGGTTCTTTAATCATATTTCACATAAAATAATTGTATCTAGAGATATAATTTTTGATGAAGGGGGAAGTTGGGGATCACAAAAATTGTTTTTTGAGGATGTTTTTGGTGAAGAGAAGGTGGAACCAAGCCATGTTTCAGTTCAGCCAAGCCATGAAAAAGTTTCCAGTTCATCTTCTGCAAGTGCACCTTCAAGTCCAAGATAAGGTTCTTCTAGTAGTTCTCCACCTCCATCACCACCGGCCAAAGAAAAAAGTAAAATATTGTTGAAGGATCACCCAGAATCTCAAATTCTTGATAAGAATTTCCATAAGAGGGTGACAAGGAGTCAACATACATATATGAATGCAGTAATAGAGAGGTTAGAGAACCTACATCTTTATGGAGATGATGACGGTGGATATCCCAAAGGTGATGTTGTAAACAGTGCACTTGTTTCACAAGTTTCTAAAGTTTTAGAAGTTGTTTATGATTTTGAGCCTTCATGTTTTGAGCATGCTAGTACTAACAAAGTGTAGATGAAGGCTATGCAAGAAGAAATGAATTCTATTGAAAAGAATAGCACTTGGGAGTTGTCTGATTTTCCCAAGGATAGGAAATGTGTAGGATGCAAGTGGGTCTACAAGATCAAGAAGAACAATGATGGATCCATTGAGAGGTACAAGGCACGGTTGGTAGCAAAGGGTTTCACTCAGAAATATGGTTTGGACTATGAGGAAACATTTGCTCCAGTGGCAAGGCAAGAAATAGTAAGGATGTTGCTATCATTGGTAGCTCATAAAAGGTGGAGGGTGCATCATATAGATGTCAAAAGTGCATTTTTCAATGGGTATTTAGATGAAGAAGTATATGTGGAACAACCACAAGGTTTTGTTGTCCAAGGAAAAGAAGATCAAGTCTATAGGTTAAAGAAGACTCTATATGGGTTGAAGCAAGCTCCAAGAGCTTGGTATGCTAGAATCCATGACTATTTCCTGTAGTGTAATTTTGAAAGGATTAAGAGTGAGCCCACTTTGTACTACAAAATGGAAGGTAATGATATTCTTATTGTATACCTTTATGTTGATGATATGTTATTTATTGGGAGTAGTTCTTCTTTGAATGATTCTTTTAAACATGATATGAAGGAGTTTGAGATGTCTGATTTGGATTTGATGAGTTATTTTCTTAGTATGGAAGTACATCAAACTAGCAATTATATTTTTGTTTGTCAATCCAAATATGTAAGGGATATCTTTGAAGAGATTTGGTTTGAGTGAATGTAAAATTGCAGCAACACCCATTGCACATGGGGAGATCTTGAGTTTGGAGGATGGAGCTGAAAGGGCAAACAAAACAGAGTACAAAAGTATTGTCGGTAGCCCTATGTTCCTTTGTAACACTAGGTCGGATATATGCTTTGTTGTTTCATCATGTTCCAGGTATATGGCTAATCCATCACAGTTACATTTGAAGGCAGCAAAGAGGATTTTGAGGTATGTTCGTGGAACAATTGATTATGGGATCCACTACTCATAGGAAAAGAATTTGAAGTTAGTGGGATTCAGTGACAGTGATTGGGGTAGTAATATTGATGACAAGAAATCCACGAGTGGGCACTGCTTTTCTCTTGGTTCAGGTTTGGTGACATGGAGTTCCAAGAAATAAGCTACAATGGCATTGTCTTCTACTGAAGCAGAGTATATTGCACTTACATCGGCAAGTGCACAAGCATTGTGGCTTCGAAAGGTGCTAGGAGAGATTGGGGAGAAGCAAGGTACTCCAACTACTTTATTCTGTGATAATGAGAGTGCCATTAATTTGGTACATAATCCTATCCACCATACCAAGTCCAAGAATTTCGATATCGAGTACCACTTCATTCGGGACATGGTAGAGAAAGAACAAGTTAAATTGAGGTATTGCTCTACACACGATCAAGTAGCAGATATTTTTACTAAGGGAGTAGTAAAACCTTAGTTTTTCTTTCTAAGGGACTTGATAGTCAGTTCCCTTACCAACAAGGGGGAGAATATTGGAAATCTGGCCAGTCTTATGGTGAACAGATGACATTTTCAAACAAAACCGTAAAGCTTCAAAACAAAAAGTTGGGTCATTAGATAACATTTTCAGCCTTGTAAAGTGTCTCCTCTTAGAGGAGACAAAACAAAACCGTAGAGCTTCAAAATTTGTGCAATCTACAAAAAAATGGGCTCAAACGGACACCCAAGTCAAAAGTTATGTCCGAAATACTAAGACATGTAATAAACACCATCGATGTAGATCCGATGGATGTGATTTGCTAGGGTTAGGGTTTGCTTTGTTTTTTCTTACTTAAGGCATTTTTAGGGTTTTCTTTTATGAAGAAGAATGTTGCATTGTAGCAAGTGTGTGAGCTCTTCAGAGCCTGTGAGGAGATTGTAACAGAGTACTGAAACTCTGCCAAAATTGTTCTAGATAATGAGAAGATAATATTTTCTCTAATTTTGTTTTATTGTATTATTGTAAATTATTTATGGTTTGGGCGTACGAAGGGGCACTATGATTTCTTGGAACTGAGCCCTCACTGGAAGTGGGACCCTCGATAGGCCCTTGGAAAGAGAAATCTTTGTCTAGGGCCTCCTTATCCCGAGGACCCTCGAAAGAGTTACCTAAATAAACCAATCTGCTTCCTGCTTCAGAGTCTGCAGCAGCTTCACCAAGTCTGGATCCTCTAGTCATCGCTCCAAAAATACCTTTCCTGCCATCAGCACAGTTGGTCGCCATCGTCGTCGCCATTTTTCCAAGACATATATTTTGAAATGGCTAAAAGTGACTGGTTTAAAACCTTATGTTAAGGAAAATCGTTCCCCGTATCCCTTAGGGGCCAAGATTTTTTGTTCTACGGGGCCTGTCCCATCCAAGTATACCCCTTAGGCTAGCCGAAGGGGTTTTTTGTATCATGTGCAAGTCACCAGTCTTGAACCCCGGACCTCCTTTCGAGGATTGAGGGAACTTGCTAGTAAGGTACCTGGTGCGGATAGATGCATGCTACTTTTAGTAGACACCTCCGTATTTGATTATCAAAACCTAGATATATTTGAATAAAGACTTTAAAACTCTATAGTAAAGAATTATATCATTTTATTCATTTAAAGAAATCAACTCTATGAGTTGATTTCTTTGAATGAATAAAATGATATAATTCTTTACTCCTATATCTCTACTATTTAGTATTGCAAGGTATGGGTTGCAGAAACTGCAATGCACTTTTGGCAATATCAATGAGAAAGTGCTTAAACTTTGAATGCATGTAAATTCTTTATTCTGGCTCAGATTTTCAAACAATAAATTTATTTATAATTATTTACAAGTTTAATGTTTTGATGCATAAATGGGATATCCAAATCTGACAATCATCCTTTTTAATTTGAATGTAGTTTAAGGTATTTTTGTAAGCCACCAGATTGAATTTAGTTAATTTTTTCATGTTATAGCATTCTTGCAATTGAATTTTTTAAGTGTATTTCATATTGTGTGGTCTTGCTTTTTTCTATTGATTCAAACCTCATAAGAGTGCTCATATTGCTAAATGCTCAAGTGCCAACGTCTTAGAGGTGTTGGATATTGTAAGTGTTCCTTAAAGTTCAAATGCCAAGTTCTGGAAACTATTTTTTTTGGGAATATGGTGACGAAATATTTGTGAGTTGGTGTGTTGCTTTTTTTTCTTTCTTAGTATTCTTTATTTTTAGCTTTATTTTTATTTTATAGTTTTTTATATCAGGGGAATTGGTAATATCCTTTCATTTTTAACAATTGGGTACGGGGGACAGACATTTTTCTCGAGGTTTTTGCCTTCGAACATAGGTCAAATTATTGAAGCTACTTCTATAACCCCTACTTCTCCTCGATAAACGCAACCCAGAGTGAGAGAAACCCCCAATGACTCAGGGTTGGTAAGGTCGTCGCAAGTTGGCATGCACTCAACTAAATCAAGTCACACTACTACCTTTTTCCATATTGAACATACCCCAAAATTTAAACCTAAGTGTCCTTTACTTTCATTTTATTTTACTGGGTGTTGGTTGTTTTAACTATGTTGTAAGTTTAACATTTTACTTTTTGAATCTAAAAAATTAACTCTGTCAGATTTGGAATGTATATGACTATGGGTAGTATTTTTGAAATCAATGACACATAGAAGTGAAAATTTTTACTCCTATAGTGCCTAGTGATACATATGTAAGAGTTGCCTTTGAATAAAAATTGTCGAAGCCTTAAGCCTTTCGAAAGTTTGTTATATGAGAGATTATCCATTGCATATTAATACATATGCATTTATCTACACAGTCTAGAAGAAGTTACGCAATTTGTATGATAAAATGTCAGGTACAAAAGAATTAACTCGAAAATATAGGTATTTAATACTAAATTAGAAGAGGGTAGAAATGTGAATGGTTAAATATCTAGGCTTACAAATTACCAAATTAGAAGATCGTAGAGATGTGAATGATTATATCTTTAACATTACAAACATTGGTAGAAGATCGTAGAAATGTGAATGATTACATCTTTAAAATTACAAATATTTAAAGAAAAAAATCAATGAAAATATTTAGTCTTATAAAAATTTGAGCAAAATATCAATGAAAATCTATAGCCTTACAAACAATTAAGCAAAGCATCCATGAACATGAGTATGCATCTTAATGACATATTCCATCCTTCAAATCTGGTTCATATGGGTTGGGGATGTTCCTAGGATCTGATTTTGTTGTCATATATACACACTTCTATGAGATATCATGGAGATGTTTGAGACACCTTATGATGTCTTAGGGACGAGTGGATTTCCTAGGATGCCCAAGAACACATCCTAGCATTAAAAACAACCCCCATAAACTTATTTAAAAAAAACCTCAACCTCTTGTCTTTTCCCCATCTTTCAAGAGAAATCACCCAAGAACAAATGCAGCACTAACAAGAGGCATGAGTAAGTGTGGGAGAGGAAACTTTACTTCAAGTCTTCAAGGATTATTTTTCGGATTATTTTTCATCCATATATATATATATATATATATATATATATATATATATATATATATATATATATTATTTTTCACCTTTGAAATTTTTTTAAATGAATTTCATTGGATTGTAGAAGTTCTTTTTCCTCTCCTCCAAATTTTGTATTGTAAATTTATATGGAAAGTGGGAACTTGAAAGGGTTAGGGTTTGAATTTTCAAACCTTCAAGATTAAAGTTTTAACTTTTGAGGTGGATTTATTTATTTATTTTTGCAATGAACATTATCATTGTATAGAAAGGGTTAGGGATCTAAATATTTCATTGCAAAAGTATTGTATTCAGTTTTCTAGATTAAATTTTTTTTTGAAATAGAAAATAATTAATAAATATTTTTCTATTTAGTACTTAAGAAGGGTCGGTGTTGTTGGACCAACAGGGTGCTAGACAGAGTTTAATTAATAAAAAAATTAAATATGTACAATAAAGGTAAGACAATTTTTTTGAATAATGAACTATCACCACCTATTCAAGCGCAACTCTCGAATATATAATCCTAACTATATTACATGATGTAATAAAGTCCTAAATATTTCCCCTTATTACATCATAATTAAAAAATCAACATCTCAAAAAGTTAAAAATATCATGGACTAGGACACACATTAATCCATTATTTGCATCATTTTGAATAGAGGTAAACTTAACCACTCCCCTAAATGAGACTGACTATACTAGACTCAATCAAGAATAGAGACAATAACAACTATCCAAGATTATGCATCATAAGGGATAGGGACACACTCATTTGTCTACAAACTGAAGAAAAATAAAGAGCCTCGATAAACTAAAACTATCAAAGCAGTAAATGCAGAATCAAAAGATGAAGATAGCAGATGCACACATAACATAGTATTTATCCTGGAAACCCTTAATCGGGAAAACTAGCACAGTATTATCTCCTTATTGCATAAACTTGATCATCTCCAATACAATAATGTTCATCTTTCATGTTTCACCAAACCCTAATGCAAGTGCGATATATATAAGAAAGACACATGCAAGAATTTTATAATATCATGGGTGAAAAAGCATGGGCTCAAATATAGTAACCCCAAAAAGCCTATATGGGTCTAACAATAAATTTAAAAAACCCTAACCCTAAAATTTTGGTCGGGGGTTGCCATCCCTGGACAGAGTGTCTAGTACCTTTTAGTGTTAACCCCACTAGAGTAACATGGTATATATTCAACATATTTTCAACATTCTTTTACTTGTTGAATACTTTTCATATGGGCTAAAAATTACCACATCAATTGTCAAAGGCAATCATGCCCATAGATATCCCACACCAAAAAAAAATTGATCAGGTACAACCTTCATTAATGAATAAAAAATATTATTCTCTGTATCAAATTTCTCCAACATCACTTGATTCCCTTCAACCATAATAAAATGGTACTTGATATTGATATATTTTGGTCGATCATGACAACTAGAATTGTTGACCAAAAATATTGCACTCTAACTATCACTATCAATTCTCACAACCTTCTACTTAAGACCAACTGTTGAACACAACCTCTATAGACACATTGCTTCTTTATAGGCATGAGTTGCAGTAATGTACTCTATCTCTTTTGTGGATAAAGAAACCATTGATTGCTTTTTACTCATTCAACTTACTACCCCTTCAAATAGTCTAAACACATAAGTGCTCGTGGATATTCTCTTGTCAAGATCTCCAACCCAGTCAACACCCACAAAACCTTGTAGATTTATAATATTACTATCTCCATATTTTCCTTGGTAACAGATAGCATAATCTGAAGTTCCACATAAATATTTTAATATTCTCTTCATAGCAGTCCAATGTTCCTTTCCTAGATTGGACATATATCTATTGACTACTCCAACTACATGTGCAA
Source organism: Wollemia nobilis (assembly GCA_028583015.1). Lineage (NCBI taxonomy): Eukaryota > Viridiplantae > Streptophyta > Pinopsida > Araucariales > Araucariaceae > Wollemia > Wollemia nobilis. The sequence goes on from JAQPPZ010002678.1 coordinate 1,942,785, forward strand.
TATCAATTCTAGTACAGACCATTGCATACATCAAACTACCAACAACGCTAGCTTAAGGAACATGATGCATTTTTTCAGTTTCCTCATCTGTTTTAGGACACTGTTCAATAAATAACTTTTGACCAATAGGGTATAGAGTACTTACTGGTTTACAATCATGCATCCTAAATTTTTGTAGTATCAAATCAATACATTTCCTGTGATTTAACCACAACTTTCTATTTGCACGATCCCTTATTATTTCCATACCCAAAATAAATTTTGCAACATCCAAATTCTTCATGTCAAATTTAGAATATAACTGAGATTTTAATAGCTTTATCATCTCCTTATCGTTACTAATTAACAATATGTCATCCCAATACAAAACAATGATAACAAAATTTTCACCTTATTGTTTGATTTACACAGCCCAAGTGTCAAAACAAACTTATCAAATTTTTGGTTCCACATTCTTGGAGACTACTTCATGTCTTAAAGGGACTTTTCAGCTTGCATACCAGGTCCTCCTTACCTTTACCTTAAAGCATTCTGGTTGTGATATCTCTAGGAATGTGGAACCATAAATTTGATAAGTTTGTTTTGACACTTGGGATTGAAAAGGTAAAGTAGATTTGTATGTGCATTTCAAAAAATAATGTGAAAATTTTATTATCATTGTTTTGTATTGGGATGACATGTTATTAATTAGTAATGATAAGGAGATGATAAAGCTACTAAAATATCAGTTATCTTCTGAATTTGACATGAAGGATTTAAAATCTCAGCTATCTTAGTTATATGTCTTCATCAAGTTCACTATGTAGAAAAGTTGTTTTTACATCCATCTATTCTATTTCAAGATCAAAAGCAATAAAAATAGCCAAAATAGATCTAATTGAAGATAGTTTATCCATAGGAGAAAAAATATCACCAAAGTCAATTCCCTCAACCTGAGAAAATCCTTTTGCTACTAAGTGAGCCTTGTACTTCTCCAACTTTCCTTCTACATTGTACTTCTTGAATAACCACTTACAACCAACAAGTTTTCTTCCAGGAGGTAATCTCACCAAATCTCATGTCTTATTTTTATCTAGGGACTTCATTTCTTCCTCCATAGCTCTTTTTCAAGACTTATTCTTACTTGACTAAAGTACCTCCTTTGCAGTCTTGGGTTCTTCATAAATAACTAGTAATGCAAAAAAAAAAAATTAAGGGCTATACCTATCTAGGAGTATTATCACTCGATATGATCTCCTCAAACTTGGAGTTCTAGGTTCAGCATCTTCAGCTTCCTCCTCACCTTCTTCCTTTGAATTTTTTCTTTAGATTCTCTATGTAGTTCATCTTCTTCTATAGCATCAGATTCTACCACAAGTTCTTTATTCAATTTTAATTTTACTTTAACTATTTTAGGCTCTTTGCTTGGTTGCATTTTCTATTTCAAAACCCCTTTTGTTTTTCTAAATATCACATTACAACTATAAACAACCTTATGTGTTTATGGGTTCCACAACTTATACCCTTTAACACTAGTACTATAACCCATAAATATGTATTTTTCAGATTTATAGTCTAGCTTAATCCTTTTATCTTTTGGGACATACATATTGTTAGATTTTGATACTAAATACTTGATGCAAAATAACCACAAGATCTAAAATAAAGTTGCAATATGAAATATAAGATAATGGCAATATTCTAAACATATAAAACTCATAAATAACTTTTGCAACAACTCATAAAACTGCCATTAACAAATGCTCACAAAAATAGTATCTTGATAGAATAAAGATCTCCAATACACCATACTTTCACACACTCTCACTCTACATTGTATCACTCATACACACACACATAGACACATATAATAGAATGTGACTCTTCATATGGAGTACTCTTGGCCTTCACTCTTCTTGAGACTCTTCACTTTCCTATTCTATGGACTCATGTGCACATGGACTATTATGCACATTTACATTATTAAATACTTTGCACACTTTAATAATACTTGTGCATTTATTACATTGCATAAAGTAAATACTTACACTCTAATCTAAGACACACTCCTAATCTAAATATGTACCCAAGGTGGTATATTAACATGTACTAAATAATGTAAAATATTTCAACACATATAAGCATAACAACCAAAAACTTGTAATGAATGAGAAAGGGTTTTTTACTAGTCCACACTTCATGTGGCGTCTTGTCCACCAAAGATAAGGTAAGAGATCTATTGATGAGGCAACAAGCAGTTAACATAACTTTTATCTAGAATTTCTTTTTTACCCTTGCACCACTTAGCATGCTTCTGGTCTTATCCATCAATGACTTGTTCATCTATTCTACAACCCCATTTTGTTAAGGAGAGCCCCGATAAACTAAAACTATCAAAGCAATAAATGCATAATCAAAAGATGAATATAACAAATGCACACATAACATAGTATTTATCTTGGAAACCCTTAACTAGGAAAAACTAGCACAATATTATCTCCATATTACATAAACTTGACCATCTCCAATACAATAATGTTCCTCTTTCCTGTCTCACCAAACCCTAATGCAAGTGTGATATATATAACAAAGGCATATGCACAAATTTCACAATATCATGGGCAAAAAATCATGGGTTTAAATATAGTAACCCAAAAAATCCCATATGGGTATAAAAATAACTTCAAAAACCCTAACCCTAAAATTTGTATCGAGGGCTGCCGCCCCTAGAGCCCTACTTTTTGGAGGGCTATCACCCCTGAATCCTAACAAGTATAGGTACATGAGTCTCTACTACCTTTTAGTGTTAACCCCGCTAGAATAACATGGAAAATATTCAACATATTTCCAACACAAACCTCTTTGATTAGAGAGACAACCAATCACAAGACTTCACTTGTGAATAGAGACACAAACAACCATTCACAAGATAATATGTGAGTAGGGACACACTCTACTATCCTTAAAACATGGGGTCTTCACTTCTTTCAAATGAAGCATTATCTCTAGTAGACAATGCAATTTAATTTGATCTTCAAAATAGATTGCAACTAGGTCAACCATGTGACTTCCCCTTAAACTAAACAAAGTTTTTTAAACATGTGGTTTTGAAAAGTCCTCAACATATTTCTTTAAAAAATGTTTTTAGACGAGTATAAGAATACCTATGTTACAAAACAAGAGAGTAGGAAAAAATAATTAATTTTATCTTGCGAAATATTGGAAGTATTGCAAAATTAATTACAAAAGTAAAGGTATTATCATTTACATATTTTATTTCATTAATCTTCAATCAACCAATCAATAACATGATAGTCACGTCAAACCTTAGTGTTTGCACTAGTCAAAATGTTCAAACACCTCACTTCCATGTAACTACAATCAATCCTTTGCCAAAGTATCATATAAAGGGCCAAATATCCCTTCTTATGGAGAATGTGGGATATTAGAGATGTTCTTCCAAAAAGAGTCTTCAACCCATCACAACACAACATAACCATGTGACCATAGAGTGCATGGAACTCAAACTACTCCTTACCACAAGGGTCTTTGTGTCAAGCAATTAACATCCACTGAGAAATCGAAACATTGTGGAAACAAATATGTGTCCAACTAGTCAACTTGAGCTAAATAATTTCTTTGTTATTGATTTTCAATCGGACGGTTCAACTTACATACAACACATAACATATTCTCCTCCTATTCATTGGTATAATCATACAACTAAGAATCTGCTTCATCCTTCAATGATAGATTATAAATTTATGTGTCTCCCTCCAAAATAGACATGTCATAGAAAACATTGGTGCTTTAGTTTAATAAGGTAAACGCTTCAAATTGAATCTTCAAGGAATATTCTATCAATATTCTAGCATAGTAAAAAGGTATACCAAACTTTCCTCCTGATAAACTATATGTGGTAAATTGTAGATAACATTTTTTTTCAATGTACAATACATGACTTCAAGTGATAGCACTTTACTAAAAGCTAACTTTCAAACTCTCGTGCATTTTTTTTGGTAAGTTAATTTGAATTAAAAGTGGATTTTTATCAAGGATTCCAAAACCTGATTACATCAAACTTCAAGAGGAAACTTCCAAGGATGGACAACAAGAAAGGCTTGAGGAAATCCATGAGGAACACCTTCAGGAAAGCATTCAAGAAGGTAATGAGGAAAACCTTGAGAAACAAATTTTGAAAAGCCCACCAGGCGGGAAAAGAGAAGGCGGTAGAAAAGAACAAAAAAAACTCACCTAAAATCAAATTTGAAACTTCCCAAAGGCAGGAAAAGGAAACATGCACCTTAATTTAAATTTGAAATATCCCAAGGGCGGGAAAAGGAGATAGGTACCAAACCACCCATGGGAAACCAAAAACCAAGAGAGAAACAACTTCCCATGCAAGGGAAAACCAGTTAATTGTAGAAAAACCACCCTATGCCAAAGGGTGGAGCAGAGGAACTAAAATTACAATAGATCCTACCAAAATGAGGACAGGAAACAATCAGGGATGTCATAGGATCACTCAAATTGAGAGAAAATCGAATCCCTTGCGAGCCTAAAAGGTGGAAAAACAATTTGAAGATTTCCTCAAGCCACGAAATCTTCATGCAATGGATCACTAGCCTGTAAAGTGGTCAGCATTCAGAGGAACTCCTCAGGCCATGAAGTCTTCATGTAGTGAAGAAGGAATCCTTCAAAGATGCCAATCCAGTAGAGGAAGTAGCGGAAGCATAACAACATATCGTAGGAAAATTATGGGAAAGTTCCAAAAACCAAGAGGAAGGAGTCACAAGGAAGCCCAACTGTAGATGATAGAGCTCAGATAGAAAGGATGCAGCCAAAAATCCCAAACAACCTTTAAAAGCACCATCGAACAACTTTAGGGAAATATATGAGGAAGTCCTACAAGGACACAATAACAAGGAAACCAGAGGCCCTCCCAGGAAAGCCATGAAAGAAACTAAAATCCCACTAGACCCATAACATTGATCCCAAAGAGCAGAGTCATAGAAGAAAGCACATGGTCCTCCCCAAGACCAAAAGGATGTTGTGCAAAACTGCTCATGAAGCCACTTTCCCACAACCCTAGAATTCTACAACTAAAGATCCTCCAAGGGCAAACATCAAGAAGACTCCTGAAAAAGCTTGGGAAAACTAGGAAATCCAAGGAAACAACACTGAACAACCCATAAAACCCAGGGAAAGTCCTAGGGAAGAACCCATAACCATCCTAGGACCCAAGAACCAAAGTAAAACCCCAATATAGAGTAAGGAAATGGGAAGAACATTGGAATAATTATGTCCCTCCCCAAATAGATTGTCTACAATACCATCCTGCCAAGGAGGAAGGGTTAAGGATGTGCCAGGGAAGCTGGGATAGGATCAGGGACTTGGGATAGGGCCAAGGAAGGGATGCAGGGAAGTGGAATAATAATTCCATAGGAAGTCATCTACATAACCTAACCCTCAGACTCTCATGCATTGATAAAATTACAACTTCATAATAATCAACCCTCTTGCATCTTTAGATGAACGTTTTTGGAACAACAATATTAAATTCACCTCAAACAACAATATCTTGTAATGACAACTCTATATTGATCTTCCAAATGACAAGTTATGTGTGACATTATCTCTTTTCCAATGATAGCTCCAAATGACAACTCTTCTCTAGATGATAACTTTAGGTAGTAGCTCTTCTCTAGCCAGTAGATCCAAATCTAGATGATAGTTATTCTCTATATTGCAATTTTTCTCTAGATGGTAGCTCCAAGTAGTAGCTCTTCTCTCGAAGATAACTCTAGGTTGCAACTCTAGATAGAAAATCTAAATGGCAACTCTAGATGATAATTTTATAAGACAACTCTTCTCCACATGGAAGCTTTTCTCTAGACGAACCAATTGTATGACAATACAATCAAACAACAATAATATCATTAGAAACAACTATTTTTTATTACCCTATTTTATGAGAGCAAAATCTTCAAATCAAACAATCACATATAATTAATCTTGCTTCACTCTTGTGCATCTTTGGCATAATCATGAGCAACAAGATACAAAGAGGATGTTTGCCAAAACTCTTTCCAGTACAATGATTCTCAATAATAACAAACTAGAAATCCAATTTCTCTTGCAAAACTAAAAACTATAAACAAAATAAAAACCTTACACCTTCTCCTACGTTCATAATTCTTCTAGATGACAACAGTTTTCTTTACTCTTCAACAATGCAATGCAATCCAATTAAATGCACTCTTCTCTTCTCCACAAGGCTATAACACTCTTTGCAACTTCTATCAATCTTGTGAGTTGGTAACTCCTCTCAACCATAATGCTTGGTAATTCTTTTTCTTTATTTAATGCCTTCAACCATGATGGATTTTCTATGCCTCAACTTGATCTTGCTCCAAAAAACACCTCACAAACTTGATATTTTATTTTGCATGCTCCAATAACTATGAAAGCTTTGATACCACATATTGGACCTATAGGATATTGGTCAAAGTTTCATTAATAAAAAATGTGAATATATACAATGAAGATGAGATGGCTTGTTTGGATAATGAACTATGAACCACCTATTCAGTTGCAACTCCTAAATATCTAACCCTAACTATATTATACGATGTAATAACTTCCTAACAAGTATTAGGACTTGAAGTTTGAACAATGAATTGTTTTTAAAAAATTAAATATTTGTATTGTTGTTTTTAAAACAAAACAACAAATATAGCTTTGATTTTGAATCAAGATGTTATTCCATTATTGGAATAAATGAAATGAGGTAGACAAATGGGTGGAGTGGGTGGAAGTAAAACAAGGGTTAACTTTGTTGCAAGTGTGGGGATCAATAAATCCTTTCTTAAACTATCCATCTACATTATTGAAACAATATACAAGAGGGCCTCTAAAAAGATAAGCCTTCGCTATAGTTTTTGACTATTTTACATGGAGACACCCTCACCAACAAGATAAAATGAGGAACACATGATTACAAGTGTAATATCTACCATTTTTCATTCAAGGGAAGTTATACAATGGTTTATCGTCACCTCTTACTATAGGGTCGAGGAGGTAAAAAATGTGACAAATTGTCAATTGAGAGAAAGACTAAAATATTAAAAATACTAACTCAATATAAAGATACTAGTAGTGGAATAACAAAGACACTAAGATAAAATAATAGAGTAGTTATAACACCTTCTATCACTTCCACTTCTACTCGTTTACCTTTTTTTAGAAGGAGAGGGGTATTCTAGTTCAAAAAGCAGGGTTGTCGATGGTACACTTCTAGAGATGATCAATATGAATGCATGAGATGATGCAGATGAAGGTGTTTAATGGTTTTTCTTTGTGAATGACATTCCCTTTAGTGTTACTCATGGTCCTTATTACAAGGAGGTATTTCAAAATGCTGAAATAGTTGGTCCTTAGATTCCCCCTAGAAGAGACAAAAATGATGATCACATTGCTAGATAAATTAATGGAAGAGTTAAGAAATACATGTGTCACTCATAAATTTTTTATTATCATGGACAAGTGGATTAATAATGCCAACATGTCACTCATAAATATTACTGTTACATATAGAGCATGTACATTCTTAAAGTTGTTGATTATTATGGAAAATGATAGAATGTAACTTTCCAATATTAGATTTTTAAGAAAGCTATAGAGGAGGTGGAGTCATTGAATGTGTTCCAATGGTTATAAATACCCAATGTGTGTAGATCTATAAGGATGATGATTCAAAGCACCTATAGACACATTTTTTGGATTCCATGTTGTGTTAATGTGTTGAAAAATACATTAAAAGACATAGAAAATATTGAATGAGTGAAGCAAGTGGTGTCTAGTGCTAGAGATATGCAAATGTTTATTTGCAATCGTCATATCTCTTTGCCATTTTTCAAAATATTTTTGAGGAAGGAATTTCTCAAACCTGTAGAGACTAGGGATAGTAGCTACTTTATTTTTTTAGAGAATATTATTAAGATGTAAAAGGCCCTACAATCTATGGTAGTGAGCAGTGAGTGGAACAGATGGGCACAAGCTAAAATAGATTAGTGAAGAAAGTGAAACAATTGATACTAGCTAGTGCTTGGTAGACTAATGTCAAGTACATAGTGTTCTTTATATCACTTGTTCTAGGTCATAAAATATGCAAAATCAAACTCCCATACCCTTGGAGAGATTTATGGGACTCTCAACAACATACTTCATCACATGAGAAAAACCATTTGATAGAAGGATCCCACACTCTCTTTATGATGAGTACATTCAACCTATTGTTCACAAGAGGTGGGATAGGATGAAAACTCCATTGCACATGGTAACATATGCTATCAATACCAAGTGATATGCATCGAGGCCTAGGAGAGTAGTTCCTATTATAGACCATGAGGTGAAGAAGGGTGTTTTTAAGTTAATTAGTAAGATGTACACCAAAAAGGAAGCACAAATTATTTGAAAAGAGTGGATCAATTTTGAAAAAATTTCAAGTGGCTTCAACACATGGGAGACTAGAGAGGATATAATCACCCTTGCATAGAATAACCCCATGGATGTGGAATTCATATTAAGATCATCTCCCTTGCTAGGAAGACTTTCCAAGCATCTCCTTTCTAAGCAATAGCTCTTCTATTTCTTAGAGGAGTTGGTGAACCTAAAGTTTCATCCACTCTATCAAGAGGAAGAGATTAACTCTAGACAAGTGGAGAAGCTAGTTACGATACATAGTATCTTCCATCTTGAGGACCAGTATGAAGAGAAATAAAGAGCCCCAATAAACTAAAATAGAAAAGCAGTAATAACATAATAAAAAACAGATCACATATTTACACATTACACAATATTTACCCTGGAAATCCTCAACTGGGAAAACCAATACAATATTATCTTATTATTGCATTAACTTGACCTTCTTCAATACAATAATATTCTCCTTCTATCTCACTAAAAACCCTAATGCAAGTGCGATATATATAACAAAGGCATATGCATGAATTTTACAATATCATGGGCGAAAAAGCAAGGGTTCAAATATAGTAACCCTAAAAGCCCATAGGGTCTAAATATAACTTAAAGCCCAACGAGTATATCATACACAACGTCCAATACCTTTTAGTTCTAACCCCACCAGAATAACATGGAAAATATTCAACATATTTCCAACATAGTAGACACTCAAGTATTGAGGAAATCTTGTAGCACAGTGGAACGTTGACCTTGAGGATGCAAGACAAATTAATGAGGGGGAGAAGGAGGAAGGAGGATTATTTGGGCTCCCCCCATATAAGCCCTTTAGTTCAGATAACAATGATGATGAGGGCACCTATGAAAATATTATATATGATACTACAAATGAGGATGTCGATGATTAGACTCATTAACTCATTAGAAATTTAGTGTTTCATTAGTTAGTGCTTCAACTTCAATGTTACTCTTTTTTAGCCTTGGCATTTTTTTTATGTAATTGTAATTTAAACTGATTCCTAAATTCAATATCTTCATTGCTTATGGTCTTCATTTTATTGTTTGATGTTCATTATGTTATATATCTATAAATCCAACTTTAGGCATATCTATCTATCTATCTATCTATATATATATATGTGTGTGTGTGTGTGTGTGTGGATGTATATTTTTAATATATATTTATAAATGCCATCCTTGACCTGTCTTGGTGTCATTTAGAATTTTGGGAAAAATATCAATAGTCTTAGAGATGCATTCCAATGTCCCGCCATAATATACATGTCATGGAACACAACAAAGCATGAACAGGCTAGTTTTGTGAAACTAAATGGTGATCTCTTGATCAATTTTGAATAAATTGCCTAGTTCATTCAATGATTTTATGGAAGTGTTGTATTTGTCCCACAACTTGATAGGGCCTTCATTTATGGAATGGTATAATATCCAGTTTAACATGATCAAAATCTTGCAAAGTGAAGAGTTCATTAGGGGAAGAGACTTTGTAGTTAGTTTTTCTTTAGGAGTCATTTAGATAAATGAAAAGGGAAACAAACATTAGGATCAAGTTCTTTCCATCTTGGTAGTTTTCATCTTAGGTTAAATAGATTTTCTCAGAGCAGATACCAAGGTGACAAATTCAAATATTTTTCATTTTCTAGAAGAGAAATAGGTATAAAAGGATATGGCCAACAAGATAAAGATAAGCATTCACCTAGACCAAGTGATTAAGGTCATAAAAGAGTTGGAAGCAAAAAGGATATAAAATACTTTAGATGTTAACAATATGGATACTATGCTTCTAAATGTCAAGGAGCACAATATGCATAGCATAAGGATGATAATGATGAAGAATCACCTATTACTATTGAGGATAATGATTATTGCAAAAAATTTCACACTAAAATAGAAAAAAAGGTTGCTTGTGCTCTTGATATTCTTCTTTCAAGGATTACTTTGTAAATGTTTGGCATTTGAGCATAACAATGATAAAATGTATAACCTATAAGAGAGACTTCTTTTCACAATACAAGAAGGCTAGTCTTATACTTATTAGGATTGCAGTTGGAACTATTCATAAACTGGGTGTTGGATTGGTGAACGTTTTACTTCTTGATGATTCTATGAATATGATTCGTGGTATGTTTTATCATTAAAAGAGAAATCTACTTTCACCAATAAAAAAATGTATAGTTAACATGTTTAATATGGTTTGATCCAGATGTTTTTGGTAGTCCAAACAACTTTGATTCAGTCCGGGACACTTTTCCCCATCTTTTAAAGGATATTTGCAATTTTTTCCAAAAAGAAAAAAAATATATACAAATTTTATCTACTATCTTCCATGGAGTTCGTAGCATGCTGATCTACAAAATTCAATGAATACATTTGATAATTGCCACCCAAACAATGGCTGAAAATCATTATTTTTATTTGCTCAAATTATTTATGGTAGGGATAAATTTGTGCAGATCCATAGGGAAAGCTTATTTAATGTCATAGTATGTTTGTTTTATTGCACCATTTGTCTAGAATGCATCATTTTCTATTTTATGTGGGGCAATGCTTTAACTATTAAAAATATAAATATTTGAAGGTTTTAGTTTTCCATTTGAAGGGCTTGCAACAATATAATGCAACCTGCATGAAACGATGTGTTGTGATGGTGTGTGGGTTTTTATTATTTTTCCTCTCAATCTTTCTTCACCCTCATCTATGGTTCAAAGATTTACGTTAATATGAATAAAAGTTGGGTTATGGAATAATTTCTTAGCTATCTTAAAAATCATCTAATCTCTGATGTGTCTATTGATGGTTAGTCTACTAGTACATAAGAATTTGATTGAGGCTGATAGTAAAAGAATATTATGGCAGATAGGATGGTTGTTGTTGCCTTGGCTATTTTGGAAATAACAAAATAGTAAAATATTCAGGAGTTTGACTAGGGATTGTTGATAACTATGGGATTACCATGTATCAGTGATGGTGGAAGTCTAGTATCAAGTTCCCATTATGGAGAAAGAAAGGATGAAAAGAAGAAAGAAAAGAGAATAGAAACAAGCAAATTGAATTGGAATAACATTGAACAAGGTATAGGAAAGCTTAGTTTTTATGGCTTTTCATAGAGGAAGTAGGGAGAAGTAGAAGTAGGAGGGTATTTCATGTCCCATTCGAGGAATCTTAATAGGATCTATGGCTAGTAATCAAGAAGCTCTAAAAATTTGAATCACAGAGCTGTAAATACTTGTTCAAAGAGTATTAGGGAAGTACTTATGAAGGGGGATTTATTGTTGGTAATAAAAGGATGGAGAAGAAATACATAGGACTGAAATTTCAAGAGGTCTTATTATAAGCAAAATAATTGATTTTTTTTTCTTTTTTCGTTAATACAAAACAAAAATCAGTTGGCCAATTCCTTAGTCACTTTCATAGTTGGTTAATAAGGAAGTTTAAAATTTTTTATTAGGATGACAATTTGATCAAAGAAGCTAGAATGATATTTGGTTCAGAAGTGAAATAATCTCAAGAAGTGTTTTATAATGAAGATGTATGAAACAATAGCAAAATAATCTTACGAAACTTTGAATAATTAAGAGGTATGAAAATTTATCTATATTGAGAAGGAGAAGGAACAAAAAATTGAAGTTTGGTATTTGATGTGAAAAAAAACACCTTGAATGGATATAGAACAAGGAGCTAAGAAAATATAACAAAAATATTTTAGAAATTTGAGATGGGAGACTACCCTATTAAGGACTATTAGGAAAAGATGGTAAAATTTTGGTTGGTGATAAAGGATGAGTAAGACTAAGTATTAAAATTTTGGTTGGAGATAAAGGATGAGTAAGACTAAGTATTTGATGAAAATGAGAAACGTGCAGGTGTTTGGTTATCATAATGGAAGTGAGAAGGGGGTGTCAGTGAATGCAAATAGAGGAAGCATATAAAGCAAAAACAACTTGGTGAATGAAGGTACAATGTAAATGAAATAAAGAGTGGAGGCCAGTTCAGATGGACAAAAGTTTGAAAATTTTCCAATAAATGTATAAATCAAATTCAAATTGTGCTAGGACTTAAATATTGTATGTTGGAGTGTATGAGTTGGATAATAAGGGAGGTAAGGACAAGTTGATTTGATAAAATAGTAGCATGTGGCAAAATGGAGAAACATGTAAAAAGGTACAAAGAATATTACATGGTAGGATAGGTCTTTTATTAGATGTAAGATTGAAATCATCAATTACTACTATTTTAATGCTCTGATGACCAGTTTATGGGCTTTGTAAAACTGAAGGTGGAGTTCATAGTGGGATATTATGTGGAGCAAGGAGTAGCTAATATTGAATTTTTTATTGGCTAAGGGGTAGTGGGATTTAATATATAAGTGGCATAGCAATTGTCTTTACTTCTATTTAAGTAAAGGAAAGGGAAAGGAGATGAATGTAAAATCAAATCCTAGTATAACTAGCATAAATGCTAAGGGACGATGTGGAGACTTAGAACTCCTATGAAAGTATGTTTTGGAAATAGGGAAGATTTAGAGGTACTTGTTGTTAGAAATAGATTATATTACATCATTTGGGTTATGTAAATATACCTTCCTAGGTACATACTTAGGACATTAGATTACTTTAAGGGGAAGTTATCTAGTTACTTCATGCAATGTAATAAATGCACAAGTGTCAATGTGCAAGTTGTATATGTGCAAGGTGTCCCTTGCATAGCTAGGTAGAGTTTTGGTCAAGGAACCTATCTTCCTATATAAAAAGGGCCTCTTTATTTTTTATTAAATATAATTTTTGGTTCCAATAAAAAAATCTCAATCGTAAAGGCATGTTCCAAGCATTGTGCCTATTCATATAATTTACTATTTATATTGAAACATCATGAGGAAGTAAAATCTAAATATCTCTCTATTTCTATGTGGTTTCAGTTTTCTCATAGTCCTCGACATGGGAAATAATATGGAGACAGTCTACCCAAAAAATGATTTCACCCATTTCACCCAATAGTTCTAACAACTTTGAGGTGTTGGCTTTGAACAGATGCAAGATGATAAAGCAATAAGTCTACTTGGTGCCTAGAGTTACAGTTCTACAGTTTAGGGTTTTTTTACTCTAGTTTATTTTTCTATGCTTAGTTATGTTGTGTATTCGCTCTTTTAGGGGCTGGTTCTAATTTTGATTGTATGGGTGGCCCTATACCCCGATTTGTGATCTTTCTAGATCCTTTTTATCGTAACCTCTTTTATTTTTATTGAATATAATTGTTGGTTTCAATAAAAAAATGTTTGGCATTGAATTCCTAGTTTTATATCTTACACCCATTGTTTAAACATCAAGCACCAATGTTCCTATTACCTAATTCCTAATTATTACTAGGGAAAAATTATTTTGCTTGAAAAACTAAACTTAAAGCTCGATTTGAATTTGAGGAAGTGTAGGAAGTTGTAAATAAGCTTATTAACCATCATAACATAGATGATGAACAAATAAAATTTGACAAAACAGATAGAAATATTTAGTTGATCATTATATTTTGTGTCTTTGATGAAGTTCAACCATTTATTAATGACTCAACCATAGCCAAATACACATAGGATAAGCTCCTAATAGTATTTGAGGCAAAAAATAAGAACCAAATCTTATTCCTTCAAAGTTAACTTCATTGTCTAAAAAGAAGAATGGGCAAAAAACTCGAGTGATTCCTAATACGAGTTGTAGAGCTATGTGCATCACTACAAGATTTGAAAGAAATAATATATGATAATACACTTGTTTACCATTATTTTGACATCTCTTAATTCATAATATAATGTGTTTGTGACAACTCTAAATGTCACTAAGCAAACACCAACATTTGAAAAATTGATGAAACTACTTAAAAACGTGGTCTCTCATACATCACAATATGAAAATCATATTCTCCTTTCAAATTGAAAGGATAAGTAGTCAATAAAATAGGTACAATACCTCAAAACCACTTCTTGCATCAAAGAAACAATTCTTTCACATAAAATATGTGTGAAATTTATGGCAAAAATGGTCATACATTGAAGGAATGTTAGAACAATCCTTTCACAAATGGATCTTCTTATCAAGCAAATAATTTGTAGAAAAATAAGTCATTAATGAACAAGAAGAATTCAAATTAGAATAAGATACGTCAACAACATAATTATATTGTCTAAGATGACCCGTGTTGTAGGTGAGTTGGAGAGGAGAGGGCAATCCTTTAAGGGAGGTCCTAGGTTCGAATCTCCACCCTACCAAAAAGTTGAATTGGGTACCCAAAATCTAATTGATAATGTTGGTGCGAGCAAGGCCGGGTGTGAAACCCAGGTGACTTTGACGATGTAGAACCCCCTAGTTATGGTATCTCAGACCAAGGTGACCCCACAAGGGGTTTTTTGCTTAAAAACAATATTGTCGAAGACGACCACTTAAGAGAAGAAGAGCATGCATATGTTGCTCATGATCAACTAAGTCATCCTAATAATGTTTAGTATATAAATTCTAAAGCAACCAAATATATGATTCGTAAAAAATACTATTTTTAGATTCTAGATTGTTCCAATTATATAGGAAAATATCCCTAGGACTCACAAACAACATGGTGCCTAGAGCCATGCCTGACATGATTTATTAAATCAAAAGGAAGACAAAATAAGGAGCTATATTCATGACAGAAGAGCCCATAATTTTAACCCATAATGGCATATTGAATGCTTAGTAATGGCTACATAGGTAGCAACCACAAGCAATGGATCCAAGGACTAGTCAACTCTTAGAGATACTACTTCAAACAATACCAAAGATAACAATGCAAAATCAACTAGTCGATCATCCCAAGTTGTTGGAAAACTAGCAAGAGAACCAAATAAACAATATAATCATAGTGAATTTACCCAAAATGAGCAACTTCAAATACAATAGATTCGAACACCTAAGATGGAACAACTCAAAGTTAAGGAGGTTCATTCTAAATGTGATTTCTCTTCATCTATAAATTCTAGTCTAAATAGGTTGGAAATATAGACCAATGAGAAGGACCAAGAGTCCCTTCATAAGGTACTTGATATTTAACTACTTTCATCGATGACACACCATATCACCAAATAAGGAAGCATGAACACATCTCTTGTCATAGGCAATAACTTATTTAGATGAACAAGGCCAAGATACAAAAGAAAAAGTAGGAGAAGATTGACCTCATTGTAGTGAGTGATGTTCAAAATAAGAAATGGCAATAGTACATTACGATCACTAGCATAAAATACATGCATTACATTACAAACACCCTCCCCATAAGGATAGTGAGTAGGAATATATATTTTCAATTGATTCAAACTTGATCCTTGTGAATAGATGCACGTGTCCCTATTCACAAGAGAACGATTAGAGTGCATGATCGGTAGTACCTGATACTCCTAAATAATGTGCAAGTGTAGAGTTCACATTGAGCAAGGAAATACTCTCGATGTTCAATTTGCCCATAAGATTTGTAATACTAAACTTAATATTTGGTAAGCACAAGGTAACTAAAGATCAATAAATATTATTTTTGGTAGAAGCAAAGTCTCACACATGAGAGAAATGAAGGCTATGCAAAAATAATAGAGTGAACCTCATAAGTAGTGATGTACTCTATTATACTTGGAGACTAGTTATCCATACAATTCAATAGGATGATAAGGTTATTATCATCATAGTTTAGTGTCATAATTTAAATGGTTGCAACCACTCAATACAAGTTCCATGAATTCACAAGTAGTTGCAAGTAGTGTTTGTCTCATTATAGTTATAATATACTAGACAAGGCAATTGTATTTAAATATCTTCAAACCAATAATGCAAATCATCGCAGCAATTGCATCATTTATAATGTAGAATTTATATAAGATAATCATATGCAATCAAGAAATTTTTTTATTTTTATGAAAACAAACAATTACTCTTTTTTATTCCTATATTGTAATGCAATGAAAGTGTATGTATTTAGAATTTATGCAAGATAATCATATGCAATAAAGCAAAATATTACTTTTCATGACAACAAATAATCACTCATATATATTCTTGCCATATAATAAAATGAAAGTGTGTGTGCATGTGCTTACATGTGTGCACAATACTCCTCTATGGCATGTTGTTATTAGGTATCTATGATCCTTTGCCTAATGATACCCTCCCTCACAATCTTGACTGAGGGCAACCCCTATCACACACTCAAACCAAGTCATTGTGGTTATTCTTGTTATGAAAAAATCATAAGATACATTTTGTAATAAAATGAAATCATCTTTATATCAAACATACATTCTTCATGAAATCAAAAAATGAATCACATATTGTAATGCAAATAAACTCACTACTAAGTCACCATTGCCATGTGCTACATCCATTTTGTTACATGTTTAAAATAAATTAACATAAATAATCATTAAAAATCGGGTTATGATATTTGTTGAAAATTAGCTTTAACAAAATTAAAATTACATGGAACCTATCTTTGCATGGTTTGTTATGATCAATAAAAATTTCCTTTTATTTTAAACATTGTAACTCCACATGGCAATAGTTGTAAGGATTTGCTCTTTATCTAAGACAATATAGAATATGAATTAGTTGTATTTGGACATGCAATAATATGTCTTCCATTATAAGTTATAATTGAATAAAATAATCATATTTATGAATTTTTATAGATAATTTATATTTTTTTAAATTGGTTATATGATATTGAAAGAGGTTCCAGTCGTATTACTTTGTGACCACATAGTGGTATTACAATAACTTGACAATTATGCATGTATGACTTGGTAAGATTTGAACCGAAGTCTTCTTCTCAAAGTTAAAATACTTAAAAGTAATTAAACTCATCCCAATTGATAAAGAATCTATAATATTTATTGTGAATTTTTCAATTTTTAATTAATATTAAATTTTTAAATAATATTAAAAATATTCGAAACATTTGGAAAGATACGAATGGATTGATATTTGAAGGCAAAAGGAAAAAACAATGCTCATTTTAAAAGAATAATTATAGGAATAGTTACTGATTTGAAAGCAGTATTTAAGCATAAGCAAAATCAACAAAGCTTGAATGCTCAAGAATTAAATCTAATCAATCAATATGATCTTCAAGCCTTTGTTTCAACCAACACAAACATTCCTACTTTTACTCCTCCAAATATTCTTCTTCCTACTTTGTTATTTTATGGGGCATCCAAGGCAAATCTAGGCATAGTAGCAATAGGAGGTGTGATCATGGCAAAAGGAAAATCACCTACTATCAATTATTGCATCAATTTAGGTGCCACTTCTAACAATGTCGTGGAGGTATTGGCTTGTGAAATGGGAGTGAAACTAGCAATAGATCAACAAATAAAAAATTTGCATATCTATGGAGACTTTGCCCTCATTATAAAAGCTCTCTCCAACAATAGAAAGGTAAACTCTATTTAGCTTCACATAATATTTAATAGAACAAAGATGCTCATTCAATAGTTTACTCATGTCCAATTTTTCTACATTCAAAGGGTGTTTGTTAAAAAATTAGATGCTCTCACCAACAATGTTATAATTAAAGAGCATTTCATTCTTATAATTATAAGGAAAAGAGCTTAGCAATAAAGGAGTGATGAATAAGAATGTGAAATCAATAGAATATATATAGAATTAAAAAATCCTTAAGACTCTAGATCCTTTATTTTTTTGGCACTTTGGAAAAATTTAGTGCTCCTAGTATATCTGACTCATAGTATAAATTCCAAAATTTTATTTGAGCTCTAAAGTCCTGAGCATCAAAAAATTTCCAACTATCTTAAGCGTCAAAGTTCTTAAAATGTTACGAGTGTCAGAGTTTTTTATAAGACTTGAGCATCGATGTTTTCACAAACTCATGCATTCGACCTAATTCTAATGCCATCTATCTGAGTGATGTCTTCTTACATTTTTTGTTATGGCATTTATCAAAAAATTCAAACTCTAGCTTCTTCTTTTTTTATACCTTCTATGTTTCTGGTGCCTCTCATTTTTTTGGTGCTTGTGGAGTTTATAGTGTTTTTTATCTTTCCTATGCTTATCAAAATTTCCAAACTCGTATATATTTTGGCATTCTTGCCAACTATAGAGTCATTATTTGCTCTCTTGTTAAAACTTTATCGTTTATTCTTATTCATTCCTTCCTTTTTATAGTTTCTTCAAACTATATACTAGATAAACTTGTTTTACACTCTCATTAATATAAATTTCATTTTCTTTAAAAAATATTATTTAAAAATATCATTATAAACAAACAATTTTTTAAAACTAGGCCAAGGGTTGAAGAGAACTAGGAATAAAATACACAAAGAAAACCAAATAAGAGAGGCTAAAGCAAGAAGAATCAATATGATCCAAAACTTGAGCAAACTTGATCCAAGGGCATATCACCAAAAGGGGTTGACTATACCAATATCCAATATGGGGAAGGCATTAAGGTAGATACCCCCAAAAATAAATTTTAGGGATGTCCTTCACTGGGAAAAACCCCATCTATATGTAATAAATAACTTGAGGGCACCACAAAGACCTTTGAGGATGCCTAGATAGATCCTATAAAAACTAATATGGGGTTTTTAAAGGCGATAGATGGTTCCCTAATAGTGAAGGTGGACATGGAGGACATCCAAAATGGAATAGAATCCATGGAGAGGAGAGGGATGATATATCAATTTATGGGGTTCAAACCAACCCTTTCAGCATTAACTATGGGCTACTAGACAATGGCGAACAAAAGGTGAATTCTAAATCTTGGCTTACCCCAATGCTTATTTACTTGTTATTTTTGTTACGAAAGAATTGGTAAAAAATATTCCAAGGGAGGTCATGGTTTTTTGAAAGTGTTGATCTCTTTATGAAACCTTTGCATACTAAATTTAAAGCAGAGGAAGAGATGTCATTCATAGGATCAATTTGGATGAGACTTTTTGTCCTATCAGCAGAATTTTGGAATCTGACAATATTTGTGGTAATTAGGAATATCCTAGGAACGTTCATGATGATTTTTGATAGTATATATAGAATTGAAAAGATTATTTATGCTTGGATATGTATGCTTATAGACTTTAACAAACCTCTTCCAAAAAATATCATACTACAGTTTGAGGAGGAAACATGGGAGTAGGAGGTTGATTATGAGAACATATCTTTTTACTATAGAATATGCCATGAATATGGTAATTTAGCAAGATACTACATGCATAATATCCTAATTCAAGGAAGAGAGAAAATATATCCTAAAGGGTTCCAAGTGCCCTAAAAAAACAAATATCCAAAAGAAATTGACAACAACAAAATAAGCAATGATATCAAACAATATGTCTTGTAATATCCCCATTGATCTTTTGGATAATGAGGAGGATATTATGGAGGCAAAATTATTGAATATATAATTCCATGGTGGGAGGAAGGAATCCATACTAGAAGAGGTAAATAACACCCTTGACACCACCTAGCCTTGTAGAGCAACAAACAAGGATTAAACTAACCAACAATAGACTGCTAACCAAAAAACAAGGGGAAAAATAAGAATAAGAATAATAGTTTGTTAAAGGTAAGAACCGCAAATAACCTAGAGCCTAAGGAAGACCCCACAAAATCCACCAACACTATCATAGTGTTGTACACACACATGCCAAGGTTGGATGTTATTCTAGGATTTGGAGGGGTGAGCTATGAGAGAAGTAAGAAGATGAAAATGAACACTAATCAAAAGGTAGGACATAAAACCAACCAACACCATGTGGAAAAAAGAGAAAATATAATAGTAAAAGGAAATTTAAATGCCCTTACCCACATATTTAGCCTCCAATACTGATGAAGATCATATCCTAGAATATTATAAGACTCAAGGGGAGTCCCTCAAAATAGAACAAAATTAGAAAAATGATATAGATAAATCAACCACAACACATATTTCTTCAAGAGACACAAGTTTTAGTGGAAGATATGGAAACAATTGTAAGGAAAGCATGGCCTACTAAAAGAGTGGAATCCCTCAGGTCCCAAGGGGTATTGAGAGGCGTTGCATACCTTTGGGACCTTAAAAAGGTATTTATCCACCAAGTGGTGGGTAGTTGGGATCTCTTGGCAGTAATAGCATAGAGCAAGCAATTAAACCAAGTTATGCTCTACATGAATGTCTATGCACCTACTACCCTAGAGGAGAAACAAAGATAGTGGAGAAACATAAACTATTTTATTACCCAATTCCTTAAAGCACAGTTCCTAGGAGGCAAAAATTTCAATACCATCCTTTCCTTGGAAGAGAAGTTGGGGGAAATAGTAGCTTAGATGGAAGCATAGAACTCATAAAGAAATACATCATAAACCTCCATATTATGGATGTCAAGCCAAAAATTGGCCTAATGACCTAGTCTAATAAGAGGTAAGGCTCTGCTTGGATTCTAGAAATATTAGATAGGTTCCTACTATCAAAATTTTTTTTGATTCATGGATATATTGTTGGGGTGAAGATCT
The DNA here is from genome assembly GCA_028583015.1 of Wollemia nobilis. NCBI lineage: Eukaryota > Viridiplantae > Streptophyta > Pinopsida > Araucariales > Araucariaceae > Wollemia > Wollemia nobilis. The sequence goes on from JAQPPZ010002678.1 coordinate 1,963,772, forward strand.
TAATTAATGTAGGCTTATATCATTGGTCAATCATGAAAAAATTATGGAGATATAAGGCTAGACATTCACAATTTAGATTCCAATTAATGTTGTTTAGAGATAACTCTTTTAGTCCCAAAGTATAGTAATGGTGGAATAAAATAAACCTCAACATGGAACTAAGATGTATTATTTTATGAAGAGGCTTCAGTACATCAGATCCAAGATAAGGACATCGAATTGGGAAGAGTTTGGAGATGTCAAGAAGGAAAAGATATAAATGATAGTCCAACTCAAATATTTGAATGAACAGATCCACATGGATAGACTCATGGTGGGTTTGATTATGGCAAAGATCAAACTTACATCCCAACTAGAAGAACAGTAAAAATGGAAGAGTTGTTATTAATGTGGACATACCAATATATAAATTTTGTAATAACAAGCTGATTCATTTCATTACCAAAATGGGCTATAAATAGCTAGATTACACTACCTTTGAAGGATCCTTACAAAAGATATCATATAGAATAAAATTAATTCCAATGTCAGACTAGCGCATATACTCTATCAGGAATTACATTTGACCACCAAACTTTTAATTGAACCTTCTAACAAAAACAAAAAATGCTTGTTCTTCAAATTATTTACTAGCCATGATACAAAACATAATATTAAATGCTAATCCTTATCATTCCTCCCCACCATAGATGCATTGGATTCCAACACATACAAAAGGAAAGGAGACACGTGAACCATCTGGCGATGTGAACATACTAAAAGTGGAAGCAAACGGAGAAAAATGTAAAATAGTAGCAAAAACTAGAACAAGAATAGTAACTAGAACTAGAGCTAGAGTAGGAACTAGAAAAACCAGAGTAGAAGTAAGAATTAGAACAACTAGAGTAGGTGTAGGAACTAGAACTAGAACAACTAAAGTAGCAACAAGAACAAGAGCAACAATAGGAGTAGAAGCAACAACAATAACGAGAGTACTAGAAGCAACAAAAATGGGAACAATAATAGGAGCAGTAGTAGTAGCAATAATAGGAAAAAAAATATGAAAAAGCGATCTATGATTATCTACATAAAAATGTGTAGCATACCAAGTGGATGAAAGAACTTTTTCTTAGAGATTGTGAGATTGTGGTCTACTAAAAACTAATGCAATCCTATGTCTGATGTAGATTAGCATGAGCTAAATTGTAGTAGATTGGGTACTATAAATGAGAAATATTTTATGCTCATGTTGGAATATATAAGTATTATGATATGCATCATATTGAGCCCTTTTATCATATTGATAAGGTTTACCTAGAAATAGACCACAACAATCCATAGGAGTGACATCATAGGTAACAGTGTCTACATACTTAGGACCAAAAGTAAAATACAAGGTGCAAGTGTGTGTGATCATGGAAGTAGTATCATTGCCCTTCCATCCAAGTGAGTATGGATCAAGATGAGGAAGTATAGGTGGCTAAAACTTACTGACAATGACTTCGGAATCAAGTTTTTTGTGATCCATTATCTATGATACAATCCATAGAGAAATTAGGTGTAAGATGAGCACAAGTAATAAATATATTATCATAGCCTCATGCAAAAGACTGATGACTAAGGTGACATTATTAAGTCAATATTATAATTCAGGATAAATACTATTATCTCCATAAGTTCTAATGAAATTATGTAGAGTTCCCTACTCAAGAGACTGTACAAGCAATTATTTATTTTTCTTCTCTAGACAAGCATATTTCATATGTCCTTTATTTTTACAATAATGATAAAATACATCAAAAGAAGTTGGAAAAGAAAAATAAGGAGAAGGAGGAAAATGTTTTGTGTATAAGAGAAATATTTCTAATGTGGAGAACTCAGAGATCTAGAAGTGGCTGCTAAAAAATTAGATCAAGGATCTACTAAAAAAGAAGATCGAGGTGTTGCTAAAAAATAATCCCAAGGTGCATGAGACTAAGAAAAAATTTCTCCTCTACAAGCTGAGCTTGATTAAAAGTTGCATCAAGTGTATCAAGTGGAGTGTATTTCAACTCTCAAAATAGATGTGTTTGAAGACCACTCTTAAACTTAGCAATAAGAGTAGGTGTAGGGTCTTATGCTTGAAGCAAGATACATAGACAGTTGAAGTGATATATATAATCTTGAATAGATATGTGGCTTCCTTGCCTCAAGAAAAGCCATTGGATGAGCAAATCATCATCATAATTAGATGGATAGAATGTAGCCTTCAAGGCTATGACCAACTGATCCCAAGTGGTGATGGGATTTTGTGTAGTTTATTGCTCAATAATTAGGATTTTAGCAACTCCTAAAAGTTTCAACTTAGCAAAGGGGACCTTATCATCATCAAGGATTTGGTTATAAGCAAACCAAGTTTCCATGTCTAGAATCCAACTATTGAGAACTTTAGGATTCCTAGACCCATCATAGATTCTAACCTCACATTTGATATGAGAACGGGTGTCAAGAGTATTTATCCTAGGTGAGGGAGGTTGGACTTACATGTTATTAACTTTGTCAGCCAAATTACTAGCTATATTAGCTAAGGTTGATATATGTTCTCTTTGTCCATGCACCATAGCTTGTCTAGTAAATGCTAAGGAGGGTGTTGGACCAAATATGCAAGGAGATCATTGCTTTTGCTTTAGAGTATCGAGTACTACCAAAAATGTACTCTTTATCATAAGAGATACTTTGAGGTATAATTAAACATATCAAACAATTACAAAAGTGAAAAATATCACTTCCAATAGACCAGGCTTGAAATAAAATTTCCAATGAGTATAAATAAGGCTATACTTGAAAAAAATAGGTACCTTAAAATTCAAGAATTACAATATCCCTCTAGGAAAAAGAAAATTAAAGTTAATTTATTGTTCGGTTTTGAGCTTTACAATGAGTATAGATAAGGCTATGCTCCAGAAAAATAAGTGCCTTCAAATTCAAAAATTACAAGATCCCTCCCTTCGGTAAAAGAAAATTAGACTCCGGAAAAAGAATATTCTCAAAATATGGTTGGTGTTTTAGAATATATAGCCACTTTGCAATGAAAAAAATGAGATGGAAAATGCAAAAGGATCTGGTTTACCAACCCACACAAAATAGATAATTAAGCCACAGCTGAAAAGTTGTCCAGCGACACCTAAGCCTGGCAAATGATAACGTGGCATAAAGAAATAGTGTTTGTGTAGTAGCAAGCTACTAGTAGATAAAAAATAGTGCTTATGTTCTCAAGAAAATTGCCTTTGTAGATGACAAAATGAAGAGACAGTCATGATGCATTAGAAAATTTGGCAACTATTGATAGAAAATGTGTGCCAGTTTCACAGAGATGATAGATGGTAATAGGCTCAAACAGGACAGTTGGTAGTGCACATAAAAATCATAGGAACCCTCGAGCTAGAGAGGGCCATGTCAACATTTTAGTGGATGAAAACAAAGTAAAATGCATGTTTCATGGTAGATACATTTTTTTGGCTGCTCCAAACTATCACAGGCACGTATTGAGCAGACAAGCAGCAACTCCAAGTTATGGCTACGATTTTAGTTATCAACAAAAGAAGTCCAAGTTGATGGATTGGTGCCATGTCAAGATGAAAAATGGTGCCTTGACATACAATGTAATCGTCTATGTGGCTGACGTGGGCACTAGTGCTTCATTTTTAGTAACCCGGTGTGCTCCAAAGCCTTTGACTGTGATAAATGGAGTATAAGCTATGTTGTTCAAATTTGCAATGTGGTAGCTGATGAAAAAGTGAGCAGAGTGGCAATGTTTAGGCACAAAACATCTTTTCCAATCAATAATTTTCTATAGAATTAATGCGCTAAGCATGGCATTTTCTTATGACTGAGTAGCTTCTCAATGTTATCTAGAATATGACGTGTGCTACTTATAGATGATAAAAAATATTCTCTAATATGCAAATAGGCAGTTGAGAGTTCAACATCAGGTCATAAGATGTTCAAAGAGTGAGAGTGAGCATGTTAATTACATGGATTATTTATAGGAAAGGTGCACTAGCCCAAATTAAAGCATTCAAATTAATACTATGCAATGCCAACATTGTATGTGAGTAAGCAAGGTTGATGACGTTAAGAATATCTTTTAGAAACCAAAAGATGTGAAGGTATTAAAGTGTTTCTTTTACTGTAAACAAAGTCCAATCTAGTGCACTCAAAATAGGTGAGCTAGTCATGTGGAAATCCCCATCCATGTTCATTTGCTTATAGTTTTCCAAAGCATGTGATAGGGTGGATTGGCATTTCCTCCTCAAAGTAAATATTCAATTTGGCTTCTCACAAGAATAGACATACTGGATTAAGAAATGTATTTCATCGATGTCATTCAATATTGATCAATATTTATCCTTCATAATTGTTCATAGTGTCTAGAGGTATTAGGTAGGGAGATCCCCTCTCCCCATACTTATTCATCATATTGCTTGAATGTATGGAAAGGACAATGGCCAAAAATAGGAAAAACTAAACATTAATAGGAATCACTATTGACAATGGATCTAGACCAATCACTCACCTTTATTTTTTTTATGAATCTACTTTGTTAGGGAAAGCAACCATGAAGGAAGCCTCAAGAATTAAACACATAATAAGTTGTTTCTCAAAAGCAACAAGGCGAAAAATCAATGAGGAAAAGTTCAAAGTCATTTTCTTCAATTGCTCACCTAGACAAGTCATCACAATTCTTGATAAATTATGATACTAGAAGACCTCCTTCCCAAGCACCTATTTAGGTGTTTCACTTAAATTAAGGTGGTAGAAAGAGGATTGGGCCTGGCTAGTGGATAGATCAAAAATGAAAATAGAAAAATGACTAATCGATGACTATAATTAGGAGGAAGAGTAACCCTATCTAAATCAGTCCTATAGTCTACACATATCTATGTCTCCAGAATTTTGGATATTCCCAAGGTAGTTCTAAGAGAGTTGGATCAAATAAATTATTTGTTCCTTTGGAGGGGCATTGTAACAACCTAAGCCTACTCACTTGGTTGCACTACAAGAAAATAAGTCAAGCAAAATCTTAGGGTATTTTTTTCTAAGTTTTATGTTTACAATTTAGAAAGTGCTTTCAGGTTCATAGCAGACACCCTCAGGTTTAAAGATTTTTTTTTTACCCAATAAATTCTTAACATATAGTTTTGGATTAGTACAGGTATATCAAACCACTTTTAGATTCATAACTGCTACAGACAGCCACCCAAGTGGACAATATTGACCAAATCCCGTGAAAGGTACCATTCTATGGAATCGAATTACCTCATTTTCATCCTCATGTTTTGGCATGATGGTCGAGACATAGTTGGGGTTGTCCTCTAGGGCCCATAACACCTAAAGGAGGACGCTTTATTTTCCTATCCCATAGTATTTGTGAATCCACAACTTATCTAGTCGACTTATTCTACCTTTAATATGCAAAGGATCAACGTATATATGCCTAGTGTCTAACTAGTTTTCCACTACTCAGATCCAGCTAGAGCCATGTCAATACCCTGACCTTGGACTTAATCACACATGCTCATTATGACTCACGATCATTTATCCCATACCAAACATCATGGCAGAACTAGCGAAGTCAAATGAACATGGGACTTATCACAGTACTACCCGGGCATCAACCTAGAGGTGGCATCTCATACCGTCCCTCATTACCTTTTCTAACCTAGTATTTTTTTTTACCTATTCCATTAAAAATATAGTTGCTTTCAAGACTTGCTCTATGCATACCGCACCTTAGAAACATTGGGATGTATCAATTATCTCAATTCATCCTTCCCAATGAATGAAAATGGTATTTTTTTACCAAAGTAAGGTCTCATTTACAAATATTACTTTACTTAATTCACTCAACAAGAGTAATTCAATTCCACTAAAAGCAAGGGAATTCCTAAGGCAATAATACCTTTCAATCTCATATTTGTAATTCATCTACACATGAATAATAAGAAGTATTGATGTTCATAAGGCCTTTGCATTTATTAATTACATTATTTAACATGAGATTACCACTCATATGGCAAAATGAGTCTTTAATAATTCTAATCAATATTGAATATCTTACATAGACTTTCCTTGGATAACTTTTCCAGACACATTTGCATTTACCTAATATGTTTTTAGTCTTCCTATTTTAATTAAGCATTATTCAATTAAAGTTTTGCTCTCTAGTTTTAATTAATATGGACTTCATTTCTATACTATAGTAGGTCTTTCGTGGTGCACTAAAATTAGAAAATATCTTTAATAAAGAAATGAAACATCATCACTTGTTTTCATCATTTCTGGAAGCAAGTTCAAAGTAATTAAACCCTGGTAAAATGAATGTAATCTAACATTTATTACAAGTACCTATCACGTACTCAATTTAGTGAGACGTAAAATCAAATAATTATCAACACTTTTAAGGAAATTAAAACTCATATTTTAGAATATCAACGTATGTCCCATCTAATTTAACATGATTAAAACTTCTATAGTATCACATCCATTACGAATATAGACACAACCGTTATATAGTGTTTACATAGTGAAATCAATCAGAATTAAAAGCTTCTTTCCTTAATAATATTCTAAATTTATTTTCTATATTATAATAGAGAGAACAGTATATTTAATACATAAAATTCTTTAGTCTTTCCCAACATTTCATTCAATAGCTTCTATGAAACTCAAGTGATTTTGTTTCCATTCCAAGGATAACAAATTTCAGTGAGAAAGTTTAATTCTATCTAGAATCACTACATATGTACAACTCATCATCTACATAGGTGTAACTTTGGAAGATACATTATTAAAATTTATATGTATGTATGTTTACAAAACATAGTCGTCTCTAGGACTATCGAACACATTCATCTGACTATGCAAGCCTATTCTTTTGCTTGTGCACGACAACACGCTCTTCAGGACTACAACCAACTTCACCTGTTTGAGTTTTTGGTGGTAGGGGGATGAAATACGACTCATGGAATGCATGCGTATCTAATGGTTTGCAACTAGGCTAACATGCAAAAAATTTAATAATATGCACATTGGCAGCAAGTCATTTTCAACTAAGGTATTCATTCTTAACATGCATTTCTTTTACCATTTTTCAAAATTAGTTTCAGTAAACCAATCTTCTAATTACTTTTCTTCAACTAGAAATCTGCATGCACAAAGTTTCATATGCCTTTCATGTAATATAAGGATAATTTTTCATCTGTAATGCAATATGCAATTTTGGACTTCCTTCCAAACAATATACACAGTTTCAAGTATATACACAGTGATTCTGTTTTTCTATTTTCCTACTAGTGTTACACCCCTTCCACAGTGTAAACATTCATAGTACGGTATTAAAGAGTTGGTTCTATAGAATAGTATATCCATTTCATTGGTTAAACATCAAACAAATAACCACTTGCTATAATGTTCAACATTTCATACAAATATTTCACAATATACACACAACTTCACAAGCCATTACACATCAAATTAAAGTTTCATATACCAGACCTGCAATTTTGCTTCCAAAAGAGTATTCTCTCTAGTTTTCTTTCTCCTATTCCCTGTTTTTCTAATGCTAATGCATGCCCCTCCAAATAAACTACTTTCATGTTGTTTTATACATTCACACCCAGAAGCCCTCTACTCTGGAAAAATAGGAAACAACCTCCTAAACAATTCTCATGTCAAGTGCCAAGCAGACAAAAAAATAAATCCACCATGGTGGACATCAAAGTAATCATCATAACCAAGCCATCATTATCAAACGTCCAAGAAAAATAAAAATAATCTTACGCACACCACCAACGACTATGATTCTAATGTAACTTTATGTTATTGTATCTAATTATATGTTTTAACACACAAGCATTATAATTCACCATATAAATTATATAAAATAAGTTGGCTCCCATGTTTGCAACATCTTCATTTCCACCTAAATTTTTTATGCATAATTCTCTTTCATCAAACAAGCACACACCATGATTTATACAATAATGCAAGTCTAATGCATTTATATGATTTTTTATGAAGCATGAGCTTCTGTGTACTCACGAATCAAATCATCACTTCCCCCATTTACCTTTTTCCTTTAGCCATATTTTGATCAATCGAAGGAATATTCCTGGTCTTACGTACACAAAACCATTAGCAATACTACATTTCAAGGAAAAAGGTAAATTAAAACCATCTATTCATTTTGCTATTAAAAGCGATATGAGGAGGGTTGTTACATCCTCCCCCACTAGAAACAAACACAATCCCTGTGTTTTATGGCATGGTCAAACAAATTGAGTATATATTTTCCAAATATAGCTTTTCATATATGCCAAATTAATCATATCAATTTATAAATCATACTTCATTTTCTACATCAAAATTCATCTTAAAATCACAAATCATTCAGATTTGAACATGCAATTAAATCATTAAATGTACACATTATATTGCATTCCATAAAATATCTAAAAATATACTCAAACACACATCAACACATAAGCAAAGCTACTCTACTCAGTAACTCAAAACATACATAAGCTACTCTACTCAGTATCCAGTCTCATATCCATATGCATATATACATATATCATCAAATCATATGAAATGTTTTTTAAAAGTCTATATCTACTCAAATAGATAAGGAAACTATTGCTGCATATCTACCATGTTCTCCCATGTGGCATTTCTATCTAAGTAGAGGTCCCATTGGACCCGACATTGCTCTATACTTCTCTTCCTCAGATTCTTGGTTCTAAAACCAAGTATACGAATAGGTCGAACTTCAATTTTTAGTGGATCGGTCATCTACAATTTGGAAACATCCAAAACATGAGTAGGATCAAAAATGTATTTTCTAAAGAGGGACACATGGAAGATATTATGGATTTTGGATAAGCTTGGCGGCAGAGCTAGTTTGTATGCAACAGGGCTTATCTTGCCCACAATTTCAAATGGACCCACATATCTTGAGTCAAGTTTGGAAGATTTTATGGAACTTTTAGTTGGTTTCACCCTTAGGAATACTCTATCTCCCACAAAATATTCTCTCGGTGTTCTTTTGAGGTCCATGTAGCTCTTTTGGTGATCTGCGGCCTCCTTCAACTTCTACTAAATTCTTTTCAATTGATCTTCCATTTCTTTTACAATTTTCGGTCCGATCACTACCCGATCTTTTGAATTATCCCAAGATAAGGGGGTTCTACATTTTCTCCCATATAGGGCTTCAAAAGGTGCCATACCTAGTGATGCATGATAACTATTATTGTATGTGAACTCCACTAGGTATAAATAGTCTTCCCACTTTGTATGTTGATCCATGCAGTACATTCTTAGCATATCCTCTAACACCTGATTCACCCTCTCAGTCTACCCATCTATCTCAGGGTGATAGGTGGTACTAATATTCAATTTGGTTCCTAATGCATCATGCAAAGCCTACCAAAATTTAGAGGTGAAGCGAGAATCCCTATCAGAGATTATGACTTCTAGAAATCCATGTAGTCTTACCACTTCCCTGGAAAACTTGCTCGCTACTGCAGGTGCATCATCTTGCACATTGCCTGGTATAAAATGTGCAACCTTGGTTAACTTATCCACAACTACCAAGATTACATCATGCTTGAACCTTGTTTTAGGCAATCCCACTATAAATTCCATTGATACCACTTGCCATTTTTGCGTAGGTATCTCATGTGGGTACAACCTACCCGTTGGATGTAGATGTTCTACTTTCACTCTTTGGCACTCTAAACACCTAGCCACATAATTAGTGATATCCTTTTTCATACTTGGCCAATAGTAGGCCTTTCTCAAGATTTCATGCATCTTTTCTCCCCTTGGATGCACCGAATAAGGAGTATTGTGTGCCTCCTTAAGGATTTTTTCTCTCAATCCACCTGAATTTGGAACTACCAACCTATTCTTATAAAATAATAAGTCATATTTATATACAAATCATGTATCTTTTCCAACTTCTTGCTCAACTTGAGCATTGCAAGACTAGAAAAATTCATCTTTTTGTTGTTGATTTTTAATTTGATCTAGCAAATCATATTGACATTTTGTCAATGCAGTAATGCACCCTCTCCTGCTCAGAGCATCAGCAACCTTATTCTCCTTACCCTTAATGTACTCAATGCCAAAATTGTACTCAACTAGAAACTCCATCCAACATCTTTGCCTAGCATTCAATAAGGGTTGAGTAAATATGTATCTTAAACTTTGGTGATATATCTTTAATTCAAATGGTTTTCCCAATAAATAGTGCCTCCAAATCTTAAGGGCATGTACAATAGTTGCCAACTCCAAGTCATGAGTGGCATAATTCACCTCATGCCTCTTAAGTTTCCTTGATTCAAAGGCAATAACCGCATCATCTTGGATCAAAACCCCTCCTAATCCTTCAATTGATGCATCAGTACACACTGTAAACTACTTATTAGGATCAGGTAATTGTAAAATCGGTGTGGTTTTCAACATTTCTTTCAAAATTTGAAAAGCCTCTTCACACTACTCTATCCATTTGAAGGCTTTTCCTTTCCTTTGAATGTTTGTAATGGGTTGGGAAATTCTTGAAAATCCTCTGACAAATCACCTATAATAACCTACAATTCCCATAAAAATTTGTACCTCAATCACATTAGTAGGTGTTGGCCAATCAATAATTGCTTCTATTTTCTTGGGATCGACTGCAATCCCTTCAATAGAGATAATATGTCCCAAATATTGTACTTGTGAAGTGTAAAATTCACACTTTGATAATTTTCCATATAATTAATTCTTTCTAAGAATATCAAGTACATTTCTCATATGTTGATCATGTTCCTCCTTGTTCTTGGAATAGATCAATATGTCATCCAAAAATACGAGCACAAATCGGTCCAATTGCTCTCTAAAAATGTTATTCATGAGATTCATGAATGCGGCTGGGGTATTAGTTAGCCCAAATGGTAGGATGGTAAATTCAAAATGTCCATACCTTGTTCTAAATGTTGTTTTGGAAGTGTCTTCTTCTCGAATTCTCAATTGATGATAACCAGATCTTAGGTCAATCTTTGAGAAGATGGTTGCTCCTTTCAATTGATCAAATAGATCATCAATTCTAGGTAATGAATACCTATTTTTGATAGTAACCTTATTCAACATCCAATAATCTATGCACATTCTCAAGGTACCATATTTCTTTTTAACAAACAAGATAGGATCTCCCCATGGCGACACACTCGCTTGATTAGTCCTTTTTCCAACAAATCTTGAAGTTGCGTTTTGAGCTCTTGTAGCTCAATGGGAGTCATCCTATATGGTGCCCTTGCAATGGGTGTAGCTCCAAGTAACAACTCAATAGAAAAATCAAACTTCCTCTAAGGAGGTAACCCTAGAAGGTCCTCCAAAAACACATCCTTGAATTCTCCCAAAACAAGATGCTTTTGGAAGAGGTCGGATTCCACTTCAGTCTCTTCTTTCTTATTCATTTTAACTATAAAAATCATTTCCCTCTTTCTAATAACTTTCTTTATCTACATTGCAAACAATAAATATGGCTTAATTTCACCATGATCACAATGAATTCTAATCCTTTGATTAGACTCATCCATAAACTCCACCCATATCTCTTCAAAATTCAGAAGAGCCTTATGTGCTTTTAACCAATCAACACCAAATGATATCAAATGCATGCAAAGGTACCACATACAAATGCCAATTAGTTTTTCCTTGTGGTAAAATGATGTGAGGGTCAAAAAACATTGGTTGACTTGGTAGGTTTGTCTAGACCCATACTCTACCTTCCAACCATTAGCCAAAAACCTAGGTCTTTCAGGTATGTCCCTCACTAATCTAGTGGAAATAAAACTATCAGTTGATCCACTATCTATCAAAATACACACATCTCTATCAAAAATTTTACCATTTAATAAGAAAGGAGCAACTTGACCATCAAGCACAAAAATACCTATGGCCGCAAAGATCCTGTGAGTGGCCTCTTTTAGGGCTTTCTAGCGTAGATCAGCTCTATAGGGGCATTTGTTGGCATAATGAGCTCCTTGAAATATATAACATCTGCTTGATGGAGCTTTATTTTCTCTGTTGTTATTCTCATTTTTGCCCCAAGGCATAGTTTCCTTAGCCTTTTCTTGATTTGTTGCTCTCTGATGATTACACAATGACACTGAGAGGGGGGGTGAATCAGTGTAGCTATTAATTTTTATATCTACAGCATTTAATATGAAATAAAGAGAACTTGACAACTGAAAAACAACTTAAACAAGAGAGCACACCACAACACTCAATATACCGAGGTTCACCAATTTGGCTACTCCTCAAAAATGACTGCTTGGACTCCAATCCAAATCCAGTCTTTGCAAAATCAATTTTACAAACACTTTACCAAGGACCAACTGGAAGGAGCACCAACCCCCGTAATTTTCTTGCTGCAACTGATGGAGCACCAACTCCTAGTACCAAGCACCAACTTGGACTGCAATTCTGATAAATTTAGAATGACATAAAAATGTCTTCACTTTATGCACGACCCTGACTGGTCTGCAATTAACTCAACTCTGCACACTCTCACGGCTCTGCTTATTTTTCTCTTGATTCTTTTCTAACTCTCCTTTTACAGCAATTTCTCTCTAACAGCAGCAACATCTTCTCTGTACGATTATTCTTTTATAACCTTTCAATCCTGGCATGCAATCGAATGACCTTCTCCAACTGTTCGAATTCATTACTCCCCGTCCATAATGTGACTGTTCGAATGCATGAACATACGGCTGTTCGAGTGCCTTTTCTTTTCTCCATATGCAATTCTTCGAAAGCTTTTCGATTCTTCATGTTCGGATTTTCTGTATGCTTCAAATACGTCTGTTCGATTCCATGAGTGCGACCGTTCAAGGGCTGTAAAAAAGACTTTTCAAAAACCTTTCGATACTTTAAATTTGATTCTTCGAATACATGCAAACGTGTTCGAATGCATGATCGACACTTGTCAATCGAATCGCAGATCCGACATCGTTACATTTTACGTAATCGGTCGCATGATTTTCCTATCTGCTTTTTCGACACGTGTCACCTTGCATGTTGCTTCGGCATTTTCCTGCCAGACTGTTACCTGTCGCGATATCGCGACACTTTTAACTTATGCTGACGTCACCCTCAATGCTGTCGTGAAATCGTGACCATTTTGGCTTTTAAAGCTTACCTTCTGTTCATGTCGCGATATCGCGACACTTAGAACTTTTGCTGACGTCATCATTAAGCATGTCGCGAAATCGTGACCGTTTTGGCTCTTGGAAGCTTTCCCTGCATCTTGTCGCGATATCGCGACACTTTCAACATTTGCTGACGTCATCCTTAAGCATGTCGCGAAATCGCGACGCTTTCGGCTTCCACAGCTTTCCTTTCATCCTGTCGTGAAATCGTGACACTTTTCAACTTTGTCGACGTCATCATCCTGCTTGTCGCGAAATCGCGACACTTTCCGCTTCCGTACACTCTTCTTTGCCAGCAACATGTCCAAATCTACACTTTCTCTCCTCTCTTGCCACTCAAATGGAACATGTCACGAAATCGCGACACTTTGCTCTTCCGTACAACTCTCCTTGCCAACTCCAGCAAAAATGGAACATGTCGCGAAATCGTGACACTTTGCTCTTCCATACAACTCTCCTTGCCAACTCCAGCAAAAATGGAACATGTCGCGAAATCGTGACACTTTGCTCTTCCGTACAACTCTCCTTGCCAACTCAAAAAATGGAACATGTCGCGAAATCGCGACACTTTGCTCTTCCGTACAACTCTCCTTGCCAACTGCAGCGAAAATGGAACATGTCGCGAAATCGCGACACTTTCGGCTCTTGCTGACGTCATCATCTTCTTGTCGCGAAATCGTGACGTTTGGCTTCTAGCAGCTTTCTTTGAAACTTGTCACGAAATCGTGACACTTTCGGCCATTGCTGACGTCATCGTTATCTTCGTCGCGAAATCGCGACGCTTCTGGCTTCCGTACGCTCTTTGCTCCATGCAGTAGCGAAATCGCTACATCTTCTTGTTTGTGTCTTTTCACTTGTAGCGAAATCGCTACATCTTTGTTTCCATTTGTTTCAACATGTAGCGCCATCGCTACACCTTAGTTTCTCCTTGTTTCAACATGTAGCGAAATCGCTACACCTTAGTTTCTCTTTGTTTCAACACGTAGCGAAATCGCTACACCTTAGTTTCCATTCATTTCAACATGTAGCGATATCGCTACACCTTTGTTTCCATTCATTTCAACATGTAGCGATATCGCTACACCTTTGTTTCCTTCTCTGCCAGCATGTCGCGAAATCGTGACAGTTTTGCTTGCATTTTCTCTCTCCTCGGCCATGTCGCGAAATCGTGACAATTTGGCATGCATTTTCTCTCTCCTACTTTTTGTCGCGAAATCGCGACACATTTTCTCTCTCCTCAACGAAAACTCGACATGTCACGAAATCGTGACATTTTTGGCTGCGCCTTCTCTCTCCTCGACCATGTCGCGAATCGCGACAAAAACATGTCGCGATATCGCGACAGTTTTCTTCCTTGTCTCTTTTTGCCGGTTTCGAATCTGGGTCACTTCTGTTTTCCTTGAAACTTTCTGCACTTGATCTGACTGACCTCTGAACTGCATCAACTGCATCAATCTGACCGTGTTGACAACAATGACAATACTTTTGCAATTCTTTTGCTGCACCTTGCTCAACAATCTCCCCCTTTGGAATTGTTGGCAACACACTCGCAACCTTGCTTAATTTCTTCTCCCCCTTTGCCAATAATACCAAAGGGTCTGTCGTAGACTCCCCTCGAGTCTATGCACAACATTCTCAGACTTAAAAAGTTTGAATGCTCCCCCTGAGAATGTGTTTCCCATAGCTAGTCAGTGCTTGGGTGGTGTGACTACTCCCAACTTCTTCCGAAGATATTCAAATACTTCCTTTGGCAAAGGTTTTGTGAATATATCAGCTACTTGCTCTGTAGTTGGAACAAAATCCAATTTAACCTCTCCTTCTGCAACTTTATCCTTCAAGAAATGATATCGGATTGCAATATGTTTGGTTCTTGAATGCATTACTGGATTCTTGGATATGTTGATAGCACTAGTGTTATCACATTTAATTGAAATTGGTTCATTGAAATGAATACCAAGATCTTTCAACGTTTGTCTCATCCATAATATCTGAGTACAGCATGTTGTTGCTGCAATGTATTCTGGCCTCTGCAAGTGGATAGAGATACTCGATTCTTGTTTCTTGTTGTGCCATGCTACCACTCCGTCACCAAGATAAAATGCTCCTCCACTTGTGCTCTTTCTGTCATCAATACATCCTCGCCCAATCTGCATCGAATATGCAATCAAAGTGAAATATTTACCTTTTGGGTACCACAACCCATAATCCATAGTGCCCTTGAGATATCTGAAAATCCTCTTTACAATTGTTACATGAGTTTCTTTGGGACTGGCCTGAAATCTTGCAACCATACATACCGCTTGTAATATATCTGGTCTAGTGGCTGTTAAATACAGCAGGCTTCCAATCATAGACCCGTACATTGTTTGATCTACATCTGGGGATTTATCATCCTTGCTCAACTTGGCACTCGTTGTCATGGGAGTGCCGACCGGTTTACTCGTCTTCCATTGTGAACTTTTTCAGCATTTCTTTTACATATTTAACTTGAGAAATAAAAATGCCTTTTTCATTTTGATTGACCTGCAGACCTAAGAAATAAGAAAGTTCACCAATCATTGACATCTCAAATTCTTTTTTCATTTTAATTGATATGTCTTTGCAATATTCATCCATGTCGACGCTAAATATTATGTCATCTACATAAACAACAAGAACAATAAGATGACCCTTCTCTGTTTTGACATATAAGTTGCTATCCACCAAACCTTTCTTAAACCCTTGTTTAATTAGATAATTATCCAACCTTGCATACCATGCTCTGGGTGCCTGTTTTAATCCATATAAAGCTTTCTTTAACCTGCAAACAAAATCTGGATTTTCACCAAGTTGGAAGCCATCGGGTTGTTCAATGTAAACCTCTTCTTCCAGCTTTTCCATTCAAAAATGCTGATTTTACATCCATTTGGTATACTTTGAAGTTTTTATGAACTCGCTAATGCCAGAAACATCCTGATTGCCTCTAGTCTGGCTACCGGTGCAAAAGTTTCTTCAAAATCAATGCCTTCAACCCGAGCATAGCCTTTACATACCAATCTTGCCTTATTTCTGACAACCTGCCCATCTTCATTCAATTTATTTCTAAAAACCCATTTAGTGCCAATTATGTTTTTATTTGTTGGTCTAGGTACTAATTCCCGTGTATTGTTTTTCTCTATCTCGATCTAGTTCTTCATTGATTGCCTTCATCCAACTTTCATCGTTGCTTGCTTCAACGAACATTTTTAGGTTCAATACTAGATAACAGAGAATAGTTCCTCACCGCTGTTCTTCTTGTTTGAATACCATCTCTGGGATCCCCAATAATCTGTTCACTTGGATGATTTTTCTCGCAGCTTGCCTGTTTTAAATTTCCCTGTTTTCTTCTTCTTCGATTCGGTTTTTACACTATCTCGGATCAATTTTCTCGATTCTTCTCTGTTTCTTTTTCATCATCACCTTCAATGACTTCTTCATACATAGGGTAGTTTTCTTGATAAGTAGTTTCTTGTTCTCTACCTTCATCAACTTTTACATCAACACTTTCAACAATTTTCTTCAACTTCTTGTTGTAACATGTGTATGCCTTGCTTTTTGTTGAGTAACCGAGAAAGATACCTTCATCAGCTCTATCTTCAAATTTACCGAGGTTATCTTCAGTCCGTTTTATGTAGCACTTGCTGCCAAATACTTTGAAATGTCTTGTTGTTGCCTTTCTGCCAAACCACAACTCATAAGCTGTTTTGCTTTCATGTGGTCTCAGCATGCACCTGTTTTGAATGTAAACCGCAAGATGAATCGCCTCTTTCCAAAATCTGTCGACTATTTTGTTTTCTCGCAACGATTGTCCTTGCCATTTCCTGCACTCTTCTATTCTTCCTTTCTACAACACCATTCTCGCCGAGGTGTCCTAGCCGCTGAAAACTGTCTTCTTATCCCATGTTTTTGACAAGTATTCTCGCAAATTCTTCGGAGATAAACTCTCCTCCCCGTCCGATCTTAGGCATTTAATTCTTTTTCCTGATTGATTTTCAACAAGATTTTTGAAGGTTTTAAACATTTCAAAGGCTTCTGACTTGAGTTTCAGAAATAGTACCCATGTCATTCTTGAGTAGTCATCTATACATAGCATAAAATATTTGTGTCCATTTATGCTTTCAGTTCTCATGGGTCCACATAGATCAGTGTGAATTAGTTCTAATGGCTTGCTAGTGAAGTATTCTTTTGCTTTGAAAGTGGCTCTGGTTTGTTTTCCCTTTTGGCATGACTCACAGATGCTATTTACGGGTTTGCCAATGTTTGGTATATCTCTAATCGCTTCTTTTGAACTGATTTTTGCCGGATTGTCAAAACTAATATGCCCAAGCCTCTTGTGCCATAGCCGGTTTTCATCTTCCTGTCCCATCAAGCATGTTCCTTCTAGCTTTCGAAAGTGTATACAGATTTCCTGAAGTTCTCGATCCAGATGGCTATTAACTTTCCATTTTTTGTCTTTCTTACTTCACAGCCCTCCTTCTTGAAGATTACATCATGACCTCTGTCACATATTTGACTTACACTTAGCAAGTTATGCTTCGGGCCAATTACAAACAAGACTTCTTTTGATTTTATATTGCCATCACCGATCTTGACTGATCCCTTTCCAACAATCTTTGCTCCATCATTATTTCCAAATTTCACAGAACCACCTTCATAATTCTGTAAATTCTCAAACTTTTGCTTGTCACCTGTCATGTGACTGGAACAACCACTGTCAAGTATCCAAGGTGCTGATTTGTTCTGAGCTTTAAAAGCAGTCTGGACAATCAAAGATTCCTTTTCTTTCCATTCTGGTTTGATAGCAGATTTTGCTATTTGTTTTGCCTTTGTCCTTTCATTAGCATGTGCCTGTTTTTCAAGAAATTTCTGGTTTTGTTTCAACCCACTTGGCTGAGATTTTCTACCCTGATAATTATTTGATGCAAAAGTGCTTCTGCAGTTTTTAGCAATATGTCCAAAATTATGACAATTATAACATTCAACTGCATAATTCATTAAAGGAGAAAAAACATTTCTGCTGGTAAAATTCCTTTGAGATACATTATGCCTGCAATCTGAAATCTTATGGCCATAAGCATTGCATTTAAAACAATAACCAGAAAATGCATGATTAAACCTGGGTGCCGGTCTTTGCCAGTTTGAAGTAGGAGCCATGACTCTTCTCCTCCTCGGATGTGTGACTTTTGTGAATCCATCTTTGTCAGTATTCTTCTTGAATCTGGCATTATTGTTTTCTTTTGCATTATTTTGTTTTTCTGGTTCAACCCTGATCTTTTCTTCTTTCTTTGTGGGTTCTATATTCAAGTTCTTTGAATCCTTTGAAGATTCTCCTTCATCAAAGCCTAAACCAAATTTGATGCCGGAAGGCCTTTGGTTATTTAACATTTTATCCAGACTTTACAAGTACTTTCTTCAAACTTATGAAAACAGTTCAATTTTCTATTCATCTCCTCTAACCGCATCCTTAACATAACAATGTCTTCCTCTAGCTTGTCGCATTCAACCTGTCTTTACAGCTTAATTGTTCATCAAGAACTTCGGACATTTTCTTGAATTCCTCTCGTCTCGTATTTTCAGATTGTTTATTATGTCTCTGGCATTCTCTAATTTCTTTGAAAAATTTTTATTCTTCTTCCTTTCTCGCACTCAACTCTTCAAGTGCAAGCAACCAATTCTCCTTCCAAATACACTTCACCTTCATCCTTGGAATTTTCATCACCTTCCTGATTTTCCTATGTTCTTTCTTCTTCAAGTGCCATGAACAGAGCTTCACCTCCTTCTTCTTCAGACTCCTCATCTGTGCTTTCTTCAGAACTACTGACATTCTTGGTTATGAAGCTTTTCTTCTTGAAGTTATTCTTTCTAAAATTTTGTTTCTTCTTCCAGTCACCTTTTTCTTGGTGTGACCCTTCACCATTTTTGGTTCTCTCCTGCATTGGACATTTGGCTGCAAAATGACCGACTCCTCCACAATTGAAGCATTTAAAAGGTAGCTTCCCTCTATATTTTCCTTTTCCTTTTGTGAGTTTCCGAACAAAATTGGCTTCTGTTTCATCCAGTTTTTCCTTCATCCTCGGATTCATGTTCAGCTTTTACATTCTTGTGTGCTTTAAAAGTCGCTTCTCTGTCTCGTAGACTTGGTTTGTCCTATTCTCATTTCATATGTTGTCAGGGAACCATGCAACTCATCCATGCTGAAGTTGTTTAGATCTTTTGCCTCTTCTATTGCAGAGACTTTGGAGTTAAATCTTTTGTGAAGTGTTCTGAGAACCTTTTTCACAACAACCGCATCATCAATTTCTTCACCAAGTCCTCTGATTGCATTAATAATTCCGTTGACTCTCAAGCATATAAATTTCTATGTTTTCATCTTCCTTCATTTGCGAGTGCTTCGAACCGTGCTCGATGAGTTTGCGCTTTGCTTCCTTAATCTTACTTTCTCCTTCATGGATGCTCTTCAGTTTATCCCACATGTCCTTTGCTGATTTACAACTCATGACTCTTATCAGTTCACTGTCAACAAGCCCACACATTATGGCATTCTTAGCTTTGGAGTTGTTTTCAAATTTCTTTTTCTCAGCAGTATCTGTTGGAGGGGTAGTGGGTGCTGTGTATCCACTATCTACAGAATCCCAAATATCGTATCCCAATGCACTCAGATATGTTTGCATTCTGAGTTTCCAGAAGGTGTAATTTGTTCCATCAAATAAGGGAGCTTTGTTGGATGAAAATCCTTCACCACCTGCCATTGTTTCTTCCAAGATCTCCTTAGCTGATTAAGCTTGTACAAGGAACCTTGCTCTGATACCAATTGATGATTACACAATGACACTGAGAGGGGGGGTGAATCAGTGTAGCTATTAATTTTTATATCTACAACATTTAATATGAAATAAAGAGAACTTGACAACTGAAAAACAACTTAAACAAGAGAGCACACCACAACACTCAATATACCGAGGTTCACCAATTTGGCTACTCCTCAAAAATGACTGCTTGGACTCCAATCCAAATCCAGTCTTTGCAAAATCAATTTTACAAACACTTTACCAGCACCAACTGGAAGGAGCACCAACCCCTGTAATTTTTTGCTGCAACAGATGGAGCACCAACTCCTAGTACCAAGCACCAACTTGGACTGCAATTCTGATAAATTTAGAATGACATAAAAATGTCTTCACTTTATGCACGACCCTGACTGGTCTGCAATTAACTCAACTCGGCACACTCTCACGGCTCTGCTTATTTTTCTCTTGATTCTTTTCTAACTCTCCTCTTACAGCAATTTCTCTCTAACAGCAGCAACATCTTCTCTGTACGATTATTCTTTTATAACCTTTCAATCCTGCATGCAATCGAATGACCTTCTCCAACTGTTCGAATTCATTACTCCTGTCCATAATGTGACTGTTCGAATGCATGAACATACGGCTGTTCGAGTGCCTTTTCTTTTCTCCATATGCAATTCTTCGAAAGCTTTTCGATTCTTCATGTTCGGCTTTTCTGTATGCTTCAAATACGTCTGTTCGATTGCATGAGTGCGACCGTTCGAAGGCTGTAAAAAAGACTTTTCGAAAACCTTTCGATACTTTAAATTTGATTCTTCGAATACATGCAAACGGCTGTTCGAATGCATGACTGACACTTGTCAATCTGTAACTGCAGATCTGACATCAGTTACATTTTACGTAACTGGCTGCATGATTTTCCTGTCTGCTTTTTTGACACGTGTCACCTTGCATGTTCCTTCGGGTTTTACCTGCCAGACTGTTACCTGTCGCGATATCGCGACACTTTTAACTTATGCTGACGTCACCCTCAAGGTTGTCGCGAAATCGTGACCATTTTGGCCTTGAAAGCTTTTCCCTTGTTCATGTCGCGATATCGCGACACTTAGAACTTTTGCTGACGTCATCATTAAGCATGTCGCGAAATCATGACCGTTTTGGCTCTTGGAAGCTTTCCCTGCATCTTGTCGCGATATCGCGACACTTTCAACTTTTCTGACGTCATCCTTAATGCTGTCGCGAAATCGTGACGCTTCCGGCTTCCAGCAGCTTTCCTTTCATCCTGTCACGAAATCGTGACACTTTTCAACTTTGCTGACGTCATCATCCATGCTTGTCGTGAAATCGTGACACTTCAGCTTCCGTACACTCTTCTTTGCCATCAGTAGCAAAAAAGGAACATGTCACGAAATCGTGACACTTTGTTCTTCCGTACAACTCTCCTTGCCAACTCCAAAATGGAACATGTCGCAAATCGTGACACTTTGGTCTTCCGTACAACTCTCCTTGCCAACTCCAGAGAAAATGGAACATGTCGCGAAATCGTGACACTTTGCTCTTCCGTACAACTCTCCTTGCCAACCGCAAAAATGGAACATGTCACGAAATCGTGACACTTTGCTCTTCCGTACAACTCTCCTTGCCAACTCCAAAAATGGAACATGTCGCGAAATCGTGACACTTTGCTCTTCCGTACAACTCTCCTTGCCAACTGCAAAAATGGAACATGTCGCGAAATCGTGACACTTCCGGCTCTTGCTGACGTCATCATCTTCTTGTCGCGAAATCGCGACGTTTCCGGCTTCTAGCAGCTTTCTTTGAAACTTGTCGCGAAATCGTGACACTTTCGGCCATTGCTGACGTCATCGTTATCTTCGTCGCGAAATCGTGACGCTTCTGGCTTCCGTACGCTCTTTGCTCCATGCAGTAGCGAAATCGCTACATCTTCTTGTTTGTGTCTTTTCACTTGTAGCGAAATCGCTACATCTTTGTTTCCATTTGTTTCAACATGTAGCGCCATCGCTACACCTTAGTTTCTCCTTGTTTCAACATGTAGCGAAATCGCTACACCTTAGTTTCTCTTAGTTTCAACACGTAGCGAAATCGCTACACCTTAGTTCCTCTTAGTTTCAACATGTAGCGATATCGCTACACCTTTGTTTCCATTCATTTCAACATGTAGCGATATCGCTACACCTTTGTTTCCTTCTCTGCCAGCATGTCGCGAAATCGTGACAGTTTTGCTTTCATTTTCTCTCTCCTCGGCCATGTCGCGAAATCGTGACAATTTGGCGTGCATTTTCTCTCTCCTACTTTTTGTCGTGAAATCGTGACACATTTTCTCTCTCCTCAATGAAAACTCGACATGTCGCGAAATCGTGACATTTTCGGCTGTGCCTTCTCTCTCCTCGACCATGTCGCGAAATCGCGACAGAAAACATGTCGCGATATCGCGACAGTTTTCTTCCTTGTCTCTTTTTGCCGTTTTGAATCTGGGTCACTTCGTTTTCCTTGAAACTTTCTGCACTTGATCTGACTGACCTCTGAACTGCATCAACTGCATCAATCTGACTGTGTTGACAACAATGACAATACTTTTGCAATTCTTTTGCTGCACCTTGCTCAATAGTCTCTGCTCTTATCTTTTGGAAAACTCTCCACCATCCCTCCTGAACTTATTATTCAAAAATATAACTATATATCTGCCTCCCTGCCTATTTTGATCTCCTCCCTTAAGTTTATTTTTTGGCTCTTTCTCCCATGTCATAAACCCCACACTCTTTCGCTCTTTGATTTCATATTTTTCCTTTTCATATAGCTTTTGATAGTTAAAATATGCTTTCCTAGTATCTTGGTTGGCTTCTTCTTTTCGTGCCACATCAAAAGTTGTAGGAAGATTTATAGGGTTGTGCATATTTACCACCATCATGATTCTAGGATGTAATCCCAAAATAAATTTTTGAGTCTTCATTTCTTCGTTGCTTTCATATTGAGATGCATATTTTAACAATTGAATAAAATTTTGGTGATAATCATGCACTGACATAGTTTCCTGTCATAGATTAGAAAACTCCCCAAATTTCTCCATATAATATTGCTTAGTCAAGGAATCTATCCCAGAATTCCTTGACAAACTCCTCCCATATGATATATGCAACTTCAATATTATGTCCTTTCTTATAGGAATTCCACCAATCTAGGGCTATTTCAGTCATGTTCATAATTGTGAATGCAGTTTTAGATTTATATGACAATACTACTAGGGAAAGTATGATTCTAACTCATTTAGCCAATTTTTAGTTGTATCATCTTCACATTTCCCATTAAACTTGGATATTATGACCTTCTTTAGGTTCATATCCAACTCTTTACTCACCTTGGCCCTACCAGTACTAGATTCTATAGGTTCACTGGGAACTTCCTCTATTCTACCTATTTCAGTTTCTCTCTCCCTAGCTAAGTATTGAATGATTTTTTGTTGTTGCACAATCAACTCCTGTTTTTGGTCCATATGAGTTTTATGTTGGGTCATCTCTTCCCTTTGTTGTCCCATGTGTGTTTATAAATTGCATAATCTTTGCAAGGTTCTCTTCCTCCCTAGAAAGCTCGTTTGGAAGAGGTTCATTCAATGTTCCATCCTTCTTTCATGTTGAGGACCTTCTTGTCTTAAGCCTGACCTTGGTCCCCTCATAATTCTTTTAGTGGTTTCTTCCTCCCTACCTCTCGCATGATTTTCTAAAATATCCACTTTGCAACACTCATGTCATTCGACCTGTAGGTGAAAGGAGTAAGTTTTTAGGTTTTCGTTGATCTAATCAAATTAATTAATCAGAGTTCTACAACTTAAGATTTTTTTTTCTCTAATACCATATGTAACAACCCAAGCCTACTCACTTGGTTGCACCGCAAGAAAGCAAGTCAAGCAAAATCTTAGGGCATTTTTTCTAAGTTTAATGTTAATAATTCAAAAACTACTTTCAGGTTCATAGCAGATACCCTCATTTTTATAGCTTTTGTTTCACCAAATGAACTCTTAACATATAATTTTGGATTAGTATAGGCATATCAAACCACTTTTGGATTTAGAACTACTGTAGAAAGCCATCATCCAAGTGGACGAGATTGGCAAAATCTTGTGAAAGGTGTCATTCTATGGAATTGACTTACCTCATTTTTGTCCTTGTGTTCTAGCATGAGGGTCAAACCATGGTTGGGGTTGCCCTCTAGAGCCCATAATACCTAGAGTATGACAATTTCTTTCCCCATCCTATAGCATTTGTGAATCTACAACCTATTTGGTCAACTTATTCTACCTTTAATATGCAAGGGATCAACATATATATGCCTAGTGTCTAACTAGTTGTTCACTACTCAAATCTAGCTAGAGCCATGCCAATATCTTAACCTTGGACTTAATCACACATCCCAATTATGACTCATGATCATTTATCCCATACCAAACGTCATGGCAGAACTAGTAAATTCAAACGAACATGGGACTTATCACAGTACTATCCGAGTAGCAACCTAGAGGTGGCATCCCATACCACCCCTTGTTACCTTTTTTGACCTATTCCATCAAAAATACAATTGCTTCTGAGACTTTCTTTATGCATAATGCACCTTAGCAGCATTAGTTGTATCAATTATCTCAAATCATCCTTCCCGATGAATGAGGACGGTAATTTTTTATCAAAGTAAGGTCTCATTTATAATTTTTACTTTATTGAATTCACTCAAGAAGAGTAATTCAATTCCACTAAAAGCAAGGGAATTCCTAAGGCAATAATACATTTCAATATCATATTTGTAACTCATCTACATATGAATAATAACAGGTACTGGTGTTCATAAGGCCTTTACATTTATTATTTACATTATTTAACATAAGATTACCAATCCTATGGAAAAATGGGTCTTTAATACTTCTAAGTAGCATTGAATATCTTACATAGACCTTCCTCTGCTACCTAAGTTAACATTAAGCCAAGACAACCAATTTTGCTTCACGGTTCACTAGTTTTTCAACTTTGGTTGGAAAACCCTCTTTAGATCATATATTTTTAATATATATTTGTTTATAATTAGGGTCAACAGTTACCCACTAAATATTTGCAAGATTAATTCTAAAAGTCTTATTCAATCATGCGTAGACCACGGCATTACGTTTTTATTCCAAATAATTATAATATTTACCTCAAAATCTTTAAGTCGACATGCTCGAATATTTATATGTAGGAAACATTTCTCCCACAACCTAAAAATTTAGTCACTTAAAGAATTTAAATGGAGATACTCCAACCTTTTCTAGGTTTCTTAGTTTCCTTAGATATTTTCTAAGTTTCTTATTTGAGGGTGATAAGTACTATTACTGCATTCGATGGAATTGAAAATTTTTGACACCTCAGTTTTACGATTACCTTTTCCAGATACATTCACATTTACCCAATATGTTTCCAGTCTTCCTATTTCCATTAAGAATTCTTCAATTAAAGTTTTTCTCTCTAGTTTTAATTAATATGGACTTCATTTCTACACTACAGTGGGTCTTTCGTGGTGCATTAAAACTAGAAAATATATTTAATAAAGAAATGAAACGTCATCACTTGTGTTCATAATTTTCGACAACAAGGTCATAGTAATTAAACCCTGGTAAAATGAACACAGCCTAACATTTACCACAAGTACCTATCATGTACTCAATTCAATGAGACATAAAACCAAACGATTATCAACACTTTTAAGAAAATTAAAACTCATATTTTAGAATATCAATGCATGTCCCATCTGATTAAAAATGATTAAACCTTCTATAGTATCACATCTATTGCTTATATAGACACAACCACCATACAATGTTTACAGAGCAAAATCAATCAGAATTAAAAGCTTATTTCAATAATAATATTCTAAATTCATTTTATATATTATAATAGAAAGAACAATATATTTAATACATAAAATTCTTTAGTCTTTCCCAACATTTCATTCAA
Organism: Wollemia nobilis; assembly: GCA_028583015.1. Classification (NCBI taxonomy): domain Eukaryota; kingdom Viridiplantae; phylum Streptophyta; class Pinopsida; order Araucariales; family Araucariaceae; genus Wollemia; species Wollemia nobilis. The sequence continues at coordinate 1,989,785 of JAQPPZ010002678.1, forward strand.
TAGCTTCTATGAAACTCGACAGATTTCGTTTCCATTACAGGGACAACAAATTTCAGTGAGAAAGTTTAATTCTATCTGGAATCACCACATATGTACAACTCATTGTCTACACAAGTGTAACTTTGGAAGATAGATTATTAAAAATAAGATGTATGACTATTTCCAAAACATAACCACCTCCAGGACTATTGAACGCATATGTCTGACTATGCAAGCCTATTCTTTTGCCTGCGTGCTACAACACACTCTCCAAGACAACAGTCGACTTCACTCATTCAATTTTTTGATGGCAAGGGGATCAAATATGGGTCATGGAATGCATGCATCTCTAATGGTTTACAACTAGACTAAAATGTAAAATATTTAATAACATGCACACTGGTAACAAGCCATTTTCAGCTAAGGCATTCATTCTTAACGTGCATTTCTTTTACCATTTTTTTAGAAGTAGTTTTAGTAAATCAATCTTCTAATTAATTTCCTTCAACTAGCAATCTGCATGCACAAAGTTTTGTATGTCTTTCATGTAATCTAAAGTTAATTTTCAATTGTAATGTACTATGCAATTTTGGATTTCCTTTCAAACAATATACATGTTTTCAAGTATATACACAGTGATTCTCTTTTTCTAGTTTTCGTATTACACATGTTTCATAGTGTAAATATTCATAGCATGGTACTACAGGGTTGGTTCTACAAAATAGTATATCCATTTCGTTGGTTAAACATCAAACAAATAACAACTTGCTATAATGTTGAGAATTCCATATAGATATTTCACAATATACACACAACTTCACAAGCCATTGCAAATCAAATTAAAGATTCATATACCAAACCTGCAATTTCACTTCCAAAAGAGTCTTCTCTCTAGTTTTATTTCTCCTATTCCCTATTTTTTCAATGCTCATGCATACCCCTCCAAAGAAACTAGTTTCATGTTGTTTTGGACGTTCACACCCCGAAGCCCTCTACTTCAAAAAATATGAAATAACCTCCTAAACAATTATCATGTAGAGTGCCAAGAAGACATAAAAAATAAATCCACCATTACGGACACCAAATTAATCATCATAACCAAGCTATCATTATTCGAACATCCAAGAAAAATAAAAATAATCTTACGCACACCGTCGACGACTATGATTCTAATTGAACTTTATGTTATTCTATCTAATTAAATGTTTTAACACACGAGCATTATAATTCACCATATATATTATATAAAATAAGGTGGCTTCCATGTTCGCAACACCTTCATTGCCACTTGAATTTTTTATGCATATTTATCTTTCATCAAACAACAAGCACAAATATCATGATTCATACAATAATGCAAGTCTAATGCACTTATATGATTTTTTACGAAGCACGAGCTTTCATGTACTCACGATCTAAATCATTACTTCCCCCATTTACCTATTTCCTTTAGCCATATTTCGATAAATCGAAGGAATATTCCTGGTCTTGCGTACACAAAACCATTAACAGTACCATATTTCAAGGAAAAAGGTAAATTAAACCTATCTATTCATTTTTTTATTAAAAGTGGTACGAGGAGGGTTGTTACAGGCACTAAGGAGGAAAGGAAATGGATGTTGGTGTGGCAAGAAACTATATGCCTACACAAACATGAAGGGGAACTAGGATTCAAATCAATAGTCAAGAACAATAAGGCACTAGTAGCTAAATTGTATTAGAGGATGTTGAACAACCCTAATGCACTATTGGCCCAAAATATGAGTTAAATTATACCAAAAATAATATTTTGATAGATATTATTCACCACCAACTTCCTCATAGAGGATTCTTCATATTGGTAGTTTTGAGTATGAGGTATTGATAAAGAAGAAGCTCTTTTGTATAATTTACAATGGTCAACACATTAACTGATGGGCACAAACCATTGGTTGTTTAATTTTCAAAGTGGATATATTTCATGGAGCAGTTACACAGAATAAATTAGATAAAGGTAGAAAAATAATGTAGGTACCAAACCAAAAATTTAGAAGGGAGAAACTAGATCCCCATAGTTGAATGGCCAATTCTAATCCTAGAGAACTAAAAGATAGATATCCAATGAACTCTTTAAATGATATCACTTTCATGGTCTCAAGTGGAGGATTCCCTTGGATGGACAACGCTGGTCAATGGGAGTATTCAATAGCACGAGGATATGCAGCCCTATGAAAAAGTACTCCTAACCCACTTTGAGACTTATTCAAACAAATATGGGTACATAATTTATGGCCTTAGGTGAGATCTTCATTTAGCTACTACTACATGAAAATATACTAAGGGAGCAACTTATGAAAAGAGACTATCATAGTCCTTTCTTATGTGAGATGTTTTGGGAGAACCCCAAAATGCTCTACCACTTATTTATTGAGTTTTCTATAGCCTCAAAGTTATGGAAGATTATGGCTAGCTTATTTGGTATTAATTGGTCTAGCTTTACCACTCTAGAGCATATGTGGAGCGAATGGATTACACATGATGAAGTAGACCAGTATGTTAGGAAGATATTATTGGTAGAAATTTCTCTCCTAACTTGAAACATATGGAAAGAAAGGAACAATTGTATCTTCAAACAAGAGTCTCTAGACATCCACTATATTTTCCAAAATACCACAACCAACATAGTAGAGATAATCTAGCATAAGTTGAAGTATCCCTACGAACCCCACCTACGATGGGAAAAAATCCTGATCAAACTAAAAATTGCTCCTATGGCTAGTAAATAATAAATGGCAACCATAAGGTACCTAAATTGCTTAGAAATGAGAGTTACAAGCTCCCCCAGAGGATTAAAAAAAATTAACACGAATGGAGCCTCACAAGGAAATCTAAGAAGAGCTAATGTGGGAGGGATATGTGTCGAATGGGACCCCAGTCTTCCCTTCATAGAGAATCTTTGCATACTTTTCAATATCCTAGTAGAACATTGTGGCATACTTAGAGGACTCTAGGAAGCAATAAAGGCAGGTTGGAATAAGGTTCAAATAGAATTTGACTTACAAGTCATGATCAACCATCCAAGGAATTCAATGGAGATTAAGAAGCTTGATTGGAGACTCGGGAGAATTATAAAGAAGATTCAAATGGTACAAACAAGCTCTCTATTAATAGAATACAATCACGTCACTAGAGAACATAATAGAGTTGTAGATGTGATGGCTAATTGAACTCTACACAAAGGCAATATCACTCGTTATGGTTATCCCCTTAGATGGTGGGCAACACGGATAATGAAAGCTCTTTTTCTATATTATCTCTTTATGGTAGCAACATTAAATGTATTTAGTTATATAATTCATTGTACTAGTTTGTTTTTGCTATATATAAGTTACTATAACATATCAACTAATAGAAATTGTAATACTACATTGTTTGTTAAATCCTGAAATAAAAGCTTGTTTACCTAAAAAGGCAAACGATGTACTTTTTTTCTTAAATAACTTAATATAATTTTTTATCAAGAAAAAAATATTTTTAATTAATTTTAAAATATTTTCTAAATGCACCCTAAGGGGCTTGTAAAATGATCTAGTGCTTTAATGATCAACAAATCTAAAGGCTGAAGGAGCGTAGAAGATTGGAGGCTAAAGGAGCGTGGAATGCTGGAGGCTAAAGGAGCGTGGAAGGTTGAATGATGAGTTGATATTTGGAGTGTCAAGTCTAAAGGAGCGTGGAAGGATGGGTTGGTTGAAGGAGCATGGAAGGTGAGCTACAGCAAAATACTGGGATGTTGGATGGAAGGTTGAGATGGTTGAAGGAACGTGGAAGGCTGATAAGCCTTAAGGAGTGTGGAAGGTTGGGTTGGTTGAAGGAGCTACAATGGAAGGTTGAGATGTTGAGTGGAAGTCTAGGAAGTTTGAAGGATCATGGAAGACCGCTTACAATGAGAAAAATAAAATTGCAAAGTGCGAAGGATTAGGAATTTTTCCTAAAAAACATCTCATATTTTAGGATCCATATCTTCGCGAAGAGTTATCCAATTCAACTGATTCTTGGACCAACTTGTGCAGAATTTGAATAGCTTTAAAATGAGTGGTCATATACAAAAATCCAAGCAATATTGATGGAGATACGACCCTATGAATTCAACCATTCAGAACAAGGGCAATGACGATTTTTCAAGTCGCAAAAAATAAAATTGCAAAGTGCAAAGGATTAGGTTTTTTTCTTGAAAAACATCTCATATTTTAGGAGCCATATCTTCGTGAAGATTTATCCGATTCAGCTAATTCTTGGACCAGCTTGTGCAGAATTTAAATAGCTTTAAAATGAGTGGTCATATGCAAAAATCCGAGTAATATTGAGAGAGATACTATCTTGTGAAGTCAACCATTCAAAACAAGGGCAGTGACGATTTTTCAAGTTGCCAAAAACGAAATTGCAAGTATTTGCCATCAAGGGTTCGAACTACAGGAAGAGCAGTGAAGGGGTATGACTTCAGCGAGGAAGGAAACTAACAATTCAGATTTGGTAAAGTGGTTTATGATAGTGCAATGTTTTGGAAATATTACTCTACTAGATGCAAGGCGTAGATAGTAGAAGTGAAGTTTTGGCATTGTGAAGGCTGCTATAGGAAAATGTCAAGAAAGATGCTAAATTTTGGAATAATTGTATTCATATAGAAATTTGAAAAAATACAAAAAAAAAAGTCAAGAATTCAAACATTTTATGTAAAATAATGTAAGTATCTAACTATAGCATCTCAATTGAAATAAAAAGTATATCTATTTATAAACTTTAAATTGAAATAAAAAGTATATTTATTTATAAGCTTTAAATTGAAATAAAAAATATATCTATTTATCAAATCTCAAGCTCTTAAAAAAATTATAATTTCTCAAAGATAAAAAACCTAAGTACAACTATCTAGAAAAAAAAAAATTTAAATTAAAATATTCAAAAGTACTTATATATTGAACCTTAATCCTTCACTAACCAATACATTACCTACAACCAGTTCATAAAAAACTTCACTTTTATGTGCAAAATAAGAAAGGAATTTGAAATTCAACCCTATCTCAAAGATAGCCTCTCATTTTTAGTTTCATTAAATTGCCTTAAATACGTAGTCTATTAACTAAATATGCATCTATAAAATAAATAAGTAGTCTATGAACTAAATATGCATCTATAAAATAATAATATTAAATTTATATAAGGCATTAGACCTGTATTTTTTAAAAGACATTGATTTATAACTTCCGCATTAACTTTGATGGGTTTTTGTTTTAATCAACCATTTATATAGAATTAATTTATAATAATATATTGGTTTGATTTGTATGAAATTATGTTCAAATAAAAATGAGATATAAACATTTAACTTTTAGGAGTTTTCCAATTTGAGTAGGTCTCATAACAAATATTTTAAAACTTTCAATAAAGATTTAAAATTTGAATTCAAATAAATAAATATATAAAAAGATAAGTTATATGATTAAAATAGGTATGAATTATAATAATGATATTACAAAAATTTAAGAATGTTATATATATATAACAAATTTAATATATATTAAATAATTAATATTGGTCTATAAAGTTTATTATACATTAAATATTATTAGTTTAATTAATTAGATTTTTCAACTTTTAAGGAGGAGATTAAGGTTAAATTTTTTTTATTTATAAAAAAGGTTAAAAAAAATGAAATCAGAAAAGCATACAAGACCCAAGAATCAGATTACAACAAATTGCCTCATCTAGGCATATCGTTTTTCAGCAAACTAGTAAGAGATTGAGAGCATGTTGAAGGAAGCTGATGCCACTCCCTAACATCCCAACCTTCTTGAAATTCAGAGGCCTATTTAGCCAAACAATCAACAACACCATTTCACTCCCTTGGAATATGAGTAAAATTGATGAACTCCATATGACAACGAAAACAGAGAATCTGCCTAACCACCCCGACTAGCCTCCAATTAACATTGGTAAGATTACAGGTATTCAACAAATTAATGAGAATTTTAGAATCCGATTCACAAATTATCCTGCGCCAACCCAAACCATATCCTTGTTCCAGTGCATAAATAATAGCAAGGGCTTCCATATAATTATTGGTATGTCTTCCTTTAAAACATGAGAAAAATAAACATACCGCACCACTACAATCACGTCCCACTCCACCAATACCAGTATTTCTAGGATTACCTCTTGAAGACCCATCAATATTAATCTTAAGAACCCCCCTAGGAGGCGGGTGCCATCTACCCTCTCTCTACACTCTGTTATTGAATCCCCTCATGCTAAAAGAAATAGTAGCATGTGGACCAGACACCATCAAACCCAAACCATGCATAATCTGGACCTCCACTGTATCCACAGGAATACTAATCTGACATTTGGTAGACACAGTTTCTTGGATCATTCTCAAAATTCTCTGCCAAACTTGATAAGCTGATAACTATCTCCCTTGAAAATTTCTCTGATTCCTTTCAAGCCATATTTGCCAAAAAATGCACGAGGGACCAATATGTCAAGCAACCTATTAAAATAAGACCTTAGCCGAAGGTCTTCTAAAACTCCTCTAGAAACCCGAAAGAGAAGAATGAACACAAGACATTTTCCACACACCCCACCACAAATGCTAAAGTTGACGTGCAAAATTGCATTGAAGAAGCAAATGACCAACAAATTCCTCACTATTCTCACATAGGAAACAACAAGAAGGACCATGAATACCTCTCTTCTAAAGGTTATCCCAAGTGATACATCGATTACGAGTGGTAACCCACAAGTAAAAATTGCACTTAGGCCACGCAAATTTATTCCACACTTGCTTCCACCATGGAACATCCTTAGTACCATAACATTGGCGATCCAATTCACGGTATCCAGAGGCAACCGAGAAAATCCCTCTACTGTCCTGACCCCAATCCAATACATCATCATCTTGCGAAGAAGAGCATTCTATAGAAGCCAAAATGTGCACCAACTCCTCTCTATTCTCCATAGAACCTCCAACAAGCCATTCACTGGGATCCCTCCATTAGAACAATTCCATATGACCAATTCTCTTAACAACTTTAAAATCCATTACTCTAAACCAACCAACAGCCAAAAAGCATTGATCAAGATCAAGAAGATGAGGATACTCAGTTAAAATAGCAAGAAAACCATCCCAAGAATCGTGCCAAAAGAGAACCCTAGAGCCTTTATGACAAATCCAAAATAGCCCATGTTTTATAAGAGAAGCTCCCTTCTTCAGAGTGTTCCAAACAAAAGAGCCTCTCCCAAATAGGCTTTAACGAGAAAGCTCAGTACTGTCCACCCCACAGAGATATTTATAAGAAAGAATTTTAGCCCAGGTTTGGTCATGATTAGTACACCAATACCAATAAAGTTTGGCAGCAAAAGCTTGCCCAAAAAGAGAACTCAGGCGAAGACCCAGATCGCTCTCTTGTTTAAGCCTACAAACAGACTCCCATTTCACCAAGCTCCATTTAGAGGAATCCAAATTACTAGCCCATAAAAATCTTCATGAAAGAGAATCAATATCATGAAGAAAACTCGTTGGAGCAACCTGAATTAAGCACCTGTACACAGGTAATGCTTGAACTACATATTTGAGGAGCAAAACCCGGCCAACAAAAGACAGCCATCTGTAAGTCCAATGACTAACCCGAGTACGAAATTTCTCCAAAATTGTGGCCCAAATATTCCTAGGCAAAGGACCAACAGATATAGGAATACCCAAATACTTAAAAGGGAGAACTCCAACCTGAAATCTGAGAATCTGAACAATTTTGGCTTGAATACAGGGATTAGTATTAAAAAAGAAAATGAAATATTTAGCCTCATTAATATTCTGCCCTAAAGCAACCAAATAAATATCCAAGATTCTTCTAAAATTAGTTGCCTCCCTAATAGAAGCAACACCCATCAGAGCAGTATCATCAACAAACTGCAAATGAGAATACGTAGGTAAATTACTACCCCACCTCCAACCATGAAGCAGACCTTGATTCACTTGAGATGTTAACAACCTTCCCAAACCCTCAACCATAATGATGAACAAGTACGAAGACAAGGGATCACCTTGATGCAGACCCCGTGAAGCATGGAACAAAGAAGAATGATCTCCATTAATAAGAACAAAAAAAGGAGTTGTAATACAACTCATTACCCATTTAATCCACATAGGATCAAACCCAAATACCATAAGAATTTTTTAAAGAAATGACCATCGAACCCTATCATAAGTCTTAGCCATGTCAATTTTCATAAACACTACTTTTTCCTTAGACGTACCCATTGAATGAATGGTCTCAGTAGCAATAACAACACCATGAATTTTATGGCCTGCCACAAAACCTCCTTGCTCATCAGAAATAACCATTCCCAACCAAGATTTTAGCCTCTCAACAATCAACTTAGTAATGATTTTATAAAAAATATTACACAAAGCTATAGGCCAAAACAGATCAAAAGAATTTGCTCCCTCCCATTTAGGAATAATATCTCAAAAGGTAGATTTCAGAGCCTTCAACATCTGTTTGTTGTTGAAGGACTCATGCACAACCCTCAACAAGTCAAATTTGATGATTTCCCAAAACTCCTAAAAGAATTCAATTGGAAAACCATCCGACCCCGGAGCTTTCCCTCTTTTCATATGAAAAACAATACCTTCTAGCTCTTCAAGAGAAATAGGCCTTAAAATATTAGCATTTATCTCAGCAGAAATAACTGAAGGTATACAATCCAAAATAACATTTTCTTCAACATCCGCCCTAGAAGAATCCTTAGTATAAAGTGAGGAAAATAAGGTAACTACCTCCTGCAAAATATCATGGGTAGCTTTCAAATGAACTCCTTGAGAAGAGACAATGGAAAAAATAGCATTCACATATCTTCTAGCTTTAACCGAGTTAAAAAAAAACAGTATTCCTATCTCCAACATGCAACCAATCCACACGAGTTTTTTGCTTCCAATAAATTTCCTCACGAAGTTCCCTTTTCGCCAAGACCTTAAAAGCCTTTGCTTCCTCTTGAAGAGTTTGTTCAGAAAGTACCGATTAAGATTTAAATCTTGATAAGTCATGCATGCTTAATTGTCAAACTATTATAATACCATTATGTGGTCATAATTTAACATGGTAAAACTCTTTGCAATTTTATATAACTCGTTGAAAAAAACTTATTATACATTTTGCTTTTCTTTTGATTTTTATGTTTTTTCAAAGAGTAAACCTCTTACAAGGTGAAAGAACTAAGGTTATATGTGTGCACTAATATATCAATACATAGGGTGCAAGTATGAGGTACTATATACAAATTTTTAAATTAGAGGTACATAAGTGTAAGAATAAACATGTTGTGAAGGTAGCAATAATTTGCATAATAAATAAAATGAAATGAAATTATTTTAATTGTGTGCATCTAACTAAATCAATATGTGGGACCAAGAACTACAATACAAGATGGGGTAAGGTGTGCAACCTTACTTCCTTTTAGATTCAAACCTTAGATCTCTTATTTAGAATTTCAAAGTTTAACAACATTCAAGAAAATAATCAAAAAATGGTATAATTGTTTATAATTTTAAAAATAAAATTTTTGTTCAAAAACTCAACATCCTCTAATTATTTTTGGAGTGTATTTCTTTTGTTGTTGACTTTTATGAGAAGTTTTCTTATTTTTCTATTCCCAATTTTTGAAAAAGTTCCTATAAAAATTGTAGCTCTTTTACTTAGCAAAGCATAGAAATTTTAAAGCAAAATTTTCCCAAAAAAAACTTCACATCTCAAAAAATTGTACAGCAAGAGCATTTTGTTTCTTTACACACATAACACACATCAATAAACTGATTCTATCTTAAATTTACAAGCACACCTATGAAAATGCATAGTTGTTGTTACAAAGCTGACTAGGAATATGCATGGCTGCAATTCCAAATTCACTTGAAAATATACACAGTTGTAGTTACAAACTCAACTAAGAATTTGCACAGGTATAGTTACAAGCTTAGTTGAGAATCTACATAGTTGTAGTTACAAATTCAATTGAGAATTTGCATGACTATAATTACAAGCTTAGATAAGAATCTACACAACTTTTCTACAACTATGGGTTTTACTCAACATTCTCCCCCTTTACGTTGAGAGGTCTCATAATACTATCTCTAAGTTTTAAGAATTGAGCTTTAATAACTCTTTTTGTGAACATATTAACAAGCTGCTCTTGAGTGCTATTGTACTCCAACTCTTTTTTTGGTACCATATTCCTAATAAAATGATACTTCAAATCAAAGTGTTTAAACCTGCTATGATGGATGTGATTCTTTGTTAATTGAATTGTACCCATATTATCACAAAAAACTATTCATAAGGATGACATTGCTTCTCACAAATATCCTCCAATATATTCCTAAGTCACAAGGCTTGTGCACTAGCTAAAGTGACTACAATATAGCTTCTATGGAGGAAAGAGGAACTAATCCTTGTTTCCTTGAACTCATGTGATCAATCCAAAGCCAAGAGAAAAATAATTGTCAAAAGTAGACTTCCAATCATCCAAATTGCCACCCTAGTCAAACAAACTAAAACCAACAAGCTACATATTCTTAGTTGCATAAGAGTAAATTTCAAAATCAAGAGTATCTTGCACATACCTCAATATTCTCTTGGAAACCTTCAAATGAATTTGAGATGGTTCATTCATGTGCCTTGGAAAAAGAGAAATAACATAAGAAATGTTTGGTCTAGTGTTAGTGAGAAATATCGAACTTCTGATAATGTCATTTACTTTCTCAATTCCATCATCCTTACACAACACTTCTCCATAAGCAATTAGAGTGGGAGCTAGTTTACATTTTTCATACAAAACTTCTTCAACATAACTTTTGCATACTTTTTTTGGAAAATAATAAATTCACCTTCATGTTGATGAACCTCCATTATAATGAAGTAATCCATCAACCCCAAATCTTTCATTTCAAACTCATTCATCACAATATTTTTGAATTCATCTTTTATTTATAAGTTGTTGCCCATATAAATCATATCACCCGCATATATACACACAATAAGAATATCATTGCCTTCTTTCTTAGAGTAAAGGGTAGGCTCACTCTTGCTCATTTTAAATCCACTTTGATGTAAGTATCCATATATTTGGGCATACCAAGCCCTTAGTGCTTACTTGAAGCCATAAAATACCTTCTTCAACTTGTATACATAGTCTTCTTTTCCTTTAACATCAAAATCTTGCAGCTATTGTACATACATGTCTTCTAAGTACCCATTCAAGAATGCACTTTTCACACCCAAGTTATGCACACCCCATCTCCTTTAGGTTGCCAAAGCAATGACCATTCTAAATTTTTCTTTCCATGTTATAGGTTCAAATATTTATTCATAATCAATTTCATACCTTTATGTGAATCCTTTACCAGAAAATCCAACCTTATATATTTCAATAATATCATCAATGTTATGCATAGTCTTGTAGACCCACTTGGAACCCACACATTTTTTACCATTGGGAATTTTCACAAGATCCTAAGTATCATTATTTTAAATGGAAATGATCTCTTATTGCATTGCTTGCACCCACACATCATTAGTACAAGCATTTTCAAAATAAGAAGGTTCAAACTTAGTTTGAGACATCAAATTATAATTAATTGACTCATCTTTATGATATTTTGTATCATCTTCATATATGTGCAACCTTTCCAATTTTGAAACAACTTGATCAACTTCTTAAACTTGACCTTTTGTAAACCTTCTTTCAAAATTTCTATCAAGCATTTGACTTAGTGGGTGAGCTTGAAAAGTTTTCTTCCCCTTTTTAGTCTTCATAAGATCAAATAATGGGTGATGAATTACTTGAAGAACTTGAAGGACTCTCCTTAGAACTATTTGAAGAACTAATTAAAAGATTGCTTGGAGGATTTAATGAAGGAGTAGAAACACTAGTGGGTTGTTCACCACCAATACTACTATTACCAACAATGATGGTCTTACTAGCTTAGCCTCTTGAATGACCATATACTCCCCCTTAATCAAAAATTACATCTCTAGAAACCACCACTTTATTAGTCTGGATTATAAATCCTATAAGCTTTTCTATTTTAACAATATTCAACAAAAATGTAAGGCTTGTTTTTTGTATTTAGCTCCTTTATTTTCTCATCGTCAACATGAACATAGGTTAAACAACCAAAAACTTAAAAATGATTAACATTGGTTTTCTTCTCATATCATGCTTCATAAGGAGTCATCTTGTCAATAGAACATATAGGACTCCTATTAATATGTATATTGTTGTAACAACCACATTAGCCCAAAAAAATTGCTCAACCCTTTCGTTTGAAGCATACTTCTTGCCATCTCAACAACAATCTGGTTCTTTCTTTCATCCATCCCATTTTTTTGAGGTGTGTAGGAAGTTGTAAACTACCACTTGATCCCATTCTTAGTGCCTTGAAAAATACTCACCGTCGTGGCAAGTCCTTAAACACTTACTTCTATATCCACTTTCATTTTCTACAAAGGCTTCAAACTTCTTGAAAAAATCCAAAGCCTCATCTTTACTCTGTAAAAGTATACCTAAAAAAAATCATCAGTACAAGTAAAAATAAGATGACTTATCAAAGATTTTGGTTTGAATTGGGCCACAAATATTATAATTAAGTAATTGGAGAGGGTGTTAGGCCTTCCACACTTTTCCTCTTGGAAATCTTTCTCTAGCATGCTTGCTTTTGACACAACCTTCATAAAATTTTTATGATCTTTAACTTTAGGTAAACCAAAAACCAGCTCTTGAGAAGTCAACAAATTCAAATTTTAAAATTTTTAGTGGCTATACCTCAAATGCCATAACTAGATCTTATATTTAATAATATTTAACAATCTACTACCATTACCTCCAAACTTCAAAAAAACATTCGATTGATTGGCATTGGAACAATAGTGACAAGTTTGTTCCCATGATTCTTATCATATATGATACATTGCTTATCAACTACTTTGTAATTATTTTCATAAAGATTTCCAACACTCAACAATTTTTGCTTAAGATCAAGAGTATAATAAATATTATAAATTTATTTTTTACCTTAGTATATATGTCAATTACACCTTTTGTTGTCACTTCCAAAAACTTGTTATCACCAAACTTTATCTTGGACTTGAATTTCTATCCATGGTAGCAAATAACTCCTTGGTTTCCGTCATGTGGTTGGAATAGCTAGAATCAAGATACCAAGTTGCTTGAGGAGTATTTTCAACCTTGTCATAGGATAATAACAAGTTGCTTGAAGCATCCTCATTCTCATTTGCATGATTTACTCTTTTTCTTTCATTTACATATTTTATTCAAATTATTTTGCAAAATATCCATACCTTTTGCAATAGTAGAATTGGACATTTCTCTTGTCAAGTCTTCCTCTTTCTCTTCTACTAGAAATATGTTAGCCTCTTCTTCCTCATTTTCCTCTTGAAAAGTTTTGATTTTTCCCTATACCTTGTCCTTGTCCTTGTATTTGGTTGATTGTACTAGCACTATCATTCTTTGAGACTCTTACCTTTGAGGCAAAATCCTTCTATTCACCTTCACCAAAGGTGTTTCTTAGTCATTCTTCATGTGACATAAGAGAACCAACAAGATGATCAAACTCTAATATTTTTAAATCTTTGCTCTTCAATGATGATGGTAACATGGTTCCCTCTTGGTGTTAGAGTTCTTAACACCTTCTTCATAACAATGTCATCTCCATTATTTCTCCAAGAGTGGTCATTATATTAACCATGTCTTTCACTCTAACATTATATTCACTTACTTGCAGCCTCTTGCATCCTTAAATTCTCAAATTCTCTCTACAATATCTGTAACTTAATCACTTTTACTTGGTCATTACCTTGGTAAGCCTATTGTAGAGCCTTCTAAGCATCATTGAATGATTTTGCTCTATAATCCTTGGAAAAAAGCTCTTATCTATAGCTAATTGAATGTAGTACAATATCAAAGAATTCTTCTTCTTGACCTCCTTTGCTTATCTATCATTATGTGGAATAATAGACCAATATGTTGGCTCATCATAACCAACATCAACAATATTTCAAAGTTCTTTCATAGTCAACAATATCCTCATCTTAATGTTTTAGTAATCATAATCTTGTCCCCTAAAGTCTAGAATAGGGATTTGAAAGATCAAAAACACAAAATCACTCCAACTCAAGGCTAGAAATTGCTCTAATACCAAATATGAAAACTATAGTTATTTTACTTAACAAAACTTAGAAATTTAAAGTAAAATTTTCATAGAATTTTTTCTCATCTTAGAAAAATTATATAATAAGAGCAATTTGATTTTTTAACACACACAACATGCACACCAATAAACTGATTATGCCCTACAATTACAAGAACACATAGAAAAATGCATAACTATAGTTACAAACTTAGTTGAAAATATGTATAGCTACAGTTACAAACTCAACTGAGAATATGCATAGCTACAATTACAAACTTAGTTGAGAATTTGTGCAACTATAGTCACAAGCTCAACTAAGAATATACATAGTTGTAATTAAAAGCTCAAATAAGAATTTGCACAACTGCAATTACAAACTCAACTGGGAATGTACACAGTTATAGTTACAAGCTTAATTGAAAACCTACATAGCTATAATTATAATCTTAGCTAGGAATTTGTTTAACTTTTCCACAGTTGTGGATTTTGCTCATCATCCTATTTCCAATAGTTCCATTAGTGAGTTCACTTTTAAAGTGTCCTCATATGCATTCCTAATGTCCTTGTAGGCTTCACATTCTAGGAAAAAATGTTTTTTAATCTCCACTACTCTTGCGTGCAAAATATACATATTCATTCTGACCATGCCCCTTGAGGTATTGTCTATCTCCTAGTTTCGTACCTAATATGGTGTGAACTAAATCTTAGTTGGGCTATAAACATTTTTTTTCCTTGTGTCTTTTCTTCTATTAATTATTTCTTTGATACATGTTTTAACAACCTACTATCTTCTATTCTTTCTATTTTATTTAGGTATCCTAATAGTTTTACCATAGCTTCTACTTATAATGGAAAATTTCCTTCTTTGATTCATATTTTGACAACTTGTATTTCATTCTTTTTATTCTTTTTAGGTATCCCAATAGTCTTAACATAATTTCTTATTAAAACAAATATATTCTGAATAAATTATATGGGATCAAAATGAGCTCTACACATATTATATCATGTCCACATGGTAGTATTACAAGAATATTGGTAATTATGTATGTATCATTTGTAAGTTTCAAACTTTGATCTCCCTGAAATTTGAAGAATCTAATCAATTAAACTAATACCATTTTGATAGAAATGAGCTCTACACATATTATTTCATGTCCACATGGTAATATTACGAGAATATTGGTAATTATGTATGTATCATTTGCAAGTTTCAAACTTTGATCTCCTTGAAAGAAGAATAATCTAATCAATTAAACTAATACCATTTTGATAAAATATACATATTTTATTATTTATTTAATATATATTTTATCATTAAACTCCTCAAATAAAATGGGATTCAAAGTGAGTCCTAGTAATAAGGTTATTAATTTAAAAAAAAAAAAAATTCACCAACGAAAATATAAGGCATAAAGTTATACAAATTGAAAAGAATATATTTTTTTAAAATTTTGTGGAAAGGGTTTTGAAAGGGTCCCCGAACCTTTTACAAAGGGGAAAAAAATGAGAGAATCAACCTCCCAAAGATAATCCAAGAGAAAGGAAGAATAAGGAGATGATCTCTGAAGAAGACAACAAAAACAAGAGACGTCTTCCCAAAACCATCTCTAAACGGGCACAAAACAAAAAGGTGGGTTTCCCAAGAAACAAAGAAACATCCATGCAAAATTTAAAAATAAAAATAAAACTGCCAAGGAAAATTACACAGGACGATTTTTGCAATAAATACATTAAAGAAGGCTAAAAATTTAGAACGTAAACAAATGGCCTTCCCATAAAACTAAAATTTGAAACTAAGTTCTCGTGAAAGGGAAATTCTTAGCCCATCGAAAGCAAGCAAAACCATGTCCATGGACCAAGAACTAGAATGCTTGGACATGGGCTTCCTGCTTAATAGGTAAGTTTGAAAATTGAAACAGGTTCCTACTCAGGGCAACCTCTCAATTGGCACCAAAGTTGTATGCAGAGACTGTCTTGAAAGGATGCAAACTATCAACACCACCATCCACCGAGCCTTTCCAAACAACAAACCAAGAAACCAAACCCAGAACCTCGTTCTATAGTTAGTGTGAAAGCACCAAGTCCCAACCCCAAACCTTAAAAAATTATAGAGAATAGAGTTTAGAGGGACAAGCTCCTATTCAAAAGGTGAAAAGACACCCAACCACCCATGGGTAAGCCTAGGAATCCAACATTGAAACCCCTCAACTACAAATATCATGAAAGCACAAGGTCTCTTCCGAGATGATACAGAAAAGCCATAAAGAGAGGTTTAGTGAGACTTCCATGTCAATAGGGTAAAGAACCAATGCAATCAAACTAAAAGGGGATCTCTAAAATCCCTCCTCCATGGATAACGAGAAAGCCCTTGGTCCCCCAACCAAGACCACAAAAACCATAGAGAAAGAGATTCGTCAAAACACCTCTCAAGAAGACTACACAGACCACACCACCCATTTCCACTGCTGTAAAAACTAGAGATCATTCAAAAAAGCCCTCTTCCACAATAAGAAAGCACCTTGTCTCCTCCCAAAGACCACCTAGAAACATGGAGAAACAAACTGAACCACCTCATGCAACGGGAAAGCAACATATGAATCAAACACCACCCACACCAACCAGCGTTGTTAGAATAAAAAGGGTCTTCATAAACCCCTCCTCCATGGGCAACAAGAAAGCCCCTAGTCCCTCATCCAAGATCACAAAGAACCATAAAAAAATGGCTTGAAAACCCACCTCTCAAAATATTGCACAAGCTGCACAACCCAATATATCACTGCGAGATCCAAAGACTGCTCAAAAAAGTCCACCTCCATGATAAGAACACATCAACACATCGGGTCTCCCCTAAAGACCATCCAAAAACATGGAGAAGAAAATAGATGGACCACCTCGTACATCGGACAAATAATAGATAACCCAACCACCAGGGAGGTATTGTTGATCTGCATTAAGAAAACCTCACACACCATTCCAGCCCAACCTATACCAAAAATATGAAAAAGGAAGCAATCCTCCAAAGAACACCTTCAAGGAAACCAAAATCCGTCCACGATCACCGCTGGAAGAACAGGAAAGGGAGCAAGAAGTTTGAATCGATGACCTCTCACCCAGAGAGGAAGGCCACCTCCCTCTCCCTTCAAATTGAAAAGAATATTCAATTATAAGGTCTAATTAAAATTTGAAAGATATTCTCGCAATGCCATTTCATCAAGATTGATGATCTTTCACACAATATTCAAAAGTATATTTTCTAGTGACTCCCACTCGGTAACATTTACTCATCAAAAATTTATTTATTATTTTTTTTAAAGAGAATTTGTAACATTTTTATCACTTTATTTCCACACGTAGATACAGTTTGAAAGTTACTACTATACCCTTATCTCACCTCGGTAAACGTTTACTTCAAGTGAAGAAGACCCAAAGGAGGTCGTGATTGGAACCGCTAGCTTCAAGATGGCACAATGAAAAAACCGATCGATCACCTCCACCCAAAATTTATTCTCATTATAAGTGGTTGGATGAGTTCCTTTATAAAAAAAAGTAAAAGCAATCTTTGACATTTTTTAGAATCTTTATAAACTTTAGTTTGTTGGACAAAGATAAATTAAATGGCCCCAACTTTTTTTATTTGGTTAGTGTGAGAAACCCCTACGACCAATGCATAGGGTTGAGCAGTCTCCTCCCAACCATGATCCCTCTTAAAAAATTTATTTGGTTAGTGTGAGAAACCCCTACGGCCAATGCATAGGGCTGAGCAGTCTCCTCTCAACCATGATCCCTCTTAAAATCGAAAGCTACCATGATCCCTCGTAAAGCCGATAACTATGGTTATCAATAGAAAATTTAACACACACCCACCACACACCCACCCCCTCACACACTCGCTCACGCCTCGATTTGAACCGTGGACCTTTCGAAGAAGAACCAAAGCCCGAACCATTGCGTTGTCCCCCCTAGGACTCAACAACCTCGACTTGGTCGTTACCAATTGAATCGACATATTTCTTTTAGGTAAATTTTTTGAAAGGGGTCATACGCTCCTTGTACCGAGATTTAAATTTAGATATCTGGATGAAACAAAAACATATCACAACAAAGATTTAAATTTGGGTATCTGGATAAAAATAAAAAACATACCATTAGGATATCTCTCACAAGACAAAATTTTAGAATAAAGCAAGTTTTTAAAAGGTCTTAGTATCTTATGTAATAGTTTAAACATGAACTTTTTGAATAAAAAAGCAAAACCATACCAATATAAAGCTCCAACAAAAACATTTTTGAATAAAAAACCAAAACCATACCACTATAAGACTCCAAAAAAAACATCTTACGCACATTAACTAATAACAAAAATATTTTTCAATTGTTGGGGCTTAGGGATGATTATGCCATTTCTCTCTGTGTCAAAATTATGAGAAATATTTATTTATTTGTTAAGAAAAATCACAAATCATTCATTGAGTCCTAGAGGATAATTTTTTTTTGTAAGTAGATATTTTATATACAAAATGGGCTTTTTAAGAGGATCCCAAAACCTTATAACATGAGAGGCCACAGCCCTTAGTAACAAAAGGAGCCCCTTGGGCTAGTACAGTAGAAACCATAGTAAACCTTACCAAAATAAAACATAGTAATGCCCAGGAGGGCTACATCAGAAACCTCAAACTTGAGGTAAAACATGCTTAAAAAACAATAAAAAGAAATAGATGCATCCATTCTGAAAACCCGAATATCCTCTCCCCGCTCCCCGTTCCCATCTGCCTAAGCTCGATCCTCTCTTCTTGCTTATGTGAAATCATTAGAGATATCCTGGCTGGCGACCTTCTCCATGTACATCGAAAACAACTACCTCCACACCACAAGACATGTGGACAGTAATCCCTTATTTTCCAAGCGGTTGGCTAAACCATTGCCCTCCCTGTAGGTGTGCTTGACTTGGACCAGGTTCCTCCAGAGGAGGAGGTTCCTGGCCTCAAAAATGACATTGAAAATCTTCCACGTCAGATCCTAGGAATTCATCATATAGTTAATGATATTCAATGAGTCCCCTTCAACTACCAAGGGTCGAGGATCCTTCGAAATGAGCTTGAGTCCTCTCAGAAGTCCTCTGGCCTCCGCAACATGATTGGTTTGAAACCCCAAGTTTTTACAGAAGCCAGGATGAGCTGTCCATTATGGTCTTGTTGGCCATTTTGTATTTCATTGGGATTTTTGGGAAAATTTTGTATTAATTTCTATATGAAGCGATAATATACTTTCCATTCAGTATGTAGAAGTCTGATATGTTGTATTCCAGAAAGAATGAAGAAAAGTCCCGAAGACACTTTGAAAAAATCTTTATGTATTTATGAATATTTACGTTCGCCCTTAAGGAAGGGTGAACGCCTCATTCGCCCTTTCCTGGGGTGAACCTATTTTGAAAATATATTGGCAAAAATATCTAAGTATGAAATCGCGTTCGCCCTTCCTTAGGGGCGAACGTGTCGTTCGCCCTTTCTTGGGGCGAACGCGCCTTGGGGTACTTGGTCGCCACACGCTTGAAAAATGTTGTGCGCCCTGGTCGAGGGGTGAACATGACGTTCGCCCATCCCAGGGGTGAACTTCCTTTCAACAATGAAGAGTCTCGTTCGCCTTTCCTTAGGGGCGAACGTCTCGTTCGCCCTTTCATGGGGTGAACCCGCTTAATGAAGATCGCGTGCACGTTTGATGTGGCAAAGATGAATTTAAGGCGAACAAGGAATTGGTCAAATGTTGAATTGCATGTATTTAATGAAGGGCACCCTCAGTAACTCTGTTTTGTGAATCGCAAGGACAAAGGCGAGGAGAAATAAGTTTTCATGATTTCCAATGTACCAAAGGTGTTTTAAAGAATTTAATGATTTCTCCTGTCATGCGCATCTACGTCCGAATTTCAGATTTTTTGGAATTTGTTTCTCAAGTGCACGGATTTTCCAAGAAATCGAGGAGATTTTTTTGGTTTTTGTCTTTGATCCCAGGACATTCTTCTCTCACATGTATTAAATGAAAGAGGCAGAAACCTCTATAAATACTAAGCAAATCTTGTTGTAAAAGAGAGGTTAGACACTTTGCGAGAATACTCTCTAAGTTCTCTGCATTAATGAAAGACATCAGGCTTCTGAATTGATAAGTGATTCTGCGTATAATTTCTTTCTGTGTAGTGCACTTCCTTTAACATTCGCTCTTTTTATTTGCTATCTAGTTTAAATTCTACATTTGGATTTAAATATTGCCAGTGGGAGAGTGAGTACCGAGGTGTTAATTTAAAAGTTATTATTGCAAGATTGCGAGTTTATTCTGTTGCCTTTCCTTCTATTTGATGTTGTTTTGTGCTTGAGCATTTTCCTATTCTTAGTCTGCCCCGAAACCTGCACTTTGGCCTGTGGCCATATTTCCCATTTCTTTCCGTAATTTCCAATTTCTTTCCTGCATCTCTAGTCTTCTACCAGTTTTAGAATTAGTTCGGGAACCAGCCCTCTCTAGAGATTGGCACGGAGGACATCTCTTTCCTTCGACCTTTCAATGTTGGTCGTATCTAGGGCGCATAAACGCAGTGTTTATTGATTAGGCAGATATTTGACCAATAATTTTTGGCACGCCCGGTGGGACTTTTCCAAGGTTCCACCTTCAACAACACTAGGTTTGGTGTTCACCTTCCTTCTTGAGAATAGAACATCTGGTGACTCAATTGTTACCTAGAACTTCGTAAGCGTGAGAACGGTGAAAGTTGTCTCTCATGAATACAAGATCAAAAGCCAAGAATCCTGATAATCAATTTTTTTATGAATTAGACATCCAAAGGCTAGGAGAGCATCCTCAAGTAGCCACTTTTTGAAGAACGTCCTCACTTCCTTATATTCCATCCATACCAACCATTTCATCTTCCCGATTAGCCGATGTGTTTTTTGCTCCCATAAGTCTTGTAAGTACCGCCACTAGTTTTCCCCAGCCTTCGTCTACTACAACCACTAACGCTTCACGACCTATTCCTCATATTCTGGTGCATATGGCTCAGAATCCCCCACCACATCAACAACAACTTCCTAGACAGTTTTTGGCTTGGAATAGCTCGGGCGCATGCTGAATTTGCAAGCGCAGAACCCAGTACCTCAAGCTTCTCTAAAGGCTTTGCCAACATACGATGGTACTGGAAAGACTGCATACGAGCATATCCAAGATGTAGCATCTCTTGCAACTATTCATGATATAACTGATGAAGATGTGATGATAAAGCTTTTGGTTTTGTCATTAAGAGGAAAATTGCTCTATTGGTACCGATCTTTGCAACCTGGCACAATTACTTCATGGGATCAATTGGCAGAATTGTTGATTAAGAATTTTCATGAGCAAGCTGATCCGTATTCGCTGCTACATCAGTTCACCTCGATTCAAAGACATCCTCAAGAGGAGCTTGTAGATTTCAATGTGTGATTTGCGCGAAGTTGGCAGTGGGTTCCAGATGGTTTACGGTCGACCCATGAGCAAGTGGCATTTTATTATCTTCGTGCGCTCAGTACCGATATTGGTATGGCGGTGCGCTAGGCTAATGTGACCACCTTCCCGGATCTCTATACACAAGCTCAAAAAGCTGAATCAGATTTGATTGTTGTAGGAAGGCTTCCTCCGAAGGCGACAATGCCTATTCTTTCGGATCTGCCACAATATCTTTATTCCAATGCATTTTTGTAGCCCATGTCATCGATGTATCATGTTCCCTCATGGAATTTAGGCTCCCCTCAAGTAGCTCCTATCCCTACCCCGTAGTCATCTGCTATAAGCTTTCCACATTTTTTTGCTCCAATAGTATCATCACAGCCTTCATCCATTTCTTTTCCAACATTGCCAGTACTTCCAGCCCCTTTACCTTTGCCCGCACCGCAAGCGCCCTTGCCATTGCCAGCGCCCATTCCATCATCTAGTACGGACCCCCTCATGGTTTTGTTACAAGAAGTAAAATCCAATAATGCGGCTTTGAGGACAATATCCAATGAGCTGACAACTATGAGGAAGAAGCAAGCTGAAGCTGAGTTTCGATCGAGAAGGTTCCAGACTCCACCGATCACCCGAGAGCAAGCATCCACCAGCAGGGGACCTGAGAAGAATAATATGGTGTAGGCAAATGATGAGATTAATGCATCCGAAAGGACATATTGGTGTTCTACTTGTAATGATCCTCATGGTGAAGATACATGTATGGTCCATCTGAACTATGTTCAGACACTGGCAAAAATTTCTTCGGGTGGGCAAGTTAACATGATTCGAGAAGCGGAACATAATTGTATGGTGTCGTCTCCCGAGCAAGTTTCAGTCCTTACCAGGTCTGGAAAGAGGCCAGTGACCGTGGATCCCATGGAATTGTAGCCATTGAAAGTACCCATGGTTCCAAAAGCTCCAGAAGAAAAGTGAACATCCCAGATAAAGACTCCTGATGTTGTCAAGTCAAAATATTCACCACCTGGGCAAGCACAAGGTAAAGCGCAAGCTCAACCTTCAACTTTGCAACACATGGCCACTGCCCCAACCTCCGGTGAGACGAAAGAGCAAGCTAAGGAAAAACTCAAATATCCTTCGTTGACTAAAAGGCAAAGAGTAGAAGCTACGCAGCAGTATCGAGATAAGTACGAACGGTCCTTAGAAGAAAAGGTCCCACCTGCTCATAGCTACAGTATCATGGAGGAAATGAAGAAAATCCCAACTAGGATTAGCTTGTATGATGCATTGCAGTTGCCAGGGCAGATTGATTTGTTGCAAGAATCCCTGAAGAGCGCCAAAGACCAAAAGAAAGATCGTTTGCAAACAGTCTTGGCTCAAGCGCTCCCCACTTTGGTGACAGGTAAAAATTGTCCTCCTCCATTTTATTTATCTTTGAGAATGGAAGGGTGGATTGTGCATAATTGCATGATCGACTCTAGTGCTGCCACTATTGTTATGCCCAAGGCGGTATGCGAAGTGATGGGAATGGAGTATACAAGGAGCAGTCCAGGAGTGTTACAATTGGATGGTACCCCAGTTAAAATGGTTGGAGTAATCAAGGATATTCCAATTGTGCTTCATAGCATGCCATAGATCACTGTCATTCAGGAGGTTGTGGTTGTTGATTTAGAACCTTATTTTAGCATGTGCCTTTCAAGGGAATTCACAGCTAAGCTGGGAGGTTATCTGTCCTTAGATTATTCACATTTGGAGATTCTATTCAAAGGTAGGTGAATTCACATTCATAATGAGAAACCTTCCCCTTTTCATATCGAGAAGATAGAGGAGGCAGAACAAGCCCCAGGCGCGGTAAATATGATGACCGAAGAATTGGAAGAAGTTGGTCCGATTGAAGAAGTACCTGAGGAGCTTCGCCTAGAAGATGAGTTTTTGTTGACAGAATTTAACGCTATGATCGGAATGGACATTGGTTGTTATTCCATTCAGAAGGTAGAAAAGCCTCGAGAACAAGCCCTTAAGCCCTCAGAACCTGTTTTGCATCAGTTATGGAAGTTGTTCTTTGATGGCGCTCGATGTAAGAATGGTGTAGGAGCAGGTGTTGTGTTGGTTTCTCCTGAAGGCATACAAAAAATGTACTCCTACATATTGACCTGGAGTTGTACAAATAATGCCGCTGAATATGAAGCATTATGCCTTGGCTTGAAAAAGGCCGAGAAATTGGGAATTGAGCAGTTGCAGATTTTTGGCGATTTCGAGCTTATAGTCAATCAAGTTACAAACAGATGTGTGTCGAAGCAACATTACTTGAAGGCTTATCGCAACAGGGTGTGGGATATTTTTGAAGTATTTAAAGCTTTGAATATTCAAGCAATTCCTAGGGAGCAAAATAGACACATTGACATTTTAGCTTCCCTGGGTGCTAATTATTCTCCTGCCGAGCAAGTGGTCCAAAAACCCAAGACAGTGAGGGTAATCTACAGACCTTCCATTCCAGATAAGGGCCTCTATTGGCAGGTGTTCGATAATGATGAGAAAATAGTGAATTTTCTCCTCAAAGAGGTTGCCAACACAGAAAGTAAAGTTCTTGTGGAAGAAGAAAAAGAAGAGATGATCCAGTTAAGGAATAATCATATTCCCAGAGGTTTGATTTCGCTAGAAATCTTGTTTGATCAAAGTGATAGAGCTGATAAACATAGGATTAAGGTGGATGCCAAGGAATACAGAGAATTGCAGTTGGAGCCAAGAAAGGTCATTAAGGTTGGTACCGATTGCGAATCGGACAAAATTGAGGGCATTAGAAGTTTATGCTATGAATACCCAGATATTGTAGCATGGAGTTATCAAGACTTGAAAGGGTACGACAAGAACGTGATCCAACACACCATCGAGCTGCAAGAAGGGGTTAAGCCTTTTTGAAGAAGCAGTGTCCTGTCAATCCCAAGATCGAAGTCCTCATGAAAGCAGAGTTATTGAAGATGCTTGAAGCAAAGATCATTTATCCTATTAAGCATTCCACCTGGGTAGCGAACCTGGTTCTTGTAAGAAAGAAGAATGGAGATATACGTCTGTGTGTTGATTTTTGGAATTTAAATCAGGCATCACTTAAGGATCATTATCCTCTTCCCTAGATAGATCAGATTCTTCATGTTGTGGTTGGTGCTCAGAGATTTTCCTTGTTAGATGGCTTCTCTGGGTACAATCAAATTTGGGTTAAGGATGAGGATCAATACAAGATGGCATTTACAACTAAGTGGGGTACATTCACTTATCAGCGGATGCCTTTTGGGATTTCAAATGTTGGTGCAACTTTTCAGAGAGCCATGGACGTCACCTTCGGTGAGTTGCTAAATAAAATCATTGTGATTTATCTTGATGATATGACGGTGTTTTCACATTGCAGAACAGATCATGTTTCCCATCTAAGGCAAATATTTGAGAAGTGTCGAGAATTCAGGATTTCCATAAATTCGAAGAAGTCAATTTTTGCGGTCAAGGAAGGGAAGCTACTGGGCCATGTGATCTCACAAGAAGGATTGGCCATAGATCCTACGTGAGCTGAAGCGCTAATGAAATTGCCGCTACCTACGAATAAGAAAGACTTGCAGTCCTTCTTCGGACAAATAAACTTCATTCGCAAGTTCATTGCTGATTTTGCCCAAGTCGTCAAACCAATGACAGAGCTCTTGAAAAAGAATGTTGAGTTTAAGTGGATGGAGGCCAGGAAGTGAGCTTTTCAAGAAATCAAAGAGAGGATAACTCAAGCGCCAGTATTGATCAACCCTGACTACTCCAAATATTTCATACTATATGCAGTAGGTGAGCAGGAGAGCTATGTTGTCGTGCTCACACAAAAACAAGATGATGGCGAAGAAAAGCCTATCGCTTTTCTAAGTCAGGTTATTGCGCCACACTAGGAGAAGTACAATTTTATTGAGAAGCAAGTTTATGCAGTTATGAAAGCCTTGAAGAAGTTTCACCACTTCGTTTCTCAGAGTAGAACTATGGTTTACGTCATTCACCCTGATGTTCAAAATTTTATAATTCAAGGAGAGTTGGGTGATAAGAGAGTCGGATGGGTTTCAAAGATCTAGGAGTATGATGTAGAGATCAAGCCGACAAAGTTGGTTTGTGGGTGCGCTCTGTGTCAAGAGTTGGCCAAAAGCATGGTTGTTGAGACAAATCTTGAAGATGTAATTTGTGTGAATAATGCAACGGGTGACAAAGAATGGATCGAGGAACTCATTGAGTATTTTACTTTTGGAAGGTGTCCTAGCCGCTTTAACCCCTCACAACGTCGAAGGTTCAGATTGCAGGCACTCAGGTATGTGTTGTTGCCCAATGGCCTATATTATAAGAACATTGATGGTATACTCCTTAGATGTGTGAAAGATTCTGAGAAAACAAAAATTCTGGAGGAGTTCCACTTCGGGTTGTCAGGAGGGCACTATGTCGGTAGACCTATGGCTCTAAAAATTATTTGGGTAGGCTATTATTGGCCTACTCTATTTGTCGATTCGCACAAGATAAGTCAGCAGTGTGACAGTTGTCAAAGATATGTGGGTCGAGTGAGAAAAGGAGCATCACCGTTGCATCCGATTCAGGTAGAGGCACCCTTTCAACAGTGGGGTCTTGATTTTATAGGTGTTATTGATCCGCACTCCTCTGTAGAGCATAAGTATATTCTGACTGCAACAGATTACTTCACCAGATGGGCAGAAGCTATACCCACCAAAAAGGCTGATCAGGTGACTGTTATTTCTTTTCTGGAGAGCCTCATCACCCGTTTCGGTATACCCGATTCCTTAGTTATCGATAATGGTACTCCTTTCATTGGAGCCAAAATTACCGAATTCACCAGTAGGTATGGTATTTATTTGAAGATATCTTCCAATTATTACCCATAGGGGAATGGATTGGCTGAGTCAACCAACAAAAATTTGCTTTGGATTCTGAAGAGAATAATGGGTGAGAATAAGAGAAATTGGCATTTGTTGTTAAATCAGGCGCTTTGGGCTGATCGCATTTCAGTAAAGAAGTCCATTAAAACGTCCCCGTATGCTTTGGTTTATGGGAAAGAAGTTGTCCTTCCTACCCATATTGAGCTTCTGTGCTCCAGACTTTGCAGATGTTTCAAGATGAAAACGAAGAAAATAATCCCATGGAGGCAAGGTTGGCACAATTGCTACAATTAGAAGAAGAAAGGGAGCGAGCTTATCACGCTTTTGCAGAACATGCTACGGAGATGAAGAAGTGGTTCCAGAGTAAAACAACTGATCGAAGCTTCCAGGTGGGTGACTTGGTATTAAAATGGAACGAAAAAAAATCTAAGCCTGGGAAACATCATAAGTTTGATGCAATTTGGGAGGGACCTTTTCGGATTTTGGTTGTCACTTCTTCTAATGCATTTCGAATCTGTGATATGGAAGGGTGCGAGCTCCCTATTCTGGTGAATGGCCTTCATTTGAAGGCCTATATTTCATAATTTTAAATCAAAGGTAGTACCTTGTACATATGTAAATATTTTCGTGTAAATATGCATGTTGCTAAAAAAAAAAATGAAATTCAAGGATGGCAAAGTGATAATACGTGTGCCCCTTGGAAGGGGCGAACATTACGTTTACCCATTTTTAAGGCGAACACGTCTTGTTGACGTCACACAAAAAAAACAGCATTGTGCATGGCGCTTTTTCTATAAAAAAAAAAAGGGAAGAGAAAACACAAAACAAAAAGGAAGAAAAACATAGTAAAGCTTGCTTTAAGTCCTTCCCTATTTTTAGAAAAGGAGGCGCGCCATGGAGTTTTAAAGGACACATTCGTTGGCGAAGCTTTCCCAAGACGCGCATTCGAAGCAATTAAATTCGCCCAAAGGTTACGTGGCGGTCATCGAAAGTAGTCGGTGCCAACTTTAAGTGATGATGTTCAAACGTGGGAGGCGCTCAGATTGAGCTTTTCAAGGCAGCTGATAGAATTAATGATTGATGATTAACGGCTGGTTTGGTCTTCCTAGTAAGCTTCTGGCACCAGGGCACGTTGTTCTATGAGATTGCACTATGCAGTGGGCATGTTTTCCAAGGAGAATCTGGTGGTGAACCAAAGGGAAGGTTTTTTGTGCTTTGGGAAGGGAGTCTGAGTGATTTTCGAAGAATATTTCTCTCCGAAGGCACATCTGCATTTAATTCTGTAATTACTACGGCAGTTGGTAACGCTCCTATAAAATTCTGAAGAAAAAAGGCAAGTTTTGTTTTCCCTTATTTTTCTTTTCTTGCTGCGTTGTATCCTGCTTTTCAAGGTGCAGAAGAATTTTTAGAAGTTGCGAAGCAGGGAATTGCAGAGAGTTACAGTTTTTATCTGACAAAATGGGAAGACGTAGCAAAGAACAGACAGAGGCACCGAAGGGTGTTGAAGTACAACTAACCAAGAAACGAGAGAGAAGTTCGAGGGCTAAAAAGGCCCGGCATAATGATTATGTTGATTTGGATCCCTATGGAGATGAAATGGCCAAAATTGGTGATTGTTTGATCACACATAAGGGAATTGATAGATTAAGGCAAGAAGTTGAAGCTACAGTCGATCAAGGGGTTTCCCATAATAGTTGGCTCACGATGCCTCACCATGCACAACTTTCGTGGTATCTTTGCTCATCTGTGCATCCATGCCCCGAACTCATCCGATTAATTGCACAATTTTATGACTCCTCCACTAGAGCCGTCCGAAATGCCCGGAATGAGATTATTTTTACGATTACACCGAATGAGGTCCGAGAGGCTTTTGCCTATGGGGTGAGCACGCCGAGCTATGCAGTAAATAAGAAAATTCATACGGATGAGCAAGAGGAAAAGTATGTTTCCACCGTTGCTATGAGGTAATTTATGGAGACACAGCTCGTCAAGGAGCCACAAATGGGGCAGCTACCGAGTTTGCCTAAAACCCTTTCAGAATTTAAGTGCCAAGATATTTATTCCATGCTTGCCTGGGTTGTTGGGTTACCTTCAGATGAAACTGTGCACAAATGGTAGGCAGCTATGGCCCAATGTATTTGCAAGGTAGAATTTTATTCTCCCATGGCTATGAGGCAGGGGGAAATCCAATTTATTTTGATTGGGCCAAATTTATTTCTTAGAGAATTAATTCGCAGTTGCAGAGGTTGCAAGAAGGAAAGACTAGGGCATTTTGGCACACTTCGCTGTTGGTATGGTTTTTCTTTTTTCAGATGCAACGATGTTTTTCTTTCATTACTGTTACGTAGATAGGCAAAAAGAATGAACCTCTGCCAGTTTATAAGTGGACTCAAGTATTGACTAAGAAGGAGTCTGTATATAGCTTTAATAGCTGGTTTTTGGGCCCAACCATTGAGTTACTTTGTGGTAGTTGTGATCGAGTGCCTCGCGACCTGAGAGATGTCATTGTTTCAGAGGAGAAGGGCGACATATTTTTGCTCACTCAGGGCGTGGTTGTTCAAATTTTTGGATATACAGGTAAACCTTTTTTGTTGCCTTATTTTGCCACTGCGTGTGTTTTTGCTATGGAAGTTGTGCACCAGATGGATTATATTAATGATATATACGGCTCTAGACGAGGGAAGAAAATGACCTGTACTATGCCTCTTAAGTTTGGGAGTATAGAAGTGAACCAAGTTGGGCAAAATCACCTTTTGACGGTGGCACTTCAGGACCTGGGACTAATTGAGTTGCCGCAACGTTGGCGGTATGATCCACTTGGAAAAATTTTGGCGTTTATTAAGGCGAAGACCTTTCATTGCTGCCCACGCCCGGATATTTAGAAGCGTCGAAATAATTTTTATGGGCCAGACATGAACTGGCATGTGGAAAAAATGTCCTCCCTTCCTCCATGGCATGATTATTATGAGCAGGAAGCGGAGTATAATCCAAAAAAGAATAAAATGCATATTCCTCCTCCAGGCCTGTTTGGGACTGTTCAAGAGGCAAATCCTCGTTGGAAGGAGGAGAAAATTATGAACTGGTGGGTAATGCGCATTCATCGAAGGAAGCCCTATGCTACTTATGGATTGAAGCTTGATACCCAGTTCTCTCAAGTTTATGATAGGTTTGTGGATTCCTATCAACCTATCGCCTTTGCCACCATTTTGCCACAAAGTTTTCAGCAGTCCAAAAGTGGCGAAAGTGAACCTGAGGAGGAGAGTCCTATGGTTGAGGATGATACTGAAGAAGAAGAGGAAGAAGAAGAACAATCATATGTTTTTCAAAGGTGGACTCAAAGAGCGAAGCGCCCTCCGAAAGAGGTTCCCTCGCCTAAGCAACAAAAATAGCCGGTGGTGCCCCCTTTTCCTAGAGCAGCTAAGCGGCCCCGAACTGGCGCGGCCACTACTTCAACTGTTACAGCACCCATGTCTTCGGGTACTACGATTCCTGTTACATCGAGTTCCGCAGTTGCTTCTATACCAATAGCGAACCTTGTCCTCAATGGTGAGCGCCCTACATCAGTAGCGCAAATATTTTTGATGGCACAACAAGAGGAGGAGCAACTTTCGAAAGATTCTCATGTTGAGATTCTAGATGAAGAAGTAGCCCTCAATATTGGTGAGCAGGAGGTAGAGCGAGGAAAGGAGGTAGTTGCACAACCTCCTCCATCCACAGAACTAGTGGCGCTTGCGCCCCAAGGTACGTCATCTCTTCCTTCTTCTTCCCTTTCCCTCATCGGGCACGTAGTGATTTCTTCTTCGGTCCCATCAGTTTCATTTTTGTCCCCTCCATTTTCTACCTTCCCGCCCTTCGGTCTTCCTTTTGTTTCTCTTTCTATGGTTCCCTCTTCCGCTTTTGCTACTTCCATTTTTGAAATCACTATTGCTCCTTTCATTCCCGCTTCCTCGTCCTCCATTTCTTTTAGTTCTTATGCATCAGGGACTAATCCTTTTTCGCGTCCCCTTCCCTCGGTCGTCACTTCTTCCACCATTATGGTTGTTAGTACGCAAGCTCCATCTAGGCTTAGCATAACCACGGCTGCATCTGTGTCCTCCATCTCATCCACTCTTTCCCTCTCTTCCACCATCCCTGTGTCCATTCCTCCACTTCAATCTATGTCGTCCGTGTCCACTGGGCCTAGTCGCTCAGAGGTTTTTGTTCCATTTACCCTATTTTTGGAGTTGTAGACTATTCCAGATGTGCAGGTGGCTCGTAAGCAGTCGGATGTTGAAAAATTAAATTGGGTGCACCTGAGCTCCTCTCAATGGTTGAAGAGTATGCGGTGGAAAGAAGCTTTGGCACCAGTGCGACCGATCAAGAAGGTGGCCTTTGATCCAATTGCCAAGGAGGCTCATGTGACAACATTCACTCCGATGGTTCAGAAGCCTCAAGGCGAGTTGCAGCCTGAGGACTATGTTTCTGAGACTATAACTGAAGATCTGACGTGGATTGATCCCATTGAAAAAATGGGCAATATGCAAGTAGATATGAGCTCCTTGTATTTGCATGGGGAGCATTATAAAGAAAAATATTTTGAGTTGCAAGATAGGGTACTTGAGCTGGAGAGCGCACTGGCTAAGAGCAAGGCAACAGAAGAAAAAATGGCCACTGAAAGGGAATATTTTTGCAATCAAGTCAAGGTGCACTTAAAGGAGCGTGATGTCACTCGAATTGAGATGCATAACCTTCAACAATAGGTCGAAGAACTCAAAAAGCAGCTTGAAGCTAAGGTCGTGCCTGTTGCGGGGTTTTCGCGTGATAGCATAAGAGACCTTCGCCTTCGCTCTGTATGAAATTCTACAAAGTTGGTCGCGCACGCAGTCAAGGTGTTACAGTACTTATGGGAAGCAGGGATACAAATCTAGCTTGGGCAACAAATGATTGATTCAGTGGAGGAGTTGTTGTCGCCCCATATGGAGATGATTGTAAAGATACAAGCTTTGTTGAATACGTCTCTGTATATTCGCCCTCTCAGCGAGATGGACTATGCTTGGTCCCGAGCGCGGGTAACCCTGTGAAGCTATTTTTAGTGTATGGACCTTGTAAATGAGGGGTGGGCCATCCTCAATACTATTGAGCGGGAGCATACTATTTTGATGTCTCATTTTGAGACTATCGACCAATTGGGCTTCACCACCTTCCTAGATGACTGGGGTGAGCCTCTTTCGATGGAGCAGTTGCAAGAGCTCTGGAGTGCATTTATTGAAGATACTATAGACATTGATGCCTTGGCTGAGCCCCTCACTCAAGCATAGGTATTGCCGTTGATAGAGAAATATACACGTTTGGAGCTTTCCCTTTACGAGTTGGCTTAGCGTTCGAAGCACCTCAGCTTGACAGATGTACAAAGTCTTCGCTTCATTTATGAGTCTCTCAGTACTCGCTGCTTGTTTACTACTGAAGCTTGGCATGACGTTGTTCGCACATACGAGGCCCTTTCGAAGGTTATTGCAGAATAGGAAGCGAAGGCGGCAGCAGATCGTGAAGCAGTAGAAAAGGTGGTGGAAGAAGTTGAACGTGCTGAAGTGCTTAGGGTCGCAGCTGAAGCAGAGGAAGAAGAGCGCGCACAGGTGGCCCCTAGAAGATAAGATGTTTGCATCTCTTGTACAGACTCTGCACCCAATGGATAAAGGCCTAGGATCGCTTGCATCCATGCGAGTTGGATACCCCGTGAGTCGCCAAGAAATGTTGGCCATTTTGTATTTCATTGGGATTTTTGGGAAAATTTTGTATTAATTTCTATATGAAGCGATAATATACTTTCCATTTAGTATGTAGAAGTCTGATATGTTGTATTCCAGAGAGAACGAAGAAAAGTCTCGAAGACACTTTGAAAAAATCTTTATGTATTTATGAATATTTACGTTCGCCCTTAAGGAAGGGCGAACGCCTCATTCACCCTTTCCTGGGGTGAACCTATTTTGAAAATATATTGGCAAAAATATCTAAGTATGAAATCGTGTTCGCCCTTCCTTAGGGGCGAACGTGTCGTTCGCCCTTTCTTGGGGCGAATGCGCCTTGGGGTACTTGGTCGCCCGCACACTTGAAAAATGTTGTGCACCCTGGTCGAGGGGCGAACATGACGTTCACCCATCCCAGGGGTGAACTTCCTTTCAACAATGAAGAATCACGTTTGCCCTTCCTTAGGGGCGAACGTCACATTCGCCCTTTCATGGGGTAAACCCGCTTAATGAAGATCACGTGCGCATTTGATGTGGTGAAGATGAATTTAAGGCGAACAAGGAATTGGTCAAATGTTGAATTGCATGTATTTAATGAAGGGCACCCTCGGTAACTCTGTTTTGTGAATCGCAAGGACAAAGGCGAGGAGAAATAAGTTTTCATGATTTCCAATGTACCAAAGGTGTTTTAAAGAATTTAATGATTTCTCCTGTCATGCGCATCTACGTCCGAATTTCAGATTTTTTGGAATTTGTTTCTCAAGTGCACGGATTTTCCAAGAAATCGAGGAGATTTTTTTTGGTTTTTGTCTTTGATCCCAGGACATTCTTCTCTCACATGTATTAAATGAAAGAGGTGGAAACCTCTATAAATACTAAGCAAATCTTGTTGTAAAGGGAGGTTAGACACTTTGCGAGAATACTCTCTAAGTTCTCTGCATTAATGAAAGACATCAGGCTCTTGAATTGATAAGTGATTCTACGTATAATTTCTTTTTGTGTAGTGCACTTCCTTTAACATTCGCTCTTTTTATTTTGCTATCTAGTTTAAATTCTACATTTGGATTTAAATATTGCCAGTGGGAGAGTGAGTACCGAGGTGTTAATTTAAAAGTTATTATTGCAATATTGCGAGTTTATTTTTCTGCCTTTCCTTCTATTTGATGTTGTTTTGTGCTTGAGTATTTTCCTATTCTTAGTCTGCCCCGAAACCTGCACTTTGGCCTATGGCCATATTTCCCATCTCTTTCCATTATTTCCAATTTCTTTCCTGCATCTTTAGTCTTTTACCAGTTTTAGAATTAGTTTGGGAACCAGCCCTCTCTAGAGATTGGCACGGAGGACATCTCTTTCCTCCAGCATTTCAATGTTGGCCATATCTAGGGTGCATAAACGCAGTGTTTATTTATTAGGCAGATATTTGACCAACATGTCTCTAACTGATCCACCCACAGTGATCACCCCTAGGTTACCCCAAGAGGCCCCGTTAAAATTTAACTTCAACCATCCTTGAGGAGGCCTGAACCACTTGACATCCTTCCTAGATAACTGCGGATCCTCTCGCTCCTTCATCTCCCTTGATACCTTCAAGGATTTGAACAAACCCTCTTCAAACACATGCTTGGTCCATGGGCTGGGGATAAGCTTGCAGTTCTCAATGGCAAAGGTGATGGCCCTGTGAGCGACTGAGGGAGGATCCCTGGGAGGATTACCAAAGACCAGACCATTGCGTTCCAACCATATCTGCCACAAAAAATAGTGGAAGCAAGCATTCCACAAGAAATGGAGCTTAGGATTTTTAAAAGGATTGGGCCATTGGAAGAAAGCCTCCTTAATGGTCTTTGGGGGAATCCATTGGATTTGAAAGGTAGAGAGGATGGAACCAAGGATCGACCCAGCGAAAACATAGTGCAGGAACACGTGGTCAGAGGACTGACAAGTAGACTCACATAGATAGCACCTATTGGAAATAGCAAACCCCCTCTTGTGAAGATTGTCAATTGTGAGATCTTTATTCTGAAAGGCAATCCATGAGAAGAAATTTACCTTTGGGATCAAATATTTCCTCCAGACCACGTTGCAAGGAAAGTCTGATTTCAGCCCTTTGTATTGTAATTCATAGGCAGATTTGACAGAGAATCCACCATCATCGGTCCCCCTCCAAATCATTCGATCTGAACCTTTGTTGGTGGGTATTATGATGTCCTTAATGATGGAGGACAGGAAGTTGGCCTCAGTATCTAGCCCCTCTGCATTAATGACTTTCCACTATAGGGAGCCATTTCTCCTTTCAATGAAATTGGACACCCTTTGCCCAAATTTGTTATCAAGAAATTTTTTAAGGTGAACCAGCCCGATCTGCTCAGAGAGAGGGTCCTCTAGTACCCACCTATCCTTCAAAAAATCTATGCTCCGGCCATCCCTAAGGATCCACCTGATGTCGTCTTGGATCAGCTGCTTGGATTGGACAATGGTTTTCTAGAAAGCCGACCCCCTAGTGGGAATCCCATCCTCAAGAAAGGAAGTGTTAGTGAGGTATTTCCTCCTAACAATTCTAACCCATTATGTCGGTTCATCTGCCAGGATCCTCTAGGTGTGTTTGGCAATGAGCTCTAGGTTCATCTTGGCCATTCTCCTAAACCCTAATCCTCCTTGCTTCTTGCTTCTACAAACTTTGTCCCAGGCCACCAAAGGAAACCTGGACTTGTCTTCATTGCCTGACCAAAGAAAGTTCCATTAGGTCTTCTCAATCTTGTGAAGAACCAAGGCAGGAAACCTGAAAACATACATGAAAAAGGTTAGAATCCTTTGGAGGCACGCTATAGTGGGGGTTGCCTTGGCAGCTTGGGATAAGAACTTACCTATCCACGATGTCAACTTTTTGTGGATTCTCTCGAGCATCATGTTCCAAATCCCTTCCTTAGCATGCTCGTAGAAGAGGGAGGCCAAGATAGGTAGTGGGGAGGGAGTCAATAGAGCACCCCAAGATCCTTGCAATTTGAACTTGACGCCTGATAAGGGTGTTGAGAAAAAAGATCTTGCTTTTGATGTAGTTAACTTTTTGACCGACAGCGCTCTCATAGAGTCCTAGGATTCGTTTGATGGATCTGGCTTGAGCTACTGACGCTATGGTGGACAGGAGAGTGTCATCCACAAACTACTGATAGGTGATCACCTCAATCCCCAATGCAAGGAGGATGTCATTCACCTTCTTTCATTGTTGGGCATCCTTGAGGGCTCTTCCCAAAGCTTCTATTAGGATGATGAAAAGTACGGGGGACAAAGGATCCCCTTGACGCAGACCTCTTGAGCTTTGAAAGAAATCGATAGGAGAGCCATTGACTAAGATAGAGAACCAGGGGGAGGAAATGCAGCCCTGGATGAGGTCAACCCACAGGGGATGGAAGTCAAAATTGAGGAGGATCTCTCAAAGGAAACCTCTGTCAACCCTATTGAAGGCCTTGTTCATATCAAGCTTGAGGAAAATGGCAGCCTTCTTGGTCATTGAGGCAAAATGCAGGGTTTCATGGATCGAGATGACCCCATCTAGGATGTTCCTCCCTTTCACCGAACTTCCTTGAGAATGATCAATGATAAGGAGGAGAATGGGCTTCAGTCTGTTGGTCATAACCTTGGTCAACACTTTGTAGATGACGTTGCACAGGCTGATAGGCCTATAATCAGAGATGGAATTGCAGTCAGAGGCTTTCAAGATGAGGGCCAAGAAGGTGGAGTTGAAACTGCGAGGGACAACTTTGGTTGACTGGATTTCTCTAATGGCCTCACAGACATCGTTCCCCACCACATCCCACAGGGTTTGGAAAAACCTCGAAGAGAAACCATCTGACCCAGGGGCTTTATCAGGTTGCATTGAAAACAAGACCTCCTTAATCTCATCGTGGAAGAAAGGTTCCACTAGTCTGAGGTTCGCATCCTGAGGAACGATGCAAGGAATATTAGATAGGAGAGTATCCTGAGCTTGGTTGTCACCCTCTGGGGCACTTCCCAAGAGGTTCTAGAAAAAGGACATCGCTTCAGCCCTGATCTCAACTATGTCCTTGGTGGATGATCCATTGTTGCACACAATCTCCCTGATCTTGTTGGATGCCCTGTGCCGCATAGTGGAGGTGTGAAAGAACCTGGTGTTAGCATCGCCTTCCTTGACCCACAGGTCTCTTGACTTATGCCTCTAGAAGGTTTCCTCTCTAGCCAGGATGTTATGGAACTCTGCTAGGAGGTTCCTTTCCTCCTCCCTAGTGGGGTTGTTGTGGTCCCCAAATTCAATTCTCCTTTCCATCTCCTAAAGTTTCTCGGTAATGGTTTTTTTATTGGCAAAAAGGTTGCCAAAAACCTCCTTGTTCCAGATTTTCAAGTTTTCTTTGACCATATTCAGTTTCTGAGCCAGCCGAGAAGTGGTGGATCCTCCAAACTTTTGATGCCACCATGAGGAAACTTGATCTTTGAAATCCTTGTGGAGAGTCCACATGGCTTCGAAACGAAAAGAAGTTTTGAAGGAGGGAGGCCTACCAATTTCAAGGAGGATGGGACTATGGTCTGATTCGATCCGAGGTAAGGCCAACAGGGTGGCATCGCCAAACAAAGGGATAGCTCCTTGAGAGATGAGGAACTTGTCCAGCTTCACCTGGATGAGCCCGCTATTAATCCTCCTGTTGCTCCAAGTGAAAGAGAACCCCTTGAGTTTAACATCCATGAGCTCATTGGTATTGACAAAACCTCTAAAATCCTCCAAGCTTCTTTGAAAGAGTCATTACCTCCTTTCTTCTTAGACGGATGCAACGGGCTATTGAAGTCTCCTCCTATGATCCATGGAAAGGTGTTGAAGGTGGTCCTCATTTGAGTTACAATTTTCCACATTTCAACCCGCTCGATGGGGGAATTTGGAGCATAAATGTTGGACAAGATCCAAGACAAATTGATGGTCTTGGAGTGAAACAAAATTTTTAGGATCCTGTTCGAGGACGACAAAAGCCTTCCTTCAACCAGGGTAGGGTCCGAAAGGCACATGATCCCACCTGACGTGCCTTGAGCTGGACTGATAAGGCACTCTCCTTTGGCCCAAATGGCCTTGGCAGACTTTCAAGAAGAGAGCTCATCGATTTTGGTTTCTTGCATAATGAAGATGGAAGGATTGATCCTTTTCCTTAGGTTAGCCACCAGCCGCTGCTTGGATGCCCCGTTGAGGCCCCTCACATTCCATGAGAGGACCTTCATTTCAAGGGTTTAGGGTTTTTCTTGCCTCCCTTCACCAGCTGGAAGGGGGGTTTGGTTCCTTGCTTGTCATTCTGGTTGTCGAAATCGTCAGAGAAAAGCGTCAACTGGGTTCCATTTGCAATGTCCTCTATCGTTTCCTTGTTTCTCTTCTCATTAACAGAGGGTCTTCCTATTTTCCTTTCGCTGCCATAGTCAATGGCCTATTTCCTGCTCCTGGTGTTTCTAGGGTTGATTCTCCTAGAGATGGATGGGCCTTCGTTTTCAGAGAAAGGATAAAGGGGTACCTCACCTCTATTCGAGCGGTTTGGGGATTTCCTATTGCCTTCCAGGTACTCATCCATAAAAGAATTTGGAACAACAATTTCGGGAAGGGTCTGTACTTGGGTAATTGGATCCTCTATGCTAGGACTGGTGTGAAGCAAATATTTTGAGAGCACCTCTTGCTCCTTTTGGGCTGACGGGGAGGCTTCTCCTCGCTCACGGTTTTGCTTGCCTTGATCTGGAACATCACTCTAACCTTCCTCCTGAGGTGCTTGGTGGGCGGGATTACGCATGATGTGTTTCGGTCTTAGCACCAACTCCTTGTTGAGAGGGGGAATACCCTAGTTCCTATGCATGCCCTTGTTTGGACCTGTCGCATTTTGATTCTAGGCCCTCAAGACAAGGCACTTATTAAGGAGGTGACCTTGAGTGCGACAGTGAGTACAAAAGGCTAGCTTGTTTTCGTACTCGATGGGTTGCCTCTTTATGATGTGTGATCCTCTATACAAGTTTATGAAAGTGGGTAACTCTATTTCCAAGTTAGCGGAGACACAGAAGCGGGCATGGACCATCCTGGTTCGAACCTTGGTGGAAGAATCAATGGCAACGAGCTCACCTATGGACCAGGCTATCCCTCTGATGACATTCTTGTGCCAACATTGGAAAGGGAGGTTGGGCAACCTAACCCATAGAGGAGCTACATTTATGTTTTGGGTTTTAGGGTTGAAATCCTCTCCCCACTTTCGAAGAAAAAGGCTCATGCGCCCTAGGAACCATGGTCCCCTGACCAAGACATTGCAGTGGTCCTCCTGAGTGTTGAGCTTGATGGCAAAAAACCCCCGAGAGATGGCAATAATTTCCATATTGTCGTTGGTCTTCCACTTGGAAAAAGCCTATTTTTGAATGGTCTCCATGTCTGGTCAAACTTGCCAATCAGAGTGAAACGCTCAAGCTCCAGGTAGCTGTCCATTAGGTCTTCAGGGATGACCAAATCTGCTCCATAATAAAGCAGTTCCTGGGTGGGTTGCTTTGTTGGGGATCCTGGACTTAGTACTTGGGCGTAGGATCCTTTTTTGTTTAGGTTTATCCCGCCTCTTGGTCCCTACTTGTCAGGAGGGTCTTTTTCGCTCCTGTCCGACCCATCTGCCTGGGTCCCTGCTACATCGGACCTTGTCCCATCATCACTGCCATGGCTTGTCCCTCCAGGACCCTCGCCTGACCATCCTGCCTCCTTTCTGTCGCATCCTCCCGGTCACTCTCCATCCGCCACTCGCTCACCTGCATTCCTGCTCTCCATCCTTGACTTCCACCTAGAGGATAATTTAATTTGCATATCATCAATAAGATAACTAGCATTATCTTAATAAGGGATAATATAAGAGTTTTAATTTTGTTTTTTTAAGAGTTTTAGGTTCAAACTGCCTGTGGTTAGTTGTATTTAAAAAAATTTATTGATAAGTTTAACTCTTTTTTTTATAAAAAGTCATGGTGGAATAGATATACCTAACCCTAAAGATTAGTTGTAAGAATTTCTCACACTAACTTATATATATATATATATATATATATATATATATATATATATATATATATATATATATATATATATATAATTATTAGCATCACCTTCGATGGGTTCATGACCATTAAATTTAGAACCTTTCTTTTTTTCGGGTGTATGGTCAATATGGTCATAACTTTGGGATTTTATATATGCATTGGTATTTTTTTTGTCTTATGGGTGGTATTAATAATTTATTTGATCTGAATCTTTTGAGTGCACGTCAGATTGACGATGATAAATTCTAAGCAACTGGTGGTCTCCTTCAAGCCAAGTAAAAAAAAACAAGGTACTTATCAATTACTAAAAATAATATGATTGTGACCAACTCTCATATAACCAAAAAAAAAAAAGTATCAATAATAATTATTTTGACCCCTTGGCATGCGTAATACACTTCCCTAAAAATAATTAAGGGACTCTACTTAAATATGACAATTGAGAATTAAAAAAAATATATGACAATTGAGATCAACCACAAAATTTATCCATCAATCTTTAGTGGAATAGGTCCAAGGTTCAAACCGCGACGTGAGCGAGTGTGTGAGGGGATGGGTGTATGGTGGCTTTGTGTTAAATTATCTATTGAATAGTATAGCTCTTCTAGTACAATTTATATTTATGGGTGGTATTAGTAATTTATTTGATCTGAATCCTTTGAGTGCACTCAGACCAACAAATCCTAAGGGACTAGTGGTCTCCTTCAAGCCAGATCAACAATAACAATAACTAGGTGCTTATTAATTACTAAAAATAATATGGTTGTGACCAACTCTCTTATATAACCAAAAACAATTATCAATAATAATTATTTGACCTCTTCATAGTACACTTTCCTAAAAATAATTAAGGAACTCTAGTTAAATATGACAATCCAGATCAACCACAAAATTTATCCAACAATCTTTAGCGAAATAGGTCCAAGGTTCAAACTGCGACGTGTGAGGGGATAAATGTATGGTGGTGTGTGTTAAATTCTCTATTAATCATAATTAAAAGAAGACTGCTTAACTTTATACATCAATCATAAAAAATTCTTACCATAATCAAATAAAAATAAACAATGTACAGTGAAACTATCATGCGGCCCACATCATTCTAGAGCATTTAAGGTCGTTTTTCAATGATGAATGGGATTAAATTGTATTGAATAGAAGGTGCATTTAAGATCGTTTTTCAATGACGAAATTGGAGACCAGACGTCAATCCCTTATTGGACTCAATTCCCCATAATTTGGATCTCAAAATCACCCAGATAATCGTGTCAAACCCCTTATGATCATTAGAACTTTCCTTTGTGGACCCATGATTGCAACTGAAAAATTCCCTATCCAACATAGAACCATGTATTTCAATTTATTTTATAATATTATATTTTCTTTGTATAAGAGTGCGCAGCTTCAGCTCAACAACAAGGTATCAATTTTTGGTTATTAGTTAAATAATAATTAAGTAAAATAAGTGTTATTGAAGACAACCTCAAAATCTAAACAGGATCTAAACCTTGTTAGTGGAAGAAAAATACTATAACCAACTTTCTTATAAATAAAAATATGTATATATTATATTTTATTATTTACATTAAAAAAATCTTAAATAAATTTATCTTTTATAAACCCATTAAAAGGTAGAATAAATCAATCAAAATTTACCACATACACTATTAGACAAATCTTTAACTGAAAAAAATAAACCAACCAAAGTTTACCACATATACCATTAGACAAATCTTAGCTGAATATGCAACCTGCCCCTTATGAAGATAAAAATCACAACCAAGCAAATAAATTGTTAAATATAAATTGTTGTTATGTTGGAATTTAGATTAACAACAAGGAATTTTATTTCTTTTAATTTAATTTTTCTTTATGAATTAGAGTGGTTTTATTTATTACTCACA
Source organism: Wollemia nobilis (assembly GCA_028583015.1). NCBI lineage: Eukaryota > Viridiplantae > Streptophyta > Pinopsida > Araucariales > Araucariaceae > Wollemia > Wollemia nobilis. The sequence goes on from JAQPPZ010002678.1 coordinate 2,031,039, forward strand.
AGGTTTATAGATTAAAGTTAGTTAAATGTTGTTGTTATCTTCATAAAATTCAAGTGCTTATCTTTATATGAATAGTGATTTTGTCGTATATGAAATTTGTATTTAAATATTCACCATTTATAATGCAATACAAACATCATTAGTGGTATTAAGAGTCATATCTCCTCATTTTTTTTAGCTTCGATTCAAAGATGGCAATGCATTGTAATTAAATATTCATCATTTATCTTACAATATCATAGAAGCTTGAAACATCATTAGTAGTATTAGAGTAGGTTGAAGGAAGAGTTGTTTCTCCTTCGTTCCTTTAAATTCGATCCAGAGATGTTGTAAAAGTACTTTGTTGGAAAGGGATCTTAGGATTTATAACCTTGTCGAAGAGCGATTAAGTTAATCTAAAAAAGAAAGGTAATTTTATTCTCCGTGAAACAATTTCATGGAAGACTCTAAATCTAGACGTTCTTTGCAAGATTTAGACAACACCCAAACATGAACTTGGGCCTACTTAATAAATATTTTGCTACTATATCTATATATTTATTGGACAATCTCAAAGAACATGAGAAAACAATGTTCCATCAAACAAGAAGAAGGTATCCTAATTTGAAGGGCACAAAAAAAAAATTCTCGCATTAAAATTATGGAGATTCCACAAAGCAAAGAAGAAAGATTTGATCTATCAACACAACCCATCTAGCTCAATCTAGAGAGCATTTATAACTTATATCCATTGATGCCCAGATGTGTAGGATGATTATTGCATGCATTCAAACTTTAGCTCGACACCTTAAGATCATTCAGATAAGGATTTAGGTTGGGCATAATAAAAAAAAGTGAAGTGTTGCTAGCATCATCCATCCAACCAAGGCCTATAACCTCTTAGGTTATATCATCAAAATTCACCTACTCTCTTCTTTGTGGAATCGAGCCTTCTCAAGTATCAACCTTTGTTCCTTATCAATAGGAGACAAGGACTAAATAATGGCTTACTACAAAAGGATTTGGCAGTAACTAGAGTTTTCCACCAAAGAAATCTGAGCTCTTAAACGAATTATGCAATGACTCACTAGCTTGATAGTAGCATAATATGGGTGGTCTAATGTATTTTATCAAAGTGCATGGCTTATAATGCACGTTCAAAGCTACTATTTATTCTACCATACATTCTTATTGAAGACAGTACAATCACTTTGATGTCATGATCATGCAATAAAATTTAAGAGGGAATAACTTGAAGTAGTTATTTTCACCCACAAGAATTGAACACGTGGACGTGTGGAAATAAGGTAAATTTGACCAAATTCAATCTATAGGATTCAATTATTCCACATTGATAATGGAAAAGACAACTAAAGGAAATAAATCATTACTTCATCCTTGTTTCATTGCAGGAAGAAAGTGAAATGTGCCTATAATATTTTGAAGGCATCAGAATATTTCAAAGAATATTACCTAAAATTCCAATTGGAGAAAGAAACTCCATCTATAATTTTTTTCCTGAAAATACATTGATTTCTCCTAACTTGAGGCATCAATTAATTCACAAGTATAGGCTTACATATCTAATTGGAAAGTAATTTTTGATGCCAATACAATGGAATTTATATTTTTTACTTTTGTGAAGGTTTAAAATGGCTAGTGGTACACCAAACTTCCTATTGCTCAACTCTCAACTATTGTGAGGAGATAACTATTTTGCTTGGAATACTAAACTCATAACTCAACTAGAGTTCGAAGAAGTTTAGGATGTAGTGAACATGTCCTTTACCCATCCCAAAGAAGGTGAAGTAGAGCAAACAAAGTTTGATAAAGCAAATAGAAAGGTCAAGTTGATCAGCATGTTTGATGTTGTCGATGAATTCCAACCATACATTCGTGATTCGATTACAACCAAAGAGGCATGGGATAAGCTTCAAACAATATTTGAAAGAATATGAACAATATTTTGTTCCTCTAGAGCCAACTCCATTGCTTAAATATGAAAAATGAAGAAAAACTCAAGCTAATTTTGAGGTAAGAATTTAAGCTACAAGCCATAAGAGAAACAATATTAGATGACATACTTGTATCTTTTATTTTGGATTATCTACCTTCACTAATACAATGTGTTCGTGATGACTTTGAATGTCATAGAACAAACACTAACATTTGAGAAGTTGGTGAATCTACATTAAAAAGTAGAGGCTTCACAAAAAAACTCAAGATAAATAATGAGTTCTTCTTACAAGTCAAAGAGGGGAGCAACTATTGAAGAGGCACAGGACCTCACTTCCAACATCAAAGGAACCATTCTCACATACAAAGGATATGTGAACTTTATGGCAAATATGGCCATAGAGTGAAGGAATATTGACATAATCCCTTCAAAAATGGGTCTTCTTCTCAAACAATACATTAGTAGCATAAAAAGTCAATTAGCAGGAAGGTACATCAATAACAAAATAATGTTGCCAAAGATGAATATTTCAAAGAAGGATAAATTAATCATTCAAAAGAAGAAGAGCATGTATTTGCAACACATGCTTGATTCAATGATGTTTGATATTTTGATTTTGGAGCAACCAAACACATGAACAGTTGAAAATATTGTTTTCAAACCCTAAACTATGTCAATCATATAGGAAAACTATCTCTTGGAAATGACACATATTATGACAACAAAGGCATAGGTGATGTCAAATTGAGAATTAGATCGTGCACATGCAAAATAATAGATGTCTTGTATGTACTAAGGCTGACTAAGAATTTGCTATCAGTCAATCAATTACTCAACCAAAACTTGAAGGTTGAATTTGACAAACGACAAGGATCCAAGGTATGTCTTATCTATGAAAAGTTTAAAAAATCCATGATTGTAGCATATGTCAAAGGTATTGGAAAAATGTTTGAACTTCATATAGTCTAACCTAATAATTATGCATTAATTGTCAATTCTAATATCTCTACATCACGACGGAATAGATGTTATGGTTATCTAAGTTTTTGCCACCTTGTTGTTCTAAAAAATAATATCTATGAGGAAACATTTGCACCCATAACAAAAATAAATATCATCAAAATAATTTTCTCTTTGGTTGCACAATTTAGATGAAAAATTCATCAAATAGACATGAAAAGTGTTTTTCTCAATAAAGACCTAAAAGAAGAATTATATATGTCTCAACCAGAGGGATTCATCATACCTAGACAAGAAGAAAATGTGTTTAAACAAATAAAACCTCTCTATGGAATCAAAGAAACCCCTCAATCTTGGTACATAAAGAGAGATAAACATTTTAAAAATCATGGTTACAAGAGAAATCCATATGATCCAAGCTTGTATCATAAGGAACAAAGGGGGGAATTTATAGTCATCATTGTATATATGGATGATATGGTCATCACGGGGAACTTTGAAAAGATGATTCAAGCATCAAAATAAGATATGAAAAGGTCATTCGATATGATAGATCTTAGACTTTTACATTATTATCTAGGATTAGAAATATTTTTATTTTTATTTTTATTTTACATGGTGGAATTGGTAGCTGCCACGAATCCAAATAGGTTGTCCGGCCTAGGATTAGAAATATTGTAAACACAACATCACATATTTGTCTCACAAACCACATATGCTAAAACACTTTTTGATAAGTACTGCATGATTGACTACAAGCCCATATCAACACCTATGGAACAAGGGTTGCAATTCTCATTATTTGATTCACTCCACAAGTAAATGCTACTCCACCAGGAGTTGATTGGAAGCATCATCTATCTAGCCTACACTAGACAAGATATCAGTTTTATAGTGAGTTATCTCTTATGTTTCATGCAAGAACAATATATGTCTCATTATAAAGCTATAAAAAGGGTACTAAGATATATCCAAGGAATCATTGAGTAAGGATTGGAAGCTAACAAGAGTAATCAATTCTTCTTAACCGATTACATAGACGCAGACTATGCAGGTTGTATTGATGTGTTGGAGAATATTACATTATTTTGTACTTGCAAACGTACCCCCATGGTACCTTTATGGTAAAAATATAAATATATAATAGATTAGAGTTTGAGCCTATAGTTTAGGTGAGTTATTTATATTTCCTCTATGTTAAGTGTCATGTAAGAGTGTAATGTGCAGGACATGCATAAGTGTCATGCATGTTAGTGAGCAAGTGCACAAGTGTCATGCATGTAAGTGTACAAATATGTAATGTGAGGATGTGCACAAGTGTCATGTATTAGGAGTGCATGTAGAAGTGTGCAAGTGTCATAGAGTTAAGTATGCATGTAAGTAGAGAATGAAGAGTCTTGTATACAAGTGGTAAGATGAGAAGCCAAAGGACAAGAATAGGAAATAATTACAACTCCCAAATATGTGAGGAGTGCAATAGTCAAGTATTGAAGAGTCACCTTTCTATGTCTATATTATGGAGATAAAGCTCCATACAATGTACTGGAAAACGATCTATAATTATCACCGTAGTAAGCATTTATAATATTGAAACTTGTATACAAATTTTGAGCAATATTATTGTAAGTATATTTCATGTTTGTCGATGAGTGGTTTTGACCATTTACATTCATATATGATATTACAGTGGATGTTATTATAATTTATATTGGATAGTATATACTTTGATTGCTCTTATATTTTATTCTACTCTTGATTAATTATATTTAGATTTGAGATATTGTGGCTTAATTATATTAGACTTGAGATAGTTTGGATTAAAAGAAAAATGTGGTATCAGAGCTATTGCTTAACTCTATCCATTTTTTATAGAGTCATATTTCAGAGCCACCATTATATTGGAGTTTGTCCACCTTAAAATTAGTGAAGACTTGGACTCTATTTTTTAAAGGTTTGAAAGAGTAGATATTGAGGGGACAAATAAAAGTCACCCTAATTTGGATGCTAGGGTCTATCCACTTGGTTCAAGGAAAACCAGTGAAGATATAAGACTCAACCATAATTTATTAAGAGCCAACTTAGAAGAAAGTTGGACATGAGGGGACATTCATAGTCACCTTAATAATAGTTGGATTCTCTAAAAAAAGGAGAATCACATAAGAAAATAATTATTCTTAGGTATGACCTGAGACACTAGTGATAGAAGAAAGAGAATGGAGAAGCATCAAAGCTTCTAGAGAACAGAGAAATAATATAAGCTTCCAGAGAATAGAGAAGCAATATAAGCTTCTAAAGATCAAAATAATCTCAAAAAGAGAAAGTGCATAACAAAATATAGAACTTGGATAAAATCCAAATTATAGTAGAAATTAAAGGAAGAATTATATTGAAACTTTTTACATGATATATTGAAATATTATTACTATATATACTTTAGCAGTGAATATTATTATATATTTTGAGCAGTGATTCAAACCAACATTCAAAGAGTAGCTATTCTATTCCAAATAGAAATATATTTAAGGTGAAGGTTCAAGTAAATCCACGAGTCAGACTACAAAATAAAGTAAAAAGAATGCAAAGTTGAAGTCAATATTTGGACTACAAAAGAAAGTAAAAGAGTGTAAAGTTGAATTCAAGAGTTGGACTGCAAAAGAAAGTAAAAAGAATGCAGAGTTAAATTCAAGAGCCAAATTACAAAAGAAAGCAAAGATAGCATAACTGAAGCAAGATTCAGGCTACCAGAGAAGCCAAATTGTCTCAAAGACAACATGAGGAAAAGAGAATCCAAGAGATCCAAATTTTTCTCAAGAAGTTGGACAATCTCACAGAGACATTTGAAAATGAGGGAGAGTCAAACTATTATTTGAATACAACTAGCCAACAAAGAAGCTCATCTAGGAGCCAAATCATCTAAGAGAAAGCATCTAGGAATCCAACATTCCATATAAAGCTAAAGACAACGAAGCCAACATTCTAAGCAAACATCAATAAAAGTAGACAACAAAGTTAACATTTATCGATGTTCCTAGCAAAGCTAATGTAGTTTAGCAAAACTAGCGTTAAAACTAAGTGGACATAGCAATAAGAATGTGTCTATTCAGAGCTTGAATACGAAGGGTTTCCAAAGACAATAATACCTCATATTTTTGAATGAGTAAGAGAAAGCTTTGAAAGGAAAAGGAAATATTCCTTCTTGCATAAATGCCATTGCAACATCATACTTGAGAGCGTTAGTCTACAGTTACAATACCGATTTACAACAACACAACAATATTCATTAATTTGAAAGCACTATATGTTGCAAACAGTTTACTAGGTGGAAAAGGTAAGTAGCATTACCTTCATTGATTTGATTAATTAAAGTCTTAAGTAAGGTATCATTTCAAGTTTTTGAACTTTATAAACTTTAATAATTAAGAGGGAGCTAAAATGTTGTCAACTTATTTGATATATGCTATTTATTTAAGTTCTAAGTTAAATATTTGCAATATTTGAAAATATTGCAATACTAAGTTTTAAATTCTAAACTTTAATTATTAAGTAGGGAGTTATAAGGATTTTTACCTTATTTAAAAATATTTAAAAATATTTTTGATATTTTATTATTGATTTGAAGATTTTTGATATTTATTTAATTTTGGAGTGATAAGGTTATTGATATTTATTTAATTTTGGAGTGATAAGGTTTTCTACTTCAAAAGGATTCAAAATTTGAAAAGGATTAAAAAGTTTGGTTTTTGAAATTTGAAGAGTTAGTAGATTTGAAGTTTTTAAAGTTTGTTGAATATTTGAATATGATTTTTGAGTTCTAGTAGATTTGAATATTTACAAGTTTTTTGAAGATTTGAAATTTAAGAAATTTGAAGATTTTTAAAATTTTACAACTTTAATTATTAGGAAGATAAAAGGTTTATTACCTCAAAGGATTTAGAAATTTTAACATTTGCAAATTTATTGTTTGAGTGGTTATTTGAAGTTTTTAAAAGTGCAAGTTATTTTTAACTTTGGTGTAAAAAGGGTTTCAACTTCAAAGGAATTGAATAATTGATTATCATGGAAGAATATTTGAAGTTCTTAATAAAAAAGAAAAGATTGGAAGTTATAAAAGTTGATATAGGCAAATTGATTGAAAAGTTTGATGACAAGCTAGATATGGTAATAGAGAAGCAATGAATCAAAGCTTTAAAATATTTTAATATTATTTACATGCGAAGCTTGTTGAAGCAATTGATAACTCAAAGGATGTTATTACAATACCTATTGGTATATGTAGCATAATATACATGGCATTACTTTCAATTGAACTTCATAAAGATGAAAGCCAAAAGAAAAAAGAGTTGATTCAAACTCTAAAAAGAAAAATAGTAATTGGTTATACAAGTGAATCAAGTTAATCATCTTAGAAAACAGTGTTTCATTTTGTATTTAATATTGATATTCCAAGCTCATAAAATTCAGTAAATTATTATGATGATCTAAGTGAATGTTTTGAGATTATAGGACAATATCAAGATTGCAAGAAAGCAGAAATAAAAGAAGCACATATATCAAAGGCCAAAGACAAAGAAAAAGTTCAAGCCATTCATAAACATCCATCAAATATGCACAACAAAGAAGCAAAACCAGATGAATCAAAAGTCAAGAACAATGAAGAAGCTCAAGTAGTTCATAAACAAGATATCAAAGAAGCAAAGACTGAAGAACCAAATAAATAATATGAAGAAGAATCTAGAGTAACAGAGAATCATGCACAACGCAAGGTTACCTAGTCAAAGATGAAGAATATAACCAAATAATATAATATAGGGGGTGTTGAATAATATTACATTATTTGGTAGTACCTTTATGGTACAAATGTAAATATGTAATAGATTAGAAGTTGAGTCTATAGTTTAGGTAAGTGATTTATAATTCCTCTTTATATAAGTGTCATGTAAGAGTATAATGTGTAGGATATGCGTAAGTGTCATGCATATTAGTGAGCAAGTGTGTAATGAGAGAAAGTGCACAAGTGTCATGTATGTAAGTGTGCAAATATGTAATATGAGGATGTGCACAAGTTTCATGTATTAGGAGTGCATATAGAAGTGCAAGTGTCATGTAGAAGTGTGCAAGTATCATAGAGTTAAGTATGCATGTAAGTAGAGAATGAAGAGTCTTGTATACAAGTGGCAAGATGAGAAGCCAAAGGACAAAAATAGGAAAGGTTGCAACTCGTGGATATGTGAGGAGTGCAATAGTCAAGTATCTAAGAGTCACCTTTCTATGTCCATATTATGGAGATAAATCTCCATACAATGTATTGTGAAAACGATTTGTAACAATCACCATAGCAAGCATTTATAATATTGAAGCTTGTCTACAAATTTTGAGCAATATTATTGTAAGTATATTCCATGCTTATACATGAATGATTTTGGCCATTTACATTCATATTTGATATTATAGTGAATGTTATTATAATTTATATTAGATAGTATATACTTTGATTGTTCTTATATTTTATTCTACTCTTGATTAATTATTTTTAGACCTGAGATATTGTGGCTCAATTATACTAGGACTTGAGATAGTCTGGCTTAAAGCCAACGTGATAATCGAAAATCCACCTCTAGATATATATTATTCCTAGTATCTACACTAATATCATGGGGAAGCAAGAAATAAACATACAATTGCTCAATTTTCTATCAAAGCAAAATACCATTCAACAAGAGGAGCTATTTGTGAAGTAATATGGCTAAAGTGTATGTTATCAAGTATGGGTAAACCACAAAACCAACTAGTAATAATGTACTATGATAATCAAGGAGTAATGAAACTCGTTCGCAATCCAGTATCCCATAAACATACCAAGCACATCAATGTTGATTGTCACTTCATATGAGATCATGTTGAACAACACAACATTCAACTCAAGTTTTATCCTACTTAGGAACAACGTGGAGATATCTTCACCAAGCCACTTGGAGTATCAAGTTTGAAGCATTTAGAAATATCCTCTCCAAGAAAATCTAAACTATTATGTTATAGAGGGGAATGTTAGGAGTTATTATCATCATAGTTTAAGTGGCATATGAATTAGAGTGGTTCCAACTACCACTCATAAGGTTTGTAGGTCAAAGTTAGTTAAGTGTTATTGTTAACTTCACAAGAAGCATGAGTTCAAGTTATTGTCATCATACTAATAGTTGTTAAACCATATATGGCAATGCATTGTGTTTAAATATTCACCATTTGTAATGCAGTGTCATCAAAGTTTCAAACATCATAATTGTGTCCCTTTAAAACAAAGGATCATGTTAAAATTTTTGTCAATTCATGTGCTATAATAATTCTTGCATGGGGAGGTGGATGTGACAGGGTATGATAGGGTGGTTGCAACTTGACATTATGTCACTACTCTCATGGGTGGTTTTGTTCGAAAGGGGGCAAAACGAAATATAGTCTCATCTTGTGTTAAGGGTGAGAGATTGGAAAGATGAGCATGGCTTCAAGATGCACTGGAGGATGGTGGGCTTGGTTTGTGGGACAAACAAGTTGCCTCCTTGGGTTAACCAGTTCGATCTTGGGACCCAATCCAAATTAGCTTTGCTAGGAGTATTGCTATGCCAACGAGCTATAGAGCTCACCCCAAAAGAATTTTGTGTCATTCACTATGTCGTGTCCTGTCGTGTATGCTTTGTGCCTTCTTGGCATCTTGAGAGACCCATCCTAGATGATCTCTAACTTTGAGTTCATACCTTTTTTCTACCTTTCTATGGTGTTGTCGCATTGTCATGAAAAGTAAGTTATTTAGGTGTTTGGATGCGCTCATAAGCAATAAGGCTTACGATCCCATCGAGCACTTCTTTACATAGTTTTCCATAGTGCAAATAATATAATGCCTTTGTTCCATGTTGGTTCCCCATTTTTCCAATGATAATAAAGCTAATATTTTTGAGCCAGTTTTCCATGTATTCTTTGTGTGAATGGTAAAATATTAGCTTTGTGATGCACACATATTAATATTGGGCTTTATCATGTGCTTTCGATAATCCTAGAGTATGCTTGGATTGTTATTATTGTGCTCTGTTGTTGTGTTGTGTTGTATAGGGACTACATCACTAGGTTGCTTGAGGCATAACTTACGATGTGCTAAAGCCAATATAGCCATGCATGATACCAAATGGGGTGTAGAGAAACTACTCTACAAGGCCACCCTATAAATTTGGTAATCCAAGGTTGGATAACTTGGTTGTCAAGTGCAACCTAGTTGCTACCGAGGCTAGTCGTTGGACAACCTTGTGTTGTTGTGCTACTAGGTAGCATAGTTTCCTTGCCAAACATGGATCTTAGATTGAGCCATGTGTCAAGAGGGATCTTGGTGGTGTTAGAGTTTCTAACATGACTTATGATTTGAGTAGGATACTCTCTTTCCCTGTTATCATCGTTCATAATCTTCTTTCATTGTGCTAAAGTAGAGTTGTGTGTCAAGCAAAACCTTGACTTATTGAAACTTTCCCACCATGACACAAGCTCGGTTGAAGTGCTACTTCAATGCTAAGTACTATAAGTGAAATATGCCCAAGGGTAGTTAACATAGTTAAATTATTATGCGTAATTGTAGGCATACCTAGAATATGTATGTAATTATGCTTACCTTGTATCAAGCGTAATTGTTGACACGCCCAAGTGAGAAGAAGATGGGTCTCAATAAAAATGATTGCCTTTGTGAAACAAGCTACCTAGGATGTAATTGTCCTAACCTCAATCACAACGTAATTGCTGGCATGAGCACTCCTTGAAAGGAACATCAAGGTATCCAAATTTTTGAAAATATGGCCAATGATGGAGTCGAGTCCTCTTACCCCAAATATCTTAGGGGTTAGGATGATGCTCATAAAGAGTCAGTTGCCAACAAGCCAAACTATCCTACCAGTCAAGCCAAGAAGCTAAAGGATTTTTGTGAGTGGTTGCCTATGTTGGAGAGATCAAAGATAAAATATTGGATATGGACAAAGGGGTTTTCAATTTGACTTGTCCTTTGCAAACACATGTCATGGTTCACAAGTTTGGAGAATACTTTATCTGCACTGGTCAACCAAGTGGGATGAAGCATGGAAATGGTTGAAGGTGTAAGACAAGAGATGGATAAGTTTCAAGAGGAGAAAAATGCTCATGGGACTCCCTCTCCCATGGTCCTTGTAGCAAACTAATCTTGAATTAAGCCAAAGGAGCCAACATGCTATGATGGCTCACGAGAGCTGAGTGCTCTCAACTGATTCTTCTAGGATGTGAGCTAGTACCTCAAAGTAGTGGTACCCTTGCTAGAATATGAGAAACTTACCTTGGCAACGAGGTACCTGACAAGAATCACATTGATATGGTGGATAAAATTGGCAAAAAATATCATTGAGGGAAGAGTAGATAAGATAATTGAGTTGTGGGATGACTTGAAAATAGCCTTGGCTACCCTGTTTCAACTAGAGAATGTTGAATGGGTCACAAGGACCAAGCTTCAAAAGTTGAGGCATATCAAAAATATCAGGGACTACACTAGCGAGTTATTTAACCTAATTATAGAAGTGAAGGGTCTGCTAGAGGGTGAGAAGTTGTTCCCTATTCCAACACAAGCTCAAACGGTAGGCCCAAGATGAGTTATAGAGGTATCGACCTCACATTGTTTATGAGGTAATTATGGACGTAGTTGAAGGTATATTTAATAATCATAATGATTTTGATGACAACCAAGAGGGGTGATAGAACAACGAAAAGCCCAATCAAAAGGAAAATAGTTTGCTCAAACAATCCATCGATCATTTGAGAAATGGTTGAAAACTGACCTAAGTGATGATTGATGTGTGCTTTCGACTCCACCATACGACAACTCGACATCCCACAAGAATGGGGATAAAAATATGAGTTTATGGTTGAGGTGTTGGACCTGCAATGGACCTCACACTCAAAAGGAGTATCCCCAATGATAGTAGGTTATCACAACCCAACAAGAGGAAGATGAGGGTCCGTCAAAATATGACAAAGTCAAACAAGTGATGAACACCATCCAAAAGGTTGGCCAAGAAGAAGATAGAGGAGTGGAGTGGGATTACAATGGAAGGCCAATACAATCGATCGAAGGTCTTAAATGACCCTGATAGACCAACAAATAAAAGTGGCAAAGCCCCTCCTTTTTGTTATAGGATAAGAAGGAATAAGTAAATTAAAAAAGTTGGTCCCAACCGAGGGCGATGTGTTGTTAAGGCAGGCCATCACGACCCATATGTTCAAGAGGAAATACCACCATGAGTCCCTCCTACCAATTTGGTCTATGAAGGAATTCATACCAACATCAAGGATGACATCAAAACTGAGTGGGGGAGAATTATGGTGGGATGGTTGCATCTTGACATCCCATCGCTACTCTCATGGGTGGTTTCATTCGAAAGGGGGTGAAATACCACAAAGTCTTCATCTTGTGCCAAGGGTGAGAGCTTGGAGAGATAGGAAAGACTTCAAGATGCATCAAAGGATGATGGGTTTGGTCTATGGGACATACAAGTCACTTTCTTGGGTTACTTGGTTCGACCTCAAGGCCCAATCCAAATTTGCTTTGCTAGGAGCATTTCTATGCCAATAAGCTATAGAGATCACACCAAAAACATCTTGTGTCATTCATTGTGGCATGTCATGCCATGCATGGTTTGTGCCTTCTTACCATCGGGAGATCCCCATCCTAGACGACCTCTCACCTCAAGTTTGTGCCTTTTGCCTACCTTGCCATGTTGTCACTACGTTGTTGTGAAGAGTAGGTTGTTTAGGTGTTTGGATGTGCTCATAAGCCTTGGGGCCTACAAGCCCATCAAGCACCCCTTTACATAGTCGTTCATAGTGTAAATGATGTAAGGTCTTTGTGCCATGTTGTAATGCTTTGGACTATTGATCCCTTATTTTGCCAATGATAATAAAGCTAAGGCTTTCGAGGTAGTTTGACGTGTGTCCTTTGTGTGAATGGTAGACTGTTAGCTTTGTGGTGCATGCATATTGATGTTGGGCTTTATCGTGTGCTTATGCTAACCCTAGTGTATGCTTGGATTGCTATTTCCATGATTTGTTGTTGTGTTGTGCTATATAGGGACTACATCGCCTGGTTATCCGAGGCATAGTCCACTGTGTGCTAATGCCAATTTAACCACACACAGTCTCAAACAGGGTGTAGGGCAACTACCCTACAACCCACCATCATTACACAGGGACTAGAAAAACTTAGAAGCCAATGTCTCTTAGGAAGATGGTGTGCGAATATTGGCTAAAAGTCTATTTATTAACAATCATAAATTGAAACACCCCAATCCCAATACTCATTCACGTTAGTTTACCTTTAGTGGAATCAAGTTGTAACTTGTTTGTGAATATTTCCTAAGAGAATTTTTTCTAGAAGAATGAATTTTGAATGGTTCTTATTAACAATGACTACATAACATTGAGGAGATATTAATTGCTTGTCAAAATTAGGATCTTAAGCTCTAACTTTAGTTTCTTGTTCTAATAGTTATATGTTTAAATGTGAGTGTTTTTCGTCAAACACATGCAATTTTTTTTTTTAAATTTGAACACATGTACTTATGCTTTGAGATTTATAACAATGGTTGAAATAGCTCGGACGAGAAGAGGCCCTTGAAATTTTACCTCAAAACATATGTTTTATCATCATACTAGCAATGCACTGTCTTAAATCCTTATAAAGAGGGAAGGTAGAGGGGAGAAATAGAAATTTACTATTAGAACTTAGTTTTATACTCATAAGTAATTATTTTTGTTAAAGGTTTTACTTTGTGTTAAACAAGTTATTCCTCCTTAGATTTGGGTGTTTTAAAATCTATACTATTGCAAAATATACATTTCATCATCATCCTAGCAATGCCATGTCTTAATCCTTATAAATAGGGAAGACAGAGGGAAATATAAATTTACTATGAGAACTCGATTTTGTACTCATATTTATAAATAACTATTTTTGTTAGAGGTTTTACTTTGTGTTGGAGAATAAGAAAGGGATTACTTTTTATATTTACGTGTCTTTACATCTATACCAGCAATGCAATGCTTTAAATCATCATCATATTTCATCATCATACCAGCAATGCAATGCTTTAAATCATCATAAAGATAAAATGCAGAGGAAAGACACAAAAATTTACTATGAAAACCTAGTTTTGTATTCATATTTGTAAGTATCTTTTTTTGTTAAAGGTTTTACTTTGTGTTGAAGGATAAAAAAGTCATTCCTTCTTAGATCTAGATGCCTTTAAATATATACCACCACAAAAGATAAATTTTATCATCGTACCAGCATTACAAAGTCTTAAATCCTCATAAAAAGGGAAGGCATAAGGGAGAAATAGACATTTAGTATGAGAACTCAATTTTGTACTCATATTTATAAGTAATTGTTATTGTAAAAGATTTTACTTTGTGTTAAGCAAGTCATTCCTTCTTAGATTTAGGTGTCTTTAAATCTATACCACTACAAAAGATACATTTCATCATCATACTAGCAATGCAATTTTTACTATGAGAACTCAATTTTATACTTATATTTATAAACAAGCCCCTCCTTAAATTTAGGTGTCTTTAAATCTATACTACCAAAGCTTCTATCATTGTAGTTGCAGCTTTGAATTCTTCACACACACACATACATACATACATACATACATACATACTATATATATATATATATATATATATATATATATATATATATATATATAGAGAGAGAGAGAGAGAGAGAGAGAGAGAGAGAGAGAGAGGATTTATTCATATGGCATTCAAAATAAAAATATTAATGACAAATATCATTATATATTACACTATGGATTACATCATTTATTTATATATTTCATATTACATTCACAATAGAAATATAAATATTTATGTTGATCTCAAAACAAAACCCAAAAAATAATTGTTATCATAAATTTTTTATATTTCTCGTATAATACAAATATTCATAATAATTTCACATTATAATTAAAAAAATAATTCTTTTGTAATAACATGACTCGTTCCTTTAAAACAATGCTAATTAAATATATATTTTTTAAAACATTTTATATTGATGTCCAACAACATTGAAAATAAGGTCTAAGATTAATTTTTTTAATAAGTTATGTGTGGTTTTCATTGGGTCACTCCAATTACAAAAACAAAACATTACATTATTTTTGTTACATTTCTAACAAGTTAATTACAACATATCCAACTTTACCTTTCGTTCAAAGATATTCTTCATTTGCCTTTCTATCAATCTCCATCACTTTGCCTTTCGATCAAAGATATTCTTCATTTGCCTTTCTATCAATCTCCATCTTCCTCAAACTGCTAAGTTTCCACAATCAACTCCTTTTATATTAGATGCCTTTTGAAATTTAAATTTTGCCAAGATAAAATTCAACACCCCTAATGGCTAAAATATTTGCTCGTCAACTTCTATATCTACAAATATCTTGTCTATAATAACCACACAATTTCTTAAAATCCCTTTTTAGGGTTCTTATCCATTCCCCTAATATTCCAAGATATTATTTACATTGTTATTTTAATCCCACTTCTTGTTAGCACTTGTGATATTTGCTTTTGTTGTCCCATATCAATATCCCTCCGATTTTTTCCTCTTTGTTTTTACTTTTTGGATCTTCCTCTCTTTTTCATTTCCAACAATACTTTCATCTTCATCTATCTCTTCAATCTTCTCACACTGCTCATAGTAAGACTTATCATCTTTAGGTCTACCTTGTTGAGAAGGATCTAAAATGCAAGGAATAACCTAAAAAACACAATCTTCTCTATGTTGCTTTAGAAACCCGAAAGTGCAAAAATGCTCTTCTGTAGCAATTACCTTCTTATTCAACTCTAAAAAACCTAAATTGTTATGGATTTCCTCCATCTTTATTTCTTTATTACGCTGCTCTTAAAACCTTGAAGTGCAAGGGGTAACATCTTCATCCCTTTCACTCTTATTACTTGGAGAGGATTCTATGATACTTGAGGAAAATGAAGACGATTTACATGGAAAAAGCTTGACCTATTTTGTTGTCTTTATTTTAGGATTTATCTCCGCATCTTCTTTTGCATATTTAATTCCTTATGAACTTGTCAAATGATATTGTAGATAGGTTTTCTTTACTTTTTTTTTTGAAGTGACTTTCTTTGCCTCTTCTTTCGAAGTGGAATACCCTTGATTAGATCTAGCTTCTATTTCTATATGATTTCCTTCGTCTTGAAGTTTATCTCATGGCTATAATTATTTGTCTCTTTATTTATAGTTTTCACTTTCCAAACTCTTGCCATGTGTCCAATCTCATAACAATTGTGGCAACAAAATGTGATATTTTTCATAATCTACTTGTTGTTCTCATTCTCTTGATCCAGATTTTCTTAATGGATTATGGCAAAGGTTTTGAAATATCCATAGCAAAACATATTCAAGTATATATAGCATGCTTTCGCTCCCTAGAAGTTAGTCCTTCCTTGATGAATTCCCTAGGATATTTCCAAATTTCTTCATAACATCCTTATCTATAAGTTGATATGAAAGTCCAAAAAGCCTAACCCATACTGGAATCTTCTTAATAGTTTCTATCTCAAGAGAAAAGATTTCATTCCATGGTCTCTCATAAAGTGCATCTCTTCCCCTAAACCATAGGCCACCAACCATTATTTTATCCCTAATTTCCGAACTAAAAAATATGATAAGAAAAATTCTTTAGGAAGAAAAGTCACAGAGTAATTTGAATTTAATCTCCACTTCCACTTATCCAATTTTGAATCTCCAAAAACCCTAGCCATGATCTATGGAACTTACATATTAACCCTCTACTTTTAAGAACCATTATATCATGCTCAATCATTTCATCTTTTATACTCACTTATGGTGTAACATATGCTACCTGGATCGAACTTGCCATGTATTCATTCTTCTGCTTATCTCCAACTGGGGCATCCTTACTTCCCATTAGGAATTTCAAATATGACTTTCCTTCCATACTAGCTAATGGGGCTTGTTCTTGGCTTGCACTCCCTCTTGGCTCACCTTCCCTCTCAACTTGCACTTGCTCCCAACTTGCACTCCCTCTTGGCTTGCAATAGCCCTTGTCTCTTCCTTTTCTGGGCATTCCTTCGCTTCAACAATTTTTTGAAAATAATATTCCACACATTCATGGTAAGGGTTTGAAGCATTGATGCACTCTAAATGAACCCGTTGCTCTTCCGCCATGATTGAATCTTGGCTTGCACTCCCTCTTAGATTGCACTTCCTCCTGGCTTGAACTAGGTTTTCTTCAACTAGATCACACTTTGCTTTCTACTTCCTGCTCACACTTCCTCCTCACTCTTGGATCGCGCTTGCACTCGCTTTCAACTTGCATCCGCACTTGCTTTTGGATGCACTCACTCCCGACTCACGCTCACACTTGCTTCAGGATGCACTCACTCCTGACTCACACTCGCACTTGCTTCCCACTGCACTCACTCGCTTTCGGTTGCACTCGCTCATAATTTCAATGAGTTTACATAGTTTTTTATTGGGTCACCTCATACTGAGAGGTCTAAGATAAATTTATGATATATTTGTTTACTAAATAACATAAACTCAATCAATTATATTACATTTATAATTAATTAACAATTAATTAACTATTATGGTTCCTAGGGGCCTTAGTTATTGAGGCCTTAGTTATTGAGTTCGAGTTGACACTTTTGAAGTTAGAAATAAATTCGACATGTTCAAAAATTCGAAATAAAGTTCAACCTAAAATTCAATATATTATAAATGTACATATCTATCTATATAACTTATTTCAACATTTAACTTGATTAGAAAAAAAAAATTGTTCCTTCCAATTCAAAATAACAGGATAATAAATATCACTTATAATTAAATAATTTTTTAAAATAATTATTAAAATCCGCTCATGTAGAGGAGTTGGAGAGCAAGTGGGTAGTTAAAACTCTCCAGTTATTGAGAGGCCCAGGTTCAAATCTCTCCCCTCACATGTTGCGGATATGTTGTATATAAAAGGTTCCTCATCAAAAAAAAAAAAATTATTAAAATAATAAAAATATAAAATTACTATTTTTAATTATAATAATTTAAACCTTTATATACATATATTTTAAAAAATTTATTAAAAAGTTTACGCATAACCTAATATCATGCTAATGCTATAGTCTTTTGTGCCCTTCAAATTCTTGGCAGCATAGTAATCTCTGAGAAATAGAAATTCTTGGCAGCATAGTAATCTCTGAGAAATAGAAATTCTTGGCAGCATAGTAATCTCTGAGAAATAGGATAAGGGAATAGAAGAGCATTTCTCGACTTACGAAGAGTCTTTGTACAATCGCAACCATGAATACCAGCAATGCATCCGCATCCTCTACGATACCACTTGCTCATCCTCTCGTGGGTGTCCACCATGGTTATAAAGATGGATGCAAATTATAATAATAACTTTTCGAATTTAAACTGTATCCACAAAAATAATATAATAAAGATTGTTACCAATTTTCTTATATAACCTAGCTGACCAAAAAGAGACCCAGGTTTAAACCTTGGGGATATGCCTGTTTGCAAAGGTAGAGTGGAGTATGTGCCACTCCAAAATGATGGTACCAATCATGAGTGACCGATGAAGTAGATAATCCATTTCACAATGGTTTAATCAACAACAAGGTGGAATAGGGGTTATAGGGGACAACCCTAATCTTTAAACTGTAATTGATAGTAGAAAAGGATTGTGGATGTGACCAATTCCCTTATTTATTAGAAATAAAAATAAAATAAACTAATTGTTATGATATTATTATAAAGTAACAATATAATTCTAGTAAGATTGTCTTTAAAAAAAATAGACAAGACTATCTTTTATTTTAGTGTTGTAACTAAAAGGGGTTAGTTTATGAAAGTTTGTTGGAAAGCTAAAAGAGGGATTAGGTGTTCTTACTTGCTAAGATTAGTAAAAGTTTTATTCCAACTAAATAATCTTGTTTTATGTTTGAAAAATTGTGGTTTGGTTATACCACTTGTTATACTTCAACCTACCTTATTTATTTATTTATACATATGGGGGAGTTGGTTATATCCACACTATTTTTAACAACGACAAAGTGCAGGGTTCAAACTACAGGGGCTGCTCCCAACAAGTCTATACCACCTTGTTATTTATAACCTGATGTGAAGAGGACCACCTTTCATTCGGGATTTATAACATCTTCATCTGTCAGTTTAGCATGCATGCACTCAGAGGATTAGAGTGAAGCAAACTGCTACCTTTGCAAACAAGCATGCCCCTAAGGTTTGAACCTAAGTCTTCTTGGGTAAATGCTTGGCCATATAGACAATTACCAATCCACCTAGCTCTTGGGGGCATTTTTAATAATCTTGTTTAAAACCATTTTTTTTTGATTGGGTGGGTGGGATCAACACACCCTAGAGTTACATATCCGCATGCATGTGAGGGGAGGGATTTGAACCTAGGACCTCCCTTTTCCTAGGAGTTTTACACACCCACTTCCTCAACTCCCCCACATCACCAGATAACAATTATTTTATTTATAAATTCTTTAAAAAAAGTCCTTGTGGGACACTTTAACGGTATGTCGTTAGTGTTTCATCTAACTTGAGTTCAAATCAGAAGACCTCCTCTTGTTATTATACCCTCAGGAGTGTGACCCCAGTTGTCACATCCTTGCTGTACTTTGTTGGTGTTTCATCTCTACGACCTGAGCTCGAATCAGAAGACAACCTCTTATTCCTGAGCTCGAATCAGAAGACAACCTCTTATTTTTATGCCCTAGGGAGTGTGATCATAGTTGTGACACACTTGTTGTATACTTCGCATTATGCCACCGTTTATACATTATCCTACTTTAATATATTAAAAAAATGCACAAATAAAGATTTTTATTTATTTTTACTTGATAGGAGAGTTACTTCACCCTTACTTTAATATATATTAAAAAAATGCACAAATATAAAAATATTTTTTAATTTGATAAGAGAGTTCGTTACAAACATTATAGTAGTTGGCAAGCGGCAGGGTTGCATCCATCAAACCTATTCCACCTTATTGTTTTATAACGACCACTTGATGACTCAATCATCGTCAATCTGATGTGCACTATGAAGATTTGGATCACAGCACCTTTGCAACAGGCCTCCCAAGGTTTAAACTCGACCTCTTCTTAATAAATGTCCAACAGCACCTTTGCAACAGGCCTCCCAAGGTTTAAACTCGACCTCTTCTTAATAAATGTCCAACCAAACTAACACTTACCAGTCCACTTATTCAAAAATAAAGAACATTACTTCAATCACTAAACTAATTGGCGGCTGAAATTTGCCTAATCCGACCTGTAGCGAACGACTTCTTAAATATGGCAACGCAAACGTCTTCTGAACTTCACACGGACGAAATCCAATGGCCACGCCCATACTTCGGTTATCTTCGCCCATCTGCTGCCCCTTTCCAAGACGTTGGCCCGTCTGCTCCACATCTCATCGTAACAATTACACTTGCACCAGAAAGTGCTATAGGATTTTCTGCACTCTCAATGCAGAGGATAGAGATGCCAGTCCCGGCGAGGCAGTTCAAAATTGCAGAAAAGAGGCGCTGCAAAGTCTCGATCTCGCGCTCGAAAGGGGCGACGAGAAAGAAGCTTTTTCCATCGTCACCTCCTTACAGGGGCAATCAGGCGGCCTCCGTGGCTTCGGTGCCGCAAGACGGGTCAGCAGTTCATTTCACGCAAAACACAAAATAAATTAAATCCTTGCTAAATTTTCGACGGAATTTCGAATTGTTGCTTAATATTGGGATAAACAGTGTCAGGTCAGTTACAGGAACTCACCTATGTAGTTTGCAACTTGAGCCTTTGTCATTCTGTTCTTGCTAAGTACGCGTCATCAACCACATTAAGGCAAGGGTTGAAGTGTAGTAATTAAATGCAGGCCTAAATAACCACAGGAATTCAATAGTCTTATTTTATGAACAATGAGATTTATTCATTTTTTATTCTTTCTTCTTTTGTTAGAACTGGATTTTATCGCAACACAAAAGAATAGAACTGTAGTTTTTCAATTAATACTCGCTAGGCACCAATGTCGCAGCTTTAGTAAGGAACGTTCTATCTGAAAATACTATGGAAGATACCAAAGTATGATAAATTATATTAATTATAAGCATTATATGAAATATTTAAAATTTTGTATACCAATATCAATATACTTGGAGGACTCTACCATACAGAATAAAAAACAAACTCTATACGTTACTTTTTACAAGCTCTATACAGAATAAAGAATAAGAGTCGCAGCACGAATGAGTGCTGTGGGGTAAGGATAATTGGCCCTCCTGAATTTTAACCGACATTGTCATGCTTTTCTTTTTACAAGCTCTTGATTTCAGACATATTTCTATGATGGAATTCGGTTACACTTTAATACCTAGTTCTGATGTAACTGTTATGGAAAGAATATATCTAAAGCATTTCACTTCGTTCATATCCGGCTGTCATTTTAAAATAGCTTTTCACATTTTTCTAAGATCAGACTACGACATTGACCAAATACACCATGTTTTTAATGTATTGAAATGGTATCCTTTAAACAAGGCTAAATGTGGTAAAGTTTCCAAATACAACCGTATTTGATAACCATGCTAAGCACATACCCATGGATTCCTGAAGGGGCTTTTGTAGGATGAACATTGGCCTCTCCTTGTTTAGCTGGTGATGGTTTCTTTAACTTTGTCTGTAGTATTTATCTTTGGGATGTTGAAGCAACAGAGAGCAACTTGGAATAATTGAAAGTCTGGAACAAGAAAATTGCAAATAGGTTGGACAGATTCTTGGTTGATGCATTATGGTTGGACTTAAACGTCATTCTGAGCTTAGAGATCCTCAAGGAAGCAGGATTGGATGATTAGTGGATCTGCTTTAAATTGTTTGAGGACCTAGTCTCCCAAGGCTGCTCATTTAAATATGAATTTATGTGGCTTCTTAACCTGCATTTGTAAGAGAAGTTCAAAGAATTGTGGAAGGAAGACCTCCAAAGGAAGGTTGTAAAATGTTGAATAGTCCAAAAGGTTTCATCTAGCAAAACCTAAATTGATGTTGTAGAACAATGAAGTTTTTGGGACAAATATATCCATATGAACTGGGGTTTGACATGTGGTGAAAGGTATCCAAAAGACACAAGATGCCAATCCATATGTTTTCACACCAATGATGTGGTGTGGCTATGCTCTAACTCTTATATATTTAATCCAGGTGCATTTTCAACGTTGTCCAACTTAAACATTTAATCAGGTGCATTGAGAATTATTAGTCAAGTTCGAGTTACAAGTGGTTCTCCCACCCAAGCTGTAGGGTGTGGCATTGGACAAAATATCTTTGATTTGAAGGCATACCTTAAAGCTAGGCAAAGGTTATTTCAGAAGTCATTCCAATATCGTCCCCTCTTTGGAAGTGCTTTTGGAGAGGAAATTCTCACTTTAGAAAAGCTCATCCAAAATATAGAGAAAAACAAAATTTTCTGGAAACAAAGATCTAGAATGTTTTGGTTCGAGAAGGTTATCAATACGAATTTATTTCATAATTCTACTACCATTTACAAGTACTTTAATTGAATCAGATTTCAACCCTTTGGGTTGTCGAAGGCTAGAATCTCCTGAACATATAGGAAAGGAAGATAATCTCCATTTTTGACTACATTTTTGTCCAAGATGAAGCAAAAGGAACAAGATCCAGCAAAACATTGCAAGAAAATCACTTCTGAGCAAAATTTAATCCTTACAATCCTTTTTATTAGTGCAGTTACAGAATAAGTGACGCAAGCTTTCCTTCAAGAGAGACAAGGCATTGGGTCTGGATGGGTTTTCCACTTGCTAGGTTTGGAGGTACTGGGATTTTTTTTTAAATGGCATGGTAGAAGTGGTGGAAAAAATCCAGAAAGTCCATAATGATCACAAAGGATTTGAATACAACCTTTTTGACCCAAATTCCAAAAAGTGAGGATTCTCCTCACTGTTATTTCTATAGGCCTCTTGCTCATTACCATATGGTCGATAAAATTGTCTCCCATTTTTATGCCAAATATATTGAAAAAACTCCTTCCTAGTCCCTTGTCAGATAAACAAAGAGGACTTGTCAAAGAAAAGCAAATTTTGGATGGTATCATCCTTGCTCATGAAATCATTCATTCCATACAGTCAACATAAGGACATGAAATGCTGATTAAATTTTACACGCAAAGCCTATGACAAGGTAAATTGCATATTCAATTATGGAGGTTTGGTTTTTTAAATATTAGTATAAATGGGTGTAAAGTTGCCTTTCTATACCTAAATTCCAGTGTTCTTCAATAGATTTTCTGTACTTTTGCAAAGCTAAAAGAAGCCTTCCAGAAGAGGAATTGTTTTTTCCTCATATTTTCATTTTTAATATCATAGTATAGTCTTTTGGATGAAATATCTCAAGATATCGGAAGAATAAGATTGCTCGATGACTGTGGTTGTTGTTGGCTGTTCCTATAAAACATTTAAAATTTTATTATGACACTCATTTGTTGGGAGAACCTTGAATTCTTGAAGTTGTAGCAATCAAAAAGATATTGCAGGATATGAAGGAATTTTGTCAGTTGATTGAGGCATGCAAATCTAGAATCACTATTTTTGAATGTATTTTAATTTAACTCCTCAAGTCCAGATTAGCAATATTCTTGCTTCAAGAGGATATGTATCCTTTGAACTAATTGTGGACTGCCCTTCTGAAGCTAATCTTCAATTCATGGCACAGTCTTTTGAATAGATATAAAATTGGGGTTCAAGGACTAAAGGGCAAGTGGCTATCCTGGGCTGGAGTTTTGCAACTATGGAAATCAGTCCTACACTCTATTCTAGTATACATTTTAACTTAATCATTCCTTTATTTCTTCAAAATTCTGCAAATTCGGAACTATTATATTATATTATTGTCCTTGGATGAATAACATGCCTTCGGATTTATCTCTTTTGTTGTTTTTATGTCTTACTCTTTTAGCTTCCTTTTTCCTTCAATGCTGAATTCTTAAGTTTCTCTCTCCTCTTTGCTTTTAATTCTATAATACAAACATTTTACCTTTCAATGTATTTATGTGGCCCAGTGAATACCATTGTGGGAACATTGTAGTTTTAAGCCTAAGCTTTGATATGACTCTTGCATGCTTTGGTTCAGTCTACTAGATAAATGCATGTGGACTTGTAATATTGACTATTGTCAATGCACGTTAATTGTTTTAGGGAGTGACAGGGTTACTTAGTCCTCTGGAATGGCATAACATAAATTTATCCATCCATATTACATTCTTATAAGAAGAAATGCAGCTTTTTTAAAATCTAATTTTTGTTTTGTCCCTCTTGGGCTCTTGTTGGATGACTGCTAAAATCAAACCTCATTATAGCAAAACAGAATTAGCCAGGTCTGTATGAAATTTATGGCAAGGCATGTAACGGACCTGATTTTCTTTGGTTTTCTTCTTTCTTTAGGATTTGCTTGCTAATCTATGCAATTGTTGCAAAATTTTATAGATCCAACAGATAGAAAATAAAGAAGAGGTACAGGTCCTGTGCTTTAGATGTTATTGTATACCAGGAACTAAGTTTAATTCTTTTGTTACAGGTACCCCAAAGACTATACACATTGGAGGAATTGAGATTAAATAAAATAGACGCAACACGTCTCCTCTCACCAATTGATACAACATTGGGTGCTGTAAGAAGAAATTTACAGATCACTGCAATTGCTGGAGGTGTTGCTGCATGGCGCTTTTTGAGTTTGGATCAATTTCAGTTGTTGTTTGTCGTATTGGCCTTGCTAGCCCTTGGAACCATAGATCTTGTAGGTGGTAGTCTATGTTTGATGTATCTTCATAGAGTATTTCATTAATACAACTCATTAGTAGGCACATTTTTTTAATGGACAACATGGGATTGAAACAGGTCCCACCTCATATTACATCATGACCACTTTACTATGGCATTTTGGCAATTATGCATACATCGCTTGTTAAGATTTCAACATGTGTCTCTGCATTAGAAGTCCATATTTTTAACCACTTGAGCTCGTGCCATTTGATAGTATAGTACAATTTTGAATGCTTTTGTTTATGAATTTTAATACTAAATAATTGATATTTTTTCAGCTTTTTATCCTTTTTTTAAAAGACAAGTTATCCAACAAATCTAGCTACTAATGTTACATTAGAATGATTCACTCATAAGGCCATTTATCATGCTTAGGCGTAGTTTATAATACCATACTCAAAATGCATTCCATTATTTAATTTACTTTCTCACCCTAGGTTGCTTTTCATATGACATCATGACGTGGACGCTTTTTAACCATACATTTTTTATATGACAGAAAATCTCCATCTCCTATACATGAAGATTAGAGTTTTTAACGATCTATGCTTCTTACCTGGTTGGTAGTGTCTTGCAACTTAGAAGAGGCACAACTCTCCAACTACTGCAAATAACAAAGGTTGAAACAACAAATAAGAGTTGAGTAGCACCTAGTATTGAAGGGTTGGATTTCACGTGCAACACTGAAAAAAAAAGGAGTCGTCAACTTTTTTAGAGCAATAGATTTGTGTGTAAGATAGGAGGGAAGCCTTGTTTATATGCCAAAGGGAATAAAACCCTAGATTGTGGCCCACGTTTTACTGTAAGGTAACTAGATCCTTGTGGATTTAGATAGTTCAAATGCAAAAGAAATGCTAAAAGGTGAACATGCCAAAATTATTATCACAAGAGAGCAAAAGGGGAAAATCAATATCATCAGAAAATCTCTCTCTCATATTGCCTGAATAAGGGAAACAAATAAATAGCATGGGAATTAACGACTATAAATCAAGCAGTCAGACTTATTGACAAACGATTACATATTCAATATGCATTATTTGGTGTAATCTAAATTTGACAACTTCTATGTTAAACATAAGACAAGCTATCTGCACAAATTTCCATTCAAGGCTAGGTTTAAAGATAACGACACAATAATAAGAAAGTAATGACAACTATTATTCTAAAATTTGCTTGCTAGTGAATATTGAGGAACACTTCCTTGTTACTAATCTTAACCATGATGCCTTTTTTTCTATATTTACGCTATATAAACATGTTATATCTAGATACACAACGCCCCTTATTGCTATGAAGCCTTGTTCTCAAAGTTGGAAGGAAAAGTTAAAAAGACACAACAATGAGACCTGCATTGTCCAGAAATTCTGCCTATTACAAGCAAAAACTAAAATACCACTGAAGTGGGTTTAGTACAACTGGTTAGTGCAGTGATACTACAATAGTGTGAGGCCATCCACCAAGGTATGGAGGTATAGCTTGGAGCCAGAGTAAGTCCTGGGTGACTGTGATGGAGGACTACCTACCTGTGGTGGCTACATAACCGATTGATTATACATGTATTGGAGCACGGATGACTGATCTCATTGATTTCAATGTTAATTCAAGCACATTTAAATTTGGTGTCACAGTATGATGCATTGCACAACTTGATCTGCCTTCGAAGGGCAGCATTGTTACTGGCTAGGCAAGCTGATGGATGGAGTTTAGATGCACTTAAAATGTAATTCTCTGTTGTCCTCTCCACAGATGACGAGGAGTGTAAATGGGTTCTCTGCAAATTATATATTGTATTTTCCTGGAAGTTACTAAAATATGCTTTTCTGGCTGAGAGACACATTAGCCTCTAGCAAATTTGTTTGCCTTGAATTTTGGCCTCCTAAGCAATTGAAAGAGAAATGCATGGAATTTGGTGGAGGGACTATCCTTGGAAAATAGAGCTAATAATGTAATTGGAATGGAAAACAATCCAAACAATGCTATGATAACCAAAATCTACTCTAGTGCAAATCAAGCTGGAGGAGGCAAGATTTGAACCCAATCTTCTTTATTCATGTAATTAATATCCTACTGACTAAGTAACTACTTTGTCCAAGGCATGAAACCAAAATGTTTTTGCTTTCTTAGCATTTTAACTCTCTGAAATGATGTGCAAGTCTAAAGGCTTCTCACCTCTTTCTAGCTAAAAGGCAACTAATCCATTAAATTCCCTTGTTTTCCCAAGTCTCTCTTTTTGGGACTTCAATGTTATCTTGGATTTTACGGCTTTCATCCTAGAATGTATGTGGTTTGCTCTGTTAGTATTGTTTCCCTCTTTGAACGCTGTGTTCCTATAGAATTCTACTTTTGGTCCTAGAGGAAGTGGGGTTTGAACTTAGGCTTCTAGACTACTTGCACTTTTCTTTATGCTTGACACAATGTTCTTGCTCTTCCATTGCCTCTGATGTTGTCTTGCCTTCTTTTCCTTTGTTTGCCCAACTTCCTACTCTTGCATTTCTTCTGTTGTTATTTGTTCCTCGTAGGATATCAATATAACAAATAATGTAGCAAAGTAGATCTACAGTGATTATTCAAAGCACACGTCAAATCTGAATAGCAAATAGATGGCAACGGATCATTCAACCATTATAGCATTTGTCCACAGGTGTGCAATATATTGAATGCTGAACAGATTCTAGCCAGATATCAAATGTGAAATGACAAATGATCCAAATTTCTAGTATAGATTGTGAGTGCTGAGCCACTTTGAGGAAGCTGCCTCCGAACTGTGAACTTAGTGAATCCCAAACAGAATATTTTAGAAGATTGCTGACGTGCTTCCTCAATGATAGCCCAAAGAGTGACAATCTGGTCAATAGTCCGAAAATCCTTTCAAAAGCTAGCACACCTCTTCTCCCTTAGAACATTTCGCTGGAAGTGATTAAAAAGCCATATGTCTATATCTGTAGCATAAAGTTTGGCAAATGCCAGTCATGATACTGCTGTAGTTATTGGGATTTGAGATGTCGTTGTTCTTGTGAATTGAATGAATGATATTTTGAAAGTGGGAGGGATTTTGCGGATGGAATGAATGATATGTAGAAATCAAGGGTGAGTGAAGCCCTTGAAAACAATAGCATGAAACAAATATGCAGTCAAAAAGGTAAATGAAGACATGATGTTTAAGAAATTCAGCCTGGAATATTTCACAATCAGGTTTCCTGTCAGTGCACAATTTCTGAATAGCTCTATACAGATAGTGGGCTGATTAAGAACATCATACATGGACCCAACATAAATTAAGCATTAGCAAGGCTGTTGATTTTGAGGGATTTTAGGCTGAGTTCTTGAAGTATGGTGCTGAAGCTCTTGGCTATCCTATTGTAAAATTATTCAATGAGGTTGTTTGTTCTGGGTTCCCTGCCTCCTGGTCACAGCATATTATCCACCCCATCCACAAATGTGGGGACTATTCAGATCCGAATAACTACAAAACTATCATGATTGGGCACATATTTGCTAAGCTTTATGCAACATTTTTGAATATGAAACTCTCAGAATTGTTGGATCAGGGGAAGCTTAGAGCGAGAAAGTAGACTGGTTTTAGAAGGGATCATCAGACTATTTATATGTCTTCTCTCTTACGGCTATTGTTGAGGAGGCTCGCGAATGGTCCTTGAAAGTGTTATGTTGTTTTGTGGACTTTAAAAATGCCTTTGACATTGTTCCCAGGCATCTTTTATTTCAAAGACTACATGACATCAACATCTCAAAGCTCTTTATCAGTGTAATCAAGAGACTATATGAGGTAGTTATTGGCCGTTTTTAGACATCTTTTGGTTTCTTAGAGGATGTCTAGACCACCATTGGCGTCAAAGAAGGCTGTCCCCTTTCTCCTTCACTCTTTGGGATCTACATTGATGAGCTTGAAGAATTTATTCATCAAAACACACATGTTGACAATGGTTGCCTTCCACAACATGTCTTGATGATGATGTTGTTCTTTTTGCAGATGATGTTGTTCTTCTTGTTTATACTCTTGGGGGATCAAAACACACATGTTGACGGTGGTTGCCTTCTACATCATGTCTTCATAGCTATATTGCTTTTTGCAGATGATGTTGTTATTCTTGTTCATACTTTTGGGGGCCTACAAAGAAAGTTGGATCCTCTTGCTCGCTGTTGTGACTTAAAACAGCCGATAGTAAATCTTAGCAAGACTAAGGGGATGATCTTTAACAAATCAAAGAGTACCCTATCTAAGTTTCAATTCTTCTAGGGCAAGTCCATTGAGATCACCACTACTTTCACCTACTTGGGGGTTTAGTTTATAGGTCCTCCCCTTAATCTTTGGCCACCTTCACAGTCACGTCTTTGCAAGTGATACACATATCTCTTAGTTGTGGAATGCCAATGCTTCCAACAACACTTTCAAGACATACGTAGAAAGATGCACCTCTTTGATTGCATTATCAAACCCATAGTCCTTTATGGATCTGGATTTGGGGTTCAAGTCTAGGGTGTGTTGATTGGCATTGCATTGAGACTGTCCAGACTATTTTACTTCAATGATTTATCCTTTGTAAAAGAAAAATTCCCTAGTTTATTGTTTAGGCTGAGTTTGGTGCTCATCCTCTTCGCCTTGAGAGCATATTTAGAATTATTTTTTAGCTTCATTGCCTTAGATCCATGGGTGACTGCACCTCAGGCCAAGAGAGATACCCATATTTGGCGCTTTGCTCCTTAGAATGTGTTACCTCTAGGGGTTCTTTTGGTTGTCATCGTGGATGGTACTTAGAAGTTATTTCTCTTCTTTAGTCAGTTGGCATCTCCATAGATCAATTACCTCCTTTCAAATACTCTTTAAATGCTCCTCCCCTTCTTCCTGATAAGAGGATAACTAATCAAGCAATTAGAGATGATGATTATCAACAATATATTTCGATCACTTGGGTCACTCCATCTCAACCTCTTAGTCCTAGGTTGGCCTTCTACACTAAGTATTTCATGAGGATTGAGAATGGCATGATTACTCATCCTAATTATGTCGAGCAACACTAGACACACAAACTTAGGATTCCTCTTGGTCAACTCAAAGTATGCTCACATTAGTTGCAAGTGGAGATGGACCATCATATTCCTCGAGAGGATAGGGTATGTTGTCTTTGCTCTATTTGGGAGGTGGAGATTGAAGAACATTTCATCTTTAGGTGTTTAGTTTATTATGAGATTCAAGGGAGGTACTATTGCTTGTCTAGACTCAGGTGGATCACTTGCCACTTTTTTAAGCTATCTTGACCAAAGATGCTTGGCTCTCTACCTCAAGGAAGCCATCACTATTTGGCATCAATAATTACAAGGGAGACAAACAACTATTTGACTAATCACCTAATCACCTACTCACCTCGTTCTTTCACTCTATCTCTGCAGTCGAGAGTAATAAGCGTACATTTGAAGCTAAAATTATCCAAAATGTTAATGACAGATCTGTGCGCCCTTGTCTGCATACAAAGTGGCTACTAGGGCTTCAGTTCTTTCGTCTTACTTGCAACAAGACAAGATTGTAGTTAGTTGGTGTCGGGTTTCGGCCACCTCTCACATAGCGAGGAGTTGTAGACAGGTGTCCTCTTCTATTGGTTCCATAGCCATGGATGCTAGAAGACTTTTGAGGGGTCAAACTCCATGTCCTCCTAGGATTATCCAACTAGGCCCTGTTGGTTACGAATCTGCCACTAGGATAGGATTTAGTGCAATGCGCCCTAGATTCGCCCAACAGATTGAAAGGTCGGAAGGAAGGAATGCCTTCCGTGCCAATCTCCGGAGAAGGCCGGCTTCCTATATGTTTTCTCAAGTGGTTTTAAGCTCAGAGTGCAGGAAAGAAATTAGAAATGCGAAAAGAAATATAAATGTGATTTGTGTTGGGTGGGGAGGATAAGCAGCACAACAACTATCAATCACCACTACTAACAACAACTAAATACAGAATACATTACAGAAACTACCAATGTCATTCATTCTATGTATCCTCTAACTATGCATTCCAGGAATACTTAATCATCAAATACCGGTATCCAGATAGCAGAATAACAGTAAGCAATAACATAAGCAACATGAGGCAGAAATGCTAAATAAAGGCAGCATAAAGAACAAAAACAATCAATAGAGCCAAGTGTATCTTGTATTCAGAAGCAAACGTACAGCTACAATGGTTCCCTAGCAGTATATCCCCCTTCCACCTTTTTACAATGATATGACACAGCTATTTATAGCGCAATTTCCCCCCAATTACAACTCCGGGCACAGGATCCCAGACCTGACAATAGCTGAAAAAGCTGACAAAAGCGGCAAAAGAGCTGTTGATGTTGACCTCTGCAGATAGGGACTGTACTTGCAGCAAGGTCCACCTGAAATCTTGGCTGCTACGTGGCAGTGTGGTAGATGAAACTCTGAGTCAGCTTGAATGAGGGTAGCTGCGGTAGATGAAACTTTGAATCGGCTTGAATGAGGGTAGCTGCGGTACAATAATTTGGTTCACGCTTGCACTCCACCCGTCACATCTTTGACTCGAATCCCGAGGCTGGACACTTGTCAAAATCTGATAAGGGACGAATCTGCCTTGAAAGACAGTCTCTCTTTCATGTCCGACTTCGCTCGGAATTGGAGCGCAATTAAACAGCGCAAGGGGGAATCAGCGCAGTTGGGGAGGCCTCCGTGCCTTAGACGGTTTTTTGGGCTTCTTGCAACATCCTGTCCGAGTGCGCACAAGTAAGAGGGCGCAGCCCGACTTCGCTGCGAAGTCGGGTTGCGCACTCAACACTTAGCTAATTTTGCTTACCGCTCCGACTGCGCACAAAGATGAGAGCGCACCCCGACTTCGCAGCGAAGTCGGGTTGCGCTCTGGTACTTAGAAATTTCAGGATCCGCCGCTTCCCAAGTGCGCACAGAAATGAGAGCGCACCCCGACTTCGCTGCGAAGTCGGGTTGTGCTCTTGCACTTAGCCAAATTTCGGTCATTTTCCGCACTTTGCATCTCTGAGTGCGCTCAAACCTAAGGGCGCACCCCGAATTTGCTGCGAAGTCGGGCTGCGCTCTTAGACTTAGAAATTTTAGGGACCTTTTGCTCTTTTTTGGGAAATTTACTGAAGAAAGTACAAGAGGAAAAAGGGGAAATGACGGGAATGAAACTGACAGAAGGGGAGAAAGGGGATAGTGGAGAAAGGGAAAGGAGGGGGAGGGAAGGGAGAGCAGCATACTTACATAAAAATGAAGACATGGCACCCCGTGCAAAATGTGGCAACAGGCCCTCTTAGTCTTGGCCATTCTCCTGGGAGTGTCATTAGATCCCGTGTTGGCCCTTTTGGGATAGTTGGTGACGACAACAACTGTTTTTTTACTTCACATTCCACTATAGATTAATGTTGGCGCTTGGATCAATTGGAGCTCCTTTCTATATTTGTTGTACCTCAAGGCGAAGTCGGGTTGCGCTCTTAGACTTAGAAATTTTAGGGACCTTTTGCTCTTTTTTGGGAAATTGACCGAAGAAAGTACAAGAGGAAAAAGGGGAAATGACGGGAATGAAACTGACAGAAGGGGAGAAAGGGGATAGTGGAGAAAGGGAAAGGAGGAGGGAAGGGAGAGCAACATACTTACATAAAAATGAAGACATGGCACCTCATGCGAAATGTGGCAACAGGCCCTCTTAGTCTTGGCCATTCTCCTGGGAGTGTCATTAGATCCTGTGTTGGCCCTTTTGGGATAGTTGGTGACGACAACAACTGTTTTTTTACTTCACATTCCACTATAGATTAATGTTGGCGCTTGGATCAATTGGAGCTCCTTTCTATCTTTGTTGTACCTCAACTTCTAGCTCTCTCTTAATCATTCATTTTAGCATATTAGGATTTATCCATTTTGGGTAACCCTCGAGGCTATAAGTTTATGCCATACAATTGTTCGACTTTTGAGTAGTTTACACTAGATTCTTTACTTTAGTTTAGGTTATATTTGTAGTACTTTGTGGTTACTACAATGCATTGTTATTTATAACAACTCTTTTCAATGAGTCCCATTGGCCTTCTTTGGCCATCTGTGGACATTACTAGAATTATCTTATCTTGTCAATCTGCATGAACATTGCTATGGAGTATGATTTTTTTATGTTGTGTTTTGTTATGGATTGATGTAATGAAATAAATGATCTAATAGTGGCATGACTTGTTCATAGTTGTAATTGTTGGGTGCACTTTTAATTTTTGTTAGAATGTGCATGCAATTGGATAGGTGTAGTGGTTGCACTGCACCAACCCTTGGCCATGAGACTAAATGTACCCAATCATCTTGGTCTTGAGTGTGTGACTCGACCATGACTATTATGCGAGATTGTATCCTAGGCTTGCTAGGGAATACAATAGACTCAAAAAAGCGTATGCTTGGCTCTTTATCTCAAAGAAGCTATCACTTTCACCGTTAGTTATTATAGGGGAGACAGACTACTACTCAACTAATCACCTCATTCTTTCACTCTATCTTTGTAGTTGAGAGTAATAAGCACTCATTTGAAGCTACAACTATCCAAAATGTTAATGACAGATTTGTGCACCCTTGTCTGCATACAAGAGTGGCTACTAGGGCTTTGACTCTTTCTTCTTACTTGTGATAGGACAAGACTACAGTTCTTTGGCATCGGGTTTCAACTTTCGGCCACCCCTCACATATTGAGGAGTTCTAGACAGATGCAACTTACTAGTTTCTTGTCCTCTTCTATTGATCCCACAACCATGTCTTGAGGGGTCAAACTCCATGCCATCCCAGGATTATCCTGCTCTCTTAGTCTTGGACATTCTCTTGGGAGCATCATTAGATCTTGTGTTGGCCCTTTTGGGACAGTGGGTGATGACGATGATTGTGCTTCTACTTTAAATCCCACTATAGATTACTATTATCGCTTGGATCCATTGAAGCTTCTCTTTATCTTTGTTGTACCTCGGCTTCGAGCTCTCTCTTATCATTACTTTTAGCATGTTAGGGCTTATTCATTTTGGGTAATCCTCAAGGCTATAATCTAATGTCATACAATTATTCTACTTTAGAGTAGTTTACACTAGATTCTTTGCTCTCGTTTAGCTTATTTTCGTAGTACTTTTTGGTTGCTACAATGCATTATAATTTGTAACAGTTCTTTTCAATGAGTCCCATTGGCCTACTTTGGTCATCTATAGACATTAATAGAATTATCTTATATTGTCTTATCTTTCCTTGCATAGCATTTCATTGCTTTATTCTATTTTGCATTGTATATTGTAAATTTTGTGAATTGAATACTCCCGTGTGCTACATTTTGGTGCAATTACCAACATGGATTTGAGTTTGTGTTGATGACCAAGAGTTGAGATGAACATCTTGCTCTGATAATAAGATGACTACAATATTGAGGAGATAAGCCCACAAGAAGGTAAAAAAAAACTGCAAAGAAGAGCATGCATTCATGGTGTTGCCAATGATACAGCATGCACAAAAGTCAAGAGTAAAGGTCAAAGTGTGCCTTTAAAGAGGGTTTTAACTCTTGGTAGAAGTGTAAAGGGGGTTCCTTCTACAACACCTCAAGACGAGGGAAGTGAAGTTCTACCTTTTCCAAGGGAGTTGTTGGAGTAAAGTGAGGTTGTGTAGACGCCTTTGCCTCCTTAGTGGGAGGGAAGATGTAAACAAGAAGACTCATGTACAACAGACACTTTGAGTCCAGAGACAGTTCCACTTGTAGAACTTGTTCAACCTATTTGAAATAAGGGAAGTCTTTTATCAAGAACCGAGTCTCTAGAGTTCCTTACTGACATTGACATACAACATGGTCCGAGTTAGCCTAAATACTATTCTCTGAAAAGTAGAAGAGCACATTTAAATTGAATATTATTTGGTTAAAGAAACTAATACTTTTAGACAAAGAATAAGATTGTGAGATAAACAAGAATTGACAAGAATAGGCTGTAGAATTGTCTAAGGTGTTAGAGCATGAGCAAAAGTAAAATACAAAAGTGATAATAGTGCATGTACAAGAGGCAAAAGTAGAAGGGTCTTGGTAATGAAAGAAGGCATGCCAAGGTGACAGAGTGTGGAACAAGGTTTGGAGAGTGGTCAATCAACCTGACTTTGAATTTGTTAATTAGAAGGATGACAAGTCTTCAAGAAAAACAAAAATGTTCCAAATTTAATAAGGATGAAAGTGAATATCTAGCAATACACTACAAAATGTTTACTACATTTTGGAAGGTGATTGGACAAGTTGATGAAGCAGATTGGATGAGGGCATTCCCTATTACATTGCCTTGGATTACGGTGGATTTGTACATGGAGCATCCAAATAACAAGTATCCCTTGGAAAGAGTTGCAAAAAGCCTTTGAGGAGTTAAAATTGTTGCATGATGACAATGAGATTGTTGTCGAGATTTATGATGCAAAATGAGATAGAGTCTATTGGGTTCTATAATTGGAGGTTGAAGGGATTGGTGGACAATTTTGAAAAAGAGATGACAAATAGACGAATTTAAAAAGAGATGATTTGTCGAGGAGCTTTTCCCTAAGTATAGGATGAAGATAAAATTAATGTTGTACCAAGAGGCTTTGACTGAGCCAAGAATTTAGAGAGTGAATCCAATATATCATTTCAAGGTCAACGTTGGTTGGTAGTCAATGATTGTGATGATGGTGACAACAATAGAGAGGGTATGTAAATTGATGCCTTCTATAAAGATGTGATTCATATGTTTAAGAATTCAAAGAGGAGAATAAGGAGAAAACAATAAAGTATGGTGCATTGAGTACTAAGTCGAGAGACATGCTGATGCAACATGCCAAAAGAAGGTGTTCTTCAACGTTTATGATATAAAAGGGAACTCGATGAAGAAATGCCTTGTCAATATGAAAAACAATCAACATCAATTCAGTGCATAGGTGGAGAATGCTACCAACAACTTTTAAAGAAGAACAATTGCCAAGGCAACATGAGAAACTAGAACTAGAACCAAGGAGGTGGTGGATGAATACAATATGATGCAAGTGGGATGCTAATATCCAATTCCACAAATCAATGAACAAGGGAATTTTGCATGATATTGCTTGAGCAATGAAAGTCAAATTGATGAAATAATGTGCAAATGGTGTGGGCCTAATAACCATGACAAGAGTGGCATGGGCTTAAGAACAATGACAAGTAAATGCTCCAAGCAAGTAACAAGAGGTAGAAGAATATATGAATGTGGAGCATACCATGGTTGTCACATGAGTGCAAGCAAAGTAGAATTAATTCCTTAATCTAATTGAGGAGGGATGAAAAGTAGCCTAACAGATGTAGAACAAGCCATGGTAGATGATACACTGACACAAAAGAGAGTTTTGTAGGTTCCAAGAGAGACCCAATTAGAGGCTTTACATCCTAGATAGTTATGGAAATTGCCCAATAGGTGTTGTAGACTCGGTTGCTTGTGAAAGCAACTAACCTTATTCAGAGTATACCTAAATTGCATAGGTTGTTGGGGACCTAGCATGGTCATTGAAGAACAAAGAGTAGCATTGTGATGGACAACAATATGTCATCCCATTTGTCCTAATGCCCTACGTAGACCGTACACCTGCTATATTCCATGTTAGATCTAGTGGGAAACAAGTTGACGAATGTGATTGTTGATGGACTTGGCAAAAAATCTGAATCACCTACTTTTTTACCTACCAAATTTAAATTGCTAGGAGTGGACAAATTGAAAAATAACACAAAAGTCATCCTAGTTGTAGAAGGTGAAGATTGTTGCCCAACCATGTGCCATGAACTTACTGTTTGCTAGAAGTGGACTAGTAGGAAATTAATATGCAGGGCATTCTATGGTGGACTCTTGGTCATGTATGGCTATAGTACCAAGTTACTTCAAAATTGGTAGGACCTCTTAATCATGGAAAAATGCCATTGGAGATTCATTTGGAACTTGCATAATCAACTAGTAAGCAAGGATATTGCGTCCTTTAACAACTCTAAATGTTCAAAGTTGGAAGATGAGGAGGCAATTGAAGAAGAAACTATTGAAATTACTTAAGGAAGTAATAACTCCACAAGATCCCCCAAGATGAGAGTGCCACTCCATGGGTAAAGATGATTACATTGCAATACTTGATATGATCAACAATGATCTCACAACTAAATATCTCTTATTTATATCCTTTTCACCCAATAACAGTAGGGGAGGCTATGACTATAACCCTAGCCGATTTGTTAACCCTTAACCAACTGATTATTACAATATAATATCCCAATACAATAAACCTTGGGTTATGTGTGGCCCATACCAAGTAGTCCATAACATCAATATGCAATACAATATTATATCCCTAGATACCTATCCCTATGAACGCTACCATGCAATGATAGTTGAACATGGTGGGTGAGGCCATGTAGATGACCATGAGTTGAAGCTAACACTGCATAGGGGTTTAGTTTATCAAATTTTGTAGATGTTAGTGTTTGATTGGAAGCCCATGACTGCTTTGTCTTGGAGATGGTACAAATACATGAAACAAACACGAGGCAAAACATTTTTGTATTTGTCACAAAAACCTACATGATTCTTACACATGCGAACTTTGTTGTGCATTTGGGATATCAGGGTTGACTCAAGGTGTAGGAGAAGCATCATGTCTCGTCAAGGAGGTATAAGCTATATTTGCAGTAGTACTACAACCTCTCTATGATGTCAAAGGAAGACTTGAAGAAGTTTGGGGTTAATGACAACAAAGGGACTTAGTTGATGTGGATAGAGGACTACATGTGTGTGCTTTGCCTTATCATTTCCAAGCTGATCGAGAGTCTAGAGCATTAGACACGTTGATTTGCTTAGTGTCATACATGTAGGGAATCCTCGATGACACTAATGATGACTAGGCATTGTCCCTTTGACAAGATGCACATATTCTTTCTTAAAGAGATAAAGAGAGTTCCCAAGATGTTACATGTGATAACTCTTACACTCAATGCAACAAGGATGTAGAAGATTGACTATGTGGAACGACGGTGTTTAGTGTCTTTAGACAATGGGAGGTCGGTTTTCTACTACTAGAAGATTGTGATGACAATTGATAAGAGGAGACTCAAAGGTAGATCAAGATTGGTCAAGGGGAAAGAAAAAAGTCAAGGGTGGAGCTGGGTTACCTAGAGGAATTGATGAAGACCACGAAGGAGGAATTGAATGGCAAGAGAAATGACAATTCAAATCCCTTGAGATTTTATGCTCCTCACCGAATCCCTTCTAATGATGATGTCATCATGATTTTTGATGATGTCCCTTCTCTAACTAGAGGACCTAGTCAAGGAAGAGAATGCCCAACCCAAACCCCTTCACCAATCCTTGTGCAACTTGCATCTATTACTAGGTCGATTAGTGCATAGATTGCTATCTGCTTAGATTTGCTATTTTAGGGACATGCGAGGTACTTCTTTGCACTCTGATTTGATCAATTATAGGAGAGGGAGAGTCAGCTGCCATTGCGAATGTTGACAATTGCTAGTCTAGAGGAGGGGGAAAGGATGATCCACACGCCCATGGCTTAGTGGATTTCTAGAGTGAACTAGCGTAGAGGATAAGAAGTCATACATGGGACACAAACAAAGTCAAAGCCAACATAGAGGACAATGGTAACAAAGTCAATTCAAGACGAGGCACCTCATCTTGAGATAGAGGAGCATGATGAAAATGGCAATGGTGTGACCAAGGCTGTCTCCAGAGAGGGGTTTGGCTACATCCCTTCCAAGGAGCAAAGTTTGCATAATGATGATGTCTTTGGGGTAGATTGGCTCACTTCCTACACTTAATGATCTGGAGGCCTTTAAAGGAGTAGAGAAGAGCCAATTGACTACATTTTAATATTAGCTCATTGGAGTGTTGGGTTTTGCATGAGATGATAACATTGTAGAAATGGAATACAAAACACTACAATATAATTCCATTATCACTTGTATAAAAAAAAGTATACAATGGGAATAACTTACAGATACATATTAATACACTGTGTACATAGCATGTATTTTGCACAACTATGTGCAATACATCATCATCGTCCAAACACCATAGCTCGACGAACAATACCAACAACCAACAACTTGCATCTCTCACATAGATGCATACTTATAGGTATTACGGGACTGGTAGGCGGTTGGTGACTGCTGAACTACCATAGAACTATCCATATGCATAAAACATTATAAATACTTGTAAGGCTGCACCATTATTAGGACACTTATTGTCACCTACATACAAACACTATGTGACAAACATACACGACAACTCTTATTTACACGTATCATTTCATGCGCACACGTTCAAACATGCATTTCTGTAGATGTGTCAAATCATTTGCCTACATCCATCCCCTCTAGACTTGTTGGTGTCCTCAATAACACAACCCTTGAACACTAGGGGTAGAAATTCTGAGCGCGGTACTAGAACTCTTGTCATGCTTCTGCTTCCTTCTATTCTAGACGTCTTCTATGACTAGTTTCACTATAAATTGCTGCCAACAAAACACTATTCATCGATTGCTCACTCCACTTTGGGCAACCAACCGCTTTACCCAAACAATCGAGACAACTTTCCAGACGATGTTCTACCCTTAAACAGTCACTTGATGCTAGACGATAGGGTCTTGTCAGATGACATCCTACCCTTTTGAAAGATTGGCCCTAGTTCTTTGATGACTTGCTTGCACTACCAAACGAAATGCTATTGTCAATCGATCAACTCCTATCCCTAGACGACAACATCCTTCTCCCAAACATCACCCTAGTACTTCCAAATGGTTTGTTTCTGCCTCTAGACGACCGTTTGTTGTCAATGTTCTTGTTGGGTGGCATGCTTCCACTTGTCAATCATAATGGCCTCTTAGATGACTGCTTGATATTGTGAGATGACATTAACACTCTCCTAGACAACTTTCTACCTTCCAACAACTTGTTGTCGTCAAATGACCTCTTCCTCTCACTCGACGATCACCTTCCTTTTCTGAACAACATTTAAAGTGGTTTAGACAACCCCTTTTGAACTCTCGACGGCCATTGAATCCATCCAAACGACCCATGAATCCTCATGGATGACAATTTTCAGCTTCTAGACGACAACCATAATCTAGACAACCAAACCCATATTTCAGTCGATTAGCCGCTATCAAAACTTCTTGTGTATGCTTGGATCTTACTCATCGGCCCAAACAGTTTCCTCTTGCCTACAAGCAACCTTTTTGATAAATCTTTAGCCTTAGATAGGCATACCCTATAGTCAGACGACTGTTTTCACCTCCAAGACATTCAATCCCTTCCACATGTTGGTGTTGTATTCTGTTCTGGCAAGGGTTTTCTTTTGCTTCATGGATTTCTATAAAACTCATCTTCTTTTCCGCAACTTTGTATCCTAGTTCTTTCTTCTTCATGGTGGAGCTTTCTCTAGAAGTGCAAATTCTCCCTATTTTTGTTTGGTTTTGCTTTGGCAAAGTCCTAGGTTGTGCCATTCGACACTCAACACTTCATGTGTCTCGGACTGAGGGCTTGTCAATTGATGAATGCTTGTTGTTGGTGCTTTGGACAATCAAACGACCTTGGCATTGAACAACCTCCCCTTTTGCTGATGCAGGAGCATCCAGTGGTGTAAGAGTGATCTTGCATCACCCGAAAAAAATTTTTAATTGTTTAATTTAGTAAAACTAGTAAAACTAGTTTAACTTGCAGGAGATTTTTGAAGGTCTTAGAGGTCGAATTTGAGTATTTTCGGCTAGACGCGGGTCTTGGCGCGAAGAGCCAAGACCCGCCCTGCTTAGCTCGTTTCATGTCAAGTTTCCGAAAATACGCTGTAATAGTCAATTGGGTCAACGAGCGCGAAGTTACGATCTCGACAAGTTGCCCCCAAATTTCAAATTTGAAATAGATGGTTTTAGGCGGGAAAAGGGAAAAACAGGGTATTTGAAGGAATTTTCGAAATTGTAAAAGGGAACTTTCTTTTGTATCCTCATTTTTTTTTTTGGCATGAAAGTAAGGAAAGGTTTGATTCTCTGAGTTGTTCAAAGGAAAACACCTGTGTATCATTTGTTCAGTGTTGCTTGTGTAACGTGATCTCTACCAAGTGGTATCAGAGCGGGAGTTCCTGAGTGTGTAAACAGATCGTCGGACGTGAGGCAGTTTACACCAGAATCTGTGGTTAGTGTTTGTGAGAGAAGTGAGCAGAATGCCTCCACGAAGAAACTGTGGTGTTGGGAGAAATATGGTGCCAGAAGAAGATTTCAAAGCTTTGCAGAGGCAAGTTCAGGCTCTGTAAGAGGAGCTGCGTAGAGGGTTTGAGCCAAGGAGAGAAGATGGCAGTGAAGTTGAAGTTGAAGAAGAAGAGGACCAGTTCGAGGAAGAAGAAGAGGCAGTAGATCCTGCACAATCCAGGTTATACAGAGCCATATCTCAGATTGGAAAGAGATCGAAGATGGAGGTTTCTACGTATTCTGGAAATCTTGATCCAAAGGAGTTGATTGACTGGATCAATGATTTGGAAGAATACTTTGAGTATGAGGAGGTTGAAGATCCTGATAGGGTCAAGTTTGCTAAGACCAAGCTTAAGGGTCATGCCAACATATGGTGGAAGGGAGTGCAGCTAGACAAAAACAAAAGAGGAAAAAAAAGGATAACAAAATGGGAGCGGATGTTGGAGAAGTTAAAGAGGCAGTTCATTCCAGCTAACTATGAGTTGGATCTGCTAAAGAAAATGCAAGGTTTGAGGCAGTCAAGGAAGTCTGTCAAAGAATACACAGGAGTTTTATAAAATTTTAATCAGAACAGGCCATTCTGAGGCCAACAAGGAGAAGGTAGCTCATTATATTAATGGGTTACGAACAAGTATTCAAGAGGTGTTAAGTCTGGTCAGGATGACCACCATAGAGGATGCTTACCAGTTTGCCTTGAGGGTTGAAGAGAAGCGACGGTTTAAGGAATTTGAAGTGGGAGATGAAGTTATGGTCCATCTGAGAAAAGAAAGGTTTCCTGCTAAAACCTATAACAAGCTGAAAATGAAGAAGTTTAGACCATGCAGAATCATAGAAAAACGGGATTCAGGCAATTCATATGAAGTGGAATTGCCATGTCGGCTTAACATATCACCTGTTTTAAACATTTCAGATTTGGCAGAATACCATGAAGGAGACAATGGTGAGGGACCAGTAGCAGAATTGTGGAATATTCTAGCATGTTCTCCAGAGACGGAAGAGATAGAAGAGATCCTAGATACCCGCATCGGCAAAAGTACCAGAAATAGGCAGTATGCAGAATATCTGGTTAAGTGGAAGGACAGACCTGTTGAAGATTCATCTTGGTTGTCGAAGGCTGAGGTTGAACGCCTTGGTTTTCTTCCAACAACAGAGAAGTGAAGGTCACTTCTCAAAATTACCCTGGGTGTTTGATGTAGGAGCATCCAGTGGTGTAAGAGTGATCTTGCATCACCCGAAAAAAAATTGTAATTGTTTAATTTTGTAAAACTAGTTTAACTTGCAGGAGATTTTTGAAGGTCTTAGAGGTCAAATTTGAGGATTTTCGGCTAGACACGGGCCTTGGAGTGAAGAGCCAAGAGCCGCCCCGCTTAGCTCGTTTCATGCCGTTTTCGAAAATATGTTGTAATAGTCAATCGGGTCAACGAGCACGAAGTTACGACCTCGACAAGTTGCCCCCAAATTTCAAATTTGAAATAGATGGTTTTAGGCGGGAAAAGGGGAAAACAAGGTATTTGAGGGAATTTTCAAAATTGTAAAAGGGATCTTTCTTTTGTATCCTCATTTTTTTTTTTGGCATGAAAGTAAGGAAAGGTTTGATTCTCTGAGTTGTTCAAAGGAAAAACACCTGTGTATCATTTGTTCAGTGTTGCTTGTGTAACGTGATCTCTACCATTTGCCATCTACATCTCTTTGTTGTTTCTATCACTCACTTTGTCGTCTACATTCAACACTTACTGAAATTCCTCTTCTGAGGCATCTTTGTGAAGTTCATCTTCACTTAAAATGAGTTGCACCATCACTGTATTGTCCACCACCTGCACAATTTCAACTACTTGTGGAGTTTTAACCTCCTCTTATGTAATCACAAACATCTACATAGTCTCAACCTCCCACATGATTGCAAACACTTGTGCATCCCAACTGGTTGCACGAGTTTATATACAATTTCAATCCAATTCACAATTTTCTCTACTTCTTGTCTATGGCTTA
Organism: Wollemia nobilis; assembly: GCA_028583015.1. NCBI lineage: Eukaryota > Viridiplantae > Streptophyta > Pinopsida > Araucariales > Araucariaceae > Wollemia > Wollemia nobilis. The sequence continues at coordinate 2,074,110 of JAQPPZ010002678.1, forward strand.
GACTCTTCTCCAACTTTTGTAACCCTCCACTCGCATCACTTTGACATTCGTGTGGGAAGTGCCCCTAGAGATAACATCTTCGACATTGCACAATGGGACTCACAACATTGACATTCACGTGTCAAGGGCCTCCAGAGATGACATCTTTGACACTTTAGAATGGGTCTTCCCTCATTACCATACTCAATTCGATGTCTTCCAATTATTTGGCAGTTGTCAAGGACTGCCCTGCTGATGGCATCCCTCCTTGGTATAGTCTCCCTCTATGCTGCACATACTCCTAGTGATAATTTCACCTTGTTACATGCAATTTCCATGTCACACTCTTTCTTGGAGTCATCTTTCTCATTGTTAAAGTCACCTTTTCATAAGCTTTTTGACCCCAAGATCTAGATAATGCCCTCAAATTGTCCTCCAAGTTACTCGTTCTCAAAATCATCACTTTCGTTGTCAAAGTCATTCTCATCGTCGAAGTCACTTTCATATTCAGTGTCACTCCCATCTCTATTGACATGACTGTAGAATTATAATGATGTTTTAAATCACTTTCCAAGTTCACGGTTCTCTCAAAGGCCTCTTGATATGATGTCCAAGGAACCACCCTGATCTTCTTCCAATACATAGGAGGAAGGTCCTCCACAAATCATCTCTTCTTTAATGTGTTTGATGGATCGTCCTCCAAAAGGGTAAACAACTTACTTAACCTTTGGTTGTAGAATCAAACAGACTTTGTCACCTTGTTCCATCCTATAGTTTTCTACAATGACCTCATCGTTATTGTGAAACAATTGAAATTCCTTCACAAATGCTTCTTGCAACTCTTCCCAAGTTTGATGCTTGCTCTATGACAATCTCATGGACTGGTCTATTGTAATCCCATATAGTGTCACAGGGAATAAACTGCTCCAATTTGAATCACTCTTTTGCCCATTGGCCTTCACATCATATGGCAAACCTTCCAATGCCTAATTGGGTCCTCTGTTTCACCACCATGAAACATGGGACACGTGTGTTATGCTAAAATTGGCCCTTTTCATGATTGGTTGGTTTGGTAGAGGTGATGGTTGTTCATGTGTCTTGTCACATGCATTTTCAAACACACCATAATGCAAATGCTCTTGTGCTAGAATCTTGTCCTATGCACCGTGAAATGTGCCAACCTATAGTTGCTTTGATATCAAACTCCTATGCTGCTCACCATCGAGCACACCAATATGCAATTGCTCTAGTGCCAAACTCCCATCACACGTACTATCAAACATGCTATCTTTCATTTGCTCCAATGTCAGACTCTTGTCTCGCTCACCATCAGACACACCAACTTGCAATAACTCCAGTGCTAAACTTTTGTCATGCATACTATGTGCCGCACAACCTGCTCCAACCACTATCAACCTTTTTGCCAAACCAAGTTTTCTAATTCGTCAAACATTTTTTCAGCTTCATCATGCCCAACTTCATCTTTGTCACGGCCACCTTCCTTAGTGTGAAATTCCATGTTTATGCATGTGTCTTCATCGCACATGCCTTCATCACAAACACCTTTATTGGCATGACCTCTACCATCATGTATGCCTTTGTCATAGACATCTCTAACGGTTGCATGCATGCATACGAAAACTCGTTTGTCTATGTGAACTTGTCCCTCAGTGTGTGCTTGTTCGTTTGCGCACAAGTCTTTGCCTTTGGCATTGTGGTCATGCACATCATTGTGCACGTGCCTTTTATGTGGTCTCACATGTTACCACACATGTTCTCCTCGAGATGCACACCACCTTCAGTGCACACATCTTCACTTGCACAAACATCTTTGTTAGTGCACATGTTTGCACACATATCTTCACTTCCGCAAACTTCTTGGTTGGCATGCACATTTGCACACACATCTTCAGTTTCATAGACACCTTCATCGTTGGGGTGCACAACTACATGAACTTCTTCACATGTTATTGCATGTGGCACGTTGCTTATCATGCAAGTTGTATTGCTTATTGCATAGGTTTTCCTTGCACACTTTTTCATCATTGAGCACATCTACTCACACATCTTCATCACTTAGCCCTTTTTGATGTCAACAAACAAGTCTACATCATTTTCATTTGCAAACTCCAATCTTCCCTCCTCCCAAGGGAAACTATGTTGTTTGTCGACTACATTGTAATCATCCCATTGTTGTTGTTGCATATCTTCCTAAGCAATAAACTCATCGCAACTCCATGTCACCAAACTCGACATAACTTCATATATGCAATGATGCCAAAATGTAGAAATGGAATACAACACATTGCAATATAATTCCATTACCACTTATATAAACAAAAGTACACAATGGGAATGACTTATAGATACATATGGATACACTGTGTAAACAACATGTAACCTGCACAACAACTATCTGCAATACATCGTCATGGTTCAAACAAGATAGCTCACAAACAATACCAACAAGTAACATTTCGCATCTCCCACATAGATGCATGCTTATAGGTATTACGGGACCGGTAGGTGGTTGGAAACTGCCCAACTACCACCAAACCACTTGTTTGCATAAAATATTAAAAACCCATAACATTACATAAGATTATTACAAACACTTAATGTCACGTGCATACACAACATTATGTGACAAACGCACATGACAACTCCTATTTATATCATTTCATGTGCACCCATTCAAACATGCATTTGTGTAGATGTCTCAAATCATTTGCCTACAAACAATAGTAGCTGTTTTTTTGTTGAGGACATGGGCTGCTAAGCTATGAGATAGACATGCCTATCGATGGATGAGATAGTGCTGATAAGCATGATTGGATGCACAAAGTGAGTCGATGAACTTCCTAAGTTGGATACAAAGTAGACCCAATGGAGCAAGGTACATTGCCAGGAGAGATTTCTTATTTATCGTAACTCAACCATTGTGTATCATACTTGTCCACCTTTTATGATTATTATTCTCACACAATTGGAGCAACCCTTGTGCTAGCTTAATTATTCAGCTTGCGAGAGATAGAGGTATTTCGGTAGCATCCAAATGAGTGGTCGCATCCATGAGAATCAACAACGTTTGGATCGGTAGAGAGTAGAGGTTGAGCAAAGTATGGAAGCTAAAGAGGTCGTAAGCCTAGCGTATGGAGGAGAATTTGCATGTACAAACCTAAAAAGTTGAGAGCATAGATAGAGGAGATTCATAGATTATAGTGAAAGGTGCAAAGGAACACTAGTGAGATATAGGAGTTGTGTAGGTGACTTGAGGAAGCTTTGAAATGAGCAAAAGTGCTGGTTGTGAGTGTGATTAGCTTGTCGCACATTTGGAGGTGGGGGAATGAGAATTTTATGATGAACTAATTCAATGAGTGAGAAGTTTTCACTCTAGTGAGTATGCAACACAAATAGTGAGGCATGCCAAGAGATCCAACAACTGGAATGGAACCAACATCTTGTCCATTAGGTGACCTGCAATGGACCAATAAGATGCCTCAATCTTTGTCATTTTCATGACGCCAAAACAGGATCTTTTGGATGCAAAAGATGGCAAATGACTCAAAAGATGGTTCTTGCAAAGAAGCAATTGGAATATTTGGCACAAAATTGACAATCTTTAGAGAATGACACAACTATGATGGCTTTTTGGCATAGAAAAGCATGAAAACAAAGGCAAATGGCACTAATGTAAACGATCGTCTAAGAATTGTTGTTTAGTTCTTAGGAATGATATCAAAATGATATCATTTATTGACACAAATGACCTCGACCTGACTTTGGCATGGATTGACAAAATGACACCCCAATCAATACTCCATGTTTAACTTGCTTGCATCAATTTTGAGCCGTTTGGTCCTAATAGCGACAAATGTGGTATGGATTGATAAAATACAGTGTTCCACGGGGACGCATCCCCTCGTCCCCCGCGTCCCCCAGCACGGGGGGACGACATTGGGGACGTTTCCCCGTCCCCCTTTTGGGGGACAGCTGGGAAACGTCCCCGGGGATGCTTGAGGCCTACGACCTCCCGTCCCCGGGACGTCCCCTATTTTGGGGCATCCTTGGGGACGGCCAGCCGTCCCCGGGACGACTGGGTCCCTTTGGGGACGCTCAGGCCGTCCCTAGGGACGGCCGGGAACCTTTGGAAGGTGCCCAATCGTCCCAGGGGACGCCCATCCGTCCCCAGGGACGCCCAAGCGTCCCTAGGGACGACTCGAGCATCCCCAAAGGGACCCAACCGCCCCCCATGGCGTCCCTAGGGACGGCCTGAGCATCCCCAAGCGTCCCCGGGGACGGCTGGGCGTCCCCAAAGGGACCCAACCGCCCCCCATGGCGTCCCTAGGGACGGCCTGAGCGTCCCCAAAGGGACCCAGCCGTCCCCCATGGCTGGGCATCCTCAGCCAAAAGAAAAAAAAAAAAATTAAAAATGAAAATTTAATCTGTTCTTTAGTACATTGTAAGACATTTGTGTTCTTCAATCTGTTCTTTAGTACATTGTTGAAAATGATGACTTTCCACAAATGAAGATTAAAGCAAAAGTTACAGTATTCTAAAATTACAGTATTCTAAAGCAAGTCCTCAGCCAATCTGTTCTATGAAGATTAAAGCAAAAGTTACAGTATTCTAAAATTACAAGTGAGGGATAAAGATTGTTGATATAATAAGCGGAGATCACTGAATAACATAAAGAGTAACAAAGAGAGACCCTACTCATACTAGTGAAAATTACTTAGAAAGAAAGGAAGTTTCTTAATGTCCGCAGATGATCAAAGCAGGTATTTGGACTCAAATACTACATTGTGTAACAACAGTCTCGAGAGAGCTGGAAATAGTGTTCCAAAGAAAAACCAAGAATACAAAATTAATAAGCATAAATTTACAAAATCCCTTTAAACAAGGTTAATCAAAATCTTTTGAGAAGGAAGCTGACAAGGAAAAAAATAGTTAAATTGTAGGATGTTAAAAAGTGAAACAAGCAAGTTTTACAGGACTCAGAACAGCGTGCCTCTTGACTGCATTTTTGAAAACATTTTTAGATCATGGCTTTGCATGTCTTAATTCAGGTTCATAATTCAGAAAATCATGTAAGGTAAAAACATGATGAAGCTGTTGGCTAGTAAAAGTGGCATGATAACTCTTACTGGAATGGCACTTTATTTGGTGGGGAAAAGACCCTGGTCCAAAATGCTTCTATTGCTGATTTATCTAATGTTCAAGAATGAAGATTTTGTAAAACAGATAGCATCCAATTAGATTCATGTTCACTGTTTTGCTTTTACGTGTGTTCCTTTGTTGCTATAAATGGTTATTGATTTGCTGCAAAGTGGCCTAAATTGTTTGCTTTGCATACACTTCCATTGAGAAAATACAGATGAGGAATGCTTGGCATCAACTTGTCTTATTCTTACAAAGAGACAAATCCCATTGAGTTTAGGACATTGACTTCAATGAGAAAATTGTAACTTTTGCTTTAGGACATTGACTTCAATGACAAATCCGCTTATTTTAGAATACTGTAACTTTTGCTTTAATCTTCATAGAATACTGTAACTTTTGCTTTAATCTGTTCTTTATGTTCTTTAGTACATTGTTGAAAATGATGACTTGTAAAAGCTGAATAATGTGGCATTCATTACTTGAGCAATAGCAACTAATTTGGTTAACTGTTAGAGATTGGCAGATTGCACTTGATATCCTTGGCTGAACCTTCAAGTTATATTTGTTGAAACAATTAAATGGCTGCACTTAGTAACTAATATCAATATGAATATCCTAATATCATTTTTGTTGTGTGTAGAATTCTGAATGTGTAGATTATTCTAAATTTCTAAAAAATTTCAATTTTCATAGTATTATACCAGCCGTCCCCGAGCCGTCCCCTAAAATCGGCCTGCCGTCCCCTGCCGTCCCCCGAAACCCGTCCCCCGTCCCCCAGGCTCGTGGAACCTTGATAAAATGACATCCCCATCAATGCTTCACACTTAACACACATCACATATCCCAAGCAATCAGTTTTGAATTGTTTGGTCTTAATGGGGCAAGATTGCTGCTAAAAACTGCAACCTTGGTCAAATGTGGTAAAAGGACAAAACATTTAAAACTGTTGGCATAAAAGGGCCAAATATCATATGTTTAAAATTTGACACATGTGAGAGAGACAAATGACCCAAAGTTGACATGGAGCTCATGATATGCAACTAAGAAATAGGACCATGACACACGAGAAACTTAGCATCATAGGCAAGAAACTTGTGTTTATATTGATGGAGGGACTTATAGTCCTTTTGGGTTTCCTGTGCAGATGAAGGAACATGGACCAGGATATGGCAAAGCTTCAAACATATAGATTTGCATTCATCATCATACCATATATTCATAGGACAAGAGTTGTTCCATTGAGGGGATGAAGAATGATGCACAATGTATGAAAAGGAATCCAAGGCTGCCTGCCACAGCAAAAGGAATGGAAAACACTTGGTCAAATCATTAGCATAAAATAATATACCACAAAGTGCTAGCATGATTCTAAATATTCATCTTTGTGGATGGTCTAGTTGGTCTAAAGTTTCATATTCGTGATAATCACTGTCAAGCCTGATACCTTCTCCAAGGCCATCTCCTTAGTAATCAGATATGAGAATTCACATATGATCTTGATATTCAAAAACAAACAATAAAATCAATGAAGGCCACTTTCAACAAAAAAGAAATACATCTAGCCTATAGATCATAAAACAAAATATGATCAATAATGACACAGCAACCACAACAATAACAATAGCAAGAAGAAAAAGCTGAAACGTAGCCATTGTGAGAAATGCCTTATGGAAGTCTTGATGAATCTGAGACAATCAAGTCAAAACCATAACAACACTTTTAGACAAGGAAAGAACTAGCATGATTTGCAAAGGCAGAAGGGTTCGAATGACTTGAGGCAAAGCTAATTAGTAAGAAAATCTTTGAGATACTCAAACCAATAGAAATCTTCTTTACTTTTTGGAGGAAAGTGAACAGAATAAAAACGTATCTATTAGTGGAATCTATATGTATGCACAAATTTGTCTCAGAGGACTTTGTGAGAAGACAACCTTAAAACAGTATTTACGCCTCATTATTCTGAAGCATTAGTGGCAGATAGGCAATAACCAATATGTTGATATACCTTAAATTACAACTATACAATGGCTAAATATACTTTGACATAATAGTTATAATTTAAGTAGAAATACAAAGTTCTATTTCCTAGTTAAGTATTTTCTTTCAAAACTTTGTTTTTCCTTGGACCTCTGTTGCCTATGCGATGCACCCTGTGTCGTCAAATGGAATGAGTTTCCAATGTGGCAGAGGGCATAGTCATCCTTGCAAATCATTTCTTTTATCAATATTAAAAATAAGGCATTGAAAGGAAATATCATAAATGTGTTTGTTAAAGTAATAGTTGTGGAAAGTTATCTTTTGATCTTGCCTATTGAATTCTGTTTTGAGATAACTATAGAGTGTTAAAAGGGTATGATCCTCAGTTGACGATTTATGAGCTTTTGCAGACCTTGAAAGTGTAGAAGGTTGTCAGCAACTCCTGTTCTGGTCAAAAAGGCAGAGGTTAGTGGATTGTTGATTACTTTTGGGCATGGGTGTAATGAGTGTAACGAGAGATTTGACTTCAACATGGGGCCTATGGTTTTGCCCTTGAGGCTAGAAATGGATGATGACTTGTTCAATCTTGTCCCAGTTATTCCAATAACTCTACTTACTTACTTCTATGAGCATATAGGATTATTTATGTAGGTACTGTTGTCACATTTTGCACGGGGTGCAATGTCTTCAATATTGTTTTGTAACAGTGCTGCTCTTCTTTTCCTCCTTCCGTTTTTCTTCCTTCTCTCCCTTTCCTTTTCTTTCCCATTCTCTTTCTCTCCCCCCTTTTTCCTTGGAGTTCCCCAGTTGATTTTCCAGCTTTCCAGCAGGTCTATCTGAAATTGGCTAAGTCTGGGTGCGAAGTTCGCACTTCGCCCAGTTTTGGTGCGAAGTGCGTACTTCGCCCAGTTTTGGTGCGAAGTCCGACTTCGCCCCACTTTCTGGGCGCACCTTTCACTGGCAGACTGGCAGGTCAATGCAGAAGAAAGATAAAATGCCGGAGCAGGTCCATATGACGGCAGACACCAGTGTTCGCCTGTGCGCAGTTCGACTTCTCAACAGAGCCGGAATGCGCCCTTGACAGGTGTACAGTAGGGGAACAAACCCGGAATTTGACCAAGGCTTGAAGGCCTTCCCCGACCGCACCGATTTCTGCACGCATCCCAAGGAGCCCCGATCCCAAGCAAAGATGGATAGATCGCCCTCCAAGGCGTGCATGTGTCACACAAGATAGCCCATCATCGGACAAGTGTCCAGCCTTCGGGATTTGAACCAAGACCGCCGACCAAAAGGGATAAGCATGGGCTGCCCGCACCGCCGCGTTAATAGCCTCATTCAAAACCGATATGAGGTTTCACCCGCTCCAGCCTACTAGCAAGCCTCGCCGACTTGAAGATTTACCCAACACTCCGCCACGTAGCTGTCCAGCCTTCCAGAAGACCATGTCGCGGGTACATGCCCGATCCGACAAAAGGTCAGCATTTGCAGCTCTTTCGCCGCTTCGTCAGCCTTATGTTTGATCGGGGACTCCGTGCCCATTAATGTAAGCGGGTGGGACTCGGGCTATAAAAGCCCATCCGAAATTCATTGTAAAGTGTGGAAGGGGAATGTTTGTTAGGGAACTACCGTGCTTATTGTAACCGTGCTTCTGCTTATGAATACAATCTGTATGCCTGGTTCTGTTCTACTGTCTTTATTCTTTTATGTCGTCTTTCATTATATGCCTTAGGCCCACCTGTGTCGCGGCTCGTTGATTCACTTCGGCATTTGGCGATTAGGTTCCTCTAGCATTGCTTGTTTAAAGCACCTTCTGTACTTCATTATTTTAAAGCATTCATTAGCAGTTCCATCAGTTATGTGTGACGTTGCTGGCCCGTATCTGGTGATTGATGCGATCCCCTGCTGTTAGTTCCTTGTAGGGAATGTTTGCTAGGGAGCCATTGAAGTCGTGCGGTTAAACTCTCTACCTAACACATATACCGGCTCCGACATCTCTAGGTTTACTTTCTACCCCCGTCGCTGTACGTATCCGGTGATTGATACGATCCCTCGCCGTTAGTTCCTTGTAGGGAATGTTTGCTAGGGAGCTATTGAAGCCGTGCATACGCCGTCGGTGTATCGGAAGTACGCCTAGGTTTTGCGGTTCCTTGTCATGCTCGTGTTTGTATGCGTAAGTAGCGGTGATTGGTGTGTTCCCGTACTGTTAGTTCCCCCCCACCAACCTTTGGACATATTTGTATCTCTTTCTGTACATTTGTCTCTTTCCGTTCATTTATTTCTTTCCTGTTCCCTTTAGCTTAAATCAAGTCCCCCCAAAAGGAGCCGGCCTTCTCCGGAGATTGGCTCGGAAGGCATCTCTTCCTTCCGGCCTTTCATGCTGGTGGGCGAATCTGGGCGCATTAACCAAAAATCCTTTCCTCATGGCAGATTCGTAACCATCGGTCTCTGGCACGCCCGGTGGGACGCTTGTCCCACGATTTAAAGAAAGAGTACCCGTCCAGTTTCCACCTAGCGCAACAGTTCTTCTGACCCGCTCGGCGGAACACGGGTCCCACATCTCTCTCGAGATTTTCCGATCAGTCTCCACCTGGCGCTGACAGTTCCTGAGCTCTTGGTGAGACAAGGAAGTTTCTCACCCCCGACAGAATCGAAGCACCGGTGTTCACTTCATTGCTGTTCCAAATCTGAACACCTGGCGACTCTGCACGAACAAATCTTCTGAGTCTGGAAGACCGGTCCTGCCACCTTCATGCACACGAGAAGGTGGCGAACAAGAAATCCGAGAAGCCCGCCTGAGTTCTACGAACTAGACATCCACGCTCGAGGCGAGATACCCAGGCTGGCTGATCCGCGAGCTCGTTTCGACGAAGCCGAGGCTGAGATCCAAGAAGAGGCCGAAGCTGAGGTCGAAAGAGCCAAGTACGAAGTAGAAGAGGCCGAGGAAGAGGAAAATCCTGCATCCTCGGAAAGTACCGATACCGAGTACACAACCGACGGTGGAGAAGAAGAAGAAATGGTTGACCAACAGCCGAATGACGATGATCTCTTCCCGGCGGTGGACTGGCCCTGATCGGTCAGCAAGCTGTGCCCCCTGCTGCTTTAAATTCTATTCCCACATACGACGGCTACGGTAAGACGGCGTACGAGCACATCCAGGACATCCTTGCCCCGGCCGCACCGCATACCATCACCGATGAAAGTGTGAAGACCCGTCTCGCGGCCCTTTCCCCGAGGGGAAAGCTTCTACCGGTGGAGATCGCCGCCGGAGGGATCCATCACCGGGTGGCCCCGCTTGCCAGGAGGCTCGTAAAAGGATGCAACGAGTCTGCTGATCCTACCTCTCTACTGCATCAGTTCCAAGCAATCCAGAGGCATCCTCAAGAGGTGTCTGATTTTAACATTAGGTTTGCGAGATCCTGGAAACGGGTACCTCGCGAACTTCGGCCTTCAGCCGACATGGCTGCTCACTACTATCTGAGGTCTTTCAACTCAGACATATGCCTGCTGCTGAAGATCGCCCGAATTGACGAATTCCCTGCACTATACGAAGTTGCCCAGCAAGCTGAAGCTGACATTATCTCCATCGGCAGGCTTCCGTCCAGAGTGCAGGAGCCGATTCATCCCGACTTTCCCACATCGCGAGATCCTCTCGCTCTCGGTGGTGTGCCGTCTACTTCGTGGCAGCAACCCCACCGCAGTGGAATCCGGCGCCGGTCGTAACTCAATACGACCCGCCTCAGTTGCATTACCCTCATCCGCCTCCTCCCACTCCGCATTTTCCAGCGCTTCCTGCTCCCCCGCAGTATGCGTCTTATTCTAACCCTCCTCCATTGGCCGCTTTGCCTCCACCGGCACGGTTGCCGCCTCCCGACAGCAGCATCCAGAACACGATTCTACAAGAAGTGCGGGCTTTGGCCTCCGGATATCATGCCATGTCCAATGACATGACTGCTATGAAAAAGAAGCAGGCCCAAATGGACTTTGCTCCTAGAAGGCCGTATGCGCCACCGGCGCTGACAAAAGATAAAGCCCCAGAGAACCAACCGCAGAGGCGTCCGCCTCCGAGAAATGCTGCTATAGACGACCCACCTGGTCCTCCTGACCAGGTCAACTGGTGCACTACGTGCAATGACCCGCATTCGGAGGAAGACTGCACTTTGCACCAACACTACATCCAGACCTTGGCCGGCAGCACTATAGAAGATGATGAGCTGTACATGATCTTGGACGGCGAGGCCAATTTTGCCCTGCCAGAAGAGAATCCAGTGACGCCCGCCAAGGAAGAAAAGAAAGCTGCGGACGCGGCTAAACCTTTGCAGGTATACGCGAGACGAGAAAAACCGCAGCCCGACGGGCTGCCACCGTACAAGCGGCTGTGGCCTTACACAGCCCAGGAGAAGGCGTCCAAAGATAAAGCTCCCGCTAAACCTTCTCCAAAGCAAAGGCCGCTGCTGTTCCAGCTAAGCCTCCAGCGAAGGTCCCAACTCCCGCTAAGCTTCCTATACTTCAGCCCCCAGCCGAAACCAAAGAACAAGCCCAGGAGAAGTCAAGTACCCGTCTCTCGACCAAGAGACAACGAGTTGAGGCCACCCAACAGTACCGGACCAGGTATGAACCGGCTAAACCAGCAGAAGGAGCTAGTACCTCGGGCTATAGCATTGTAGACGAGTTAAAGAAGACTCCTGCCAGAATCAGCATGTACGATGCTCTTTTGCTTCCAGGCCAGGTAGATCTGCTGCAAGAATCACTGAAGAACATGAAGAACGGCAAGCAGATGCGACTGCTATCCCGGTTCAACCTTTGACGAGCCTCCGCCACCGGGAAGAACAGACCGCCACCCTTTTATCTCTCTTTGCGGATGCAAGGGCACATAGTTCACAACTCGCATGGTGGATTCCGGTGCTTCCTCGACCGTGATGCCGAAGGCCGTCCGTGATGAGATCGGGATGGAATACACACGGAGCAGCCAAGGTGTGTCGCAATTAGACGACACCCTCGTCAAGACAGCTTGGTGTCATAAAGGACATCCCTATCCGGCCGCACAAAGCTCTCGACATTGTGGTCATCCAAGAGGTCGTGATTGTTGACTCGGAGCCTTACTTCGGCATGTGTCTCTCTCGGGAGTTCACCGCGAAATTGGGCGGGTACTGTCTCTAGACTACTCGCACATGGAAGTGCCCTTCAAAGGAAGGAGACCGAAAATTTTCAATGAGAAGCCTTCCCCTTTTCTAGTAGACAAGATACCCGGAGGAGAGATGGACTGCATGGTCCAGTTGTCGGAGGAAGAACCGGTGACGAAGAGAACCGACAGAGCAAGCTCTCGAAGTTCTACGGCCTTGAAGACGAGTTCTCGTTGCAAGACTTCAATGCTCGTAATCGGGACAGAGAGGTGGTTGTTATTCCATTAAGCGACCCGAGGAGCTTGACGTGTCCGTTGCGAAGGAAGTAGGACCTGCACCCGAAGAGCTGTGGAAGCTTTTCTTTGATGGCGCGCGTTGCAAGAATGGCGCCGGTGCAGGGGTCCTCCTGGTTTCTCCAACCGGAGTCCAGAGGGACTACGCCTACAGGCTGGCCTGGAGCTGTACTAACAATTCGGCGGAATACGAAGCCCTGTGCTTGGGTCTGCGAAAGGCGGAAAGGCTCGGAATCAAGCATCTCCAAATTTTCGGAGATTCAGAGTTAGTGTGTCATCAAGTTACGAATAAATGCGCGTCTAAGCATCACTATCTTAGAGCGTACCGCAATCGGGTCTGGGACCTGATGGAATCGTTTGACTCATTGAACGTTAAGGCAATATCGCGTGAGAGAAACAAGCACGCGGATATTCTGGCGTCTGTTGGAGCCAGGTACGTTCCGGTCAAGACGTCGTCCGTAAACTGAAGCCGGTCCGCACCATTTACAGGCCTTCTGTGCCTGATAGGGATACCTTCTGGCAGGTATTCAGTTGTGACGAGGAGATCGTCACATTCCTGGTTAACGAAGTGTGTGTAATCGAAGGTAGAGACCCTGATGACGAGCAATATGAGGGGTTGATACAGTTACGGAATAATCACGTCCCAAAAGGACTGATTACATTAGAGAGTCTCTTTGATCGAAATGACAGAGCAATATCCCACAGGATCAAAGTAGACCCGAGGCAGTATGCTGACCTGGAGCTCGAACCTGGTAAAACCATTAAGGTCAGAACAGACTGCACGTCGGAGGAGCTGGCAGATTAGATCACTGTGCCAGGAGTTCCCCGACATCGTGGCCTGGTGTTACGAGGATTTGAGGGGGTATGACAGATCTGTCATCCAGCATACCATCGAGCTAGAGAATGGCGCCAAGCCGTTCCGACAAAAGCAAAGGGCCGTAAATCCAAAGATTGAGGCCATGATGAAGACCGAGCTCTTGAAGATGTTGGAGGCCAAGATCATCTACCCCATCAAACATTCATCCTGGGTCGCGAATCTGGTGCCCGTGAGGAAAAAGAATGGCGACATACGTCTCTGTGTCGACTTCGGAAACCTAAATCAGGCTTCCCTCCGGGACCACTATCCGCTTCCCCAAATTGACCAAATTTTGCATATCGTTGCTGGAGCCCAGAGATTTTCACTTTTAGATGGATTTTCCGGCTACAACCAGATTTGGGTCAAATACGAAGACCAGCATAAGACGGCGTTTACCACGAAGTGGGGGACGTTCGCCTATCAGCGCATGCCGTTTGGCTTATCCAATGCTGGTGCCACGTTCCAAAGGGCCATGGACCTGGCCTTCCGAGAGCTGCTCAACAAGATTATTGTCATCTACCTTGATGACATGACCGTTTTCTCTCACCGACGAGAAGATCATGTTTCGCACTCGCTGCAGATATTTGAAAGTTGTCGAGAATTCGGCATCTCTATAAACCCGAAGAAGTCTGTCTTCGCGGTAAAGGAAGGAAAGCTCGCTGGGACATGTCATCTCCGAGGAAGGCCTCGCCATTGACCCCGACGAGAGCGAAGCCCTCGTTCGCTTGCCGCCCCCACCGATAAAAAAGGGCTGCAGTCCTTCTTCGGTCAGATTAACTTCGTGCGGAAGTTCATTCCGGACTTCGCACAGGTGATCAAGCCTATGGCCGAACTGTTGAAGAAAGATACACCTTACGAATGGACTGATGAAAGAGAACAAGCTTTCGAGGAAATCAAGGCTCGAATTGCGCAAGCTCCGGTATTGACAAACCCGGACTACTCCAGGGACTTCATCCTGTATGCAGTGGGAGAACCCGAAAGTTACGCTGCAGTCCTGACTCAGAAGGGAGACGACGGTGAGGAGCGCCCCATTGCGTTCCTAAGTCAAGTGATTTTGCCGCACGAAGAGAAGTACAATTTTATAGAGCGGCAGGTCCATGCGGTCATGAAGTCCCTTCGAAAGTTCAGGCACTTTGTCTCCCAGAGTAAGACCACTGTCTTTGTGATTCACCCCGATGTTCGCAGTTTCATCTTGCAAGGAGAACCGGGTCACAAGAGAGCGGGATGGATTGCCAAGATCCAGGAGTTTGACATCGAAGTACGGCCCACCAAGCTTATCAGAGGCCGAGCCTTGTGTCAAGAATTGGCCCGAAGCGCTGTAGCCGGCATCTCCGCCTGTAAGTGGGAGGACACAGCGACACACGTCTACCTAGCCAACTCCTTATCGGAGGGGAGTGATTGGACAGATGAACTGGTGAGATACTTCTGCACCGGAAGATGTCCCGATCACCCGAACGCCTCACAACGAAGGAGATTTCGGTTAGGTGCATTAAGGTACACTCTTCGCCCCGAGGGGCTTTACTTCAAAAACATTGACGGCATCCCGTTGCGGTGCGTCATAAAATCCGACCAGCCTAGGATCCTCGGAGATTTTCATTCCGGGATGCCCGGTCGTCACCATTCTTCAAGGCCAACGGCCTTAAAAATAATAAGGGCTGGATACTATTGGCCCACTCTGTTCGCAGACGCGTATGCGGTCTCGCGCCAAATGTGATCAATGCCGAGGTATGCTGGCCGAAACAGAAAAGCACCCCCGCCCCTTCAACCGATTCAAGCCGAAGCTCCGTTCCAGCAATGGGGTCTAGACTTCATTGGGGTGATTTCTCCCTACTCCTCCGCCGGCCACAAGTTTATTCTCACAACCATCGACTATTTCACACGGTGGACGGAGGCGATCCCGACCAAGAACGCAGACCAAGAAACGGTCATCGAGTTCATTGAGAGCCCGATTACCCGCTCGGGGTTCCGAGTCGATTGTGACGGACAACGGTCCGGGATTTGTAGGCGCCGTACTCACGGAGTACACCAACAAACTTGGCATCTATCACAAGATGTCTTCTAATTACTACCCGCAGGGGAATGGCCTTGCTCGAGTCTACTAACAAGAACCTCCCGAAAATTCTCCGGAGGACCATTGAAAAGAATAAGCGGACTTGGCACTTGCTCTTGAACCGGGCGCTGTGGGCGGACAGAGTTGCGTTCAAGAAATCCCTCAAGACGTCCCCCTACGCGCTCGTCTATGGCAAGCAAGTTGTTATGCCATCACACATTGAAATCCCCGCCCTGTGGATGGTTGATGAAGACAGGAGCAGCGGAGACCCGGTAGACAACAGATTGTGCCAACTCCTGCAGTTGGAAGAAGACAGAGAAAGTGCATACCAGGCCTTCGCGGATCACATTGCAACCACTAAAGGCTGGTTTGCCAAAGGCACCACTGCCCGAGTTTTCGAAGTCGGGGACCTGGTGCTGAAGTGGGACTCATACAAGGCAAAACCGGGTAATCACGGAAAATTTGATGCTCTCTGGGAGGGCCCTTATCAGATTGCCCGGGTGAATCAGTTCAATGCCTACATACTTTCGGATATGGAGGGTCAGCTCCTCCCCATCCCCGTCAATGGGTTCCACTTGAAGCTTTATCGCTGTTGAAGGCGCCCGAGTGGCCCTTGTAAAAATTTTGCCTTGTGTTTTTATTTTTCCCCGCATGTATAGTTTCCAGTTTTAGCTTTCAGTTTATTTTTCCTTCTTTGAGCTTAAATGCGGCATGGGAGAGAAAGACGGACTTTGCAGATGAAGTCTGTCGTTGCCCCGCAGAGGGGCGAAGTTCGGCTATGCGGAGAAAGAAAGGAGAAAAAAGAGCAAAAAATCGACTAAGTGTTGGCCGAAGTCCGACTTCGCAGTGAAGCCTGACTTCGGCATAGCCGAATTGCGAAGTTTGTCCTAGAAAACACCGACGGCACCGAAGTCCGCATCGCGCAACCCTTCGTGCGAAGTACGCATCGCGCAAAGTTTGCGTGCAAGTGCGAACTTCGCAGCTGAAGTCCGACTTCGCCGCCGCCCGTGCGAAGTGCGCGCTGCGCTCAACGCTTGTGCGAAGTGCGAACTTCGCGCGAAGTTCGTACTTCGCCCCAAGCTTCGGCCGAAGTCCGAACCCGCCCCAGCGTCGCACTGCGCAGTTTGTTCAAAGTCCAAAGGTCGCAGGGTATGTTAAGTGTGTTCGAAGGCCCCAAGGCGGCAAAGACCCAGACCGCGCCCAAACCTTGGGCGCAGAAAAAAAAACAGAAATGAAAGGAGTTCAAGCACGCGCTTCGCGCGAAGTTCGAACTTCGCCCGAAATTCGGGCGAAGTCCGACTTCGCCGGCGAGGTCGGGCCCCGCCCAACTTCGGGCGAAGCCCGGCTGCGCCTAGTTTTCCGGGCCAGCATTGGGACGCGTTTAAAAAAGAAAAATAATAATGAAAAATTCAAAAACCCCCATGCTGGGCCCAAGGCGCGCTTGCACTTGTATTAATCTGGGTTTCCGCGCCAAAGGTTTTGTCTTGAGCAGTGTGCCCAAATGGTGGCAGCAACGTCAGCCATGGTGCAGTCCCCAACGCTGAATTAATGATTGCGCGTTTTTCAAGGAAAAATGCAACTAAAGAAGCAAGGCACGTCTGCCGGGGCGCGTCTTTTCCTAAACGTTCTCCTGCGCAGCCACCAAGGGTTTTAACTCAGCCGACCTACCCCTCCTGCGTTTCATTAATGGCGCTGTTTTTATCTAGAAAAGGGGGTCGAATCATGCCAACATTCCGGATTGCGAGATTATTCCTCGGACAGATGCTAATTATTCCTCCGATAGCAAAATTTGTTGCAGACGACTCGAACTCCGTCATTATTGCCGACTCGGAGAGATGGACAAGGGAAAAAGGCCCGTGTCGTCATAGATCCAACGAAAGCAGCAAACCAGGGGATTTGCCGCGGCCAGGAGTTTTCAAAGGCGATCTTCCGCCAGAGAAAAAGTCAAAGGCCCGGACGAAGAAGGTACAGCGTGGGCAATCCCCACCACCTCCGATGAATTACCTGGCAGGATATGTGGACGGCTCGTTTTCCATGAGCCTAACTCAGCTGCGAGCGAATGTGGAGAGCTGGGCTGACAAAGTTTCGCCCTCCCATCATTTTGGAGCGGCGTACAAATCAAATCTCTTCAGATTCATGTGCCCTCCTGTCCACCAATGCCCGGAGCTGATAGACTTGATTGTTAGACATTATAAGCCAGCTTCCCGGCAAATCTGTAGTTCCGTTGGCAAACCCTTGTTCGCACTGCGCAGGAGACTGTGCAGCCAACTTTCGCCCTGTGGCTGGAGTATGACTCCGGCACCATCCTCAGAAAAATCAGTCTGGGCGAACAAGCGGGACGTTTCACGCACACCAAGCGAATGAGGGATTTCCTCAATTCAGAGCTGAACGCCCCGCTTCTAGCCGGACAATGGCCGACTGGCCCCATGCCTTTGGTGAAATTTCAGAGCAAGTATCTATATACCATCTTGGCATGGATCCTCGACTGCGACTCCGATGAGCTGGTGCACCCGTACCAGCTGGTGCTGGCAGAATGCCTCCTGTGTGGAGAATCTTACCAACCAGCGGCGCAATGGAGCGGAAAGCGCCCCATCTCTTTCGACTGGGCAGACTGGCTGGCTTACGCAATTCATTCCAGCCTGTTGAAGATTCAGAAGAGGCAGTCAACCGATTTTCGTTTCAGTTCCGTTCTGGTCTGGCTTTGTTTGTACCATCTGCACCCCCAAATGCCGATCCTGAACCTGAAGAAGGTTAACGAGAAGGGAGAGCCCCAGCCCGTCTATAACTGGACGGATGACTTATACCGGAAAGGGTCCTACTACAAGTTCAACTTCAACTTTCTGGGATTCGTCATGTCAGTCTTCACCGAAAGTGAAATCCCCCGTCCCCCGAGAGAAATGACGAGTGCTTTGATAAATCAGAAGCTCGGAGACGTTTTCAGACTGACGCAGGGGATTGTGATCAGAATCTACGGATTCAAGGTCAAACCCTATTTGCTGCCCTATTGGTGCTCAGAGCATCTGTTCGGGATGGAGGTTGCCCGACAGATGGACTATGTGGAAGAAGAGTTTGGCCTAGGGAAGAAAAGAGGACAGATTTTCCAATACCCTCTTTCCTGGGCCAACGTTGAGATTACTGAGGTAGGACAACATGTCTACCTAGAGCAAGCGCTGTCCCGGATTGGCCTGGTTTTGCTGCCGCAGCGTTGGAAGTATGACCCTCATGGGATAAGGGGAAAGTTTGCACATTTGTGCCCCCGGGATATAACCGAAGATAGATGTGACGTGGTCCATGTGGACCTTGACTGGGAGATTGAATTAATGGAAGCTTCTCCCCCTTGGCAAGATTTCTACTGTGAGGAGGTGACATATGACCCCAAGAGAAACCCGGACCATCACTTCTCATCTCCAGGGTTCAAAAAATTTCTGTCTAAGATTGCAGGCCTTAACTGGTCTAAAGAAAAGATTATTGAATGCTGGAAAATGAGATGCCGCACGCAGCACGATAAATCCACAAGGAGAAACCCGGCCGTAGATGACGACTTCTCGCTTCTCTATGACCAAGCATCATGACAATGGCGGCCGTTCGCATATCAAGGTTACGTTCCCCGAGGCCCCTTTGAGGATTATAAAAGTGGGTCTCCTCCCAAACAGTTGTACACTTCGGCAACTGCCAGCGCCAGCCCAGCAAGTACCCAGGCCGATCCAATGCAGTTCGTGGCTCCTAAGGCGGCGCCTGAAAAGGCGAAAAAGTTAGTCAAGGCAACGCCCGAGGCACTTCCTCAGGCAAGAAAAGCGCCAGCGCCGCCAGAAAGCAGACCGGTCGCGGCAGACCTTCTGCAAGTCAAACCCCGGTACAAGTTTACCGTGGGAGCATCAGTGCCTGCTGCACTTGCTTCGTCTCCTTCCCCTGATCCGACAGTTGTTCCAGAAGAGAAGAAGCGGAGGAGAGTTGAGAAAATCGGGCGACCTAGCCTGATAGTGCAGCAGCCAGTCGCAGAGCCGCAGCCGCGTCCTGCCGCCGCAGAGGCAATTCCTTTGGGCAGTCCCAAGCCAGCCGCCGAGACAAGAAGCGAAGACATTCACCCGGCATCGGCTCAGGCGGAGCCCGCAGGTACGTTTGCTGTCCCTGTCTCTCTAGTCTCACCCAGTTCTACTTCCACTCAGTCCCCCGCTCAATCTGGGCGAGCCATGACCACATCCTCCTCCCGTCTCCGCGTCCTTCTAGCGGTCCCCATTCTTTCGATCAGTTTGCTCAGAACCCTAACGTCTCTCTTTCTCTGAGCACAACTCCAAACCCTTCGCCCGAGGTCAGTGCTGAGGCTGTCCGTTCACCATCACATCCTCCGCCTCAGCCGCTTCAAACCCTCACAGTGTCAGCCGCTCCCATTTCCATTTCCCGGTCGCCCCCACAAGCGACCGATTCTTCCAAGGTCTGTCCGGTTCCTCTTGATCCCATCCCCGCAGGAGAGACGTCTCAGCAGATCCCTAGGCTGGGGGAACCAGATTTTATGGACGACCTCCGTAACTCGGATGACTTGCCCCCGGCAACGAGAGCCGTAGAGTATTCTGTCTCTTTCCGCCAAGACCTGAAGCGGAGGAGACATGAAGAGATAGCCGCCCCGGCAAAACACGCAAAGTATGATTTCGGAAGGAGAGTGATTACAACGGAGAAAATAATCCCAATAGTGAAGAAGCCTCTTCGAGAAATGACTAAGGCGGACTACGTGCTCCAGACAAAGGAGAAAAGCTTTGACGACATTGATAAACAGTATGAGATTCAGACGATCATGCGCAAAGCTGACAATCTCTTTGTCAAGAGTCTGGAGGAGCAGAAGAACTTTTCGCGCTGCAGGACAAAGTAAGGCAACTTGAAGAGGACCTATCTAGGTCCACTGAGCAGCTGGAAGCGGCGCGGCGAGAAACAGATGAATTCAAAGCCCAGCTGGCCGCTTCTCAGCAACAGGCCGCAACAGAAAAGAAAGCAGCCTCGGAGCAGATTTCTCAGCTCCAGGAGTCTTTGAATCAGGCGCAGTCGCAGCTTGCAGAGAAAACATCTCAAGCGGCTGTCTTTTCAAAGACAAAAGTTAAGGAAATGAGGGCTGGTTTGCTGAGGGAATGCAAGCCCCATACCTTTAAGGCGATGGCGGTCCTGGACTTCGCATCCAGGATTCAAGAAGTTTCTGCCCAGGGAAAGCTCGTGGTAGAGGAGGCCGAGCGCCAGGCAAAGCAATGGCTGGACCTGGCGATAAACCTTCAGGAGCGCGAGCGCGACGACGTCCTTTTTTCCCCCGTGTCCTCATTCGTTGTAGAATGGGCATGTGCAAAGGTGACCTTGCACAAATATTTCTGAAAAGTTGAAGAGGTGAGAGTGGCCAGACGAATGCTTGACGCATTCGGACATGAAAGAGATATCTGTCTCTGCCCCCTTTCACGCTCTTTCAGAACTTGGGTGTCCAGGTTTTGTTGAGAATGGCGAGCTCCTCACCCTAGATCGGGTAAAGAAGAATTGGCAGTCCTTTGAAGCAGATAACGCCTGAAATTGATAGCTGGACTCGATCCAATTCAAGACAATCGAGTCACTCGGATGGTGTCCGGATATTCCAGGATCCGCTCCTATTTTCGGGAGTTAGAGAAAAGATACCTCACCATCGACCCGCACGCGGTCGTCGCTTTTCACGGAGCATTAGAAGATATAGCTGACCGCAAGCCATTCGAAGCGGAAGCTTGGCGCTCAGCCCAAGAGGCGTACACTCGCATGTGCGAGGCAGAAGCAGGAAATGGAGACCTTTCGAAAGGAGATACTGATGAGGCAACTGACAAAGATGAATCTGAAGAACAGTTGCCGCAAGGAGAACAGTTAGAGCAGCAAAAGGCAGGGGAGGCAAGTTCCTCTCCACCCAAAGGATGAAGGCATGGATTCTTTGCGCCGAGGCGAGCTCGACACCCCGCGAGCCGCCGTAAATGTTGTCACATTTTGCACGGGGTGCAATGTCTTCAATATTGTTTTGTAACAGTGCTGCTCTTCTTTTCCTCCTTCCGTTTTTCTTCCTTCTCTCCCTTTCCTTTTCTTTCCCATTCTCTTTCTCTCCCCCTTTTTCCTTGGAGTTCCCAGCTTGATTTTCCAGCTTTCCAGCAGGTCTATCTGAAATTGGCTAAGTCTGGGTGCGAAGTTCGCACTTCGCCCAGTTTTGGTGCGAAGTTCGTACTTCGCCCAGTTTTGGTGCGAAGTCCGACTTCGCCCCACTTTCTGGGCGCACCTTTCACTGGCAGACTGGCAGGTCAATGCAGAAGAAAGATAAAATGCCGGAGCAGGTCCATATGACGGCAGACACCAGTGTTCGCCTGTGCGCAGTTCGACTTCTCAACAGAGCCGGAATGCGCCCTTGACAGGTGTACAGTAGGGGAACAAACCCGGAATTTGACCAAGGCTTGAAGGCCTTCCCCGACTGCACTGATTTCTGCACGCATCCCAAGGAGCCCCGATCCCAAGCAAAGATGGATAGACTGCCCTCCAAGGCAGGCATGTGTCACACAGCATAGCCCATCATCAGACAAGTGTGCAGCTTCGGGATTTGAACCAAGACTGCCGACCAAAAGGGATAAGCATGGGCTGCCTGCACCGCCTGCGTTAATAGCCTCATTCAAAGCTGATATGAGGTTTCACTTGCTCCAGCTACTAGCAAGCCTGCCGACTTGAAGATTTACCCAGCACTCCGCCACGTAGCTGTCCAGCTTCCAGGAAGACCATGCTGCGGTACACCCCGATCCGACAAAAGGTCGGCATTTGCAGCTCTTTCGCCGCTTCGTCGACCTTATGTTTGATCGGGACTCGTGCCCATTAATGTAACGGGTGGGACTCGGGCTATAAAAGCCCATCTGAAATTCATTGTAAAGTGTGGAAGGGGAATGTTTGTTAGGGAACTACTGTGCTTATCCGTAACCGTGCTTCGCTTATGAATACAATCGTATGCCTGGTTCTGTTCTACTGTCTTTATTCTTTTATGCTGTCTTTCATTATATGCCTTAGGCCCACCTGTGTCGCGGCTCGTTGATTCACTTCGGCATTTGGCGATCAGGTTCCTCTAGCATTGCTTGTTTAAAGCACCTTCTGTACTTCATTAATTTAAAGCATTCATAATAAATTTGGTAGCAGTTCCATCAGTTATGTGTGACGTTGTCGGCCCGTATCCGCTGATTGATGCGATCCCCCGCCGTTAGTTCCTTGTAGGGAATGTTTGCTAGGGAGCCATTGAAGTCGTGCGGTTAAACTCTCTACCTAACACATATACCGGCTCGACATCTCTAGGTTTACTTTCTACCCGTCGTTGTACGTATCCGGTGATTGATACGATCCCCGTCGTTAGTTCCTTGTAGGGAATGTTTGCTAGGGAGCTATTGAAGCCGTGCATACGCTGCCGGTGAATCGGAAGTACGCCTAGGTTTTGCTGTTCCTTGTCATGCTCTGTGTTTGTATGCAGTAAGTAGCGGTGATTGGTGTGTTCCCGCATCGTTAGTTCCCCCCCACCAACCTTTGGACATATTTGTATCTCTTCTGTACATTTGTCTCTTTCCGTTCATTTATTTCTTTCCTGTTCCCTTTAGCTTAAATCAAGTCCCCCCCAAAAGGAGCCGGCCTTCTCCGGAGATTGGCTCGGAAGGCATCTCTTCCTTCCGGCCTTTCATGCTGGTGGGCGAATCTGGGCGCATTAACCAAAAATCCTTTCCTCATGGCAGATTCGTAACCAACAGTGTACCACAATTATCGTTTTTGAGTAATTATTCAAAACTGATCTTAAAAAACTATATGATGACAAACCCATCTGCCTTATTTATGCAATAAATTTATTTAAACTCAAAGTTAAACTCCATCTGTCTTTTGTAAAGAAAATTTTTGTTCTAAAGGAAATAAACCTAACATTTGACATCAAAATAAAACAGCATTTTGTGAATATGTTTGTTGTTGTTAATTTCATATAATTTGCAGGTATGATAAGCAAACCATCATAAAATCTGAACATTAACTTAGGTTATACATTGGAGATCATTGACCAATTATTAGATACTATGAGATGCTTAAAGAGCATGTGCTTAGTGCTAATAGTACACATTATACAACTACACACCGGTAAGTACCCTATGCATAGAGCAATATTATAATTCAGGTTTTTAGTGGGCTGTTACGAAACCAGAAAACATAACGGATTTGAATTCAAGCCCTGATTGACATCATGTTAAAACAAAAATGTATAGATATGCATGGTTGAAAAACAGAGGAGATATGAACATGCTTTTAGATTTGTTAAGCTCATTACCATGTTGTGATTTCTTCCTTTCATGACTGCCAGAACATCGATGGGCTTTCTAGAGTTGCCTTTATGTGGCTTGAAATTGGAAAACTGATGGGCATAACTCCATTTTTAGGAGTGTTGCACTATCAACTTGCAAGCAGCAAATCTTTTTGTGTAGTTAAGTACAAACATGCATTTACCAGAATAAAGTATGTCCTTATTTCTTACTTAGATCAAAGTACGTGTACCTTCTTAGTGGATTTTTTAATTTTTTTTTACTATGTCAAACCGACTTTGCACAAGGATTTTTCTTTTAGTAAAAGTTGAATAAGAGCCAGTTATGGCCCAGTGCCACTGAAACACAAGATAGCACACAAGGAATGGTCATTCTAGAAAGTAATTGTGTTGGGAAATGATTTTTCCTAGTATAGTTCAATTTCTGAATTTATGACAATGGTTGGTGCAGGTTGTTTATGGTGGAGGTGTGGAATCTCTGCTAGTGGATACAATTGGGCGGCTACTCAGTAAAAAATACAGAGACAGGGTTGCCCAAGTATACTCATAGAATCCTTTATGCAGGGTGTTTTGCATCTTTACATTCATGATTGAAAGTAAAATGTCTGGATCTGATTTTTATCTTCTGCAGCTTTTGAGTTAATTTATCAAATTAATAGTACTCAAAATAAATTTGATATTTTCCTAGGGTTGATATCCTAGCAACCATCCACTTGACATCAATCACATATTTCTTGAAGCAGTAAAATATGTCTATGAAATGTCCCTAAACATAGAAGAAATAGTTTTAAAAAATTATTACCTATACTAATAGATTTCAACTTTTGTTCATTAACTTGCAAATTAATCTATTTTCAAAATATTTATGATTAGTACAATCACAATTTTCCCAATTTTAAAGGGGAAAATTAATAAACTATAAATTTTTCGTCAGATATATTAAAATACAATATATAATTTGTGTACTTTGAAAGAGTGACAAATAGCTATAGAATTTTATTAACAGATTTGTGTACTTTGATGGATTTATCATCTTTTATATCAACTTGAAATGAGGTCAAAGATTATGCTTATGCCGTGCCAACAGAACTTTGATACCATCCTTTTATCCTTGAATCTGATTGGCTCTGATCTACCATGAGTGCTATGTTAGAATATGCACAGGATACTCTAAAGAGGTCACAAAGAGAACAGAATAATTTTACAACTATTTCTCATCATTCTGGGGATCCAATGATATTCGATGCTTAGATAATAGTTTGTTTTTCATTTCCTTCAAATTCTGCGGATGGAACAAAGGCCTAGAAACTCTATGTATCCCAGGGAAAAACCTGCACCCCTAATAAGACAACATTGGTCAAGGCATTATAAGTGCTGTAGTTCAGTCAATCTCTTGGCAGATTGACACCTCGCCAAAGACAGAAATCCAGAAAATCATGAAATTGTAACATCATGTGCAAATCCACAACCAGGATGCCTGTATAATGTCGTAAAATGGTCTATTATGATGTAAACCAGAATTTGAACTGATGACATTGACCAAAAAATCAACTAAAATCTGAGTAGCAATGTTGTGAGAGGCCTGTGCCCTGGATTTGGT
Organism: Wollemia nobilis; assembly: GCA_028583015.1. Classification (NCBI taxonomy): domain Eukaryota; kingdom Viridiplantae; phylum Streptophyta; class Pinopsida; order Araucariales; family Araucariaceae; genus Wollemia; species Wollemia nobilis. Next base: position 2,099,453 of record JAQPPZ010002678.1, read on the forward strand.
GAGTTATGTGGCAAACTCTGTATTATTTTTTTTCAGGAAACTCATTTTTCATTTTTATTTTATGTTGAAGATGAGGTGCCTGCTAAATTTTTCTTTGATAACCACCTTTTTTGTCAAAAATAAATAAATTCTGGGTTCTGTATACTCCCTTGAGATGAAGTGTTTTTATTTAAATTGGTTATAGGATTGAAATTAGCCCCATCTGTATTACATCATGACTGCATTATTGTGGTATTTCAATGAATGATATTATTGTGGAATTATAACAAACTATATTATTACAGCACTCATGGGAATTGAACTGTGGAAGGCTCTTTGTGAGCCAAACATTCTCACCAGTTGAACTTCAACCCCATTGACCTCTTAAGATGAACTGTTATCTACCTCGTGAAATTTATTAGTCTTGACTCTTTACTGAGTGAGTAGACAACTCATACTGTCGATAAAGATGGTTTCAGTGCTGTCTTTTTGTAGTTAAGTGTCAATAACTGTAAATAAACAATAGTTATTCTTGGTGTGTCAAAGTAGTAGTAGTGCGCAGTTATTTTTTTTTTAAATCTGTGCAACTACTATAAATAGTCTTTTTATTCTGATGCCTGCTTCCTTTTAAAATTGTCAGTGAAGCATTTCCTTGATTTTTCTTATTATGTGCAGTGATGCTATGCAGCATGAAGCGGGGCATTTCTTGATAGCTTATCTGCTTGGTGTACTTCCAAAAGGGTATACATTATCCAGTTTGGACGCATTCAGGAAAAATGGATCTCTTAATGTCCAGGCAGGGACAGCTCTTGTGGATTTCCAGTTTCTTGAAGAAGTAATAATATTCTTTAATGCATCTCCTGCTCCGTTATACTTTTCATTTACAACCTTTACTGTTCTCTAAAGATTTGATTTCTAACACACTGTTCTCAAATGGAAAAGGCTAACTTGGAGATAATATTTTCTTATTTGTTTAGAAGGCTATTTGCCTTTATTTCCTGCTATAGTTCTTGTGCAGGACACTCTTTGCTCTAAAGAAATACTACCTGGGAAGCAGTTGTTCTGTCTGCTAATGTCCAAAATTGCTAACCAGGGTTCTTAATTTGCAGGTCAAGTCAGGAAAACTATCTTCTGGGGTAAGCCCTCTTTTCAATATTCAAGACAATTTTTCTTTAAAACATTCAAAATCACATAAAAATGTATATCCTCTAGATCCCAAATATATGTATGATTCCACTATTCACTAATAAATGTTGTCTGAAGGAAGCATTATCTGTGCCCCTTGTTTATGTTTTGAGCTGGAAGTGTTACTGTTTAGTTTCTATGAAATAAACAACTATGCATAGAGATGGAAAGGAGAAATGTGGTAAAGAGAATATTTTATTTTTTTCTTCTAATTTTTTCTATTTTTCTACTTTTTCTTTTGGTTCCCTTGTTAATACCATTTTAACTATCGTTTTTCTTATTAAGATCTTAGGTTAGCCATACTATGGCAACACTTTCTATTATTGATGACATCAACCCAAATGTTTTCTTTCTATTCCGCTGAAATGAAATCAAATGTTTTATGGATTGTTTTCACTTTGCAGCTTGCACGGGGAAACTATATGGATTATCTTAATTATTACCATTGCTTCTGCAATCGTTGTGGTCATTGTTTCCTGCATAAGTTGCATCTGGGACTTAACAGGACTGGGGCACATTTAACAGTCAAATTTGGTTTAAAAATACAATTACAATTTCTTCAAATGAGAATACATGCGCTATGTCAATGGGTGTATTCCTTTGTTCAGTTTGCACTCCTCTTTGACATGACTCTAATGTGAGGTTAGTGTTCCTCATTCTCTACTTAAGAGAAAGAATAGAGGTGACAAACCTTGTTTTTGCAAACGAGATGATGATCAATCTGAATGCAAAGCTAGTGGAAGTAGACTCTCAATTGACCAATGTGAATCTTCAAGCTGTGTAACTATTTATACTTAAGATAGTTGAGCTGAAAAATAATGTCGTTATAAGTTTGTAATAAGTCTGTAGCATAGAAAGCAAGCTTATGGGTAAGAGGATGTTGAGAAACAATTCAAATACTCTAGACATACTTTTGGTAAGTAATGGGCCAAATTTAGTCTCTTCGGAATAGATGACCTTTTTGTTGAACTCGAGGTCTACTGAAATCATATCTTGCGGGGTTTAAAGCTGAGAAAAAATAGAAAACAAGAAAGAAAAGGAAAGAAAATCAGCCATCCAAGCTATAGGACCTCAATCAAGACCTACTAAGGAGTTTTAATGCTTAAAAAGTCAAAGATTTGCGGAGCCAGACAGACATGTATGAGCAAACGCTGACAAAAGTGACGAGGAATTTCTAGGTTATGCAAACATAAGCAAACCCTGTTTAAAGAAATTCAACTCAAAAATGAAGGGGGAAAAATGTATCGTAAAGAGGCAGAAGTAAAAAGTTATAAACCAAGAGATGACTTACAAATTACAAGTAGTGACTTCCAAAAGGGTTGAAGAAGCACTAAATTTGAATGAACATGATACAGTTTTGCAGAAGGTTTAAAGAATGTGGTGGATCAAATTAAAACTAAAAATGAAATTAAAAAACAAGTATTTAAAGAAGGCTAAAAGAAAGTTCTTGATGATATCATATTATCAAATGACTTAAAAAAAATTAAACTGTAAAACGGTAAAAAACAATTTAAATGATACCAGACTTGAATTTGAAGAACACAAGAAAATTAGAAAAAATTCTTTTTGAAGCAAGATAGAAAGAACAACAAATAGTTAAAAGAAATGAAAATAATATCCAAAAGGTAGAACCTAAAAACATTATACTGTATTGACATCCTCACAATTATGAAAGTTGAAGTAGCATCCTTGCAGCAATAAAGGCACAACTGCACAAAAGAAAAGAGAAATTGGGACCTTTGCACATCCAATAGATGGACTGCACTAACACCTAGAAGCCCTAGGTGAGAGAAGTTACTCCAAGAAATGTGGTAAAACACATTATCTTGAGATGATAATATCTTGTTTACAAAATGGGAGACAAATCTCTTATTTACAGACACACATAGACCCAAAACCATGGAGCTATTCTATTCATGGTATTACAAGAAGAGTGGTTTCAATTTACCACCACTGTCTAGAACATTCTAGTAGGTTGTTGTATGCAGTCAAACTGACATGGCCCCAGCTCAGCGCCACTCCAACAAGTTGTCCATCAAGCATTTGTGTTTTTTGTCAAGCATTTGTGTTTTTTGTCATCTTTGTAGTTTGTCTTTTAGCTGTGCACCTCATGGGTTGTTGCATTATGGATGACACACTTGTGTAAAATGATATAATCATGTGGAGAAATTTTAATCTTTATGTATGCAGTTACATATCAATGTCAAAGTATGTGACAGTTAGGTATTTGTAATTGCTCCTTTGTAACTTGATGTTGTATGTATTCACCCCCAAACCAGTTAAAAGGCAACATTCCTTTTCTGCATAGAGTTGTAGATGTTGATGTTTATGCATCAGTGGCTGTCATTGAGACTAGTTCGTGATGTAATCTTTGGAGAAAGTAATGAAATGTCTTTTCTGTTTTTCACTTTTTCTATATTATAGTTGCAGAATATTATTACACATTGTTATCTTGTTACACTCTGATCTTTCTATTGGTAATACAGAAACTTGTATTGCTTTTGGTGTTATTGCCACAATGAGTTTGGATTGACGAATTTAGTAAGAAAGAGCAGATATGGCCAGAGTGGATGACCAACGAACTACAATGTGCATGCGGACATGGACATATACAATGACGACAGCGAGGTGATCCAATGCATAGGTTTAAGCTGATTACACGACACAGAACAAACAACAAACATCATGATGAGATATGCACACAAGCGCTACAAAGTTAGATAGAACCTCTTTTGTGTGCAAAAGTTAGTGTAGAAGGCATACCTTCTATAGAGCACTTGTGACAAGGGAAGAAAGAGTGTTCAAGGACCTCTACTTGTCCTTATTTTCAAATGAAGGCATGCAGATACTCTTGATGCCATCTTGATTTTCTAGGTAAAAAAGAGTCTTGTCAGTAGAGATCCAACATGCATGGGTCCTTCAAGAGGAAAGAAGTCCTTAGGTGGAAGACTTGTTCTTCAATTGGGAATAAAGTGCGATATGAGAAGAACAAGGCTGGTTGGAGATGTTGCTGTTGTCCACAGAAGAACACAACATTGACGGTGAAAGAGCTGACAAAAGGTTTGGCGAAAGAGCGTGATGAAGGCACATGCGTTGACAAAGGTTGTGACATCGGAGTTGTACATGACAAGATAAAAGCTATGTGTATCAAAGTCTGAAAAAACAGAGAGGGTGGCAAGCAATTGCGATAGAGATTCCAACACTGACACAAGTGTGGGAGGGGGTGACCGTTTGCAGAGGATTGTGTTTGGTAGTCGTTGGAGTTATAGCAGTCAACCAAAACTAACAAAGGTCTATTTGCAACGACGCTCATGAAGCTTAAGAAATGATTTTGAAACACACCTTAGCGCAAATTCAGACAAATAGTCGATGGAGGAGAGTTGTTAAAGACAACAATCAAGGAGCAACCAAAGGGTAGCGCTTAGGCAACATAGGACCAAGGGTGAATGTAGATCCAACACAACCTGTAGAGACTAGTGGTGGTGGACGCAAACATAAGTACCTGAAGTTTCTTGAAGATAAAAAGGACCTTTTGTCATATTTGAACTTGTATAATTTGGAAGGCAAATGGCCTAAATGATTAGCCAATTTGGATGGAACTATTTCACGCAATACTTAGAGGCATAGCAATGAACTGGAATCTATAGTTAGCAATTCCATTCACCTCATGGGACAACTCGAGGACAGCCTTTGAAAGGGAATTTCGTCTTTTACGTGATGATACAAAGATCACCATAGAAATTTAAAACACAAAACAAAAGAAAGACAAGGATGTCAACTCCGACAACTATCACTTGAAAGAATTGATTGACAAAATGGAAATCTGATTGGTAGACAAATTAAGTAAGTGATGGTTCACGGATGGACTTCTTTCAAGGTTTGGAAAGAAGAAGAAAGTGATACCGCCCACATCATACTAGGAAGTTATTAGTAGGCTACTTGATTTAAAATGTAACATTAAGGTGAGGGGTTGGTGGAAGTTAGAGTCCAGTGGTGATTGATTCCAATAGCAACAGTGATAACTTTAAAACGGGAGCATCAATTGAGGTGCTCAAAAAGGACATGATACACATGATACGTGAGATAAGAGATGACATTGAAGACAAATATAAATGCAACATATGGTGCATAATGTCACATAGAGGGACACACTAACACCAACTACCCAAAATGAAGTTATTGCAACATTTATGAAGTCCATCGCCATTTATTATTAAAGTGCCCTTTCAATGTCAAAAGTAAGAAGCATGAGATGTCAAAAGGAGGATGACACAAATCCCAACACCTTGAGGTGGGGTTGGTCCAATGAGTGGCGAGTACTAGAACGATCACTAGAGAAACAAAAACAATTAGATTAGGGTAATGAATGCAAAAAGTTGCTTTCAATACATTGCAAATTAGAGACCAAATGTCCAGTGTTGCAAGTGTTAGGGGTGAGGAGGCTTTGCACATAATTGCACCAATGCCAAAAGCCCATGTGTATAGAAGACTTGCAGATGGTTCAAATTAGGTAACTATGCAGATGAAAATTATCCCAAAGAGGGGGCAATCGAAATGTAAATCTAATTGACATTGAAACTAACATGGGAACTAAACACAGTCTAGTATTCACCCTTGGACAAATAAGAGGTGAATATCCTAACCCATCCATGGAGTGAAAGAAATGGTTGTAGGACCCAATAGGATGTCGAGGAAGAGATGGAAAGACAATGTGACTATCAAAGCAACTAGGGAAGGATGACGACCATACCCACAATTAATAAAATGTTGATGCCATAAAGCTTGGCAATCCAACAGTTGTACTCAAGCATGCTAGTCCAGGTGGCAACCTTGTTGAAAGAAGACCTGACTTACATGCTATTGTTAGAGAAATGGTCGAAGGGTTGGGAAGAGAAAAGAAGAAATGCATGACACTATCACCGAATATTGTAACAAAGGATTAGTTCATCATCCTGATAATATTGATGATAGATGTTGGGAAGCAACCAACATTGTTGCATATAGACATATTGGGCCACATGTTGATGCATGTCATAATGGATGGTGGTCTGAGTTTGGACATGCTTCTAAAGAGAACATGGAGAGAGTTGGGTGTGCCAATTTTATTGCCACTAAAATTTCGATTACTGGAAGCCGATCAATATGGTATCAAGATGAAAGGCATGCTAATAGGATAGAAGGTCTAGATTGCTGAATAGGTCATCATTTTCGACTTCATAGTAATCACATTGCAAAAGGAAGCCTATGACGCACTATTGGATAATGGCTAGCTAAGAATGTTAAAGATGAATCATAATTGGGAGAAAGATTGCTCGACTTTGAAGAAGGGATGCCATAAAAATATTATTAATTTGAGAAACTTGTCACTCATTGAGGAGTTCACATCCTTAGACGAGTGAGATATCTCTAAATCCTATGATAAGGCAGTGGAAAGAATCTACATGTACCCAAACAAGGATGGTGTCCTTGAATTGGATGAGTATGTAGAATATGAGGGATACTTCAACAACGATCTCCTCTATTGGAAGATGGAGGGCTACAAAGTTTTTGATCCCGAGTGTCAGTTATTTTAGATGTTGTAGAGGAAAAGGGTGTGGATTTGAAGGGGAAGGTAGTTGTGCTTGACACCTAAGAGGTGGGAGAGTCAAGTAATGCTACAACCATCAAGACACAAACAATCAATGTAGGCATAACTAAGGAATCAAAATAACTGACACTATTGAATATGGAGGTCCTCAAATGATGCCAGTGAACCTTGGTAAGATTGCCAAATATATTAAAAAATAAAAAATTAGCAGTTGTGGTGATGATTGACATCTAGTTTTGAAGGCAACCACATTCAAAATTTTCATGAAATACAAAGAGGTCTTCATATGGGCCTACAAGGACCTCAAGAGTTGTGCATCAATCGGATACCATTGGTTTTAGAGCACAACCAATGGGACCAATGCCTTACTGCATGAACCCAAAGTATGATGCATTCATCGATCTAAATATTGAGATGATGGTGGATGCAGGCATCAAACAGAAATTTATTGTCAACAATTGGGTGTCATTGATCATCATAAGCTTGAAAAAGGAGAGTGCACAAAGACTTTCAGAGCATGAATGCATTCATCATCAAGGATCCCTTCCACATCTTGTTTATTGATTCAATTCTCGAGGAGGATTCATCATCAAGGATCCCTTCCACATCTTGTTTATTGATTCAATTCTCGAAGAGGATTCATCATCAAGGATCCCTTCCACATCTTTTTTATTGATTCAATTCCAGAGGAGGTGAGCAGGGAAGAGATCTATTTGTTCCTTGACAGATTTTTCAGCTGCAATTATATTGATATTGCGAAAGAGGATAAGCTGAAAATCTCCTTCATTGTAGAGAATGAAACATATGCATACAACCAAATGCCATTCTAATTGTGCAACATGCTGGCAACATTCCAATGGATCATAACTTCCATCTTTCAACATATGTCAATTGGGAAGTTCAAATTCTTCCTAGATGACTGGTCACTATATAGACAAGAGGAGCATTTGAAGGCACTTGTAGAATCCATTCATCTATGCATGGAGCATTTGAAGGCACTTGTAGAATGCATGCATCTGTGCATAAATGCTTGTCTTTTGCTCAATCCCAAGAAGTGCAGATTGCTGGTGTCCTGTAAGACATTCGTGGGCCATGTTGTTTGTCCCAGTAGGCTGAAGATGGATCTTCACAAGATTCGTATGGTTGTAAGCATGGAAGAACAGTAAAACGTCAGCTCACTGAAGTCTTTCCTGGGCCATGTAGGGTATTATTGCCAGTTCATAAAGAATTTGCACAGTTATCCCACGTGCTTGAAGCCCTTGGGATGAGTAGTGTTCCATTCAGGTAGACAGAGGGACACCAGTAGGCCTTTAATAACTGGAGTTTTGGTTCATTGACTATTATATCTACATCGACAATTATGGATGACAGCCTAGTACCAATATTAGCTTTTACAGCTTGATCAGTGCAGTCTCTATTAGTTTTTCCTCAAATTCCATATCAGAATGAATGCTGGCATAACAAGGGTTTAGCATATTATTCTCTTATTTAACAGGTAGCTATCATAGTACTAATGGACAAATATGGTTAAGTTGCAGGTCTTTTCAACATCGAAATTTCATTGACCATAATATCTACAACAATGATAATGAATGGCAACCTAGTACAAATCTTAGCTTCTGTCTTCATCAGTGCAGTCTCGACAAGGTTTTACTCAAATTAGATTTTAGTATGAATGTTGGCATGTCAAGGGTTTACATTTTCTTCTTTAAAAGGTAGTTATCATCATGGTAAACAATTATATCAAATTGTAGTTCCTTACAACATCTGGTATCATTTAGATGAAAAAGGATTCTTCTGCTACATGTGCTATTTCACTTCCAAATACTTGAGATAACCAAAGGGCTTATTGAAAATTATTAGCCATTGTCTTAATCTTTGGCATCTAGAAACCTGCCAAATTGTGTGTTTGAGTACAGACAACTAGCAATTATGCTTTTCATTTTCATTGTTCTCTTGCCAATGGGAATTGCTTCATATAAGTTTCTAAAATAAACATATGATGTGGTGGTAGAGATATGCCATGCCACAAACATATTGCTGATATGGCACAATTGAGCTAATCTATGAGTTCAAAACTCATTTGTTTCTATGTGGTAAGAAAATTCTTGAAGTACGTCTAATAAATTATACTTAGTTTATTGTGAAATGGTTGTATTTTCTAAATTTCTATGGCATTTTAGACAGCCACTATGTTGAATAGAGCTTGCTCTGAGTTGTGCCTTTGGTCATATACTCAAGTGATTCCAATTAAAGAGGTTAAGACCATAGCCATACATAGTTGTTGGTTTTATAACCCAAACCCAACTTTGGTTCAAGTTTGAGACAGAAAGATGAAAGCAGCATGCCACAACCCTCAATAGAGGACCCATGAGTGCACTGACTACTGTCTTCAGATCCATATATCCTGGTATTGCTTGAATCAAGGGGGCAGGTTCAGGTACCTAAGTCCAAGCTGAATGGTGCAGGTGCAGGAACCTAAGCCCAAGATGAATCAGGTTTTATTCAGGCAATCCAATAAATAGGATTGTTATAAACAAATAATCTTGTGAGATTGTACAAAATGCTGTCCATCCATGCCAGCAGAATACAATTCATCCTAATGCATTATGAACAGCATCCAAATTCACATGATGCATCCCAATCATATACTTCATTCATGAGAGCAAGTTTATAATTCTTGGACAAATTGAACACCTTTTATGATTAAACCACAGTTTTATCCATTAGGCTAATATATTTGTTTGGGCTATGATCATTACAGACACTGAGCAAATATTGTTGCATTGCATTAGCTGGTGTGGCCACGGAGTATCTACTTTTTGGCTTAGCAGAAGGAGGTCTTGCTGATATACAACAGGTTATATTAAATTTCATATCTGGCCACTCCATTCTGATCAAATGGTGTTCTAAAAGATGAGTGTCATTTTTTTTCTGTCTAATTTTAAATAATGTGAATGTGTTAGAAACAAGTAGAGAAGGACCTGAGATGTCTGTTTTACAGTTCTGCAATCCTTGAGTAAGACCCTATGGAAATTTCCTGCCTGTTCTGCAGCCCGCCTGCTTGTCTGCCTTCCCACCTCGTCTGGTTATTCCAATTCATTCTCCTTCCCATGATTGTCTCCTTTTTATTGACCCTTCTTTCTCTCTTTCCTTCTTTTCTATGTAAATGGCTTTGTGAACAGAGTAGGCTTTACTCAGTTTAGCACATCATGTCTTATTTCCTATCACAACTTTATCATTATGGCCTACCTTAGAACATGTATGTCCTTAGGGTTGTAGGCTGTCTGAAGCCATTGATCCTGTTGAGAGGATTTGAATCTGGGTCATGCTTTTACAAATGGATCCTATCACGTTAAACCATGAATGCTTTTTCTTCTTGCTTTATCTGGACTTTTCATTCTTATTAGATTTTTATTCCTGAAGCCATTGAACCTGTTGAGGGGATTTGGATCTAGGTCATGCTTTTACAAATAGACCCTATCACGTTAAACCGTGAATGCTCTTTCTTCTTGGTTTATCTGGACTTCTTATTCTTATTACATATTTTTTTTGACCTTGGATCCAAGACCTTTCTACATTCTGAAATCTCTGAAGTCGTCATCTCCATATGTTTTCTTTCCTACTGTCGAAACAACTTGGGTACAATTAGTAGAACGTGATCAATTTTCTTGAAATATTTTAATTCAGTTTCTCAAATTTAGTTGCATCTTGCAATTCAAGCTTTTAGATTCAGGGTAAAAATGCTTTGTAGCTAGTGTTTTCTTGATTGGGTCTCTAGTTGAAAACTCTTTGGAATTTAAATGGTTATTGATAACAACGATATTTTATGTTTTTCTTCCTGTGTAAGCAGCTGGATAACTTATTTAAAAGTTTGAGCTTCACTCAAAAGAAATCTGATTCTCAAGTACGGTGGGCAGTTCTAAATACAGTAACACTTCTGCGTCGTCATCAACAAGTTCGATGCAAACTTGCAGAAGCCATGGCCTCTGGAAAGTCTGTTGGTGAATGCATTGATACAATTGAAAATGAACTGACAAAAGATATGGATATGTAGTAGCAATGAGCCATCTCAAATTTCAATAATGTATCTGGCACGTGTGTACAAACGTTCAAGTATTGATGGTATATCACTTAATAGAAGCATCGAGTTGGTTGTTTTGGTTGGGGACTAGCTGTATTATTCCTTGGGAAGTCAAATTGATCTGATGCTAAATTCCAAGCACTGCAAGTGTCAACACAAATATAATATATGCATATTATATTCCAATTCTTCTCCCTTAAATTTTCTGCCTGCCGTTTCCTGCAAGCCATACAAAAAACAAATTTGTCCCAAGTCCAATCATTGTAAGTCAAAACCATATTAAGCTTTGATTGATGGTTTCTCTAAAGAGTAAATAAAATAAACAAATAAATAGAATAATATGTTTGTTAAGATTCTGATGTGTTAAGAACATTCAAATTTTTAGTTTGCTGTGTTTAATTATCTTTGTAGTACAGAAAGGTTTGATACTAAGCAAGTTCTGTGTAAGAATCCAATTCATCTTAATTGTATCCATTAAACTGTAAACATTGAAAACATAAAAGACTGTTTTTTCAAACTCTAGAGCATGTTTTAAATCTTTTGTTGGAATAGATGACATGATATGTATTTGGTTCACAAGGGTAGAATGCTGTCCATTTTGGTGTCCCCAAAGTTGGTCTTCAATATAGCTTACACATAGAGTAGGATGCATGTTCTTTTTTGTATCCTATAGGGCTTCTCTTCAGGTGCAAGACTTAAAATATCATGCTGAGATTTCGTTTGCTTGTTAGAGTTTGTAGATATTCTCTTCTAAGATTAGTGCATGGTTATTACTTTGGAGTGTGGTTGATTAGGCTTCACGTAGAAGCAAAGTAAGCCATCTGGTAATTGATTTCTGCTGCATCATATTAAATTTGGCCACTGGAAAGGCAAAAATAAAGAAATTATGGTCATTGTACTGTAGACAATTGCAAAGCACATTCCATTCTTTTGAAGTTACTATGTATCCTCCATCATGGGCAGATTTGTGTAAGGTTGTGCTCTGATCAGGGCTAACATATACTATCAAGGTCTTCATATCTACTTTATAGAGTTCCTTTCATGGTTAGTATCAAATATTCTGAACATTGAGAGTAGCCTTATGTATGTATATGAACAATGATAATAAAGATGCCTGGATGGATAACAAGAGTGTGTAGATTTGCATACGGTCCCGTTCTATCTGTTGAACAGTTATAAATAACTCAAAGAGAACATCCAATTGCAAACCTTGGTCCACATAGGCTTCAAATATCAGATATAAGGTAATTTGTCATGTATCTATTGCAATTTGCAACCTATCTACACATTTCCATCACACCCCACAACTTTAGACAACATAGAATGTAAGAAGAAAGTGCCATGAAATGTATCTACACATTTCCATCACATTTCCAATTGTGCTCCTTTACTAATTATTATTTTAAAATCAGAAAGATCACAAAGTGATTTTCCAGTGGTAGTTTTGTGTTGTTTCAACCAACATCTTTTATTTTGGATTATTTTGATGAGAAGTTTGGTTAAAATGCGTCCAATAATCTTTACAAGGAGAACACATGAAAGATAGCCAATATCTTATTGAAGTTGCAGAAATGGCTGCAATGTGTTTTTGATGTAATACCAAGTCATTTTTACATAGGCACATTATGTATCATTATCAAATGGCCTACAAAATACTTATTTGTGTTAAACTACCTAACCAACTCAATCGACCTCCTTGGGCATAATGACAATGGCCTAGGCATTGCCTATGTTATTCTAATATTCCCCCCTTGTTATATCGAAGTGCAGATACATTAAAGTATACAAAATAAAATATTTAAATCTTTTAAACTTCATGTGCATGAGATTTGGAGAAGAATTTTGCATGTTGATCCTCAGTAGGGCAAAATTGGAGCTATATGTTATATTGTCGAACATGTCTGCAAATGAAATGACACTAAACCTCAATTGTTTCATGTGCTCATGAAATACAAGATTGTGAACAAGTTTCAAGACACCTTGGTTGCACAATACATGATCGTTGTTTGTTTATGTGAACTTGTCATTCCAGCCAAAATGCAACATGGGCATATTGCCTTGCAAACAAATCCTATTGTATGATATTTTGCTTCGGTGGAAGAATTAGCAATAATATGTTTTTTTACTTCCCCAAGATATTGGATTAGATTATAGAAGAATACAAATCTAGAAGTAGATCTATCATCAATGGGTCTTGCATAGTCCATGTCCATATATTCGATCATTGTCCTTCTAGTATTCCAAACCATACTCAATAGTAACATGGATATACTTGAGCTCTTGCTTTGCTCCCATTGTGTGAGACATATTTGATTCTTGCATGAATTAGTAATGATCACTAACACCATAGTTGATGTCTATATTGGCATAGGTTAGATAAATGAGACTCCTAATCAATTGTAGATAAAGAGTTATATTTACCTAATGTGAATAATCGTTTGAGAGATTTGTAGCCTTGTCTTCATGGTTTTTGGCATGGGCGATGATCTATCATTTGAAACCTTTTGAGCTAAGTATTATTGTATTTTATTTGTGATAAAGATGAGATTTTTCATCTACAACACCACCAAATAAAGACAATAATGCATGAACTTGAGATTAGTCATCTTAAATGACGTCTTTTTATAGTCATTTTCTCCTCAAATCATCTTTTTTGAATTACCTATTATGACCAAATTGTCGACATATACAATTATGATCACAATCTTCCTTTTTGCTCTTTAATGTAAAGTTTTGGGTAATATGGATTGCAACAAAAACTGTGTCACACAAGATGCTCATTTGTCTTGATGTAAACAACTATGAGATGTTGTCCAAGACCATAGAGAGATTTGATGACTTTGCATACCTTCTTCTCTTATGAGGTACGACAAATACCATTGGTTGGGTCATATAGACTTCCTCCAAGTTTCCATTGAGAAAAACACTTTCTACGTCCATCTTATGGAGCTTCCACTCAAATTGTGTAACCATAGCAAAGATCGTTCATATGGTCTTTATCTTGGTTGTAGGAGTAAAGGTCTTTTTATAGTTAATGTCTTTCTTTTGTGAATAACCTTTCACCATAAGTCTTGTCTTGTACATGGTAATGTTGCCCTTTCTTGTATTTGATTTGAATATCTATTTATAGCAAATGGCTTGCTTTCCAGATGGAAGATCAATATTTTGCTGGTTTATGTTATTCATCAATGCTTGATAGTCTACATCCATGGCATTCTTCCATGGCTTTGACTCAAAGGCTTCTTGAATTGTTAACTGTTTAACATTTTGCATAAGAGTGTTCATGGAAGGTACCTTTGCAAACATTGCTACGAGTCCTCGACCTTAAGTTGATGTGTATGGGACTCCATCTAACTTTGCATTAGACGATGTACTAAGATACAACTTGGATACTCACTACGTGGCATTTGGAGGTGCTTGTTCTAATAGACCAATAGTAATATCATGATCATTGCCCACATCCTCATCATCAACCTCAATAGGTGAGTTTCCATAATTATCAATAGGATAATTCATAGGAGCTTTCTCTTAGATAGGTGGGTTAGCCAAAGGTGATTTGGACTCATTCTTTATTAGACACATCTTCTTTGTTGATATACTTTGTACTATTAAGATCTATGAGTCAATACACTTTTAACTCATTGTATTCAAGAAAGATACATTTTAACGATTCTTCATCCAACTTCATCCTATATTGCTTCAGAATGTGCATGTACATTGTGCACACAAAAACATAAAGATAAAAAATGAAAGGTTCGACATCCATCCTTGCTTCTTGTGAAGTGACACCATTGACCATTATAGTGGGTGCATGATTCAATGAGTAAACTATTATGTTATCTATATCTACACAAAATGCTAGTTCCAAATAGGAATCTATGAACATATAACACACTATTTACCTAATGGTATGGTTATGCTTCTTTGCAATACCATTTTATTAAAGGATATAGAAAGCTTTCAATTGTCTTTGAATGGGATTTTGCTTCAAGAAATTAAAAAATTCTTTGGATGTGTGAGGGAGTGCATGGATGTGACAACTTGAGGCTCTCTGTAAGAGCTTTGAATTCTTTGAAGAAGTGGAAGCCCTAATCTATGACCCACAAATAATAAACCCTATGATCATCAACCAAAAACTGAGAAATACCTGAATCAATTGAAGTCGAGATGCATGGATCCACAAAGATTACCATGCACAAAATATAATGGACCACTTGACAACTTCTAGAGTCAAATCGGGCTTCATGCTACTTTTTTGTCAATTAACTTGAACAAACATTATTAGATTTTTGTAGTGCGGAAAAGCCTCTTACAAGGTCATTTTTATTGACAACGAGCATATTACCACATTGCAAATGTCTATATCATCGATGCTAGAGCTACAATATCATTAGTTGTTGAAGCTAGAGTTTGGTTGTCATGATGACTAACCACAAGCTCAAATATTTTGCCAATGCTAAATGCATAATAATTATAAAATCCCTAGATTTGTGTCGAATGAGATAATGCTTATGGACACCTATTCTATTTCTTGTGAACAAGAGAATGTGTTTGTTCCAATATGACATGATGACCCTTGACTTCTTCCTATTCTCACCTACAAAGCCAATGCCTAATTCTTAATTTTTTTTTTATCAACAAATGGAATAATGGCTACTCTACAATGATGTTCACATCCTCTTTAGCAAAGCAAAAGCAAGGAAGGATGGCTTCCAATGCCTCCGAAATCTCTTCTTAACAAAATAAGCTCCTTGTGTACTCTCACATTCACACACACTTTTGTTTGGAATAACTTTATTTCTCACAACACTTGCAATGTGTCTTTTAGGTAGTATGAGTTATCTTTATATTATGTGTTTTCATCAAACAACCTCCAACTTTATAGTCGACGACAATTTGGGTGTTGTTGGCTTTCTTCTAACATTTAATTAGTAGGAATGACAAGTGTTATTGCATTTGTTATAAAGTTAATAGTTATATTTAAGTATATTTTTTTGAATACTTTTTAGTTTGTAGATGTTTTTAGTTTCCTTCTTTTTCTTATTTCTTGGCCATTATTTTTCCTATGTTAATATGGGATGATCTTTGTAGAAAATGTTTATCCAATAATTTGTTATCCAAATATATTTTAGATATTGAAGTATGGTATAAAACCCTACCTCCCGTAGGATTTGAACCTTGAACTTCCTCTTAGTTTCATGGTCCTTGTCATTAAGGCCACTCAATTTATTATTGCAATTGATTGATTTATCTTCCAATTTACAAAATACTGCAATCATAAATAACTTTCCAACTCTTTAAAATCCCTTCCTATATTTCCTTCTACCTAGTTTTATCTCACGTATTAAAATAAATTCAAGATAAAGAGAGTAAATTAATTTTTTGATAACTATTTTTCAATGTCATATTTATACTCTTGATTATTCGAAGACGCTGCTTTATCATCATCTCTTGATACTTTAAGATATCATTTTATCATCATTGCTTATTCTTATTTATGTGTTTAACCCATATTTTTGTTAACATTAATAAATAATAATATTTGCTTATGGATTCTCAAGCCAATTTGGTTTTCCTTCTCTTTTATTTTTCTTTGGGGGAATTCCTATCTTCGTATTGTGCATATTACTGTTTTACGTCATCCTATTTAATCTTTCTATTTTGGCCTATCCCTAATTTTTTTATCAAACTCACACACACCCCATTGTGGTTTGAACTTGGGTTACTTGGATAGGATTCCAATGGTATACCACTATAGTGTTTGCTTCCCTAAGGAATCTAAAGTGCAACAAATAACCTCCACACTATTTTTCTTTTTTATTGCAAGGAGATGAGTTTTTTTTTTAATAAGTTATATATGGCTTTCGGGGCCATTCCCATCAAAATACCAAAATAATTTTTTTGATTAAGCCAAAATACCAAAATGTTACATTTGTTGTTATATCAATTAAACCATATCCAACATGCCTTTTTATCACAATTTTTTTTTTCTATTAAATATATTCTTCAACTTCCTCGAAGTGCTATGTTTCCACAATTAGCTCCTTGACATCATTTTGATTAAGAGATAAAATCTCACTTGGCCAGTTGTCTTCTAAAATTTGAATTTCACCAAGATGAAGATCAACATTGCAATTGGCTAAATTTTCTAGCTACCTAATTTCCTTCTCTAAATTTATTCTCACACTTCCAAGAGATTGCCTCTAGTAATAAGTGATGAATATCATCAATAATATTATATTTTTATCCAATCTCCACATCCATTTTTGTTAATAGTGTTGATAATTTAAAAACCCTCCTTAATTGAAATATATTTCCATCCATTTTCTATTACAATTTTAATCCCTATAAGAAGTGCCCTAATCCCTAGTTGAAGTTCCATATGATTCTGAGTAAGTGAGGAGAATTTTGCCTTCATTGTTTCTAAAAATACCACCTCCACTAGTTTTTCTTGGATTTCCTTTAGAAGCACCATCAAAATTAATTTTGATGAACCCAATTTCTAGACATTTTCATTTTATCGTAGATCAAAGTAGATCATTTGTTTTAATTCCATTATCGTAGATGACTCTTCTATGTATGTTCAAATCCTGTAGCCAAGTTATTAGCACCTCTTTTTCTACACTTGAGACTTCCCATGATGAGAACCATATTTGTAGATATTCTACAAGAGAGGCAATAATACGGTTCCAAACTTGGGCATGATTTTAATAACCATATTTGTAGATATTCTGCAAGAGGCAATAATACGGTTCCAAACGTGGGTATGATTTTGAGAATTTTAAAAAAATTATGTTATTCCTTTCAAGCCATAAATTCCAACAAATAATGGCAAGGCCAATTCTCTAGAGAATACATAATGCTTTAGCTTTGAAATAATTAATCCAACAATTCATCAACTCCTTTAATGTTGATGGAGCTACCCAATATAATTTCATATTTTAGAAAAATAGCTCTAAATGTTGTGAGCAACACAAGCACATCTAAAATGTCCGTAATCTCCTCTTCTTTGTAGACTCTCTCCTATGATAATTTTACTTTGAACTACTAACCAAAGGAATGTCAAGGCCTTAGGGAGAGCCTGTAATTACCAAACATTCATCCAAGAACAATCTTTGAGAGAAGGAATTTTTGATTGCTCTAAATCCTCATATCCCAACTTGACCGAGTATCCACCATCCTTTGATAAATTCCAAACCAACTCATTCTTTCATGTAAAAATCAACAAATAAAACTCTTGAAGCATATTTTTAAGTTCATTTGCAATTTGTTTGAGTTCATCTCCTTCAACCAGGTTACTAAAAGAAATTCATGATCTGGAGTTGTTGCTCATATTAATATAGTCTTTGACCTTTGGACATTTACATGCTAGGCATGATTGAGCCAATGGTTGCCATTTCAGAGATAAGAGGACAAGGCTTCAACCAAGCATTAGACAAAAAATTTACATAACTCCCCTCATTGACTGACCATCTAATATATTTATTTATCAATTGCAAACTATCTAATATGAAGTTCCATGTTGACGATCCTTTGGGTAGGGTTATTTTCCTAAATAATTTCATTTCATCAAGAGAACCTACATGTTTTTGAAGTAATATTTTTACCCAATTCTTTCCTTGATCTCTGAATAATCTCCATCCAACCTTTGCCCCTAATGCCAAATTCATAAGTCTGCAATTCCACAAGCCTACTCATCCAATATTCATTCCTTTACAAAACCTACACCACTTATAAAGAAGAAACCTAAATTTTTCCTCACAACCTTTCCATAGAATGTCTCTTTGAATTTTTATCAATTTCTGATGCTATACTTGATGGCAATCTTGAAAGTGACATCATATAAATAGGGATGGATTGCAATGTAGTCTTTGTAAGTTGTAGTCTTCCCCCCATGGTTAAGAACTTACCTTTCCAACCTGCCAAACAAGATTTCATTCTATCCAAAAAAGAGATCCAAAGCTCATTTTTATTTCCTTTATGAGACAAAGGAATACCCAAGTAGGTTGATGAAATATTTTAAATTTAAAACCCTAAAATATTCTCAATAATTTGATGTAAATCTAGGGCAGTATTGATGAAAAATATTGGATTTTCTAGTATTAACAAACTATCTAGTAGCCTTCTCATAGCATGATAATATTAATTTAAACTCCATGGTCTCATTGAGTGAGGGATGACCCAAAAGAAAAGTATCATCAACAAAGTGGAGATGAGATTCGGAGGGACCATTTTTTGCAATTTGAATACCTTGGATTTTTACTTCCATTTTTTCCTTTAAGAAAGCTCTCCTTAATGCTTCCGCAAGAATAATGAATGGATAAGGAGATAGTGGATCACCTTTACGAAGTACACAAGATGACTTGAAGTAACTAGTAGGAGAACCATTGATCAAAATAGAAAATTTATTTAATCTATTCACACCAACTATAATCAAAGCCAAACTTTTTGAGAATAACATGCAAAAAATTCTAGGAAACCCTATCATATGCTTTGTTCATATCTAATTTTATAAGCATACCTAGTTTTTTCATGAAATAAAGAGAATATATGCTCTCCTGTGCAATAATTATACCATTGAGAATTTATTTACCATGAACAAATCCACCTTCTTCATCTAAGATAACATAACCTAGATACCTTTCAACATGTTTGCCATAATTTTTGAAATGATCTTATAAACAGGGTTATGCATAGCGATGAATATTTGTCATTTGGGCTAAAATTTGCCTTTTTGCAAACTCAAATTGGCGATTTTGGGGGACCCAAAGGTTGGCCCTATCGCCCCAAATTTTTTGAATTTTTTTTAAGGTGTCGGTTTGCCGTCGATTGCTAATAGTATTATGATTTTTTTAAAAACTTCGCCCTCATTTTTTGCCAGAATGAGGACACTTTTCACCAAAATTTTTAAAATTTTAAAATTATCCCGCCAAGTTCGCCAAGTATACCACTATATATAACTAACATGACATCGATACTTTTCCACTTGATCCGGAACAAAACTATACACGGACCCAAATCGGACCTTGTTCTGCACTAGACCGACATCCTAATTGTGTTATGCAACAGACCGGACCTAGTTCTACAACAGATCGATATTCGAACCCAGTTCTGCAATAGATCGATATTCAGACCCTATTTTGGAGAAGATCGATATCCAAACCCTATTCTATAGAAGACCGGACCCAGTTCTGCAATAGATCGGACCTAGTTCTGCAACATACCGGACCCTTTTCTACAATAGTCCAGACCATGTTCTGCAGTAGACCGGACCCAATTCGATAATAAACCGGACCTTGTTTTGCAATAGACTGAACCCTTTTCTGTAATAGTCTAGATCCTGTTCTACAATAGATTGAACTTAGTTCTACAATAGATCGAACCCAGTTCTACGATAGTTTGGATCATATTCTACAATAGTCCGGACCTTGTTCTACAAAAGACCTCTGCATCAGACTGGATCCAGTCTTACACTAGGTCAAACACTGAAACCCGTTTTGCACAAGACCGAACAACAAATTCCTATTTGCATAAGGCCAATTTTCAAATCCTGTTCTACTCTAGGATTAATTGTTGGATCACTTTCTGCTCTAGGTTCTCTGTTTCTCTTAAGACATTTTGAATATAAGTTGAAGCACTTGTAGTAATAAGATTTATTTTTTTGTCAGCTAATTGCAAGTTTTTCTTCTACTATTTTTCTATCATTTATTGAAAATATGTCAATGCTTTGTTTCCCATGTTTTTATCTATTTTTCCATGTTCTGGATGTCTTCAGCACCAGACCTATATCCGAACCCTGTTATGCACCAGACCTATTTTCTCTATTTCTCTTAAGACATTCTGAATATAAGTTGAAGCAGTTGTAGAAAATATGTCAATGCTCAATTTCAAATATTTTTCTCTATTTTGCCCTGTTCTGAATGTTGTCTTCTATTTTTTTGTCCTATGAAAACTCTTTGATTCTTTGTTTCTATTCAGATCTGCTTTTCTGTGATAAGATTATAAATAGGTAAATACTTTGGTAAATGCTTTTTTGTACTATAATTTGAATTTGTATATTGTATATTTTTGTGCTCTTATCAGTTACAAGTGTTATAACCAGAAAGTGCACTAGTGGCATACACTGACAAAATCACAATAAAACATGGTAGGAAATAGGTATTTATTTTCTAGAGACCGACCATCTATTTATTCTAATTACAATATTATCTTGAGGCCTAAGAGAAGTAATATCTCTTTAACATTTTATTACTTTTCTAAAATGAAAAATACTTTCTTTACAAGTAAAATGTCACCCACCGATGATGGAAAGAAGGGGGCCAAATCTTCTGCTAAAAAGAGTATCCTCAAATATTTTAGCCATACGCTGAAAACAAACAAGCCATCGACATCCGTACAAATTTGAGGTACAAATTATTTTTGACTTATAAACAGTTAGTTGTATATTTTGTAATTATTTTCAATACTGCTTTCTTCCTCAAATAGTTAGTGCTTAGTATGTGCTCAACGATATGAATATTTTGTTTTATCTATAAGTTAGTTTTTTAAAATCCAAAAATGGTAAAGAATATTATTGTATGCTACTATGCAGAATACCCTGTTGACCCTGATAAGTATTCACTTGAAGATATTCATCACCAAGAGATGCCTTCTAAGGAAAATTCTCTTACAAATGACATCCAACAATCACTTGAAGATATTCCTGACCAAGATATGCAAGTTGAAAATGAAAGCGATAAATCAAATACACTACAAACTTCTCATGAATCTTCAAGCAAAAATTCTAAAAAGAGGAAGACATATTCTAACTAGATTATTGGAAGATCATTTAAGAATGAATGGGCAAAAAAATTTCCTTGGATTGAGGCGGTCTTGACTGCAGACAACCAAGTCAATAAAAAATAATGTAGATGCAAAATTTGTAGTTGGAAACTAGGTAAGGATCACAAGATGCAAAATAAGATAGATACAATAGAAAAACATGCTGACAAAGTATATGTAAAATTTATAGGAAGTGATGGTAAAATTACAAAAGATGTTAGGTGGAAGGATGCATCAGAATGTATGCATGTCAAATATGCAATAGAGTATGAGAATCACTTAAAACAACAACAATCCCTAGTTGAGAAAGGTGGAACGATTGAGACCCAATTTCATAAAATGTAGAAGACCATTTTAACTTCAAAAAGTTTGTAGTTTGCTATTGTATTTAGTATTCTCAAAAGGGGTAGACCCATATCCGATTTGATTGATTATAAGCACCTTTATCAACTAGATGATGTGCAAAACCTTCCTTCTTCCCATTGGTCAGATCAAAGTGGTTGGGAAATGGTAAAATGTCTATCTTTAGTTGAGAAGGAGGACCTGAGGGAGAAAGTAAAACTATCTAGATTCATTTCACTTTCTATTGATGAGGTGACGGTTGTGGACAACACATCCTGGATTTGCATGCATGTGTACACATTTCAAAATCATATGAGGCAACCTAGTTTGCTAGGATTACATAAGATGGTGGAAAGTTCAAATGCAAAAAATATTTATAATGTTGTTTTGACCAGTTTAAAGGAAATTGCAAGAATGAATGATATTGACATAGCCACAAAGTTAATTTGCATTGGAGTTGATGGTGTTGCTATAATGCAAGGGCATAGGAATGGCCTATGTGTTTGACTCCAAACCTTAGTTGCCCCATATATGATACCCATTCATTGCATGGCTCATAGAGTGAATCTTGCATATAAAATCGTGAGCACTTTTGAAAATGTTGCTAGAGTGGAAGACCTCATTCGTGAAATACATTCTTATTTTTCTTGCAGTCCTAAAAGGTTTGTAGAGTTTCAATAGTTTGCACTAGGAGTTACAGAAGGAAAAAAATTGTTGAAAGATGTGGATACAAGGTGGATTTCATTGTATCAACCTGCACTTAGAGTTTTTACAAAATATAAATCTTTAACAGGGTTTATGTATGCAAATAGTAGGGCAATTGATAAGGCAAACGATATGTTGTTCCGTTTGACTAACTTGGAAACTCTTTTAACATTATGTGGTATTCTTCCAATGTTACAAGAAATGAATAGATTGACAAAACTTGCACAAGAGAAATCCATCTATATCATTGATTTCATGAGGATGAGAAAGCAAATATGTGTGATTATTGATAGGTTATATGTGTCCGAACCAGATTTTACAGATCCCTTATTTGAAAGTTGGAAAACATTGACAAACGTGAAAGATGCAAATAGTTTTTTGAAGTTTGACATCAATGATAATATTTGTATTAATGTTCATGAAAATATGATACCTCTATATTGTTATGAAAGGTAGTCAAGTATAGTTATTGATGATGTTGAAAAGTTTGTGTAACACACAATCGATACGAAGTTGTTTTACACAATACAAAGAAAAAATTGTTCAACATAGCAAAATATTTGACAAAAGAGATAAGAGATCGATTTCAAAGACATGAGTTGCTCAAGGCCATGGGTGTTGTTAACCCTTTGTTTTGGGGTTCTTGCAATGATCAAAAATCTACACAAGAGTTATTTATTAAATATATGGGTAACCTTATTGAGCATTTCAATAGAAGTGTGGAAGTCAATGGTGTTGAAATAAAAGGTATACTCAACAAAGATCTTTTAAGACAACAGTCACAACATTTTGGAAGAACAATGGTTCATCAAGCGTCACTTTTGAGTAATATCCATGAGACTGGTTCCATTGCACGTTTGTGGCAAAAGTTGTATCCAAGTTGTATCTTACAAGATATGATTAGTGAATACTTTTGTTTATATGAATTGTGTCAAACAATGATTTTGGGATCTGTGGAAGATGAGAGGGTTTTTAGTGCACTCTCTTTTGTTAAATCTAAGCTCCACAACAGGCTGGACAAAAATCTAGAAAATTGTTTAAGAATTTATGTGTCATCATATCAACTGGACAAATTTCCATATGATAGAGCATTGGCATACTAGAATTCAATTGCAGATAGAAGGGGTATCATGAATACGAAAGATAAGGAGGATAATGATGCTTTTAGTGATCAAATGGTGGCTTCACAGACTGATTCTGGACAAGTTGAAAACTATTCATTTTAGCTACCTGAATTCTGATTTTTCCAGTATTCACAACAATGTTTCACAAGTTGAGAACCGTTCATTCAGATTTGTTTCACAAATACGCTATGCTTAATATTTGTTTCACAAGTTGAGAACTGTTCATTCCAAATTTCACAATATTGTTTCACAAGTTGAGAATTGTTCATTCTAGATTTCACAATGTTGTTTCAGATGTACAAGATTTCAAAAATTTACTTTTTCATAAATTGTATGTTTTACATCACATTATGCTCTAAAAATTTGTATGTTTTATATCACATTATGCTTTTAAAAATTGTACGTTTTATATCACATTATGCTTTTAAAAATTGTACGTTTTATATCAATTATCTATGATGCTTAAGATAATTGTTTTGCTTTATTTTAGTTTTGGATCTATTACAGTTCATTTCAGTTTAGTATCTATTACAGTTCATGAGATCTTAAAGTTGCTTGGTTTACATAAAGATCTATGATGTTGTTGTTGTTTAAGATGAACATAGTAAACAATATTGGCCAGAAATAAACTAAAATAGCAACACAAATTTATAAATGCAAACAACCTTTGAATGATGGAAGACACAAAATGAGAAAATATCATTTTCATTAATTCAAATAGAAATATATTACATCGTACAAAATTGTCGACTATAGTCAACTTGAAAGCATTTTACATTGTTAAACATTTGATTGTGGGTTTGCTGCTTCATTATCGGTTGTCGTTGCCTTCTCTTTTCCTTTATCTGCTTTCGTGACACCCTCTTCTGGTAGTGCTCCAACTCTGACTAGGTTTTCATGTACTTTCTCAATACTCCCCACCAATGTTGCTTCTTCTTTGTTTGGATCTTCGAGTATCATTGGAAGCGTTTCTTTTGCTTTTTGTTGCTCAATTGCAACATCCGGATCTTCGTTGAGCCTCTCCTTGATATACTTTTTTAAATGATTATTCTCCGCTATTTTTTATTGCATTTTCTTTTTCATTTCCATAGCACTATACAAAAATGTCTTCGCCCTATTAATATTTGCATCCATTGCCGTAACTTGTTTTTTTTAATTATCAAAATTTGACTGCAAAAAGAAATTTGTAAACATAATTCAAATGAGTTATATGAAAATTATTACATGTTTTAAAGAAAAAAATTAACTGCAAAAGAAAATTGACTTAGATACAACTTTTCTTACCTCAGCCAACTCCTTTGCAGCTTCAACAACTGCAACCTTACCCTTATTAGAACTCCACTGGTTATAAAATGCTTGGGCTTCTGCATTTATGTTCTCTAATCTACCAACTACAACATTTAAAATATCATCATCATAATCAACATCAGACTTCACTGACCCTGATTTGGCTTGTTGTAGCAAGCCACCAAGCTTTTCTGGTTCATATTGAACCAAAGAATAAATGGAATCTCTTTTTGTATAATTCTTATATCGGGCATTAATTTCCTTTATAAGGACTTTGGCCCGATATTCCCAATCCTTCGCCACTTGCAAATCTCTAAGAACAACCTGTTTAATGGTTGCTTCAGTATTCTCAATCAATAAAATATTTTCATCAAAATTTACAATATCATCCTTAGTTTGAGGATCTTGAGTTGATGTGATGGGGAGCCAAATTTAACAGCAAGAGAAAACTCAATTTTATTCAGAGAACATGGAAATATTTACAAAGTACAGAAAGAAAATAAATTCACAGTCTTAATCTTCGTCTTTCTAGCCTCCTCAATCCTTCGAACAATCTATTTTTATAATGATAGGTTCTTGCTGCAACCGCCGTTCGTAACTGTCCCTGTAACCGCTGCAACGGTCCCCTAGAACTGCCATAACGACTTCTGGAACTGTCAAATGTCATTTTGTAATGGTCCGCAAAAAAGTAGCATGTCGCGATATCGCGACATCTCTTCATTCCACTCTTCTCTCTCCTAGTCGGGTCGTGAAAACGTGACACTTTTGCCACTTAGTCCATCTGTCGCGATATCGCGACATTTTTTTGGTTTTGGTCGTTCTTTGCTAATATGTCGTGATATCGTGACACTTTTTTGGCTTTTGTCCTTGTTTGCCAATGTGTCACGATATCGCGACACTTTCCTTTGCCCACGGCTTTTGTTTAAACTTGTCGCGATATCGCGACACTTTCTATGTCACGATATCGTGACACTTTCCTTTTGCTCTTGCTTTGCTTAAAACACGTCACGATATCATGACACTTTCCTTTTGCTCTTGCTTTGCTTAAAACACGTCGTGATATCACAACACCTGTTATGTCACGATTTCGCGACACCTTTCGGCACTTCGAAAGTTTTGCAAAATACGTCACGATTTCGCAACATCTGTTATGTCGCGATTTCACGACACTTCCCGACACTGCGAAAGCTTTTCAGAATACATCACGATTTTGCGATATCTGTTATATCGCGATTTCGCGACACGTCCCGACACTTCGAAAGCTTTTCAAAATATGTCACGATTTCGCGACATCTGTTATGTCGCGATTTCGCGACACTCCTCGACACTTCGAAAGTTTTTCAAAATATGTCACGATTTCGTGACACTCCCCGACACTTCGAAAGTTCTTCAAAATACGTCGCGATTTCGTGACATCTGTTATGTCACGATTTCGTGACACTTTTCAAAACTACGAAAGTTTTTCAAAATACGTCGTGATATCGTGACACCTTTTATGTCGTGATATCGCGACACCTTTCAACACTTAGAACATTTTTCTTGTTTCTTTTGTTTTTTTTTTGTTGATGCAAGATTGCTGTGCTGCCACTAGATGCTCCTACATCAGACACCCGGGGTAGATTGAGAAGTGATCTTCACTTTTGGACGGGCAGAGGAAAACCCAGGTGATCGACCTCTGTTCTGGACAACCAAGTTGCATCTTCGACAGGTTGGCCCTTCCACTTGACCAAATACTTGAAATATTGTGTGTTTTGGGTACTTCTGCCTTGGTGAGTGTCGACTATGTCTTCGATTTACTCTTAGGCTGGAAAGAAAAAGATTAAGACCAACTTGCACTCTCATTTCTATCAACAAATTATGCCTTCTACTCAAGGCATCTGCAACTCCATTAGATTTGCCACTTCTATGCTTCAGGACAAAGGTATAACTCTACAGGAATTCAACCCACTTCAAATGTCGCTGGTTAAGTTTACCTTGACTATTTATATATTGCAAAGCTTGATGGTCAGTATATAAAACAAACTCTTTGGCTAGCAAATAATGTCTCCATTTCTTAAGAGCTCGAATTATAGCATAGAATTCTTGATCATAAACAGAGTATTTCTTTCTAGCATCATTTAATTTTTCACTAAAGTATGAAACAGATTTACCTTCTTGGCTCAATACAGCTCCGATGGCACTGCCACTAGCATCACAGTCAACCTGAAACACTTTATTAAAATCTGGAAGTGCCAGAATGGGTTGTTCTGTCACTTTCTTCTTCAATATGTTCATACTAGTACATGGGGAGCCAAATTTAACAACAAGAGAAAACTCAATTTTATTTAGAGAACATGGAAAGATTTACAAAGTACAGAAAGAAAATAAATTCGCAGTCTTAATCTTTGTCTTTCCAGCCTCCTCAATCCTTCAAACAATCTCTTTTTATAATGATAGGTTCTTGCTACAACCGCCATTCATAACTGTCCCTGTAACTACTGCAACAGTCCCTTGGAACTGCCATAACAACTTCTAGAACTGTCAAATGTCGTTTTGTAACGGTTCGTGAAAAAGTAGCATGTCGCGATATCACGACATCTCTTCAATCTACTCTTCTCTCTCCCAGCTAGGTCGCGAAAACGTGACACTTTTGCCACTTAGTCCATTTGTCGCGATATTGTGACATTTTTTTGGTTTTGGTCGTTCTCTGCTAATATGTCATGATATCATGACACTTTTTCAGCTTTTGTCCTTGTTTGCCAATGTGTCGTGATATCGCGACACTTTCCTTTGCTCGCAGATTTTGTTTAAACTTGTCGTGATATCACGACACTTTCCTTTTGCTCTTACTTTGCTTAAAACACGTCATGATATCGCGACACTTTCCTTTTGCTCTTGCTTTGCTTAAAACACGTCGCGATATCGCGACACTTTCCTTTTGCTCTTGCTTTGCTTAAAACACGTCGCGATATCGCGACACCTATTATGTCACGATTTTGAGACACCTTTCGGCACTTCAAAAGTTTTACAAAATACGTCGCAATTTTGCGACATCTGTTATGTCGCAATTTTGTGACACTTCCCGGCATTGCAAAAGCTTTTTAGAATACGTCGTGATTTCGCGACATCTGTTATGTCACGATTTTGCGACACGTCCCGACACTTTGAAAGCTTTTCAAAATACGTCGCGATTTTGCGACATCTGTTATGTCGTGATTTCGTGACACTCCCTGACACTTCGAAAGTTTTTCAAAATATGTCACGATTTCGCGACATCTGTTATGTCGCGATTTCGTGACACTCCCCGACACTTCGAAAGTTTTTCAAAATACGTCGTGATTTTGCGACATCTGTTATGTCACGATTTCGTGACACTTTTCGGCACTACAAAAGTTTTTCAAAATACGTCGCGATATCGCGACACCTTTTATGTCGCGATATCGCGACACCTTTCAACACTTAGAACATTTTTCTTGTTTCTTTTGTTTTTTTTTTTTTGTTGATGCAAGATTGCTGTGCTGCCATTGGATGCTCCTGCATCAGACACCCGGGGTAGATTGAGAAGTGATCTTCACTTCTGGACGGGCGAAGGAAAACCCAGGCGATCGACCTCTATTCTGGACAACCAAGTTGCATCTTCGACAAGTCGGCCCTTCCACTTGACCAAATACTCAAAATATTGTGTGTTCTGGGTACTTCTGCCTTGGCGAGTGTCGAGTATGTCTTCAATTTCCTCTTTGGATGGAGTAGATGCTGGAATACTCCACAAATACGGACTTGGTGTCTCGCTGCTACTTCCTTCATGATATTCGACCAAGTTTAAAATATTGAAAATAGGTGAAATATTCAGCTCACTTGGTAGATCTACTTCATAGGCATTTCCTGAATCTCGTTTACCTATGATCCGGCATGGTCCAAACCTCTTCATCTTCAGTTTATTGTAGGTTTTTCTAGGAAAATGTTCCTTGCACAAGTGAACCATGACTTCATCTCCTATCTGGAATTCCTTGAAACATCGCTTCTGATCTGCTCTGGCTTTGTACGTAGCATTCATGTTACTGATATGCCACTAGAACTCTTCATGTAAATTCTTCATGTGTGCTGCAAAGTCTTCGACTTACAGATCGTGCTTTTCTCCTTTATCTATCGGCCTCAACTCAGAAGCGTTTCTCGGGCTATTCCCATGCACTATCTGGAATGGAGATTTACCAGTACTGCGATTGACAAAATTATTGTAAGAAAACATTGCCTGCGGTAAAATCAGATCCCATCCTTTGGGTTTATCTCCTACCAGAAATCATAGAAGATTACCCAAACTTTTGTTGACTAATTCGGTCTGTCCATCAGTCTGCCGGTGGTACGCAGAACTGAACTTCAATTCTATTTTCAGCTGCTTCCATAAAGTTTGCCAGAAATAACCCATAAATTTGGTATCTCTTTCCGAGACAATGCTTTTGGGTAGACCATGAAGGCGTACAGCCTCCCTGAAAAAAAATCCTGCAATATGAACAACATCACTTGTCTTCTGACATGGAATAAAATGGGCCATCTTTGAAAACCTATCAATGACAGCAAAAATGGCATCATTTTCGTGTCAATGGTCTCTCTGGTATAGGCAATGGCTGATACATTCCTGTATTCTGGCTTATTCCTTTCGCCATCTGGCACACTCTACAATCCTGCACAAATTTTGTCACATCCAGCTGCAACTATGGCCAATGGTAATTCTCATTAACTAGAGCAATGGTCTTATCTCGACCAAAATGTCCTGCTAGTCCTCTGTTGAAACTTGACCAAGCATTGTTCATTGACCAATGCTCTATGGTCCTTCTGCAACCACACAATCTGGTATGGATGCAGGTGCTGCCTTCTTTTTAGCTTTAACTTAGTCACCATATCCTTAGAGACCAAATTATCTGTATTACCATTATCAATAATAATATTACAGATTTTACCTGAACATTTGCACCTCGTATGGAATAGGCTTTTTCGCTGGTCTGGTTCCCTCTATTCATTCAACAAGGTTCTCCTTGTGATCATCACTTCTCCTCGCTCTACTTCTTCAGAGTGCTCAGATTCAACACCATCCTCAATGACCGCAGCTCGAGCATTTGCTTCAGGCCTTCTATTCGGCGCCTCTTGGTATTGGGGACACTCATATGATCGATGCCCCTCTTCCTCGTAATTGAAGCAGGTTCCACGAAATCTTCCTCTTCCATATCCACGCCCACCTCTACCTCGTCCCCTTTGATAATCATTATTCTGACGGGGGCGGTAGGTATTCTCTTCTTTCTGTTCCTGGTGATTGCTTGTTTCACCAATCTTCTTCTGGTCGTCATATTTACCTCCACTGGTTCTTCCACCAGTTCTTCCACCACAACCTCTTCCTCTCTGTTTATTGTCAAATCTTCGATTCAGTTTCTCTTCCACCTTCAGAGAAAACTGGTAAACATCTTCAATGGTACTCATTCGAACCAAACTCAATTCTTCTTGTATGCTGGTTCTCAACCCATTAATGTAACGGGCTACTCTCTCTTTTTTTGCTTCTGTATGGTCGGTTTTGATGGAAATTTTTAAAAAATCCTCAGTATATTCTTTAACAGACTTGCTGGACTGTCGTAAACTCTGCATTTTTCTCAGCAGATCTAATTCGTAATCTGCCAGAATAAACTGCCATTTCAGCTTTTCAACCATTCGATCCCACCTGGTGATCTTTTCTTTTCCTCTTTGATTTCGTTCCAGCTGCACTCCTTTCCACCATATGCCAGCATGGCCTTTCAACTTTGTTCTTACAAATTTTATCCGATTTGGATCTTTAACCTCATCATATTCGAAATACTCCTCCATATCGTTGATCTAATCAATCAACTCTTCTGGATTTAAATTTCCAGAATATGTGGATACGTCTATCTTCGACATTTTCCCAATTTGAGAAATGGCTTTAATCATTCGAGCTTTTGCAGAACTCATCGCTTCTTCTTCTTCTTCTGATGGGTGATCAACTCTGTAAGCTTCATCATTGCTCTGGTCTTCTCCTCTTGGCTCTACTCCTCTTCGTAATTCTTCCTGTAGGGCCTGCACTTGCCTCTGCAATGCTCGAAAGTCTCCTTCAGGAACCATGTTCCTTCTAGCACCACGATTTCTTCACGGCGGCATTCTGCTTCACTTATTCTCAGAACCCTTAACCCCAGATCCTGGTGCAAGCTGCCTCACGTTCGGCGCTCTGCTTACACACTCAAAATCTTCTTGCTCTGATACCACTTGATGGGGAGCCAAATTTAACAGCAAGAGAAAACTTAATTTTATTTAGAGAACATGAAAAGATTTACAAAGTATAGAAAGAAAATAAAATTACAGTCTTCATCTTCATCTTTCCAGCCTCCTCAATCCTTCGAACAATTTCTTTTTATAATGATAGGTTCTTGCTGCAATCGCCGTTCGTAACTATCCCTGTAACTGCTGCAACGGTCCCCTGGAACTGCCATAACGACTTCTAGAACTGTCAAATGTCATTTTGTAATAGTCCGCAAAAAATTAGCATGTCGCGATATCGCGACATCTCTTCAATCCGCTCTTCTCTCTCCTAGCCGGGTCGCAAAAATACGACACTTTTGCCACTTAGTCCATCTGTCGCGATATCGCGAGATTTTTCTGGTTTTGGTTGTTCTCTGCTAATATGTCACGATATCGTGACACTTTTTCAACTTTTGTCCTTGTTTGCCAATGTGTCGCGATATCGCGACACTTTCCTTTGCCCGCGGCTTTTGTTTAAACTTGTCGCGATATCGCGACACTTTCCTTTTGCTCTTGCTTTTCTTAAAACACGTCACGATATCGCGACACTTTTTTTTTGCTCTTGCTTTGCTTAAAACATGTCGCGATATCGCGACACCTGTTATGTCACGATTTCACGACACCTTTAGGCACTTCGAAAGTTTTGCAAAATACGTCGTGATTTTGCGACATCTATTATGTCGCGATATCGCGACACCTGTTATGTCACGATTTCGTGACACCTTTAGGCACTTCGAAAGTTTTGCAAAATACGTCGTGATTTTGCGACATCTATTATGTCGCGATTTCGTGACACTTCCCAGCACTGCGAAAGCTTTTCAGAATACGTCACGATTTTGCGACATCTGTTATGTCACGATTTCGTGACACGTCTTGGCACTTCGAAAGCTTTTCAAAATATGTCACGATTTCACGACATCTGTTATGTCGCGATTTCACGACACTCCTTGACACTTCGAAATTTTTTCAAAATACGTCACGATTTCACGACATCTATTATGTCACGATTTCGTGACACTCCCCGACACTTCGAAAGTTTTTCAAAATACGTCGTGATTTTGCGACACTTTTCGGCACTATGAAAGTTTTTCAAAATATGTCGCGATATCGCGACACCTTTTATGTTGCGATATCGCGACACCTTTCAACACTTAGAACATTTTTCTTGTTTCTTTTGTTTTTTTTTTTGTTGATGCAAGATTGCTGTGCTGCCACTGGATGCTCCTGCATCATGATGGCAAAGATGTCTGCTCAGCTGCAGGGGCTTCTCTTTGTTGTGTTTCACCCTATGGATCATGAAGCACATATGTTGCCTTGAAGCCCAAAATGTTGCCCTGCAAAAGAAAATCATCATCGAGTTGGATATTATTCAAATCCGCACTCAAAATTTTTGGTGCTTGTAAATTCGTGTTAAATGTAAAATATGACCAACCATGGCCAAAAATTGGTGCTGGGTCTGCTTGCCCTTGTTATGTGAGAAGGCACACTCAGAACTTGGTGCTTTCCCCTATGATATATTTGAAAACAATAATTTCCCAATGTGCACTTGGCCTCGCATTTGTGTAGGCTATGCATTTTATTGATGTGGTAGAAGTGGTGGGTGTGGTGCACGCCGTGGCTGTGATGGAGGCGGTGGTGGCATATGGCCTCTCATTTTTGTAGGCTATACTTGTCGTGGAACTTGAGAATCGATTGAAAACAATTAAAAATATTATTTTACAATTTTTTAAATTATAGAATAGTAAACAATCTTAATTTAAATTAAATACATAATGATTTACCTGAAGATGATGGAATGCATTGAATTTGTGTGCCAATGTGGGAGGGGTTGACCGTATTGGATTTAGCTTGCATATTTTATGCATACCTAGGTGTATAAGGACCCCTAGGTGGAGTGGCTTTCTTAGAACGTTTATGCGACCTCTGTAATGGTGCCGCTTCCGATCTAGTGTCTTTAGAATCACCAGTTTCTTTTGGCCTGTAAACCCTATTGGCAACATCCTGTTTAGTATTTTTAATGGCTGCCTTACTCTGCATTTAGATGAAAAGAAAAATTAAAAAAAGAAAATGTGAAAATATAAAATAGTATTTCATGGTGAAAGATGGACTTATCACCTTCAATTCCTCTGCTGTCATTCCAATAACAAGAAGTGTTGAATAAACTATTGTTGGTATAAGAGTAGTTTTCAAATTATAAAAAACTCATAATAAAATGTGCTAAATTATAATTAACTGTACCCACAATGGGTTGTGTCTTACTGGTTTGCATTTGGACTCCATGCAACTCAACCCTGATATAATCTAAAATATACGTACACCAATCGAACTTGTGATACTTCTCATAGTGAACAACATATGCTAGTGCTCAAAACAAAACTTTTGATCTACCCAGTAGGATCAGTATTTCCTGGAAGAACTCGATAATGGCCTTCAGATTCGGATGATTAACATCGTTGATTGTTAACCCTCTTTTTGACTTGGTGGCAAAAGCTGCAAAAACACAATTAGATCACGAATTTATAAATTTGAAACTTTGAACTTTAAATAACAAGAATTATACCTATCAAATATTCTGATCCCAGTCCGTATGTTGTGTCTAGATATCCTTTGTCATCTGTAGTCAGCTACAACCTCGTTGACACTTGAGGACAATTTTTGAAAGGAAGACTTGTCAATCTGTTAATATCTGTAGGTGTGATGGTGAAAACAAGATTTTTGTTTTGTACTTTCATTCTTACTATAGCCTTGTCATGGTCATAACCGGATATGATATGTTGCAGGATGAATTTATCCGTTTTGAATTATGCCATTGAAACTAATGTTTTCAAACTTGCGTCATCCAGCCATGAAAAGTCCAAATATGGGGTTGTTGATAAATCTGAAATTAAAGTACAAGAAAGGTTCTTGAACTTTGGTGTAGGGGTGGAAGAGGTGGTGGCCATTGCAAGAAGTTGGAAGCAGAATGCCAGAAAAAATTGGATTGGGAACCGAAAGGTTACTTGAAACGATTAGCTTTGGTTCGGTATAGTCGTAGAAATAAATTGGAAAAATAATAGTCGATGTCCTTTTATAGAGAGAATTGATGGGGTTGACACGTAGTAGCAGTGTATTGGATATGCAGTGTGGCTGACCGAACGTGTGACACGTGACAACCGATCAAAGGGGGAACATTTTCAAATATGAATGTTTATCTATATCCGATAAGATACCAGACCATATTTTGCAATCGATCGAATGACAAACCAATTTTTGCATCAGGCCCTATACCGAACCTTATTCTGTATCCTGGTCATTACCAAACCACTTTATGCGTTTGGTACATACCGGACCACTTTCAGCATTCTATCCAAGACCAGGCCAGGTTTTGCATCCAGTATAAGATCGGATCACATTCTGCATTTGGTCCACGATTGAATCACGTTCTGCACCCGGTCCACAACCAAACCATGTTCTTCATCCATTCTAATACTAGACCATGTTCTGCATCCATTCCATGATCAAACCATGTTTTGCATCCGATCTAGTACCAGACCATATTCTGCATCTGATCTAGTACTGGACCATGTTCTGCATCCGGTCCGTCATCACCGAAACTCATTTTCCACCTGGTTCGATCAAAACTTTGAAATTTGCCAATTTTTTTATAGTTTTTTTGAAAACATATGGAAATTCACCATTTCCTCCTAGGTAAATTTGGTTAGGATTCATCGGGTTTTAGCAATAGACTCACTATTTTTTTACAAGTATGTTTTGGGTCCGAATCCTTATGCATAACCCTGCTTATAAATCATATTACAAAGGCTTATTGGATGAAAATGATCAAAATATAAATATTTTAAGGTAAAGCATAGGTTTTTGAAAGGGGTCCCCTTCTACCAAGGTTTGAACTTGGGTCTCCTTGATGAAAACCTAATGACATATCACTATGGTATCCCTCATGTGATAAGAGATGAGTTTCTATTAATTAAATAGGATGGAGATTAGTTACGATATTTATAATCACCTTGTACCTTCTTTTCCCCTTTGAAAATTGACTCTTAAATTTTCTTTGCACCTTTAGATCTAGTTTTGATCTCTCCACATTGGAATTGTTAATTTAGTGCATCTCTTTTCAATTCTTCCTAAAATTTCTATTATAACCTTTGTCATTTGATGATATAAAGGATATTTATTGACTACATTTTTAGGAATGAAAAAATATTTGGCCTAAGCCGTATTTTTTTGTTATATCATTCCCATTGCTTCAACTTTGGCTTGTTTTATGATAAGAACATTTCACATATTTTTCAATTATTCTCCCTTTGTAGTATTTTACCATGTATCTAGTAGCATGACAAATTCAATAAAATATACTATATTTTCATAGTTCACCTACTAGTCTTGCATTAATATTTCACATTTAACAATGATGGGTTTTGGTGAAGTTTTTAACCATAAAGTTTAATGCCACTTGGCTAAACTTCCCAAGGATATTACAAATATTTTCAAAATCTCCATATTTATAAGCATGGTTAGCATAAGGGGTTGAACCCTAAATATACTTGTAAAAAATTGGTGAATCAACTTTGATATCAAGGTGAATCATGTCTAAACTTATATAAAAAAAGTGGCAAAATTTTCCATTTTTTCCTAAAAAATTTAAAATTTTGGTGAATTTGATGATATGCGAAAAAGAAAATTGTTGGCAATAGACAAATGATGACATTTGCTGGTGATAGTCATAAGGTAACTGCTGCTGGTGACAGACATAAGGTGATCGCTGATGGCAATAAACAGAAGGTGATCGTTGCTGGTGATAGACAGAAGGTGATCGTTACTAGAGATAGCCAAAAGGTGATCGTTACTGGTGACAGACAGAAGGCGACCATTTCTAGAGATAAATTGAAGGTGACCTCTACTGCCATGTGTTTATCGTCGATAGAGGCCACCTTATATATGTTGCTAGCAATGATCACCTTTTATCTATTGCCATCAATGATCGTATTCTATTTATCACTAGCAAATGTTGTGAGTCACCTAGATGGTGATAAATAGATGGCATCCACTACTAGTGTCAGAAATATGGTGATCCCTACTTATGATAGATAGGCGACGACAAAAAAATGGTGATGGATATATGGCATCCTCTATTGGTGACAGACAAATATCAACCTCTATTGGAAATAGCCAGATGATGACCTTTGCTGGCGATAGATAGATGGTGACCTCTACTGGTGATAAATAGATGGTGATCTCTAATGGCGATAAACATACGATGACATATACTGGTGACAGCCATAGGGTGACATTTGTTAGCGACAACCACATGGTAACCTTTGCTAGCGATAAACATAGGGTGACATTTTATCGATTATCAATGAGATACTGACATATGTCTTGACATCTGCCACGTGTCATGCATCCACCAACTTATAGCATATGAACTTCTATAAATAGGCATGCAGACTCATTTTTTCTCCTTTTTTACCAACGCATATTTTTCCTCTTTTCCCACCGTTGATTTTTTTTTCCTTTTTCTATCATAGCCCATGTCACGCACCCTACATCTTCTACCGCAACACTTATCGTGCATATCCTGAATCCATATCAAAGTCCAAATGGCTAGCTCTTCCTCTCCTCTTGCGGCTAAAGTTACCTTCAAAAATAACTTTTGCCCTAACATTTCAAATATTTTTAGCACACCTAGAATGGATTTGCAATGGATCAAGAAGTTTGGACTTGCAGGAGCATTAAAAATGGCATAGTACAACAACAACAATGCCATTTTGCAAAGGATTGTGAACTCCTACGATGATGATGGGTTCATTGTTCGCATGACCATCGACAACAAGAATATTGAGTTTACTGTGAAACCTTCATATCTGCACCATGTCATAGGGCTCCCATATACCGATGGTCAAATAGTGACCAATCAATACGTTTTGAGCGATGATGACAAACAACTACTGGAGAGCAAATACAGTGTCAAATTGGATCATTTGAAAGGTATTTTTTTAAATGTAATTTTTATTACTCTACATTTTTTAGGTATTCTAATTTTTGTTTTTTGATAATGTTGTCCTTTTTTTTAGTTCACTCTACTAAGTCCAAAAGGGGCTTAAACCTTTCCAACATTGTAGACAAATTTCTTCATGCTTGCATAGAATTTTTCCAGACAAGACTTGTTTTGTAGGGATGACCTACAAACATGCCATTTTGGGTATTGACCTATTTGGTGCGATGTCTTTTTGGCATCATATTTGACTGGTGCACCCACATTTCAAACCACATTAAACAAGATCTTCTATGTGCCAATAAACAACAAACACCATGGGTAGTAACAACCAACAATTTCCTTATATCCCTCTTTTATGAAGCATATTACAATGTTCAGGATACCCCACCTCCAACTGCATTGCACCTGAGCTTGTTGGCTCTTGGTATGACCAAACAAGAAATACAGGTAAAATTATATTTTCAAAAAAACTATGTTTTTTTCTTTCCAATGATTTTTTTCAATTTTTGCTTGAATGCAGAAAAAAGTAGTTGGATCTGCTAGTAAAAGGGATGCCGCCATAAGGGGTATCATGTCGAAAGCCACTGGAGATTTTGACACGTAGTCAAAATCGACACCAGTAACTACCACAAGAAGCATAAAATATTTGAGGTCTTCGTCACCTCCTCAGCGTACACCTTCGACTCCTTTTTTGGGACATGTTGCAGTTGACGTTCAAGAAATTAGCTTCGACTCAAAAGGTAACCTTACTATTCGAAACTATTGTTTAAAATTATAATTTTTTTAAATAAAATTATTTTTTATTTAAAATTATAATTACTTTAAGGAAATTTTTTATATGTTTTCAGAGCAACAAATGGATCCATCAACCACGAGGTAAGAGTCTGCTATGTAGGACACATCCTCCTCTAGTAAGCGTGGTTAAATTAAATGTGTTCCTCTGGCATTATTTTTTACTTTTACAATAGTTTTAATTGATATTTTAATGTAAAATTTTGTAGGGGAGGCGATTGTATTCAAAAGACCAAGAAGAAAGATGCATCCACTACCTCAACCACCACAAATGGATCCACGACAAGCACAATCACACCAAGTAGCACCAATGATGAGAGGCCAAATGATGAGGCATGGGAAACAATTCCTTACGCCACCACCTCTGAGATGAACCATTACTCAATCACAGACACACATTATTTCCAACGTTTCTAACTTCCCAACATTTTCCCTTGGGCTTGGGGATGTCCAAAGCGCTTCTCAAATACCCTCTGGTAATCTTGATGATGATTTTCTTTATCAGGATACCAATCCTAAATCTTTGCCTTTCAAGGTAAGCGATCTACTTTAGGATCCTCATAATGATGCAGAATAGGTTGTTGGAGCAGATGCCACTGCACCCACCTCATCCCCCTCCCATCACACCACTACTCAACATCCTCCAATCGATGATGATAAAGTTACTTTTCTAAAAAATATTTTATTGGCTCAAAAATGTGAAGCTACAATTAAGAATAGTCTGCTTTTAGATATTGAAGGCTTGAAAAATTGGGAATATCGGGCAAATATTTTAATAAAGGAAATAAATGCCCGATACAAGAATTTTCCAAAAAGAAAGGAGATGTTTTCACTGGTGGAGAATGAACCACAAAAACTTGATGCTTTGTTACATAAGGCTGAATCCGGCAGCGTGACCACCAACTCCCCATACAATGATGAAATTTTGAAAATTATGCTGAACAGATTGGAAAACCTGAATGCCGAGGCCCAGGCATATTTCAACTTGTGGTCAACAGATAAGAAAAAAGTAGCAGTTGTAGAAACTGCAAGAGATACCGCTGATGTAAGTTTTACATATAACTAAAATCATTTTTTTTACATATATTTTATTTATTTATATTAACGTTCTTCTCTTCTCTTTTGCAGTCTAATTTTCAATACTTAAAAATGCAAGTCAACGGCATGAAAACATTAATTAAGACTGCAAAAGCTAGTGTGCTTAATGCTATTGAAGTGAAAAAAAGATTACAATTCACCATTAGAGAAAACAATTGGCTGAAGAAGGTGATCATATATAATAGCTTGGAATCAGATGTATTGCTCAAAGAAAAAAAAAAAATTTATGCTCATTTTAGAGAAGACCCTACGAAAGAAGGATCATTGATAGCGGGGTTGACCAATACAACTCATGGTATGGTAAGAGCTGGTGCATTGGAAGCGAGGGATATTGATGAAGGATCTTCAACACAGGCTCATTCTTTGAAAGATCCAACTCATGCTTCAGGCACCCAGGAGAAAGCCACCCAAGAGAAAGGCAACTAGTTGACTGTAGCTTTTGTTGTACAATATATAATAGTCAACAATTTTGTAAATTGTAAAAGAATGCTTTGAAATCAATATAAGAGACCATTTGCAGAAATTGTGTATTATTTTTTTGAAATTTTGTTTTACAAATTTTGATGTTTTGATTAGTTATGTGTATGCAATTAATAATTGTGAATTATGAATGAAATGCTTGGAAATATTGACATAGGCAAAGAGTTATTTTATGTTTTATAAAAACTTTTCAAATGATTGAGTAAATGAATTGCAACACAAATATCTGCTTTGCCATAAATGGTTTATAAAATACAAATCTAATAAATAATATAAATATCATTGATTGATAATCCAATAACAAGGCTTAAATTATAAACATACAATTTCATCAAAATATACATAATCAAATAACAAGGCATAAATACACAGAATATCGAATAACACATCCATGAAACAATAAATTTATAGTGTCGAAAACTGAAACAAACACTTTTATGTGAAATACATGTTTAAGTAAAACAAAAAATTATGTGAAATACATGTCTAAGTAAAACAAAAAATGATGTGAAATTTATTCAAATTATAATGCTGGAAGCTAAAACATACACTCTTCAGACTGTACAAATTCTTCTGTACTCATACCCAAAATATCTGTTGCTACAATCTGATCAGTGTTACCATTATCCTCATCATCTTGAGTATTTGTTACACATATTTTATTTGCAAGAGATTTCCAAAATACCAAAGCTCTATCATAAGGATATTGCTCCACCTCATAGGTCGACACATATAATCTCAAACAATTTTCCAAATTTTTATCCAACCTATTTCGAACTTTAGATTTTACAAATGATAATGCACTAAACACCCTTTCATCTTCCACTGATCCCAAAATCATCGTTTGACATAATTCATATAAAAGAAAATATTCACTCATCGTAAGTTGTAAGACACTACTGGGATGCAATATTTTCCACAAACGTGAAATAGAACTTGTTTCATGATGGTTAGTCAATTGTGAAACTTGAGCAACCATTGTCATTCCAAAATAGTTTGATTTTTTCTCAAAATATCTTTGTTGAGAATACCATTGATTTCAATACCATTGACTTCCACACATTTAGTGAAATGGTTAGCAAGAGTGCCCATGTATTTGAGAAACAAACCATTTATAGTTTGGTATTCATTACAAGGATCCCAGAACATCAGGTTAACCACACCCATAGCCTCAAGCAATTCATCTCTTTGAAAACGGTCTCTTATTTATTTTGTCAAGGTTTTTGCTATTTTTTTCAGTTTAATTTTTATATCGTGTACAACCACATCAAATCTATTGTGTGTTATGGGTATTTGTTCCACTTCATTTGTAGCTATATCCATTTGTTGATCAAAACAATATAAAGGTATTGCCTTTCCGTGGATATTAATACATAGATGATCGTTTATGTTGAACTTCAAAAAGTTTTGAGGGTCATTTATGTTTGTTAATGTTCTCCAACTCTCAAACATGGGATCCATAAAAATTTCAATAGACGTGTACATCATATCAATATGCATACAAATTTATTTTCTCACCCTGATGAAATCCACAATATAAATTGATCTTTGTTGTGCAAGTTTAATCAAAGTATTCATTTCTTCCAACATTGGAAGAATACCACACAATGTGAGAAGTGTTTCCAAATCAGTCATTAAAAATAACAAATCTTTAGCCTTATCAACTGCCCTACAATTTGCATACATAAACCCTACCAAGGATTGATATTCTTTGAAAACTCTATATGCCGGTTGATACAACAAAATCCACCTAGTATCTACATCTTTTAACAATTTTTTACCTTCAATAACTCCTAGTGCAAATTGTTGAAACTCTGAAAATCATTTTGGACTACACAAAAAATAAGAATGAATTTCATGGATAAGTTCTTCCACTTTTGCTACATTTAAAAATGTGCTCACAATTTTGTATGCAAGATTCATTCTATGAGCCATGCAATGAATAGGGATCAAATATGGGGTAATTGATGTTTGTAGTTGAACACAAAGACCATTCCTGTATCCTTGCATTATAGCAGCACCGTCAGCTACAATGCATATTAACTTAGTGGCTATTTCCATATCATTCATTCCTGCTATTTCCTTTAAACTGGTTACAACAACATTGTAAAGGTTTTCCGCATTGCAATTTTCCACCATCTTACGTACTCCAAGTAAATGAGGTTGCCTTAAATGATTTTCCAATGTGTAAACATGCATGCAAATCCAAGATGTGTTGTCAACAATAGTCACCTCATCAATTGAAAGTGAAATGAATTTGGATTTTTTTACTTTCTCTTTGAGGTCATCCTCCTCAACCAAAGAGAGACATTTTATGATTTCCCAACCACTTTGATCTGACCAATGGGCACTGGGAAGGTTCTGCACATCAGCTAGTTGAAATAGATGTTTATAATCAATGAAATCAGACATACGTCTACCCTTTTTAAGAATAGTGTATACAACAACAAACTGCAAACTTTTTGAAGCTAAAGTGATCTTATTCATTTTTTGAAATTGGGCTTGAATCGTTCCACCTTTCTCAACCAAAGTTTGTTGTTGTTTCATTTCTTTATCATATTCTTGTGCATATCTGATATGTGCGCATTCTGATGCATCCTTCCACCTAAAATTTTTTTGTATTGTTCCATCACTTTCTTTTGTTTTTATATAAACTTTTCCACAATGTTTTTCTACTGTATCTTTCTTAACTTGCAATCTATGATCCCTTTCGTGTTTCCAATTGCAAATCATGCACCTCAATTATTTTATTTCTTCACTACTATTCTTTGATTGCATTGACTCAATAAATAGAAATTCTGATACCCAATCAAGCCAAAATGATCTATTAATTGTCCACCTAGATAACCTAGCATGTTTAGATTTCTTAGAAGAAGATTCTCCAAAAGTAGGGATTGTATGAGAACTATTATTTTCTTTTGTGTTTGGTGTGTTAGTTTCAGGAATCTCTTCATGTTGTTGTTGCATTTTATTAAGAAAAATCCATTCGTGGACATTTCATTATCAGGGATATGTGGAAGTGGAGGTATACCATGGTCAATAGTGTTTTCTGCAAAGAATTTTTTTCCATATCATTTTATTTAAAAACATACATTTTGTTAAAAAATACAAACACTGGACAAAGTCATCAGCAAAAGACAACATTTTTTAACGAAGAAAAATATTGTACATAACATTAAAAATATACAAAAATTATCTGGTTAGTAAGTAAATGGTGTTTGTACCTTGAATTTGTACAGATGTTGATCGTTGACTAGATTTTGAAATATTCTAAAAGTATTTGAGTATACTATTTTTATTGGAAGATTGGCCACCCTTATTTCCATTGCCAACAGACTTAGTTATCAAGTTTGAGTTTGTGTTTGAGTTCGACACTCTTGAAGTTCGAAAAAATTTGACATGTTTAAAAATTCAAAATAAAATTCGATATATTATAAATGTACATATATTCTTTCAATGCTATGTAAATAAATTAGTAATTAAAAAACTAAAATGGAGACTTGAAACAAACATTAATAATTTCCTTGTCATATATTTCCAAGCTTCTGTAATAGATTTTAGTGGTGCCATTTTAAATAGTTTTTTTTTTTGAAAAAAATACCATTTAATTTTACTTTCAACATTTAAATATTATGAAAAAAAATCCCTGAAGGAAGAAAATAAGTCACGACAGGGACAGCTTTGGAAGAGAAAACTAGGGCATCAGTTTGGTAGCTGAAGAGACTTTTGGTTACTGTGGATTTGAAGACAAGATTGCTGCCCCAGGAGGGCCCAATGGGGACACCTCCGGATCCTCTTCTAGAGAGACATAGTTATTTTGCAGATTTGTTAAAGGATAAATCTCCAAAGACTGAAGAAGCAAAAAAAATTGCATTAAAAATGCTCTTTATGGCTGCTGGAAATAGATCAACATCTCAACGAGTTAATGGATGCTTGCCATAGTCATAATCAAGTCCAAAGATTGTCATTGAGCAAAGGATGGTCGAAGAAATAGTTTTATATAGAGTCAATCATGATTTGATCTGTAAATTCATGGGTATTTGCCCTACCCGAATGTTTTGCATTCCTGGGTCCGACAAAATTAGGAGCCTCTTGGTGAGTATTCTTTGTGGTTTATTAGTAATGGATATTTTATTGTTAGTTTTTCTTCACTTTCCGATAGAAATAGGGCTTTCAAATCATTAAAGAGGAATCATGGTCTGACACGATTATTTGTTCAACCCTGGAGAGTGGGATTTGATCCTTGAATTGAACCCATTGCTGTCCCGTTTGGATTCGTTTGTATGCACTTCCAATGGAGTTTTGGAGTAAGCATGCATTGGAAATTATCAATAATTCCCTTGGAATATTTTTGGGTGTTTCCAAAGACACAATAGAAGGAAACACAATTGTTTATGCAAGATTATGTGTGGAAATGGATCTTAGCCAGCCTCTATCGACATAGGTGGAACTTGAACTTGTAGGACTATCTT
Source organism: Wollemia nobilis (assembly GCA_028583015.1). Taxonomy (NCBI): domain Eukaryota; kingdom Viridiplantae; phylum Streptophyta; class Pinopsida; order Araucariales; family Araucariaceae; genus Wollemia; species Wollemia nobilis. Next base: position 2,143,677 of record JAQPPZ010002678.1, read on the forward strand.
GGATCAAACAACTGGATTATGAGGCATTGCACTTCAGATGCAAAGTTTACTACAAATATGGGTATTTGGCCCGATCTTGCCCAAATAATATGAACATAAAAATGGTTTTGAACAACCCAAAAGAAGGAGAAGGCAAAATAAAAAATAAGGTAAAGATCAAACCCAACTCAAGACCTCCAATAGGTATGAGATATTTAAGACACTAATGGACCAAGAATAAGAACAATTCATGGAAGGAGTAGATGGGAATAACAAAAATAATAACAACCATGTTCAAGCTCCTATTTCATCTCCCCCCATCATACAACAGGTAATTGAGTACAGTGAGTTACCGCAGTCAAAGAGTGCAGGGGAATTGATAGTGCATAACCAAGAGCAACCAATAATTAAGGATGTCAACATGGGCATAGTAGAAAAGAACAAAGAAAGGCCAACTCTAGGGATAACTCAGGTGGAAAAGAGATCAAAAAATAGTAGCTCTCAAGGAGTGGGTAGAAAATAAAATAAGGAATTGATAGCAGTTCAAGGAGACAAACTGATCACTGGAGGATCGGTGAGGCAAATAGATTTTTATTGCTCTCAAGATAACCAATGATTATACAATCATGGAATGTTAGGTTTAAATAGTAAAACCCATAAATCTGCTATTTGAAGACTCTTAGAAAAATGTAAAACAATTTTTTTGCTTATCTAGGAGACAAAAATGTCATTGGATCTTATGTGTAAAACAATTAATAGACTTTGGAGGGGTGCTGGTCATATGGAAGTGGCTGCCCAAGGGGCCTCAGGGGGGATAGTTAATCTTTGGAACTCTCTTGAATGGACTGCAATAGAACATACAACTTGGAGGGGTGTTCTCACATCACATTTTAGAAATAATGTCATAGCTGAACATGTTTTAATCACAAATTTTTATGGGGCTCAAAACCTAGATGGTCAAATGCATCAATGGAAAGTTGTGCATAACATGCTAGTCTCAAGGGAAGAGTTAGACTGGATTATTGCTGGGGATTTTAATGCCAAATTATCCTCTAGAGATCAGGAAGGGGGAACCCCAATTTTGGACCTAGGGGATCGACTTATGCTTGCTCAAGTCCAGGCATTATACTTGGTGGATATTAAATGCCCTAGAACCAAATATACTTGGACTAATAAGAGGAGGGAGCCACATAGCAGGAAGGTGAAGTTAGACTATTTTTTGGTTTTAGAGGAGGCATTTGTAAAATGGAATATAAAATTTCATATTTTGGAGGGTCCAGTTTCAGATCACTTTCCTATTTTGTTGGAAGGAGGGATCAAGACAATGCAACATCACAAACCATTTAAATTTGAAAACTTTTGGTTACAAAAAGAGGAACTTTGAAAGAAAATTCCACAGTGGTGGGAAGAAGGTCACCCAACATATGGGACATCAATGTTTAGATTCCATAAACAACTTCATTATGTCAAAGATCAACTGAAAAAATGGAGGTGAGCTAACAAGACAGACTTCTAGGTCCAAATATCTCCATTGGTGGCCAGATGGGATGAGGTTCAAAAACACTTCAGGAAAGGAACAATTACAGAGCAACTCAAAGAAGAGGATGATGCATTGCATAAATCGGTTGAGGACATTGACAACCAAGAGGAGACCTACTAGAAACAGAGAGCAAGAACCACTTGGTTATTAGAAGGTGATAAAAATACCAAATTTTTCCATCGGACTACTTGTGCTAGGAGACAAATGAACAACATGGAAGCTCTTCAATATGAGAACGGACACTCCTTTGATACAATTCCAGGTATGCATTTCCATTCAATGGATTATTTTTCTAAACTATTTAAGAAAATTATGGTGCAAGATGAAGAAGCTCAAAAATAAGTTATTGCTATCATACCCTCTGTTATCTCTAAAGATGAAAATTAGGCCCTACTTAAACCCATTGATAGAGAGGAACTGAAGAATGTAGTCTTTGGAATGAGCACCGAAAAAACTCCAGGTCCAGATGGCTTTCCAATTGAGTTTTTTTAGGCCTTCTGGGATAACTTAGAGGAGGATGTAATGGTGTTATAGAGGAGTCCAAAGGTAGTAAAAGAATGCTTAAAGCATTAAATCATACTTTCATTACCTTAATTCCAAAAGGGGAGGAGGGGGTACATATTTTAGATTATAGACCTATTGCCTTATGCAATGTCATATATAAAATAATCACAAAGGTAATGGCTAAGCAACTAAAACCTCTTCTACATAGCATTATCTCCTCGGAGCAAAGTGGGTTTTGTAGAGGGTAGGCAGATCTTGGATGGTGTGGTTCTAGCTTAGGAGGTAATCCATTCAATGCAAACATATGGTAATAGAAGAATGTTCATAAAATTAGATATGTCAAAGGCTTATGATAGGGTGGAGTGGAGATTCTTGTCAAAGATGATGGAACCCTTTGGTTTCTCTCAGGATTGGATAGAATGGGTCATGAGTTGTGTTTCTACTCTGACATACTCAGTGTTAATAAAGGGTCTTCCCTCACAACCGTTTGGAGCTACTCGAGGCCTTCGTCAAGGAGATCCTTAATCTCCCTATATTTTTCTCATATTGGTTGAAGGATTGGGTAGACTCATCTTGAGGAGAAGACACCAAGGTTTGCTAACAGGTATCAAGGTGGGTGAGGAATTTGACTCACCTACAGTTTGTGGATGACATAGGATTGGTGGGAGTGGCTAGCTTTAGGGAAGAAATAATGATTAGAGATACACTTAATGTCTACCTTAGGGCTACAAACCAAGTCATCAATGATAAAAAATCCAAAGTGGTCTTTTTTAATCTTGATCAAAGGCTTCAGGACAAAATTTTAGAGATCTTGGGATTCACAAGGACTTGTCTCCTAGTGGTATACTTGGGGGTCCCTTTGCATTTTAGAAAACTAAAAATCTATATCTAGAGGAATATTTTGGACTGTACCAAGGACGAAATTAATCATTGGTCTCACAAATGGTTAAGCTATGGGGGTAGATTAACTTTTTTATAGTCAGTCATTCAGGCCATGCCAATTTATAAATTTTCTATCCTTGTTGTCCCACATACCATATGGAAAGAGTTGGACAAGATGGCTAGAAATTTTTTATGGGAAGGAGTAAAAGGAGAGAGGAAATGGGCTTTAGTAGGTTGGGATAAAGTAAGCCAGCCCAAGGTAAAATGAGGTTTGGGACTGAGAAGATAAAAGTTAAATAATAAAGCTTTGGCTGGAAAGCTTTACTGGAGGTGGATTTCCCAACCAACTTCTTTATTCAGTAGAATCTTAACTAGTAAATATTTGGGATAGGTAAACCCAAATGAGGTGGGTCGTTTCCCTTTGGATGGTAATGGATCCTTAGTGTGGCAGACTCTCAAGTTAGGATCTCAGGTAGTAAAACATGGATTATTTTGGAAAGTGGGGAGAGGGTAGAAGGCATGATTTTGGACAGATTCATGGGATCAATACCCACCTATCATTGTTGAATTTCCTAAACTGCAACCAATAAAAATAGCCATAGAAACTAGGGGGTGGGTCCAAATTGAAATTTATTTCAACACTAGTCAGCTGGGGGATTATAAGTTTAAGCAGTTTAAGAAGTTGGATGAGTGGCCAATTTCAATCCCTCCGAATTTGACACCCATCATGACTAAAATCTTGGTAGAAATATTTATCACAGGTAGAGATGAGGAGGATGAATTAGCTTGGGGCTATGGGAGCCTTGGTGTCTACACAGTGAAGGATGGATATGATAATATCCTTCCAGAGCCTCCTCCTCATACATATCAGGTTGAGTATTGGAGAAATATTTGGCAGTCCAAGGGTTGGCCGAAAGTAAACTTTTTTTCCTAGCAGTTCATGCATAATGGAATTCTTAATTTTGATAATATTAGATGTAGGGGAATAATTGGTCCATATCAATGTGTTTTATGCTACAAGAGTGAGGAAACAACTGATCACTTGATGTTTGAGTGCCCATTCACACGCTAGATTTGGGAGAGATGGTTTTTATATTATAAAATTCAAGTTAATGGTGATTTGAATCGGATTAATATTTGGAAAAGATGGAAGAGGGGTAGATTTAAATCTAAAGCTCTTTGTATTGGTTGGGATATTGGATTAAACTTCATTTGGTGGCAAGTGTGGTTGGAGAGAAATGCCAAAATTTTTAGAGAAAATTTTTCTTCTTTAGATGGAGTTTGGTAGGTCATTTGGAGCAAAGTCACAGAAACTGTGGCAGTCTATGCTAAAGAGAAAACTCAGGTTGTTATTGGGGCAATGGATAAGGAAGTTGAAGTGCAAGAGGGACAAGAAAGAGCTAGTTGGAAACCACCCATAGAAGGTTGGATTAAAATTAATACTGATTGATCTACAAAAGGCAATCCAGATAGAGCTGGAATTGGAGTGGTTTGTCGAAATCATGTTGGAACAATGCTCTATTGGGAACTGAAAGGCTTGGGAAGAGTCACAAACAATGAAGCAGAAGCCTTAGCTATCAAATATGCTTCTATTTGGGCAGTAAAAAAAGGTCATAGGAGGATAATCCTAGAATCAAATTTTCAAATAATGGTTGGAGCTCTAGATTGCATGAGAAACTTTGCTTTGAAAACATGGAGGTTGAGGATTCTTGTTACTCAAATTAAGGAATTATGGAGGGAATTAGATGATGTGATTCCAGTTTATGTGAGTAGATATCTAAATAAGGTGGCAAACTTCTTAGCTAAGATGGATACTGAGTAGGAGGTAGGGGTTCAGTGGCACAGTGACATGGCTATTGAGGATGAGATGATTAGGCAAGTTGGTGAGAAAATCTAGTGCTTAGCTAATTTGGATAACCATTCCAGAAATACTGTTTAGGAGATTTGTGCTTCAATGTAGATCTTCTTTTATAGTTGTAAATAGGTGAACAATCATTGTAGAAATATGGTTTAAGAGATTTGGTTCCAATGCAAATCTTCTTTTACTGTTGTAAACATGTGTTCTCTTTGTCTAAGGTTGGGAAAAGTCTCATCCCAACTTGTAAATGATCTTTGTTTTAATACAAGTTTTTTCAAATTATTTTTCAAAACATTTAAATATTAAATTTTATTTAAATGTATTAAAATAATGTAAACCTACTTTCTACATTTTTAATATAAAACTTTTACTCAACTGCATGCAGTCTCAACCATTGCCAAATTTGTAGATTTTTGGATGTTGTAAATGTTTCCAAAAATCAAATATAAAGGAAAAAAATAAAATATAAATGGGAAAACACTTGCAAAAAAAATTTCGCATGCATTTTCTTCTTCGGGCATGCCTTGCCCAATATTTTCCTACAGAATTTAGGGTTGAAAACACATGCCAAAATTTTTTGGCGTGTAGTTTCCCCTTTCCACGTGCAATTCCTACCTGTTTTTCGCCCAATTTGTTTTCTTACCAATTTTAGGGTTTATTTGTCAAAATTATTCATTAGGGTTTTAAATTCGACTAATTTTGAAATTTTTCTAAAAAATTTGACGAATTTAATAACTAAGCCAACATGTGACATTTTACCTGTATAAACGAAATATGAACATGAACATCATGTTTAAAAAATAAAAATTACTGGTAAAAGAGAACTACTGTTCAAGTCAAGAGGATGTTTGACGATAATACATGATATCTATAGCAAGTCTAAATGGAAGAAAGAAACCAAACTTGAGATTGTTCCCAAATAATAGGAAAACCTCCTTATTGAGAAAGCCCCATGAAATAGGGACTAATAAGTATGATAGTTGGGCAAATGGACCCTAAAAAAAATTTGGTCCCAAAATTTTTGGGCGAATGGGCTAACATTTAGGGTCCCCATTTTTGCCAAATTAAAATTGTAAAAATCCTAATATTCACCACTGTGCATAACCCTATTGATAAACTTATATGGAAGTCCACATAGCTTGGGCTACATAAGAGCCCTTTCAAGAGTTTTTGTCTCTATAGAATATATTTTATTCCATGATTTTAAATATCAACCAACCACCTTCCCATAAACCATGGACTACCATCCATTACTTCATACATGAATTTTGAACTAGAAGAGACCATAAGAAAAATACTTTCGGGAGAAGTCATAGACTAGTGCAAATTCAATATTCATTTAATTTAAATCCACTTTTGGATCTCTAAAATGTACGACAAGTAACCATTTAATTTATAGATTAACACCTTTGTAGCTCTGAGGGTAAACCCTAAGAGGCTTGCACCTTTGAGGACATGCACAGAGGACCTTAAATTTTGGAAACTTCCTTGCAATCTGGTGGATGCTCTTTGGTTTTCTTTGGGTGGCATGGTTTGCTGGTTTGGCTGAAGGAACTCCAAAAATAGGCTAGAAGGTTAGGTCAGCTGAAGGAGCTACAACTACTAGTCTTGTTGGTGGGTTGAAGGCCAGACCAATTTTATGGTTAGGGGCTTGGGATTTGGCTGTTTATGCGGTTGTTGCTTCTGGGTACCTCCTGGTGAAGGGCTCTAGGATTCTACATCCTGTTTGGGATAGCAGGGTGCTTTTATGTGCTATTTTATTATGCAGTTTTCTTGGTTGTTTTTTGTGCTGAGGGTTTTGCTGGGCATCGACTCTTCTCAGAGTGGAATAATTTATTGATCGTGATAACAGGATTCCCCTGTTCTCATTTCATGTTAGGCATAAAATGCTTCTATTTGGGCGGTTTTTATTTGTAAATTTACTTTTAAACGATAGCATTTTCGCTATTTTGCTATTTTCTTCTTCGTTGCTTTAGATTCAGAGCACACGGTGGTTTGACCATGGGACAATATCTTGTATTTTCTTGATAAAAATCTATGACTTATTTGCTAGGAGGTTGTTTCATTGGATTTTTGGGTTTGATTCATGGAATCTAGCTCAATATTTCTTGATGTCTTATTGCTAGATCTAAGGTTTGGGAGTGCATTTAAAAATCCTACTTGTAATAGGTTTGGAGACCCTTTTAAAACCCCTTCTACTATCAATTAATTTTTTTTATAGATTAATACCTATAGTTTTAAGAGTTGTTATACCACACTTGATCATCTGCCCTTATTAATCACTTCTAGTGAATTATGTGTCACTTAAATGAGGTTTGTCATAGATTCCTTTATTCTCTTGTGCTTGACTAAAAAAATATTACTTTCTTTAACTAAGGCATCCTATTAACTAGAGCTTTCTTAAATGATTTTTTTGACATTCAATTTATCTATATAAAAGTCCTTAATTATTTGAATTTTTTCTAATAACTACTTATTTACCCTATGCTTGCTTCCTCGTACATGCAATTCAAAATGTAATATTTATCCATAAAATTAAAATATTAAATTATAATGCTAAATACTATACTTTCAACTAATTACCCAAAACTTATTAAATATATATTTTTATAATATCATCATTTGAAAAAATAAATTTTAATTATTTTAAATAATTTTATTTTATTTTTTGAAAAAGAGGGTAAAAATTTATTAACTCAGCGAAACATCCAAGATACAAAGAAAAAGAAGAGGCTATTCAGACATATCAGCTCTCAATAAAGAAGAGAGATATTGAGAGCAATCAGAAGAAATTTGAGATCAATTCTGAACATCCCAACCATCCTAAAATTCAAATGCCCATTTAGCTAACAAATTCGTTACCCCATTCCACTCCCGGGGAATATGCACAAAAGAAATAAAATCTAAGTGAGTAGAGATATTAAGATTTTTTTGAGCAATCCAACTCAACCGCCAACTCCCATGAAGACTATCCCTAGAATTCAACAAATTTATATCAATCTGAGAATCAGATTCACAAAAAATCTGATGCCAACCCAAAACGTACCCTTGCTCCAAAGCATATAAAATGGCAAGGGCCTCCATGAAGTTATGAGAATGATATCCCTTAAAGCAAAAGTTTTTTTTTTTTTAAATAATTTTATTTACTTAAATAAAATATAAGATTTATTAACTAGGGAAACACTTTCCTCTTGTACACAATACTTATAAGTGCAAATTAACAATAACAATAGATAATGGAACCGACACTAGAAGAAACCAATAACATATAATAACATAGTGTTATATGCTTTCAAGAAAATTTAAACAATTAAATGGATTCAATTTATGTTATGCATTTAAGATTACAATATCATGCTTACAAGGACTATCAAAAGATTTATATAATTTAGTTTGCATTGGTATTCTTATGCATCCATTATTTTATCCAAGAAGTTCCACAACTATTAACATTACTTATAGAGCGTTACAAACCACAAAAATTGCATACTTTAAATAAATTAAAAAAATAGTTTATGATTTAAAATTTTAAAATAAAATGTAATACACTATATTCTTCTAATGAAAATGATGGTATCCTTTTTTTCAATGAGTTTTTCAATGAGTTTACACAGGTTTTTATGAGGGGTAACTGTCCCCTTATATTGAGTGGAGTTTGAACCTTGGATCTCCCAAAGAGAGGCCAAAGCCCTTTCCACTATAGTAAGCTTACAACTTAAAATGATGGTATCCTTATTGAATCAAAGTTTTTGATTAATGTATAAAATATAAATACAAACAATTTAAACTTTAATATTATCACATTAACTTTAAAAAAGGGTGAACTAATAACATTTGGGGTTGACTTAACCATTCAAATATAAACATGGATAATGAAATTCTTTTTCCTTGAAAAACAAGTTGTAATTTTATATTAAGCAAATATGAAATTTTGGGTTGACTTAACCATTCAAATATAAACATGGATAATGAAATTCTTTTTCCTTGAAAAACAAGTCGTAATTCTATATTAAGCAAATATGAAATTCTATTCTTCTGATTCCCTTTTGGCATTTCTTCAAATCTTCAATAATGACCTAAAAATGAGATCACTTAATCATATCTAGCTATCTTTATAATTCTAAGTTCTATCCTTAGAAACCTTCCCAAATTGTCAACCAATATCCTTTAAACCATTGACTTCTAAGATTTAAAAAAAAGTTGCTTTAATTGTCCTTGCTTTAGTTGGAGTGGATTAATCCCCCCAAATAGAGTTACAAAATAGCTACAGTGCATTGACCTAGTTGAATTCCTATATTAAGCACATACCTTGTTCAATATGAAACCCCTCTTTCGAGAGTTCATTTGCTTCACTATTCAGTTCTCTATAAATATGCCAAAAGGCAAAAGCTTCATTTTTATCCACAACTTATTTTATTTGAGAGAAGATAGGTTGTAGGACCATGTTTTCCATACTAAAAACACAAAGTATCTAGTTTATTACCTTCTATGAGTCTTTAAAGATTTGAATTTTTTGTATTCCTTTAGATTCTTCCAACTAAACCAACAATTTGATTACCTAGTTTCAGCATAATTATTGGAACCTTCTTCCAGTCCAACCATGAATTTAAAATAATGAGTAAAATTTTTATAGTAATCCTCCTGATCCACAAAATTTTAGGATCCCCTATCTAGCCCCATAAAAAAATTTTCATGACCTTGATTTATCGATCTTTGTAGGGATGATTTGTTTTATTACCTTTGTTTCCACTAAAACCTTATATTTATTAAAATTTGGATAATTTGGGAAGAGACATTCCAAGTAGGCTTCTCTCGATCTTGAAATATTCTTGCATTCCTAGATAAAAATACTCCCCATCACACAAACAATGGGAGATTTATAAAACCTGTGTATGGCCTATTTTCAAACCAATATTTCAAGTACTCTCCTTAGGAGTCTTATTACCATCCTATAGGAAGTTTTAACTGTTTTATAGCCTTCCTCTAAACTTGTATAGTAAAGGAGTAAGCTACAAATAAATGATCAACTATTTTATTATATGACTTACATAAATGACACCTTCCTAGACCATTCCAACTCCTTTTCTGTAATACCTCCTATGTTAGAACCTTATTTTTCATGGTAAACCATAGGAACATTCTTGTCTTCAATAGATATTTATGCTTCTAGAGTGACTTCCAAAACCATGTTGAATTATCATTTTATCTTCCAACATAGTCTTATAACTCAACTAGGTAGTGTTATCCCTTGTACATTCATTATTTTTCTAGATCAACTGATAAAATTTCCATTTGCAACTTGATATATCTAGCTTTAAGCCTTCCCAAATATTCTTCTCATTAGTATACCTCCTAGCTCTAAAGCCTTAATGCTACTGTTTCCTTTCATCCCCATATCTAGTTTGTAGATGATATTGGGTCAAATTTTTAGGTGAGAGTTCCAATCCCATAAGCTCTTAAGGTTTGAATTAAATTATTTGGTATTTTATGCATACCACCATAACCAATCCAAGAGTCTAAGCATAATACTATCCTTGAACCATCCCTTATTTTCTAGGTAAGCCAATCATATACAATATAAACTTATTGAATCATTATCTTCCAACATATTTAAATATTCTGGGTTTGATTCACTAGGTCCCCTATCCACTGCTCGACTATGTCCGACTCTAAATAATTTTCTTGTATGATCTTATTCTATAAGATTGCCTTTGCTATTATCTTCCAAACACACTTTGCAACTAGAGCCTTCCTAAATAGGAAGATGTTCTTAAGTCCTCATCCTCTATTTTCCTTGGGCTTGGATAAGGATTGCTATGTAACCAGGGTAATACCTTCCCTTTCATTTTTTCCTATCTATAAAACCCTATAGCTTAAATGCCTAGTTTTTTCTAAAACTCCTTTTTGTGTATGATCCAAAGATTACCAATATATTGGTATCACCTCCAATACAAACTTGACCAAAGTCAATATCCCCCCAAAAAGAGCCATTTGTTGCACCATATATTAGTTATTTCTTCCACCTTATTTATCAACCAATTATAGTCTTGTGTAGTGTAGTCATATGGTTTAAAAAAGAACCCCAAATATTTAAACCCCTCTTGAAGGTCAAATATCTTAAAGGAAAAAAATTAACCTATTAATACTGTCTAATCCTGGTTCGCATGGTTAAAATAGATGCTTGAATTATGTGCATTAATATGCATACTTGTTGGGAGGTAAAAAATATCTAAAGATTATTTTAACTTCTTTGTAATTCTTACTATTCCATATCATCTACAAAAGCAGATGGGTGACTTCCAATGTTCTACCTATTATAATTCCCTTTATTTCTTCTACCATCTTGGCTTCTAAAATGTACCTTCTTAATACCTTAGCTATTAGAAGAAATAACAACGGTGACAAAGGGAAACCTTATCTTACGCTTGGAGAAGCTTTGAAGAACTAAGAGACTCATATATTAATCAAAAATTTAAAAGAAATAGAAGATAAACATCCCATAATCTAGTTCACCATCTACACACAAAATCCAATATGAGTAAGTATCATGTTAGAAATAGAGTATATTATATCATTTGGGTCATGTAAATGTATCTTCCAAGGTACATACTTAAGGCATTAGATTACTTTAGGGGGAAATTATCTAGTTACTTCATGAAGTATAATAAATGTAAAAGTGTCAATGTGCAAGTTGTATATGTGTAAGTTATCCCTTGTACATCTAAATAGAGTGTTGGCCAAGTAACTTATTTTACCTATATAAGGAAGGTCTCATTATAGAGTTGGGGGACATAGTTAGATAGTGTAGCTTAGAGGATAGTATAGTTCTATGTAGATAACCATCCATTGGTGATAGGTGCAATGTAGTTAGTAGATTTATTAATTGAGTGTTCATTTCCTCCATAGCTACATTGTATTCTTTTAAATCATTTCTATTTATTGCATATTTTAGTCATCTAGTAGATTTACTTTCTTTCATATTATTCTGCATCTTGTGATTGCTATATTCCAATGCTCATTACATCAAAAGCTAATAATGGTATCAGAGCCACAATAGATCTAGTATATGTAGGTCAATAGAGAAACCACCATTATCATTAAGCTTGAGTGTTTTGTCATACAGACATACCGCTGGACCAACCACTATTAAAATATCTCAGAAGAATCTCGGTGGTAGAATTAGGGAGAGTCATAAGTGAGGCTTGAAAGAAATATCAGTTCTAGAAAATATTGAGATTACATTTGACTAGAGTCTTTTCCATAAAGTTGCAAGAAAAACTCATGAAGACTAGGACTCAACATTAAATCCACTAGATTGACAAACCATCTAGTAAAGATCATCCTAGATATATGAAATTTTCTATATATTACCTAAAGTTTCTTTTATTACAAAAAATTAATTCTCAAAGGATTGAGACTCCTCCTACAAAAAAAATCTAGGAGAATCCAACTTTGTTTCCCTAAGGTCGGTGTGGATTCATAGTGCAAAGATTAGTTCCTTGTGCAAGAGAAGAATACTACAAAAAAAGAATTCTGGTGAAGAGTTGTGGTGAAGTTAGGAGATTGAAGATCTCGATTACTGGATTGAAGAACTTCACAAGTTGAAGAATATGCCATAGAATCCTTGATACAAAAAGGCTATAGAATCCTTGAAGAAAAGTCCATAGGAGCCTTGAAGGAGAAGCCACAAAAGTCTTGATACTAGAAAGGCCACATAAGCCTTGATACCAAAAAAAGGCCATAGAAGCCTTAGTACTAAAAAAATCCACAGAAGCCTTAATACCGAAAAAGGCCATAGAAGCCTTGATACTGAAAAGACCATAGAAGCCTTGGTATTGAAAAAGGCCATAGAAGCCTTGATACTAAAAAAGTCCACAGAAGCCTTGATACTAAAAAAGTCTCCTACTGAGATTGATAATCCAATTTCCAATATGGAAATTCATAATCTCTCATCAAGACAACTGAGTTATGAAGAACGTAAATTGCTCGGTATGGGTGTGAAGTTCATCCCGCGCCCTCCTTCGATGACTATGTCTGAAATTCACTCTAAATTTTGTGCTTTTTCATACCTTATGCATCTCAGAGCCTTCTTTGGACTGGATAATCCTGATGATATTCCTAATCCAGATGTTGATGCTGCTCTTCTTCCATTTCAGGGTCTTTTTCCTCATCAATTTTGCATGCCTAATCCTTTTTGGCATCCTGATGAGCCCAACCTTGAATTGGAAGAGATCATTCAGAAGTGCGAGTCTCTACTGCAGAACCAGATTGCCTCCTGCTCATTTGATGTTCGTCCTCTTCTGCCCGCAAGGCTCATGAAGTGCCTCAAGGACCTGAAAAAAGATGACTCCATCACCATCAAGCCTGCGGATAAAAATCTTGGACTCGTCATTCTCAACCATTCCTGGTATGCTAATGAGGGTCTTCGACAACTTTCTGATTCTGCTATTTATGAAGAAGTCTCTGAAATTCCATGGAAGTTGCTTTGGAGTAAGCTTTCTTTTTTGACTAATAAATTCTCTATTTTGAAGTCAATAAAGCGTTTTCTTCTATAGTATCCTGTTTCCCGTTCTAGAGCTTGTGCTTTTTACCTCTTACCTAAGCTTCATAAGCCTGTGGTTGTTGGTAGACCAATCTGCTCCTATTCGGGTTACATGCTTGAACCTGCATCCAAAATGCTTCACTCCATTCTCTTCCCCGTCCTCTTGAAACAAAAGAACCATCTTCCAGATTCTCTGTCCCTCCTCCGAGAAATTCATACTCTCACTCTTCCACCAGATTGTCTACTATTCACTTTCGATGTGGAATCTTTGTATCCAAGCATTCCCACTTCTGCTGGTCTTGCTGCTCTCAGAAGTATGGTCTCTGATTTTGTTTTGGAACATTCGCTTGATCCTGGTGTAATCGAGCTTGTTATGAGTTTTGCTGAGTTGGTTCTCAAGGAGCATTATTTGGAATTCAATGGTTCTTTCTACAAGCAGATTCGAGGTACTTCTATGGGTAGTAATTTTGCTGTGGTCTATGCTTGTCTTTTCCTCTGTCATCTTGAAAAACAGTGGGCAAGCAATTTTGACCTTTCTGATCTATTGTTCTACAAGAGGTTCATCGATGACCCCTTTGGTATCTGGACAGGCTCTGAAGATTCTCTTAATCAAGCCTTGATAGCTTATCAGAGTTTCTATCCGGAAATCAGAATCACTCCAACTATCTCTCGAGTTTCTGTGGACCTTTTGGACATCACTTTCTTCAAAGGGTCGGATTTTAGCACTGCGGGTATTCTTTCCACCAAGTGTTATCAGAAACCGCTCAATGCCTATCAGTACATTCCATTCTGTTCGTGGCACCCTCTTCATCAAAAGCGTTCATTTGTGATAAATGAGCTTAAGAGATACTTGGTTCGTGAATCTGATCCTGCTGGGTTTACTCAGTTACGAAGGCTTCTCTATTTCAGACTTCGGGCTCGTGGCTATCCAAGGAACTTTTTGCTCCAATGTTTTCGTCAAGTCTCTCAGAAGGATAAATCAGCGCTACTTCATCAATTGCATTCTGCAGTTCGAAAGAGTAAGAGGACCCCCCTTGTTTTCAAATTAAACTTTAGTCACTCGGCTAAAGCATTAAACTTGGGGGCGACCCTAAACCCTACACTTCATCGGCTTTGCCAAGAAGTTCCCGCGCTGCACCATATTCCACTTTCGAGAGTTTGTTGGCGAAATCCAAGGAAACTTGGATCTTTTCTCATGCGGAGCAGATTTCCTTGATTTTTAGACGATATGTAACGGTTCATTTTTTAGACGTTATGTAACGGTTATTTTTGTACGCTACGTAACGGTTGAAAATTAACACACCCGCTAAAATTTTTTTAAACTGCTAATTAAGTCATAATTAGCGGTTGAAAGGGTGTGACCGTTGGTGGTTGAAAGGGTGTGACCTTTAGGGTTCATACCCTCTCACCCCTATATATTCTAGCAAAGAATTTCATTTTGTAACATCTTTCTCAAGTTCAACTGATGAGCGGTAGTTTCCGCGAAACCGGTTTTGAACAAAGAATGAGAAAACTTGTAATCTTTCATTCTCTATAATGAAATTTTCTTGTTACTCCATTTGAAATTCGTCTCGCTATTGTTTGGTTGATTTTCAGAAGCTGCCAGTGATACTTTCAAAAATTTTTAACTCTAAAAATTTTTTTTCTTCACGATGGCCACTGAAAATCAACCACCGATTGTACCTGATTCTTCGCTTCAAGGACTCGTAGCTCCAGTTTCAGCCGCTGCGAATACCCAAGGAGAATCCAGTCCATTCGTCTTCCAAGGCAACAAACGTCCTCGACCTGCAGATATGGGCCCCCTCGACATGGCCGTGCATCAGGGTTTTACACCCGGTTCTGGGTTTACTCAGATGGCACCTTACCATGCTCTAGAAAGGCGTGTCCAAAGCATCGAGTCAAAGTTTGAAGTCCTCGATAGATTGGAAGAACATCTCACACAAATGAAGTTTCAGATCCAGCAAATTTCTTTGTGGCAAGGCCAACAGTTTGCTCAAGGCCTACAAGCTTCACCTGATCGTGTTCCATGCACTCCTCAGAATTCTTCTGTTTCGGAGACTCCGCACCAGGATATGCGCCATGTGGATAACCCTCAGCCCATGGACATTCCTACGAACACTGATCCACCGTGTAAAAAATTCCCTGCACCTATTGTCTCTTTAATTTCTTCTTCTATTAAAGAATTCAAACGGTGCCATCTACAATCTGATAGATCTAAGGAATATCTCAAGAAACTCCAGCTTTGTCAAAGTATGGGCACTCTGCCCAAAAATTTACAGGTAAAAGCCCCCAAGATCTCCATCAACGATCCTGAGGGTAATACCTTGCTCTCAGCTAAGCTCGAGTCTCTCCAAGCTGAAGCGAACAAAGCTTTTCTTAAAGCCTACATTGAGGCTATGGAAAAAGCTTGTGCCAACCATGTCGCTTCTATTGATCAAGTGGTGAAAAGCTTTGAATCTTCCCTTCGTGAAGCTGTCGACTCTGTTAATCAACAGACCTTCGTTGGAACCTTTTCAGTTCCTACCTCTTCTTGGTTTTCTGAAGGTAAAGCCGAATTTGAATCTCGGGCCAATGACTTTCTTCTTCAGAAAGTCCTCAAAAAGAATGCTCGAGATCAAGCGACAACTGTTCGTCAAAATGCTCGGGAAGAAGCCATGATTGACGCAGACCAGATTCCTAAAGATCCATCCATCTCTCAGCTTATCAATGATAAGATGAACCAAAGATTCAATTCTCTTCAAAAAGAATTGAAGGATCTTCGTGCTCATTTCTCCAAGAATCCAGGATCTGCCTCTACAGCCCTCAATCAACCTGATAATAAAAAGAAGAAGAAGAAGAAGCCTCCTCAAAAGAAGAAGCCTCCTCAAAAGAAGCAGCAACAACCTCCTCCACAAAATATCCCCTCTCGGCCAAAAAACGGGGTGCCTTCCGGGGGTCCTCCTCGGAATACCACTTCGAATGCCTCTGGTCAGTTGCGATCGGAGCCAAAATCCAGACAACCGAACTCCAATGCTGCCCCATCTGCTGGACTGCGTGGTGCATCAAACAAAATTCGAGGTCGGGGTCGCGGTCGAGGTCGGGGTCGTGGTCGAAATCAGAATCAGGTTCCTCGCCAGAATCAGTCAAACCGAAACGCGGGGGCCTCCAACGCCCGCGCTTTCGCTTGAGCTTCTGGGGAGTTGTCATCGACCGAGCTTTATTTGCCCGTATCTTCTTCTCTCGTAAGTCTCCTGCTGAGATTGATAATCGAATTTCCAATATGGCAATTCATAATCTCTCATCAAGACAACTGAGTTATGAAGAACGTAAATTGCTCGGTATGGGTGTGAAGTTCATCCCGCGCCCTCCTCCGATGACTATGTCCGAAATTCACTCTGAATTTCGTGCTTTTGCTCGCCTTCTACGTCTCAGAGCCTTCTTTGGTCCGGATAATCCTGATGATATTCCTAATCCAGATGTTGATGCTGCTCTTCTTCCTTTTCATGGTATTTTTCCTCATCAATTTCGTATGCCTAATCCTCTTTGGCATCCTGATGAGCCCAACCTTGAATTGGAAGAGATCATTCAGAAGTGCGAGTCTCTGCTACAGAACCAGATTGCCTCCTGCTCATTTGATGTTCGTCCTCTTCTGCCCGCAAGGCTCATGAAGTGCCTCAAGGACCTGAAAAAAGATGACTCCATCACCATCAAGCCTGCGGACAAAAATCTTGGACTCGTCATTCTCAACCGTTCCTGGTATGCTAATGAGGGTCTTCGACAACTTTCTGATTCTGCTGTTTATGAAGAAGTCTCTGATATTCCATGGAAGTTGCTTTGGAGTAAGCTTTCTTTTTTGACTGATAAATTCTCTGTTTTGAAGTCAATTAAGCGTTTTCTTCTGCAGTATCCAGTTTCCCGTTCTAGAGCTTGTGCTTTCTACCTCTTACCTAAGCTTCATAAGCCTGTGGTTGTTGGTAGACCAATTTGCTCCTATTCGGGTTACATGCTTGAACCTGCATCTAAAATGCTTCACTCCATACTCTTCCCTGTCCTCTTGAAACAGAAGAACCATCTTCCAGATTCTTTGTCCCTCCTTCGAGAAATTCATACCCTCACTCTTCCACCCGATTGTCTTTTGTTCACTTTCGATGTGGAATCTTTGTATCCAAGCATTCCCACTTCTGCTGGTCTTGCTGCTCTCAGAAGTATGGTCTCTGATTTTGTTTTGGAACAATCGCTTGATCCTGGTGTAATCGAGCTTGTTATGAGTTTTGTTGAGTTGGTTCTCAGGGAGCATTATTTGGAATTCAATGGTTCTTTCTACAAGCAGATTCGAGGTACTGCTATGGGCAGTAATTTTGTTGTGGTCTATGCTTGTCTTTTCCTCTGTCATCTTGAAAAATAGTGGGCAAGCAATTTTGACCTTTCTGATCTGTTGTTCTTCAAGAGGTTCATCGATGACGCCTTTGGTATCTGGACAGGCTCTGAAGATTCTCTTAATCAAGCCTTGATAGCTTATCAGAGTTTCTATCCAGAAATCAGAATCACTCCAAATATCTCTCGAGTTTCTGTTGATCTTTTGGACATCACTTTCTTCAAAGGGTCAGATTTTAGCACTTCGGGTATTCTTTCTACCAAGTGCTATCAGAAACCGCTCAATGCCTATCAGTACATTCCATTCTGTTCCTGGCACCCTCTTCATCAGAAGCGTTCATTTGTGATAAATGAGCTTAAGAGATACTTGGTTCGTGAATCTGATCCTGCTGGCTTTACTCAGTTGCAAAGGCTTCTCTATTTCAGACTTCGGGCTCGTGGCTATCCAAGGAACTTTCTGCTCCAATGCTTTCGTCAAGTCTCTCAGAAGGATAAATCAGCGCTACTTCATCAATTGCATTCTGCAGTTCGAAAGAGTAAGAGGACCCCCCTTGTTTTCAAATTAAACTTTAGTCGCTCGGCTAAAGCATTAAACTTGGGGGCGACCCTAAACCCTACACTTCATCGGCTTTGCCAAGAAGTTCCCACATTGCACCATATTCCACTTTCGAGAGTCTGTTGGCGAAATCCAAGGAAACTTGGATCTTTTCTCATGCGGAGCAGATTTCCTTGATTTTTAGACGCTATGTAACGGTTCATTTTTTAGACGTTATGTAACGGTCCATTTTTGTAAACGTTATGTAACGGTTAAAAATTAATACACCCGCTAAATTAATTTTTTTAACTGCTAATTAAGTCATAATTAGCGGTTGAAAGGGTGTGACCGTTGGTGGTTGAAAGGGTGTGACCGTTGAGGTTCATACCCTCTCACCCCTATATATTCTAGCAAAGAATTTCATTTTGTAACATCTTTCTCAAGTTCAACTGATGAGCGGTAGTTTCCGCGAAACCGGTTTTGAACAAAGAATGAGAAAACTTGTAATCTTTCATTCTCTATAATGAAATTTTCTTGTTACTCCATTTGAAATTCGTCTCGCTATTGTTTGGTTGATTTTCAGAAGCTGCCAGTGATACTTTCAAAAATTTTTTAACTCTAAAAATTTTTTTTCTTCACGATGGCCACTGAAAATCAACCACCGATTGTACCTGATTCTTCGCTTCAAGGACTCGTAGCTCCAGTTTCAGCCGCTACGAATACCCAAGGAGAATCCAGTCCATTCGTCTTCCAAGGCAACAAACGTCCTCGACCTGCAGATATGGGCCCCCTCGACATGGCCGTGCATCAGGGTTTTACACCCGGTTCTGGGTTTACTCAGATGGCACCTTACCATGCTCTAGAAAGGCGTGTCCAAAGCATCGAGTCAAAGTTTGAAGCCCTCGATAGATTGGAAGAACATCTCACACAAATGAAGTTTCAGATCCAAAAATTTCTTTGTGGCAAGGCCAACAATTTTTACAAGGCCTACAAGCTTCACCTGATCGTGTTCCATGCACTCCTCAGAATTCTTCTGTTTCGGAGACTCCGCACCAGGATATGCGCCATGTGGATAACCCTCAGCCCATGGACATTCCTACGAACACTGATCCACCGTGTAAAAAATTCCCTGCACCTATTGTCTCTTTAATTTCTTCTTCTATTAAAGAATTCAAACGGTGCCATCTACAATCTGATAGATCTAAGGAATATCTTAAGAAACTCCAGCTTTGTCAGAGTTCGGGCACTTTGCCCAAAAATTTACAAGTTAAAGCCCCCAAGATCTCCATCAACGATCCTGAGGGTAATAACTTGCTCTCAGCTAAGCTCGAGTCTCTCCAAACTGAAGCGAACAAAGCCTTTCTTAAAGCCTACATTGAGGCTATGGAAAAAGCTTGTGCCAACCATGTCGCTTCTATTGATCAAGTGGTGAAAAGCTTTGAATCTTCCCTTCGTGAAGCTGTCGACTCTGTTAATCAACAGACCTTCGTTGGAACCTTTTCAGTTCCTACCTCTTCTTGGTTTTCTGAAGGTAAAGCCAAATTTGAATCTCGGGCCAATGACTTTCTTCTTCATAAAGTCCTCAAAAAGAATGCTCGAGATCAAGCGACAAATGTTCGTCAAAATGCTCGGGAAGAAGCCATGATTGATGCAGACCATATTCCTAAAGATCCATCCATCTCTCAGCTTATCAATGATAAGATGAATCAAAGATTCAATTCTCTTCAAAAAGAATTGAAGGATCTTCGTGCTCATTTCTCTAAGAATCCAGGTTCTGCCTCTACAGCCCTCAATCAACCTGATAATGAAAAGAAAAAGAAGAAGCCTCCTCAAAAGAAGAAGCCTCCTCAAAAGAAGCAGCAACAACCTCCTCCACAGAATCCCTCCTCTCGGCCAAAAAATGGGGTGCCTTCCGGGGGTCCTCCTCGGAATACCACTTCGAATGCCTCTGGTCAGTTGCAATCGAAGCCAAAATCCAGACAACCGAACTCCAATGCTGCCCCATCTGCTGGACTGCGTGGTGCATCAAACAAAATTCGAGGTCGGGGTCGCGGTCGAGGTCGGGGTCGTGGTCGAAATCAGAATCAGGTTCCTCGCCAGAATCAGTCAAACCGAAACGCGGGGGCCTCCAACGCCCGCGCTTTCGCTTGAGCTTCTGGGGAGTTGTCATCGACCGAGCTTTATTTGCCCGTATCTTCTTCTCTCGCAAGTCTCCTGCTGAGATTGACAATCGAATTTCCAATATGGCAATTCATAATCTCTCATCAAGACGACTGAGTTATGAAGAACGCAAATTGCTCGGTATGGGTGTGAAGTTCATCCCACGCCCTCCTCCGATGACTATGTCCGAAATTCACTCTGAATTTCGTGCTTTTGCTCGCCTTCTACGTCTCAGAGCCTTCTTTGGTCCGGATAATCCTGATGATATTCCTAATCCAGATGTTGATGCTGCTCTTCTTCCTTTTCATGGTATTTTTCCTCATCAATTTCGTATGCCTAATCCTCTTTGGCATCCTGATGAGCCCAACCTTGAATTGGAAGAGATCATTCAGAAGTGCGAGTCTCTACTACAGAACCAGATTGCCTCCTGCTCATTTGATGTGCGTCCTCTTCTGCCTGCAAGGCTCATGAAGTGCCTCAAGGACCTGAAAAAAGATGACTCCATCACCATCAAGCCTGCGGACAAAAATCTTGGACTCGTCATTCTCAACCGTTCCTGGTATGCTAATGAGGGTCTTCGACAACTTTCTGATTCTGCTGTTTATGAAGAAGTCTCTGATATTCCATGGAAGTTGCTTTGGAGTAAGCTTTCTTTTTTGACTGATAAATTCTCTGTTTTGAAGTCAATTAAGCATTTTCTTCTATAGTATCCAGTTTCCCGTTCTAGAGCTTGTGCTTTCTACCTCTTACCTAAGCTTCATAAGCCTGTGGTTGTTGGTAGACCAATTTGCTCCTATTCGGGTTACTGTTGGAACAAAATCTGCCTTCGGTTAATAGTGTTGCGCCTTAGACTTTGCCAACATTGAATAGACAGATCTTGCTTGAGATCATCTGTCTAGTCTCCAGAGAAGGCTGGTTCCTTTGAGTTTTTTAGAGAAAAGGGGAACAAGAGATAAGGGAAATATAGCCTAAGCTAGAAACTTTTCTCATGGTACAGATTGGACAACAACAAACATTGATGATGCAGATTACTACTTTCAGAGTTTTCTTTATATCTTCTTTATAGAAAACACGAATTCCTGAGTGTGACTTTTAGATGTTCGTCTAAAAGCATGTAACTATCTTTTAATGTTCAACTCTAGAAACAAGATTTATACGTGCACAGTCCAGATTTCAGAACAGATACATTATAAAACTTAGAGTGAATAAAAGTTAAAACACTAGATACATACACTTGCACACAGAAGTTTCGAAGCCAGAAGAAGAAATCTTTTATTGCTTGTAATCCAAGTACATGTACATCAAGCTTGTAAACGTCCAAGAGCCGACCCTTTTTCATGGTCGACTCACTCCTATTTATACCCTAAAAAGAGTATCTTCTACTACGTACATTTAATTTCTTCAATCAATTACAAGTAATTGTCTGCAGTTTCTAATAATATACAATGGATTTCTCGTAGATTGGATAGATTTCCTTCTGGCTAATTTTAGATGAGCCTGTTATTCTCCAATCATCCAGTGGACCTGCCAGGTTATAATCAATAGACCATTCTTCAAAAATCAGCACCTGATGTCAGTGCATGTCCCCAGTTGCCAAAAATATACTCTATTCCTTTACAACTGGCGTGTCGCGAAATCGTGACATTCTTTCCTTGCTTTGCTCTTTTGCCGCCTCCAACCATGAAAATGAGACATGTCACGAAATCATGACATTCTTCTCTTGCTTTGCTCTTCTGTCGCTTCCAGCCACGAAAATGAGACATGTCACGAAATCGTGACATTCGTCTCTTACTTTGCTCTTTTACTACCTCCCGTCACGAAAATGAGACATGTCACGAAATCGCGACATTCTTTCCTTACTTTGCTCTTTTGTTGCCTCCCATCGCAAAAATGAGACATGTCACGAAATCGTGACATTCGTCTCTTGCTTTGCTCTTCTATCGCTTCCAGCAACAAAAATGAGACATGTCACGAAATCGTGACATTCTTTCTTGCTTTGCTCTTTTGTCGCTCCACTGAAAATGAGACATGTCACGAAATCGTGACATTCATCTCTTCTTTGCTCTTCTCGCTTACAAAATGAGACATGTCGCGATATCGCGACATTCTTTCCTTGCTTTGCTTTTCGCTTCACCTGAAGATGAGACATGTCGTGATATCGTGACATTCTTTCCCTCTTGTTTTCTTCGCAAAATGACATGTCGACGAATCTGACACTTTCTTTTTCTCTTTGAAAATGCAACATGTCGCGATATCGCGACACTTCCTCTTTCTTTTAAAACATGTCGATATCACACATTTTCCTCCTTTTGTCTTACCGAAAATGCGACATGTCGCGATATCACGACACTCTTTCCTCCTTGCTCCTTTTGTTGCTCTTCCACGAAAATGCAACATGTCACGATATCGCGACACTTTTTCCTCCTTGCTCTTTCTCTTGCTCTTAGCCGTGAAAATGCAACATGTCGCGATATCACGACACTTTTTCCTCTTTGCTCTTTCTCTTTGCTTTTACCCGCGAAAATGCAACATGTCGCGATATCGCGACACTTTTTCCTCCTTGCTCTTTCTCTTTGCTCTTAACTACGAAAATGCAACATGTCGCGATATCACGACACTTTTTCCTCCTTGCTCTTTCTCTTCGCTTTGAACCACGAAAATGCAACATGTCACGATATCGCGACACTTTTTCCTCCTTGCTCTTTCTCTTTGCTTTGGACCGCGAAAATGCAACATGTCGCGATATCGCGACACTTTTTCCTCCTTGCGGTGTTTTGCTTTTTCTTTGATCTTTAGCATATGGGCCACTTTGGTCTTCTTGGAAAATATGCAAAAAAGGTGCATCAGCTATTTTTCTGTAGTTAGTCACTTTTTGACTAACATTCTTGGCGCCTTTCGGGGGAATTTTTGCTAGCAAAAATAGAGACCAGGCCTTCATCCATTGGGAAACGGAGTCACCAGCACAGTTGCGAAAAGTAAAATTTTGAGTGGAAAAACAAGGATAAAAGAAAAAGAATGCACTTTGGAATATAGGTGATCTTTACCTTATCAGAACCTTTCTTTTACCGCTCAGGGACTTAACCTTTGTCTGAAGAACACAAAAAATTCAATTCTGGGAGCTGGTCCCAGCTCTGGCTACTGGCTGCTGCCCCTGATGTTTAGATCTTCTGATTCTGTCCATGGCTGCAATTATCTCTTGATAAGTTTTGCACACTTGATTCTTATTAGGCCGTAAAAAGGGAAATATTTACAAAACTCCAAACTTATAATATACTGTACATATAATGGTGATCTGTAGCTTTTACTGGAAATACAATTTCAGGTGAAAAGCATTCACCGTGATGGGTAGAACCCATCCATATTGATCTTCATTTCTCACCCAAACTTGATTGTAACCAGAGAAGCCGTCTAACAGAGAAAACCTTTCTGCTCCTGCCACAGTAGGAAGGATTAGGTCAATCTGGGGTAAAGGATAGTGATCCTTTAAAGAGGCTCTGTTCAAATTTTTGAAATCGACGCATAGTCGTATTTCTCCATTTTTCTTGCGGATTGGAACTAAATTTGCCACCCAGGTAGAGTGCTTGATTGGGTATATTATCTTAGCCCGCAGGAGTTTTAACAACTCGTGTTTCATTAAGGCTTCAATTTTAGGATTCACAGGCCTCTGCCTCTGCCTAAAAGGTTTAGCTCCTTCCTCTAGTTCGATGGTATGTTGAATGACCTCTTTCCTGTACACTTTCAGATCACTATAAGTCCAGGCTATTATATCTGGATATTCTCTACATAACTATTTTATTTGTTCTAGTTCTACCACTGTACAATCGGTCCCTACTTTGATCATTTTTCCCGGTTCTAGTTCTATTTCCTTATACCGGCGTTCATCTACCTTGGTCCTTCGACCTACAGCTCTGTCGCTATTGTCGAAAAGGCTCTCCAGGGTGATCAGTCTCCTAGGGATATGATTGTTTTTCAATTGAATAAGGCTCTCTTCGTCCTCTTCTTGTAACGCTCTATCTGTAGAGCAATTCATCTCATGAATCAAAAAATCTAGGATCTGCTCATCGTTCTCAAATACCTGCCAAAAAATGTCCTTGTCGGGCATAGAAGGCTTGTATATAAGTCTAACTATTTTAGACTTCTGAATAACATTGCTGACTGGGCAAAAATTTGATCCTACTGATGCTAACAGGTCTGCATGTGTGTTCTTCTCTCTGGAAATGGATTTCATGTTTAGTGCTTCAAAATTTTCCAATAGATCCAACACTTTGTTTTTGTAAGCCCTTAGGTAATGTTGCTTACAAATGCATTTGCCAGTAACCTGTTTAACGATCAGCTCTGAATCTCCATAGATCGGCAGCTGTTTTGCACCCAGTTTTTCAGCTTTCCTGAGTCTCAAACACAAGGCTTCGTATTCAGCTGCGTTATTGGTGCAACTCCATGTCAACCTATATGAAAAGGCTTTTTCTTTTCCAGTAGGTGAAATCAGAATGATTCCAGCTCCTACTCCATTTTTGCACCTTGACCCATCAAAGTACAATTTCCATAACTGGTTGGCCGAATCATCTATTTTAGGGACAGGAATAGGGAGCTTTTTTGGTTTCTCAATGGAATAGCTTCCCATTTCTGTCTCTATCATAGCATTGAAGTCTTTCATTGAAAACTGATCCTCAGATTGTAGTTCCTCCAGGGTTTCTTCCATTAAATCGATATTTTCTAATTCTTCAGACATCATGTTGATGGTAGCTGTTTCCTCCAGTCTTTCTACGTGGAAAGTAGATGGTTTTTCATTGTAGATCTTGACTCTTTTACCTTTGAAAGGTACCTCCAAATGAGAATAATCTAGAGACAGATAACCACCCATTTTGGCCATGAATTCTCTGGATAAACACATACCGAAATATGGTTCTAAGTCTACAACGACTACTTCTTGTATGACGACTGCTTCGGCATTCTGTGGAGTTGAATAGGGATATCTTTGATCACCCCGATAGTTTTTACTGGAGTACCATCTAATTGCAACACACCAGGATGACTTCGAGTATATTCCATCCCCATTATGTCACATACGGCTTTCGGCATTACCGTAGTTGCGGCCCCTGAATCAATCATACAATTGTGAACTATCCATCCCTCCATTTGCAAGGATAGATAGAATGGGGGCGGTCTATTTTTCCCAGAGGTTGACATAACATTTGAGGAAGAGGTATCATTCTTTAAATTTAGGGATTCTTGGAGGAGGTCGATCTGACCAAGAATTTGCAGCGCATCATACATGCTTATTTTGGAAGGAGTCCTCTTCATTTCTTCTGCAATGTTGAACGAAAGGGTTGCAGCTGGGGATACCTCAACACTCTTTTCCCTTCCACTAGTAGATGCGTCGTATCTGTCTCTATAGACCTGCGTGGCTTCTGTTCTTTGCCTTTTTGTCAATGAAGGAAATCTGAGTCTTTCCTTCGCTTGCTCTTGAGCCTCGCTCCCTTTTCTAGGGGGAAATTCTTTTCTTGGTGTAGTCGCAGAAGTCTGAGGAGGGTCAGAACGTCTTTTCTCACTGGACTGGTTCTTCTGCGGAGTTGCCCTGGGGGCAGGAGGAAAACCTAGTGGTTGGAGTTCCTTAGGGTCAACTGGTAATGACTTTTTTTGATCTTGTCAGGACCGATACTTGCTCCACTGATGGCATTGCCAAATTGTGGTGCACCTCTCTGATTATGTTCACCTGTCCCTTGCCGGTTTCTTTGGCTCTTTCATTAATAACCGCTTGCACATGATGTTGATGAATCATGCATGAATCTTCTCCATGAGGATCGTTGCAAGTGGTACACCAATAATCAGAATTAGCGGGTTCTCCATTATCTCCTGTCTCATTTGCATACACCACATTTTTTCTCTCTTGTACCCTTCCACTTGTCGAAGCACCTTCCTTTTGTATCTGTGGAAATCTTCTTGCTTGGATATTCCTTTTCGCCTCTCTCTTTTTCATGGATGCCATTTCATTTGACAATGTCTTCATTGTATCAATTATGGTCGTGTATTGATCATTGGGGGGAGCTGATGCAAGGGGTGTGGCTGGTAATGCAAGGAATGTAGGAGGTGCAGCTATAGCTGGGAGGGCCTGCGTTGATGGGAGTACAGGTAGTTTAGAAATTGATGCTTGGGAAAGCTCTGGTACAATTGGCAATAGACTTTTTGATGGATATCTTTTTGTAGCGATGAGATCAGCTTCGCCCTTTGTTGCCTCTACATAGATCCCAGGAAAAGTGGTTACACGGGATTGCCTTATTATCATACTGAGATCTGAATCAAAAGCCCTTAAATAATAGCATATAGCTTGTTCTTCCATGGGCTTTAGGCCTTGCGGTACTCTATCACGAGTTCTGGTAAATCTGATGTTGAAATCTTGGATTTCTTCTTGTGGATGCCTCTCAATGACAGTGAATTGATTCAGCAATGTGAAAGGATCCGCATGTATATTAAATTCATCGACCAGACGACCGACCAATACTGCCCAAGAAGTAATGGATCCAGCGGGAAGCGCTCTGTACCAATAGAGCATCTTTCCTTTCAAAGATATAATCAACAATCTGACCATTACATCTTCCTGAGTGATGTTGTAAACAGATGCTAGCGATGATACATCTAAACAGTGCTCATCTGCTATTTTGCCTATTTCATCAAAGGTCGGTAATGCTTTTAGTGCAGCTTGTGGAATTTGGTGGTGTGTTCCCAAGTTCAAAGGGCCAGTTTGATTCCACACAAGATGCGTTGGGGTAGGGGTGGCTGCCATGATTGCTAAAGGAGTTACAACCGCTATGGGATTGCTTGCAGATGCTCCTACAATGGGTGTTAAAGAGGTGCTAATGGTGTCGGGCGGATTTGATCATGCGGCTAGCACAGGGTGTGCTTTTAGGCTTTCGAGATGTAGTTCAAAGAACTCGATAGGTTCTTCAGAGTTTCTAGCTCGAGATCTAGTTATCATATGGCTATATAACCAGAAGGTTTTTAGACAAGGTCTTTCTTTTATGGTCTAAATTGCAACGGAGTCGCCAGGTGGTTTTTCTTGAGATTTTCAAACAAAAAGGCTCTTAAGGTAAAACACCAAAACTTATACAATACTATGGGATTGCTGGTCCCACCGGGCATGCCAAAAACTGTTGGAACAAAATCTGCCTTCGGTTAATAGTGTTGCGCCTTAGACTTTGCCAACATTGAATAGACAGATCTTGCTTGAGATCATCTGTCTAGTCTCCGAAGAAGGCTGGTTCCTTTGAGTTTTTTAGAGAAAAGGGGAACAAGAGATAAGGGAAATATAGCCTAAGCTAGAAACTTTTCTCACGGTACAGATTGGACAACAACAAACATTGATGATGCAGATTACTACTTTCAGAGTTTTCTTTATATCTTCTTTATAGAAAACATGAATTCCTGAGTGTGACTTTTAGATGTTCGTCTAAAAGCATGTAACTATCTTTTAATGTTCAACTCTAGAAACAAGATTTATACATGCACAATCCAGATTTTAGAACAGATACATTATAAAACTTAGAGTGAATAAAAGTTAAAACACCAGATACATACACTTGCACACAGAAGTTTTGGAAGCCAGAAGAAGAAATCTTTTATTGCTTGTAATCCAGTACATGTACATCAAGCTTGTAAACGTCCAAGAGCCGACCTTTTTTCATGGTCGACTCACTCCTATTTATACCCTAAAAAGAGTATCTTCTACTACGTACATTTAATTTCTTCAATCAATTACAAGTAATTGTCTATAGTTTCTAATAATATACAAAAGATTTCCCATAGATTGGATAGATTTCCTTCTGGCTAATTTTAGATGAGCCTATTATTCTACAATCATCCAATGGACCTGCCAGGTTATAATCAATAGACCATTCTTCAAAAATCAGCACCTGATGTCAGTGCATGTCCCTAGTTGCCAAAAATATACTTTATTCCTTTACAGCTGGCGTGTCACGAAATCATGACATTCTTTCCTTGCTTTGCTCTTTTGCCGCCTCCAACCATGAAAATGAGACATGTCATGAAATCATGACATTCATCTCTTGCTTTGCTCTTCTGCCGCTTCCAGCCGCAAAAATGAGACATGTCACAAAATCGTGACATTCGTCTCTTACTTTGCTCTTTTGCTGCCTCCCACCACGAAAATGAGACATGTCACGAAATCGTGACATTCTCTTACTTTGCTCTTTTTTTGCCTCCAGCCATGAAAATGAGACATGTCATGAAATCGTGACATTCTTCTCTTACTTTGCTCTTCTGCCGCTTCTAGCCACGAAAATGAGACATGTCATGAAATCGGCGACATTCTTCCTTACTTTGCTCTTTCTCCCACAAAAATGAGACATGTCACGAAATCGCGACATTCTCTACTTGCTTTGCTTTTCTCGCTTCCAAAATGAGACATGTCACGAAATCACGACATTCTTTCCTTGCTTCTTTTTTTCGCTTCCAAAAATGAGACATGTCACGATATCGCGACATTCTTTCCTCTTTCTTTTTCGCTCAAAATGACATGTCAGATATCATGACACTCCCTTCTTTCTCTTTCTTTACCAAAATGCAACATGTCGCGATATCGCGACACTTTTCCCTTTAAATACATTCAATCACTTCCTCCTTTTTTCTAAAAATGCAACATGTCACGATATCGTGACACTTTTCCTTTCTCTTTTGTTGCTTTCCAAAATGCAACATGTCGCGATATCGCGACACTTTTTCCTCCTTGCTCTCTTTTGTTGCTCTTAGCCACAAAAATGCAACATGTCGCGATATCGCGACACTTTTTCCTCCTTGCTCTTTCTCTTTCTTTTGCCCGTGAAAATGCAACATGTCGCGATATCGCGACACTTTTTCCTCCTTGCTCTTTCTCTTTGCTTTGGACCACGAAAATGCAACATGTCGCGATATCGCGACACTTTTTCCTCCTTGCTCTTTCTCTTCGCTTTGGCCCGAAAATGCAACATGTCACGATATCGCGACACTTTTTCCTCCTTGCTCTTTCTCTTTGCTTTGGACCGTGAAAATGCAACATGTCGCGATATCGCGACACTTTTTCCTCCTTGCGGTGTTTTGCTTTTTCTTTGATCTTTAGCATATGGGCCACTTTGGTCTTCTTGGAAAATATGCAAAAAGGTGCATCAACTATTTTTCTGTAGTTAGTCACTTTTTGACTAACTTCGCAATGACTATATCCGAAATTCATTCTGAATTTTGTGCTTTTGCCCGCCTTCTGCGTCTCAAAGCCTTCTTTGGACCGGATAATCCTGATGATATTCCTAATCCAGATGTTGATGCTGCTCTTCTTCCATTTTAGGGTCTTTTTTCTCATCAATTTTGCATGCCTAATCATTTTTAGCATCCTGATGAGCCCAACCTTAAATTGGAAGATATCATTCAGAAGTGCGAGTCTCTACTGCAGAACCAGATTGCCTCCTGCTCATTTGATGTTCATCCTCTTCTGCCCGTAAGGCTCATGAAGTGCCTGAAGGACCTGAAAAAGATGACTCCATCACCATCAAGCCTGCGAATAAAAATCTTGGACTCGTCATTCTCAACCGTTCTTGGTATGCTAATGAGGGTCTTCGACAACTTTTTGATTCTGCTGTTTATGAAGAAGTCTCTGAAATTCCATGGAGGTTGCTTTGGAGTAATATTTCTTTTTTGACTAATAAATTCTCTGTTTTGAAGTCAATAAAGTGTTTTCTTTTGCTGTATCCTATTTATCATTCTAGAGCTTGTGTTTTTTATCTCTTACCTAAGCTTCATAAGCTTGTGGTTGTTGGTAGACCAATCTGCTCTTATTCAGGTTACATGCTTGAACCTACATCCAAAATGCTTCTCTCCATTATCTTCTCCGTCCTCTTGAAATAAAAGAACCATCTTCCAGATTCTCTATCCCTCCTTCGAGAAATTCATACTCTCACTCTTCCACTAGAATGTCTTTTATTCACTTTTGATGTGGAATCTTTGTATCCAAGCATTCCCACTTCTGATGGTCTTGCTACTCTCAGAAGTATGGTCTCTGAATTTTTTTTGGAACATTCACTTGATCCTGGTGTAATCGAGCTTGTCATGAGTTTTGCTGAGTTGGTTCTCAGGGAGAATTATTTGAAATTCAATGGTTCTTTCTACAAGCAAATTCGAGGTACTACTATGGGCAATAATTTTGATGTGGTCTATGCTTGTATTTTCCTCTGTCATCTTGAAAAATAGTGGGCAAGCAATTTTGACCTTTCTGATCTATTGTTCTACAAGAGGTTCATCGATGACGCCTTTGGTATCTGGACAGACTCTGAAGATTCTCTTAATAAAGACTTGACAACTTATCCAAGTTTCTATCCGAAAATCAGAATCACTCCAACTATCTCTCAATTTTCTGTGGACCTTTTGGACATCACTTTCTTTAAAGGGTCAGATTTTAGCACTGCGGGTATTCTTTCCACCAAGTGTTATCAAAAACCGCTCAATGCCTATCAGTACATTCCATTTTGTTCGTGGAACCCTCTTCATCAAAAGCATTCATTTGTGATAAATGAGCTTAAGAGATACTTGGTTCGTGAATCTGATCCTGCTGGGTTTACTCAGTTATGAAGGCTTCTCTATTTCAGACTTTGGGCTCATGGCTATCCAAGGAACTTTCTGCTCCAATGCTTTCGTCAAGTCTCTCAGAAGGATAAATTAGTGCTACTTCATCAATTGCATTATGTAGTTTGAAAGAGTAAGAGGACCCCCCTTGTTTTCAAATTAAACTTTAATTGCTCAGCTAAAGCATTAAACTTGGAGGTGACCCTAAACCCTACACTTCATTGGCTCTGCCAAGAAGTTCCCGTGCTGCACCATATTCCACTTTCGAGAGTCTGTTGGCAAAATCCAAGGAAACTTGGATCTTTTATCATGCAGATCAGATTTCCTTGATCTTTTAGACGCTATGTAACGGTTCATTTTTTTAGACGTTATGTAACGGTCCATTTTTTAAACGTTATGTAACGGTTAAAAATTAATACACCCGCTAATTTTTTTTTTAACTTCTAATTAAGTCATAATTAGCGGTTGAAAGGGTGTGACCGTTGGTGGTTGAAAGTGACCGTTGGTGGTTCATACCCTCTCATCCCTATATATTCTAGAAATTTTTTTTATTTTGTAACATATTTCTCAAGTTCAACTGATGAGCGGTAGTTTTCGTGAAACCGATTTTGAACAAAGAATGAGAAACTTGTAATCTTTCATTTTCTATAATGAAATTTTCTTGTTACTTGATATGAAATTCGTCTCGCTATGGTTTGGTTTATTTTCAGAAGCTACCAGTGATGCTTTCAAAAAAAATTTAACTTAATTTTTTTTTTAACTCTAAAGCAATTCGGTAGTAGTTTTATGGTAGTTTATCAACAGTTTGGTAGAAGTTTGGTGAAAATTCGATAGCGATCCAGATCAAGTCAAGAGTATTCAAAAGCACTCTCGATCAACCAACATTAAAGGATAGCATTGAAGACAAAGCACACGTTGAAGAATTCACGCTCAAGAAGGACAAATTATTACCATATTCATCCAACTTCATAAAGGTACAAAGCCTTATTAAGGCAAAATTTCCTCATCTAATTTGCTTTCATTCAAAAAGGGAGTTATAAGGTTATATGTTAAAGTTGAGATATTAAATGAAATCAATATTTATTTGAAAGCAAAAATTAGGGAAATTAATATAATATTTGTAAAATAAAACTTAGGAGAAATAAGGGATACTACTTGGAATTTTTCCATTTAATGTTTACAAATATTAATGTGTTCTAATTTTCCAAATCTGGGAGTGATAAGGGTTACAACATCAAACTAGGTTATTGTAATTTAGAAACACTTGAATAAAATCCTAAGGGTTACAAAAAGGGGTTATTAAGAACTTTTGTTAAAGTTGGAAATTTATATTCTTGTCTCAAAAATTTCTCAAAAGAAATCCAACATTAAAACCTCTTCAAAATTGAAAAGTGCTTAGTTCAATAGGAGTAATAAGGTGTTAGAAAATTTTATTTTTGATCTTTCCAAAAACTATACAAAATCAACCAAAATTGAACTATATTTTACAAAAACACTATATCATACTCCAAAAACATTAGGGAGTCATAAGGTATTCTACAAAACTTGATAATAATAATATATATCAAAGATTATCAAGTTGGGAATTTATAAGCTTTATTCAAAACCTACAATTAGGTGTTCACACTCTCATTACTAGGGAGACATAAGGAAGCCTACAAATCCAAGGATTAATAAAGGTTTTATCAAATCAAGCTTATATACTTTAATTAGGAAGCTATAAATAAGACTACAATTCTATCTCATTTCTTCAAATTTAACCTCTTCAAATGGGTAAAGGAATGTCATACAATGAATGTAAAACTTGCTCCAACAGGAACCAGTTCACAAAACATGAACACATGTGGTATATTGACTCAGGAGCTAGTCATTATATGACAAGAAATATACAATGGTTTGACTGTCTTGAAGTTTCTAAAGGTTACAAACTAAGAATTACAGACAACCAAACGTATCCTATACATGGATATGGATGTGTAAAACCAAGCAAATCATTTCCAAATATTCTACTAAAAAAATTATTGTATGTTCTTGTATTAACATTCAATCTCATATAAATAAGCAAGTTAGTAGAAAATATCTATATGATTAACTTTGGATATATGGATGGGATAAATACATGTCTCATTATGAATCAATATGACATAAAAGAAACCAGTTCAATCCATGAAAATACATACATCCTAGACTTAATGGAAATCTCACAAGATATTGTGATGTTTCAAAATTATGCTAACATATTTATAGAGGAATAGGTTGAATAAAATGAAGAATTAGTACACCAAAAAGGTAAGCACAAAAGTATCAAAAATAAAAATATGAGAGGATAATTGCATCATGCCCTACTCATTCATCAACAATCAGAACCAAATGGAGATACTTGCAAAGATAAATATTAATGTGGTTGGATATAAGAAAAGGAAGAAGAATATGAACAAGCTAAAGATCATCCAATCAAAGAAGAAGCTTAAACTACAACCCACTCTACATCATATGAAGACACAGATTACCTACTAAACCTGAACACGAAGAATGCAGGGGAAGAGTACAAAGATCAAGATGAAGAATAAGAAGATCCATATTGAAGACTAAAGTCTTCAATATCCAAATAATGTAATACATGGATGTGTTAGAAATAGAGTATATTACATCATTTGGGTCATGTAAATATATCTTCCAAGGTACATACTTAGGACATTAGATTATTTTATGGCAAAGTTATCTAGTTACTTAATGCAATGTAATAAATACACAAGTGTCAATGTGCAAGTTGTATATGTGCAAGTTATCCCTTGCATAGATAGATAGAGTGTTGGACAAGTAATCTATTTTACCTGTATAAGGAAGGCCTCATTGTTAGATATATAGATTCAAGCAATATAGCCAGATAGTGTAGCTTAGAGGATAGTATAATTTTGTGTATATCACCATCCATTGGTGATGGGTAAAATGTAGTTCAATAGCTTTATTAATGGAGTGTTCATTTCCTCCATAGCTACATTGTATTCTTTTATATCATTTCTATTTATTATATATTTCAGTCATCTAGTAGATTTAATTTCTTTCATATTATTTTGCATCTTGTGATTGCTATCTCCCAGTGCTCATTACATCAAAAGCTAACATATCATTCTTAAATATAGATAATTTAATGTCAAAATCCTTGGAGAGATCCAACTTCATCACCATTAATGATAGTTTCTTTAATTTTATGTTATGAAGACTTTATTGAGCAACACCAATCACTTCATGAATTTGTCTGTCATGTAGGAACCCAATCTACTCAAAAGATATAGAATCAGAGAATGAACCTTTTAATTTTTGATGCAATTAATTTTGATGTGATTTTGTACACACAATTACACCAAGAAATGGGCTTAAAATCATCAAAGGACTACGCTTTTTGGAATAAGAGCAATGAAGGTAGAGTTGAAGGCTGTATTTACCTTCCCTATCTACCTAGAATCCACAAAATTAAGTAGGTCAGACTCCAAAAGGTCATAAATCCCAAGAAATAATTACACAATCCAACTATTAAGTCCTATACTAATGTATTTAGGAGGTTAAAACAAATTTGAGCTTCTCCTTTGAGACTTCTTGAACTGACTCACCATTAGCTTCCTTATCTATAAATTTGGGAATGAGAGAAGCTATTCTAACTATTTAAGCTAAATTGACTTGACTAGGATATAATTGAAAAAAATTCATTACTCCCATGTATATTGTTTCTTTAAAGGAGGAGACTTTAATTCCATTTTGACCTTGTAGCTCCCAAATTGTATTTTATTATTTGCAAAGCTATGGAAAAATTTAGTGTTCTCATTCCTATTTGCTATCTAGAGTGCTCTACTTTTGAGCCTCTACTATGCTTCTCTCTTTGCCAACAATATTCTCTTCTCTTGTTCTAAACTTTTATACTTACGCCTTATTTCCTCATCCAATTCTTTTTCAAATTCATCTGGTAGATACATTGCAAGATCCTCCTTAATATCCCTATTTTTTTGCTCATCCATCAATTTATTTTTATAGGCCCACTAAACCTATCCCTATTTTTTTGCTCATCCATCAATTTATTTTTATAGGCCCACTAAACCACTACTGCCTTTACCCCTTTTAGATTTTTTTCAAATGGAATATTATCATATTTTCAAAGAATAGGATCAAACTTACCTATTTTAATTTGACTAGAGTTACAAAGTTGTCTTATTTTAGCCACTCATAATTGAATTTAATAGGACAATGCAGTTTTTTCTCCTCTTTTGTTAAAAGAAGCATGATGGGGGAGTGATCAAAGTCTCCTCGACTTAAACCTAAGATAATATAAGATATATTTCTAATTACATGGATAATTAAATTAGCAATATATATTTTATTCTAAAAAGGTTCAATATTTTTCTAAATGATAATGATTTTTTTTAAAAGTATAAATTGAATGTTATAAAGAATTTATTAGTCCTTCAAAAATTAAAAAAATACTTTTTTATATAAAAAGTAAATTTCTAAAATAATAGTCTTTATATAAAAAGTAAATTATTAAGATAGGGATTGAAACACACAATATTTATAGTAATAGTGGATGGTGGACCAAATTGAATATAGCTTGGGATTAACAAATATGTAGGACTTGTGTTATTAAGAAGGTTGAAGGTGAAGATATTATTTAAAAAAAATCCTATCCTCTATAATGTTTGAAACAACATTCTTTAATTTTATAATGCCATCATTAGAGCTCTTGATAAGAACAATTAAATTATTAAAAGTTCTTGTGTTACAATAATATTTCAACAAACAAAAAAGGAATTATGAATCGATAGAGCTAGGACAATGTATTTTGAAAAAAAATAATCTTTTAGGAGCCATATCTTTCCATAGAGTTATCTGATTCTAATGATTTTTATGCTACTTTGTGTGAAATTTGAAAATATTTGAAATGAGTGGTCATACAAAATAATCCAAGTAGTATTGAGAAATATATGACCTTGTGAAAACAACCATCTGAGACTAGGGTAGCTTTAGGGCAATTATTTTTAGAAAAATACATTTCATCTTTCATGAACCATATCTTTGTGAAGGTTTGTTTGATTCAAATGATTATTGGACCAAATTGTGTGGAATTTTAAGATATTTGAAATGAGTGGTCATATGAAGGAATCTAAGTGGTATTGAGAGAGATACAATCCTATGAACTCAACCATCCAAAATAAGGGTAGTGATAAATTTTCAAGTTGTGGGAAATGAAATTGCAAATATCTGTTAGCCAGGGTTTGGATGATGGGAGGAGCAATGGAGGGCTAGAGAAATAGGGAGGCAAGAAATTCTATCTAGGCATATGATTTTTTAGCTAAGTTTCTTTTACTTGTTCATTATATTAGAAGTTCTACATGTAAATTATTATAGGTTTATTTTCAGATAATATATTTGCTATAGGATATCTTGATAAATTTTAGTAGATATAGAGTTATATTTTCCCTCCCTTGGATTAATTTATAAATAAATCCTTAGAATTATACCTAGTAGTAGATGTTAGGGAGGACCTCATAGATCCGTGATCCTTGCTGGTCAAAGCTAAGGTAATTATTGGTAAATCTAATGTGTCTTGGCTAGGGGCTTCGACTTTAAGAAAATGGATTGATAGGAGATGGACGTCTCTAGAAGTGAGTCTATAATGTCTTCCCAAAGTTATTCCTAGCCATTTTATATTCTAGAGAGGAGAATATAGAATCTTGAAAGGGGTTCCTTGGTTTATGGGAAGAGCAGGACTCTTCCTTACCTATTGGTATGAAGGCTTTACAATTGAAAATGTAATCTATTCCTAGTACTAGTCTAGGTTAATATGTATGGGTTTCCCATTGAATATTTGGAAATGGATACCTTTAAGACAATAGGAAACACTCTAGGAAAATACCTTGAAATTTTTAGAAACTATAAAAGATAATTTTTTGGCTATTGTGCTAAGATATTGATCATGATTGATATTAGTAAACCTTTACCAAAATCAAGTATTCTAAAGTATGGGGGTAAGTTATGAATCCAAACCATGGATTATAAAAAATGTATTTTAGATGCAGAAGATGACATGAGGTGGGGCATATTGAGAGATTATTCCCTAAGAATATTCCAATAGAAACATATGTAGAACATCATAAGAGAAACTTACAAATGGATATGGATGAGGATTATTTTTAACTTCCAAAAAATAGGTCTAGACATATGAAAGAAAATAATCATTGGAGACCAATAAGAAAGGATATTGGATGGAATACTGATTATTTTGAGGCTTTAGCCTATCAAGAAAAATTAGGTCAAAGATTAAAGGACACAGTACAACAAGATCAAAATATTAACAAGGAGCTATCTACTTAGTATGATCCTGATTTAGGGATGAACGTTCCATTGAACTAAGGAATGTGCCTTATAATATTTTGAAGACTCTCTTGAAGTACCATGCACCATTCAAGAGAAGAAAAGTGGTAGAGAAGTGAAATGTTATATTTTAATACCTCTACCATTAACAAGGAAATACCAGAAAATGAGCAGCATTAGTCAAAATCTCCCTTAGGAGAGCCAACATAGGATAAATATAATGAAAAGAAAATTTGTAAGAGAATATTCAAGAATAAAATAAAAAGACGTACTTTTAATATTGGCAAGAAAAAATATAAAAAATTTCAAATTAAAAAGTGAGATCCAAGGAAGCAAGAGCAAAAATAGATAAAGGAACAACATTTAAGTTGGTTGAGTTTCTCTTTACCAAATAACAAAATGATATTGGTAATTTGCAGGTGTGACCAACTAACCCTAATGAGACATGATTACCATATCATGGAATATAAAGCATGATAATACCCCCTCAAAGTAGAGATGTATTAGGTACCTCTAATTAAGTAATAAGCTTGATATTCTTTGAATATAAAAAACTAAAATGACTAAGGAAGAAGTTTCCAAAACTATGAAAGTAGTATGGGAAATATGTGAATGGTTGTAGATTCAAAAGTAATGGCATGGGGAATTATAACATGTTGAAATCCAGTTAGAACCTCTTGTGAAACCATTCATAAAACTAGGCATTGGATAGCCTCATTAGCCATATGCTACTTTGCCGATATTCGTTTCATCAGTATCAATGTCTATGGACCTACAAATCAATAAGGTAGATTAGAATTATGAAGTGGGATTGAATCCTTTATAAGAAGTAAATACCAAGAAATATAATTTATAATCATAGGATATTTTATTACCATAACCAAGCTAGATAAATTTTTTGGGGAAATTGGGAAAATAACACAAAGTGTGAGAGATTTCTCAGCTTTTATTCAAAAAAATGATCTATGGGAGTTTGAGTTTGAAGAGGAAAAATATACATGGACCAAAAATAGGATAGACCAAAATGTAATAGGATTAAATAAGATAGATGCATACTCTCAGATCATTGGCTAGATGAAGAGACTTATGCTAAAATTAATACCTTGGAAAGGATTGGTTTATATCACTGACCAATAAGAGTTAAAATGGTGGTAATTTGATTAAAAAAGATCATATTTTAAATATGAGTAGGTGTGGGAAGACCATCCCAAATTTTTTGATATGATAATTGTTGGTCATAAAATCCACACAGGAAAGGACTTTCGGTGGGTTTGCGCGCCCTGGACCTACGACCAACATTGAAAGGCCGAGAGGAAGAGATGCCCCTCGTGCCAATCTTCGGAGAAAGGTCGGCTCCTATACTAATCTACTTTTGGGGTTTGAGATAAGAGTGCAGGAAAGAAATAAAAGGAGTTCGGGTTAGAGAAAGAAATAAAAAAGGATAAGGGTTAGAGATTGATGATTTAAGGTGGGGAAGAACAGGAAGCACGATCACTCACTAATAACTCAAATAGCAACAAAAAACACCAAGAATGGAATGAAAGAAATGAAGTGCTGAACTTCCTATGTATCCTTTGGACGGGTTCGCAGGGTTCTCCTCTCTCTCTCGCTGGAATTCAAGGTTCAGAGTAACAACGATTAAGAAGAGGGAATAACAGAAACCTCGATCCACCAGGCAGCATAAAAGAAAGCAACAAAGCGTTTTTCCTCTCCTATGTATCCTTCAGGGCGAATTTTAGGGTACAGTTCCCAATCGCACACCGGATTCAGGATTCAGAGTCTCAGTATACGAGTGCAAACAGACAAAAGAATTAAGCATAGAAGGCAGCATAAAAGAGAGAAATGGAGCATAAAAATCTTTAGTATTAGACGCAGGACATTAAGTTACAGCAGCTTTCTAGCAGAAAGTTCCCCCCCTTTTACATTGCATGCCTGGGTTTTTATAGAGGACCCGACCCTCTGAGTCATTATCACAAAAACGGCGGAGTACACCCTCGGGCTCTGAGAAATCGGCTCCTCGTGGCTGCTGCAATTGAGTTTTCAAATCGGTTGCCGAAATTGGCAACTGTGACCGGGTCAACCGTGGAAACATTCATTTAATGCGTCGCCCGAGTGTCCCTGGCTTCTGGATGCTATGCTTGAGTGATCGCTATGCCCACCGGGTTTTACTCCGAGGACTGTTACGTCCCTTTCGTTTGCCAAGAATAGTCAGTGGACCTATCGGGCAAGAAAGGGGGTACTTATGAGGGGCCTTCGATCACCTTGGGAAGCTGCCCGCCTTGGAACGTGGGCCCGAAAAGTGCTTCGCTACATATTCGCCTCGCTAAAGCCTCGGGCCGAAGTAGATTCCTTTTGATTTGTCCTTCGCAGAATAATGCTTCGCATAAACTTCTTCGGGGATGATGATTGCCGATCGGGTTCCATCTTTGAAATGGGCCTTTTGTCCTTCGCTGGCGAAACTGCTTCGACTGGAAAATGTTTCGGCCCGATTCTCCCTCAAAACTGTGGTTCGGGGCATATCCTCCCGAAGCACTCTATTTTTGACACATTGTCATTTTGCTTCGGGCGCCACTGCTTCGGGTGAAAACTGGCCGAAGTAGGTGTTGGAAATACTTCGGGCCCGAAGTAGTTTCCTTGCCTTGGCTGATTTGGGTTATGCTCTCCTCCTTCGGCGAAGTCATTTGAATGTTGCTTCACAAAAACTTTTGCCCGAAGCGGCTGCTAAAACTGCTTCGGGTGCGAAGCGTTATCTTTGTATTTTCCTCGACAAAATTACTTCGCAAGGTTTTCGCCCGAAGTGGTGATGAAAAGTGCTTCGGGCCCGAAGCTCTTTTCACATTCTCCTCTTTTTCTCTCGGCGAAGCTATTTTCCTGTAGCGAAGCTCTTTCTTCTTCATTTTATAAAAGGGCGGTAGGGAGAGTCAAAATTGCTGCAACTTAAAATAAAAGAAAAACTTTTAACAAGGAAATATTATACAAAATTCTACTATCTTCTACCCCTTGTATAATGTGACAAAAAGTGTCAACATTCTTGGCGGCTCACGGGGTGACGAGCTCGCCTCGGCAAAAGAACCCTTTAGTCCTGATCCATTGGGCTATGGAGTCACTGATCTCCCCCAGATCCTGCTTCTGCGGTCTGTCCCTCCTCTTGTTCTTCTTCTTCTTCTTCTTCTTCGGGCATGGCTTCTGGCTGAGGCGATGGTGCGAGGTGATCACGGATGCGCTTCATCATTTTTTGGACATGGGTCCAGGCACTCTTTTGAAATGGTTCTTGATCCTGTAATGCCTTTACCAAAACGTGAAACCGATCAATTTGCCCGATGTCGGCATGTTTGGCCCTGGTGAACAGATCGTCTAGGCAAGCCTTGATCTTACAGTATCTCAAGATGAAATCTGTCACCTGCCCTTCTGTGATTGGTTCTTCCCAGCCATCGATCTCCGAGACATCGTTCTCGAACTGCAGCCAGACTAGCTTGAGGTCATCCTTGCTGAGAAGATTTCCGTCATCGTCCGTGAAACTCGGGAAACCCAAGGAAGAAAGGTCCTAAAAATAATTTATTGAGGCACGCTGCTCATTGTCAAAGATGTCCTGGAGGCTTTTCGCCTTCTGAGCTTTTCGCACCTTGGAGAAGAAGGCACGAACCGTGGCCTGAGCCGTGGACCAATCCCTGGCCGTCCGAGTCATCGCAGTGACCTGCAAGTCTTGATATTTTGCATTCTGGACGTCGAAGGCTAGCTTGAGTCGGCTTCGGGCTTTCTGCATGACCTCGTTGATGACTGACCCTCCCTCAGCAATAGCCTGCTGTGCTTCGGTGATGAAGACTAATATTGTGAGGGCGCTGGAACATCGAGACCAAAAATTCTTGAGCAAATGGGCACGAATTTCCTTAATTCTGCTCCTGTCAAACACCATCAGGTCTTCTTTCTCGTACAGCTGGGCTTGCATTTGTGCAACTCTGCCTTCTAGCTCCTTGGCCTTTAGATCGCTCTCGATCTGCTTCTGCGCTTGGCTTTCGGCTGTGGACTGGAGCTGTTGAACCTGCTGCTTTAGGTCGAACGTCTCCTTCTTCATGGCCTTGCACTGCTCCTCGGCCTCTGCCAACTTGGAGTGGACCCTTGCCAAATCTTCCTCCAGCTTAACATTGGCGGCCTCGGCCTCAATCCTACGCTGGTTGGCGATAACTGCATGAGCCCTAAAGGTCTCAATTCGGACATGCATGGATGCCGACTCATTATCAACATTCAGGTGTTCCAGGTCCTTAGGTGTCTCTTGGTAATCGTAGTCTGCTGGAGTCATTTCATCCAGAGGCTTTTGCACCTTGGGGACCTTCTTGATTTTATGCACCTTTCCAGCTTCTAGATAAAAAACAACGCATTTTTCAACTGACGCTGTCGCGCGCCCTCGTCTTTTCCTTGCCTCCCTTAGTATTTGCTCAGTGTTTTGCCATGCTTGGAATAGCTTCTCGACAAGGGGGCGGTCCTTAATTAAAGACATTTCTGATTTGGACAAGGCTAGATCTCCAATCGAGGGAGTAAACAAATATAAAGAATGTGTGGGGGATGCCTCACCAGAAGGCTCGACGACATACATGGTGGGACTCGACGTTGAAGTGGGATCAATGGTCTTACCCTTGTCATGATCATGGGGTGAGGCCGGATCAGCGATAGGTGACATGTGATGGGGTGATGGGCTATGCAGGGGAGACTGGTGAGAACTCTCAGCTGGGGCTTCGACAAAACTGTGTGAGGCTAGGGCAAAGGGTGGAGAATGCGTACCTGCGTGCCCTCCTGGCATTGTGGCAGTGGTGACTTTTGGTGTAGCCGCATCTTGTTCTTTCTTGGTTTCGGCACTTGGCAGGGCTATGACCTCGACACTTGCTTTGGATGGGTCTGATACCAGTCGCCCAGTGGAGGGGCTTACAAGTCCTGTGCGAGGTCGCTTTGGGTGCTTTGTGGGTGCCAGGGTCTGCTCTTGCTTTTTCCTTTTCCTCCTTACCAGCGGTTGCTCTGACCCTTCAGTGCTCGAGTCGTGGCCTCCTATAGGCCCCTGCGGTGATCTTGGAGGTGTAGCTTGGGCCTTTTCCTTTCCCAAAGTAGTGTCATCTCTTTCTGGACTTTCGCCCGAGCCTGGGATAGCTGGAGGGATGAGGGCGGCGAAGGAAGAAGGCTTCCACTTTCCAGCGTTGGCTTCATAAATTTTTGTGAAGTCCTTGTCCATTGCCAAGAATCCATAAGAGTTCGTTTTCTGCCGGTGGACCCTCATTATCCACCATTCTCTCAGTTTAGCCGCGTCCCAATCCTTTACTCCCTCCTTCAAGTCATCTTTCGCTTTCCTCCAGAAGGTGGAGTTGGGGCTCGGGAGTGAATGCCGATTTGGGTCATATGCGACCTCCATTGGGTAGAATTCATGCCAGGGAGGTAAGGCTTCCATCCTCTCCAGATGCCATTCCAGATCCTTTCCCCGAGGATTATTCCTTTGTTTCACAATTTTTGGATAGGGGCAAACATGGAAGCTCTTGACCCGTATATGATCCCTCATTACTCCCAAAGGATCATAAAGCCATTGCTAGGGAATTTGGAGAAGGCCAAACTTGGCAAGCTTCTCTTCCAAGAAGACGTTCTGATTTAGGGCGAACACTTCTATGACTCCTATCCTGAGAGGGAAGTCACAAGTGTGAGCCCATTTCCGACCCTTGCCATAGATGGCATTGGTTGCATCGCTCTGCCTAGCGACTTCCAACGTGAATTGATACTCGGAGGGGTAAACTGGCAGTATGAAGGGCTTCCCTATGAAACCGAAGATGCGAATCACCAGCCCCTACGTTAGCCAAAAAATGTCTCCCCTCTTCTCCTGGACTACCTTGTTTCTTAAGCCGAGGGGGACTCGCGGGGAGGATCCTGCCAACATGCGCATGGTGGGTCCCAAGAATTGTTGATTGAAGGAATAGTAGGACTCTGATCTCAACAGTAGGGGAGTCCACTGATATACGGGCAAAGGACTTCCATCCTTGCCACTTGCCGTAATGGCAACATGAGGAAAACTATTATGTACATGAAAGAAAAGTAACCAAACAAGAAAGGAGCAGGGCGCGAAGCACTGGCTGGTCCCAGCATTCTTCATGCTGGTGAGTTGCGCATGCAAGCCCCTGGCCACCCATTCTGCCCAGTCGACAAAGACTGGGTTGGAACCGGGTCTCGAATTATCGGGGGCATTGAACTCCCCTCTGGAAATGCATTCGGCCAGGGACACCTGCCATGGGTATACCGAAGCGTCGGTAGATAGGCCTGCCACCCATGCAATGATGGAGAAGAGGTCGACATTCTTAAAAGCCTCCAAGGGAAGGGGCATCTGGGGCAGTCTGCCCGAAGGGAGCCCGCTTTTGAGGCTCTACTGCAAAAAATTGATCATGTAGCCAGCAGACGTGAACCTCTGCGTTTGTTCGCTCAAAACAATGTTGCGAACTATACATCCTTCGGGTGGGCCCTGCTGGGGCGCAAAAGCTGCCTGTACATCTTCTTTCAAAATTGAAAATAACTTTTGGCCAGATGCGTCTAACACCTGTCTGGTGGCAGGCTGGTAATTCTATGCGATGACATTGACCAGCTCAGGGCAATGGTGTGTGGGGGGCACCAGATACCAGTATATCTGGGAGTAGTATGTGGCGGATTTTTTACTTTCCATCGGGAGCTTGCTTATCATGAGCTCAATGGTGCTCCTGAGCTCAGCTACGCTCTTCGACAACTCCGTATCCCTGATTCTTTCCCACCTGTCGACTGGTGGTTCTAGGGGTTGCTCATCTTTGGAATCCCCCTTTTCTTCCATGACACGCTTATCTGGGCGGAGGCCCGAATCAACGGGCCTTGGCTTCGGCATTTTTCCATGGCCTTTTACCTTTGGTTTCTCGGAGGCCACTACTTCTAGCCCCTTTCCCTTCTCCTTAGAACTTTCCATCGTTGATACTTGGGGCGACAGATTTTGCAGTATGGAAAAATTGGCGTTGAAGCTTTAGAGTGCAAAGTGGGAAAGCTTGCAGGTTAGCAGTGGGGTCTGTATGAGTCGTTGAGTGAGTAATCCTCTCGGCTGCTTGGAGTCTACGTTATATAGCCGCCAAAGACAACTACCCACATTTATGGCCTATGCCACAATTAATCCTGCACTTCTCATCGGAGAGATCATCGGTTCGTCGGATTGGCCCCACGGTGGTGTAGTACACAGGGCCATGCGTTATGACGATTGCGGCTGCTTTGGGAACGTAGCCGGCCGCCACCTGGTACCTGAGGGCAAACTTTTCTCTCAGCCGAATCCCCTGAGGATGTA
Organism: Wollemia nobilis; assembly: GCA_028583015.1. Lineage (NCBI taxonomy): Eukaryota > Viridiplantae > Streptophyta > Pinopsida > Araucariales > Araucariaceae > Wollemia > Wollemia nobilis. The sequence goes on from JAQPPZ010002678.1 coordinate 2,188,313, forward strand.
CCCGATGCCCTTTTCATTTAACTCGCTTGCTTTGGATGCTTTTGAAGGTGACTGTCGGCACGTTCCTCTAGGCGAGCAATAAATGCTTCTGCTTTGTGCATCTTTGGGTCAGCGAAGCCGAAATTGGAGCTGACATACTTCATGGCGAACCTTTTTCATACCTTAGTCGGAACCTTGCTCGGCCAATCGCACTTCGCTGCGAACCACTTTGCATGCACTACTTCGCAAGCCAAGTTCCCGAAGGAGTTTTTTTTTTTTTTGATATAGCTGCCGAGGCAAAACTCAACCTGAGTCTCTGAGCAGCATTTTATTTAATAGCCAAACTTTTTACAATATTCACATAGGCTTGCGGCATAATGGGCATGCCGCCACCACAAACTCAGCTTCGGATGTTTATCCGGTGAATCTGCAATGCCCGGACCAGATCAAATTGAACTTCAGTTGATCCTTGAAGTCCGGACGGCTCCTCCCCGAAGTTCTCCATGCTGCGAACAGGAAGCAATACAATAGTTCGCCGCTCTTGCCAGTACCCATGCTGCTGATGCAGGATGTGGCGAAGCAGTTTGCCATATGCGGGCCCTCTTGGGGTACTGGTTGTAGCGATGGCTGGAACCGAAATACCGAAGAGTCTATCAACTGTGGGCTGGGTACAGGTTCTTTCACCTCCTTGATGTCGTAACAGGGCTCTTCTGACAATGAGCAAACTTCTATGATCTCTTCAGGCTCAGTCTCTTGAGGTAAGCTTGACGGATTCTGGCTGAACACCTGCATGCCATGCCCTGGGATACAAAAAGGGTGCAAAAATGTTCCCTCTTCATTCTCAGGCGCTACCTCTTGAACTTGTTTCTCTTCTTGGCCTGTCCTCTGATGGAGATTGCAAACGCCCATATTGTTCGTCGTGGGGGCAAAGCTTGCGAATTGCCATGGTTGGACTTGGATGGGATCTGCCTCTCGAGCTCCACATGACTGCATCTCAGGCTTCTGCTCAGTATGAGGAGTCTGCCATGAAGAATACTGCGTTGGGTAGACAGGAGAAGCGATTATCGGAGAAAGTGATGGGGCTTCTCCCCACTGCCACTTTCCTGATAGAAACTGCTTCGCTCGTACTGCTTCCTCAAAAATCTGAGGGAATCTTTGTTCGCCTGATCGCAGCAAGAGGAGGCCTATGTCCGGGTGAAAAGCCCAAACATAGTAGAGGTGAGCTTGGGCGGGCGTTGGTTGAATCTCTCCTGGAACTTTCTTCCAAGTTTTGGAGAATCAGACATTGAAGTCCGTGACGCTCTCCAAGGGTGTTTTCTTGATGGTGGAGAAGTACGTCAGAAGTTGGAAGGGATCCTGAGAGCCATCAAATGTTTTGAATAGTGCTCCCGCCAAGTCATCCCATGAGTAGATGCTCTTAGGCCCGAGCAGTCTGTACCACTGCAGCGCCCTTCCTTCCAGAGACAGGACCAGAAGTCTGACCATGACATCTTCATGGATTATGTCATAGAGGAACGCTAAAGCAGCAATAGCTTCGAGGTGCTCTCGGGCCATTCCCATGGTGCCATCGTATGTTGCCAATGCCTTCAATGCGATTTCGGGAATTTTGTGGTAGCTTTGAAGATTTAAGGGGCCTCGGTCATCCCAGCTGGGAAAACTTACCCCTGCCATTATAGCAGTGGTCTGCAGAGATCACGGTTATCATCGCTAAATCGGAGTCGCCAGATGAACATTCTTTCTCCGCTTGCGAGGTCAAGGCTGCTCATCGAACCTTGATTCCTCCGGGATGTCTTCTTTTAGCTTTAAAAGGTGCCTACGATCGAGAAATCTGGATCTTCAGCTCAGTCAGAGTCGCCAGGTGATTTTATCAGATGGAGGCAAGCCGGAGATTCACCAACTCGGGCTTCCTTAAAACATGGGGACTTTTGCCATGAAGGCACAGATTTGGGTACTGGTCTTTACGACTTGGAGATTTTCAAGTTGAACAGAGTCGCCAGATGCTATAAGTCTTTCGGTAATGAGAGCATCGATTCTCACTACTACTAGTAAGATGAGACTGACCGGATCTCACCGGGAACTTTGTTAGAACTATTGGCTCCGATGAAGATGGGCTAGAAATTTTCTCAAATATGGGACCTTGGGTCCCATCGGGCATGCCAAAAACTGTTGGTCATCAAATCCGCATAGGAAAGGACTTTCGGTGGGTTTGCGCACCCTGGACCTGCGACCAACATTGAAAGGCCGAGAGGAAGAGATGCCCCTCGTGCCAATCTTCGGAGAAAGGCCGGCTCCTATACTAATCTACTTTTGGGGTTTGAGATAAGAGTGCAGGAAAGAAATAAAAGGAGTTCGGGTTAGAGAAAGAAATAAAAAAGGATAAGGGTTAGAGATTGATGATTTAAGGTGGGGAAGAACAGGAAGCACGATCACTCACTAATAACTCAAATAGCAACAGGAAACACCAAGAATGGAATGAAAGAAACGAAGTGCCGAACTTCCTATGTATCCTCTGGACGGGTTCGCAGGGTTCTCCTCTCTCTCTCACTGGAATTCAGGGTTCAGAGTAACAGCGATTAAGAAGAGGGAATAACAAAAACCTCGATCCACCAGGCAACATAAAAGAAAGCGACAAGGATGTTTTTCCTCTCCTATGTATCCTTCAGGGAGAATTTTAGGGTACAGTCCCCAATCGCACATCGAATTCAGGATTTAGAGTCTCAGTATACGAGTGCAAACAGACAAAAGAATTAAGCACAAAAGGCAGCATAAAAGAGAGAAATGGAGCATAAAAATCTTTAGTATTAGACGCAGGACATTAAGTTACAGCAACTTTCTAGCAGAAAGTTCCCCCCCTTTTACATTGTAAAGCCTAGGTTTTTATAGAGGACCCGACCCTCTGAGTCATTATTACAAAAATGACGGAGTACACCCTCGGGCTCTGAGAAATCGGCTCCTCGCGGCTGCTGCAATTGAGTTTTCAAATCGGTTGCCGAAACTGGCAACTGTGACCGGGTCAACCGTGGAAACATTCATTTAATGCGCCGCCCGAGTGTCCCTGGCTTCTGGATGCTGTGCTTGAGTGATCGCTATGCCCGTCGGGTTTTACTCCGAGGACTGTTACGTCCCTTTTGTTTGCCAGGAATAGTCAGCGGACCTATCGGGCAAGAAAGGGGGTACTTATGAGGGGCCTTCGATCACCTTGGGAAGCTGCCCGCCTTGGAACGTGGGCCCAAAAAGTGCTTCGCTACATATTCGCCTCGCTAAAGCCTCGGGCCGAAGTAGATTCCTTTTGATTTGTCCTTCGTAGAATAATGCTTCGCATAAACTTCTTCGGGGATGATGATTGCCGATCGGGTTCCATCTTTGAAATGGGCCTTTTGTCCTTCACTAGTGAAACTGCTTCGGCTGGAAAATGTTTCGGCCCGATTCTCTCTCAAAACTGTGGTTCGGGGCATATCCTCCCGAAGCACTCTGTTTTCGACACATTGTCATTTTGCTTCGGGTGCCACTGCTTCGGGTGAAAACTGGCCGAAGTAGGTGTTGGAAATACTTCGGGCCCGAAGTAGTTTCCTTGCCATCTCAGGCTTCTGCTCAATATGAGGAGTCTGCCATGAAGAATATCGCGTTGGGTAGACAGGGGAAGTGATTATCAGAGAAAGTGATGGGGCTTCTCCCCACTGCCACTTTCCCGATAGAAACTGCTTTGCTCGTACTGCTTCCTCAAAAATTTGATGGAATCTTTGTTCGCCTGATCGCAGCAAGAGGAGGCCTATGTCCAGGTGAAAAGCCCAAACATAGTAGAGGTGAGCTTGGGCGGGCGTTGGTTGAATCTCTCCTGGAACTTTCTTCCAAGTTTTTGAGAATCAGACATTGAAGTTCGTGACACTCTCCAAGGGTGTTTTCTTGATGGTGGAGAAGTATGTTAGAATTTGGAAGGGATCCTGAGAGCCATCAAATGTTTTGAGTAGTGGTCCCGCTAAGTCATCCCATGAGTAGATGCTCTTAGGCCTGAGCAGTCTGTACCACTATAGCGCCCTTCCTTCCAGAGACAGGACCAGAAGTCCGACCATGACATCTTCATGGATTATGTCATAGAGGAACGCTAAAGCAGCAATAGCTTCGATGTGCTCTCAGGCCATTCCCATGGTGCCATCATATGTTGCCAATGCCTTCAATGCGATTTTAGGAATTTTGTGGTAGCTTTGAAGATTTAAGGGGCCTCGATCATCCCAGCTAGGAAAAATTACCCCTGCCATTATAGCAGTGGTCTGCAGAGATCACGGTTATCATCGCTAAATCAGAGTCGCCAGATGAACATTCTTTCTCCGCTTGCGAGGTCAAGGCTACTCACCGAACCTTGATTCCTCCAGGATGTCTTATTTTAGCTTTAAAAAGTGCCTACGATTGAGAAATCTAGATCTTCAGCTCAGTCAGAGTCGCCAGGTGATTTTATCAGATAGAGGCAAGCTGGAGATTCACCAACTCAGGCTTCCTTAAAACATGGGGAATTTTGCCATGAAGGCACAGATTTGGGTATCGGTCTTTACGGCTTGGATATTTTCAAGTTGAACAGAGTCGCCAGATGCTATAAGTCTTTCGATAATGAGAGCATCAGATCTCGCTACCACTAGTCAGGTGAGACTGACCGGGTCACACCAGGGTCTGATTAGAACTAGTGGCCCTGATGAAATGGGATAGAAATTTTCTCAAATATGGGACCTTGGGTCCCACTGGGCATGCCAAAAACTGTTGGTCATCAAATCCGCATAGGAAAGGACTTTCGGTGGGTTTGCGCACCCTGGACTTGCGACCAACATTGAAAGGCTGAGAGGAAGAGATGCCCCCCGTGCCAATCTCTGGAGAAAGGCCGGCTCCTATACTAATCTACTTTTGGGGTTTGAGATAAGAGTGCAGGAAAGAAATAAAAGGAGTTTGGGTTAGAGAAAGAAATAAAAAAGGATAAGGGTTAGAGGATGATGATTTAAGGTGGGGAAGAACAGGAAGCACGATCACTCACTAATAACTCAAATAGCAACAGGAAATACCAAGAATGGAATGAAAGAAACACAGTGCCGACCTTCCTATGTATCCTCTGGACGGGCTCGCAGGGTTCTTCTCCCTCTCTCGTTGAAATTCAGGGTTCAGAGTAACAACGATTAAGAAGACGGAATAACAAAAACCTCAATCCACTAGGCAGCATAAAAGAAAGCAACAGGGATGTTTTTCCTCTCCTATGTATCCTTCAAGGAAAATTTTAGGGTACAGTCCCCAATAGCACATCGAATTCAGGGTTTAGAGTCTTAGTATACGAGTGCAAACAGACAAGAATTAAGCACAAAAGGCAGCATAAAAGAGAGAAATGGAGCATAAAAATCTTTAGTATTAGATGCAGGACATTAAGTTACAGCAGCTTTCTAGCAGAAAGTTCCCCCCCTTTTTACATTGTAAAGCTTGGGTTTTTATAGAGGACCCGACCCTCTGAGTCATTATTACAAAAACGACGGAGTACACCCTCGGGCTCTAAGAAATCGGCTCCTCACGGCTGCTGCAACTGAGTTTTCAAATCGGTTGCCGAAACTAGCAACTGTGACCGGGTCAACCGTGGAAACATTCATTTAATGCACCGCCCGAGTGTCCTTGGCTTCTGAATGCTGTGCTTGAGTGATTGCTATGCCCGTCGGGTTTTACTCCGAGGACTGTTACGTCCCTTTTGTTTGCCAGGAATAGTCAGTGGACCTATCGGGCAAGAAAGGGGGTACTTATGAGGGGCCTTCGATTACCTTGGGAAGCTGCTCGCCTTGGAACGTGGGCCTGGAAAGTGCTTCGCTACATATTCGCCTCGCTAAAGCCTCGGGCCGAAGTAGATTCCTTTTGATTTGTCCTTCGTAGAATAATGCTTCGCATAAACTTCTTCGGGGATGATGATTGCCGATCGGGTTCCATCTTTGAAATGGGCCTTTCGTCCTTCACTGGCAATACTGCTTCGGCTAGAAAATGTTTTGGCCTGATTCTCCCTCAAAACTGTGGTTCGGGGTATATCTTGCTGAAGTACTCTGTTTCTGACACATTGTCATTTTGCTTCGGGCGCCACTGCTTCGGGTGAAAACTGGCCGAAGTAGGTGTTGGAAATACTTCGGGCCCGAAGTAGTTTCCTTGCCTTGGCTGATTTGGGTTATGCTCTCCTCCTTCGGCGAAGTCATTTGAATGTTGCTTCACAAAAACTTTTGCCCGAAGCGGCTGCTAAAACTGCTTCGGGTGCGAAGCGTTATCTTTGTATTTTCCTCGACAAAATTACTTCGCAAGGTTTTCGCCCAAAGTGGTGATGAAAAGTGCTTCGGGCCCGAAGATCTTTTTACATTCTCCTCTTTTTCTCTCGACAAAGCTGTTTTCATGTAGCGAAGCTCTTTCTTCTTCATTTTATAAAAGGGCGGTAGGGAGAGTCAAAATTGCTGCAACTTAAAATAAAAGAAAAACTTTTAAAAAGGAAATATTATACAAAATTCTACTATCTTCTACCCCTTGTATAATGTGACAAAAAGTGTCAACAATAACACAAACATAGAATTCTTCAAGAAATGGTAGGCTGTATATACTTCCAAAACAATTAAATCAATGACATCTAGATTAAAAGAATGGAATAAGAACACTTTTGGAAATATTTTTGAGAAGAAAGAAGAATTGAAAGAGAAACTTTCAAAATTTTAAAAGGGTAAGCACAATAATCCAAGCTCAAAGGAAAGGGAGTTTATTAGTGAATATCATAATATTTTGAGGAAGGAAGATAAATTTTGGAGATTAAAATCAAGACAAACTTGGTTAATAGGAGATAAAAACACATTTTTTTCATAGGATTGCAATAATACATAGATCAACATCCAAAATTAGTAGAATTAAATCAATAGAAGGGGTTTGAATTGAAAACTAAAGCAAAATAAAAAGGAAGGCAAGGATTTTTTACCAGAATATTCTAGGATTAGAGGAGTTTGAAGTTTTTGATGATAAACTACTAAAAGAAGTACCTTCAGTTATAATAGATGAAGAAAATAGGAAACTAATGGAGCCTATTACTCTAGAATAATTTATTTAGCTACTTTATCTTTTGATAAGGAAAAGTCCCCAAGTCTAAATGGGCTCTTAGTAGCATTTAATCAACATAATTGGGTAATAGTGAAGGATTCTTTATTGGTGGTAGTGGAACAATCTAGGGTAAAATAGTACATACCTTATAAAATAAATGCAACATATCTTACCCGATTATGAAAAATTAGGATGTAAAATTATTTGATTCATTTAGGACCATAAGTCTATGTAATATGAAATAAAATAATATCCAAAGTGATGGAAAATTAAGACCATTGTTAGACAAAATTATTTTAGAAGAGTAAGGATGATTTGTTAAAGGGAGACAAATTCTAGATGGAATTCTAGTATCTCATGAAGTCATGCATTTAACAACTTCAAGAAAATAAAGAGCAATGATCTTAAAAATTGATATGAGTAAATCCTATGATAGGGTTAAATGGATTTTTATTTTTGCAGTATTAGAAATGTTTAGATTTGGGAAGAAATGAGCTAGATGGATTAAATCTTGTGTCTCTACAATATTATATTTAGTGCTGGTCAATGGGCTAGTAATAGATTCATTTAAAGCCAAAATAGGTCTTAGACAAAAATATATTATTTCACCATATCTATTCATTATTATGGTTGAGTTATTAGGAAAGAACTTGAATAAGGCATACAAATATGGGCTAATCAGTAGACTTAAGGTTAGTAATAACATCAACATCATCCATCAACAATTTGTAGATGATATAAACTTTTTTGAGAGGACAAAAATAAATGAGGCCAAAGCTTTGAATAATTTACTAAAGGAAGATGAAAGAGTGTTAGGGAAAAATATTAATAGGATAAAATTCAAAATTTACTTCCTAAAAACTCTAGCTAGAACTAAAGTAAGGATATGCAGGCTACTGTAGACATGAAAAATTGATCGATCCAAATGAGTCATTTCCACCTTAGAATCCTAGGAAGCCACTCAAAATTACCAAGTGCAAATTTTGAGCTCCCTTACCCTTTATTTTTGCCTTTTTTTATAGCCTCACCAATTTTGTGGTCATCCTAGACAGGGCACAAATTCAATATTTTTATGTTTTCACTCTCAAAACCCTAGTTTTGAGCTAACTTTTGTGATGTCGGCCCTTAACTAAGTTTGTGTTTATGTTTTTCTACCTAAGCCCTCCAAACCTCCTATAAATAGAAGAGTTGGATTCCTTTTTTAAAAAGAATCATGAATAACTAATCATAATCAATCAACAAATGCTCTCAATGCCTTTGGAATACTCTATTGTTTCTCTAATTTTATGCTTCTCATGATCATTTATAGCTACTTTTAGTGAGCAAGTGGAGTAGCCTTGATGATAGATCATGTACAAGACTTGTCTTCTAGAAAAATATGAGAGGCCCACCATTTTGGTTGTTGCCTTCACTCTTTTCCATTTCTCTTTCTTTCACCATAGATTAATAAGGTTTTTCTTGCATCATTACTTTTATTTAGATAATTGTTTTTTATAGCTAAGATATTGACTACATTTCCTACATTATAGAGTTAATTTAAAGTCTATTACAAATTTGTGTCTCGCCTGTATGGGTATGAATTTGGTGAAACCCTTGGTTTTGTTGCTCTTTTCTTTATTTTTGAATTTACGATTACCCATCATAAGGCATGGATTCAGTTGCAAGGATTTGGGGGCAAGTTTTATTTCCAAAACCCTCAATTTGTCTCATGCATGCTTGTTTTCTATTACCTGCACTATGCTCTCTCTATTATATCCTGCATTCTACTGCATTCTATTTGCTTATTTTCAAAGGTCAAAAATTGCTTTTCATTTCGAATGATTAGCTAAAAGGACCAAGGAGTATTGACTGATACGCATCCAATCTCAGTCTCATAGTGATCTGATAGGGTCTCCAAACACTAACCATTATTTTTCCAAGCTTCTATTATTATTTTGTAGGTCTACTTAAATTTACGATTATAGATTTTAAAGCGTGAATTTGGATAGGATCAACTGTCGGATCAAGTGAGTGTTCTGATAGATATTTTTGGCTATCTACTATGTGCCTATGTTTCCTTTTTGTTTTCTATAGCTGAAAAAATAAAATAAATCTATAATTTGAATACATCTAATAGGTTAGTCAAAGAAAGTAAATTTTTGTTTTAGATCATAAGAAAAAGAAAGTGATTCATTTCTAGGTATCAAATAGAAAAACATATATTCTGCATTTAGGCTAGCATTTTTTGTTCATTCTCTTGGACATTTGCTTAAAATAAAAAAGTTTACTTTCTTGCAAATTTAGGAAGTCTTCATTAAAATTAAGAATAATTTTAGGTTAGTATTTTGTCTACCTGTATTGCTATTTTCCCTACATTATTTTAGAGTATTATTCTTTAGTGATTTGTAGTTTATATCATAGTCAAGGTCAAACATAGGTTTATTTTTTAAATTTAAACATCAAACCTTCCATACTAGACTTGGAGTGAGTCATAAAACCACTGTTGGTGAACCCTTCGATCCCCTAAGCCCCAAGTGTAGAGAAATAATAGCCATGCGATTACTTTTTCTCCCAGAAGATCTGTTGAGAATTGTTTATGTACATTATTTTCCTCCTCTATAGTTACTTCAAATGGAGGAGGCAAATTTACTAGTAACATATCCAAGGATCCCTTATTTGAGGTGAAAATGAGGATATAATTATGGAATCCAATTATAATTAAAGTTTAAAATAAACTATCGACATGGAAAGGTAGAGGGTTATCATTAGCAGGAATAATGTAGCTAATTAAATTAGTCTTAAAAGCCATTTCAACATATTATATGTTATTGTATATTATGCCAAAATCAATAGAAAAAGTTTAATCTATATTATTGGTTATTTTTTTTGGTCATGATTACATGATAGAAGGAAATTTCCTTTGGTGAAATGGAGCCAAGTGTGTGATGATAAAACCAGGGGAGGTCTTGGTTTAAGAGTTCTAATGGATGAAAACTTAGCTCTAAGGGGAACAATAATTTAGAGATTGCAGAAAGATAGTCAAAGACCATGGGTGTGAATTTTTCTAAGTATGTTGAGCCCAATGACCCAAGATTAATATTTACTACATTCTCATTACTAGATGGTTCTACACTTTGGAATTGTTTAAAAACATCAATTGATTTAGTGATTAAATATCTAAGATGGTTGGTGGAAACTAGAGAAAAAAAATCTATTTGGATGCATGCTTGGTGTGATAAAAAACCACTCAATCTAAATCTAATTTTGAAACCATGAATGAGATTACTTTAAAATAAATATGGTGATAGGGTTTCAAAAATTATGTACAAGGATTAGGAAGTAAGATACAAATGGAAAGAATATTTTTTTACAAGTATATCAAACATTGCTAGAGGGAGATAGTTAAGTAGAAAGAAAACAACAATGATTATTCCAAGGAGATCCAAGAATTAACTAATTTAGGAGTTCAATAACTCAGGAGAATACACAAAAAGAAGTGGGTATAATGTAAAGCACCAATAAAATTGGAACACAACAAGAATATGAAGAGATATTTGGGATAGCCCAAACATTCCAAATTTTGTATGGCTAGTAGGCCATACATTTTTTTTAATCTTGTGATAACCTAATAAAAAAGGTTTTTAATGGCCCCTCATAATGTGTTCTATGTAAAAAGGAGGAGAGTATAAACCATCTCTTGGGACACTATTCAATAGTTTAGGAACTATGACAATAGATTCTTAATATGTTTGGTAAATACATAATGATGAATGATAGAATTGAATTAGCTAAACCAATGGTAAAGCAATTTTTAAAGTGAGGCATTACAAAAAATCTAGGATATATCAAAAGATACAATACTTTGGATTGTATGGATGGAAAATAACAAAAGAATATTTAAAGGAAAGAAATACCATTTAGAGGTAATGAAAAGGAATATTTTTTTAGCCATAGAGGAATCTAAGCCAACCATATCAACTCACTCAATCCCTAATATTGAAGCAAAGAGCCTTGATATATGGAGTCAAGTCATAAAATAGAATTATGAAGCTGGGTACAAACAAAAGGAAGGAAAATAATATAAATTTGAAACCACTAGAAGTGGAGTTTGTCAAACTAAATTTTGATAAGCATATAAAGGAAATCTAGGACTGGCAGGAGGAGGAGAAATAATTAGAAATAATTGGGGAGAGATTTTATCTCATTGCACTTTTAATAGTGGATTTCTGATAAAAAATGAAGTTGAATCTTGGGAATTTTTGGAAGGGTTAAAAATAAGCAAACAAATAAATTGAATAGAGTATGGATGGAAGGTGGTTCACTAAGTTTGAGGAAAGCAAAGGCTGCATGGAACATGTTGGTCCGACTTTTGTACACACCCTGCGAAGAATGAGCATGAAACTCTGATAACACTTATACGGGATAAATCCCACTCACTTTAGGATCTTACTGGTTATCCAAGGTGTGAGTTACAAAGTTGGGTCGAATGTCTATTCACTCTTTTTCGCTTCTAGAATAGTTTTCAATATGGACTGTCTGTTACCTTACAACGGGCTCTTGAACTTGTTCAGTAATGTTTAGAAATTGTCACTTGTTGACAATCAAATTTAAAATTAATTCTTTGATCTAGCTCTTATGGGTCAGCAGATTTAAATAAAAGACAAATTTAAAAGAAAATAAAAATGGATCATTTCACGGTAAAACAAAGAGGGTAGGGTAAGGCAAAAAGAGAAGTTTATCAAACTTAGCTATAAAACAAAACTACCAATTTTATTTATACTATCAGCTTCACAACAGAACAAATCAAAGAAGAAAGTGTCTAGCTTTCTAAGATCACTTTCTACTAAGAGCATAAGGCAGAGATGGAACAGATCTGAAAGAAAATCATAAACAGAAGGGAAGTCCGTTAAAATTGGTATTTCTCACCGGCAGCATAGCTCACACAGTGAGGACAGAGCAATTAGAACAAACTTGAACCTTAAATCGGTGATTTTCCCTAGCATGCAATAGAACAAATGAAGCCCAACAACATATTTAATCTTGATAACACAGATTTACAGCATATATTTAATAAACTTTAAAGAAACGGATAACAAAAGAAGATGAAATTATCACAATATGAAAAAGATTAGGCTCCTGGCCATGCTATCACAGAAAACAAAAGCACATCAACTCCAAGTCCAGAAACAAAGTATTTAACAAGATTTGCAAGAAATTGCTTCAATAGCCTTTTTCTTTCTAAGTCTCCGCCTCCTACGATTACATTCAGAAGAAGTATTTATAGATTCAGGACAGACCCTGATCTTTTCAGAAATATCTTCTTCTCAAACCCTAAATCTTATCATCTTAAACCATAGTACCCGGGTTTTACAATATAAAGCCATTTAAAACAAAGTCTTGATAAAACTTAACCATTCTGCAACTCAGTGCAGTTACTTGCCATAAATGGAGAAAACAAAATTCAAATGCCACTTGCATTCACCCGCAACTGTGAGTAAATGCCCTCATTAATGCCCTTGGGTAATTTGGATGAGTCACCACTTCTCTGACATTTCATCTCCGCAGAGCCATCCCTGAGTTGAAAATGTCTGCAAGCTATTAATTCTGCCATAAATTTTCATTAAATGCATCCATCGACAAATTTCGGTAACTGAGTATAGATATTTTCACTTTCCAGCCAATTTTCGACATATTCCATTAAATGGGCAGCTGCTTAGTCACCGTAAAGTCTCTTTGTGGCTAGATCTGTAAAATTTAGATGAAACAACAATTCCTGGCATCTCTCATTTCAATATGGCTGTCTTCGATTAATTTGCACTTAACTTTGTCTTTATGGCCATTTCTCCGTTATCCTGTAAGTGCCAGATGGCTTCCTGTATGAAAGACAAACAAGGATTAGCATTTTAAAATTATTAAATCAAAACCTTAAATTATTAAATCAGATTAAAACCCTAATGTTCATTATACGCAGGCCTGCTTTCTTTTGACACGTGTCGCAAAAAAAATCACGACACGTGTCCTTGCTTCCAGCTGTTTTCTTTTATTTCGGCCTCTATGCCCACTGGCGCGAAACAGCGACATGTCACGAAATTGTGACGTTCCCCAGCCAAGCAACTCTCCGCGTTGAACTCTGTCGCAAAAACGCGACATGTCACGATTTCGCGACATGTCGCGAAATCGTGACCTTTTCTTTGCACTTGCTCTTTTTACCTTCTTGGCCGCGAAACCGCGACATGTCGTGATTTCGTGACATGTCACGAAATCACGACCTGCTTTTGCCTTAGGCTCCTTTGCTCTCTGCTGTGCCGGGCTTTACCCTGCCTTTCCCCGCCGTGTCACGATTTCACGACGTCGCGAAATCGTGACGTCACGATTTCACGACACCGAGCCGAGCCTTACCTTTGCTGCCTTCTACATGTCACGATTTTGCGATGTCGCAAAATCGCGACGTCACAATTTTGCGACACCAAGCCGAGCCTTACCTTTGCTGCTTCCTTCAATGGCTCTGGCTTCTTCCTGCTGTGTCGCGATTTCGAAACACGGCCACCCTTGGGCTCCCTTTGATGCGTTGTGTCGCGATTTCGCGACACCTTCTGGCAATTACCCCCTTTCTCTCAACTGTGTCGCGATTTCACGACGTCGTGATTTTGCGACATTTTCATGCCTTAGACTTTTCTTTTGGCAACTTTTCACGACTTGCTTGCTTTACTTTGACTTGGACCTGTCGCGATTAAATCACGACATGTCGCGAAATCGCGACAGTCCATACGCCTTGGGCTCCCTCTGCGAAAAACGTCACGATTTCGCGACGTCGCGATTTCGCTACACTTTCTCGTCTTGCTTCTTTGTGCCGAAACTTGTCGCGATTTCGCTACAGTTTCTTGCCTTAGCCGATTTTCTCTTCTTGCAGCCGCGAAAATGCGACATGTCACGATTTCGCGACCTATTTTGCCCTTTGCCTCCTGCAACCGCGAAAATGCGACATGTCACGATTTCGTGACATGTCGCGATTTCACGACATTCCGTACGCATTTGCTTTCTCTCTCTAAACCTGTCACGATTTCATGAAATTTCCAAAAATGGAAAGTGTCACGATATCACGACATTTCCAAAAATGAAAGTGTCACGATTTTGCTACGTTTTTGCGACTTGGCCGACTTTTCCGAAACCTGTCGTGATTTCGCGACATTTCCAAAAATGGAAGTGTCGCGATTTCGCTACTTTGCCAAAAATGAAAAGTTTTGATTTTCAATGAATTCATCTATCTGGAATCTGCATTTTTTCATACCGGTGAAATATTTTCTTTAATCAGCAATGATTCTAACATTTGCAAAATGAATTCTGAAATAAAACAAAGCCAGATGCAAGTATGTTGGGACACTTTGGTATATTCAAAACTTGAAGAGGAAAGAGACAAGCAAAATCTTGGACTTAGAACCTTAAAAACATCAAGAGGGTCCTTACTGCAAAAATGAAAGCTCAAAATTTTCAAAGGGTGGAAATTTATTTTTTAGTGGGGGTGTGTTGCTTCTCAACAAATGGCGATATCTGCGGGTAAAATAGTAGCATTATTTTAGAACCCAGGACTCTAGTTTCAAAACAACATAGACCATGTATCATGCCTTGCCATAGATATTCTTCAAAATAATTTAACTACTAGCTGATAGTTGTCAAAATTTCCCAAGGACATACTAGGCTGAATCATTTAAGGAAGATTTCTGATGTGCAATTACAAGCGTACAATACTTTCTTCAAGAATGACTAGGCCTTCGAATGTTGAACTCCAGATTGATCAACTTTTCAAGATTGTAAAAAGGGGAAACCGAGTAGAGCTCTGTTTACTAGTTTAGCCTTTTACAGCCCCGACAGAGTTACCCTTTAGATTTACACGACCCAGATTTACAACTGTAAGGTAGAATCTACAACTTGGTAGAAGAAAAACATCTTTTGAAGTCTTGGCTATCTTTTTGATTACATTACTTTTTTTTTTTATTTTATATATATTGGAAATAATAGAGTGCCAATTCTATGCTGTCTTGCTCAACTTTCATCTTCTCTCTCTCTCTCTTTTGAAATATATCAACATCTGAAAAGCCTTAGAAAGAACAACAATTTTCTTTTAGTATTTCATCAATCTGGAACTGCTTCAGCCTGGGCACTGATAGCCTCTATGGATACTCAAATAATTACATAAATCATAGTCCCCTCTTATAACCAACTTTTCTTGGATTCCTCGGGAGTTTCTCCAACCAAACAGCATAGCATTTTTTTTATAATTAAAATAACTGTGGTAAGCAAGACACAAAATTCAATCATCCTTCCACTGTTGTTCTGAATAACAAAATAGTTCCACTGTTCAGTTAAAGCAAACTATCTCACAATTAGGATAATGAACACTGGATTCTGGACTCAGAATAAAACAATTTTTAGAAGGCTGACTTTTTCATGATGCTCAGGCAAAATTTAAAAACAGAATTTTTAAAATAAAATAAACTGTACAGACTTCCAAGGACAAACACAAACTCTTAAAAACAAATAAAATAAAAAAATACAAAACTTTAAAATAGACTAAAACTGCACAGACAATTAGGATTAAATAAAATAAAACAACACTGCACAGACAATTAAAAACAAACTAAAATAAATAAACTAAAAACAAACTAAAATAAATAAACTAAAAACTGTACAGGCATTTAGAATAAAACTAAAATAAAATAAAACTAAAAACTGCACAGACAATTAAGATTAAATAAAATAACTTTAAAGCTTATTTACAATGTATACACATGTTACAACTTCTTTGTGACTCATTCAAATGATATATTGGACGGAACAACCAAGAAATAATGCTTTAAGTATTGACCATTAACAGGGAGGTCCAAAAAATTACCATCAAGGTCTTGTAAACGAAATGCGTTATTACCCGTAATCTCAGTAATATGGTACGGGCCTATCCACAGTGGGCTGCAACTTTGTATGCTTACCCTTCTTTTCATGGGCCTTGTCCCACAGAAGCACCAGGTCTGCCAGTTTGAAATCTTTCACTTTGGCCCTCTTGTCAAACCAACGCTTGACGGTTTCTTGGTGCCGAAGTGTTCCAGGGCTTGGAGTCTTTCATCCTGCAAATTAGTTAGATCCAAAACACGAGCCTCTGCATCAACTTGATCCTCAAAATAGTCTATGACAAATTGGTAAGTAGGTAATTTCAGAGAGATGGGAACAATTGGCTGGGTACCATACAAAAAAGCAAAAGGAGAAGTCTTAAGAGCCACTTTATATTTTATCCGGTCAGCCCAAAGTGCATATTTCAATAATGTGTGCCACTGCCTGGGTTTATCTGCTGCATATTTCTTAATGGCATTCATTAAATTCTTATTCGTGGACTCAACCAGTCCATTGCCTTGAGGATAATAGTTGGATGAAAATCTAATAACTATCCCCATCTGGTATGCCCATTATGCAAACTCCAATGATTGGAAGGCTGGTCCATTATCACACACCAAATTCAGAGGAACCCCAAACCTAGTTATGACATTTGACTCTAGAAATTCGATCACTTCATGAGATGTACTTCTTGTGGTGGCTGCTTCTTCGACCCATCTTGTGCAGTAATTAGTAGCTGTTAGAAAGCATGATCCATTGCTCGTTGAAATGTAGCTCCGACATTTATTAATCCAAATGGCATCCTCTTGTAAGCAAAAGTTCCCCACTTAGTTGTGAAAGCAGTTTTCATTCTGTCTTCCTTCTCAACCAATATCTGATTATACCCTGAGAAACCGTCCAGGAAAGACATCATCTCCGAACCATTTACAATCTGTAACACCTCATCCATAGAAGGCAGCGGATAATTATCTTTCTTAGATGCCTTGTTCAAATTTCTAAAATCCACACAAAGGCGGATCTCTCCATTTTTCTTTCTGACTGGCACCAAATTGGCCACCCAAGTAGAATGCCTGATGGGAAAAATAATGGCGGCACTCAATAGTTTTTCTACCTCTTTTTGGATGAGGGGCTCTAACAGAGCATTGACATGCCTCTGCTTTTGTCGGAAAGGTTTGCAGAATTCTTTTAAAGGTATAATATGAGTGTAAACTTTTGGATCAAATACCTTTAAGTCTTTGTATGACCAGGCCATAACATCCTTGGACCTGTGAAGAAAATCAATCATACTTCTTTTTATTTTTGGATCACAGTTCTTAGCCAACTTGATGTGCCTGGGATCTTTTTCAGTCCCCACGTTCAGGTTCTCAGTTTCACGGTCTGTGGCACCCACATAATCCTCAGAATTCACCTTTTGCCTGATTTTGTCAACATCAAAGAGCCGCTCCAGCTCCACCATCCCTTTTGGAATTTTGTTGTCTTTCAACCTTATTATTCCCCTGTCATCATCTAACTGCTCCAGCAGAGTATCCCTTTGGCCCTCATCGATTATAGCATTTTCAAATGTGTTAGTACTCTGCAAAAAGTTTACAATCTGTTGATCATCAGAGAAAACCTGAAAATTATCTATATTATTTGGGACTGGAAGGACAAGGGACTAACTCAATTGAAAACTTGTTCCATTTAAATTCTTCCAGTGGTTTTAAACTTGCGGTTGAAGAAGCCAAGACATCTGCATGTGAATTCTGCTCTCTGGGTATGTGTGTCGGATTAAAAGCATCAAAGTCTTCTACAAGATCCCAAGCCCGATGTTTGTATCCTTTTAAATAAGATGCTTTACACTGGAATTTACCTTTGACTTGATTAGCCACCAATTCTGAATCCGTAAAAACTTGAATATTTCTTGCTCCTTTGTCCAAAGCAAATTTCAAACCTAATACCAGAGCCTCATACTCTGCTAAATTATTTGTACAAGGGAACTGTAGGCGATAAGACATAAAATATGTCTGACTTTCAGGCCCTTTAAGGACTGCCCCTATTCCAGAACCCTGTTTAGATCTAGCCCCATCCACATGAAGCGTCCAGACTTCATTACTATGAACAGGATGGGCTTTACTAAACTTCTCATTTTGTCCCGTTGTTAAATTGTAAACTCCAATATCTACCTCCGCAATATTTACGAGTCTCATTCTCTCGCATTGTACTCAGTAATTGTATGCTTGTACCTGGGTTCTCTTTCAACCCGTAATTGATTTGCCACTCCCTTCCACGGCAACCACATGTGTGAAAAATCTGTTGCCAAGTATCCGTTCAGAGATCTCGACCAATCCCTGCTCAAAAGCATCCCGTACCCCACGGGGATATCCACAACCTGAATTTCAATTTTATGTTGAGCCCTTGGCTCAGATGCTAATTGGATATGAATATTTTGAAGTTCTCCCACTACTTTAACCTCTGATTTGTCCAATTGGACAACTCTCCTTTCGGACTTCATTGGGGTCAGACCCAACTGCTGACAAATGGCCAAAGGCATAACATTAGCAGATGCACCCGAATCTACCAAACAATTGTGTAAGTTCTTCCCAAAAATACGAACAATCGATAAAAAGGGGGGAACTTCGGTTTTTTCTTTGTACATGGCTACATTCGCATTTGCTATTTTCTTCCCCTTGTCCAAAGATTTTGTAGTATGCCCGGAGTATGTTTTTATCAGGTTGTCTCTTTGTTCTGAAATCTGGGCCAACTCATGAAGAGTAATGTTGGCCTTGATATTTTTCATATCCTCCACTATGTTATATCCCTTATTAAGTGGAGGGACAAAAGCATCTGGTCCTCTCAGATTTCCTCCCTTGGGTGGAGATGGATTATTGCTTGGAGATGGATCTGGAGGAACATTGTGAGAGTTGTCCGGAGGGGTTGATGTAGTATTAGGCTCCGGATTCCTGTTTCTCAGGTTGTAGTTATCCCTTCTATACTGTTGGAAAGCCTGCACCTCATCCATAGGCATTTCAACTACATTCTCAGATTCATCCGAGAAAGTGAAAGAATCCAAGACCATAGCTGCACTGTGGTTGGATGAACTTGGGCCATCCGTAGTTCTTTGATTTTCAGGAGAAATCAAATCCCCAGACAAAGCTTCAAATGCATTACAAAATTCCAAACAATCCAACTCCCCATGCTGAGAAGTAGCATGTATTCTGCACCAGTTAGGCAGAGCTAAATCGCAAATATTCACATCATGACCTTTACCTTTGTAATCTTTATTAGGTTCATATGGGGGCCGGTTGAATCTGTTCGGTTGATATGAATACCTGTTTGAGTTGTCCCCAGTAGAAACTTGCCTTTTAAAACTCAAAAAATCATTGGCCAACTTTTGAACTATTTTTGAGACTTCTTCAACTCTTGCATTGTCAGCCTCTTTGCCTGGGTTCTGTACATTCTCAACGAGTGCTACAGCCAATGGATTTGCTGATGGTAGAGTCTGACAACCGGCAACATCATTTGATGTGGTATGGGATTGAACACAGGGGCAGCTTGTGTAACCAAAGGAATTTGCTGAGCATTTAAAGGTTGGGGTCCCAACTGTCTTTCCGGAATCAAAGCTTCTTTATAGGCCTCCGTTAAATTAGTAACAGTGGGATCTCTTTTCAAGAAGACAGAGGTCATTGGATCCAGAGAGTTTCTAAAAATCTCTAATGCCAGGTCTGCATTCGGTACATAATACCCAATAAGTCTACCATAAGCTTTCTGGAATCTAACATTATAAGATCTGATAGATTCACTTAATTCTCTTTTGATACCAGAAAACTGCTGATATAAAATACTAGGATCTATCACCTCACCAAACTGTGACACAAAAACCTTTTCTAAGTCATTCCAGCTGGTGATAGAATCATTAGTGAGATTTAGAAACCAGTCATAAGCTCCCTCCTGGAGAGTGAACGGGAACAATCTACAAGCAACATCTTCATGCTGTACATTTAATAATTTCAAAGCATTCTTGAATGCAACCAAGTGTTCTTCTACTGTCCTTGTCCCATCATGTTTATATCTGGGGAGATATCTTTTCGGATTTTTGGGCAGGTCATGGGCTATACCCGAAATATTCAAAGCAGTGGAACCCAACCAATTTGCCATTACTACTTGGTTGACGGTGATATTCTGAGTTGTAGTTGGAGTAACTACCGGCGGTGATAAAACTGTTTCAGACAGAGACTTGGCCCTTCTGAGGCTACTTCTTCTCGGAGTTTCTAATTCAGGCACAAGGAGCTCTCCAGCTCTGGGGTGGGACCTTGTTACCCTGTATGTAGAATCCAGATTTTCACAAGCACTTACAAACTTACAATCCTTAACAGAGTACTGAACTTGAGGTCTTCTTTTTTGGCAATTTTAAATATTGTACTGACAACTTACAATACTGACCGAAGTTCAGTGGGCCCTCCTTCTAGCGCCATTTTTAAATGTTGGTCCGACTTTTATACACACCCTATGAAGAATGAGCATGAAACTCTGATAACACTTATACGGGATAAATCCCACTCACTTTAGGATCTTGCTGGTTATCCAAGGTGTGAGTTACAGAGTTGGGTCGAATGTCTATTCACTCTTTTTCGCTTCTGGAATAGTTTTCAATATGGACTGTCTGTTACCTTACAACGGGTTCTTGAACTTGTTCAGTAATGTTTAGAAGTTGTCACTTGTTGACAATCAGATTTAAAATTAGTTCTTTGATCTAGCTCTTATGGGTCAACAGATTTAAATAAAAGACAAATTTAAAAGAAAATAAAAATGGATCATTTCACGGTAAAACAAAGAGGGTAGGGTAAGGCGGAAAGAGAAGTTTATCAAACTTAGTCTGTAAAACAAAACTACCAATTTTATTTATACTATCGACTTCACAATAGAACAAATCAAAGAAGAAAGTGTCCAGACTTTCTAAGATCACTTTCTACTAAGAGCATAAGGCGAAGATGGAACAGATCTGAAAGAAAATCATAAACGAAGGGAAGTCCGTTAAAATTGGTATTTCTCACCAGCAGCATAGCTCACACAAGTGAGGACAGAGCAATTAGAACAAACTTGAACCTTAAATCCATGATTTTCCCTAGCATACAATAGAACAAATGAAGCCCAACAACATATTTAATCTTGATAACACAGATTTACAGCATATATTTAATAAACTTTAAAGAAACGGATAACAAAAGAAGATGAACTTATCACAATCTAAAAAAGATTAGGCTCCTGGCCATGCTATCACAGAAAACAAAAGCACATCAACTCCAAGTCCAGAAATAAAGTATTTAACAAGATTTGCAAGAAATTGCTTCAATAGCCTTTTATTTCTAAGTCTCTGCCTCCTGCGATTACATTTAGAAGAAGTATTTATAGACTCAGGACAGACCCTGATCTTTTCAGAAATATCTTCTTCTCAAACCCTAAATCTTATCATCTTAAACCCTAGTACCCGGGTTTTACAATATAAAGCCATTTAAAACAAAGTCTTGATAAAACTTAACCATTCTGCAACTCAGTGCAATTACTTGCCATAAATGGAGAAGACAGAATTCGAATGCCACTTGCATTCACCCGCAACTGTGAGTAAATGTCTTCATTAATGCCCTCGGGTAATTTGGATGAGTCACCACTTCTCTGACATTTCATCTCCGCAGAGCCATCCCTGAGTTGAAAATGTCTGCAAGCCATTAATTCTGCCATAAATTTTCATTAAATGCATCCATCGGCAAATTTCGGTAATCGAGTGTAGATATTTTCATTTTTCGGCCAATTCTCGACATACTCCATTAAATGGGCAGCTGCTTAGTCACCGTAAAGTCTCTTTGCGGCCAGATCTATAAAATTTGGATGAAACAACAATTTTCGGCATCTCTCATTTCAATATGGCTGTCTTCGATTAATTTGCACTTAACTTTGTCTTTATGGCCATTTCTCCGTTATCATGTAAGTGCCAGATGGCTTCTTGCATGAAAGACAAACAAGGATTAGCATTTTAAAATTATTAAATCAAAACCTTAAATATTAAAATGAAACCCTAAAGTTCATTATACGCGGCTTGCTTTGTTTTGACACGTGTCGCAAAAATCGTGACACGTGTCCATTTCCACTGTTTTCTTTTATTTCGGCCTCTATGCCATCTGGCGCGAAATGCGACATGTCGCGATTTCGCGCATGTCCCGACCAATGCAACTCTTCGCTTGTCTGTCGCGAAAACGCGACATGTCACGATTTCGTGACATGTCACGAAATCGTGACCTTTTCTTTGCACTTGCTCTTTTTACCTTCTTGGCCGTGAAACCGCGACATGTCATGAAATCGCAACCTGCTTTTGCCTTAGGCTCCTTTGCTCTCTACTGTTTCCCCTTTCCCCTCATGTCACGATTTCATGACGTCACAAATCGCGACTCACATTTTCACACTCACCTTACCTTTGTCCCTTCACTGTCACGATTTCGCGACACCCCTTCTTTCTTCCTTTCTTCTTCTCCATGTCACGATTTCGTGACACCCATCCTTCTCCCTTTTTTGTGTCACGATTTCGCGATGTCATGAAATCACGACGTCACGATTTCCGACACCTTGCTCCCTTTCTCTCATCTTCGCAAAATCATGTCCTGATTTCGTGACATTTTCATGCCTTAGACTTTTCTTTATTTCACTTGCTTCTTATTTACTTGACTGTCGCGATTTCACGACATGTCCATCTGATCCTACGCCTTCTCCCTCCAAAAATCACTTTCCATTCACATTCCACTCCGATTCCTTTTCCTTCTTCATTCACGATTTCAACTTTCTTGCCTTAGCCATTTTCTCTTCACCCACAAATGCGACATGTCACGATTTCGCGACCTCTTTCATGCCTTAGCTTCCTTTTGCCTCCTGTAGCGAAAATGTGACATGTCACGATTTCACGACATTTCGTATGCATTTGCTTTCTCTCTCCAAACCCGTCGCGATTTCGTGACATTTCCAAAAATGGAAAGTGTCGCGATATCGCGACATTTCCAAAAATGGAAGTGTCGCGATATCGCGACATTTCCAAAAATGGAAAGTGTCACGATTTCGCTACGTTTTTGCGACTTGGCCGAATTTTTCGAAACCTGTCGCGATTTCGTGACATTTCCAAAAATGGAAGTGTCGCGATTTCGCTACCTTGCCAAAAATGGAAAGTTTTGGTTTTCAATGAATTTATCTATCTGGAATCTGCATTTTTTCATACCGGTGAAAGATTTTCTTTAATCAACAATGATTCTAACATTTGAAAAATGAATTCTAAAATAAAACAAAGCCAGATGCAAGTATGTTGGGACACTTTGGTATATGCAAAACTTGAAGAGGAAAGAGACAAGCAAAATCTTGGAATTAAAACCTGAAAAACATCAAGAGGGTCCTTACTGCAAAATGAAAGCTCAAAATTTTCAAAGGGTGGAAATTCATTTTTCAGTGGGGGTGTGTTGCTTCTCAACAAATGGCGATATCTGCGGGTAAAATAGTAGCATTATTTTAGAACCCAGGACTCTAGTTTCAAAACAACATAGACCATGTATCATGCCTTGCCACAGATATTCTTCAAAATAATTTAACTACTAGCTGATAGTTGTCAAAATTTCCCAAGGACATACTAGGCTGAATCATTTAAGGAAGATTTCTGATGTGCAATTACAAGCGTATAAAACTTTCTTCAAGAATGACTGGGCCTTCGAATGTTGAACTCCGGATTGATCAGCTTTTCTAGATTGTAAAAAGGGGAAACCGAGTAGAGCTCTGTTTACTAGTTTAGCCTTTTACAGCCCCGACAGAGTTACCCTTTAGATTTACACGACCCAGATTCACAACTGTAAGGTAGAATCTACAACTTGGTAGAAGAAAAACATCTTTTGAAGTCTTGGCTGTCTCTTTGATTACATTACTTTTTTTTTTTTTTTTTATATATATTGGAAATAACAGAGTGCCAATTCTATGCTGTCTTGCTCAACTTTCATCTTCTCTCTCTCTCTTTTGAAATATATCAACATCTGAAAAGCCTTAGAAAGAACAACAATTTTCTTTTAATATTTCATCAATCTGGAACTGCTTCGGCCTGGGCACTGATAGCCTCTGTGGATACTCAAATAATTACATGAATCATAGTCCCCTCTTATAACCAACTTTTCTTGGATTCCCTCGGAGTTTCTCCAACCAAACAACATAGCAGTTTCTTTATAATTAAAACAACTGTGGCAAGCAAGACACAAAATCCAATCATCCTTCCACTGTTGTTCTGAATAACAAAATAGTTCCACTGTTCAATTTAAACAGACTATCTCACAATTAGGATAATGAACACTGGATTCTGGACTCAGAATAAAACAATTTTTAGAAGGCTGACTTTTTCATTGATGCTCAGGCAAAGGTTAAAGAACAAAATTTTTAAAATAAAATAAACTGTACAGACTTCCAAGGATAAACACAGACCCTTAAAAACAAAATAAAATAAAAAAATACAGAACTTTAAAATAAACTAAAACTGCACAGACAATTAAGATTAAATAAAATAAAACAACACTGCACAGACATTTAAAAACAAAACTAAAATAAATAAACTAAAAACAAACTAAAATAAATAAACTAAAAACTGTACAGACATTTAAAATAAAACTAAAATAAAATAAAACTAAAAACTGCATAGACAATTAAAATTAAATAAAATAAACTTTAAAGCTTATTTACAATGTATACACATGTTACAACTTCTTTGTGACTCATTCAAATGATATATTGGATGGAACAGTCGAGAAATAATGCTTTAAGTATTGACCATTAACAAGGAGGTCCAAAAAATTACCATCAAGGTCTTGTAAACGAAATGCATTATTACCCAGAATCTCAGCAATCTGGTACGGGCCTATCCACAATGGCTGCAACTTTGTATGCTTACCCTTCTTTTCATGGGCCTTGTCCCATAGAAGCACCAGGTCTGCCAATCTGAAAGCTTTCACTTTGGCCCTCTTGTCAAACCAGCGCTTGACGGTTTCTTGGTGCCGACTGAAGTGTTCCAGGGCTTGGAGTCTTTCATCCTGCAAATTAGTTAGATCCAAAACACGAGCCTCTGCATCAGCTTGATCCTCAAAATAGTCTAAGACAAATTGGTAAGTAGGTAATTTCAGAGAGATGGGAACAATTGGTTGGGTACCATACAACAAAGCAAAAGGGGAAGTCTTAAGAGCCACTTTATATTTTATCCGGTCAGCCCAAAGTGCATATTTCAATAATGTATGCCACTGCCTGGGTTTGTCTGCTGCAGATTTCTTAATGGCATTCATTAAATTCTTATTTGTGGACTCAGCCAGTCCATTGCCTTGAGGATAATAGTTGGATGAAAATCTGATAACTATCCCCATCTGGTATGCCCATTCTGCAAACTCCAATGATTGGAAGGCTGGTCCATTATCACACACCAAATTCAGAGGAACCCCAAACCTGGTTATGACATTTGACTCTAGAAATTCGATCACTTCATGAGCTGTACTTCTTGTGGTGGCTGCTGCTTCGACCCATCTTGTGCAGTAATCAGTAGCTGTTAGAACATACTTATGCCCTGCTGAAGAATTTGGATTAATCACTCCCACAAAATCAAGTCCCCATTGCATAAAAGGTTTATTTATTACAACAGGCTGCAATGGTAGAGCCCGGTTGGCCTCTTTGGCTGCAAAAGTTTGGCACTGATGGCAAGTTCTCACATGCTGATGGGCATCTTTAAATAACGTAGGCCAATAATAGCCTGCTCTCAATATTTTATGCGCAGTAGCAGATCCTGAGGAATGCCCTGCCCCTAACTTTTCATGAAAACTGGACATGACTTCATTGACTTCACCCCGAGAAATGCATCTTAAGAAAATGCCAGCATAATTTTCTCTGTACAAATTACCTGCTTTGAGGAGATAATGAGCAGCTTTCAGTTTTAATGCTCTCCTTTGGGTTCTATTCAAGTGAGACGGGCAAACTCCAAATTGCAGCAGATGAATAATATCTCCATACCAGTCATCAGATTCAGAATTTAACTGATTAACTTCTTCCCGTACAGGTATTTCGGCAATGTGTCGGGACAAACCAAGTCCTCTGATCAATTTTGCAGGCCGAATTTCTAAGTCATATTCTTGCAGCCTTGTAACCCAATTACCTCTTAGTTCACCCAACTCGTTCTGACTTAGTAGGTATTTAACAGCTGGGTCCGAAACTATAGCATGAACTCTGCTTCTTAGTATGTAGTGCCTGAACTGCTTAACTGCTCTCACCAAGGCATAAGCTTGTTTGTCTAAACGAGAATATTTCAGCTCAGCCCCCTTTAAATTGGTACTCTTGAAAGCAATTGGATGTTCCCCGGTTTCTCTCCGTTGGGTCAGAACTGCAGCAAGTGTGTGTTCAGAAGAAAAGGTGTACAGATAAAAATCTGCACTGAAATCTGGGCTTACCAGAACTGGTGCTTGTTTGATGGCGGTCTTGATTTCTTGGAACGTTGTTTTAGCTTCTGTGGTCCAGACAATCCGAGCAGTTTGCTTTAGCATGTCATTCAGTGGCTTGACTATCTCTCGCAAAACCGGAGATGAACTTCCGGACAAAGTTAATTTTTCCAAAGAAGGACCTCAACTCTTTCTTGGAGTTGGGAAATGGTATGCCGGATATGGCTTCAACTCTGTCCGGATCCATGGAAATGCCATCTTTTGTGACCAAGTGCCCAAGGAGCTTTCCTTCTGTTACACCAAAAATGCACTTCTTCGGATTCAAAGAAATGCCGAACTCCCTGCATTTGTTAAACACGGACTCCAAGTGTTTTACATGGTCAAACCGAGATTTAGAGAAGACTGTTAAATCATCCATGTAAACAACAATACATTTACCCATAAGGCCCTTGAAGGCATGATCCATTGCTCGTTGAAATGTAGCTCCGACATTTATTAATCCAAATGGCATCCTCTTGTAAGCAAAAGTTCCCCACTTAGTTGTGAAAGCAGTTTTCATTCTGTCTTCCTTCTCAACCAATATCTGATTATACCCTGAGAAACCGTCCAGGAAAGACATCATCTCCGAACCATTGACAATCTGTAACACCTCATCCATAGAAGGCAGAGGATAATTATCTTTCTCAGATGCCTTGTTCAAATTTCTAAAATCCACACAAAGGCGGATCTCTCCATTTTTCTTTCGATTGGCACCAAATTGGCCACCCAAGTAGAATGCCTGATGGGAAAAATAATGGCGGCACTCAATAGTTTTTCTACCTCTTTCTGGATGAGGGGCTCTAACAGAGCGTTGACATGCCTCTGATTTTTTCGGAAAGGTTTGCAAAATTCTTTTAAAGGTATAATATGAGTGTAAACTTTCGGATCAAATACCTTTAAGTCTTTGTATGACCAGGCCATAACATCCTTGGACCTGTGAAGAAAATCAATCATATTTCCTTTTATTTCTGGATCACAGTTCTTAGCCAACTTGATGTGCCTAGGATCTTCTTCAGTCCCCACGTTCAGGTTCTCAGTCTCACTGTCTTTTGCACCCATAGAATCCTCAGAATTCACTTTTTGCCTGATTTGGTCAACATCAAAGAGCCGCTCCAGTTCCACCATCCCTTTTGGAATTCTGTTGTCTTTCAACCTTATTATTCCCCTGTCATCATCTAACTGCTCCAGTGAGAGTATCCCTTTGGCCCTCATCGATTATAGCATTTTCAAATGTGTTAGTACTCCGCAAAAAGTTTACAATCTGTTGATCATCAGAGAAAACCTGAAAATTATCTATATTATTTGGGACTGAAGGACAAGGGACTAACTCAATTGAAAACTTGTTCCATTTAAATTCTTCCAGTGGTTTTAAACTTGCGGCTGAAGAAGCCAAGACATCTGCACGTGAATTCTGCTCTCTGGGTATGTGTGTCAGATTAAAAGCATCAAAATCTTCTACAAGATCCCAAGCCCGATGTTTGTATCCTTTTAAATAAGATGCTTTACACTGGAATTTACCTTTGACTTGATTAGCCACCAATTCCGAATCCATAAAAACTTGAATATTTCTTACACTTTTGCCCAAAGCAAATTTCAAACCTAATACCAGAGCTTCATACTCTGCTAAATTATTTGTACAAGGGAACTGTAGGCGATAAGACATAAAATATGTCTGACTTTCAGGCCCTTTAAGGACTGCCCCTGTGCCAGAACCCTGTTTAGACTTAGCCCCATCCACATGAAGCGTCCAGACTTCATTACTATGAACAGGATGGGCTTTACTAAACTTCTCATTTTGTCCCGTTGTTAAATTGTAAACTCCAATATCTACCTCCGCAATATTTACAGTCTCATTCTCTGCATTGTACTCAGTAATTGTATGCTTGTACCTGGGTTCTCTTTCAACCCGTAATTGATTTGCCACTCCCTTCCACGGCAACCACATGTGTGAAAAGTCTGTTGCCAAGTATCCGTTCAGAGATCTCGACCAATCCTTGCTCAAAAGCATCCCGTACCCCACGGGGATATCCACAACCTGAATTTCAATTTTATGTTGAGCCCTTGGCTCAGATGCTAATTGGATATGAATATTTTGAAGTTCTCCCACTACTTTAACCTCTGATTTGTCTAATTGGACAACTCTCCTTTCAGACTTCATTGGGGTCAGACCCAACTGCTGACAAATGGCCAAAGGCATAACATTAGCAGATGCACCCGAATCTACCAAACAATTGTGTAAGTTCTTCCCAAAAATACGAACAGTCAGTAAAAAGGGGGGAACTTCAGTTTTCTCTTTGTACATGGCTACATTCGCATTTGCCATCTTCTTCCCCTTGTCCAAAGATTTTGTAGTATGCCCAGAGTATGTTTTTATCAGGTTGTCCCTCTGTTCTGAAATCTGGGCCAACTCATGAAGAGTAATGTTGGCCTTGATCTTTTTCATATCCTCCACTATGTTATATCCCTTATTAAGTGGAGGGACAAAAGCATCTGGTCCTCTCAGATTTCCTCCCTTGGGTGGAGATGGATTATTACTTGGAGATGGATCTGGAGGAACATTGTGAGAGTTGTCCGGAGGGGTTGATGTAGTGTTAGGCTCCGGATTTCTGTTTCTCAGGTTGTAGTTATCCCTCCTGTACTGTTGGAAAGCCTGCACCTCATCCATAGGCATTTCAACTACATTCTCAGATTCATCCGAGAAAGTGAAAGAATCCAAGACCATAGCTGCACTGTGGTTGGATGAACTTGGGCCATCCGCAGTTCTTTGATTTTTAGGAGAAATCAAATCCCTAGACAAAGCTTCAAATGCATTACAAAATTCCAAACAATCCAACTCCCCATGCTGAGAAGTAGCATGTATTCTGCACTAGTTAGGCAGAGCTAAATCGCAAATATTCACATCATGACCCTTACCTTTGTAATCTTTATTAGGTTCATATGGGGGCCGGTTGAATCTGTTCGGTTGATATGAATACCTGTTTGAGTTGTCCCCAGTAGAAACTTGCCTTTTAAAACTCAAAAAATCATTGGCCAGCTTCTGAACTATTTTTGAGACTTCTTCAACTCTTGCATTGTCAGCCTCTTTGCCTGGGTTCTGTACATTCTCAACAGGTGCTACAGCCAATGGATTTGCTGATGGTAGAGTCTGACAAACTGGCAACATCATTTGATGTGGTATGGGATTGAACACAGGGGCAGCTTGTGTAACCAAAGGAATTTGCTGAGCATTTAAAGGTTGGGGTCCCAACTGTCTTTCCAGAATCAAAGCTTCTTTATAAGCCTCTATTAAATTAGTAACAGAGGCTCTTTTCAAAAAGACAGAGTTCATTGGATCCAGAGAGTTTCTAAAAATCTCTAATGCCGAGTCCTGCATTCGGTACATAATAGCCAAGTAAGTCTACCATAAGCTTTCCGGAATCTGACATTATAAGATCTGATAGATTCACTTAATTCTCTTTTGATACCAAAAAGCTGCTGATATAATATACTAGGATCTATCACTTCACCGAACTGTGACACAAAAACCTTTTCTAAGTCATTCCAAGTGGTGATAGAATCATTAGTGAGATTTAGAAACCAGTCATAAGCTCCCTCCTGGAGAGTGAACGGGAACAATCTGCAAGCAACATCTTCATGCTGTACATTTAATAATTTCAAAGCATTCTTGAAAGCTACCAGGTGTTCTTCTATTGTCCTTGTCCCATCATGTTTATATCTGGGGAGATATCTTTTCGGATTTCTAGGCAGGTCATGGGCTATACCCGGAATATTCAAAGTAGTGGAACCCAACCAATTTGCCATTACTACTTGATTGACGGTGATATTCTGAGTTGTAGTTGGAGTAACTACCAGTGGTGATAAAACTGTTTGAGACAGAGACTTGGCCCTTCTGAGGCTACTTCTTCTCGGAGTTTCTAATTCAGGCACAAGGAGCTCTCCAGCTCTGGGGTGGGACCTTGTTACCCTGTATGTAGAATCCAGCTTTTCACAAGCACTTACAACCTTACAATCCTTAACAGAGTACTGAACTTGAGGTCTTCTTTTCTGGCAATTTTAAATATTGTACTGACAATTTACAATACTGACCGGAGTTCAGTGGGCCCTCCTTCTAGCGCCATTTTTAAATGTTGGTCCGACTTTTATACACACCCTGTGAAGAATGAGCATGAAACTCTGATAACACTTATACGGGATAAATCCCACTCACTTTAGGATCTTGTTGGTTATCCAAGGTGTGAGTTACAGAGTTGGGTCGAATGTCTATTCACTCTTTTCCGCTTCTGGAATAGTTTTCAATATGGACTGTCTGTTACCTTACAACGGGCTCTTGAACTTGTTCAGTAATGTTTAGAAGTTGTCACTTGTTGACAATCAGATTTAAAATTAGTTCTTTGATCTAGCTCTTATGGGTCAATAGATTTAAATAAAAGACAAATTTAAAAGAAAATAAAAATGGATCATTTCACGGTAAAACAAAGAGAGTAGGGTAAGGCAAGAAGAGAAGTCTATCAAACTTAGTCGTAAAACCAAAACTACCAATTTTATTTATACTATCGACTTCACAACAGAACAAATCAAAGAAGAAAGTGTCCAACTTTCTAAGATCACTTTCTACTAAGAGCATAAGGCAGAGATGGAACAGATCTGAAAGAAAATCATAAACAAAAGGGAAGTCCGTTAAAATTGGTATTTCTCACCAGCAACATAGCTCACACAGTGAGGACAGAGCAATTAGAACAAACTTGAACCTTAAATCCATGATTTTCCCTAGCATACAATAGAACAAATGAAGCCCAACAACATATTTAATCTTGATAACACAGATTTACAACATATATTTAATAAACTTTAAAGAAACGGATAACAAAAGAAGATGAACTTATCACAATCTGAAAAATATTAGGCTCCTGGCCATGCTATCACGAGAAAACAAAAGCACATCAACTCCAAGTCCAGAAATAAAGTATTTAACAAGATTTGCAAGAAATTGCTTCAATAGCCTTTTATTTCTAAGTCTCCGCCTCCTGCGATTACATTTAGAAGAAGTATTTATAGACTCAGGACAGACCCTGATATTTTTAGAAATATCTTCTTCTCAAACCCTAAATCTTATCATCTTAAACCCTAGTACCCGGGTTTTACAATATAAAGCCATTTAAAACAAAGTCTTGATAAAACTTAACCATTCTGCAACTCAGTGCAGTCACTTGCCATAAATGGAGAAGACAGAATTCGAATGCCACTTGCATTCACCCGTAACTGTGAGTAAATGTCTTCATTAATGCCCTCGGGTAATTTGGATGAGTCACCACTTCTCTGACATTTCATCTCCGCAGAGCCATCCCTGAGTTGAAAATGTCTGCAAGCCATTAATTCTGCCATAAATTTTCATTAAATGCATCCATCGGCAAATTTCGGTAACTGAGTGTAGATATTTTCATTTTTCGGCCAATTCTCGACATACTCCATTAAATGGGCAGCTGCTTAGTCACCGTAAAGTCTCTTTGCGGCCAGATCTATAAAATTTGGATGAAACAACAATTCTCGGCATCTCTCATTTCAATATGGCTGTCTTCGATTAATTTGCACTTAACTTTGTCTTTATGGCCATTTCTCCGTTATCATGTAAGTGCCAGATGGCTTCCTGCATGAAAGACAAACAAGGATTAGCATTTTAAAATTATTAAATCAAAACCTTAAATATTAAAATGAAACCCTAAAGTTCATTATACGCATGCTTGCTTTCTTTTGACACGTGTCGCAAAAAATCGTGACACGTGTCCTTGCTTCCAGCTGTTTTCTTTTATTTCGGCCTCAATGCTGTCATGGCCGCGAAAATGCGACATGTCACGATTTCGCGACATGTCACGAAATCGTGACTTTCCCCAGCCGCACTCTCCCTTGATCGTCAAAATGCGACATGTCGCGAAATCGCGACCTTTTCTTTGCACTTGCTCTTTTTACCTTCTTGGCCGCGAAAACGTGACATGTCACGATTTCGCGACATGTCGCAAAATCGCGACCTGCTTTTGCCTTAGGCTCCTTTGCTCTCTCTGTCTTGCTTTCCGCGGTCTCGAAATCGCGACGTCGCGATTTCGTGACACCCTAGCCTTACCTTTGCGGCCTTCAACGTGTCACGATTTCACGACGTCGCGAAATCGCGACGTCGCGATTTCGTGACACCCGAGCCTTACCTTTATTGCTTCCTTCACTGGCTCTGGCTTCTTCCTGTCGTGTCACGATTTCGTGACACGACAACCCTTGCGCTCCCTTTGATGCGTTGTGTCACGATTTCGTGACGTCGCAAAATTGCGACACCTTCTGGCGATTACCCCCTTTCTCTCAACTGTGTCGTGATTTCGTGACATTTTCATGCCTTAGACTTTTCTTTTGCAACTTTCACTTGCTTGCTTTACTTTGACTTGACTGTCGCGATTTTGCGACATGTCACGAAATCGCGACATCCGTACGCCTCTTGCTCCCTCTAAAAGTTCCACTCGCAATTTCGCGACGTCGCGATTTCGCTACACTTTCTCGTCTTGCTTCTTTGTGCCAAAACTTGTCACGATTTTGCTACAGTTTCTTGCCTTAGCCACTTTCTCTTCTTCCAAATGTGACATGTCGCGAATCGCGACTCTTTATGCCTTAGCTTCCTTTTGCCTCTTACGCGAAAATGTGACATGTCACGATTTCGCGACATTCCGTACGCATTTGCTTTCTCTCTCCAAACCTGTCGCGATTTCGTGACATTTCCAAAAATGGAAGTGTCGCGATATCGCGACATTTCCAAAAATGGAAGTGTCGCGATATCGCGACATTTCCAAAAATGGAAGTGTCGCGATTTCGCTACGTTTTTGCGACTTGGCCGACTTTTCCGAAACCTGTCGCGATTTCGCGACATTTCCAAAAATGGAAGTGTCGCGATTTCGCTACTTTGCCAAAAATGGAAAGTTTTGGCTTTCAATGAATTCATCTATCTGGAATCTGCATTTTTTCATACCGGTGAAAGATTTTCTTTAATCAGCAATGATTCTAACATTTGCAAAATGAATTCTAAAATAAAACAAAGCCAGATGCAAGTCTGTTTGGACACTTTGGTATATGCAAAACTTGAAGAGGAAAGAGACAAGCAAAATCTTGGACTTAGAACCTTAAAAACATCAAGAGGGTCCTTACTGCAAAATGAAAGCTCAAAATTTTCAAAGGGTGGAAATTCATTTTTCAGTGGGGGTGTGTTGCTTCTCAACAGTAACATACAAGAGGTAATTTTCAAAATACAAGACTTTGCTATAGAGTTAAAAAAAATCAGGTTTACATATATGTTAAGGGAAAGAAACAGATGTGCAGATAAGCTAGCCAATAGAGGAGTTTTAATAGAGGATCATAAAGTTAAATTCTCTTTTCTATGGTTAGAGGAAGTAGTAAGTTTAACTAAAGTTCATAAAAAATATTGTATTTTATAACACTAATGTGTTTTCATATAAACTATTTATTACAATTCTTGTGGTTGCACTAATGCTATAGGAAGGAAACTAGTAGTCCACATTTGGTAAAGTGGACTATGATAGCACAAAGTCTTGGAAATAATAATCTACTAAGATGCATAGACAATACAGGTGGAGTTTTGGTATTGTGAAGGCTGTTGCAAGAAAATGTCAGGAAGAAGGATACTAAATTTTGGAATATTTGTATTTACAAAGAAAATTAAAGAAGATCCAAAAAATAAAAATTAAGAATACAAACTTTTTATGAAAAAAGATATAGGTATCTAGTTATAGAAACTCATTTGAGATGACAATTAAATTTATTTGTAAAATATCAAGCTCTACAGGAGAGAGTTGTGATTTTTCAAGGGTGGGGATCCAAGTATAACCCCTTGTTCTCCAACAAAATAAAATAAAATAAAATTATTAAATATTGAAATTTTCTTTCAAATATTTGTAGTGAAGATTACAAAATATTTAAATTGCTAAACTAAAAAGTAAGGCTTATAATCTTCATAATGATGAGATTGGATGTTGGATAAATTTTTGAATAGGCTATATGTGGCTTCTATTGGGGGCCACTCCCATCACAATACCAAAATATTATATTTGCTGTGGCATCCATTTTTATCATGAATTTTTAATTTATTTTTTCTCTTAATTATATTATTCAACTTTCTTAAAGTGTTGTTTCCACAATCAACTCCTTGACGTCATTTTTATTGAGACATAAAATATCATGACTTTTTCATTTTTTTTCTCTTAAATACATTATTCAACTTCCTCAAAGTGTTGTTTCCACAATCAACTCCTTGACATCATTTTTATTAAGACATAAAATCTCACTTAACCAATCGCCTTCTAAAATTTGAAATTCATCGGGATGAAGATCAACACCATAATTCACTAATTTATCCGCTACTTGATTTTCTTCTCTATAAATATGCTCACATTGCCAAGAGATTGCCTCTAGTAATAGACAATGAACATAAGCAATATTACTTTTTTTTAACGTCTCCACATCCATTTTTGCTAATAGCTTTGATGATAATTTGTGAGTCCCCCTCAATTGAAATATATTTTCATCCTTTTCTATTGTAATTTTAATCCCTTTAAGAAGTGTTATAGTCTCTACATAGTTGTTAGTTGAAGTTTCATATGATTCTGAATAAGTAAGGAGAATCTTACCTTCACTATTTCTATAAACACCACCTTCACCAGCTTTTCCTGGACTTCCTTTAGAAGCACCATCAAAATTAATTTTGATAAACCTAATTTTTGGACATTTCCATTTTACCATAGATTGAAGTAGATACTTTGTTTTAATTCTATTATCGCAAATGACTCTTCCATGTATGTGCAAATACTATAGCCAATTTATTAGCACCTCTTTTTCTTTTTCTACAATTGAGACTTCCCATGATGAACACCATATTTTTAGACATTCTGCAAGAGAGGCACTAATACGGTTTCAAACTTGGGCATGAATTTGATATTTATTTTTAAAAATTCTATTATTCATTTCAAGCCATAAATTCCAACAAATAATAGCAGGGCCAATCCTCCAAAGAATACACAATGCTTTAGCTTTATTATAATTTATCCAATAGTTTAACAACTCTTTCAATGTTGATGGAGCTACCCAATATAATTTTATATTTAAAAAAAAATAACCCCAAATGGTGTAAGTGGTCTGAAGTTTCTAAATCCAGCTGAAAGGTCCATAATATCATCTTATTTGAATATTGGATTAAATTAAAAACACTTTCAAATGAATATGTACATAATATTTACATATAGAATCTACGATACTAAGTGGATCTAAGATAAACACTATGTTACCTTTCATAATGTCCTACACAAGTTTATTCAATTTCATAATGTTATTGTTATCAAATAAATTTTGAGCTATGACAACAAAAATTGACTTGATACTTCTGTTTCTTTCATATTTATATAGAAAAAAGTAAAACTTTAAAATAAAAACTTAATTACTAGTTATTGTTTTTAAAATATATATATATAATAAAATTTCTAAACAATAAATAACATAAAAAATGGGATGGGTAAAGGAATTGATATTTTTTACTTTCAAAATTCATGCTGCATATATTTAGATAAATTCAAATGATGAAATATTCTTATAAGCAAAGGCTAGGTAGCAATAAAGTAAATTCATTATGGGAAACCCTACTTGGAAGTAAATATACCTTTTTTATGAAAGTATTTCTTTGTTGCTTTGATAATTTGTATTTAATGATAGATGATTCACTAGAAGTTATTATCAATGATGATATGAGCAAACATGATATACTAAGTCTTAGAATTAGAACGAGTTTGGAGGACGTGATGTTGAGAGGGAAGGGAGCTCGAGGATGCGGGAGAACACCTGCGAATGGTGGTCGAGGGTTGGGGGTTAGGACGGGCGATATTGAGCCAGGAGATGGCTTTGTTATTGATCGGGTGGGAGATTCATCGCTGAGAGAGATAAAAGTGAAGTTCGAGAAGATTTACGAAGGTTGTCGCGTGATAGGTCCCGTGAGGACTTGGTAAAACTCGAGCATGATGCTTCACTGTCGGGTTTCGAAAACCCACTTTTCTCTGGCGAATCGTTCGAAGAAGACATGAATCTTCCTGCTGTGAAAGAGTTATCGAAGCCATCGAATGAGAAAGTCTATGCTTCAAAGAAAAAGGTGTCTGGAGGAGGAGATCCGTGGCTGCCTGCGGAAACCTGTGAGCACGATGCTGCGAACTCTGGAAGCAAGTGGGCGGACATGGCTGAACAGGTCGGCTCAAAGGTTGCAGCGACTAAGAAAAATGCGGATGGTTCTGAAATGGACAGTGGGAAGAAAATTTCTGCCGCTCCTGTCAATAGGGTTCATAAACTCGACCCTGCTTTTCTGGCGAGTCTGAGTAAGGTTGCTGCGCAGTCTGCAAAGGATTCGAATACACTTTCTTCTGACCAAGCCTCACAAGGTAAGGGTGGGGAAGATAGGACCTTTGCTGAGGTGTTGAAGGAAGCGCATGAAGGGGACTCGGTGATCAAAGGTTTGGATGCCGAAAAGTATCGTTTAGGAGAAGACGGAGGCAAACAGATTGATTCTAGTGAAGGGTTTGGTCATTTAAACGAAGATGAACCAGAGGAGGATTTGGCCTTGAAAATGGATCATTTGGATTCGGTCATGGCTGATGAGGATGACGAATTTACGTTCTTCGTTGCTGATTATGATGAGTACAGGAGCATTCGAAGGGATCTGGAGGCAAAAGGCATCATCCTTTTTTTCTTGCGTAGGGTTCCAGCTGAAGCTGACTTTCATAACTGGATCCGACTTAACTGGGAGGCTAAAGGGTTACATGTGAAATCCTATTGGGGTTTGGGTGGGCGCTATGTTTCAGTGTTGTTCGAGAGGGCAGATACAGCTAGGCATGTCTTGCAGTTTGGCACATGGAATATTGTAGGGTCTACGGCTTTTGTGCAGACATGGCACCCAAATTTTGATCCGAGGGATACTTCTCAGGCCCATTACCCCCTTTGGATCGAGTTTGTGGCCATGAAATCTGAACTCAGGTGCATGTTGAATTCAATGGCTCAACATTTTGGAAAGATCCTTTTGGATCCGGTAGGGAGTAAGTCTCTTAGGTTCAGCCCGCGTGTTTGTGTTGAGGTGGATTTGACAAGGAAACTTCCTCAACAACTCAAAATTATTACTCCAGAAGGTCCGATGGTTCAAGAGGTAAGATATTTGAATTTACCTAATGCATGTTTTGGGTGCCAGTCGCTAGATCACATGATTCAGAATTGCCCGTATAAAAAGAAACAACCTAAGGAGGTGGAAGGAGACACTAAGAAGGAAGAACCTAAAAAATCAATAGAACAGGAAAATAAAAATAAATATGAGATGGAAGTTGACGATGGTTCGAATCCTCAGAACAACACTTCCAATTCCTCTATTGGGCAGCAGGAATGGAAAGTTGTTCAGAAAAGAAGGGATGTGCATGACTCTCCTGCTAGGCCTAATAAATCCAGGAGGGGACCAGTTGAAGGGGATAACTTGAGTCAGACTCATAGGAGCAGTTCTCCAGTGTCCAGATCTGGGAAAGCGGATAATGTTGTTGAGTTTGGGGTTCAGGATGGATCTTCTCCAAGTGGTACTCTGCAGATAGCAAAAGAAAGCATTGATGGGGGAGGGAATCGGTTTCAGGTTCTTGATTCCTTAAGTTCTCAATGAAGTTCGATATTGCTTCGTGGAATGTGAGAGGGATGACTATCCCCACTCGTAGGAGTTTTGTGAGTAGTTTTTTGAAATCTATTTTTGCTGATGTAGTCTGTCTTCAAGAAATTAAGATTGTTGGGTTTGAGTTGCATAGCTGCTTAAACAACTCCTGGAATGGCACTTGGTGGAGCTCTTCTCATCGTCAAGGGTCTGGGGGTGTTGTTTTGGCTGTTAGACAATGGTTGGCCTCTCTTTTGCTAGATCGGGGTGAGGACCCGGAGGGGCGTATCATTTGGGCTACTTTTGCTTTGGCTGGCCAAGTGATCGGAATATGTTCAGTGTATGGTCCTAATGCTGCTAATGATCGAGCTCATTTATGGGATTGGATGTAATTTAATCTTCCTGAGGCATGTTGGTTCCTGGGAGGGGATTTCAATATGGTTGAGTGGGAAGGAGATAGAGAGGGTGGATTGGGTTGCTGCATTGCTGGCACAGAAAAGGATTTGTGGATGAAATTGAAGGTTGCTCTTCAGGTGTTCGACGTGAATTTCAAGCAAAAATAGTATGAGTCTGGTGGTTGGTTTACTTGGTCAAACAGAAGAGCAGGTGCGGAAAGAATCTTTGTGAGACTTGATAGATTTTACGTGGACAACCTTTTTACTTGTGTTGGCAAAGGAAAGAGGCCTGTGGATGTTGATCTGGGAGTTACTGGCTCTGACCACGCTCCTATTTCTACATGTGTTCACATTGGTGTGATGCTTATTGAGAAGAAAAACTTACCTTTCAAATTGAATGTCTCGCATCTTGATTCTGTAGATTGTAGAGAGTTGATTCGTTGTGTCTGGAATCTGGAGCCAAGACCTTCCGGGAAGGGATGGGTCCCTTGGTGGGATGTTGCTATCAAAAGGGTGGTTAAATTTTTAAGGGGATGGGGGAGACTTCTGGCTAGAAAAAGGAGGAGAAATATGAAGTCTCTCAGACAGAATCTTGAGGAGGACAGGAGGAAGTTGGAAGCTGATCCTTTTAATTCTTCCTTACAAGAAAAAGTTGTTGCTCTAGAGGGAGAAATCAGGAAAATCGAAGATTATATTGGTAGAGGAGTGCAAGTGAGAAGCAGGCTCCATTGGATGAAGGAAGGAGATGCTCCGACTAAATTCTTCTTCAATTACATTCGTAAGAAGAATGCTTTGGAAAATATTTTAACTCTGCAGTGGGAAGATTGTACTCATACTGAGGAGGAGGGAGAGATAAGGGAGATTTTTGGTAATCACTTTAGTAAGATTTTTGCGGCGTATGAGAGCACTGTGGATGTTCAACATGCTAGGGAGTTGATTAAAGATTGCATTCCAAAAAAGGTTTTCAGCTTTGAGAGTGATCGCATGGCCGCTGATTTTTCCAAGGAGGAATTGTTTGGTGCTTTATCTAGAATGAAGAATGGTAAGTCTCCCGGTCCGGATGGTCTTCCAACAGAATTTTATAAGTATATGTGGGATTGCATAGGGGAAGACTATACTAAAATGGTACAGGAAGTGTTTGAAGGAGTAGGATTTTCTTCTGGGATGAATCAAGGTGTGATTAAATTAATCCCCAAAGGAAGTAATAAGGACAAAATTGGTGGCTGGAGACCTATTACTCTTTTGAATGTTTCGTATAAGATAGTTGCCAAAGCTTTAGCTTTGAGGCTGCGAGACATTGCTGCCAGAATTGTTAGAGAAGAACAAACTGGGTTTGTGAAAGGGAGATTTATCCTGGATACTATTCTTTCTATCTGGGAGACGATGGAATGGGTGGAAGAATCTCAGCAACAGGCTCTCTTCTTAAAAATAGACTTTGACAAAGCCTATGATAGGGTTGATTGGACGTTTATCTTTAAAATGTTGGAATGGCTTGGGTTTAGCAGATCTGCAGTTCAGAAGATCCGTATGCTCTTCTCCTCAGCTTCTGCCAAGGTGGTGGTCAATGGGAGAATGTCAGAAAGTATTCAGCTTTTCAGATCAATCAGGCAGGGTTGCCCTTTGGCTCCGTTGTTGTTTGTCTTGTCTGCGGATGCTTTGGGGTATATGTTGGAAAAAAAGAGGTCAGCTGGGCTTATTAGAGGCATCGCTCTTCCGGAGGGACATCTTCTAAATAGTCATTTTGTTGATGACTCTTTCCTTACTGTGCAGCTGGATAGAGATTCCATTTTGGGTATGCAAGATTATCTTCAACAATTTTGTCTTGCTTCTGGGGCAGTGGTGAGTGAGGCTAAATCAGATTACTGGCTGATAGGAGCTGAGGATATGCCTGGTGGGATTAACACTGGTTGGAGGAAAGTTGATGATGGAGAAATTGTTAGGTATTTGGGTATTCCCTTTGGTAGGAGGATTTCCCTCAAATCTATGTGGGATTGGTGCATGGATAGGTTTGAAAAGAAGCTTCAGGGTTGGAAAAATAAGATGATTTCTTTTGCTGGGAAGCTCACTGTTGTTAGTAAGATTCTCCAGACTTGTCACATGTATTACTCCTCTTGTTGGCTCCCCAACTTGACTCAATATAGGAGGTTGGAGACTTGCATTAGGAGTTTCTTGTGGGCTAATATGGATGGTTCCAGGCGTGTTCCCCTTATTGCCTGGAAGTATTGCACTGTTCCTAAGAAGGAGGGTGGTTTGGGGCTTTTGGACATTCAGGTTCAAGGAAAAGTTCTTGCTTCTAAGTGGATTACCAGATGCCTGGAGGGTAATTTTGGCTGGCAGCGGTTGTTGAGATACCGGATTCAGACTTGTATCAATCTTGATGGGATTCGTGGGGCTTTCAGCTTTGAGGATATTGTTGGGCATCCTAGTAGATTCAAAATTAGAGGAGGCATCTTGATTAAAAGGATTTGGGAGGCCTGGAAAGAGGTTGTTGGAATGGTTAAATGGGATTTTTTGGATGATAGGAGAGGTTGGACTCTTTCTTCCAAAGCTATTTGTCTTTGGCAGGAAAATGATATGTATGTTGTGGATATGCCTAATCTGCAATGTAAGAGGCTTAGCAAGAAAGGTCTCTTTAAATGGGCTGATCTATGGGATGGGAACGTTGGGCAGTGGATTCCTTGGCAACAGTTGCTTGTTAAGTTCAAATTAAAACCTTCTGATAAATTCGTTGTTCAACAAATTCAAGGCCTTCTTCCGTCTGAGCAGCTATATAAGCTTTCAGGTGGCCTTCCGGGTCCGATTTGGAAAGACTGGAGGTGGAATTATGGGAAGCCAATTTGGTGCTTTAAGGCTTCTAAAATTTATCAGCTGATGCTTCCTAGTATCCCTCTTGGGGACATATTGAATGGTAGATGGGGTCTGAATTGTACATGCAAGAAATGGAAGAAACGGTTGTCTGGAGTTTGGAAATTCAGGGTCTCAATGCAGCTAAAGGTTTTTGCTTGGTTGGTGATGATGCAAGGTCTGCAAAGCAAAGCTCGGTTAGTCAAATGGATGCGTATTTCTGATGCTTGCGCTAGTTGTGGTCGGAGTGAAACTATTAAGCACATATTTTGGGAATGCCCAAGAACAAGGAAGGTTTGGAGAGCAGCGGCCTGGCTTTATGGCAGTGTTTCTCAGGGTCATCTTGGGTGGAAGAAGGTTGTTTTTGGTGACTCACTTGATTGTGCATCTCATAGGAGGGTGTTTTGGCATGTTATCAGGATCTCTATTCTTTTCAGCATTTGGAAGGATAGATGCAGCTTGGTTTTCAGAAACGAGGAGGCCCCTGTTGATGCTACTATTAGTAGAGCAGCTAGTTTTGTTTCTGGTCAAATTAAGGTTTTTAGGGATGAAATTTTGAAAGACTGCCTTAGAATAGATAAAAGTGCTAGATCTGATTGCTTGCTTTTATTTCGCAAGCTGATGTAATGGCTCTCTGTTTTCTGCTGATGTATTTTTTATCCATTCTTTAATATGAAGTATTTATTCAATAAAAAAGTCTTAGAATTAGATGATTAATATATAAGTTCAATGTATATTATTTAGTTTTCCTAGACTCAAAAGTAAAACAAAAGGAAGTGAATATTGAGTTCACATTATTTAATGAGTTTCTTGTAAAAAAAGTTTCTTTCTCTTATCATATTCTTTAGTTCAAAATTTTATGAGAATATTAGGGTAGAAATTGGCTTACATCAAGAAATTTCTACTCCAAAAAAAGTGCAAACAAGCAAAAATTTAAAATAAAGCAAGTAATGGTGCTCAGGAAACCAAGAAAATAAGTAGAGCACAAGCATAAAATTTGAAGGTTGAGTAGGAACTTGTAGTTCATTCAAATTCATGAAATAGGCCCAAGCATTTTTTGGCTTGACATCGATATTTATGATGCAATGTGGTCACTTGTCATCATTCTACTAAGCAAGAAGTCATTAGAACAAGTAGGATTGAAATTAAGGATGCAAGGAATGAGGAATCAAGTGTGCAAGTTCAAGTTTAGAAGGAAATTAAAAATGTGAAGAAATACGTGGGGGAAAAGTTTAAAATAAAGTAGGTGGAAGAGATTGTATAATATCATCTCTTTACAATAAAGATGAATGTATTATAAAGTTTATCCCTTAGATTTAAAGAATAACATAATAAATAAAGGACTATGGAGGATATACATGACAAGTTATAGCTTTTAGGGCAACATAAGAATGTAAGTACTACGGAGGATGGTCCTTGCACTTTAGAGTTTCTAAGAAAGCATAAAAAAGAAAGTATTTTTGAGACTATTAATTGCACTTCAAGTTCTTTACAATAACCTAGGTGTTTTAGGTGAGTTGGAGAGGAGAGGGCAATCCTCCAAGGGAGGTCCCAGGTTCAAATCTCCACCCTACCAAAAAGTTGAATTGGGTATACAAAATCCAATTGATAGTGTTGGTGCGAGCAGGGTCGGGTGTGACTCCCGGGTGACTTTGACGGTGTAGAACCCCCTGTTCATGGTCTCTTAGACCAAGGTGGCTCCATAAGGGATTTTTTGCTTAAAAAAAAATTTCTTTATAGTAGTACAAACTTGTAAGTGAAAGTCACGAAAAAGAAAAAATATTGAAGATGAAAGTGTTGGTGGGAATGGAACAAGAATACAAGGATATTAAAGTAAGAACAAAGAGAAAAGAAAATTCAAAGGGTTAATAGTTTGGAAAATTAAAAATAAGTATCATAACTACTAATGAGAAGTTTGAGAATGAAAAACAAACACAAAGACCCTTGAATTAAGACCAAAAAGGATAAAAATCTTCTAATGTAGAATCATATGTGACATTTAATAACAACTATGTTGAGGCTAGGTCACTTCTTACATGGATCAATATTGTCATTGAAATAATATAGAGATAAATTTCAATTGAGAGGGACTCACAAGTTATTTTTAATATTTTCAAGAAAAATAGATGTAAAGATTGGATTAAAAGAGCATTATTTTTTGTCCATCAACTATTGTTAAAGATAGTAGCTTGAAACTGTCACAAAGGAAAATGGGCATCAACTAATTTAGACAATAATGGTATTGATATCCTGACGTAACCGTGGAGCACGCACCTAGCTACCGTATTGATCTATACCATCATAAAAGCATAAAGATCCACACAAGTACATAAATTGAACAAAGAAAGCCAACGTATGTAAAGTTTCTTGTATTAATATTTAAATGAGCTTCGATTACAAAAATGCCCTCTTAGGGTCACTTGAAAGATGATACAGATACTACAATTGCCAATGCCCTCAATAGGGTAGGCACACTTATAGTGCTCCGTTGATTAGTCACAAACTGCCTTGGGGTTGAGCTAACCCCCTTCTCCATGATGTGGAAGGATTATGACATAGGCTCCTCTTGCACCTATCTCTCTATGAACAAGAAACAACAACACATGATTAAACAGATTGATAGCCTCTCGTGATGAGGCCCGTTAAGGAAATATGCATGTAAGTGCCATTAAACTAGTAAAACAAGAAAGCATAAAGAAAGACTTTAAACTATTCTGATTAAATCAAGAATTATACTACAACATGTAAGACATGAATAAGCAAATGATGCATGGATCAAATATCAAATTAGGAACAATAAAGCGCATAAAATATCCAATGTACTCCTACTTAATACAATGCATAAAATGACTAATTCCTACGGTCAGAGTTTCCCTAAAATGCAATTAAACCTATAAAAAGACTAACATGACTAATCTATGCGGTCAAAAGCAAAGTAAGTAAGGTGATCATTAACCTATTGCAAACCATAGCTGTGATGGGTGGTCTGCACTATGAACCATGGCTGACAACCATGGTTTGACCTCTGATAGGTTTACCCTCAAAATTAAGGGCAGTGGGCTTGATCTCCTTGTCCAAATTGATGTTCAAGGGTCGCCTTTGTTGTCCTCTAACAGATTTGGTGGTCAAATCGCTGTGAAGGGCCTTCGTTTTCCCGGATTTGTGTTTCTTGATCCTCCTAGGCACCTAGGGCATCCATGGCTAATTGGTCTTTAGATGGATAGCAAAGGGGCTCTCAAATGCACAAAGTTAGTATGCAATTTGATAGGGC
Source organism: Wollemia nobilis (assembly GCA_028583015.1). NCBI lineage: Eukaryota > Viridiplantae > Streptophyta > Pinopsida > Araucariales > Araucariaceae > Wollemia > Wollemia nobilis. The sequence goes on from JAQPPZ010002678.1 coordinate 2,232,932, forward strand.
TTCATTGCTCTCTTGATCAATTAACTCTCGCTCGATAATTCACCAACATTTCGCTATACAAATCATCTCTCTCTCTCTCCTCCCCATTTGGAGGGGGGTATTTATAGCATGCCCCTAGGGCTAGGGGTGGCTTCATGGAGAAGCCAAGACCAAGAAGGTTGGTTAGGATAGTTGGGATGGAAGCCTCTGGAATCTTCCATCCTCCAACTGCCTCCTTCTAGATCTCTTGGCCGTTCCAACCGATTTGGCTCGGGGGGAAGGCCTAACTGAACTCCAGTTAAGACCGCAGGTCATAGTTGCGGTCCAGACTATAGACCATAGGTGTCAACCATGGTTTGGACTGGAGACCGCAGGTCTGGGCTACGGTTCAGACTGCTTAGGCCAAAATGCCTAAATTGAGTGGTTAGAACCACTGCTCTATCTTGGAGTCTATCCAAGATCCTTCATATGGTTTTGTAGCATGTCCATATGAGTAGTCGCCCTCGGCATGACGTATTTTAGGTGTCTACATATGCCCCTTTTGAGATGCGTTGTGAGATCGAACAACGCTGAGCAAAAATAGACCTCCTAAAATGATGTCGAAGGTTCTATGATGATCATTAGTCTGATCAACATTAGATGCCCCTGGTCCAGAAAAAGGATGCGCATCCTAGAATCATTGCTTCCAACTTGGGAAGGCTTACATTTGAAAAGTTTGCACTCATCATCAGACATTCGGGTAGCTTTGGTGCTACAATAGGAGTTAGGCCTATATAACCGAAGGATGAGAGCTACAAACAAAATTTCATATTTGCTATTTGCCCCAAGCAAAGGGGGAAGCTTATGATAGCTGTTAGCAATGATTCACAAGAACGAACGCAATTTTGACAAGATCAAGGGATCTACGATCTCTGGGATCTTCTGTTGATTTTGATTATGACATGAAATTATGACTACCCCCTCAAGCGACGAGTCGATGAGGGTAATGACAATGTATGAAGCGACGAAATCGCTTGACCATAATGAATGATCCTGAACAACTTTAGATTTGAGACGTTTAATGCCTTGGCTAGGCCTAGTTCAGCTTATGATTGCAACGCTTAGTAGTATTTGCACATCTCTCTCCCATGGAGCAGTCAGGCTATGATAGCCATCTTAGGGAGTCAAAATAATACAAATTCAAGAAGACTTGTGTTGAATCATATTGTCGATGATTTGTTGAAAGATGTCATAAAAGAAATGACAATTTTACCCCAAATGTCCTTATTGTGATTTACTCATCTTGTCGGATTGCATGGATCGCAAGTCGCTGCAACCGCCAATTTTATAGGATAAATCACTGAATACGAGGCGCATTTGGTTTTTCATTGTTTGATTTTTTTTGTTTAATTTTGCATTTATTGGATTGATCCTGGTGCTTTTAACATCACCAAATTTGCAATTTTGATCATTTATTTTGATTTTTATCCAATGGGAGTCATTAATTTACCTTTTTAGACCTTCCCACGGTGGGTTTTGAGTGCATTTATTGCTAGTTGCGGACCGTGGGTACGGTCTATGGTTTACACTTCCAAATTTTGGGGACCGTAGGTCAGACCTATGGGCGGAAAACCCTAGTTTCGGAACCGTAGGTGTCAGCTGCGGTCCGTAGAGACTAGGAGGACCTATAAATTGAATTCCCATTTGAAATTTTTCATTATTTTCTTGCAACCACTAGCAAATTGAGAGCTCGAGAGAGAGAGAACATTCCTTGATACGGAATGCTGTCAAACTCGACCACATTTACACTCGTCTACCCTGATGGCGGATCCTGATCAGCCATCGACTAGCCAGGGGTAGGGTGCGGGCAAGGTAACTCGAAACCGAGACCTCACACTCAATATCAGTAAAATGAACCACACTAAGAAATGCAGAAATTTAACCTCATTAAACTGTTGGTAATGAACCCCACTAGTCTAGGTTAGCTTAGGATTTAATTTTTATGCTTTAGTGGTCTAGGAGGGTACCCAAAATGGGTGCCACTCCTAAACCACAGCTGGTAGCTACGGTTCCCAGTTGGCAAATTGGGAACCGCAGGTTGTAGCTGTGGTTCCCAATTTGCAAATTGGGGACCCAAGTTGTAGTTGCGGTTCCCAATTTGTAAATTGAAATTAATTGGGACCCAAGTTGCTTGCGAGTTTGCGATTGCTTGTTTTTTTGTCTAATTAAGAAATTTTTAAATTTCTTTAGCTCTACTTAGCTAGATTTAGCTTACATTATGTTTTTTGCTTTTTTAAAAGTTAACTTCTAGAGCGCGGGAGCCTGACCTGATGAAGACTCTCCACGAGGCCTTATCGGATGACGACCGAGCATGGTTCCGAGCCATCGGGTTCGATTACATCATGGATCTACCCACCATTAGGGTAGATCAAGCCTATCTGACTGCATTGGCCCGACGTTGGAATGCATGGACCAACACATTTCACCTTCCTCCCGGTGAGATGACCATCACCCTGGAGGATGTCTACAGGATCTTTAGGATCCCTATCGATGGTGAGGCTATCATTTCCTCTACCTACACGACAAAGGATGCTATTTTTGATGCCATATTCGATGACCAGAGCACCGATGCACAAGATGATGCGGACCATGGAGGGGTGCACATCGATGACTGGTACCGAGATGATGTCTTCTCTATTTGAGAGGCCCTCTTTATGCATCTCATCATGCAGATTGTCCTTCCAGACTCCTCGGGCATGAGGATTCCCTGGAACATGCTAGCCCCTACTTGGAGGGTGCTTCAGAGCTCGATGGAGGAGCCACTACTATTAGCTTGGGGGAGCACCTTATTATGCTAGCTCTACAGGGAGCTATACCAGATCACAGAGCGTAGCCATAAGGGCATCAGTTGTAGCCTATTGCTATAGATCTAGGGGTGGTAGCACATCCGGATCGAGCATCCTATAGAGCTACCACTACACATCACCGCCATAGACACCGATCATCAGTGTTACATCGCATGCTGGCCTCATGTTGAGGAGGGTATCCGTAGTAGGGCTCATGCTAGGAACACTGAGCATTACATTATTCAGTTTGCATCACTTGGGTCGGGGGACATTGTCTGGCGCCCCTACATGGATTGCCCTACATGGCCAGAGGCGGACGAGTGGCTACGATGGGCCCACCAAGATAGATGGCTTATCTGGCATAAGCCAGAGGTCTGAGAGTATCAGTTCTTCTCTCATGTCCTACGATAGTTTGGCATGGTGCAGGACATACCAGAGATGCCACTGAGGTACAGATGCCTAGCTCTAGAGAGGGATCTCCCATTGATAGTTCCTTCGGCATTAGGAGATGCACCCGATGACTTCCAAGAGTTGGGTGTTGAGACAGCTGGGACCACGCTCGACTATGATGGGTGGTGGTCTCTATTCAGATGGCATGGGATAGGGCCTCTAGGCTGAGAGCCAGCTGAGGCAGAGGTAGAGGTAGATCCTGATGGGCGTAGGGTGCGCCAGCGTACTGAGGGTGGTTGGGGTGTAGAGGCCACTGCTAAGGATATGCCAAAGATCGACCCTAAGGAGGATGCTCCAGAGGAGGGTGAGGTCCCTCCTGACAGTGTAGAGGGATGGCTGTTGGCTCAGGTTGCTGACTTGTAGAGTCAGATTGGGTGATTTCACACCCAATAGCTCAAGAGAGATACTACCATCGCCACTCTAGAGGTGAAGGTGTCTGACAGGGAGCGACGCCTGACTGAGGTGCAGGGCTAGGTATAGGAGCTCACGACTCGAGCTACCGATGTAGAGGCCCAGGTGTAGAGACTACAGACTACCCTAGAGTTAGCACAGGCATAGCGAACTATAGTAGAGGTAGAGCGAGATCTTGCATGAGTAGCGAGGGGGCTATGCCGCCTCCTCAGGCTATTATGGGGCCTCCTATAGCACCAATAGTAGGTACAATAGCTGCATAGGATCCGACTACTAAGGTGGCATGACTGCATGGTATGGTCATGAGGACCAATGAGATGCACGCAGCCTGGCTTGCTTGCATTGATCAACTAGTCGGTTACATAGAGATGCATGGGCTATAGGTTCTTGAGGATCCTTTTGCATCAGAGTCTCAGCGTACCAGGTCTAGGACCTCAGGGTAGTCGACAGTGAGCTCGAGTCATAGGACTCATAGGACTGAGAGGATGCACAAGTCCTCTAGTACACACACGATGAGGTCGTAGGCTAGGACTAGAGATCCAGGGCAGACATCAGGGGCCTCCAGTCAGAGGACTAGCCTACTACAGTTACCAATTTCCCATGTGCTGGGTGCATTAGGCTTTGGAGGTAGGCAGGATCCATAGTAGGATCCACCACAGGTGCCAGGTCAGCCAAGAGAGTAGGCTCCAGAGCACAGTGCGGAGGGAGGTGACGAGAGCTCCAGTACAGGGGGAGCAGCCTAGATCCAAGCTATAGCAGCTGTAGACTACAATTTTGATATACTATTTTGTGTGTAAGGTCGAGGACCTACACAGTTGTAGCCTGCAAGCATTTTGTACTCCCTATGTACTCTTTTGGACACACATATATATATGATATGATCTTTCATAGCTCATTATGTGTACATGTTTATTTATTATTTTGATTTTATGTTTATTTGATGCACATGGATGCAAGGCTTATGTAAATGCTATGTTTATATGATGCGATGTATGGATGTCATGCACTAGATAGCTATTCTACTTTATGATGATGATATGCAGTGACCTAGATGATTAGATGTGCGATATATGATGTATGTAGATGGATGCGATGTTTATTTTTAACCGCATATTTATTTTTGCTTTGTGGGCATGCATTTATTTTATGCAGTTTATGGTATGCTATGCAATGTATGGTAATGCATTATGTACAAAATCATAATCTAATGGAAATGAACCTGTATGCTTTAATCACTTAAAACATAAGGAATGAATGTAAACTGTGTATATCAATTTTTAAAATATGACACCACAGAATGTATAACAATCATGCAAAATAATTGATAATTCTTATGACAAGAACTTAATCAATTAATCACCCATATATGAAATGCAGTGAAATGGATTGGTAAAATGCCAATGAATGATTATGTCATTTTGTATATTTCTTCTTTGCTGCACTATATAGTCAGTGGCCGTCTAAACATCATTTCTGATATTCATGCGGTATCTATCCTATATATTTGATTGTGCTTTGTAAAATGCATTCTGATGAATGAATGACTCATATTTCTGAAGTCTAAAGATATTTGGTATCTTGTTGCTATTGGAGAACTTTTTGGGGTTTTCCTTGAGACTCAAACACCCTAGTAGACTTTTCCAAAAATCACATACTAACTGTACAAGGCTTATATTTGACAAGGCTTTTGCCATGACAGACCCAACTATTCATTATCCCTATGTGTGCATGTGAGTATTTTTAGATAGATCGTAAGCATACCCCATATGTCAGTCGGGACTCTTTCAACCCATATGTGAGATAAGGTTCCTCATACGATCGTACCATCCTTGTTTCAGCTTTGATTAGACTTATACAACTAGACAATCCTAGGTAGCTAGAGCTAGCTCATCTTGCAAATTGATCAGGGCTACCCCTCCAAATGCAGGTGGGACTCTTTCAACCCATTGCTACGTTTGGGGATCACCCAATAGAACTACCCCTCCGATTGTAGGTGGGACTCTTCCAACCCATTGCTGCGATCGGGGATCACTCTATGGCTTTCAAAAGGTGGACAATCCAGGGATTCAAGTTCTCACCCTTCTTACTTGCTCATGTGTAGTGATAAAAATCATTGTTAGTCCACGTGTTACCATTTTCTTAGAGCAAGGGATTTTTATAGTGCTTTTTATTCACTATGTCACTTCATATTTTGAACTTGAAATTTGTACTTTTGCACTTTGTAACTTGGGATTTAACTTTTGTGACTTTGGGATTTATAGGGGAAATTCTTGTCCTTTTGCCAAAGTACACCTTTCTAGACCGACTATTTGCAAGATAAGCAGGTCGTGAAACCCATCTCTCTAGATACCTAAGACTGCTTTCATGGCTTTCATCCTCTCTCGTCTTAGCAAGATTTTATATTGTTTTGCTTAGTGATGGGATTCTGATATGTTGAAGCACTATCCCAACTAATGACCTTGTCTATAATCAGCAAAGCGAGCTTTCTACAATATCTAAAGAACCCACTAGGTATGGCTGAGTGATGAGAAAACTTAATATACATACATATTTCTTCGCAATAGGTATCACGTATGAATGCAATGAATTATGATAAATGCAAGGGTGCATGATTGACATACAAACGTGTGATCATTTGTAAAATTTTGATAGACGCATTACACTCTACTGTGGAATGCAATGGATGACAAATGCCTAAATGCAATATGATGATGTGAATGCATGTGTGAATGCAAATGAAAATGCAAGATGCAAATGCAAATGTTTTTGGATTTCAAGCTTTACCAATTTTTTTTTTGGACTTTTATATATTTTTCTTGATTTTTATAGATTTTTGAGCTTTCATATTTGACCAAACGATGAGTACATGTCCTTGGAGCTTTTGAGGATGACCAAATGGTGAGGAACTACCTTTGGAGCTTTTACTTGACCAAGCTACTCAACAGAGAGCTTGGGGCATTTTGGGATGACCGAGCGGTTGAGACAAAACCCTCGGAGCTTTTGGGTTGACCAAAGGGCTTACAGATGCCTTTGGTGCCTTTACTTGACCAAGCTCCTTAATCAGAGAGCTTGGGGCATTTTGGGATGACCGAGCGGTTGAGACAAAACCCTCGGAGCTTTTGGGTTGACCAAAGGCTTACAGATGCCTTTGGTGCCTTTACTTGACCAAGCTTCTTAATCAAAGAGCTTGGGGACTTTTGGGATGACCGAGTGGTTTGAGACAAACCCTCGGAGCTTTTGGGTTGACCAAAGGGCTTACAGATGCCTTTGGTGCCTTTACTTGACCAAGCTTCTTAATCAGAGAGCTTGGGGCCTTTTGGGATGACCGAGCGGTTTGAGACAAACCCTCGAAGCTTTTGGGTTGACCAAAGGCTTACAGATGCCTTTGGTGCCTTTACTACACTCTCAAGCATAGAACGCCTTAATATGGATGATATTGAGAGGCTCAAGCTCTTCCACACCCTCTAGCGACGTTAGGCGATAGGTACCTGGACCAATATTTTTAGATATGATGTAAGGCCCTAGCCAGTTAGCCATGAATTTGTCTCGCATGTCAGGAGGCAAATTCGAGTTCTGTTGGTTCTCTTTCAGCACAAGATCCCCAACTTCAAAGTCTCTCTGGTGGACTTTGATATTGTAAGCTCATTTTAATCACTCCTGATAAACGTAGAGATGCTCGAGGGCATTCACACGACGTTCATCGAGCAACGTCAATTGATCGAGGTGAGCTTGGCGTGCGGTGTCATCATCGATGAACTCTTTCAATGCGACGTGCAGTGTTGGAATTTCCAACTCTAAGGGCATAATGGCCTCAGTGCCATATACTAGTGAAAATGGCGTTGCCCCAATGGGCGTTCGAATGCTAGTCCTGTAAGCCCATAATGCAAGGGGCAGCTGTATATGCCAATCCTTGTGGTGTTCTTGCACTATCTTTTTCAAGATGGCTACCACAGTCTTGTTTGAGGCCTCAGCTTGCCCATTTTCTTGCGGATAATATGGAGTTGCAAAACTATGTTTAATGCGGTATTTAGACGTTAAAGCCCGCATAGTTTTGTTCTTAAAAGAAGTTCCATTATCTAAAATTATTTTGGATGGTATCCCAAAATGACATATGATATGCTCGAGAATAAATTCTGCGATGCGAGCTCCAGTGGTCATTGTAAGGGGAATGGCTTCCACCCACTTTGTAAAATACTCAGTAGCCATGATAATGAATGTATGTTGGCCTGATGATGGAGGGGAAATCTTGCCAATCAGATCTAGTCACCACTGAGCAAATGGCCAAGCCGCCTGAATGGGTTGTAAGGCCTGTGATGGCAAGTGCGTAAGATTAGCATGATGCTGAAATTTAACGCATTTCTTGACATACACATTGCAATCCTTCTCCATAGTGGGCCAATAATAACCCATGCGAAGGATGCATTTGATGATAGCCATGCCGCTGAAATGGCCATCGCACGTACCATCATGCACTTCTAAAATTGCCCAAGATGACTCTTGGGGCTCAAGACATCGAAGGAGAACTCCTTCATAGCTATGTCGATACAAAATATCTCCTATCAAGACATACTTAGTCACTTTCTATTTGAATGTGCGTCTTGCAGCACGTGACAATCCCTCTAGGATCATACCAAGTTTTAGGAAGTCTTGGATTTGCAACATCCAACTTTGACAAGCCTCAACTTCGACTGCTAAGACGACCTGCTCCCCCTACGTATTTAACTTTGCAAATGCAGACTAGGAAACAACCTTGTGGTGAATGGTAGTACCACTCCTCGTAGGACTCTAAGAAGTCAATGACTCCCAGGGTGCCTGCTTAAGAAAGTATTTTGCTCTACGGAACCAATCAGTTGTTGGTTCCACGACAATCATGTTGACTGACTCTTTGTTATCAAAGGTTGCACGCTCTGCTACTGGGTGCGAGAGCGTTCTAACATGGATGGTAGTAAAATTAGCAGACGGATTTTGAGGGATCAAGGACCCCAAAGATGCCATGGTGTCTGTGAACCTATTTGATGAATGAGGGATTGCCTCGATGTCATACCATTCAAATTTAGCCAAATAAGTGGCAACAAGATCTTTGTAGGCTTTCAGTATGGGACATCGACACTGAAAGAGCCCCTTAACCTGGTTAACTATGAGCAGAGAATCACCAAAAATGTTCAATATTTTAATACCCATGGCGATGGCTGTGTGGAGGCCCAAAAGTAGGGCTTCGTACTCAGCATTATTGTTGGTGCATGAAAAGTCTAACTTGAATGACAAGGGCATTGGAGCTCCTTGTGGCATGAAAAACACTATTCCTGCACCACCCCCTTGCTCACACTTTGAACCATCGAAGAACAATGTCATATCAGCATTATTCTCTGGTTCCTCGGGTTCGGGAGCTTCAGATATTACGAAGACCGCATCATATGGAAGCTCAATGGTTAGAGGCCTACTGTTGGACAGTGGTGCCTCAACCAGTTGATCAACTATGACTTGTCCCTTGATGGAATTTTGGCTGATGAATTGCAAATCAAATTCTATCAATAGCATGATCCACTTTGCAGTACGTGTGTTATGATATGTCTTGCTCATCATATACTGCAAAGGATTATGTTTCGATATAACATATGTCGTGTGACTTAGCATGTAATGCCATAATTTCTTGGTAGCGAACACTATTGCTAAACAAAGTTTTTCAACATATGCATATCCTGACTCATAACTCACCAAGGTGCGACTGATGTAATATACAGCTTGCTCTTTGCCTTGCACATTCTTTTGGGCTAACATGGTCCCTAATGCAAAGTCGGTTGCCGATATATATAGCAGAAAAGGCTCATCTGGACTTGGTGGAGCTAGTACTAGCGGCGTTGCTAGGTATTTCTTAATCTCAACAAAGGCTGCTTGGCAGTCCTTGTCCCAATAAAATGGGACCCCCTTGTGTAGTAGTCGATTCATGGGTCGACATTTATCCGATAATTGAGTGATGAATCGCTTTATGGATGCTACTTTGCCCTACAGGCTTCTTAGTTCTTTGATATTAGTGGGAGGACGCATCTCTAGAATAGTCATGACCTTTTTTGGGTCTACTTCGATGCCTCATTTAGAAATGATGAATCCCAAGAGTTTACCTGAAGTTACGCCAAATACGCACTTCTTAGGATTCAACCTGACATTATGCTCTATCAAGCGATCGAAGACCTTTCTTAAGACCTCTGCATGCTCTGCTCATAGCAACGACTTAGCTAGTAAGTCATCGATATAATATTCTAAGATTTTATGCATGTAGTCATGAAAGATATATGTCATAGCTCGCTGATATGTGGCACCAGTATTTTTAAGACCGAATGGCATAACTTTGTAGCAAAATGTCCCCCATGGCATTATAAACGTGGTTTTATGCTGATCTTTAGGTTTAATCTGAATCTGGTTGTATCCAGAAAAACTATCCATAAGGGAGAGCATTTTGTGACCTACAGTAGCGTCTACCAGAGCATCGATATTTGGCAATGGAAATGAATCTTTGGGTGTTGCCTTATTGAGATCTCTAAAATCTGTACAAATATGGACCCTTCCATCTGGCTTTCCTATGGGCACCATATTGGACACCCATTCTGGATAGTTGATGGAGATGATGAACTCTACGTCCAACAACTTTTGCAGCTCGTCTTTCACCATTAAGGCTACTATTGGATGCATTTTTTTGAGTTTTTGCTTGACTGGCTTCTTCGATAGATCTAGCGAAAGGTTATGAGTAACCAATTTTGGATCTAGACCCGACATGTCTTTGTAAGTCCAAGCAAAGAGATTAGGTCTCTCTTTCAGTAGAGGGATGATGCTATCACGCTCATCCGAGTGAGACTCTCTCCAAATCTAACCTTCTTTGGATTGGTGGGATCTTTACTGATATCCACATCGAAGGTTTTCTCTACTAACATATGTGATCCTTCCTCAAGTTGGTGAGGCATAGGAATCATATGGATGTCATCAACCGGGTTCACATGTTCCTCTTGGGAAGCATTATCGATGTGACAAACATCATGAGCACAGCCTAGCACAAAATGAAATGGTTGCAACATTTCTTCATTAGGGAAGAAATATTTAGGCTGGACTAGTGAGTCAGCGCGATCCCAATCGATAGCATCCATATTTAGATGCAGCAATTTGGATGGATCTACTGGATTGTGGAGTGGAGTGGTCAAATCAATGGAGACCATATTGATGGAATGGAATTGATCTCTAAAACCACATGGACAAAAATCTATCTCTGAAGCGTAGCTTCCGTACCCAAGATCTGGTTTGGATGGTATGGGTACAAATGGATCCTCTCTGTGGGATGCCCATATAACTGGATCCTCTCGGTGCACTAGCTGCAAAATGGGATCTCTCGGCTCAAGGAGCTCCACATACGTAGGTGGATGGGGAAAGAGTTCTTGATACCTCTCTTTGAGCTCTCTTCTTTCCCTTAGGCTGCGATGGAGATTAATCTCTCGATGCAAACCTGTAGCTATAATAGGTGGGGGACCTCGAGGTGGAGGTCTATTACATAAGTGGTGAGGTCCCAAATAGGCCATCTCCATCGAGTCCTCATCATCATTGTACAAATACAATCCGTCACTTCCCCCTCTTCTAAGGGGCGATTTGGTAGATGTGGTCCCATGTACTTGATTCTACGATCGTTATCATCACTATCCGGATAAATTCGATAGAACGATCGTATATATGATACTATCACATAAACTGGCATTGCTTCTTCCTCAGAGCACTCAGTGTTGGGAGGTACTTCCTCCATAACATGCTTCGATTCCCTAGGCAATAGATATTATGGATACATGAGCCTGGAATCGATCCTCTCATCTTCATCACTGTGGTCACTACCATGGATGGGCCACTCTATTGTGTCTATGCACAGTGGGAGGTTAGCTAGATGAGGCTTTAAGTAAGCCTCCTCTGTTTCATCCTTATAATCACTATCGGCTATGAAGCGCTCATTCGTCTCTTCCACTTGTTCCATAGTAGCAGATGACATATAATGCCAACCTGGAAGGTGGCTTGATTTCCTCCTAGTTGTCTCATTTGGGCTCATCATCTCATCATAACTAGGTCCACTCATTGAGGTGGCTCCTCTCCTCATCTCCAGTATCCAACTTGAGACACCTACGGATGGGGCCATGCCCCCACCAGTCACGATAGCACCACAATTTGGTTACCAGGTGTCTCTAGGGTGTCCTAAGGGCCCATCAGTATCAATCGGTGGCCCTAGGTACAAGTACCATGGGAGTCCTCCAACAACGGAGGTAGGGGGTGGTTAACCACATCATCCCCACGGATGAGGTCTGTCATCATCATTAATAAATGTGCAACCACGCCCAGCACGAGGCCCACAGTAAGATATTCATAAAAACAGCGGCTACATGGGGGGCCTCTAACTCCAAGATAACTCCATACCTAAAAAACAAGCAGAACAAAAAGCTAAGAGTGCAGCACACAAACCGCAGAGTATCAACTCAAAGAATTTCACACCAAACTCCAAAACGCCAGCAAAGCAGAAACAAAAGTCAACAATACATAACACAAAGCAAAGGACAAAACAAAATCACCACAACTACTAAAAAGAAGGAGAACCAACCACAACAAGAACAACAAAAATAAAACTACCTCCTCCGCCCAATCCCGCTCCAAACAGAAGGGAGAGCAATAACCACAACTCAACATCCAATTAACAACACCTATGAATCCAAAATGCATACAAGCAAAACCCAAAGCGCACAAAACACCATCTAATCTAAATCTATCTCTATATCATAATCTATATCAATATCTCTACAGCCACCAAAGGAGATATAATAATATAACACCGAACGAAAAAAAAAACAAACCAAACAAAAAAACAAAAAAAAAAAAAAAAAAAAAAAAAAAAAAAAACCGGCAAAGCCCAGGCAGCCAAGCAAAGAAATGAAAAGAAAAAAGAAAAGAAAAAAAAAAAAAAAGCAAAAAAGGAGCAAGAAGCAAAGAAAAAAAAAAAAAAAAAAGAAGCCAAAAAAGAGAAAAAAAAAGCAAAGATAAAAAGAAAGCAACAAAAATAATGAGGTTGAAGATCAGGATGAAGAAAAATCATCATGATCCTATACCAACCCGAACCAACCTATCGTAGCTAACGATAATGAGGTTCAGCAGTCCTACGTGCTTGTTCAAAAAGACAAGGCATGCCATGCCAATGATAGACTCAAAAATGTGCATGGCATATTTTGGGTTGGACAGATAGCAAATCATAAGAATGGCTCATCATCGTCCTCATCTGGAAATACAGTGGGGCTTGATCTACTGCGTAGAGAAGTTTTTGTTGGGTGGCTCACCCAAGACACAAGATCAATGAAAATTGATGGGCATGAGTCGGCATCTCTTGTGAGTTTTAGGATAGGTCAAAGTAACATTTTGCAAAGATATCATCCAACCCGTGCTAGCGGATGAACGGCACTGTGGTGCAGATAACTAAAGATGTAGGAGAAGTAGGTTGAGGTGCCTCCTCAACTTTGTCTTGAGGTTCTTCCACATCCATGGGAGTGGGAGTATCATTAGCGACTGGTCCAGGCATATGATTTTCTACTTTCTCATCCAATTTCACCTTTAGCTTCTCGACTTGCCTATGAATCGTCGATGCAGTCAGTTTTAGAGTTGTAGTCGTATGCTCAGATCTGTGTGACACAGATGTCAATTTTTGAGCATGGGTTGCTGGTTTGCCTATTGGAATATTAACCGATGAAACAAGTCGGATATCCAAGTGCATCGATGGGAGTACAAAACCCCCAGGAAAATATTCTAGGTTCATGAACTTGAATGGTTCTTCATTCGAGGACACTACGTGAACTTGTCCCTTGTGAATGTACTTCATGCATTGATGCAAGATAGAGGGGACATAACACATTTCATGAATCCAAGGTCTTTCGAGCAGAATGTTGTATTGCATGGCACCCTCTATCATGTGACACATCACAGAGATGGTCTTGAGTCCCACCTGAATAGATGGAACAATTGTACAAATCATAGAGCATAGTGCATCATTAAATGCTCTCAACATAAAGGTTGTAGGCACAATGTGTGATTTGGGTAACTTGAGATGGCTCAGTGCCTTGGTCATAATTATATTGATCGAGGACCCCATGTAGATCAAGACCCTTTTGAAAGGCATGTGGTTAACACATGTGATAATATGCAGCGGTGGGTCAGTCGTAATAGTAGGAACCATCTTCACTTCATGATCGTAAAATTGTATCGTGGGTTCCTGACACTGTTGTACATGTCCCACAAAATTTGTAAATGCGTGTGCATCTTGGGACTATACCTCAATGGACCTTAGAATGTCCATAAGAGTCTCCCTATGTCTAGGGGACTGCTGAATAAGCTCATATATTGACAACTTCACAGGAGTTATCTGCAGGTTCTGAACTAACTTGCTCCTTATGGTCACCACCGGTCTAGCTGGTGGGCCTAGAATGTTCTGAGCTAGTCGTTGATCCGGTGTAGCTTGTACTCTAATGGGAGCATGAGGTTGATTTGGTTGATCGTACCTCCCATGTCTAGTAACAATATTGACCATACCTATGAACCCATGGGTAGGTGGTTCGATTCTCACTTGATTGACCTAGCCATAATTGTTACGAGGCACCTCATGATTAGGTAGTGGATTCTTGAAAATCCCCATGTTTTTGTTGTTGGGTTCCTATGGATTTCCTAGTATGACAAGCTCTCTTTTTTCTATCATGTTCTACACAATGTGTTTGAAGGACCAACATGTCTCGATGTCATGGCCTTTCGCTCTATGGAATATGTAGAACAGATCATCTTGATGCCACTTTGACTTTGGCACATTCGGATCTACTAATTTGACCTCAGGAAATCGTATGGCCTTGGCCTCGCACAGTTGATGGAAAATCAAAGTCATCGATTCCATCAGAGGTGTGAATTGGCGAGGTGGATGCTCTTCTCTATTTTTGCCCTTATAGTTGTTCTTGCGTGTCTCATAATGCGTAGGAGGAGGTTGAGCCTGATAATTAGGATTTTGCTGTCCCTTGTCCTCTCCTCCAAGATTTAGTACTACTTGATTTATGTGGGCTTGCTTGCCCTGTTGCTTCGTAGTACTCTTTTTAAACCCCTCTTTCTTGGTCTTGAGCTTCAAGTTGCCTTCTTGCAACTTGATGTCCTTGATCACCCTAGCTTGCACCATAGCTTCCTCGAATGTAGGGTACTATTGCAACTATAATAGTAGTGATATGTGCTTGGCACAACTCTTTGTAAACATTCGGGTCAGTTCAGCTGCAAGAATAGGGAATGGTAGCTTTGCCATTATTCTACGCCATCTCTTTCTATATTGCTCAATGGGCTCATCGTTGTGCTGAGCTAGCACAACCAAATTGGAAAGGTTGGCCTATTTCTTGATGCCAAATGAATAACATTCAAGAAATGCATCGGCCAACTGCTCAAAACTAGTAATACTATGTTTCTTCAGTTGGTTGAACCACTCTCGAGCCGGGCCAGAAAGTGTTGTAATGAAAGTGCGCAACAACAAGGTATCCTGACTCTCTATCTGGAAACAAGCGTCTAGAAAACTTATGACATGCTCTTGGGCATCCTCATCACCCTTGAATTTTTCTAACCTGGGCATATCAAAATGCTTTGGATATGGAGGCATAGGCACCGAGGGGTCTAGAGGTTCATTGTGTATCTTCCTTAGTGTCGGCTTTTGCATAGTCGTGCCTTGCCTCTCTATTGCTTTGACCTTATCGGCCAAAACCTTGTATGCCTTAGAAGATAAAAAGTCCTCCTCCCTAAGCTGACGTGGAGGTGGTCTAGGAGGTAATGTCTTCTTTGAGGGAGGTGGAGGACATGGCTCTTCCTCCTCCTCAACTCGATAACTCTCAGGATACCCCTGATCGTATCCGTCTACATCTACATGTTCATGCTGCCTCTGTCTAAGATCATTGAGTGACGACAGTCACTCCCTCTATTGGGCACTGACATGAGTACGAGCGTCTCTTCGCTCCTCATGCATATCGTCTAGGGACACAACCCTCCTATACACACGCTCTCTATGCTCCTCGGGAGGGTATAGGCAATACGATCCTTGTGCATGCGTTGCTCATATAATCTCTGTCGTAGGAGCATTTGTGCTTGAATATTTTCATCTTTAATATACTGCCTCTCTAGGCGAGCATCATCCAATTGATCTTGGAGGAGTTGACATCTTTGCTCAGACACTAGTCTATGTGATTTATTGATCTGGTCGATCGTGGGAGGCCTCCGATGTGTGTGCTCTGTGCAAGCTACCTTATGGGTTCTGTACCCATCAAAAAAATATGTGGATGGTGGACATGTGACATGAGGGTGCTTAGAAGCCTCTCCATGCTCTCTAGTGATCTTGATACAACTTTCGCTATGCTCACTCGGAGCATGAGTGGGTGGATCTGTAGGCTTGTAGCCTAGCTACTCAAGAACACTACCTAGACCATCTAATTATCTAGACCTCCAACACTCATGCGGTGGTGTTCCATTAGCTCCCACCTTTGATATATCAATGGTGATCTTGCATGGTGAGCCATGCACGGGAGTATGGGTGGACCTATGCTTGGAAGCGAGCCTGTCCTCTTGCCCCTAAATGGGTGGATCTCTGGTCCATCTATACTCTAACTGTGGAGGGTTAGAACCTCCTGTGGACCTAGTACGTATGGGAACCAACTTGGTCCCCTGCACAACATATTCCTCGGCCGATCCCATGGATGCGCATGTAGTGCGGTCTCGATAATGGATTTGGAGTGGAACATCCTCATGCTGAGAAGCTTCGCATTCAGTCCTATGCCTAGAGGAGTGTACTGAAGCTCCTCTATCGGTGGTCCGCTCAATGGGATCTCCCTATGTCGAGTTGTCACCTCTAATGCTCGCTGAATGTCATTCGGTTCGCTCATGTGTATGAGGACTCGACACATGCTGCTGTGAACCAGTTTGGGATTGATCATGGGCATCGGTCCTAGACCTTTGCCGATCACCCCATGTGTTCACCATCTATGTACCTAACATCTAGATGTGTTTTATTATGCAAACAAAGTATACAAATGATGATTATCTCCTTTTAAATTTTTATTGTGAGCCCTAAACTGTTTGATGTTGTTTTTAGATGTGTTGTATCAGTGTTAGAAACTCTCACATGTTTTGAAAGATTGTTGGATTTTAAACTCAATTAAATTGGCTTTCACCTGTATACCTGTAGCTCGACAACTTGGCGATGAAACCCAAGTCACGTAAACCAACCTATAATGTGTGGAAGTGAAGCCCACACACGGTCAGGGGGCACAGGTCCTCCCAGTTCCTCACCCATTTTCCCCCAATCAGCGTCATACCCTCTGAAGAGGAGTATATGCAAATTTTTTAGGGTACGAAAGGATCTTGGACCCGATATGGTCTAGTAACATAGGGTACGTGGGATTTGGGCCAATGGATGGAAGTCACACCCACCGTCATTGAACCCTACTAGTGGTTGGAGATGAAGCCCAACTCACTAGCATTTAAGTGCCAGGTGGTGTGTGTGGTTCCTTTTATTTTGCAAAAATGACAAATGCATCAAAGAGCATAATGATCATTCCTACATGATGTGCATGAACAGAAAGGAACATTTCAAATTTAGAAAGAATGCATGCTAATGCCCTATATGATATTTTGATGATGCAATTACAATGACATGGCCACTGATTGGGCCTCAAGCATGCAAACGACATGCAATATCTATCAAGGTCATTGTATTTAGGGGCAGACTGCACTCAGAGGTCCGCTATTCCCAACAATGCCTCTCTAATGAACAAAAAATGGAAATAAACTAAGATTTGTTCATTGACCCCTTTTTTTTTATTTGAGTTCCTAGTTTGCAATGGTTCGATGCTTTCTGGAAAGATACAGAGCAAAAAATTCAACACAGAGGGTGAAATTGGGACCTACCTCAGCTCCTGCTCTGCTGCCCACTGAGTTTCCTATTGTCTGCATTTTCCTCTATGAACCACAGGTCCGATCTGCGGGCTGCAGTGGTGATCGTAGGTTACAGCCATGGGCCAAAAAATAACCACAGCTGAAAGCTACGGTTAGCACCTGAGATAAGAAATAACCAAGAATAGTAAGAATTCAGGGCTAAAATTATGGGGTTCCATCGTGATTGCCATCTGACATAACCGCGGAGTGCGCGCCTAGCTACCGTATTGATCTATACCATCATAAAAGCATAAATATCCACACAAGTACATAAATTGAACAAAGAAAGCCAACGTATGTAAAGTTTCTTGTATTAATATTTAAATGAGCTTTGATTACAAAAATGCCCTCTTAGGGTCACTTGAAATATGATACAGATACTACAATTGCCAATGCCCTCAATAGGGTAGGCGCACTTATAGTGCTCCATTGATTAGTCACAAACTGCCTTGGGGTTGAGCTAACCCCCTTCTCCGCGATGTGGAAGGATTATGACATAGGCTCCTCTTGCACCTGTCTCTCTATGAACAAGAAACAACAACACATGATTAAAAAAATTGATAGCCTCTCGTGATGAGGCCCGTTAAGAAAATATGCATGTAAGTGCCATTAAACTAGTAAAACAAGAAAGCATAAAGAAAGACTTTAAACTATTCTGATTAAATCAAGAATTATACTACAACATGTAAGACATGAATAAGCAAATGATGCATGGATCAAATATCAAATTAGGAATAATAAAGCGCATAAAATATCCAATGTACTCCTACTTAATACAATGCATAAAATGACTAATTCCTACGGTCAGATTTTCCCTAAAATATAATTAAACCTATAAAAAGACTAACATGACTAATCTATGCGATCAAAAGTAAAGTAAGTAAGGTGATCATTAACCTGTTGCAAACCACAGCTATGATGGGTGGTCTACACTGTGAACCATGGATGACAATCGTGGTTTGACCTCTAATAGGTTTACCCTCAAAATTAAGGGCAGTGGGCTTGATCTCCTTGTCCAAATTGATGTTCAAGGGTCGCCTTTGTTGTCCTCTAACAGATTTGGCGGTAAAATCACTGTGAAGGGCCTTCGTTTGCCCGGATTTGTGTTTCTTGATCCTCCTAGGCACCTAGGGCATCCATGGCTAATTTGTCTTTAGATGGATAGCAAAGGGGGTTCTCAAATGCACAAAGTCAGTATGCAATTTGACAGGGCTTCGCTGCTCTCTTGATCAATTAACTCTCGCTCGATAATTTGCCAGCATTTCACTATACAAATCATCTCTCTCCCTTTCCTCCCCATTTTGAGGGGGGTATTTATAGCATGCCCCTAGGGCTAGGGGTGGCTTCATGGAGAAGCCAAGACCAAGAAGGTTGGTTAGGACAGTTGGGATGGAAGCCTCTAGAATATTTCATCCTCCAACTGCCTCCTTCTAGATCTCTTGGCCGTTCCAACCGATTTGGCTCGAGGGGAAGGCCTAACTGAACTCCAGTTAAGACCGTAGGTCATAGTTGTGGTCCAGACTGTAGACCGTAGGTGTCAATCGTGGTTTGGACTGGAGACCACAAGTTTAGGCTGCGGTTCAGACTGCTTAGGCCAAAATGCCTAAATTGAGTGGTTAGAACCACTGCTCTATCTTGGAGTCTGTCCAAGATCCTTCATATGGTTTTGTAGCATGTCCATATGAGTAGTCGCCCTCAACATGAGGTGTTTTAGGTGTCTACATCTCCATATTAAAAAAATTTAAATTTTAGAAAGTAAATGACTAAGAATATTTGATCTCTTAGTAAAAATAATATCAAAGAGTTGATAAAGAAAAAATACTAATTTGCAAAATATGAAGAATATATTTGATAGAAATAAAAGTTGAATATGGTTTAATTGACCTAATAACAAATATAATGTTTTAATATTTTGATGAAAATGACTCCAATAAAAATCACATATAATTTAGTTCAAAAAACTAGTTAATATTTATTTGTTAAAATAAAATTAAAAAATAAGGTGGCCATGGAGTTCACTCATCTTCAGGAGCTTATTGATTAATGGAGAACGGATCATGCACAATCAATATGATTCCTCTTGAGTAGAATACTCTTCAAATCCGGTCTAGGTCTAGACAACAGTGTCATTTGCTCCTGAACTGCACTCCTATCTCAGCTCAAGGTTCTTACAGAGATGGTCATGGCTATTTGACAATTCTTCTCTCCCCCCAACTCCTCTACTTGATGCCTAGGATAATTTAGGAGCTTCGATAATTACTGCCAGCCAAGATCCATTTGTTTATAGTTGGGAGGGACTCAATGCAAAAGTCTCTTAATGCTACTATTGAGTGGGAATCAGTTTTAGGGGTGGCTAAACCCAGATAATGGAGCCTTATAATTATGTAATCAGTTAGTTTTGTTGGTCATCAGTTTTGTAAGGTAGTGTTAATTAGCTGTAAATTGTTTGCTTGGGTTTTTGCTCTATTTTGATGGAGATGTTTTTTAGGCTGATGATGTTAGCCATGTGGCGTGTTTTTCTGTTTCTTTTTTTTTTGTTTGTAAAAATGTATTCTATCAATTTTTTAATATAATACATTTTTACATTAAAAAAATAAAATTTTATCTAAAGTAAAATTTCATTGCTATTATACGTATAATTTGACTAAAACTAAAAATTTAAAAGAAATTAACTCCAAAAAAAATAAATAGATTCAAAAGCTATCATTTTGATATTCTATAGGTTAATTTATTTTTAAAATAGTACCCATGATAATATAGTATAATATAGTGTTATGAATTTGATATTGAAATTTTACATAAAAACATAACGTTTTTTTTGGTACATAGAGGAATCAGTAACATCCCTTCATTTTTAAATATTGGTTACAAGATTAAATCCTTGGAAAATTTATCATCGATCACATATTAAATCCTTGTTGCTGCCACTAAACCTCTATCTCACCTTAGAAATTAACTCCAAAAAAAATAAATAGATTCAAAAGGTATCATTTTGATATTCTATAGGTTAATTAATTTTTAAAATAGTACCCATGATAATATAGTATAATATAGTGTTATGAATTTTATATTGAAATTTTACATAAAAACATAATGTTTTACTTGGTACATAGAGGAATCAGTAACATCCCTTCATTTTTAAATATTGGTTACAAGATTAAATCCTTGGAAAAGTTATTATTGATCACATGTTAAATTCTTGGAGCTGCCACTATAACCTGTATCTCACCTTGGTAAACAAGATCGAAGTGAGGGAGACCCCTGATGGCTCAAGTTTGGTACCGTCATCATTGGGTTGGCGCACACTCAATGGAATCAAGGTTAGACTACTACCTTTGCCCCAATAGGGCTTACCTTCAAGGTTTGAACCTAAGTCTCTTCTTGGTAAGCACCCAAAACTTACCAATCCACCAAGCCCTTGAGACTCATAATGAATTTCATATTATAGTAAAATTGTTCATTTGATTACTTATTTTCAATTAAATTAAATTAAGCTGATTAAATTTTGTATTTAGTTTAATTTTCATTATAGTGAAGAAATTCAAGCAAATAACATCCCTTCATAATTTTATTTTTAGCTATTGGTCATAGGATTAAATCCTTGGGGAAGTGTCCCAATGAGACAATGCAACAGTTTGGGATTTGGCTCTTCTTCGGGAGGTCCAAGGTTCAAATCGTGGCATGGGCAAGTGTGTGAGGGGTTGGGTGTGTGGTGGGTGTGTGTTAAATTCCCTATTGATAAACATAGCTCTCAACTTTATAGGGGTCATTTTTGGGAGGAGACTGCTCATCCACGTTGGTCGTAGGGGTTTCTCACACTAACCAAATAAAAAAAAATCCTTGAGGAATCTATTGTTGATCACGTGTTAAACCCCTACCTCACCTTAGTAAACATGATCAAACTGAGGGAGACCTCTGGTAGCTCAAGATTGGTACCGTCATTATTGGGATTAACACACACTTAACATAGTCAAGGTTAGACTACTACCTTTGTTGGATTGTTGGGTTGGTGCACACTCAACGAAGTCAAGGTCAAACTACTACCTTTGTCCCACCAAGGATTACCTTAAATTTTTGAACCTAAGTCTCTTATTGGTAAGCATCCAGAACTTACCAATCCACCAAGCCATTGAGACTCATAATGAATTTCATATTATAATAATATTGTTGATTTGATTAATTATTTTCAATTAAATTAATTTAAGTTCATTAAATTTTGCATTTAGTTAAATTTTCATTATAGTGAAGAAATTCAAGCAAAATATTTATGTAGTGTTATAACAATTTTTTGACTTGTTATAATATTTTAAATGATTGGTTTCAATTAAAATTTATTAAGTTATTGAATTAGTTTTTTTTTCAATTGGTTATATAGGATTGAAACTGCCCCACTCGTCTTACATCATCGCCACATAGTGGTATTACAACAAAGACTGGATATTACTCATGTATCACTCGGTAAGATTTGAACCTTGGTCTCCTGCTTAAATGTTGGGGAATCTAACCTGTTGAGCTAATGTCACTCGATTATTGAATTAGGCTTTATTTTTAATAGTATTTAACAATTTTCAATTAAATTCATTGCATACTTTTTAAATATTTGATTGGTTGGTATTATAAATTTAAAAATTTTAATTGATTAAATGATATTGAAAGGATCCTATTCATGTTACATAATTACTATGTCACCTTGGGGTTATAGCAAGCAACATTGAAGAACACAAGCTTATACTGAGAGGGGGGGTGAACAGTATAAGACCACTTTTTACTTTTCTTTCCCAAATAGTATTAATCAATATAATCAATGGCAATATCAATAGCAATAACCAAAGCAATGCACAAATCATCACACACAATAGAGACACCAATTTAACGTGGTTCACCCAAATGTGGGCTACCTCCACGGAGAAAATATTTCTTCTAAAATATTTCTCAATCAATCTCTTGGGAATCCTTTCCCTATTACAATGTTTATGGACCTCTATCCAAAGGAGATGTTGATCCCCTAAATCTGGTTTGTGGATCTCTATCCATAGGAGAACTCCTTCTCCTCTGCTATGGTTGGTGATCCTCTAGAAGACTACTACCTCCACTACACTGGCTTGTGGATCTCTCTCCACTGAAGACTCTTGTCCCCACTCAGAAGACCTATCCTCACTACCCTGGCTGATGGATCTCTATCCACTGGAGACTATTATCCTCTCTGCTCTGTCACCTCCAAAGCTCTGTCTCAATTTTGTACTAAACATAGTCCAGTCGGTCTAGCACAGCTCTGCTCAATCTCTTGCACTAAACACAGTCCAGTCGGTCTAGCACAAGTCTGCTCAATAAGCTCACTCAAATATGCACTAAACATAGTCCATTCGGTCTAGCACAAATCTGCTCAACTCTTGCACTAAACACAGTCCAGTTGGTCTAGCACAAGTCCACTCAAATATGCACTAAACATAGTCCAGTCGATCTAGCACAAATCTTCTCAATAGGTCCACTCAGAACCTACTCAAATCTGCTCAATAGGTCCACTCAAACTCTAATCTGCTCAACAGGTCCACTCAAACCTACTCAAATATGCTCAATAAGTCCACTCAGAACCTCTCAAATATGCTCAATAAGTCCACACAGAACCTGCTCAAATATGCTCAACAGGTCCACATAGAACCTGTCCAAATCTGCTCAATAAGTCCACATAGAACCTATTCAAATATGCTCAACAAGCTCACACAGAACTTGTCCAAATCTGCTCAATAAGTCCTCTCTAGAACTTGCTCAAATCTTCTTCTACAAGCTTCCAAAGCTTCCACAAAATCAGTCCACAAGTCTTCTCAAAGACTTACCTCAAATCTGCTTAACAAGTCCACACAGAACTTGTCCAATCTCATAGAAACATAAAGAGAATTGTTAGAGACTCAATATGTTCTTTACTCAATTCTCAATCACTTTCTCAACTCAAATCAATCTCATAGAAACATAAAGAGAATTGTTAGAGACTCAATATGTTCTATACTCAAAACTCAATCACTTTCTCAACTCAATCTCATAGAAGCATAAAGAGAATTGTTAGAGACTCAATATGTTCTATTCTCAAAACTCAATCACTTGCTCAACTCAATATCATAGAAGCATAAAGAGAATTGTTAGAGACTCAATATGTTCTATTCTCAAAACTCAATCTCAACTCAAATCAGAATATAGAATAGTTTGTTTTATGGAACTTGATCAATCACTTCATACATCCACTTGACTAGGCTCAATCAACTCTACTCAACCAATCACTTCAAGAAACAACTCTTGCTCACAAACCCTAGTCCAAGCATGTATCATCCAACTCAAAATATTTCCAACAATGCTCAACAACAAATCTCACATAACAATGATACTCATGATCTTTTCAAACCCTAGTTCAAGTTCTTTGTATAACAACTCACTTCAACAACCATGCTTATCAAACAAGGTTTTAAACACAACTCTCAATTTCAGAAAACCTTGAAGCATTAACTCAAACACTTTCGAAAAGGAAACCCTAATCAAATCCTTTTCACTCCAAACTTAATTTTCAAGTAAGCCAATCAACCAACTCAACCAAGGAAGAATTTGCCCATACCTTTTGTTTGACAAGGAGTTGATCTCACAAATCTGCCACACTCACAAATTTCTCTTTTCCAATCTCAATAAGGGTTAGAAGACTTCAATCAAATCACAATACAAAATAATGACCCAAAATACACCTTATTACTCCAACTCAAAAATAACATTCACCATAGTCTTCTTTAAATGGAAAAACCCTTATACAAAAATAATGCTCAAAAGTCTTAATAAGAAATTAATAAGACTTTACTAAAACTCCTTATTACTCCTAAAATAATAAATCTCAAATATCAATACCTCCACAATAATCCTCAACAAACATTCACCATAAATCTCAAATATCAAACCTTCCACAATAATCCTCAACAAACATTCACCATAAATTTCATGCCTTAATGTATAAAAATAATAATCACTTATGCACCCTTATTCCTCCAACATTAGGCAACTAACAAAATTTAAATCAAAATTAAATACCTTGTCCTTGGAGGGAATCGAACCCTCAACCTCGTCTCACCACAAGCGCCTTAACCACGGCCAAAGTCACCGCACGAGCCAAGCGCTCGCTTGAGATTAAAGAAGCACCACGTGCTTCTTAATCTCACACCACCTTCCGCCAAGCAAAAGGTCGTGCGCCTTGGGTGCCTCAAACAACACACCAAACAATGCACGCGGGGATTCGAAACATCAACCACCTTGCTGCCAGCGCCTTTGCGCTTTCCCAACTACCACTAGGCCACGCTTGCCCAATGAAACTTGAGGATGGAACCTTCCTCCTCTATGCCTTTCGCTGCCACATTTTCGTAAATCACAAGCTCTCTTTTTCGCATGCCACCGATTTATTAATTCGAGCAAGGGTAACTTTCCAATGGTTTTGGCAAAGTATTTATATGCATTATATTTGCTTTGGACACGTCGGTGCTAGCTCCTCCATGACGACGTCGGTGGAAATATAGAGGCTTCGAAAGCCTTTTTCTTTAAACCCCAACTTTGGGTTTAATTTACTTTAAACTTTGCGCTTTGAAATATTTTTCCCTCCAAAACCCAACCTTAGGGTTTTATAAAAAATAATTAATTGTCCTTTGTAAACCAAATAATATTATAATTAAAATTATAATAATTTATTTGGGTTTTTCACCACCTTGGATAAATATTATAATAAATATTATAATATTATATCCTTCCATTGCTTCGGATATATTTGCTTCCAAAGGAGAACTGAAACCATTTTCTGAACCATTCTTTTGGGTGTAAAATAAAAATATTTTAACCCATTACAACTTCCATTGAACTTTGCACTTGAACTGGAGAAGAACTATCACTGGCATCTTGACATCAATGACAACTTTGGCTTAGGGACTCAAAATGTCCAACAATCTCCCCCTTTGTCATTGATGGCAACCCACATTCTTTTTACTGAAACCTGACCTTTCTTTTTCTTCTGCTCCCCTAGGACATTGCTCCCCTAGCTCAATGCTCTCTCAGATATCAAATCTCTCCCCAATACACAAATCTCTCCCCCTTTGACATCAATGGCAAAGGGTCACCTTTGGGGCTCGGGGCTAAGAATGAGCCTCTTAGCTTAGCCCCTCCCCCACCTCCTTTGAGGTGGTTAATTCTGGGGTGGGAGTATTTCTACTCCCAAAAGGCATTGTTCTTTGCCTTTATCCTCTTCCCTTATTTTCTGAATTTTTTGATTCTTCTGATTGTTTCTATCCGTGTCATCATTCATGTTCCTGTCATCATTCCTGTTCCTATTCATGTTCCTATTCCTATTCTTGTTCCTATTCATGTTCCTATTCCTGTTCCTATTCATGTTCTCATCCATGTTCCTATTCCTATTCATGTTCCTATTTCTGTTCATATCCATGTTCCTATTCTGTTCATACCTATTTCTGGAATATTTGCTCTACACCATTTTGTTGTGTGACCATCATTATTGCACTTATAACACTTAATGTTATTATTCCTTGGAGGTGCAAATGTCTTAGGATCTCTCCTAGTGAAGCCATATCCTCTTCTGTCATGAACCCTGCAATTCATTGCCTTGTGACCAAACTGATTACATGAGTAGCAATACCCATGGAAAAGTTATCCATTCCCATATTCCTGTCTTTCATGTGTCCTGCACTGTGAAGCCATGTGCCCAAACCTGTGACATGAAAAACATCTTCCATTGAAGAAACCTTGCCTAGACCCCATTGGTCTCTTAGTCTCTTCTACCTGTTTCTTGTTCCATATGTTCCTTACTTGTGCATTGTTCCTTTCCTTGTTGAACTTTCTATTGTCCAACTTCTCCTTAGAAGTCTCACTCTCTCTTTTACTTACTTCTTTTGATGCTTCTTCTTTTCTGGTGTTTGAGCTTGACTCTCCTTTTTCTGCTTCTTGTTTCCCTTGTTCTTCTTTAGAACTAAGTCCTGTTATGGTGACTGATGACCTTTGTGCATTGATAATCCTATCCAAAGTCTTTGAATTTTCCTCAAACTTGTGTAGCTTGTCCTTAGAACCTTTTACTTCCATCCTTAGTGAAACTATCTCATGCTCTAATCTTTCACACTCTAGATCTTTTGTCTTTAATTTTTTGGCCATACCTTCTTCAATTTTTCTTGTCTCTTCAACTTTGATTTTGAAGTTGGTGAGTTCCTATAGAAACCTTGCTTTTGCTTTCTCATCTTCTTGAGCTTGAACCCTTAATCCTGAGTTCTCCCTTTTTAATTCTTCAAGAGTAATCATAAGCCTTTCACATTCTATCTCTTTTACCTTTGACTGTTCAATCATACCTTCTTCAACTCTTCTTGCCTTTTCAACCTTATCTCTCAAGTCAGAAATATCTTGTAGAAGCTTTGTCTTACATTTCTCATCTTCTTGTATTTGACCCTTCAATTCTAAATTCTCTCTTTTCAATTCAATGAGTTCCTTAAGAGTGGCTTTCTCTTTTTATTTTTCTGAATCTTCTATAGGAGCATTTTCTTCTAATACTGAAAGTAGAGTTTCTTCTTCATACCTATTTTGATTTTCCCTATTATCCTTTCTTGAACCAACCTCTAGGATTTCATTTTCAAAAATATCATCTTCATCTTCACCGCTACTAAACCCATTGCAATAACTTGCATCATGGTCGAGTTGACCACAAACAAAACATTCTTATGGACAATAAGTTGCATGGTGACCTGTGTTCCCACATCTGGTACAAAACTTTATCAATCTGGATATTTCTCCATTACTTGATTCATCTCTTGAATCTATTTCCATTTGTCCTCCCAACACAACAATATTAAACTCATCTTCCTTTTCTTTCATGACCATGTGTGTTCTTTTCTTCTTGTGTCTCATGGTTTTGCCTTTGCCTTTCTTTGCCATTTGTGTTCTTGTAAGATCTTCCTTCAAGTTGTTAAACCCTTTTTGAAGGAACCAACTCTGATACCAATTGAAGAACACAAGCTTATACTGAGAGGGGGGTGAACAATATAAGACCACTTTTTACTTTTCTTTCCCAAATAGTATTAATCAATATAATCAATGGCAATATCAATAGCAATAACCAAAGCAATGCACAAATCATCACACACAATAGAGACACCAATTTAACGTGGTTCACCCAAAGATGACTACCTCCACGGAGAAAATATTTCTTCTAAAAATTTCTCAATTAATCTCTTGGGAATCCTTCCCTATTACAATGTTTATGGACCTCTATCCAAAGGAGATGTTGATCCCCTAAATCTAGTTTGTGGATCTCTATCCATAAGAGAACTCCTTCTCCTCTGCTCTGGTTGGTGATCCTCTAGAAGACTACTACCTCCACTACACTGGCTTGTGGATCTCTCTCCACTGAAGACTCTTGTCCCCACTCAGAAGACCTATCCTCACTACCCTAGCTGATGGATCTCTATCCACTAGAGACTACTGTCCTCTCTGCTCTGTCACCTCCAAAGCTCTATCTCAATTTTGTACTAAACATAATCCAGTCGGTCTAGCACAACTCTGCTCAATCTCTTGCACTAAACATAGTCCAATCGGTCTAGCACAAGTCTTCTCAATAAGCTCACTCAAATCTACACTAAACATAGTCCATTCGGTAACCTACTCAAATCTACTCAATAGGTCCACTCAGAACCTGCTCAAATATGCTCAATAGGTCCACTCAAAACCTGCTCAAATCTGCTCAACAAGTCCACACAGAACCTATCCAAATTTGCTCAACAAGCTCACATAGAACTTGTCCAAATCTGCTCAACAAGCTCACACAGAACTTGTTCAAATCTGCTCAACAAGCTCACACAGAACTTGTCCAATCTCATAGAAACATAAATAGAATTGTTAGAGACTCAATATGTTCTTTACTCAATGCTCAATCACTTTCTCAACTCAAATCAATCTCATAGAAACATAAAGAGAATTGTTAGAGACTCAATATGTTCTATACTCAAAACTCAATCACTTTCTCAACTCAATCTCATAGAAGCATAAAGAGAATTGTTAGAGACTCAATATGTTCTATTCTCAAAACTCAATCACTTTCTCAACTCAATCTCATAGAAGCATAAAGAGAATTGTTAGAGACTCAATATGTTCTATTCTCAAAACTCAATCTCAACTCAAATTAGAATATAGAATAGTTTGTTTTATGGAACTTGATCAATCACTTCATACATCCACTTGACTAGGCTCAATCAACTCTACTCAACCAATCACTTCAAGAAACAACTCTTGCTCACAAACCCTAGTCCAAGCATGTATCATCCAACTCAAAATATTTCCAACAATGCTCAACAACAAATCTCACATAACAATGATACTCATGATCTTTTCAAACCCTAGTTCAAGTTCTTTGTATAACAACTCACTTCAACAACCATGCTTATCAAACAAGGTTTTAAACACAACTCTCAATTTCAGAAAACCTTGAAGCATTAACTCAAACACTTTCGAAAAGGAAACCCTAATCAAATCCTTTTCACTCCAAACTTAATTTTCAAGTAAGCCAATCAACCAACTCAACCAAGGAAGAATTTGCCCATACCTTTTGTTTGACAAGGAGTTGATCTCACAAATCTGCCACACTCACAAATTTCTCTTTTCCAATCTCAATAAGGGTTAGAAGACTTCAATCAAATCACAATACAAAATAATGACCCAAAATACACCTTATTACTCCAACTCAAAAATAACATTCACCATAGTCTTCTTTAAATGGAAAAACCCTTATACAAAAATAATGCTCAAAAGTCTTAATAAGAAATTAATAAGACTTTACTAAAACTCCTTATTACTCCTAAAATAATAAATCTCAAATATCAATACCTCCACAATAATCCTCAACAAACATTCACCATAAATCTCAAATATCAAACCTTCCACAATAATCCTCAACAAACATTCACCATAAATTTCATGCCTTAATGTATAAAAATAATAATCACTTATGCACCCTTATTCCTCCAACATTAGGCAACTAACAAAATTTAAATCAAAATTAAATACCTTGTCCTTGGAGGGAATCGAACCCTCAACCTCGTCTCACCACAAGCGCCTTAACCACGGCCAAAGTCATCGCACGAGCCAAGCGCTCGCTTGAGATTAAAGAAGCACCACGTGCTTCTTAATCTCACACCACCTTCCACCAAGCAAAAGGTCGTGCGCCTTGGGTGCCTCAAACAACACACCAAACAATGCACGCGGGGATTCGAAACGTCAACCACCTTGCTGCCAGTGCCTTTGCGCTTTCCCAACTACCACTAGGCCACGCTTGCCCAATGAAACTTGAGGATGAAACCTTCCTCCTCTATGCCTTTCGTTGCCACATTTTCGTAAATCACAAGCTCTCTTTTTTGCATGCCACCAATTTATTAATTCGAGCAAGGGTAACTTTCCAATGGTTTTGGCAAAGTATTTATATGCATTATATTTGCTTTGGACACGTCGGCGCTAGCTCCTCCATGACGACGTCGACGAAAATATAGAGGCTTTGAAAGCCTTTTTCTTTAAACCCCAACTTTGGGTTTAATTTACTTTAAACTTTGCGCTTTGAAATATTTTTCCCTCCAAAACCCAACCTTAGGGTTTTATAAAAAATAATTAATTGTCCTTTGTAAACCAAATAATATTATAATTAAAATTATAATAATTTATTTGGGTTTTTCACCACCTTGGATAAATATTATAATAAATATTATAATATTATATCCTTCCATTGCTTCGGATATATTTGCTTCCAAAGGAGAACTGAAACCATTTTCTGAACCATTCTTTTGGGTGTAAAATAAAAATATTTTAACCCATTACAACTTCCATTGAACTTTGCACTTGAACTGGAGAAGAACTATCACTGGCATCTTGACATCAATGACAACTTTGGCTTAGGGACTCAAAATGTCCAACTCACATAGTGTTATGCCCCTTATGTTCTAACTATTTAATTATTGTAATTAGTCATGTTATTAGTAGTAGTTAGTGTTGTGACTAGTTAGTGGGACCCAAAGTCTATTTAGGGTTAGGGTTAGGGTTTGTAAGATATTGTATGGTTTCTTATTATATATTGGATTGTAATGAGAGAAAAGAGAGGAAATTTTAAATTTTTGTATTAGGAGTTTTGAAGGAGGTAGCCTCCTCGAAGTGGCTTGTGATAGTGTAATTTTTCAAGTTTTTTTTTTTAAATTCGTACTTAATTTTCCATTTTGGTGTATATTTTCTATGTTAATTTTATTGTTGTAGGTATTTTCATTTCATATTTTATTAGAGAAACTTTCTAGGGCCACTTTCAAAGCATCATGTAGTCAATTTATGCAACAACCACCACAAATTTGAAAAATAAGCTTATTATGGGTGCTTAAAGAATGCCTACACTAGGTTAATACCCTTTTGTAAGATCAAATGTAAGTCTTGATCGCTCAACTGGGGGAAGTACTTGGGCCAAGATCTACCCAAAATATCATTTTGAATATCCGAAGTACCCCCCAATAGCTGGATCTGAGTGCGTCACCAGTGAAAAGGGTTGATACTATACCCTTTTTGTAGTTATTTTCTTTTTTAGTGTATACAAAGAGTTATAATTTAAATATAAATCTATGGCTATATTATCAAAAAAACTACCTAGATTGGGTAAGTTGTTGTTACCTAGAGAGATACTCGCTTAGACAAAATTTATGGCTAGTGAGATTTTTTTTTAACCTTAGGAAACTACATTCTATGGCCTATTACTTAATTATTGATATCTTTAGCTCAAAGTATTTATAGATATCTCAAAGCAACCAATTCCTTAGGTTACTCTTCTTCAACTATGCAAATTCATACCATTTTTTTGTATAGGCTTGGTTTTTAAGAATTTTCATGATGGATTTACTCCAATTTGTGAAGATAAAGGGTAAAACAATACTATGTAAGTTAGAGTTTTAGATCTTGCTAGAAAATCAATTTTATTATTTTTAGAAAAACACATTCCACAACCCAAAAAAGAAAAAAGAAAAATATCATTAAAAAATAATTTATTTTATTTTAAAATTGTAAATTCTACCTAATTCACTCATTTTCCACTTTAGAAAAATATTGTCCTTCCTTCTTTCCATAAATTTAGAAAAAGTCTAGAAAAAATCTGAAAATCCTTAATTCCCTAAAATCATTAAAACCCTCCTTTTTAAGGCATTTTTTAATTTTTTAAAGTGATTTTGGAACCTATCTCATTGCAATGCTCTCTTTGAGCTAATTGTTTGATATATAACCTGGATAATACTTTTTGGACTCCCTTTTTGTGCTTGATATGACCATAACTACCCGTTCTCAAGAAATCTCCATGAAAAAGGTGAAGAAGAGCTCAATAAAATTAAGGAAAACCTCTTAGATCTTAGAAAACTTGATAAATTAGACCTAATTGAGGAAATTAACTCTAGTATCCTTAGGTTTAGCACTAAATAGGACTAGTTATAGGATGCATTCTCATAGTTGTCTCTACCAGGATGATCCTATTCAGGACAAGGACAAGCTTCAAGTTCAAGACAGGGATCAACTTAATGTTTAGGATAGGAACCAACTTTAGGTATAGGACAGGGACACACTTTAGGGCTTGGCATGCTTGCATTTTAGCCACCCCACCAATGACCAACTAAGTTGGACTTCCCTCGCTTTGATGGAGATGAACCCACTAGTTGGATTTACAAGGTCAAACAATATTTTTCCTTAACATACACTAGTTTGGAAAAAGGTATCCATTGCTTCCTTAAATTTAGAGCATGAAGCCATTTAGTGGTATCAATAGTTTGAGAAGACCTCTGTCACACCTAATTGGGAGGAATTGTGTAGGAATTTGCTTGTCTTTTTTGGGCCCAATGTGTATAAAGATTTCATGGGTGCATTAACCAAACTTTGACAAACTAGGTTAGTCCATGACTATCAAACCCAATTTGAAAATTTAGAAAATAGGATAGAAGGCCTAGATGACACCTTATTTTATAGTTGTTTTATTAGTGGGTTGAAGGAGGATATTAGGGTAGAAATGAAAATTTTCAACCCTCAAGATATGATGTTTGATATTGGTTGATTAATTTGTTTCTTAGTGATGTACCTATAAACCACCACTACTTAGGAATCTACTACTTGTTCATGCATCCAATCAGAACATGCACATGATACATATCAAGTTATTTAATGAGGCTAACATGAAGGCTCACTATGATAAAGGACTATATTATAATTATGATAAAAAGTACTCCATCAAGCATAAATATGTGGATCAAAAATTATATCTATTAGATGCAGGGTCAACTCTTCCTTTTGAAGATTGTGATCCACTCAAAGTCCAACAACCAAATGATATAGAAGAGGAGTAGAACATCCAATAGGAACCAACACTAGAAATTTTAATGCATGCATTAGTAGGGATTACTACACTTTAAATCATAAAGGTTCAAGGGTACTTCAAGAAGCATCCCTCACTATCCTTATATAAAATTGTATTACTCATAACTTCTTATATCCTTTAATTATAAAAAATGTAGATTGCTATGTGTATCCAAGCTATAAATTTGAGCTCATGATCACCAATGGGATAACACTATATTGTAATAAAAAATGTAGTAATGTTTGGATATCAATAGGGATCTACAACTTGTAGTTAGATAAGTTTATTCTACCCTTGGATGGCAACAATATGGTTTTGGGAATGCAATGGATATAAATATTGGAACCTATCCTATGGGACTTTGCTAAATATGAATGCAATTTGTAAAGAGTATCCATCAATATACTATTAAAGGCATTCAAGTAGGGTCATCAAGCATCATAAGCTCCCATCACATGGAGATACTTAAAAAAATGGGTTTTCATGATATTGTGGATCAACTATGTACCATGAAGCTTACAAAGTTTATTGAATCAAGACAATCTATTACAACGAAGGTAAGTAATAGTGGAGAAGTGCTAGGGTAGTGTTGAGCAATAACAACATGTGATGGATGTGATCTATGGTATTTCTAGTGCTCAAAAATTTTAAATCTGAAGGGGATGAGAACCTACTTTCCAACGAAGGTGATGGTGATCGATGCAAGCCTACTTCTGATGATGATGTGGTGGGACCGGTAGGAGTCATGGGTAATGGAGCTAGGCCCTCCCCTAACCCTGACCCACTTCTTAGATAACTGAAACCCTCTTTTGCGAAGAAGGTTCACAAAAATGTAGATTTTTCTTCTCTAGTTGTTTCATCTATCCCCTCGGTTGCCTCATCTCCTCTTATCCCGAACCAAGGAGTGTTGAAAATTCTAGAGTCTCTCATGAACTCCTTTGTCTCCTTGGAATCATTTTCTCTCATTGGCAAGTTCATCGGCTCCCATCCTGACATGGAGTCAATTCAAAAGTGGGCTACTTCCAAATGGCTCCCTCAAGGAAATATGCAGCTCATAGCCCTCCCTAGAGGTTTTTTAGATCAGACTGAACAATCCTTCTGACATGAGCCATATTCTTGTGGGGGCCATGGTTCTACGATAGGAGAAGCCTTTTCCTAAGAAGGTGGGGCACTGAATTCGACCCAAAAACCTAAAGTATCAACTACGCAACAATCTGGGTGAGATTGCTAGGTCTCCCTAGTCATTTTTGGCATGAGGAAGTGTTGTGAGGTATTGCTCGAGGTATTGGAGACCTGGTCACTTTTGATCCAACTACTAAAGCTAGATCGAGAATGATATACACCCGTATGTGCATTATGGCCAATCTTGAATCTGAGTTGTTGACTTCAATGGAATTAGTCTCAGACTCATGTAGTAGGCACCAAGTTATTGAGTATGAAAACAAACCCACATTTTGTTCAGAATGCAAAACATAGGGTCATCTCAAACCCTAGTGCCCATATTTGAAGTAGAAGGAAGTGGCCCCTAGAGCCCCTAGAAGAGAATGGTGCGGCCCAAGAAAAATTCTTGCTAGCTCGATGGTTTCTATCGAGAATCCTCATGCTACTATTTCAAAAGGTAAAGAAGTCATGTCAGACCCTTCACCCAATGATCCTCCTCAGGGGGCCCTTCTGAGCCAATCCAGCATGAATTGATTTTGGAAGAGCCTAAACCAGAGGAAAGGATAATGGACCAAGTCCCTATGGTGGATGTTAATGAGTCTGGCAAAGTGGTGGTCCAGAATATGAACCCATCCAGTGGTAGAAGTCTAGACCAGGTTCTCCCAGAAGACTTGGTGATGGAGACTTTAATCCCTTCGAAGTTCCTTCATAACTCCTATCAAAGCTTACTCACTGAGGAGCCAATCATAGAAGAACTCTGCTCCTCCCAAAAGCCTAGTGAGGCTCCTGGTCAGGAGTCACCAACCCTGCTCGAGTTGAAATGATCACCGTGCCTAGGGGTGGGCTCTTCGAGCACAGCCAATTCTAGACCCAAAACCAGAAGTACCCAAAAAGGTTAGATGGATGTCGAAGGTAATCATAAGGTAGGGAAACCCTCTAACAAAGCATTGAGGATCCATGAGGTAGAGTCAAAAATTGTTGATGAACACCAATCCCAATTGAAGTTTGAGAAAGAGAAGGATAGCAAAGGTAAACAACTAAAACTTGACACATTTTGTAGCTCCCTCGATTCTTCGAGTGGGAATAATGGCTCCAAATATTGAAGATGAAGTTGTTATCATGGAATATCAGAGGCCTGAATGGGCCCTCCAAGCAACAAATTTTGGTGACACTCAGGAGAGAGGTAAGACCTGATGTTATATTTATTCAAGAAACTAAGATGGATAGTTCTAATGTAGAGGTAGTTAAAAAATTAGTTTGGAAGGAGGTAGGTTTTGCAACAAATTCTACCAATGGAGCTTTTGGGGGTCTTCTTTGTCTATGGGACCCTAAGAAACTGGATGGATCCATTCTATTTATTTATGATAGAGTGATTAATATTCTATTTTGTAGTAAGGACTCTGGGTAGAGATGGATTATGTCTAATATTTATACCCCTAATAGGAATCTACTATGGGAATCTCTGAGCTCTATGAGAGAAATTTTCAAGGGGGAAGCTTGGATTCTCGTTGGGGACTTCAATACCCCCTTATACCCTTTGGATAAAAAGGGTGGTAGTGATTTTGGTTCTAAAAGTATGGAGGATTTTGCTACATTTATTAATAATCAAGAGTTGATGGATGTGGATTTGAAGGGGTCTAAATACACTTGGAGTAATAGGCATCTGGGCAATCAAAATATTCAGATTAGGTTGGATAGGGTGTTAGTCTCCAAGGAAGGTCTTCTAGTGTTTGGAGATGCATCCCTTTGCTCTCTCCCCAAAGTGGGGTCCGATCATAATCCTCTAGTGTTTGAAAAAGTCCCAAACTCTAGTTTTTTTCCTAGACCCTTCAGGTTTGAGGTAATGTGGCTGCAACATCAGGGCTTAGAATCCAGAATTTTGGAATGGTGGTCTCGGGGTTTTTGGGCCCTCTTATTTCTCAAGTGGCTTCAAAGCTCAGATTTGTTAAAGCTAATCTTAAGGTTTGGAACAAGTACATTTTTGGGAATGTGTTCCAGAGGAAAAAAGAGTTGGTTGAATAGTTAAAGGAAGTTGAATTAAATTTGGAGTCAGGAGAGGTGATTAAAGGGGATAGACGTAGGGAAAGAAAATTATTAGTAGATTTCCATAACATGTTGGTGGATGAAGAAATTTTGTGGTATCAAAAATCAAGATCCCTCTGGCTACGTGAAGGTGATAGGAACACAAAATTCTTTCACACGTCCACCTTAAGGCATAGGAGCAATAATAGAGTTAGAGAAATTATGAAATCAGATGGTGTTATCTTGAAGGATATTATAGAAATCAGGAAAGAAGCGATCAAGTTTTTCAAAACCCTCCTCTACTCTAGGGATGATAGGGATCTTCAAGTTGAAGAGAGGCTACTGCACCACATCCCCACCCTAGTTTCAGATGATATGAATGAAGACCTCTATGCTCCCTTTTAAGATGAGGAAATTAGGGTCATTATCTTCTCTATGGGTGGTCTAAAAGCTCGAGGGTAGATGACTTTCCTCCTATTTTCTTTTAGAGGTTCTAGCACATCGTTGGTGGTGACATCTATTCAACTATGAGGGAAATTCAGGAGTCTAATTTAATTTTAGTTGATGTAAACTCAACATTTATAGTTCTTATCCCAAATTCGATGGGTGCTAAAGATTACTCTGATTTTAGGCCCATTAGCCTCTATAATACACTTTTTAAAATTCTCACTAAAACTATGGTGAACAGGCTCAAAGTATACCTTTCAACAATTATTGACCATCCTCAAAGTGGATTTGTAGTAGGAAGACAAATTTTGGATGGTGTTATTGTAATGCATGAGTTGATTCATTCTATAGACAAAAGTAGAAGGCCAAGAACTTTCCTCAAACTTGATATGAATAAAGCATATGATCGGGTCTCGTGGAGATTTCTACTTAGAGTTCTAGGGAAATTTGGTTTCAAGCCTTGCTAGATTAGATTGGTCAGAGCTTGTATATCATCAAAAAAATTCTCAATCTTAGTTAATGGATCACCAATTAGTTACTTTAGTAGTTGTAGAGGCATTCATCAGGGGGATCCTATGTCTCTGTATCTATTTATTTTATTGGTTGAGTCTTTGGGAAGAGCTCTAAAGGTGAATCCCATAGTGGTGGGAATCAAACCTACAACTACCATTGACCCGATCTCACACCATCAATTTATTGATGACACATTATTATCCTTTTTAGCTTCAATCCCTTAGGCTAGAGCTATCAAAGAGATCCTCCAAGACTATGAAAGAGTGGTTGGGTAGAAAGTGAGTTTGAGGAAAAGTAAGGTGTTCTTCCTGAATACTCCTCTCGATAGGCAGAGGAAAATTGTTGAGATCTTGGGATGTGAGATTGAATCCCTTCCTTCGATTTATCTAGGATTGCCAATGTTCAAAGGGGGGATTAAGACTTCTCTATGGGAACCAGTTGTAGAAAGAGTTCAAAGAAAATTGGTGGGATGGAAAGGGGTGCTTTTGAGCCAAGTAGGTAAAATTATGCTAGTTAAGTCTACTCTACAGAGCATACCAATGTACTTCCTTTCTCTCTTTTAGATTTTGAGAAATATTCTTCAAAAAATTGAACAAATTTAGTGATCCTTTCTCTGGTCTAGTTCTGAGGAGAAGAAGAAATTCTCGCTTGTGGCGTGGGATCAGGTGTGTAGTAGGAAAGATTTGGGAGGTATGGGCTTAAGAAGAATGAAAATGTTAAATAGAGCACTAATAGCTAAACAGGGCTAGAGATTGGTTCAAAAAGATAATGTTAATTGGGTTAAAATATTGTCAACCAAATATTTAGGTAACACTGGTAATTTTCTCACAGACCCAAGTCCTGCCCTTGGCTCAACATTTTGGTGCAACATTGTTAACAACCGCTCTGATATCATAAAGGGGGAATATGGGTGTTAGGTAATGGGTAGAGCATTGATTTTTGGAAAGACACTTGGGCAGTTGACAGACCATTAGAATCATATCCTCACCTGAGTCTAGTGGAACCAATCACAAGCCAAGATTTTAGGCCGAAGGTATGTGACTTCATTATCTCTGTTAATGATAGAAAATGTTGGAAACCTTTTGTTCTTCTAGGGATTTCGTAGGAAGAAGAAATTGTATTAAAATCTCTGATGGACATCCTAAAGTGGATGGTTATTCCTAACCAAGATAGGCTAGACAGATTGGTGTGGGGGTTGAGAAGGATGATTGCTTTTCTGTTAAGTCAACCTACCTACTGTTAGATGTTCCCTTTGATCCCTAGTTTCCCATTAGTAATATCTAGTTGAAGGGTCTTACCCCCAAAGTTAATGTTTTCTTTTGGTTGGTGGCTCAAGGGAAGTGCCTTACATTGGATAATTTGTAGAAAAGGGGATTGGTTATCCCGAATAGATGCTACCTATGTGGTAGTGTTGAAGAATCACCTATGCACCTATTGTTTGATTGTCCCTTTTCTTAGTCTATCTTCTCCTAGTTCCTGAGGACCGTTGGTGTGGTTTGGGTTTTTTAAAGTTGTTGTCTGACTTTATCATTCAATGGAGGTCTCCCTTTCTATCTCTGCATATTTAAGCTTTTTGGTCCTTTGGTTTACCTCATGTTTGGTGGCGTATTTGGAAGGAGAGGAATTCTAGAGCCTTTAAAAATATCTCCCATCCGGTTGAGTTCATGGCACTTCGGGCTATTGCTGCCATTGTTGAAAATGTGGATGCAATTCCTTTAGATAAGGTCACTTCCATTGGGGAGTTGGTGGTGGAGTCGGTTCTTGGATTTAGAGATTATTCTCCCGATCATCGCCTTGAAGCTCCTACCAGACAGACTACTATTTGGGAACCTCCTCCTCCTAGATGGTTGAAGCTAAATTTTGATGGAGCTTCTAAAGGGAATCCAGGACCAACCAGTGTGGGGGGATTGGTTAGAGACTCTGATGAGAGGATTTTTTTGGCTTTCACTAAAAATTTAGATCGTCAGACCAATCATTTTGTGGAGGTGCGAGCTCTCTTTCAAGGGGTTTGTCAACTAGAAATTTTGAATGGTAGGAAGGTAATTATTGAAGGGGATTCCCTCAATATCATTAATATGATCAAAGGTGTTCAGGTCCCTTCTTGGATGATCACGAATGAACTTGCTGAAACCCAAAGATAGATTTTAACCCTCGAAGTGGTTGAGATTAAGCATGTTTACAGGGAGGGAAATAGATCGGTGAATTTTTTAGCAAACTTGGGACTTCTGCAGGAAAGATGCACAATTTGGTAGGAGGATTTCCCAGATGGATTAAATCAAATAGACAATGAAATATTGAGGAGATAATTTGTGTTTTCAAATGGCTCTGATCTGCGATAGTAGGGATCCCCTGGGAAAATTTGTTGAATGCAAGAGTCTATACCTAAACAGTGGCTGAATTTTGAATTTGAATTATAGAAGAATTCATGCCACAAATAGCTGTTGTTGTTGGATGTCCTTTCTGGGGGTTTCTGCTTGACTATGTTTTTTCGATAGGTATAGTCTCCTGCATGAGACATGATGTCTTTTTTGGGGTTCTAGTTGTTGATAGTGAAAGCTCTAGTGTGTTGATGGTTTTAGTTTGGGTTTGTCCTACTCGACTATTATGTAGCTTTGTTGTTTGTCTATTTCATGGATCCTTTTTGGTTTGCTATGTTGATCTCTATATTCCTTGTATCCAACTGGTTGGTTGATCCACCTTTGTAAAAGGTTTGGGGCACCTTTCAAAACCCCTTCATCCATATTATCAAAATAAAATATATTAAATTGATTAAACTCTTGGAATACCATGCCCTGGTCTTCAATGAGCCACATAACCTTCTCCCTTGTGCAAATGACAATGACATTCAAATATTCACAAGAAGTATGCCCCCTAATATTTGGACCTATTTATATTCTTATATGTAAAAAATAGAGACTGAAAACATGATGCAATAATTACCCCATGCAAGGATTATTTGATCAAGTGTTAGTCCTTATTCTTTGCCAGTCATCTTAGACAAAACAATATGGTTCATGGTGTCTATGTGTAGATTTCAAAGAGTTAAATAACACCATAGTCAAGGATAATTTTCAAATTCCAATGATTGATGAACATCTTGATGAATTGCATAGGGCCTATTACTTTTCAAAGTTGGACCTATGATTAGGATATCACCAAGATTGTTTTTCAGACCCATGAAGGTCACCATGAATTTCTTGTTATTCCATTTGGCCTTACAAATATCGCATCCACATTCTAAAGATTTCTTGTTATGCCATTCGACCTTACAAATATCCCATCCACATTCCAAAGCTTGATGAATAAGATATTTTATCCATTCCTCAAGAAATTCATTCTAGGTTTATTTGATGATATCTTGGTATATAGAAAGACATGGGATGAAGACTTAGTTCACTTGGATCAAACACTTCAAATTCTAGTTGACAACCAATTTTTGGCCAAGCATTCAAAGTGTTCCTCTGGTAAACTAGATATTAAGTATCTTGGATATATAGTATCATGTAAAGGAGTAAAGGTGGACCACAAGAAGATTGAAGATATATAGATTGGTAAAATCCAAAAAATCTCAAGAGTCTTCATGGATTTTTAGGGATCATAGGGTATTATTGTAAGTTTATGAAGGACTATGATAATATTACAACCCCTTTGTCTACCTTGCTAAAAAAGAATGCATTTTCACAAATCAAAACAAATACAATAACTTTTTATGCTCTTAAGAAATCTATGTGTACACCACCCATATTAGCCATGTTAATTTTATCTAAACCCTTTTCTCAAGAATGATGCCTCTAGAATTGACACTCGAGTAGTATTGATGCAACAAGAATGACCTTTGGCCTTTGCCAACAATGACCTTGTAGGGAAGAATATGTCTAGATCAACTTATGAGAAAGAGATGCTTTGCATACTTCATGTGGTAACTAAATGACATACTCATCTTATGGGTTGAAACTTTTATATTAATACCTATCAGCATAACCTTAAATACTTCTCAGAGCAATGCATGTCCTCTCCAAAATAACAAAGTGAGTTTCCTTACTATTAGGCTATGATTATGATATTGTATATAATAAGGGCAAGGATAATGCAGTTGTTGATGATCTCCCTCACAAATTGAAAGCTCTATCATCATTGTGTGCTTTGTACTTGTAAATATCCAATTAGGTGTAGGGTATTTAATAGGAATTACATCTAGATGTTTTGGTTTAGTAGCTACTTTAGCAAATTACTTTCAATTTGAGCAACAAACCTAATTACTCTTAGGATGGAAATTATTTATGCTACAAAGGGTGTATTATGTTAATTTATAATTTAGTTATCTATTCTTGAATCTTATAAGAACTTCATGCTTATCCATCCATTGGGAATTCTATATTTCACAATACCCATGAAAGAGTTTGTTAGAATTTTTGTTGGACAAGGATGAAATAGGATATCAAGACCTTATTGTACTTTTTATTTTATGCAAGTGTTCGGGCTCTAATATTATGCATTCCGAGGTTATAAATGGTTTTATTATATTTTTTCTTTTTATATTTTATTTTTGTTAATATTTATTT
This sequence comes from Wollemia nobilis, assembly GCA_028583015.1. Lineage (NCBI taxonomy): Eukaryota > Viridiplantae > Streptophyta > Pinopsida > Araucariales > Araucariaceae > Wollemia > Wollemia nobilis. Next base: position 2,274,718 of record JAQPPZ010002678.1, read on the forward strand.
GAGCTTCCAATGTTGCATAATATTGGGATTTCCAACCCTTATGCTTACATCATCTTAGAAAAAACTTTGAAATTGTGTATTTTGCTTCTCGTATCTCAACTTTGGCTTTGTTGGATTCTTTATCTCAAATTAGGTTTTTTGGTATTGATATTTTCATAATTTCTAACTCTTGTGCTTACATTATCATAAGAAAAACCATGGACTTGTGAATTTAGCTTTTTTGAATTTCCAGCCCTTGTGCTTAAATCAACCTAAGAAAAATTCTAGTTTTGCGAATCTTTGCTTCTATTTTTCCATTTTCAATGGCACAAGAATAATTATAGACATTTTCAATGGCTTAGAAATGATTTCCAATAGTTAGACAATGATTTTATATAGTCCAAAATTTATTTTCAATAGCCCAAAAATTATCTCTAGTTATCTGGAAATGATTTTTAGTTTTTTTAGTGCTAGGGTTCTAGAATTGCATAAGATGCATAAGATTTTGAGTTGCTAGAATATTTAAGCTTGCATGATTTTAAACTTATTCTTAAGTGGCTAGAATTATGATTGGTACAATTTTTGCACTTAAATTTTGGACTTACAACCACTTTCTGATAATTCTTTGAGAGTGGCCTTGGTTGCGGTAGCTTGGACAACTTACAAAAAAAAGCAATTTCAAGCATCAATTCTTCTTAGATAATAGGCAAGTTTATACTTTTCAAAAATCACTTTTAATAGAGCATCTAATGGAAGTAACTCATAAAAATATTATTGCATATTGCAAGAGATATAGATACCCAAAAGCGAAGTCATCTATGTTGTCGAGAGGAAAAATCAAGTCTATAATGTTTAATTTTAAGCAATTTTAAGGTGCTAAGGCTTTGAAACATAGACATGCGAGTACCCATTGGAGAGATTTTTTTGAGCTTGATTTAATGGGAGAGGTTATTACCATTTAAATTTTTTTTAATATATATATTCATGGCAATAAGCATCATAACAAGATCAAGGTAAATAAAATTTGGGTACCTATATTAAAAACCTTTTAGCTAAAAACTAGAGTTTTTTATGACTACAAATTCTAAATAAACCCAATAAAAACAATAGAAAGCTTACCAAAATTTCAAAAAGAGTGGATCCTCAGTCCATGCAAATTGGGATGTATTATCCAAGTGCAACAACAAATGGCGACTCTGCTATAAAATGCTCTTGAGAATTTTTGGAATAAAAATAACCCTCTCTAAAACAATGAAAATTCAAAACCAACAAAAATAAAAATTTGGCATCCACAAAAGTCTAGGGTTAGACAATTTTGAAAGCAATTCTCCATTTTGTTTTAGCACAATTGTGTGTGTGGATTCATTTTATTCTAGAATCAGTTAAAATTGGCCATCACAGTTCATAAATCAGACTTGTTCAACCCTAGGAGAACATTGGTCTACTAATGATGCATTTTACCACATAGGTAGACATATCACTAATTATCGAACATTGCTATGTTGCCATCCAAACATTTATATCCCCAATAAAGTTATCTTTGATCCCACTCTACACCTTGCTTTATTGCTCATCAGTCATCCATAGCCCCAATAAAGGTTGTTCGACTCACCCAAATAATTAAGCCTTTTTTGAAACGTGATCATTTTGCTCAGTTTGTAAAGATTAGGGTATGCTTATGGGTTGGGGATCACTATGGAAAATAGGAGGGTGAACAATGATATATATTTTTGTTATCTTTTGAAGCTATAAACTTAAACGAAATGCAACAATAAGTATTGAAATAATAATGCAATGTTATAGCTATGACAATGGCTATCTAATATGCATGAAAATATGATAGAAAACTTGATACAATGCTCTAGAAATGCTCATATAAGAAAGCTCACAAAAAATACAATGCTATGGAATGGAGATAACTACCTCTCCATTCTCATAAAAAATATCTACATGATGAATACTACTACTATAACCTATGCACACCAAAATATCTTTAATTCTATTCTATTAAGACCTATTTATAATGAGATGCAACTCTTTGCATTCAAGACACCTCACTACTCTATTCTAAGACTCGTGTACATGTGGAATTCATGCACACTTACAATCATGACACATTATTACACTTGTGCATTTATTACATTACTTTAATAAATATTTACTTTAATCCTAATCTAAATATGTACCCATGATGGTACATTAGTGAAGGACCAAATAATGCACTATATTTCAACACCCCTGTATTACACTATTTGGTTGTTGAAGACTTTAGTCTTCAATAAGGATATTTATATCTTGCACATTTTCAGCTTTGATGAGGTTTTTGAAATATATTTAATTTACCTTGCATTGTATTCCTTCTTGACTTTATTCATCTTCTTCTTCATCCTTGTATTTCGATCTAGTGTTTATAATTTCATAAGTGGTTGTACTATCACTTGGTTCCTGCAATAATATTTTCTATTTCCCTTTGTACTTCATATTGCTAATTGTAGATACTTCTAAACAACCACTCAAGGCATCATGATAATATTTTGAGTTAGTAGAACTTGAAGTATTAATACTACATGATGCTTGAAATATTTTCTCTAGGAATGATTCATCTATATTTGTTTTTATTTTGAGTAGTTCAATTAATTGTTTTTGCTTTACAACCACTTCTTTGAGATTTTGAAGTGAAAGTAAAGCCATATATAGAATTCTCAAAAAATACAAAGGAACTAAAATATCTTTCTTTTCATTATAAATTGCTTCAATAAGCCTAGCATGAAGATAACATTCCATGGTAGTAAAATTCTCTTCTAGCACCTCACTATAGATCAATCTTGAAACAAGATCTAAGTTCTCGGTTTTTTCCAGTAGATTCTTGATTCCAGATCTTATAACATTAGTCTTTCCCTTCTAATTGTGTTGCTTATGTCATTGTTCACTACATTATTTGAAGTTGACATCTTTATCTCCCTTGATTTTTTTAAATTTGTAGAGTCAATATTGGAAATATTTTTCAAGATTTTCTAGTTATTGAGTGAGTAATGAGCTTGATACTTTTGCTAAGTTTTCTGGTTTCAATTTGAGTTGAATTCCTTTTTACTCCCTAGTAATGAGTAGATTCTACTTCTATCACTTCCAATTAAGTATTCACTTGTAGAAAGCTTAAGTGCAATAATATATTTAGGATATTTGAGTTGGATTGTCTATGTCTCCTTTCTTTTGGTGAGAGACTAGTAAGTTTACTTTTCCAACTAATATTTGATGCAAGCAATAAAATTCAACTATGATTCAATGCTATAAGAAACTTCTAAACTTCTAAAATATTAATTTGATGTAGGATACCTTGTATCTCCCAAGTTAGAAGTTTTAGAAATATTATATATTTGCAAATTGAGTTCTACTTATCCTTATAGCTCCCTAAAATATGATTTGCAAATAATGAAAGTGATTAATCTGATTTCTAGGATCTCTAGTTACACCTTATCACTCCTAGTATTCATTATCCTAGATATATAGTATTTAATGGATTACAATTTGAATTTACTTGTGATATAAATCTTACCTTTCAAACCTTGCAAGTTCACTGTAATAACCTTAGGATCTTACGACTTTGAAGATACTTAACTCTTTGTCAACTCTGAACTACAACTAAGGTCTTAACTTTTCACATGATAAATATTTGCACTCCTTTCAATGTCAATGTTTTAGACCTACACACTCCTCCAACATCTAAATTTGTACCTTTTGGATTCTATTAACCTTAGTAAATGTGATTTCCTTCACAATTCACTCAGATGGTAATATATATATTCTTTCAATATTGTTTTGGTCAGCCTTTGACCTTCTATCTCACTAGAAGATATTGTATTTTGTGACATCAAGTAATTTTGGTCTATGAACTCCTTGGTCTGATGTGCATGCTATACTTCAATGTAGATGTGCCAATGTGAGCACTTAGTGAATTAATCAACTAATATTACTTAATTTTTCTAATGCTAGGCTTCTTAACTGCACCTTAAAGCTCTCTTATAGCTTTTGGTTGATATTTCTCTTTATGAGCACTATGCTGGCACTTCTCTTTTGAAGTGTGCTATCTACAATGTATGAAGGATTATGCCAAATGGTATGCAACTCTCCTAATTTTTTTGAACCGCTTATACTACACCTTCCAACGTTGAGTAATAGGTGGCTCTCAATCATTTTTTAACTGCCTTCAATGCTTCTAACCTAACACTTTCTTATAAGGGTGTTATAGTAATGATGCCTTTGTGTAGATGCTTCTACTTCTTTGTGCTTGAATTACCTTCGATGTGGTGGTGACTATGCATGAGATATTATCTTCCATGTGCTGCAATATCTCTACTTATTTGCCCTAACTCCCTTGGGCTCTACTTAACGCTTTCTCCTTGTTGTCTAATGCTTGTTCTCTGTAGTCTATGATGCTAATCCAATGTTTTTTTCAACCAATATTCTCCAATGCTTCACTTGGAGAGAAATGATAATTATTCCTTCAATGATTCTCTAGCAAAGAAGGGTATCTTCTAACACCTCTAAATGAATTCTAACCAGGTGTATGTAATTTCCTTGGTGATGGGTAACTACATTAACCTGAGTCAATTTTTGAAGGATATGCATTGTCACTTCGATGTATTTCTCCTGCCTAGCTGGTGAAACTTGCTGAGTTCACTTTGCTAACTATAATGACTTCCTTGTTGTATATCTTCAACCAAATACTACACTTTATTTTGTGCAAGTTACATACGTAAAAGGAATCCTCTCTTTGCTAGCGATAATGCTTCTTCTACTTAGAATAAATATTGCTTTTATTTCACTGCTCATAGCTAAATTGAGATTGTAATACCTTCACCAAAGGCTATTAGATACACATTTGTATGCCTTATCCAAAGGCTTCGATGACATTATATGTATTACGATTAATTTCACTTACCTTCAAATGACTATATGACTTTGAGAAGTATACTATCAACCTTATGCTTTCACATTTATTATTGACTTCTTCTGATTTGCTTGGATGATATTCTGTAGGTTGATGTTATCCATGATATCTCCTATTTTACCTTGGAGATGCAAATATTGAGCCCTGTAGAATACCTCATCTTTCAAATATCTTGGTTGTGCTTCTTCTCTACCAATAGTGGCTGCTTATATGCTCTATTATGGTCACCGTAATGTGTTCTTGAAATACTCTTGCTATTTAGAGCTCTCTTGAATGGTGCCAATATTCTACTATGCAAACATGGAATATAGTAGTATAGATATTTACCCTCTTGTGCTCTTAAATCAAGCCTCTCAACTTCTTGGATTTCAGGTTTCAACTTCCTTTGCTGGCTGATATAGATTTAACCCAATATTACCCTTTTAATCCTTTGGCAATACCTTCCTTGCTTGGTTATTTTTTATGTTTAATAATTCAAGCTCTCCAATAATGTTTGTACTATAGAATTTACAAATATGTAAAGTATTTTTTTGTTAGAATAAGTAATAGAATGTTGATATGTTTCTTTCTCTCAATATATATCTTTCTATTTTCTTCTATGTGCAGGTTTGAACCTTGTAGACTATAAATTTTACACTTAACTTGAAGAATTAAATAAACACTATTAATGCAACCTTTAATTCTTGAAACTGGTGCTTAATAACCTTAAAAATAAATAAAATATAAAATCTCAACTAATGAACTTTTGCACCTTTTGTTGCATACCTTTCTATCTTCGTAGATGATGATTATGATAGTGATTCAAATCACTTAATTGGCTGCCTTCTGTAGATGATATTGCAACTCTTCTAGGCTGTTAAAAAATAGATCTATTGCTCACCTTTTTGCAGATTTAACACTCTATTAATCTGCTATCTAATGATGTAACTTGTTGGCTTCAATACTTATTCCAGATGTACCTCTGAAATCTTATCTTTAGAAGCTACTAACATTGCCAAAATTGCTACCTTTTTTCAGTCCTCAAATATGAAAATTTTCAGATTTTAAAGCAGTCAATACCTTCACTAAAATGTTATTCTTAAATCCCAAATTTTTTTTGGGATACTCCTCTAAATTGTACATGAGATATTCACTCAAGAACCTTTCAATGATAGTCCCAAAATATCTCAGATTTGGTGATTCTTCTATGTCCTTTCTCTTGACAAATTCTTCTACCTTGGGCTTGTTGTCAGATGGTGATAATTGTCCCAATTTCTCCAATGAGGCTCACCAATCCTTCTCCTTGTTTCTCCTTGAGACCTCTCCAAGGTCTTCAATATTACAACTTAAAAACCTTCAATGATATCTTCCATGATCTCGTTCTTGGATATTCTAAATATAATGCTACTGAAATATGCAATAGGAATTTTGTTAGTCCTTCTCAATACTCAATTTTCCACTATGGAAGTTATTTAATAGGGCCTTCTATGAACCTCTTCTTCAATGTGAGGTTTTCAATATTTAATGGAGATCACCAATATTCAATATTCACTAGGACTCTTCTTCAATGGAGTATTCTTTCTAGAACCTCCTCCTTGATTTGCAGTATTCAATGTGGCTTCCTTGGCCACTAGATTTCTTCTCAATATCCAACTTGGAGTTTTCAATCTGCAAAAAATTCAATAGGACCTTTCTTCTTAGGCCTCTAAAAACTTCAATATTTATTTTTTTGCAACAAAAAATTAATCTCTGCACGAGGAAATTACTTTGAATTTCAAGCAAACGAAGATGAAGTTCTTCTCTATTTGTTGTAGGAAGCTTCCCAACTTCTAAGAGTTAATTTTTAGCAATAAGAAAACTTAGATAATAGTAACCAAGTAATTTTACTGAATCTCCTCTCTTCTACAATAAAATATTAGAAATGACAATAGAAATTTCTATAACTCTATAGAAAAATAATATTCACTAGCTGGATTACCAATCTAGTGGATGAAATGTTGAGTTCTAGTCTTCACAAGTTTTTCCAACTCAGTGGAAAAAATCTAGCTAATAATAACTTTCAAAAATATGAAAATGAGAATTATAATTACCTCTCAATCACTCTTGTGGAATTATTTGTTTATTTTTGTTCTACCTAGAGTTTATTCTATCCAAAAATCTATTGTGGTGGTGTTTGCATGCAGTGACACACAATGGCAGATCCGGTTTTCAAAGACACAATAATAGCAATGGTTATCACTTGTAGTTTTCCCTTGATCTACCATGGCTTTGATACCACTGTTAGATTTTAAAGCTATAAAATTAAAGGAAATGCAACAACAAGTATTGAAATAAGCATGTATTGTTATAGCTATGATAATGTCTATCTAATATGCATAAAAATATGATAGAAAACTTCATACAATGCTCTAGAAATACTGATATAAGAAAGCTCACAAAAATTACAATTCTATGGAATGGAGGTAACTACCTCTCCATTCTAATGAAAAATATCTACATGATGACTACTACTAATCTAACCTATGCACACCAAAATATCCCTACTACTATTCTATGAAGACCTATTTATAATGAGATGCAACTCTTTGCCTTCAAGACACCTCACTATTCTATTTTAAGACTCGTGTACATGTGGAATTTATGCACACTTACAATCATTGCACATTCTTACACTTGTGCACTTATTACATTACTTTAATAAAGTAATTAACTCCTAATATAATACTAATCTAAATATGTACCCATGATGGTACATTAGTAAAGGATAAAATAATGCTATATATTCCAACACTTTTGCTTGACAACTAAACTATAATGGTTTCATTCCTCCTGATTTAGAACCTATTAGAAGTATTTTCATTGTGAAGCTATAACATATTTTTGCATTACTTCTAGGTTACTTGTTTTTCTCCAAACAATGGATAAATATCAAATAGTTGAATAAGCCAATTTCAACTTCTTTGAGCTTAGTGTAGGACTTTTCATCTCCAAATCATGTAGAAAATACTTCCAGCTTAGAGCAACCAAAAGTTGGTTGCTCTTGGATTATTTGAGCCAATTAAACGAAAAGCTTAAGATAGAGAAAAATTGAAAACAAGAACAAATCAAGAACACAAATAAAATGAAACAAAAGCAACACACCAAAAATTTGAAGCAAAAACTATATACAAGGTTATTTATAGGGTGGGATTGGAATACTCTCAGGCACTAAAGTAGTGTTTTAGAAATTTTCCATTCGCTGGTAATGGGACATCCTCTCTATTTAGGTTTTTTAAAGGTATTTTCTCCTATAATATCTGATATCTGAAAGGGACCTAGCCAAAGGGTGTCAAATTTTCCATGGTATCCTTTCTTTTTATGGGCTTTATCCCATAGTAACACTAGCTCAACATTTCAAAAATATTTTATTTTAACCCTCTTATCAAACCATAAATTTACCATTTCCTAATGCTTACTAAAATGCTTCAGTGCATCTTCTCTTTTCTCATCCAAACTCATTAAATTTAATAGCTTGACTTCTATCCTATCATCTTTTTCTAAGTAGACTTTCATGAATTGTAAGGTAAGGATCTTGAGGTTGGTGGAAAATATATGATCCTAAACATAAATAATATAATAGAGATATGTTCCTAATGAAGACTTAATCATTGTTTTGTATGATCACAATGTATACTTCAATTTATTATACCAGTTCCTAGGACTTTTGTCTAAATTTTTCTTAATTATTTTCAGCAGTTTTTTATTAGTTGATTTTGCTACTCCATTACCTTGAGAATAATAATTAGAAAAAAAATAGAGTTACCTTATTATCATAAGCCCATTCAAAAAATTATAAAGAAGAGAAAACAAGGCCATTATCATATATTAGAGCATATGGCATCCCAAACCTGATCACGATGTTATCTTCAATGAATTAGACCACAACCTCTATTGTGTAGTTTTTGGATGCTTGAGCTTTTGTCCAACAAGTGCAATAATCAGTGGAAATCAAGATGAACTTGTGGTTGGATGTTGAATTAGGATTGATGATGTCAATAAAATCCAATCTCCATTATGAAAATGAATGAGCTTTAATCATTGACTATAATGGCATGGGATAATTCCTTTTTCTATAAGATACAATATGATAAAAATGACATGATTGAACATGTGCATGTGCATATTTAAAAATATGGTGCCCGTAATAACCAACTCTTGGTATTTGGTGTGTTGTGAAATTTCCTAAGCCATGTCTAATTCCATACTTACCATGGAAATTTATGAGAACTTCAACAACTTCTTTTTTGCTTAAGCATCTTAGGTAAATTCCCTCATGATTTTTTTGGTATAATATGCCTTCTTTTATCATGAAATTTATACTTTTGAGATGCAATGCTCTTTTTTGAATGGAATTCAAGTGACTACGACATACTTTTTTTAGTAGATAATAAACAATATTCTAATACCATTTATAACCTCTCCCATAGAATACTACTGATATGAAATATGAGAGACAACTTTGACCAGTGTTTTACTCAGTCCTTGTCCTTTGATAATTATTATAGGCTATATTTCTAAATCAAATTCTTGCAAGATAGACATCCACTTGTGTTTGCATTCTCCTATCACATTCTACATCAACATTATATTCACATTTAGATTATGCATTATTGCAAACACTATGGTATGTAGGATATAATTCCAAAGCTTCTTTATAGCTTTGATCAAAGCAAAGGCTTGTTTATCAATGGTTGAATACCTGAGTTGATCATCTTTCAATGGTGAGATTATAAAATCTATTAGTCTTTCATCACCAACCTCCTTATGAGTTAAAACACCAAAAGTTGAATTCTCAAATACAAACAAATAAATATAAAATGGCTTAGTGTAATCAAGACTAATTAATATGGAAGCATTTGTAATTTCCCTTTTAGTTTCATAAAAAACTTGTGCTTTCTCACTCCATACAATCTTGGCATCCTTTTTAAGCATCATATTTAGAGGTTGGACTATTTCTACAAAGCCAAAACTAAATTCTCACAAAACTAATTTTGTCAAATAAATATTTCAACTCCTTTTTGCTTTTAGGAAGGGGAATTTTTTAATTTCTTCAATTTTATTCAAGTCAATAGAAATACCAACTTCAGAAATGACATGGCATATCTTATTTCCTTCTATAACTCCAAAAATTCACTTTTTGGGATTCAACAAAATTTTGTGCTCTCTACATCTTTATAGTACATTCCTTAAGTCTTCCACATGGTTTACACACTTTTTAAAAAATATAGAAAGGTCATCCATATAGATCATAATGCATTTTCAATGAAATTATTAAAATCAATGTCCATATCCTTTTGGAAAGTTGCTTCTACATTGATTAGACCAAATGACATCCTTCTATATGCAAATATTCCACATTTGGTAGTAAATGTAGTTTTTTTTGGTAAGTTAAATTTAAATTAAAAGTGGGTTTTTATCAAGGGACCCAAAACCTGATTACAACAAGTCATCAGACTTCAACAGGAAAATCCAAAGAAAATATCGTAGAAAATCCCAAGGAAGGGCACTAGGAAAGGCTTGAGGAAATCTGAAAGGAACAACTTCAGGAAGGCAAAAGGAAAGCCTTTAGGAAGGAAAGCGGGAAACTTGAAAATTGAAATGCCCACCTAGTAGGAAAAACAAACTAAGGATCATAGTAGGCCATGAAATCCTCATGCAGCAAGGAAAACTACTTAGCAACCAAAGAAAATAGAGAAAACAACAGATGCAGAATCACAACCATGGAAAAGAGATGGGATGGTTCCAGGGAACCCCAATAGAAGCATCCTTAAGGCATCAAACTACAACCATTAAGAATAGGTCCCCATTAGAATGAAAAATACATTCAAACACCCAAATATAGCCTCCAAACCCACCAACAATGAGCTTCATGGACCCAAAAAAGGAAACATAGCGGTATTTCAACAGCATGAAAACCAGAGGCCCCTCAACAAGCCACAAAGAAACTGAAAACCGACCATGAATCCCACAAAAAAAATCCCAAAGAAAATTGCCATAGGAATAAGAACATAGTAATCCAAGCCATTTAAGAAATTGTGAAGAGCTAATCCTGAAGCCACACACCCAAGTTGCAACAAACCACACCATAAGAACCCCTGAACTCCAGCTCCAAGAAGAAACCTGCAAAAACTTGGGAAAGAGCTGAGAGGTCCAAGGAAAATATAACTAAAATAATCCAAAAATACTAGGGAAGGTCCTAGGAAATATCCCAAGTACGTCCAAGATCCAAGGCACACAAAGGGACCCTTCAAACAGGCAAGAAAAGATATAAAAAAGAGGAACAATGATATCCCAGCCCAAGGAGATCATCTGCAAAGCCATCCAGACCATAAGGAAAGGTTAAGGAAGTTCCAGGGACTAGGGGGGGAAGCAAGGAAGTGGAGTAGGACTTCCCAAGGAAGTCTCTTGTAGTTCCCCCATAAGAAGGATTAGTAAATGTAGTTTTAATCCTATGCTTAGGGCCTACCATTACCTTATTGTACCCTAAGTAAACGTCTAGCAAAGACATCATCTAAGAGTCATTCACCATTTGAAATATTTCATCCAAGGAAGAGAGGGGATAATTATCCTTCTTATATGCTCTATTAAGATTTCTAAAATCTACACATAGGCATATTTTCCCATTCTTCTTATAGATGGGTACCAAATTTGTAACCCAGGTAGAATATCTTACCAAAAAATAATACGTATTGACAATAATTTTTGTATTTCCTTGAGGATAAAAGGCTCCAACAATGGATTCATTAGTATCTGATTTTGTTGAAAATGTTTCATTCTTGGATTCAAAGGAATGGTGTGGGTAATGATGGATGCATCATAGGTCTTCAAATATTCATAGCTCCATGCTATGATATCATTGTAACTTTTAAAGCTTGAATTATTCCCTCTTTTTCTTCATCAATGCAAGCTTTTCCAAAGAAGATATTTTGAGGATTATGTTAGAGTATATTATATTTTTTGGATCATGTAAATGTACCACCTTTGGTACATGACTAGAGTAGGAGTTTACTTTAGAGTAAAGTTAGTTAGTTACTTCAAGTAATGTAACAAATGCATAAGTGTCAAATGTGCAAGTTGTAAATGTACAAGAAGTCCACTTGTACATCAGTTAGATAGGTAGAGTAAGGGATAAGGAATCTATATTCCTATATAAATACCTCATAGTGAGTGTTTTAGGAGGAGCATATGTAGTAGTAAGTATAGAGAGTGTGTGGTACAATGTAGTCCTTCATATCCTTTCATAGAGTGTTCATGTCCTCCATTATATAGCATTGTACTATTTTCATATCTTTCATTAATGGCATATTTTTGAGTTATTTTTAGATGTTCATCTCATTACTTTCCTGCATATTAGTATGCCATTAGTTAATATTTATCTTAGATTAGTCTTCTTGCATCTTGTGGTTGTATTTCCTACACTACCATCTCATCAAAAGCTAACAGTGGTATCAGAGTACATGGTAGATCAGTTAGGATCTAGTAAGAGTGCCATGGTAGATTAGTCAAAAAATAGAGAGAGCCACATATGAGAGTGAGAAAAATCTAGAAATATCATTTACAAAATTTTTGAGATTACATTTTGCTAGAGTCTTTCCACAGGATTATAGAAAAAACTTGTGAAGACTAGGACTCAACATAAATTCTATTGACAAACCAAAAGTGAAGATTTGTCATCTCTAGATTTAAGAGATTCTTTTATTCCAGTTTCTAACATCTTGTTGCAAGAAAAAAATATTAAGAGAAATTTGGGAAGCTTCCTAAATAGATCTAGGAAGGAAATCTTCATCAAAATTATTCCAACACTTGCAACAACAAGTAGAAGATATAAGATTTCAAATACCTGAGAAAAGGTCCTATTACTAGAGATTGTATATCTGTAAAGTACAAAGGAAGAAAATGCCATAGTAGCCTTACTAAAAATTCAAGAGACTATAAAGAAGATTCTAGAATAATATTGGAGGTTGGTGATCTCCATTAAAGACTACAAACAATAGACTAAAGAAATCAACCTGAAGAAGTTGAAGAGACCCTTAGAAGATCCAATTACAAAACTTCCAGTTTTGGAAGATTAGAGGTTGGTGATATCCATTAAATATTGTAGATTTTAGAAGTGAAGAAGGACCAACAATGGTCTTGTTATATATTCCAATAGCAGAAGATTTTAGAGATCCAGAAAGATCTCATTACCAACACTTCAAAATATGAAGGTTGAAGAAAATGTCTCATTTGGAAGACCAAAGAAATAGTGATATTGAAGATCTTGGTGAGGTCTTAAGGAGAAATAAGGAGAAGGCTTGGAGAGCCTTATTACAAATTCAAAGAAGACCATTAAAGGAGTTCCTAGGAGAACTCATTCGAGAAATATACCACAAAGGAGGAGTTCCTAAAAAAGGAATATTTTTGGACAATTATCGCCATCTAACAACAAGCCCAAGGGATAAGGATTTGGGAAGGAGTTTGCCAAATTTTATAGATTGGTGAATATCTCAAGACTCTCAAATCCTTGAGAAGAAGTCTAGGATCGAAGTTAGAATTTGATAAGAGACTAAACTAGAAAGGAGTCAAACATTACTACCAAACTTAAAAGGTTTGAAGATTACCTTTGAAGGCTAGAAGGTTCATTTGAAGATAGGGGTTTGCTGAATATACAATAAAATACTAAAGGGTTCTTGAAGAAATATCAACTGTGATTTGGGAAAATTCCCTACCAAATGTTTGTGTTCAAGAACAACATTTTAGTGTATAAATTGACTACGAGAGAGGTAGAAATCAAGGCAGCATTACTGGCTGTAAAACTTTAGAAGTTACATAGTCCATCCTAAAGGTTGATCAAGTTACCTACTATAGTTTAAGGGCAGCAATTTACAGGGTTTTTGGAGCTACAAAAAGGTGAATTAGAGAGTTGTTTCGGACAACCAAGGAGAGCTACAATTTCATCTAATTAAAAGCAACAATAAGGTGAATTTAATCACCTAGCAGTCCTTCATCTACAAAGACTATTAAGGTAAGAAACTTGGGTAAAAATAGGTTCATTAGTTGATTTTTAATTTGGATTATTATTTAGTTCCATTAAGAACCATTTTAATTCTTTAAAATTTGTAAATAGAAGGTTGCAAATTATAGTCTTCAAAGGGAGTGTAGAAGGAAGTTTTTTTAAGGTTTATACCTGCACATTAAAATAGGAGTTAGATATTATTTGATAGTAAAAATATCATCTTCCTATTATTTAGTTACAACAAAGAAGACTACATTAAGTTACAGATATTATAGTGCATTTAGGAGCAATTACTAGTGCATGATTTAAGGTTTATTTGAAGGAGTAATAAGGTGAGATAAATATTACATTATACTATTTGTTCTTAAAGAGTTTTAAAATGCACTAATTACTTTAAGTTACAGATTTTGAGTTACTTTAAGGGTTCATATATAAGAGTAATAAGGAGAAACTACTATTGCACTATAGTAGTTATTCAAAGTTCACTAAGGATTTTTAGTTAAGGTGAATATTAGTGAAAAGTAAAAATAGTTGCATGGTTAAGAGCTTGGATTCATTGGTACTAAAATTATCCAAGTTAGAGGTTAGTGTTGTCTGAAAAGAAAGGACACAATACATTTTTCTCAAGGATTATAGTAAGCAATCACCATATCTAAGAAGCAAAGGAAAAGCTTTAGAAATTTATCTTCATTTGTTCTCAATCTATATAGTGAGGAGCTGCCATATCAAAGGAGAAGAGTAACATATAAAGAGATGAGGAAATCTTAAAAATTTGGTGCAAAAATAAATTATCTTATTTATGTTATAGTGATGCACAATATCCCTCTTAAAGAGGATGAAATATAGAGTGTCTCAAGATACTAATGCAACAAGTATCCTACGTCTACAATCGGCTGAATCGTTGAAGATAGAAGGTGCAAGATTTGGGCACACTAACCTAGAGCAGATAAGCATCCATTTAGGATGTATATAAACACCATATTTAGAACCTTATCCAAAATCAATTATTGCATCAACCTGGAATACAAGTACCTAAATAAAGATAAATGCAAGGGGAATGAATAACAAGTGGTATAGCAAGGATAAAATTAAGGTGCAATACCTTGTAATGAGGTCAAGTGAAAGAACCACATTGTACCACTAAAGCACCATAGAACCGCCACTCCATCATCCTTGGTACCTCACATTTGGATCCAATGATCATCCTCGAGTAGAACAACTTGCAAGAAGGAAATCGTTTGTTGTAAAAAAGTGAAGCAATCTTGCAAATGGTTGGAATGAACATGCAGTGAGAAGATCTTAAGGTTAATATTTTGGTACATTGAAGAGAGCATGCATGCAAAGGAGATATCTACACTTATCTTGAAAGAGGAAGGAATATTGTACCACTTGGCACAAATGACATCATTACCCTCTTATCTCCAATGCTCAATAAAGGTGCTCATTCATATAAAGCTTCTCATCATTGTCCTAACGTTCAAGGAATTTCAACACTCAACAAGGAGAAGCTAATCTAGTGCCATACGATTTAACACTCGACAAGGTCTAGCAAATCTTGAGGATGAGACTTAAGTAACACCTACCACCACTTTGCTCCCACTTCAAGAGGAAGAATCTTACATATAGCTACTAGAAAAGAAGCACACATAAAATGAACGAATGAACAAACGAGCAACGATAATTAAGGGAGAGTGTATTTGAAGCATGAAGTCAAGGATTCAAAGGTGCATTTAATACTTTCATAAGAGGACATCCATCGATTTTATCATAAACCAGTGCTCACAATCAACGCTCAAATTCAATACCAATCAACACGAGTTCAAAGGTATATTTACACTTGCTTTCATTAAAGTTTAAAAGGAGGTATAAGGGAACATATATTTCTAAGGTTAAAATAAGTGGAATAGATATAACCTTAGAGAAAGTAATCAAATAAAAAGTGGATAATATTTAGGGGTAATTTAAGGAGTATTATATTTGTAAATAATTAAGTATGATAAATAATGGTTTCTACTTTAGACGCTTAGAAATTATATTGCAAATATTATTAATTTCTAATATTCCAAATTTAGGGATTTATAAGGTATACTACATCAAACATAAATAATTAGAATTTAAAAATATTGGATATTAAGGGATATAAAAGGATGTTAATTATTTAATTAAAGAAGTTGTAATTATATACTTACATTTATCTCATACTCATACTAAAGGACAAAATAAATCCAATCAAATAACTTCAAATTAAGTGCATAGTTCATTATGAGAGACAAGGTGAAATAGGAGTTGATTATTGTTATTTACAAAACATTACAAAATAACCCCAAAAGGTGAACTATTACTTACTATGCACTTAATTAAGCTTATATCTTACTCAAACCACTATGGAGACATATGGATTAAAAAAAACCTAAGTCTGGAAAGGTCTTACCCTAAACTAGGGATTCATAAGGTAGTCTACTTTAAAAATCCTTCGAAACAACCATCAAGGATACTTTAATTGCTTGAGAATTAAAAGGTTTTTATCAAGAAATATGAGAAGAGTAAAATCATTAAGTGAACTTTAAAATCCTCAAGGCATTCTAAAATCAAGTAGAAGATATAAGGAATTCTACTCCAAAGGTTAATAAAAGGAAACATGAATGAAATAGTGAGGAATGCATTCAAAAGTGAGGAACTATTTCATATGGTGGAATTTTACTCCCAAAACCTAATAGATACTTTTGAAGGATACAAGATTTTATCTTCTAGTGAAAAGGAAATATTTTCATTATTCCTTAAAGAGGCAAGAGAAGGAAATTTTACAACATTAATTGGTTATCTTCATGAAGTACTCTTTAGAGCATGGTGGAATACACAAAAAATAGTTATATTCACATCAGAAGAATGTTTAATGGTATATCTATCATTAATTATTTTTGGACTCATTCAAAACATAAAGTAAACTAGAAATTATAGTCAATACTATTGTGATGATATACTAATTAATCATGAAGCAAATTTTCCTCTAACCATAGTGCAAAAACTAAGAAGAAGAACAAGGAGGAAGAAAAAACTTGACAAAATAAAGCAAAACAAAAATACTCATCCAAACATAAAGTATAATGAATAAAGAACAAAAACTAAATTGAATGAGTATGATCAATTCAAGGAAATGGAAAATCCTATATATGATCATGAAGACAAAGCTCTCTCAGCAAAGAAAACATTTTATGAAGATATTAACTACTTGCTTGAACAAGACACAAATAGTAGAGAAGGAGTATTCAAATTCTAGTACCAGATTGAAGATCCATATTGAAGACTAAAGTCTTAAATAAATAAATAATGTAATACAAGTGGGTGTTAGAGTATATTACATCATTTTGGTCATGTAAATGTACCACCTTTGGTACATAACTAGAGTAGGAGTTTACTTTAGAGTAAAGTTAGTTAGTTACTTCAAGTAATATAATAAATGCACAAGTGTCAAATGTGCAAGTTGTAAATGTACAAGGAGTCCACTTGTACATCAGTTAGATAGGTAGAGTAAGGGGTAAGGAATCTATCTTCCTATATAAAGGCCTCATAGTGAGTGTTTTAGGAGGAGCATATGTAGTAGTAAGTATAGAGAGTGTGTGGTACAATGTAGTCCTTCATATCCTTTCATGGAGTGTTCATGTCCTCCATTATATAGCATTGTACTATTTTTGTCATTTTCATTAATGGCATATTTTTGAGTTATTTACAGATATTTCATATGGCTCCTTTTTATATGGAATAGTCTGTTGTTTGTAAGTATGATAATCCATATCAAACAGAATTTCCAAAGAAACCATACTTTTAGGAATGGTGTTTATCTTAAGATTCAATTCACCTTCTTCATCTAACTCTGGATAAATTTTTTCTTCTCATATATGATTTGAGATTTGAATATACCATAGTGATAAAACCCACTATATGTATGTCATCTATGATTTGAGATTTGAATATACGGAAGGAATGCCAACTAGTTCCATTGAGAACTGCTTTATTTTAGAATGGGAAACTAGTTCTATAGTGCTTGCTGCTACTACCAATATATTAAATATATATTTTTTTGAATTTACATGGTTGAATCGGTAGCCACCACGAATCCGGGCAGGCTGTCCAACTTTTATGGCCGCCACAGTATTCTGCGCTGTCCGCCCAATATTTTAAATATTAAAAATATTAAACTCTTTAATTAAATATGAAATATGAAATATGAACTGCTTTATTTTAGAATGGGCAATTGGTTTTGCAATGTGATTCTTTTTATATGAAATATTTTAAATATTAAAAATATTAAACTCTTTAATTAAATCCCATACTCAATGACGATAATTTGAGAGATGTTTGTCATGATAGGCATATTAGTTTCACACTTGCTTGATCACCAATTCGAAATATCCTAGGACACATACATATTTAAATCTCTTCTAGTTGCAATCCATGAACCAATACCTCATACTCAATAGCATTGCAGGTGCAAGGGAACTGTAGTTGGTAAGCAACAAGATGCGATTTACCCCTAGGATTGACTAGTTCAACTTTGGCACCATTTCCATGCTTACATTTTGACCCATAAAACTTGAGAGTCCATAGTTGGTATTTAATTACTATTTGTTTACTTTATGGCATTTTTTCTACCAGATTATTCTCTTCAACTTTGGTTTCTACTGCCATAGTATATACTATCAATTATGGTTCAATGTACAAAATATCAATAACATTATTGTACTCAATGATGAGATCCTTCAGCCTTGGCTCTCTTTCTATCTAAATTTTATTGGCTATACCACACCTAAGAAGCCACATGTGAGAAATAAGTTGCCATATAGCCATTTAGGATTCTTGACCAATCATGGCTAAGCAACATCCCATATGCATCTGGGATATCCACAACTTGAATATCAATACATTATTGTATCCTGGGTTCAACAACCAACTGTATATGAATATGATTCAACACCCCAACCACATTTACCTCTATCTTATCTAGTTGAACAACATTTTTGTTTGAGGGAGTAGGAGTCAGTCCCAATTTTTGGCTAACTACATATGAAATTACATTGTAATAAGCACCTAAATCCATAAGATAATTATGTATTTTTTTGCCATAAATTCTAAAAGTCAATAGAAAAGGAAGAGATTCTACATTTTCTTTGTATATGGCCACCTGAGCATCAATAACCTTTTTCAGTTTTTTTTTTATATTGACCAGTAATCATTTTAAGCAATAATTATTTTTGGTCAGTTAAATGAGCTACCTCAAATAGATAAATATTTGCCTTGGTTTTCTTAAGGTATTTAATAGTATTATATCCATCCTTGTTTTGCTCTAAGATTTTCTATTTGTGATAATGACATATTGGATTTTCATTGTGTAGGCACTATGGGTTCACTAAGTGGGAATGTATTTTTGTTGGATTGATCATTAGGTGGGACAAAGGTTTTGTTAGGTGTAGAAGAAGTCATCGGTGCTTTCCCATTACTTCAAAGAATATAATTGTTACCTCTTTGAAACTACTTGTAAGATTGAAAATCTTCTTTTAGGTATTCTTTAGGTCCATCTTTATCCACTACTAAGAGTTCATATGTCTATAAAACTAGGGCTATCCATGCATTTTGACTAGATTAATTTTTAACATTATTATTAATGGGCACTAAATCCAAAATTCCATCTCTTTTTGGACAATGTTCGAAGTATTTTTAAACTTTGGATAATTAGTTTCACCATGTTGAGCAGTGGAATAGACCCTACATTAATTAGAAATTGAAAGATCTGCAAAATTCACTAAAGTGCTTGCATGATTTTGGTGGCTAACAGGATTTGGAACTCCATTATTTGGGAAAGTATTCCATTGGTGATTAGTCCTTTGGAAGTTAAATTTCCTATTATGATTATTATTTGTAGGTGGGTTTTGAAACTTGACTTTATAGTTGAAGTATATCATTGCTTAGTTTCTTAAGCATCATCTATATGTTGTTTATCTTAGGATTTGAGTTATTTGGTTGACTTGTTATATTACTTGCAGGTGTAGATGTATTAAAAAAATGGATAAGGTTGGTTGTTTATTTCTTGGAGATGTAGGATTGATAATATTGTTAGTGGTCACCTGATTGTCTAAATATAATGAAATGGTCTATTTATTGCTCATATTTGGCATCATTTGATTCAATTTTTGATACATGGATCCTAGTAATGGGTTGATTCTATTTTGGATACATGGATCCTAGTAATGGGTTGATTCAAGTTTTGATACATGGATCCTAGTAATGGGTTCAACATGTGGAGATGTTATGTAAGGGTTTGGTTTATTAGCGATATTTGATTATAAGCTCTTGGTTTTCCAAGTGAAGGTAATTGACCTAAACCAAAAATTTGAGGCATTAATTGTTGCTCAACTATTAGAGCCTCACTATATGCCATGGGTAAGGATGCAATTTGAGGAACTCTTCTCACAAAAATAGAATTTAATGGGTCCAAAGCTCTAAGATACATTTGGATGGTTGTTTACTCTGTGAGGGTGTAAGGTGTCACCAAATTGGTGTATAATTTATGGAACTTAGTGTTGAAAAGTCTCAAGGGTTCATTGGGTTCTCTATGGATAAAATCAAACAAATGATATACCATAGTTGGGTCAACGGGTAATTTTAAATGGTTGATAAATGTTACCTCTAATTGATCTCATGTAGTAATGGAGCCTGAAGGTAAGATGATATACTAGTCATATGCAAACTCATCCAATGTGTGTGGAAACATCCTATAGAAACATCCTCATGTTCAATCTATAAATGGATTAAGGTATATTTGTATGCTTGTATATGCTCTTTAGCTAATCTTGTTCCATCATGCCTATATTGAGGGAGATATATTTTAGAATTATTAGGCATATCATGTGTAGGCCCTGGTATGTTCAAAGGGATGCTTCCCACTAACCATGGAGTAAGAACTGCCATTGGTGGACCTTGGGGAGTGGCAAAAGGATCAACAAAAGGAATAATATCTCAAGGATAACTATTGGTAGCCAAAGGGGTATTGGTGTACCTTTATCAACTTTTGGTCTTTTGTATAAAGAAAGGTTGAGAAAATCAAAGCCACCTAAGATGAATTGGATCTAGTGATGATGAATTTAGGTTTATCTTTGACAGTCAAGATGTGTAATATAACCACGGTATCTAGCAATCTTAATTTTTAGAGTCAAGCCCTCCTAGTTCTAGTTTTGTTGAGTGAGCAAGTGACACATTATTAAGGGTAGGTCAACATACTTAGAACAAAGATATGTTCCCTCTTGAAAGGGAAACCTTTTTCCCCCTAGGTTTGGATATTACAAGTCTTGGTTGGTACGGATAAAATCAAATATCATTGATAACTATTCTTTCAAGGGGCATTTTTTGGTTATGACTCAAAAGGATAAATTTCTTGGGCACAATGTCTTTAAATCGAAAGCTTAATTGTCTAAAAATGGCTTCTACTACATTGATATTTTAACATATGTGAGCTCAGTATAATTAAAATGGGTAAACAAAGATAAATATTAATTTTTGTAAACTATGGTTTCCCAATTAATACCATTCATTGCACTTAAGATACATCACATATGTAATAACAATGGATATTTTGAAGTTGTATTTAAAATTCACTACAAAAAGTCAACTTCAACGCTTCAAAGGGAAACTAATCTACTCCTAATCTAAATAGGCTTCAAATAAAAGTCAATGGTTTAAGGGTAAGAGAAAGAAATAAGAACAATCCAATACTACCCTAAACTCTAGTTTCGATCCAATAAAGCAACAAATCTAATTTAGACCAATCTTGGCCCAACTAGTATTAACACAGCCTAAGGTCCTATATGGTGCAATCTTCAAAAGAGCAAAAGACGATGAAATGAAATAAGTGTAAACATGATCAACATGGGTAGATTGAACACAATAAATTTTAAAAGAATTATATTATAAAGATATTTATTTACATGGATTCATATTTGTCCACTTCGATGAATTATAAGAACAAATCTCAAAGTGATAAAATCTTGGTTTAAAAATGCCATCCAACTACAAACAAAAAGAAGCTAATAAAAATAAAGCTAAAGGGGCCAACTAATAGATGGTTTTTGACCTTAGTGATCGACTAGTGAACCATTATTTATACAATTTTTGACCTTCACCTAGCATTACATTTTGCAATTAATTGCTATTTAATTCTAAGACATGCCTCTTGAGATTGCTTTTCAACCATACTGTGACCATGTCTTATTAAATATGTACTACTTTGGTGTAGGCCTAAAATTTTTGCACTCCTTTCCTCTAGGCTGATGGATCCGTGCCTCAGAGGGGAATGGAAAATGATAGAGCTACACCTCGAAAGAGAGGCACTTGATCGTGCCTTCTTGTGGTGATTTTTTGATGAATTGTGGGTTCACCAGGAAACTTTTGATGGCAGTTTCCGCACCTAGGTTGAGAATGAGGTTTAATATGTTCATTTTCGGATCACTCATACAAACACCTAAGGTTGGCCTTTGAAATGCAACTAACCTATCTATGATGCGATTTTTTTTTACTTTTTTGATGAAAACAACAGACAGGAATAGAAATGACAAATGCAGTTGCTAATTCTATGCTTAAAAGAAATTCAAAACATACCTGAATCGAGATGTCTGATGAAGATTCTAATTTTTTGATGCAGAGCAGGATCGCTGCTATTTTTGCAGAATCGTTGTTGTTCCAGGCAAAATCGCTCAACAATTTGCTGAAATCGCAAGCGATTTTGCTGCAATTTTGTAGCAACAAAACACAAGACACAAAATGGTTTTCTGGCACAAATATGATTCAAACTTTGATATGTTTCCTATTTAAGCATTCCTTTTCAACTAAATGAAAGATAGAAAAGGTTTGTAATAGATGTAAGTACAAGAGTCTAAATGTTCATGAATTTTATGTAAGCAAAATGCAGATTTAAATTAAAAATTGATTAACATGATGGTGAATACCCGAGATGCATTGCTTGAATTAATGAAAATATAATTAAATAACTAAATAAAATGGAAGAGAAGGAAGAAGAACAAAAAGAATAAAGGTTTTTGCCCCCAGATGATCTGTGAGCAAAATCGTTGCCAAGTCAGTAGGATCGTTGCTATTTTTTACGAAATCGCACACCTACTCCGCCTGCTCACAGCACGATTCTGTCGATTGTTCTGCGATTTCGCCATTTGCTATGCGATTTTGATTGCAACCTGCAAGTGAAAATTTGCTAAAGAGGGTAATGGGACAATGATGGATTTTAGGCAAATACGGGAAAATTGAAGATGGGAAGATTATACTAATGGCTTCTCAATTCTGCTATCTACTCAGGGGATCACTTAGCATGCTTTGCAATCAGGGAGTCAACCCCAAAAAATGAATTAGAGGGGGGATTAAATAGGATTAGGGGAAAATATGGGAAATCAGGAGGTTAGGCCAAAATAGGGAGGGAGTTGGGATCCCTCCTATGTTTGCCCCTTGCCTAATCTCGCCAGAATCCGTCGTTACAACCTCTTTCCAAACTCAAAAACACGGTTTGAAACGGATTTTTGGCATTTTGTAAACTTGGGAAAATTTTGTTTTTGAGCAAAATCGCTTGACGATTTTGCTAGCCGCTCAAGCGATTTTGTTGAAAGTCAGGCGATTTTTCCCAACGGTCAAAACAACATTGGTTTGAGGGCACAAAAATCGAGGCAAATGGATTTTTGCTAATTTTGAATGATTTTCGGGTAGACTTAGGTAAATTTGATGTTTTTATCAATTTTAATGTTTTTACTGAGTTAATCAATTTAAGTGCATCAAATTTAAGGTGCTACATTTTGCCCCCTCTTTAGCGACTTTTTGAAAAAGTCGTTAAAGATGAAATGGCATGTTTTTTGAGGTAGCAGAAAAAAAAATGTATGCATTTTTAGTTCATTGTTTTAACTTTGTTATTTTGACGTCTTATTATGCTGCCCCCTTCGATTTTTGCATTAATTCGACAAATTAATGAAAATTCAAAAAAAAGGAAATTTTCAGGTTGACTTAAATAGAGAAACAAAATAAGAAATTTCATTTTCATTTTTACTGTTCACTTTCCAGAGAGAAAAAGAGCTCTGAGTGCACGATGGCAGGATTGACACATAGAGCGGATCTAGTGCATGGAGGAGAGAGGGTGAAAGATGTGCTCTGTGAGAATGCCATGCTACGGAGACTAATGCCTCCTAGAGGATGCGCATTGAGATGCTAGAGGTAGAGTTAGCCCAGGCGAGGGTGCAGGCACAGAGAGGAGTGGGAGGGATAGCGGATATGCTCTCCAGGGCTTCTAGGCGAGCTGCTTTCTACCAGGTGATGTACTTCATGACCATCCCAGAGGGACAGAGAGTACCTCTCCCAGCGATGTACGAGCCATCGACTCGGGAAAGTCGAAGATCCCAGTCTTCCACTCGAGAGACTACTACGGCTCAGGCTCCTCCACCTCCTGGAGGTGACGATGCACAGAGCACCAGGGGTGTTGGACAGTCATGAGGATTGGACTTTTGATGATGTATTTTTGGATGACTGAGTATGCCGATGATGGCTATTGTGGCATACCAATATACTATTGTATATATATACTTTTTCGATGATATATATAGATTTTGATCTTTTGCCTTATGTGTCAATGTGTTTGATGATTAATTTTGCATTTTGATTTTAAAGAGTTGTATTTTAAATTTGATAAAATGATTTGATGTAAAATTGCATTAAGATGTGTAAAATGGTTTTGTTGTTTCTGAAAATAGGAAATGTGAATTTAGCAATAAACCTCGAAGGATGTGGCGTTGTTATGTGACTGTTGTGGAGATCTAAGCTCGTTAAGTCATGAAGTTGATCCTGTTATGAGGTGTATTTTGATATTGCTAAATGAAATGGTTGGGTGCTTAAGAAAATTCTTAAGGCTTTTTGATAGGATGAGATGTATTGATTTTTGATCAAAAAGATGTAATTTTGGGCATACAAACGTCGAACGATGGCTTTTGCTAAGCAAGGAATCGCTAATTACTTAGGAATAATACTATCATCGCAAAAAGTCATCATGAAAATGCAGGATAAAAAATATTTTTGTAAAATGCAAAATTAATGTTGTGTAAATCATTGTATCACATATGCAAAAGGTTTTATAGATGCTTACGATGAATTTTTGGGCATGAAAAATTAGAAGGATGGTTTTCGCTAGGTAAGGAATTCCTAATCGCTTAGGAATAATACCATCATCGCAGTAAAACCAAAATGCAATGCAGGATGAATATGTAACTTTAGATATAATATTTTTGAGTTATTTGGAATATTTTGTTAACATGACAAATTTATGAAGATGGTTTTCGCTAGGCAAGGAATCCCTAATTGCTTAGGAATAATACCATCATTGCGAAAAAGATATATTTTTTTGAATTTTTGTAATTTTAAGTTTGATATGTAGAAATTTAATAAAATATCAACGCAATATTTTAATTTATCTCAAAAAAAATAAATTCAAATTTATCTAGAACCCTTGTGTGTGAAGTGCATTTATTTCCATTTTGATGCTATCATAATGATACAAAATCTCTCAAATAGCAAATGTGTGTGCCTTTTGTAAAGTTCGTTTACTGATTTTAAGTAGATAAATGATGGAGCAAACTTAATGAAACCAATGTGTGTGCAAGTGAAATGTTCTTTAACCATGATTTTGTGCATGCATTAGGAATGAACTGCTATGTGAGTCAAATTACCATAAAGCTAGCTAATCCACAAGCGGACATTGGTCCGTACAAAAGAAGGTCGCTAATGTGACGGACATGTCGCCACACGAAAAGGAATTACCCAATGTCAAGCAAGTTGGACACAAATCACCTGTTATGGGGCTTACCTTCATGATTTTCGACTGAATGAGAAATTCCAGGGATTCAAGTTCCGTATTCCTTCTTTTCTTCACTTTCAGGGGGTAGGGATTTTGTTCATTTTGTTTTGAACAAGGGGATTTTATTACTTTTTTTTCTCTTTTCATTCTCTTTTTGATTTTTCTTTCTTTCTTTTTCTTTTGATTTTTGACTTTTTCTTTTCTTGATTTTTCTTTTGGGATACTTGCTCAGCTTAGATGTGGAGCAAGGGATTTTTATTTGGGTAGGATGGAATCTTGTCCTTTTGCCAATTTCTCATTCATTCTAGATCATGCACATGAGAGGATAGCGGGGAAAACTTTTCGCTTAAAGCATTAAAACTCACTATGCAGTACCATTATTCGAAGATTGCAATAAATCATCTTTAATATGTAACGTGTGGGTCTTGGTTCCAAAAAGTAGCAACATCATTCATAAACAAAAAATTTATTTAGTGAAAATAGTGTTCTTTGATATAAGAGAGATTTATAATCAAAATAACGAGATATCAAAAATTATTTAATTTTACGAATTTCTAAGTGCGTGGTTCAAGATAACTTCTGAATTTAATCCTAGATAAAGGAAAATATTACTTGCTATTTTAGCAAAATTTGATTACAACTTTTGGGAATATTTTTGTATTTTTCTTATTTTGTAATTTGTTTGGCTATTTTGAGGAACATTTTTGAAAGTGCATGATAAACCTATTTACAAATATGTACAAAGATGAAGATTTGGATCTATGCATAATATCATTTGAGGTGCATAATATTCATGGGTTCCTTGAGATCTTTTCCTTCCAAGGTAGCCAATCTATATGCACCTGACCCAAATTTAGCAGTGATGATAAATGGTCCCAGCCAGTTGGGCTGGAATTTTCCTTTAAGGTCTTTTCTTGCATTAGTATTCCTATGATTTTATTTTAAAACTAAATCTCCAATTTCAAATGATCTGTTATGAACTTTTTTAGCATATGATCTTTTAAGTTTGTCTTGGTAAGCACGAAGGTGCTCTAAAGCATGAATGCATTTTTCATCCAGAAGTTCTAGCTGACTGAGTCTGCTAGCACGATATTCATCTCCTACTTCAACATCTTGAAGTAAAAGTGATAGGGATGGAACTTCTAATTGAAAGGGAAAAATTGCTTCAGCACCATATACCAAGACAAAAGGTGTAGCACCAATGGGAGTACGAACGCTAGTTCGATAAGCCCACAAAGCAGGATATAATTGGATGTGCCAGTCACGACCTATTTTATTAACCATTATTTTTAAGATTTTGATTAAGGTTTTGTTAGATGCTTCGGCTTGGCCATTTCCTTGTGGATAGTAAGGAGTGGACCATCTATGTTGGATTTTATACTTTTGACACAATTTCTTAATATCTTTATTTTTAAAACATGTTCCATTATCAAAAATAAGATTAGATGGAATTCCAAATCTGTAGATGATTTGATTAAATATGAATTTTGAGACTTGGATTCCTGTGCAAGAAGCTAAAGGCATAGCTTCGACCCACTTTGTAAAATATTCAGTTGCAGTTATGATGAACTTGTGACCATCAGATGAAACAGGGTTGATTTTACCAATAATGTCTAAACCCCATTTAGAGAAAGGCCAAGGGGATGCTATGGTTTGGAGTTCTTGGGCAGGAGCATGGACAAGGTCAGAATACCTTTGGCATTTGTCACATTGATGCACATAATCATTTGCATCTTTCTCCATTGAAGGCCAAAAATAACCTATTCTAAGAAGTTTTCTAGAAATAGCACTTCCACTAAAATGTCCTCCACAAGACCCATCATGAGCTTCACTTAGGGCTTTCTTAGACTCTTCAAAATTTAGACACCTTAATAAGATACCTTCGAAGGATCTCCTATAAAGGGTATTACCAATTATTATGAAGTGAACAGCTCGCTTGCGTAACAATCTATGTTGGTTTCTATCAAATCCTTCAGGGAAGGTTCCATTTTGTAAGAAATTAAAAATGTCTATGTACCACGGTTTTGGGGTAACTTCATTAATCAAAAAAACATCTAATGGTTCCATACATGACTTAGTAGAAGTAGGTTCCTAGAGTTTTTTGATGATAATAGTAGCATATTCATCGTCCAACTCCAAAGGCAACAAAGAAGCCATCGCAGCCATAGCATCGACAACATGCGGTTACTAGTTCTAGGAACAACTTCTAAAGTTACTTTATTAAACAATGATATAAGTTTTAACACATATTCCTTATAAGGATGAAGTTTCTCATCTCGTGTTTGATAAACTTCATTAATTTGATTTATGACGAGCTGAGAATCTCCAAAAACTAATAATGTTTTTACCTTTAGTGCTAAAGCGACTCGTAATCCAAGGATTAGAGCTTCATATTCTGCAGTGTTATTAGTACAAGCAAATTGTAATTTAAAGGATAAAGGGATTAGGTGCTTTTGAGGATATTTTAATATAATACCTGCACCTGCTCCACTCATACATCTAGCTCCATCAAAAAATAATGTCCAAGTTTTCGAGTGATCCTCTTCCAAGTTGAGGCATTCATCAAGAAATTCGATGCTCATAGGCTGAGTAGATTCCATAGGAGCAGCAGCTAATTGATCTGCTATAACTTGGCCTTTTATAGATTTTTGGCCGATAAATATGAGTTCAAACTCACTAAGAGCAAGAACCCATTTAGCTGTGCGTCCTGACAGATATGGTCTACTCATTAAATATCTTAATGGATCAGATTTAGCAATGACATATGTCGTTTGACTTAACATATAATGGCACAATTTTTGCGTTGAAAATACTACTGCTAAACATAATTTTTCCAATGGAGTATACCTTGTCTCATAATTTATTAAAGTCCTACTTATATAATATGTTGCTCGTTCTTTCTTTTCTTTATCAATTTGAGCTAACATAGCTCCAAGTGCAAGTTCTGAAGCTGAAATATACAAAATAAAAGGTTGGTCTGGTTTAGGTGGAACAAGCACTGGAGGATTAAGAAGGTATTTCTTAATGCTGTCAAAAGCTTCTTGACACTCTTTATCCCACTCAAAGGATACATTCTTCTTAAGCAATTTAAGGAAAGGTTTTGTCCTATCCGCCAACTTATCTATGAAGCGACGAATAGCTTGTAATTTTCCTTGCAAACTTCTTAATTATGATATATTCTTAGGAGATGGCATATCATGAATAGCTTTAATTTTTAGAGGGTCTATTTCTATACCTCTTATAGAAATGATAACTCCTAATAACTTGCCATATTTCACCCCAAATACACATTTATCTGGATTTAAGCGTATTAGATACTTTCTTAGTCTATCAAATACTTTCCTTAAATCTCTAATGTGATCATCTTCTTCATTGGATCTAGCTATGATGTCATCAACATAATCATGTAGAATATCATACATCATATCATGAAAGATATACGTCATGGCTCTTTGATATGTTGCTCCAACATTCTTTAAACCAAAAGGCATAACTTTCCAACAAAAAGTTCCCCAAGGTGTGATGAAAGTCATTTTTGCTTGGTCTTCAGGAGCAATTCTGATTTGGTTGTATCCTGAAAAACCATCCATAAGAGATAACATTCCACTCCCAACTGTAAAGTCTATGATTTGATCCATATTAGGGAGAGGAAAATCATCTTTAGGGCATGCCGCATTAATATCTCTAAAGTCTGTGCAAACCCTAATTTTTGTGGCTTCTTTCTTAGTGACTGGAACAACATTAGAAATCCATTCTGCATAATCAATTGCTTGTATGAAAATGATGTTTAAGAGCTTTTCTAATTCACCTTTGACTAATAGTGTGACTTTAGGATGCATCTTTCTTAATTTTTGCTTTATTGGTTTAGCATCAGGGTGCACTACTAGATGATGCATGACTACAGAAGGATCTAAGCTAGGCATATCTGCATATGTCCATGCAAAGACATCTGAATATTCTATGAGAAATTCTATGTATAATATTTGTTTTTCTTCACTCAATTCGGATCCAGTTTTGACCATATGAGGATTTTCTTCTGTACCAATGTTAACTTTTAGAAAATTGTCTACAACAATGTTCAAGTCTCTTTCAAAATTTGGTGGTGCAGGAGATACACCCATTTCTTGTAATTCTTCCAAAGTGCATTTAGCTAATTCCTCTTGAGGATTACATTCTTCTATATGGGCTATGCATGGCATGGATCCATCAAAGAAATACTGGTTTTGAAAAATTTCTTCTAAAGACACATCATGATATATGTCCCCTTCTAAACATTCATCCATAGAAGCAATCATGTCCGGATATACTAATGTTAACATGTTACATGTATGCACTTTTCTAGACATTGCTTTTAATTCTATGTATTCTTGATATGTCATGAGATTGTCATCATCCTTGTATGGAAATGGCTCATTTTTTGTGGGGATGAGTCCAAGACCACATCGGGCTGGCCATTCAATAACTTCTAAAGGTTCTCTTATACCCTTTTGATAAGGTCCTAAGCCTTTACCTCTATATCCCAAATTGCACATTATTTCTTTTGGTATTACATATTTATCAAAAAAATAGCATTTGGCAAATTCATTTTGATCAATTGAAATTTGTAATATTGAATACTTTCCAAAATCATATCCTGTAGATATAAATATAGAGCTCCCAATATGACAAATGCTCCCTTTCTTAGGTACTCCAAAAGTGCGGGGAGATGAGGAAGACTCAGATAATATCTTAGAATCTTGCATAGCTAGATTAACTTCTTCAATTGGTGCCAAAATTGAGGATAAATCCGCTAATCCTTCATCTGAAACTGCATATGAGGTAGATGGCTTATGTTCTTTATCATTTTCCTTAGATGTTGAAAATTTAAACTCTGTAGGGTCTATAGGTAATTCAATCACTACAGGTTTAGGAAAAGGATTAGATATTCCTTTAGAAGGGGATGGTTCTTTTATTTTTATTGATACTTTATCACATGCTTTAGGTGATGGTGATTTAGAATGTGATTTAGGCTTATAGTGCTTTATGGGTGTATTTGGATTCTGAGGGATAGAAGTCATGGCTGGACAAAATGGAACTCCTATGGGTTCTTCCAGAGCACACATGTCAAAAGGTCTAGGGTCTCCATGGATGATAACCAATTGATTTTTAAATTCAAATTTTACACATTGATGTAATGTGGAAGGAACTGCTCTCATTGCATTGATCCAAGGTCGACCCAAAAGAATGTTGTATGATGCAAAGCAGGGTACAACAAACACAGTCGTATCCAAAATCCATGGACCAACTTGCAATGGGATTTTCATTACTCCACACGTTTCTTGAGTCTCATCATTAAATGCCTTAATAAGCATCTCAGTTTTTTGCATGTCTTCTTTCTTAAACCCAAATATTTGAAAAAAATCATAAGTGCATATATTCAGTGAAGATCCATTGTCTATTAGAACTCTTTTAACTCCTACATCTCCAATCATTGTTGTAATATATAAAGGATTATCTCCAAACATACTTTGAGGAGGTATTTCCTTATCTTTGAAATCTATGAAGTTTACTTCATTTAAAGTTACAACATTTACTATAGCGTTTGGTTCAATATCTTCTGGAACCATCATTTTGTTTAGAGTTTTCATTAATTCATCTCTATGAGTGGGAGAAGTTCTCAAAAGGTCTAGAAGAGAAATTCTCGCTGTAATGGTAGATAATTGTTCATTAATATCATAGGGTGTTCTCTGTTGTGAACCAAACACATTATTTCCTTTGTTAGGAGTTTTTAGAATAAATGGGTTTGCTTTATCACTTTGGTCTTGTGAATTCTGGTTTTGGGCTTGTTGCCTTGTAACCACTCCTATAGTCCCCACAAAATTGCTACGAGGTCTTGCATTTTGTGCTTGTTCATTTGAGAGCCACTATTGTGACGATGGTCTAGTGGTCACTCTTCTTGGAAATGGTTCTTCTGGAACCATCTGATCTGTAATAGGAGTGATTGCTTCAGATTCATCTTCTGAACTATTTGAATTATTTGAAGTGATATCCATTTCACTTTCATCATCACTTCCTTCACTATTCCCTTCATTACTCTCTACAGTTGTTATTTGACAATCTCTTAAGGGTCTGACAATCATCTGAGATGTCGTAGTAGCATATGGCTTTTGTAAATTTTGATGAGGCATAAAACCACTAATAGTTCCCACATATCTAGTTGGATGGGGAACATTATGTTGTTCTACTTGATTTATAGCTTCTTTACCATGTTTTGGTAAAGGATGTTGAAAAATATCCAGATTTTGATTTGCATTCTGTTTTTGGGGTTGTTTTTTAGCATCATTTTGGACATTTCTAGGAGGAAATTTCTCTACCTCCATATCTCCTTTATCAATTAAATCTTGAATCATATGCTTTAACCTTTTACATGAATTTGTTGAATGTCCATCAACTCTATGAAAATTACAGTGCAAATCAGCTCTAAACCCCGCTACGGTTGTATCGGGTTGTCTTATTTCAGGCAACCGAATTAAGCCTTGTTCTAATAACTGAGGTAAAATCATATGTAATGGTTGATTTAATCTGGTAAACTCTCTTGGAGGTTTATCAGGAGCTTTTAGTATGAACTTCTTCACAACTTCAGTAAGGTTGATATTCTGATTATTCCTACTATCGGTAACTCCGTCACCGACTACTTGCTTGTTCTTATACTGATTTTTAGAATTCTTATCTTCATATTTCTTTTTATATTGACCTCTTCTAATAAGGGTGCTCTCTACCCTTCTCCCTAGGTCAATAGCTTGGTCAAAATATGTTATAGTAGCCGTGGAAAGTTCATAGGACAATTGTTCTTGCAAATTATTTATGAATATGTCTAGCATTTCTCTTTGTGGTAATGCAAAATGCAACTTGCTTAAAAGTTGTCTCCACTTAGTTAGGAATTCTGCAAAACTTTCATCTTTACCTTGCTTAAGATTGTACAAATATTTAATAGTCACATGCCTCTCTATGTAGGCACTAAATTGATGTACAAACATCTCACTTGTTTCTTCAAAATTCCTTAAGGAGTTGTTAGGAATTTGATAGTACCATTCCAAGGCTATGCCTCCTAAAATTTTAGGAAACATCTTAAGCATCAGTAAATCATCATGCGAGACATCATGACATGCTATTCTAAACATGCGTAAATGCTCGATGGGATCTTCAGTTTCCTTATATATAGTGAACACTGGCATAGGGAAATGCTTAGGGTAAGGTTGAGCTATTACGATGGGATCCAAGGGTTGACTACACATCTCTTGATAGTTGTATGAGGGATGGTAAGGATCTATTTGGTCTAAGTGGGAAGCCAATTGCTTTACCATTGCTTCCAACCCTTGATGTCCACCAAACTGGTTTGGTTGCATCGTATCATTATATCCTTGATAATAATTAGGTGCAACCGTATTAGGATTTCCCATTGAGACAGTGTTATGCAAAGTATTTCTTGGTGGAACTATCTTTTGATAATTATTCTTTTGCACTTGTTTGCCCTTCCGTTGTTGATTAAGGGCTTGGGAAAGTATAGAAGCAAAGGTCTGTTGCTTAGCATTTGTTCTAACATTATTAAGAGGAATCTTAGAGGCTTGAGTTGTTTGTTTTTGAGGCCTCTGATTTATATGTATCATATTTTGTCTTGGTGTTTCATCTTGATCCTCACTAGATTCTATGTAATGTAAGGGGTTGGTATGCACTTTAAGTGCGGCTGTAAAAGCATCTTCTAGGTTTCCTTTTCCTTACTTCTCTACTTCTATTGCTTGATTAAGATCATCCATATTATCTCTCATAAAAGATATAAAATTTTCAACGGATTCAAACTTAAGATTACCTTTAGAATTTAATTTAGGTTGATTAAGTTCTACATCCTCACTGTCATTGTCATGATCTGAAGAAACATATTCTTCTTCAGACCGAGTTTCTTCATTATTATTTTGTTCTCGGTATGGTTCTCGTTCTTGCTCTAGTTTTTGATCTTCTATTTCATTCTCAGTTTCTTTACCATTCCTTAATTTAGGCATTTTGAATTAAGTTGATTTCGCAGATATATATGTTATATATATATGTGCTAGGTTTTGGGGTATATATATTATTTATATATACCTAACTAATTAAATTAAATTACTATTTTTAGATTGATTTTTTTTTGTTTATCTAGGACACGTAGAGCAAGCAATTAAACACACAAATAATCACACGCTAGGTAATAGTAGATTTTAATCTTCTTGAAATAATTTATGTATATCATTAATGGGCTCCAATTGATCAGGTGTCATGTAATGCTCTTCTTCAAATGTGAAGTTGTCTTGTAGGAACCTTATGAATTGTGCTAAGGTAATGCAATCTACTTCTAGGTTAGACCTATAAAAATATAGCTCATGACAATACTCTCTATAGAATACAGCTCTAGGGATGGTATTAAGCCTTCTCTTATCGTCTAGGATTATTTCTTGACTTTCTACGTGAGCTAAAAACTTATGTGTCGCTACGACGTCATCTAGGTAGGTTTCAAAGGAGTAGAAATTAGGTGAAATCAAGGCTCTCTTATTAGTCAACCACCTTTCGCAAGATCTTTGAAGGTCAAAATAGGCAGGTTCTCTATAAGGATCCAGGATTCTAGCCAAGTCTATCCTACGGATTTGTTTAAGTTCTTCTTGTCTACTTTCAATAATGTCTAGTCTTCTATCTAATTCAATCCAGGACTCTCCAGATGTTATATTTTCACTTTCATTAAAGTATGAGACTTCTTGAATTGCTAATATTGTAGTAACATTAAGACGAATAGCTCTCCTATAATTATAATCTACCATCTAAAATGCAAATGCAATTTAACTATTGTTTTTTTTTTTTTTTGGTTTTTGTTTTGATTTTGATTTTAATATTTAATTTAAGAATCAGAAGATAATCTAATGTTTCACGTCGGGTTCACCAAAGAATGTAGGCCTAAAATTTTTGCACTCCTTTCCTCTAGGCTGATGGATCCGCGCCTCAGAGGGGAATGGAAAATGATAGAGCTACACCTCGAAAGAGAGGCACTTGATCGTGCCTTCTTGTGGTGATTTTTCGACGAATTGTGGGTTCACCAGGAAACTTTTGATGGCAGTTTTCGCACCTAGGTTGAGAATGAGGTTTAATATGTTCATTTTTGGATCACTCATACAAACACCTAAGGTTGGCCTTTGAAATGCAACTAACCTATCTATGATGCGATTTTTTTTTACTTTTTTGATGAAAACAACAAACAGGAATAGAAATGACAAATGCAGTTGCTAATTCTATGCTTAAAAGAAATTCAAAACATACCTGAATCGAGATGTCTGATGAAGATTCTGATTTTTTGATGCAGAGCAGGATCACTGCTATTTTGGCAGAATCATTGTTGTTCCAGGCAAAATCGCTCAACAATTTGCTGAAATCGCAAGCGATTTCACTGCAATTTTGTAGCAACAAAACACAAGACACAAAATGGTTTTTTGGCATAAATATGATTCAAACTTTGATATGTTTCCTATTTAAGCATTCCTTTTCAACTAAATGAAAGATAGAAAAGGTTTGTAATAGATGTAAGTACAAGAGTCTAAATGTTCATGAATTTTATGTAAGCAAAATGCAGATTTAAATTAAAAATTGATTAACATGATGGTGAATACCCGAGATGCATTGCTGAATTAATGAAAATATAATTAAATAACTAAATAAAATGGAAGAGAAGGAAGAAGAACAAATAGAATAAAGGTTTTTGCCCCTAGATGATCTGTGAGAAAAATCGCTGCCAAGTCAGCAGGATCGCTGCCAAGTCAGCAGGATCATTGCTATTTTTTGCGAAATCGCACACCTACTCCGCCTGCTCGCAGCACGATTCTGTCGATTGTTCTGCGATTTCGCCGTTCGCTGTGCGATTTTGACTGCAACCTGCAAGTGAAAATTTGCTAAAGAGGGTAATGGGACAATGATGGATTTTAGGCAAATACGGGCAAATTGAAGACGGGAAGATTATACTAATGGCTTCTCAATTATGCTATCTTCTCAGGGGATCACTTAGCACGCTTTGCAATCAGGGAGTCAGCCTCAAAAAATGAATTAGAGGGGGGATTAAATAGGATTAGGGGTAAATCTGGGAAATCAGGAGGTTAGGCCAAAATAGGGAGGGAGTTGGGATCCCTCCTATGTTTGCCCCTTGCCTAATCTCGCTAGAATCCATCATTACAACCTCTTTCCAAACTCAGAAACGCGGTTTGAAACGGATTTTTGGCATTTTGCAAACTTGGGAAAATTTTGTTTTTGAGCAAAATCGCTTGACGATTTTGCTAGCCGCTCAAGCGATTTTGCTGAAAGTCAGGCGATTTTGCCCAACGGTCAAAACAACATTGGTTTGAGGGCACAAAAATCGAGGCAAATGGATTTTTGCTAATTTTGAATGATTTTCGGGTAGACTTAGGTAAATTTGATGTTTTTATCAATTTTAATGTTTTTACCGAGTTAATCAATTTAAGTGCGTCAAATTTAAGGTGCTACATCTGGCCATGCCTCATAAAGCTTTCATTCATATGATGCTTGGGAGCTCTGGAAAGATCATACTTCATTAAATTTTTAATTCTATGCAAAGTCTAGGTTGACCATTAATTTCACCTATTTGTTGCTTAGTATGCTTGTACTTACTCGGTCTGCATTAAAATCCTGCATCCACCACTATGTTTGCCATATTTAAAGCAACCACCCAAAAAAATATTGCAAAACAAAAAAGGTAGCGTAAGAAATTAATGTTAACATTTTTTAATATATATATATATATATATATATATATATATATATATATTCTTATGCACTTTTTATTTTAATTTTTTTTAAACTTGTGATTTTCCTTTTATTTTTTTTTAAAGAGATGCTTTGCACTTTTTGGGTTCTAGGCTACGTTTTTCCCTTTTTTTGCTTTACCACTCTTGGATAATTTTTACATTTTCTAGCAATCTCTGGGTACATTTTAGTTTTCCTCTCATTTTCTTTACACTTTCCAGTAATTTTTATATTTTTCAAAAAAATTACCCTTTTTGGTAACCTTTGAATAATATTATCAGGTCTAAATTCTAATGCTAGGATAAGTTCCAATAACGATAATTATTTTAATGGTTTGGGTAATTTTATTATGCTCACCAGGATTTAAAGTTCCAATATGGGATACTTTTAATCTTTTCTAGTGTTCGAATGCATTCGACAGATTTTATCGCGAGTGATTGGTTTTCAACATCATACATTTATATTTTAAGGGTTTTTTGAGTTGCTTTAATACTTCCCTGGGTTTGGTCCTTTTTACTTTTTTCATTATATTTTTTGGGCTTTCAACATTGCATAGTTTTAGGATTTTAAAGCCTCATGATTACATCATCTTGGAAAAAACTCCGAAATTATACATTTCGGGGTTATGCATTTTGGGTTTTTTTTTAATATTTAGAGCTTCTAGACTTGCTTAAATATTTTCCCTGTTTTGTATTTTATACCCTATAATAACATCATCCACTTTTAAAGCATTGGCTAGGGTAATTTTCAATTGACAAGGTAATTTCCCGTCTTCCAGATTTAAACTTCAAACTAACACATTGCGGGAGTAAAAATTTCAATGGCTTCTTCTTTCAATCGTACTTTTAATTTCTCCAAGTCTAGTTTTGTTTTCACTCACTAGATTTTGGGTATTATGCATTCCGGATTTGTGCATTGGCTTCATTGGCTTCTTGCATTATGCATTCTGGCTTCATGCATTGGTTTCATTGGCTTTCGATATTATGGATTTTGGCTTCAGGCATAGGCTTCATTGGCTTCTGACATTATGCATTTTGGCTTTGTGCATTGGCTTTCAATATTATGCATTTTGGCTTCATGCATTGACTTCGTTGACTTCTTTATTGACCATTTCTAGTTTTGTGCCCCAAAGATCCAACTTCATTCCACTTTGGCATCTTTGTATATTTTTGGACTTTTGTAGCACTTTGTTGATGTCATTACTTGGAAAAGTATGAGATTGTTCTTTTTTGGGTTTGTGCATTGCCATCTTAGAGAAAACTCAAGCTTTGTGATTTTTTCTTCTCATTTTTGGAATTTAGCTTTATTTACTTTTTATTTCCCGCAAGTGTTCAGACTCCGATATTATGGAATGTATTCTAGGGTTATTTATGTTTTGATTATTTTTTTCAATAATATTTCCAACCCTTATGCTTATGTCATCTTTTTTTTTTTCAATAATATTTCCAACCCTTAGGCTTATGCTTTCAATAATGTATTTTGGACTTGTGTATTTTGCTTCCTGTATTCAAAATTTGGCTTTGTTGGATTTTTTACCTCCCCTTAGGTTTTCCCATTGACATTTTCAAAATTTCCAACTATTTTGCTTACATCATCCTAAGAAAAACTTTGGACTGAATTATAAATTATTTTCAATAGTTAGACAATGATTTTATATAGTTCAAAATTGATTTTCTATAGCTCGAAAATAATCTCTAATTACCCAAAAATAATTTATAATATCTCAATTTTTTTTGAGTTCTAGGGTTCCAAAATTGCATAAGATGCATAAGATTTCGAGTTGCTAGTGGATTTAACCTTGCATGCTTTTAAAATTCTTAAGTGGCCAGACTTATGATTGGGATAATTTCTACACTTAAATTCTGTACTTACAACCACTTTCTAATAATTCATCGGGAGTGACCTTGGTCGTGGTGGCTTGGCCAACTTACATAAAAAAAGCAATTTCGGGCATCAATTCTCCTAAGAGCATAGGCAAGTTTAGAATTTTTGAAAAATGCTTTTCAAAGAGCATCTAATGGAAGTAGTTCATCAAAACTTTATTGCATATTGCAAGAGATACAAAGACCCAAAAGTGAAGTCATCTATGTTGTTGAGAGGAAAAATCAAGTCTATAATGTTTGATTTTAAGCAATTTCAAGGTGCTAAGGCTATGAAACATAGGCATGTGGGTACTTACTGAAAAGCTTATTTTGAGTCAGATTTTATGGGAGAGGTTATTTTCCATTTAAATGAATTTTACCAAACATATTGATGACAATAAAAATCATAATAAGCTTAAGGCAAGAAAAATTTGGGTACCTATATTAAAAAAAACACTTTTAGCTAAAAACTTAAGTTTTTTTTTTATATATAACTAAAATTTGCAAACAAACCCAAGAAAAATAAGAGAAAAATTATCAAAATTTCAAAAAATATGGGTTCCCGGCCCATGTAAACTAGGGCTATTATACAAGCACAACATAACCATGCTTCTATCTTTAACAAATCATCCACCTTTCTTCGATGCATAGTTGAAGTGACACCAATAGATGATATTTACCTTTCCTTATTAATGGTATATTAATTTAGCTCATCTACCCATTATGGGAGCATGTGCATCATTATTTATGCATTGCAACTTGATCTGACCCTTATTTCAAGTAGATAGATCTTAGCACTATGATTTAGTTCTTGAAACAATCTTATTCTATTCAATTAATGATGTAGGGAATCTGTTGATTGCCAATTATTTTCCATCTTTTCAAATCAAAACTTTGAAAACTTTTGAGATCAATAAAAATTCTATGACAAAAGTATATCGAGGAAGTCCTCTCTTTTGCCCTTCCATTGGATCTTTTAGAATTCTACATTTTAGGAGTTTTTATTTTGCATAGTCTACCTTTTATAACTTTTCTCCCTTTTTATTTTTTGGAACTTTAAATACTTTCGACCATAGAAAGTATTTTTTTCTCTCTTGTGCCTATTGGTATTCTCTTCCACTTTTTCCTTTTCAAGAATTTGGGCTACACAAGCACTCGAAATTTTGCCTTGCTCTCTTGATTTGAAATTTTACAAAATGGCATATGCCTTTGGTTGAAACTTTGTTGCACACATCTATCTGATGTCTCTTTCCTTGCATTTCTCCACCTTGACTTTATTCTATTATTTCTTCAAAATTTGCCTTAGGTAAAATTGTGTAGCGAAGAAATCACTACAGTTCCCTTTTTTACTCTAGAGATTTTAGAGAAACAAAATAAAAGCAAAGGCTTTATGAGGTTAGGCATTGCACTGGTACAAAATTGTATATGGCAAGCTAAATCACGAATAATATAAAAAATAAAAGAGATTGATAAATATGAAAGCTTTAGTGGGAGTGGAAAAGAATGGAAATACCCTAGAAAATAAGAACATAAAGAAAAGAAAACCTAAATTTGGACTGATTTGGAAAACCCAAAATAAAGTGCTAACACAAAGTGGAACTAAGCCCATAATACGAATAAAAATCTATTATGAAAATAATATCT
Organism: Wollemia nobilis; assembly: GCA_028583015.1. NCBI lineage: Eukaryota > Viridiplantae > Streptophyta > Pinopsida > Araucariales > Araucariaceae > Wollemia > Wollemia nobilis. The sequence continues at coordinate 2,314,857 of JAQPPZ010002678.1, forward strand.
AGGAATTTTCAACATATAAATATGCTCAAAACCAATGAGGAGGTTGTTTTAGAAAATGAATAACAAATATTGTAAGTGCTAACACAATGTGGGGCTAAGCCCATAATAAGAATAAAAATTGATTGTGAAAATGATATCTAGGAATGTTCATGGTATGAATATGCTACCCAAAGTGAGATTTATCAAGGAATTGATATATTGCTATAGTATTTGACTTTATTTTACTAAAAGAAAAATTTAGATAGTGAGGTATGTAAGGATGCATTTCAAAATATTTGAAATATTGGGGATTACCTAGCAATATTTGCTATGGGAGATTCAATGGGTATTGGAAATATATGGAACAAGTGCAAATGGGATAGACAATTGTTGAAAGCAAGATGTAATTAGGTTGTTGGTTATTTTTGCAAGAGAAATAAAATTATAAAAAAGTAAAAAATGTATATGCTCCAAACATAGTCACTTTTAAGATAGATATTGGAAGGATCTCATTTTCTTCATGTCAAATTCAATGATGTTTCACAATTACAATAACTATATTTTTCAGGGGAATAAAATATTTCAACATAGTTCAATATCCTTTGAAAATAAGGGTGATACACTAGCTTGGTTGCTCTAAATCAATAAAGGATTTTAATTACTTTATTAATTTAAATGATATTTTGGATCTTGTTCCTTCAAGAATTTAATATACATAGGATAATATGCATGCTGAATGGATATGTTTGTGATATTTAATAGTTATATTTAACAAGTGTTTAATCTCTTTAGAAATTTGGTTGTAATCAATATTAAATTACAAACCCATTATTTTAAGATGTGACTGCTCAATATTGGTCATCCAAAACCTTTAAGCTTTTACTTTATGTCGCTCCAATACCCTAATTCCATCAAAATGATTATATTATAGTAGGGTAAAGAAAAATGCGAAGCATCATGTATATACAATTTTATTCAAAATATGACATATCTAAAGGGCCAAATGAATACTTGGAATATCAATTATATACAAATAAAGGAGGAAATCAAGTTGCATCTCAAGGAATCACAAGAGAAGGTGAAAAACAATGGAATGGACCAATGTGCTTTTATTCAATAAAACAATCATGTTTTAAATACAGGTTGATATTATGTTCAAAATGTAGGGAGAGATGACTTAAGAAAGGTAATAAAAATTAACAAGTTTTTTCATGCTACTACCAAAATAGATTTGTCCTTTCATCGAATAACTTAATTTCAATTCCATATAAAATAATTATTGAGAAAAAAATATATCAAGATAAATATATATATATATATATATATATATATATAGATATATATATTAGAGATATTTTATCAACAACTGGACATTAACTCAAGGTGATATCTAAAAAATATCACGTCAGTTATCATAAAGAGATATAATGAAAGATTGATAAGAAATATCTTGATGGAGTAGCTCTAGGATGTCAGGTCTATCAATTTATTTATGAACAAATAGAATCAACATATTACCCAAAAAAGAAAAGATAAATATCTTCTAAGCACAACATGATATATAAATGTACACTTAGACACGAAATAATCATAATAATAAAAAGCAATATCTCCAACCAATAACGTAAGAGTTGGACTCAAGGGATGTAAATACCCAAATTACAATTGATGTTAGGTTAAGGTGAAAGGACCAAACATAAGGTTAATTTTCATACTATTACAATAAAGTCACTATAAAAGGCGCACAATGGTAAATCGAGAAATATACAAATAAATATAATACAAGGTCAACCATGGCCTCAAGTGAAAGCTAATACTAAATATTTTGGTATACCCCCTTGAACTAAATGGGAAATGTAGGGACAAACCTCTATCAATAATTACCCTTTGTGGCACACTCCTACTCCATAATGCTTCCATAATCTTACAAAAGTCACCTCAGCTCATAATATTGGTGAATATAACCATTGTTTGCTCCATTGAAGGCACATAGGCCATCTCACATGCATGAATCCATCAAATATAGTGCATCCATTCATCAATGTGCTTTGTTCAATAATAAAATAGGATTATGTACAAGCTTTATGTAACTCAAATTGTCATAGCAAAGGGTCACTAGAACCTATTTATGAAGATCCCATGGCTCAAGAATCATGAGCATCAACCAAAGATGCTTGGCAATCTTATTAGTAGCATAATACTCAACTTTCATTGAAGGCTAGGATAAAGTAGACTACCTTTAACAATACCAAAATACTAGCCTAAAATTAAGATATAATGCAAAGCTAATTGTTACACATAATTAATCCATATCACTTCTCCAATTTACATTATAGAAACCTATCAACACTAACTAAGCCCTAACTAGATAGTAAATGTGCATTTTATAGGTATCTCTAATGTGCTATAGGAACCACTTGCTTATTGTCCCATGATTTACAAGGTGCTCAGATATACCTAGAACAATAACTAATAATGGAGACAATATATAGATGCGTCTAAAGTAGAGAAGACCCCCAATAAAAGGCTAGTAGAAGGTGACTATCACTATTGACCCCAAATATATGTATGCTTATATTTATCCATCAAAAATCACTATAGAAGATCCACAACATATTCCCCAATAGAATGCTCTCTAAGCTTCGTTGGATAAAAATAAGAGAAGGATCAGAAGGAGAGATGGCTCTTTACTCTACATGCTCTAATACCATATGTTACAACTCAATGCCTTGAAAATTTGCATTATGAAATTATAGGTTTTTAAATACATAGAATATCTATTTTAGGAATAAAAAACCTCTAACTAAACTTGCAACTACCTCTATCCTATAGTGCATACATAGACCTTGTGATGGGTGGTTATACCACTTGCTATTTCACATGAGTTATGATGAAACAAATTCTAACATACCTTAAATACCATGTGTTTAGTAGTTAACTTACATACACATTATCTATTATGCAATAGTTCCTAACACCCTCTTCCCCCTTGTAAAGAGAGTTTCAAAGGAATGCATATCAGGTCCTTATTAGAGGAATCACTTTTAGTCATAAAAAAACATATATAAGTCCAAACGAAAACAATAAGGGTTTATTGCTTTCCAATTATAAAAGAGAGAGGGGTCTAGAGGACAAGAGGAAGGATAACCTCGTTATTCTAGAAAAGTGTTGCTAGAACTAAGGACTAAGTCCTTGGTCCTTGTGCTATTGTATTTGTGTGCTATACACAATATTTTAAAAAATAAATAATATGAGTTAGATAGTAATTTTAATGAAAAATTATTGTTGTTATTCTACTTCAAGAAGCCTTGCATTACATTAATATGTTTTATGATATTTAAAGTGATAAGATATACATTTTACATCATGTTTGTACTTATATCTTAGGTGTAATTAAGTAAAATAAAACCATATAGAAGGAGATGCAATTTTGTTGAGACTCTATTGAATATTTATGAAAATGGTGTTTGATTTTGTTGTTTGTTATTAATAGAATGAATGAAGAAGATGAACGAATATAGTATTATATTAAATGTGATTGTTGTTAATTTATATTATGTTGAAAATGAATAATGGACAAGAATTTGGATTAAAATTTATTTTTTAAACACATCATATTATAGCAATATTTGATATTTACTTTTATGTTAAGTTTTGTTGCATACTATTAGTATAAAATGTATTGAAATTTGAGAATAAGGAGGATAACTTGTACTAACTTTGGAGGAGGGTGTTTCCCTCCAAATTTATTTGAACACAATTTGGAAAAAAGGTCAACCTTGCTAAGATATAATACCTTCCTTTTTAGTATTGTTTATTTCTAAGATGTGTTAAATTGGGTAGGATGGAACATGGCCATAAATAGCTACTCTAGTCAATCAAAGAGGGATGGGGTTACGAGTCACCTTTTATCATACTTATGATTACATCTATTTTTATCCTAGAAGGTGTGGAGCCATATGGAAATTATATGGAGGGAGGAGAGGACTTCTCATATTTTATGTTATATTTCATAAACCTGTGACCATGTTCATGTGCATATTTTATTGAATTTATAGTTTGATTCATGGTCAAGAGCTAAAATTTTGTGATGTGTTGGATAGGCCTATGAGCATTTTATTGTATAATGTATTTAATATTGTATTATTTTAACCCAATGAGCCATGGTTAACCTTGTTATGGTTAAACCTTATTTAATATTTGTAATTAACCTAAATCCCACTTGTTATGTTGGCTTAGGTTAAACTCAATTATGTAGGTTAAATGAACATAGGTTACCCTTGTTATGGTTAAACCTTATTTAATTTGGTATTGCTATAAATACACCCCTTATAATCCTCATTTCATAGCGAAGTGTTATGAAATATAATATATATAGTGATTATTTATGGTGCTTGTGGGTGCTCCAAATCCCTTTCATACTTATTTTGCTTTCTATATAATATTTTAGTGGATGATATTGCTTTAGTTTGTTCCTAGAAAACATTGTAAATTCCAACATGGCATCAGAGTGGGTGTGGAGTGACATTGCTTGGTCATGTAGGAATATGATTTGGTAACTACAATTTTTTATTTCAAACTCAAGGGTGATTTTATTTCCATTTACTTATAAGAATTTTTTACAAAAGAAGCAAGGAGATTACCATAGTTTTTCAATCCATCTTGTCAATGTTTTTGAAGATTTGTTACTTGCTCTAACTTTTCTTGAAAATTCAACTTTTTAGTATCCATAATGGATCCAGATATCCATGGAGAAATTATGGCCTTGGGAGCATGGGTAGGTATTGGTACCCTTTTTCAAATTTAAAAATTTCCTCTTTGCATGACCTTTTTCTAAAATAATTACTGCCTAGGTGGTAGGATCATGCTATCACACTCTATGGAGGTAATGTGCTCATGATCCTACCCTACCTAGTAGCCAAGTCAGACATAGGGCCATGTTTAATTGTTGGTATAGCCATTTATTATGGGTTTAAAAAACTATAAATTAACTCTAAAACACCATTGCATTTTTTATTCTTGATTCATTGTAATTAGAAAATATGCCATAATGGTCAGGGACCTCGTGGTTTAGATGTATGTCAAAGGAGATATCACATTTTAAACAAATGGAGATATTTTATCGATAAGGTCCTTGAAATATGTTACTCATTAAGGCATCTTTATTTTGGTATCCTTAAAAATGCTTGGTCAATTGGTCATACCATGCATACAAAACCACTTATAGGCCATTGAACATATTTTCGAGTCTTTGAGCTAATAACCTGTTGCCCCATCACCACACTAAAAAATATTTTGGTTTGTGTGAAGGGATGACATCTCAAGGTATGAACTAATGCCTTAGAAATTAGTAGGATGTGCTTGAGGCCCTTAGGAATTTGGATCAAATCCCACCCAAGGAGCTTATTTGGATTTCAAATAAGGTGGATATTTTAACCAACATGGAACCTAATGTGGAGCTCTCATGCACCACAAAAATATATAAACTTGCTCAACCTATTAGGAGGGGATAACTATCATAGTTGTATTGGTTTAATAATGTCGAATTAAAAAAATATAAGTGGATGATGTTAGAAAATTATGAATTTCCAAGTGGAAATAGATGGTTGGGTCTTTTTTCCCTAGGGTTATGAGCTTCAACTTTTAAATTTTTGGGGTCCATTAGGACAAATAATTTAAAGTCCATAACATTTGCATATGAAAGTGTTTTGAGCCCATTAGTTTTTAAATTACATGATATTTTGAGCTACATGCATTAGTGACATTATTTCATGGACTTGCTATAATTTTAGTGGTTAGGTTGTGTAATATGGACCTTAAAGATTTAGTTACTCGCATTAGTGGACAAAAGTATTGTAGCTAGTCAACTCAAATTATTGGCATACTATGAAATATGAACTTTTAGGAGGATAAAGTAGCGGTTTGTGATCACAAAGCTCAACACCAAAAGGTAGAAGAGGCCCTAGGTTTGTTTTCCTTGCTTATTGAACCAAAGTTTCTTTTCTATATCAAATAAAAAAAATTATCCTATCAAGGTATGATCAAAGTTGTATGAATTTTTTGGAAAGTTTAATATTATGGAAGTATTTATCTTGGAATTAGAGCCTTCTTCTATTAATCTAGTTGATATTGATAACATTTATGACTATATTATGAGATTCAAGGCTTTGAGGGAAGATATTACATCTTTTGGAGGTCAAAAGAAAGATGATGTAGAATGTGTTAAGAATCCTTAAGATTATCCTCGAATCAACTTCATTTTCTACTCAAGAGGAAGTTGCCACGAAATTGCATAAATTTTGAAGGATATCCAATATGTAATAATCATCCCACATACAAAGAGAAAACCTAAAATTTTCCTTGCATTCTTTCCAAAAAAGTCTCTTTGAATTTTATCAACTTTTGATGTTATACCTACTAGAAATCTTAAATGTAACATCATATAAATAGGGATAGATGTCAATGTAGTCTTTGTGAGTTGTAGTCTTCCTACAATAGTTAAGAACTTACCTTTTCAACCGACCAGACAAAATTTCATTCTATGCAAAAAAGAGACCCAATGCTTATTTTTATTTACTTTATAAGATAAAGGAATTCCAAAGTAGATTGATGGAGATTTTTCAATTTTAAACCCTAAAATATCCATAATAATTAATTGTAAATATAGGATAGTGTTAACAAAAAATCCTTGATTTTGTAGTGTTAACCAATTGTCCAATAACCTTATCATAGAATGATAATATTGATTTAAACTCCATGGCCACATTGATTGAGGGATGGCCCAAAATAAAAGTATCATTAAAAAATTGGATATGAGGTTCAAAGGAACCATTTTTTGCAATCTGCATACCTTTGAGGGAAGATATTACATATTTTGGAGACAAAAAAAGATTATGTAGAATGTGTTAAGCCTATGTAGATCTTTCGTAATGACTTTTCATGGAGAAATATAAGCCTATGTAGATTCCATTTACTTTAACATTAACACTTTAACCAGACTATCAACTTGTGTAGTGGATGTCACCTTCTACTAACCTCTCATTGGGATTCTTCTCTACTTTAGACGCATACAAATATTATATCCCTTGTTAGTTATTATTCTAGGTATATCTAAGCACATTGTAAGTCATGGGACAACAAGCAAGTGGATAATTTAGCACATTAGATATACCTATCAGATGCACAATTACTATCTAGTTAGAGCTTCTTTAGTGTTGATAGGTTTCGATAATGCAAATTGGAGAAGCGATGTGGATTAACTATGATTAACAATTAGCTTTGTGTTATATCTAAATTTTAGGTTAGTCTTTTGGCATTGTTAAAGGTAGTCCACTTTATCCTAGCCTTCTATGAAAATTGAGTATTATGCTACTAATAAGATTTCCAAGCATCTTTGGTCGTTGCTAATTATTCTTGAGCAGTGGGATCTTCATCAATAGGTTCTAGTGACCCTTTACTATGATAATCTAAGTTAATCAATCTTGTACATAATCCTATTTTATTATTAAATAAATAACATTAAATAATGAATACATTATGTTTGATGGATTCATGCATGTGGGATGTCCTATGTGCCTTCAATGGAGAAAACAATGACTATATTCACCATGATTATGAGCTAATGTACCTTTTGTGAGATTATGGAAGCATTATGGAGTAGGAGTTCACCACAAAAGGTAATGATTGATAGATGTTTATCCCTAAATTCTCCATTTAGTTCAAGGGGGTATGCCAAACTATTTAGTATTAGCTTTAACTTGAGGTCATGGCTGACCTTATATTGTATCCATTTGTATATTGCCTGATTGACCATTGTGCACCTTTTATAGTGATTTTCTTGTAATAATATGAAAATTAACCTTATGCTTGGTCTTTCACCTTAACCTAAGGTAAATTGTAATTTGGGTATTTACACCCCTTGATTACAACTCTTTCGTTATTGGTTGGAGACATTATTTTTTTTATTATGATTGTTTTGTGTCTAAGTGCACATTTATATATCATATTGTGCGTATAATATGTTTATATTTTCTTTGTTGGGTAATATGTTGATTCCATTTGATCATGAATAAATTTATAGACCTAACATCCTAGAGCTACACCATCAAGATATTTCTTATCAATATTTGATTCTATCTCTTTATGATAACTAACATGATATTTTTCAAATCTCACCTTGAGTTAATGTCTAGTTGTTGATAAAATATCTCTAATATATATATATATATAGCCTTGATCTCTTCTTTTTCTCAATAACTCTTTCATGTGGAATTGAAATAAATTTTGTTTGATGAAAGGAAAAATCCATTTTGGTAGTAGCATGAAAAAATTGTAAATTTTTATTACTTTTCTTAAGTCATATCTCCCTATATTTTGAACATAATATCGACCCTTATTTAAAACGTGATTGTTTTCTTGAATAAAAGCATATTTCCATTCCATTGTTTTCACCTTCTCTTGTGATTCCTTGAGATGGAATTTGATTTCCTCCTTTATTTATGTATGATTAATATTCTAAGTATTCATTTGGCCCTTCAGATATTTCATGTTATGAATAAAATTACATATACACGATCCTTCAAGGTTTTCTTTACCCTACCATAATATAACCATTCTGATGAAACTAGGGTATTGAAGCCACATAAAGTAAAAATTAAAGGTTTTGGATGACCATTATTGAGCAGTCACATCTAAAAATAATGGGGTTGTAATTTAATCTTGATTACAACCAAATGGCTGAAGAGATTGAACAATTAGTTTAAAGATAATTATTAAATATTGCAAACCTATCCAATCAACATGCATATTATCCTATGTATATTGAATCCTTTAAGGAACAACATCCAAATTGCCATTTAAATTAATAAAGGAATTAAAATCCTTTATTGATTTAGAGCAATCAAGACAGTGTATCACCCTTATTTTTCAAAGGATATTGAACTATGTTGAAGTATTTTCTTCCCCTAAAAAATATAGACATTGTAATTGTGAATCATCATTGAATTTGACATGAAGAAAATAAGATCCTTCCAATATCTATCTTAAAAAGTTACTATGTTTGGAGTATAAATATTTTTCACTCTAATTTATATAATTTTCTTTCTCTTGTAAAAATAGCCAACAACCTAATTACATCTTGGAATTCAATAATTGTCCATCCCATGTGCACTTGTTCCATATCTTTCCAGTACTCATTGAATCTTCCATAGCAAAGATCACTAGGTAACCCCTCATATTCCAAACCTTTTGAAATGCATCCTTACGTGCCTTACTATCTACTTTTTTCTTTTATTAAAATAAATTCAAAGACTATAGAAATCTATCAATTCCTTGATAAATATCACTTTGGGTAGCATATTCATACCATGTACATTCCTAGATATTATTTTCACAATAATTTTTTATTCTTATTATGGTCTTAGCCCCACATTGTGTTACAACTTACAATATTTGTTATTTTTTTTCCAAAACAATCTCCTCATATATTTTGAGCATATTTATATATTGAACATTCCTAGATATTATTTTTATAATAGATTTTTATTCTTATTATGGGCTTAGCCCCACTTTGTGTCAACACTTACAACATTTGATTTTGGTTTTCCAAATCAGTCTACATCTAGGTTTTCTTTTCTCTATGTTCTTATTTTCTAGAGTATTTCTTTTCTATTTTCATTCTCATTGATGATTTCATATTTATCAATATCTTTTAGTTTTTTTATTTTATTCGTGATTTATCTTAACATATATAGGTTTGTACTAGTGCAAGGCCTAACCTCATAAAGCCTTTGCTTCTATTTTGTTTCTCTAAAATCTCTAGAGTACAGAAGGAAACTGTAGTGATTTCTTCACTACACACAAATTTTTTTGCCTAAGGCAAATTTTGAAGAAGAATAGAATAAAAGCAAGATGATGAAATGCAAGAAAAGAGAAATTATATAGATACATATAGAAAATTTTTGACCAAAAGTAGGTGCCACCTTGCAAAAGTTCCAAGCAAGAGAGCAAGGTAAAAGTCTCAAGTGCTTGTGTAGCCTAGATTCTCAAAAAGACAAAAAACATAAGAGAATGCCAATAGGCATAAGAAAGAAAAACTAAATTCAATGGTTGAAATTTTTAAAGTTCTAAAAAATAAAAAGGGAGAAATTTTTCTAAAAGGAAGACTATGCAAAACAAAAACTCCTAAAAGGAAGAATGCTAAAATATCCAATGGAAGGACAAAAGAGAGGACTTCCTTAGAATACTTCCATCATAGAATTTTTTCTAATCTCGAAAGTTTCCAAACTTTTGATGTAAGAAGGCAAAGATTTTTTTTGAAATTTGACTAGTATTCTACATCATTATCTAAAGATAATAAGATCACTTTAGGAACTAAGTTGTAGTGCAAAGAGCTATCTAGTCAAAAGAAGGATCAAATCAAGTTGCAAGGCATAAATAATGATGCACATGCTTCCAAAAGGAGTAGATGACATAAAATAATATGCCATAAATAAATATGAGTAAATATCATCTATTGGTGTCACTTCAATTCAATAATCCAAGAAATATGGATGATTTATTGAAGATAGAAGCATGGAAATTATATCAGAAATAATCCTAAACTTGACAAAATGGATTGTATAAGGGTGACATAGAGAGGATCAAACCAAGAAGGTAGCAAAGATTTTTTTTAGAGGCTCTTGTACAATTTTAGAGGAAAATTTTCCCTTGTTTAATCTTTAAAAAATAGTAATTCTTTAGGTATTGCAAGGGATGGGGGAGTTGTGTAACTTTTCATTAATTTTCTTCTATACAACAATACCTAAAATCTGAGTGGTCTTGCAAGCAAGCTTTCGAGTCCTTACTTTTGGCATTATTTGTATTTTCTATATATATATATATATATATATATATATATATATATATATTCTTGAGGCCATGACTATTTGTTTCTTTCTATCATGTTTCTTGTATGTATGTTTATGTGTGTATACTAGAGGCTATGACTATATGATTTTTGTTGCATTTCCTTTATATGCAATTTGTGCTTAACATGTTGAGAGGAGGAAGTGTTCACCTTTGAGCTATCAACATATTACACTCACACATTCATGTGTCTTACTATTATGCAGGGGAATATTATTTTGATCTTGGTGCATCACCCCCTATTAGCTTAGGATATTTTTCCTTTTTTCTATCTTTATTTTTATCTTCCCATTTTTCTCCTAAAGCTGGTTAGATTAAGATAGAGTAGGAAGAGTGATGAATATTACATCTTAAAATGATTTGGCCTTGTAAAAAAATCCAGAGGCACCGAATTGAGTAGACCCTCATGCTCTCATAGTTGCCCTACTATGTCACTCCACCAAAGGTATGATAGTCTTGACCATTTGGTCTTTGTGTTTGGTGGCCATGACAATTGGAGAGGACAATAATTTAGTGGCATGATTTGTGGGACACATTTTATTAATTATTGGTCCCACAATAAAATTAACTACTAGGCTAAGACTATGGTGAATGTCCCTACCTATCTACTTATATGGATCATATAAAAATCTCACCTAGAAACTCCTGTCAAGATAAATATCTAGAGGTAGTCGCATTAAAGGACATTAGATTGTGATTTTTATGATCTCAATCTACTAGCTTGAAGAGCAAATGTTGTATTCACCTAGTGAATCTACTCAAAACAAGTAATTTGGAGGTGTATGAATAAAATAACTACTGCTAGATCTTATGTTACTACCAAAATTCAGGTATTGCTCCTACAACTTAACACCATTATGAGAAGAAGAAGAAGCGGAAGATAAAACATGGCTACTTCACCACCTAGGTTTTTTCTTTCTTGGAATGGAAAATATCCATTAAGACCACCTACTCTGATTTAAATATGGTATGCAATACCAATGTCTACACTAAAATCTCTCTCATACTTCATTAAGGAATACATGATAACTTCGATCGAGCATTTAAACCACAAGGTGAGCTTGTATACACTCATAATGTATCAAAGAAAATTGTGATTCAAATTTTTGGTAGTCTTATTTAGAGGTAAGACTTATGAATGGTATGTTGTATTTCAACCTCACTCCATTACTGATTGGAATCAACTTGTTATCTTATTCATAGAAGTATTTAGAGAAAATATAGATGGAGTGTCTCTCTTGCAAAACTAGCAACCATAAAGAGAGCACCAATGGAGGCTATAGATGATTTCAATCTTAGATTTCATAAGACTTGGCATATGGTAATTTATAATATTCATCCTCTTCCAAGCATGAAATTTATATACTATCTAAAGGATTTAGATCCTGGATGATTAAGGCTAGAGGTGGAAACTCCCTACCATATGCTTATGGCATAGATATCCAAGCTAAACATGATTTTATTAAGATTGGAAGTTTGGACCCTAAGCCTCCTATGCAATTGTATTCCAATATATAATATCCATATCAAAGCCCTTTCAAATAGATTCAATATTTTCCATAGTAATTATTCCCCTACATGCTCCAATATCATCCACTTCAGATAACTCTAAATTCAAATTAATTAAAATCATGCTTAAATTGGTCACCAATGAAATGTTATCTATGAAGAGGTAACACAATTTCTAAATTCTCGAATATTAAAATAACCTAAGACCTTGAAGAACACAAGCTTATACTGAGAGGGGGGTGAAAAGTATAGCGCCCACTTTTTAATTTCTTTTCAAACCAATATAAATTAGTGTCCTCAATTGCAATAACCAAATATAGCAGTGTGCATTAATAACATAGATAGAAATAGTAAGCAAGTGCACAAATCATCACACACAACTGAGACACAAGATTTAATGTGGTTCCCCCAATGTGGGGTAGTCCACAATATATTCTCTTTATAATATTTCACAAAGAAATAGGGATCCTTATCCCAATACAAATGATTACTTTGATCTACTCAAAGCTAGGTTATCCTGATCTGCTCAGGTGGGCTCCACTAATATACTTAGCTAGGCTATCCATTGATCTACTTAGCTAGGCTATCCACTGATCTACTCAGCTAGGCTATCCACTGATCTACTCGGCTAGGCTAGCCATTGATCTAATCAGCTAGGCTCTCCACTGATCTGATCATCTAGGCTATCCATTCATCTACTTAGCTAGGCTATCCACTAATCTACTCAACTAGGCTATCCAGTAATCTGCTCAGCTAGGCTATCCACCAATATACTCAACTAGGCTATCCACTGATCTGCTTAGCTAGGCTATCCACTGATCTACTCAGCTAGGCAACTGGTGTTGATATGTTTTCTATTTTTGTTCTGTCTTTTTTACTGCTTACAAATCTACCTCAATGCCTTCTCACAAGGCTCAAAAAATCCTGCTCAAATGTTGTACCAAATCTATCCTCAAAGCCTTCACAAAATGCTCAAACAATCTTGCTCAAATGCTGTCTCAAGTTCCTAGTTTAATTTCATAATTAAATTATGCACTAGGACATATAACAAGTTCAACACTTTTCAACCTTATGACTCCCTAATTTCATTAACACATACATCAAGCACCTATGCTTTTATTTTTAATTCCACACCTTATAACTCCACATACAACAATCACAAATATTTATTTCCACACCTTATATCTCCCTAATCACACACAACAATAACAAATATTTAATTTTACACCTTATAACTCCGTAAGCACATTAACACATACAACAAGCATTTATTTCCCTAAACTCCTTATGACTCCCTAGTTATCACATAAATAATTTTAATGCACCAAAAATTTGGTAATAACAAATATTACCATGCACTGGAGATAAATACCTTTATATGAAATTTGTTGCCTTCGTAACCTTCAAAATCGTCTTTGCCAAAATTAATGCGCTTTCACACATTCAAAATCGTTAATGCTTTGCCAAAAATCAATGTGCCTTCACACCTTCGTGGGAGTCAAAATCTGTTCCTCTCGCCTAGCGTTGTGAGGCACTTACCACATGGGCACTAGCCCACATTGGGATTTTATTCCCAAACACCCAACTTTAACCTGCACTCAAATCTGAAACTCGATTTTACTTTCTTAGAAAAATACTTTGCCCTTGATGGGATTCGAACAATGAACCTGCCTTGTGCAAAGTTTGTGCACTACCAACTGTGCTATAGGCTCCTGTGTGCCATCACTTTCCCATGTTGTTTACTTGACCTTACTCTCAAATTAAAAGTTATTTATCCTTATTTCTTTGTTACTCCCATTTCGATGACTCTCTCTCTCATGCGCTATGTCAAGTCTTAAATAATCAAAGGTTTTTACCTTTTATTTATATGCACCTCCATGCCTTCAAATGACATCGATGAAAATTTATTAATCTCCCCAACGTTTGCACATTGACATATAATGTAATTCAAATTTAGACCTTAGAATTATTAAATAAAAAATTTAACAATTCACCTCTTAACTTTGAATTGGGATACCTCCATTCATTTGAATTTTGCCATGAATATTTTTGCACCTAGGTTTTATTGGAAAACCTTTTAATCCATCATAATTTGGAGAAGTCTTAGAATAGTGATTTTAATGAAAAACCTTTTCCAATGGTTTTAATGAAAACCCTTTCCGTTGGTTTTAATAAAAACCCTTGTCGTTCATTTTAATAAAAACCCTTGTCGTTGGTTTTAATAAAAACCTTTACCATTGGTTTTAATAAAAACCATAATATTTAAAAAATTAAATATTATATGCCTCTTGTGCCACAAAACCCTGTATATATCCATGCTCTCCAAAATATCATAAATTATTATTTATGAAGTGCTTTTACCACCAAAACTCAATGTGATCCATGTGACATCAATGACAACACAAAATAACTCAAATTGCCAAAAATCTTCCCCTTTGTCATTGATGACAACACCTCTAATGCGAACCACCACAATCACTGAAAAACCATCTTTGAGAATCAAAGCTACTCCCCTTGACTCAATACTATCTATGGAGGTTTCTCCCCCTATCTGAATGCTATCCTTGGAGGCTGCTCCCCCTAACTCAATGCTCTCTCGCTTACTCAAAACTCTCTCCATTTGACATAAATGGCAAAAGGGACACCTATGGGGCTAAAAGATATGACTCTTAAGCTTAGCCCCCCCACCACATTCTCTCTTGAGGTGATTAATTTTGGGGTGGGAGTACATTTACTCCCATATTACATTGTTACTTTCCTTTTTCAACTTCCTTCCACATCTTTCTGGTCTCCTTTTCTTGATAAGTTACTTTATCTTCTTGTCTTGAACTTGTTTAACCTTATTGCCTTGAAACTGCTTGACCTTATTGCCTTGAACCTATTTGGAATTTATTCCTACACCATATTGCAATATGTCCAAAGTTATTGCAATTAAAACACTTGATATTGTAGCCTTTGGATGGTGCCCATATCCTGAATTATTTCTTGAAATAATTTCCATATCCATTCCTTTCTTGAACCCTGTATTGTGAAGCTCTGTTACCATAATCATTTTGACCATGACCTATGAATTGTGCATATCTATAATCAAAACCATATTTCTCATTACTTTGCACTGAGAAGCTCTATGATCAATCCTATTGCATAAGAAGCAATGTCCCTAAAAACCATACCTTCTTCCTTTGAAGTTCCTTCTAGAAAAATCAAATTTCTTCCTCTTTCCAAACCCCGAGAAACGATGCAAGGAACATGGGCTCTTTCAACTTCTTTCGAGCTTCCTTACACAAGCTCATAGCCGAAATATCATGTAGCTTTGGCTATATCTTGGTAACCTCCACCGTCTGCCTCCTTTGCATAGGTCTTATGATGCACGACCTGTTCTTATCAAAGATGAGCATACAACCAAGGCAAGGTAAATAGCCAACCTTCGCATGATAGAAAAACTCTTGACCCAACACCAGGTCAAACTCATCCAAGGGTGCCACGAAGACATCAATTTTGCCATGCCATTCTCCCAACTGGATAGGCACTTCCTTTGTCGTGCCACAAGTACATAGAATGGGTTCATTGGCCGACTTCAGCTTATGGCCACCACCCGAGTACTCCAAACCCATCCGCTTGGCAACTTTCTCATTCAAGAAGTTGTGAGTCACCCCGAAGTCGACTAAGGCAAGAACCCGATGCCCGTCGACCACCGCGTCCACATAGAATAGGTGGTTCTTCTCAAACTTGTCCTCTGCCAAAGGTTGGGTTGTGGCCAATGCATTGAGCTCCTGTAGGATGGCAACTTGCTTGTCCACAGGCGAGCTCGATTGTGCATCCTAATGTACCATGATAAAACTTTCTCATTGGGGTCACTCCTTCTGTGGATGTGAACCTTGGCAAGTCCAGCATCGTAGCCAAGGCTTACCACCTTCAGCATTAGATGTCTCACCATCACTTCATTTTTGCTTCATGTCGACAGTGGACCTTCTCGACTTGCCCGAGGCCACAGAGGAGGAGGGCGTGGACTTCTGATTCATCTTTGGAGAACCCTTTGACCAGCTTGTGGCTTGGCTTTGGCCTTTACCACCCATCGGTGGTTTGGTCTTAGTGTAACCTGTAACCTAAAAAATTTTCTTTCCACCACCCTATGTTCTAAAATCTAGGAAAGAGTCCGTCGTGGCAATCACTATGGCAACATCCTTTGGTTTATGTTGTCGAAGCTCGACTTGAGCCCACAGTTGTAGACCACCCTCAAAGATAAATAGACGGTCCTCCACCATATCGATGATATCCACCATAAGCTCTTGGAATGACTTAACATAATCCCGTAGCCTGACAGTGTGGCAAAGCGTGTGAAGCTTATGTTGTTCCAACCAGTCCGCATTCTTGGGCCTGAACTAGGCACGTAAAGTCTCCTTGAACTCTAGCCAATTTCTTGGCTTTTTACCCTTTCTTTTCGCAATGTCCAAGATAGTATTTTGCCACAACATCTTGGTGACCCCATCAAGATAACTCATTATCGTTCGAACCTCCTCATCATTCAGCATCTTGCCCAGCAAAGATAGGTACTCTTCCACATCCTAGAAGAAGTTTTCTAGCACTTTATCATCATGGGCTCCATCGAATGACTTCGAATATTTTAGCTTAGGGGCCTTCATTTGATGGGATCCTGTGGCGGGGCTAGCACTAAGACCAGACTCCACGTTCTGGTTCACTATAGCTGCTATAGCTACGTGAAGCAAAGTAGCCTCTTGTTTCATTGCCTCCTAAGCTTACAGGCTCTCCTCAAGATGCAACTATAACTCCACAACTTTGCTATCATTCTATTCTTGCTAATCAGTCATTTCCTTGTGCCACGCTTTGAACCCCAACAAGGATTCATCCACCATGCCCTTCCAGTCGATGAACACTCACTCCAGCTCCAAGACACTCAAATGTAGCTCGTCGCATTGATGAACCATTCACACTTTGAGTTCCTTAATGATGTGATACTGTGACACATTCTTCTACTTCTCACTGCCCTTAGATGGCCCCATCAAAGGATTAGCTATAGGAACATCCACCATGGCACCTGGAATAGATGCACCACTGAACTGAGTGTTTCTCACTTTTAGACTACAACACACTGGCTCAAACCGATGCCAGCTTTGATACCATCTATTGGGGGGATAGCCAACATGAAGCTGCATAGCCCTCCACAACACCCCAACCCTGCCATGGAACCCTCACAGCACGGGGACTACGCAATTCTTACAATGTCTTTACACAACATAGCATGTTTCCAAGCGCACAGTCTTAGTCTTAGCGGAAAACATAGAGTTATTCATGAGACAAAGTGATGCGATTAACCATTTTTTCTACCAAACTAACAAGCATGACATAACATAAAGCAAACATTAGTTTTACATAGCACAGTCATGGCAGAAGGCAAACATTGTATTATCATGTAAAAACCATTACATAATGCGACTGCCTTCGATAACCAACAATGATAAACCAATAAATTATTTACAATAATAAACCAACAAACAACCAACAACCTTTACAATAAGCACAATGGCTAAATATATACAGCATGTGGCCAAGAAGACCACTTACAAAACTCCCACCCGAGCCACGCAATGGAAATCTTTCAAATGGCTACACAACCACCTACCCGCATTAACTACCGTACGATAAACTTACACGCGACACATCCACCACCCAGGCATTTCAAATGGGAATAAGAATTTAAACCTTCCCACCCATTACCTTGTCAAGTCCATTAACCAACTGGGTCACTATCACAATTAAGGCACATCGTACGGCTCCTACCATTGCCATTCGCCTAAAACATAATGCTTGCTTCATAACCGAGAAGCCAACCTGGCAAGGTACTTGCTAGCTTACTTGGCAGCACGTTGCCATACACCTTGGCAACTGCCCATCTACACATGGCACAATCGCTTAGCATACCAAAAGGATCAACCACTTCGTTCACACCATCCACGGGGTTCCACTCTGTTGCAACATCATACACCATCCAAAGGCAAGTGCCTTTGCCAAAATACCCACATGCCAAATATGACTAAGTCCCATGACACGTCGGTCACCCCTTGGCTTGGGACTTCACCATACCACCCAGCCCATTGCGGCACCGAGACCTCACAGAATACCAATAGTCACAACAGGGATGAAGAGACGAACACCCCTCCCATATCCTACCCTCCTGATTTCGATGATGCCCTCGTTGTCGTCGCCTAACTGCCACCAAATCAGTTGGAAAACCCCAAAAATCTAAGGTATAGAGGTTTCATCAAAATCTTGGTGCTTCTAGTATTCAACGATCTTGCCAGCCCATTTCAACAAACTTTCCTTGTGCTCCTAGCTATTTGTTGTGTTTCCCTTCCAAGTCACAAGGTACTCTTTGTATTGCCTATTGCCTCATCCAACCGTGCACACATCCCAAACCCTTTGAACTTCTTGCCTAGTGGCATCTCAAACGTTCACAGGGGGTCGATTTGGTAGCATGCATTCAGGTGCGACAACATCGACATGACATGGAAAACCGGATGAACCTTCATGTGCAAGGGAAATTTTAGCTTGTAGGTGGCAGTGCCAATGCGCTCGACCACCTCGAATGGACCATCAAATTTTTTGATGAGGGCCTTGGATTTACCTTTCGATGGTTTGAAAACCTCGGGTTCCATCCATAATAGCACCAAGTCTCCAAAAACAAACTCCTTCAATTAGCGCCAAACATCTGCCTGCTCCTTCATATTTTTTGTTGCCTTCAGCAGGTGCATTCTGGCAAAGTCAATATTTTTCTACATGATGGGTGAGCGACTGTTGGCCTGTGGTGAGTTTGAAAGGTGAGTATCGATTGTTCGAGTATTCCAACTATTGTAATAAAATTGGGCCATGTCGAGGAGGTCTGACCAATTCGTTTGGTCGCCACTGACAAAGTGCCATAGGAACGTTTCCAACACTTGGTTGATCCTCTCCATTTGATCATCCGTCTATGGGTGAAAGTGACTCGAAATCTACAGCCATGTCCCCATAAAGCGAAACAACGTCCTCCAGAAGGTGCTCATAAATTTGTTGTCTCAATCTGAGACTATACACAAAGGCATGCCCTAAAATTTCACTTCATTCTTGAAGAACAACTCGGTTGCTGTCTCTGTCGGGCAATTTTGCGGGCATGGCACAAAGATAACATATTTTAAAAACTTGTCAACAATGACCATGATGGAGCTAAACCCCTTGGATTTCAATAGACCTACAATGAATTCAATGCTAACACTTGCCCACGGCCTGATCGAGACTGGCAGAGGCTATAGCAAGCCTCCTGAATTAACATTCAATGGCTTGTCTTGTTGGCAGATCAAACAGGTTCTGACATATTCATCCACATCCTTTTCCATCCATGGCCAAAAAAGTCCACGCTCCAACAAGGCAAGTGTTCTGGCCTACCCAGGGTGGACCGCCCAAATGCTATCATGACATTCTATGATAAACTCACGACGCATCCCATCCCATCTCGGCATGACCAAATGAGTCTACTGATACCACAACAACCCATATCAAAATTGCTATCAACTGAATCTGTCGACATCGATCTGCACTTTGGCCATCTCATCAAGGGCCTCTATGATCAAATCCTTCTTGATGCCTTCTCGAACATGCACCAATACTTCATCGCTCAACTGAATGGAGCTTTCCTCGTGCATCATGATGGAACTATCCACAACCTCTTCCAAGGTCACCAGCTGCTGCTTTTGACTTAATGCGTCTGCCACCACATTGGACTTGCTGGCCGCATGAATAATTTCCAGATCAAACTTTGCAAGAAAATCTTGTCATCTAGCCTAATTCCTTATTATCTTGGATTGCGTTAGGAAGTACGTGTTGGCAATGTTATCAGTTTTCACCACAAAGTGGGCTCCCAACAAGTAATGGCGCCATGTCCGAAGAAAATGCACTAAGGCCGCCATTTCTTTCTCATGAACCGGATATCACCACTGCATGTCACTGAGTTTCTAAGACTCAAATGTGACAGGATGACCCACCTATACCAACACTCCAACCATGGGGAAGTTTGAGGCATCCACATGCACTTAAAATGGCTTGGTGAAATCTGGCAAAGCCAGAACTGGGCTGGACGTCAAATTTTCCTTCAACAGATCAAAAGCTTTTTGACACTTGGCTGTCCAGACAAAGGGTTGATCTTGCTTGGTCAATTTCATCAAGGAAGCCACCAAATTGGAGAACCTACTCATAAAGCAGTAGTAGAAATTGGCAAGTCCCATGAACTGCCTCACCCCACGGACATCCCTTGGTGCTTCCCAATCGTAAATAGCCTCCACCTTCTTTGGGTCTAGCCTGAGTGAGCCCTTGCTTAGCACGTGGCCGAGGAACTTAACTTCGAACTACCCAAAGGAACACTTTTTATTTTTCACATAAATATCATGCTCCCTCAACAATTTGAACACTTCTTCTAGGTGCGCTTTATGATCTGCCATAGACCTTGAGTACACTAAGATGTAGTCAAGTAGACTATGACACACTTATCGAGCAATGACTGAAACACATCATTCATGAGGGTGCATAAGGTCATCAAAGCATTACATAAGCAGTCTTATACTCATCTCTTGGCATGATCCTTACTTGGTAATATCCTGAGCATAGGTCCAATTTCATGAACACCTTTGCTCCTCCCAGTTGATTAAAACAGTCGTTAATGTGTGGGAGCGGGTAGTTATTTTTCACAGTTTTCTTTTTTAAGGCACGATAGTCCACATAGAGTCGTAGGCTATCATTCGCCTTGCACACAAACAAGACTAGAGCTCCATATGGCAAACATGATGGCTTGATGTAACCCGCTTCAAGTAGCTCTTGCAACTGCTTATATAGTTCAACCAACTCTGGACTGCTCAACTGATACGATGCCCTTGCTGATGGAGCTGACCCTGGTAGCAGCTCGATACAATGATCAATAGCTCTCTGTGGTAGCCCTCATTAGAAAATTTGATGGTCCATTCAAGGTGGTCGAGCGCATTGGCACAACCGCCTACAAGCTAAAATTTCCCTCACACATGAAGGTTCATCAGGTTTTCCATGTCAGTCAGTTGAGGTGTCTTCATGTCGATGTTGTCACACCTGAATGCATGCTGCAAACTTGACTCCCTACAAACATTCAAGATGCCACTGGGCAAGAAGTTCAAAGGTTTCGGGATGCATGCACGGTTGGATGGGGCAACTAACAGTATAAATAGTACCTTGTGACTTGGAAGGGAAACACGGTGGATAGTTGAGAGTACGAGGAAAGTTTGTTGAAATGGGTTGGCAAGATTGTTGAATACTGGAAGCGCCAGGCTTTCGGTGAAACCTCTATCCCTTAGATTTTTTGGGTTGCCCAACTGAGTTGGTGGTGGTCAGGCCACGATGATGAGGGCATCGCCAAACTCAGGAGGGGAGGATATGGGAGGGGTATTCGTCTCTTCATCCCTGCCATGACTGTTGGTATTCTGTGAGGTCTCGATGCCATAATGGTCCGAGTGGTATGGTGAAGTCCTAAGCCAATGGGTGGCTAGTGTGTCGTGGGACTTAGTCAGATTTGGCATGTGGGTATTTTGGCAAAGGCACTCGCCATGGATGGTGTACGATGCTGCGACAGAGTGGAACCCTGTGGGTGGCATGAACAAAGCGGTTGACCCTTTTGGTATGCTAAGCGATTGTGCCATATGCATATGGGTGGTTTCCAAGGTGTATGGCAATGTACTACCAAGTAGTCTGGCAAGTACCTTGCCAGGCTGGCTTCTCGATTATGAAGCAGGCTTTATGTTTTAGGTGGATGGCAATGGTAGGCACCATACGGTGTGCCTTAATGGCGATAGCAACCCGATTGGTTAACGGACTTGACAAGGCAACGAACAGGAAGGTTTCGAGTGTTAAATGTTTGTTCCTAATTGAAATGCCTGGGTGATGGATGTACCACATGTAATTTTATCATACGATAGTTAATGCGAGTAGGTTGCTGTGTAGCCATTTGAAATGTTTCTGTTGCGTGGCTCGAGTGGAAGTTTTGTAAGTGGCCTTCTTGGCCACATGCTGTATATATTTAGCCACCGTGCTTATTGTAAAGGTTGTTGATTGTTCGTTGGTTTATGATTGTAAACAATTTATCAGTTGATCATTGTTGGTTATCGAAGGCAGTCACCTTACCTAATGGTTTTTACATGATAATACAATGCTTGCCTTTCGCCATGACTGTGTTGTGTTAAACTGTCATTTTATTTATGTTATGTTGTGCTTTTTAGTTTGGTAGAATGAATGGCTAATCGCATCACTTTCCCTCATGAATAAATCTATGTTTGCCACTAAGACTAATACTGTGTGCTTGGAAACATGTTGTGCTATGTAAAGACGATGTAAGAAAGGTGTAGTACCCATGCTATGAGGGTTTCATGGCAAGGTTGGGGTGCCACAGAGGGCTGTGCAGCTTTGTGCTAGCTAGCCCCTTGAAAAATGGTATCCATAGACCCTGCAGTGTATAGCCCTGTGTCCAAAGCCATTACAAGAAAAACAATGTCCTTGAAAAACCCTTTATTCATGCCTTGGTTCCTCATACCTTTCTTGACATTTATCCTATATTTGACTTCTACTTTGTATCCTTGATCCTTCTTTGTGGTATCCAAATATTCTTCCTTAAATTCTTCCTTGCTTTCTTCTTCAAGAATTTCTTTACCTTTTGAACTTGATTCACCTATTTCAAAACAAGATCAAAATTGGATATTTGGAGCCATAGAAGCTTTAGAAATTTCTTCATATTTCTCTTCATTTGTGTCCAATAGCAAACTGGCATCCATCTCTATTGTCTCTAAAATACATGTTTCCTTCTTAGTGAAAATATCTTGACCTTTTGAGTCATGTGATGGATCAAACTTCTCAAGTATGGAACATCTCAATTCTTTTAGATTCTCCTTAACCTCTTGTAGTTGCTCATGGATATCATTGAAGTCTTCTTTTAGATCAACCGAGACATTTGTCTTTCTTGAAATATCCTCTTGTTTAACTTCTTCTGTTTGGAGTGGAAGTGCTTCTTCTACTTATTTTATCCCATAAAAAAACCCTTCTTCATCTTCACTATCATTGAGATCATTATCTTCTTCTATAGAAAACAAACTCTCATGAATCCTTTGTCTTTGCCTGCTTCCTTGGTATGTCATTTCATCTTCACTATCACTGAAGCCATTGCAATATCCTGATTTGTGATCTTGTTGACCACACACAAAACATTGTTCTCTTTCACCTTCTATTTCTAAGAATAGATGTTCTTACTTTTCATCATTAGAGTGATCTCTATCACTATGATATGAGCCATCATTTGCTTCCTCAATGTAGAAATTTTTCGTAGTCATACAAAAACTTTTCTTCCTCTCATGCTTGCTTTGCTTGTACCTGTCATCTTTGTCATGCTTATGCTTTCCTTCTTCTTTTATTCTGTGACCCTATTTTTCATCATCACTATTTTCTTCATGTGGACACTTGTTTGCATAGTGACCATAATCACCACACTTGTAGCATTTGACTTTCTTCATATCTCTATAATTCCTTGAGTCCTTTTTCCTTTTGATGAAGTTAGCTTCCTTATAATTATTTGAATCTCTATCTATCTCTGGATCTTTCCCTTTATTTTTCTCTAAAGTTTTGAATACAATTTATTTATTTGGATCCTGAGGCTTATCTATCCTTATCTCATAAGTTGTGAGAGTTCCTTGTAGTTCTTCCATTGTTAGCTTATTGATATTCATTGTTTCTTCTATCATTGAAAAATTTACATCATAATTCATGGGAAGTGATCTTAAAAACTTTTGAGTAACATCTGATTCTTTCATCTCAAATCCTAGGCCTCTCATGGTGTTAGCAATCTCATCATATTGAATTAAAAACTTTGCAATATATTTAGAATCTTCCATTTTCAATTCCTCGAATATTCTTCTATTAGTTTTTAGTTTTTCCAAATTTACCTTGGAATCTCCTTCATAGGTATTCCACAAATTGGTCCACATTTCATTAGCTAAATAACCTTTGCAAAATCCATCTCACGTAGCCCACACAGAATACAATTCATTGCCTTTGCATTGATTTCAACCAATTTCCTGATAGTCTTATCTATCTCGGGATAACCTTCATCCTTATACTATTTTGAAAGCATCAACCATATCTCATATCCTTATAGATGATCCATTCTGTGAAGATATCTGTGTTCTTGTAGAATCTACCCTCAAGCTGTTAGCATTTTTGAAGGAACCCGCTTTGATACCAATTGAAGAACACAAGCTTATATTGAGAGGGGGTGAACAATATAGCACCCACTTTTTACTTTCTTTCTAAACCAATATCAATTAGTGTCCTCAATTGCAATAACCAAATATAGCAGTGTGCATTAATAACATAGATAACAATAGTAAGCAAGTGCACAAATCATCACACACATTTGAGACACAAGATTTAATATGGTTCCTCCAATGTGGGGTAGTCCACAAGATATTCTCCTTATAATATTTCATAAATAAATAGGGATCCTTATCCCAATACAAATTATTATTTTTATATGATCAAAGCTAGGTTGTCATGATCTACTTAGGTGGGCTCCACTGATATCCTCAACTACGTTCTCCATTGATCTGCTCAACTAGGCTATCCACTGATTTGCTCAGCTAGGCTATACACTAATCTACTCAGCTAGGCTATCAACTAATCTGCTTAGCTAGGCTATCCACTAATCTACTCAGTTAGGTCATCTAGGATCTCCATTGATCTGCTCAGCTAGGTCATCTAGGATCTCCAGTGATCTACTTAGCTAGGCTATCCACTGATCTGCTCAGCTAGGCTATCCACTAATTTTACCAGCTAAGCTATCCACTGATCTGCTTAGCTAGGCTATCCATTGATCTTCTCAACTAGGATATCCACTGATATGCTCAACTAGGAAATTGGTGTTGATGTATTTTTTTTTTTTGTCCTATCTCTTTCACTTCTCACAAATCTACCTCAATGCCTTATCACAAGGCTCAAACAATCCTACTCAAATGTTGTCCCAAATCTATCCTCAAAGCCTTCACAAAAGGCTCAAACAATCCTGCTCAAATGCTATCCCAAATCTATCCCAAAAGCCTTCTCAAATGCTCAACCAATCATGCACAAAATATGTCTCAAATTTGTCCAAAAATTCTATCCCAAAAGCCTTCTCAAAGTCTCAACCAATCATGCACAAAATTTGTCTCAAATCTGTCCAAAAATTCTATCCCAAAATCCTTCTCAAAGGCTCAACCAATCATGCACAAAAGCTGTCTCAAATCTGTCTAGAATTTTTTTCCAAAAAGCCTTCCCAAAGGCTCAACCAATGACTCTCAAGTAACACTCAAATCTCAACCACAAATCAATGAAGGCAAGGCTCAATGATGGACTCAACAATGGATAACAAATGAATGATGATAATACTCAATAATGTGCTCAACAATGAATGGTAATGTACTCTTCAATGCATTAAAACAATGATCCACAATGATCTCAATAATGTATGAAAAATGATATCTCAAATGGATGACAACAATTCTCAAAAATGTACTCTCAAATGGATGACAACAATGCTCAACAAGGTACTCTCAAATGGATGATAAATGATATCTCAAATGGAAAACTCTCCAAGCAATAACAATGAGGACTTCAATAGTGGTATAATCTCCACAAGTGATAGCAATAGGTTCTTAATTATATATTCCTTATGCAATGTCAATAAGCTCTCAAGAAACAAGCACAACTCCCTCAAGCAAAGATCTCTCAAATAGCCAACAATGATCTCCTCAAATGAAAGACAAATGTATCCACAAGTGACTAGCAAATGATCTCCTCAATGGTCTCAAATAGTGGCAATGGAATTAAAAAGTAACCAACAATAATCTCCTCAAAGCAATAGCAAAAACCTCCTCAATAATGGCAATACTCTCAATTAATTCCACTAAAGCAATCATGAAACTCAAGCATCAGTTTTATCCATTTTATCCATAAAATTGATTTTCTAATACATCCACTTCCTCTCAATAGCCAAGGCACATAATCAAGCAATTTTTCTTCAAATTCAAACCCTAACTCATGTGCATGTATTCTAACTCAAGGTAGAAATTAACTAGGTCTCAAGTTCCTAGTTTAATTTCATAATTAAATTATGCACTAGGACATATAACAAGTTCAACACTTTTCAACCTTATGACTCCCTAATTTCATTAACACATACAAAATGCACCTATGCTTATATTTTTAATTCCACACCTTATAACTCCACATACAACAATCACAAATATTTATTTCCACACCTTAGATCTCCCTAATCACACACAACAATAACAAATATTTAATTCTACACATTATAACTCCCTAAGCACATTAACACATACACCAAGCATTTATTTTCCTAAACTCCTTATAACTCCCTAGTTATCACATAAATAATTTTAATGCACCAAAACTTTGGTAATAACAAATATTACCATGCGCTGGAGATAAATACCTTTATATGAAATTTGCTGCCTTCGTAACCTTTGAAATCATCTTTGCCAAAATGCCTTGCAAAAATTAATGCACCTTCACACCTTCGAAATCATTAATGCTTTGCCAAAAATCAATGTGCCTTCACACCTTCGCGAGATTCAAACTATGTTCCTCTCGCCTAGCGCTATGAGGCGTTCACCACATTGTTGCTAGCCCGCGTTGAGATTTTAATCCCAAACACCCAACTTTAACCAGTGCTCAAATTTGAAACTCGATTTTACTTTCTTAGCAAACCACTTTGCCTTTGATGGGATTCGAACATCGAACCTGCCTTGTGCAAAGTTCATGCACTACCAACTGCACTATAGGCTCTTGCATGACATCGCTTTCCCGTGATGTTTACTTGACCTTGCTCTCAAATCAAAAGTTATTTATCCTTGTTTCTTCGTTGCTCCCCTTTCAACGACTCTCTCATACCCTATGTCAAGTCTTAAATAGTCAAAGGTTTTTACCTTTTATTTATATGTACCTCCATGCCTTCGAATGACATCGGTGAATATTTATTAATCTCCCCAACCTTTGCACGTCGGCAGATAATGTAATTCAACTTTAGACCTTAGAATTATTAAATAAAAATTTAATAATTCACCTCTTAACTTTGAATTGGGATATCTCCTTCATTCTTTTGAATTTTGCCATGAAATGTTTTGCACCTAAGTTTTGTTGGAAAACCTTTTCATCCATCATAATTTGGAGAAGTCTTAGCATAGTTGTTTTAATGAAAAACCCTTTCCAATAGTTTTAATGAAAAATATTTGCCGTTGGTTTTAATAAAAACCTTTGTCGTTGGTTTTAATAAAAACCTTTACCATTGGTTTTTAAAAAAAACCATTAATATAATATTTAAAAAATTAAATATTACATGCCTCTTTTTCCACAAAACCCTATATATATCCATGCTCTCCAAAACATCATAAATTATTATTTATGAAGTGCTTTTGCCACCAAAACACAATGTGATGCATATGACATCAATGACAACACAAAATAACTCAAATTGCCAACAGACCTCCTTTCCAATAAGGTAAGTAGGGTAGTATACCTCTTTATAATGGCTATCATAGATCCCAATTTTAGTCCAGTAACTAAGAAAAGATCCAAAATCAACAAATAGTGCCAAAACAAACCTTGTTGCAATAAGAGACTTCTAACCATGCTAGGGAGATAGCTCCCATCCAAAACAATTATGTGGAGGAGTTGAATTATTGGTACTACCCACCTCTAGACACATATTCTATCAAAATCTATGGAGAAGGTCCCTAGCTACCTATAACAACTTCTAGTCAAGTTATGTTTGCCCAAGATTTGACTTCTTATTTAGAAATTCAAGCACAAACAACACGCCAACTTCCTCATACCTCATATCTTCGTAAACTAAGTAGTGCAACCCTAGAGCAAGTCATAGTGATATACAATAAGGATAAATTATATCCTATATTTGATAAAGTTGGAAATATAGAATTCAATAGACTACAAGTTTTATCAAACTATAAAATACGGGCAAAAAAGCAAGCAATTGAGGAATAGGATAAAAGCAATTTAACGGCCCTAGAAAACCAAAATAGACAAGTTGAATCAAGTAAATAACCTCCTACCATGGCACCCACAAATCTAAGCATGTCTATATCCCCTAATACCATCAACCAAAGTAATCAGGTGGCCTCGAGTAGTTAGACCAAAATAATTGCGTCTAGTCTAAAACCTTAAGCCCCTGGTGATTGTCAAGAAAAATATCTCAAAAGTCCCAAAGTAGTAAGCGCCTCAACTAAGATTAACAAGGATCTTATAACCAAATAGGGATAATTCAAGGCTTCTACTACCTACACATATTGCACAAAATGCCACCACCCTAAATTCATTCAATGTTGTGGATCATCTAAAGGAATCTACCATGGAAGTTCCTATTTGGGATATCCTATATTTCCTTATATAGAAGGAACATCTAAAGAAGACCCAAAAGGAAGAAAATAAAGTTAGAATAATGAACCACACTTGCGATTTTACAAATATTGGACTTGGGAGTAAGCAATTCTAATCCTCCCCCTTTTATCTATTCCTAATTTATAAAGATAAATCAATCCAAACTAGATGATAGATTTTGGGGTAAGCACTTCAGTCATGCCAAAAATGGTGGTAAATGCATTGAGCATAGACTACCGACCCATGGATCAAAGGGTGGTGCAATTAGATGAAATATTTATCCAGATAGTGGGAGTTAATGGGAGCCTCCCACTTATCTTACATGCCTATCCAGATCTCATGGTAACTCAAGATATAGTAGTAATTGATATCCCTGTGTTGTTTGGTATTTATTTATCAAGGGACTTCATTTCTAATATTGGATGATACCTCCAAATGGAAATTTTATTAATGAGCTTGAAGTATTAATATGTAATGAAGATAAAAATTCCATGAAAACCCCTTTTTACACCTTCCTTTAGCAAGCATAAATAATAGTTAGGCCTTCATAATAGCGAATGAAAGAGTGGATAGAACCTAGAATATCGATCTTAGTCAAATATTTGAGATGGTAAGTGTGGGATAAATTAGGGCCCCTTTATTTTGTATATATATATATATAAATTGTGTGTAACAATAACCAACAATATTGTGGACCACAACACTAACAACTGTGAGATTATCATGTGCAACAAATCTCATAATGACTGGTTCATCATGCCAAAAGTGTTGAAACCTGATTTATCAGATGAAACAAAAATGGACAAAAGTGATATTTGGGAATGTGATAGTAGGTGGATGAAACTTAAGTGGTAGATTTGAAATCAATTAATCATAAATTTTGGCACACAAACCAAGTGGTCCCACAATAAAGAAAAAATGTCAAGACCATCTAGTGTAGTCAAATAAAGACCTAATGCCTACAAGTGCATCAAAGAAAGAGGCTGAAGTATTGAAGATCTATTAATGCTACTTGTATTCCCAAATATCATTATAATATTGCATCAAAGAAGCCCTATTGAATTATCAGGAATTAATACAAGTAGAGATTCAAAATCAAAGAGGAAGCATCGACCATGGAAGTTAAGAAAAAGAGTAAAGTTATTGTAACACTATCAAAACCAACTATAAAAAGGCTGCTCATGATAAAGTTGCAAGAACTAAGCCTATAAAATGCATAGAAGATACATACAAAAGGATGAGTGACCCTAAGCTATTTAAAGACATAATAATGCTAAGAGAAGAAACCTACCAAAGATACTAGAAAGCTGAAAAGGAGTCTTTCATAGAAAGAGTTTGGACCAATAGTATAGCCTAATATATCTTGCCACAGGTGCATCCTTATTATGAATTAATAGAGATGTGCACATTGTGCTACACATATTGGTTAAATATTATTTTTGCAACTTGTAGGTAGATTTCACCACCTACATCCACAATCCTTGCATAAAAACTGATTTATGATTTTGTCCAATCTTTGTAGTCATTTTGCTAAGGCATTGGTACAACAATTGCACTCAAAATATTTAAAGATAGAAAGTTGAGCACCAAATCAATTCTTAAGGTAGATTATGCTATGATGAGAAGGTGAAAGGTAAGCCAAAAAATTACAAAAAAGTGCAATATGCAAGTATGCATGGCCAAATATCAAAATTTTGGCTAGACAGGTAGCAGGGCAGAAAACATAATGCCAAACTAAAAATAGTGCCAAGGAATTAAGATCCATTGTCCAAGAGTTAAAAAAAAAAACTTTCTAGAAGTTCTATACACAAATCAGCTATATCTTGAGCACTGAATTCAAATTTTGGCTAAGTATGAGAAGTGGCCAAAATTTTAAAATTCTGATGTTAGAAAATGAGTGCAAAAAGTCTAGCATTTGGTGTAACAAATAGAAAAATTGGATAAGTTTTAAAGAGATTAGAGAGCCACACAAATAATGGAGCTATAATCACCATAAATACATAAAATTTTAATGTAGTAAAGAACAAGGGCTAGAGCTGAAAATATTCTAAGGCTTTAGGTCTAACGCACAAGAAGAGAACCTGAAGTAGAAGCTCATCCAATATTTGGCAAAGCGCATTACAAATTTTGACAAGGTATTAGAGTTCTAGACTTTTAAAGTGTTGAAATCATTATGAGAAGCTTAAAATTTTAGCAAAACCAAAGTGAATATTGGATAGAATAATTTTCTAAGATATGAAGCTCGACAGGGAAGCACTAAGTCTCAAGACTAATCTTTGACATTCGACATGTGCATGGGAAAAAGTGACCAAGTATAGTTGGTGGTCAAAATGTCAAGGTGATCATGTCATCATAACACAAGAGAATCCAACATCAAAAAAATATAATTATGAATAATTTGGCTAAGTGTTGGATGAAGGCTAAAATATTCAAGAAACTCACGTCATTAGCAATGCTAAAATATTTAGAATGATAAAATAGTTGTCAGATTGGATTTCATACAAAGAAAACTATTTGGCATAAAATAACTCTCTTTTAGTGCCATATATTTTGGACCCATCCTAGTTAGAAAAGGTTGCACATGTTAACCAATAACCTAAGCATAATTGTTGTTAGAACCTCAACAATCAAAGGTGCCTACATCATACATTTGTCCTTGCCCCATTGGTGTAGCATAACAAAAAGGAGTGGATTACAAACAAATTGTTGGAATCCAAGGACACAATACACAAGCCAACTTCACAAGAGAAATCTTGGCTACACAAGTCAACAAAGTGTGCTTGAAGCAGTTGGACATAGTTGACTTGAGTGCAACAACCACTTCTTGCACTTTCTTTGACAAAAATACAGTCCATTTTGAAATTAATCATGCTAAGATAACTAAATGTAAATTTAAATCTATAAAAAAATGAATGTAACCCATTCAAAGGGTCGACTATTTAGCTTTTATAATGTTGTATGATCAAATTTTATATGCCTCTTAATGAAAATTAAAGTGTTGTTTGACCTCTATAAAATAATGTTGTAGAATATGTATGTATATTGATTTTCTTTTAAGAATTTTTGTTAAAATTAAATGTGCAGTTATTTTGTAATGAGTTATTCTGCTATCTAGATTTCTCCCTGGATTGTTGTCAAGTTTGATTCCTAGAATGCTTGAATGTGTGTGCTTCAGTAATAATTATTTTGCAATATTTAATTATGGTTGGTCTGTTAAGTAGTTCAATCTAGTTAGGAGAATGAGACTCTCATGCACTTGTCTTTCTTGATGTTGTTGAATCCTGATCATTTTAAACTTCTAGATTCTAACTCTACACATATCTTTCTTTAGTATGTAAACTCCTTTTCCTTATTAGTTTAGCTAGTATCATAGGAACCAATCTACTTTGAAGGCTCAATAAAAAGCTATTATGGGTCTTCCAATATTGTTCGAGGTATTAAGGGCACAAATCATCCACTTAGAAAAATTTTAGACCAAGAGTTTTTGGCATGCCCTATGTAACGCTAGTGTCCCACCCTTAAAATAATTTTATTAAAGATCAAAGCTAAACATCCACCATGCTCTTCAAGATATTTTAGGTACATGATGGTATTACCCTTTCCTATAGGACTCAAGATTTTAGTGAGTAGTCTTGACCTCATAAGCAAAGAAAGTATATTCACCCGGTGACTTAGTTAGAATAGAACCAAAAAATATTGGCAACTCCACTAGAGAAAGGAACTCAAAATCGTATAATGATGGAAATACAAAGCCATAAAAGAGTATTAGGTGCAACCCATAGAATCATATAGTAATCCTAAAAACTACCATGATGTAGCAAATATGCCTATCTTGGAACAGTGTAGGACCCATGAATCTTCAAGAGCTCTATGAAGTTCCTCAAGTTGCATTGAAGACCTTACCCATTTTTTATGGTAGTAGAAAGATTACCTATGAACATTATCAAGAAGTAGTGGATTTAGCCACCTTGAACAATATTTTATTTGAATATGTGATGGTAAAACTTCTCATGTTGTTACTCTAAGGTAAAATATTATAATGGTATCACTCCTTGGAGAATATTAGTATAAGAACCTGGGTGAACTTGGATGAACCCTTAATAGCAGATCATGATGACCTAGGGGACCCTTTCCTATAGCTTAATAAATTATTTTTAATCCAAAGGTTTCCTTAGGAACATATCATTGATTTCAATATTAGATTCAAAATGACCTAGATTAGGACTCCCCAAGGGGTTAGGCCTTTGCATGTCCAAGCATATATATATATATTACATTCATGCTTTCAGTCTAAAATTGAGTGTCTTGATTCAACAATACAATGAGAAAGAATTTCCTCAAGTCTTATAGATGGCTATTAAGGTAGAAAACATGCTCATATCAGCTAGAAAACTACCACCTAGAACTATGAACTTATTTCAAATATTATCCTCCCCCAAAAAAAAGTAATTTGACTAGATCATGCCCATCAATTCTTGCTCTGACAAAGAGAGAATCCACTATTGAAATTTTGTAATATTAGACAATCCAAGAATTGAAAACTATGGTTCAGTGCCTAGCCAATGAATTAAATATTATGGGTATCCATATCAAACTCTTCCTTAAAAGTATTCTCACAAAAATTCAAGTCATGCACATTAGGGAGGAGAGTAAAGATTATCTATGGGTAGTTGTAAACCAAGGATAAGAAACAAACTCTAATCTGACTAAGGTTAGGAATATAGTGATTTATAGCTATAGGAGTGGCTATGAACATGAAAATTCACAACAATTAAATGATTATTTAGCCATGTTAATAGATCCAGATCATATTAGTGGATCAAGCTACCATCTCCTATTAGTAGAAGCCCATCAAATAAAAGAAAACAAAAATTTGAACCAAGGAGTGGAGGTTGAGAAAGAATATTTTGAAGTGGATGAGCTAGAATTTATTGTCTTTGCAAGAAGAGCACCCAAAAAAGCAAGAGCCAAAAATATGTGCAAAACAAAGTGGTCCAAAAATGTTATGCTTATATTTCAAAAAAAACATGCATACCAAAAATTATATTGCTCGGTTATATTAAGGAAACAATGGGAAGATATTATGAAATGCTATAAAAGGCTAATACAGAAGACAACAAGAGTGGTGCATAATTCAACAAGTCATATGCTATGAGAAGGAGGAGGTTTGAAAAAAAAAATTCTAGTGTAAACTCAGCTACAAGAGACCAACAAAATGGACTCCAATCACATAACACAAATGCAATAATGGAAGAAAACTGCCAATTGATATTCTTCTCATTCCTGAATTCACACCCCTTCTACAAAATATTACAATCCATCATATAGCAACCGAAAACCAAATAAACCCTAAAGAAACCCTAAAAATGTTTTTTTTCTAAAACTGCTAAAAATAGATCTTTTTCCTAAAAACTGCTAAAAATAGAAATGAGTCGGATTGCGCCCAAATTCGGTGCACACATCCCTCTTACAATAATGAACCTTAATTTAAAATATTAGGTCTCAACTTAAGGTATAACAAAATATAATAAACTTCTAACAAAAACCCAAAAAACCCGGGAACCTATTCTAAAAGCTAATTTTGGGGCACTAGATGTCGGAGTTAGGTCCCAAAAACATGATTTTTGGAGGATCAGGAGGATCAAAGATCATCTTGATGTAGAACATGCACATGGAACCACCTATTAAATTTCAAGGCAAATGGGCGTACGGTTCACAAGTTATGGCTCCGGCAAGGTGCATCATTCTCCTCTAGTGAAAAAGAACTCAGCTCCTGCGAGTTCAGCTGAATTGAAATCCTGTAGCTTCTGGTTATCAATTTTCTTTAGCTCTGACTCTAAAACCCAAGTGTTATCTTACTATGGTAATCCTTCCCACTAAACCAAGAATTTGTTGTAGCTCCCATGTTTGGTGGTGATCACCTTCTTATCGAGCACCTGTGCAACTCTATCTTTTTTCTTCTTAGGCATCTGTCGTGCCCAATTTACTATCTCCTATAATTCGCCATCCTCGGTAGTACTAGGATACTGAAATAAATTAGAAACATTAAAAGTGGGTGAAATATCAAATTCATCGGGTAGCTCCACTTTATAGGCATTATCATTGATCTTCTTCAAAATCTTGCATGGCCCAATTTTCTTAAGTTTCAGTTTGTTATACGTCCCCTTAGGAAATATTTCTTTCCTAAGATGAACCATGACCATATCACCCTCTTCAAACACTTTCACCCTTCTGTGTGCATCAGCAGACTCTTTGTAGTGAGCATTACTACTCTGCAATTTTTCCCTCACTAACTCTTGCACTTTTTGGATATGCTCAGCAAATGCTTTTGCATCATCACTAACTTGTTCCCCAATTGGTAACTCAACCAAATCTAATACACCTCTAGGATTTTGACCATAAATAATTTGAAAAGGAGATTTACCTTTTGACCTATTCACTGAACTGTTGTATGCAAATTTGGCTTGTGACAAGGCTAAATCCCATTGTTTTGGTTTTTCTCCAACTATGCATCGTAAGAGGTTTCCCAAGCTTCTGTTCACTACCTCTGTTTTCCCATCGGTCTATGGGTGGTAAGCACTACTAAACTGCAACCTGGTATTCAAATTTTTCCACAATGTCCTCCAAAAGTGACTCAAGAACTTAGTATCCCGATCAGAAGTAATAGTCTTTGGAACACCATGCAACCGCACAATCTCATCAAAGAATAAGACTGCAGTCCTAGTTGCATCATTAGTTTTTTGACAAGCAATGAAATGCACCATTTTTGAAAATCTGTCTACCACAACAAAAACTGAATCCTTACCCCTCTGTGTCTTGGGCAACCCCAACATGAAATCCATACTCAGATCGGTCCATGGTCCTATAGGAACTGGCAGTGGCATATACAACCTTGTATTTTATGCATGGCCCTTAGCCATTTGACATACTCTACATCTAGAGACAAACTTGATTATATCTCTCTTCATTTTTGGCCAATAGTACTTCTCCTCTACAAGAGTGGTAGTTTTGGCGACTCCAAAATGACCAACCAAACCCCCACTATGTAATTCCCTCAAGATGTTCTCTCTCATAGAGCCATTGGGAATGCATAATCGATTACCCTTAAACAAGTAACCATTATGTAAAAAATACTCTTCAAAAATAGTATGGGACTCACCCCCTACCACACTTTTGCACTGTTGCACAATATTCCCAAAATCCGCATCAGATTCATACAGATATTTAATCCCCTCAAATCCTACCACTTCATTCTCCATAGTGGTCAACAACAAGACTCTCCTACTCAATGCATCAACAACCTTATTTTATTTTCCTGACTTGTGTTTTAGGACAAATGTATACTATTGCAAAAATGAAACCCATTTGGCATGCCTGCTATTTAACTTTTTTTGAGAATTGACATACCTCAATGCTTCATGATCAGTAAACAACACAAACTCCTTTGATATTAAGTAGTGCCTCCAATGTTGCAATGCTTGCACAATTGCATAAAATTCCACATCATATGTAGAATAATTCTTCCTTGCATCATTCAACTTCTCACTAAAAAATGCTACAGGTCGGCCCTCTTGACTTAAGACACCACCAATTCCAACAAATGAGGCATCACAATCAACCTCAAACACCTTACTAAAATCTGGTAACACTAGAATAGGGGCTTCGACACCTTCTTCTTCAAGAGTTCAAAACTCTCTGTTGTTGTCGTAGTCCATACAAACTCTTTCCCCTTCGTGCACTTAGTTATAGGGGCAGCTATACTACTAAAGTTCCTGATGAACTTCCTGTAAAAGGTAGCTAGTCCATGAAAGCTCCTTACTTCTGTTATAGATCATGGAAGAGGCCATTCCAGAATCACCTTCACTTTCTCATCATCCATCCTCATGCCATCTCTCGAGATTACAAATCCCAAAAACACTAAACTATCTTGAAGAAATCTACATTTCTTCAGGTTGACATACAATTTCTCCTTCCTGAGCACGTCTAACACTAATTTTAGGTGTAACAAATGGTCTTCTTCACTTTTACTATAAATCAAAATATCATCAAAATACACAACCACAAACTTACCATTATATTCTTGTAGTACTATGTTCATCAACCGCATAAATGTACTGGGTGCATTAGACAACCCAAATGGCATCACCATCCACTCGTACAATCCATATTTTGTCTTAAAAGTTGTCTTCCATTCATCCCCTTCTTGAATTCTGATCTGGTAGTAGCCACTTCGTAGATCAATTTTACTAAAGTATTTAGCTCCAGCCAATCCATCCATCATGTCATCCACTCTCGACATAGGATATCGATACTTTATTATGATTTTGTTTATGGCTCTACTGTCTACACACATTCGCCAGTCACCATATTTCTTCGGGGTTAGCAATGTTGGAGTCGCACATGGACTCATACTCTCCCTAACTAATCCCTTCTTTATCAACTCTATCACTTGCCTACTCAACTCTGCATTCTATGTCGGGTTCAACCGATAAGCTGCCTGATTTGGGAGTGCTGATCCTGGAATCAAATCCATGTGATGTTGGATATCCCTTTTTGGTGGTAGCCCATCTGGTAACTCCTCTGGTGTGATATCTTTATATTCACTTAGCAACTTAGTTGCTATTGTAGGCATAACCACTTCCTCTATTTCTAGCTTCCTAGCTGTTAAGGCATAACAGAAGCTAGCATCCTTGATATCTGCAAGAAACTCCTTCATCATCAACAAGCTCTCACTTGGCCCATCCTCCTTCAGAGGTACAAGAACTACCTTTACACCATCCTTCCAGAATGTGTAAGTATTCTTTCTCCCATTATGGTTAGTATCCCTATCGTACTGCCAAGGTCTTCCCAATAGAATGTGACATGCATCCATCGAGATCACATCACACCACACTTCATCCTTGTAAGTGCTCCCAATTGAAAATTTAATTAAACACCTTTGATCTACTGTTACCTCATTCCCCTTCTTAACCCATGAGATGCGATATGGATAAGGATGTTTTTCACATTTTAGGTGCATTTTATCAACCATGACATTTGACACCATATTCTCACAACTACCACCATCAATGACAATGTTACATACCTTCCCTCCTGATGTACACCTTGTTTGAAATATGTTCATTCGTAGCCAAGAATATTCACCATCTATGGTCTACCCCTTTGCTTTGCTCTACACCATCTCTTTCTTAGGAGCAATCAATGTCCTCCTTATCATAAGTGCTTCCCCCATGTCAGCAACAACTTCATCCTCATCCTGCTCTTCCATCTCAACCAGATTGACCCTTCCTTGTCCTCCTTGACCCCTTTCTTGGACATCATGTTGGGGACACTCAAATGCTCTGTGCCCCTCCTCACCACATCCATAATAGGTATACGACCTCCTCGGATCATTCCCATTTCGTCCACCATCGTAACCTCTACCTCGTTGGTATCCTCTTCCTCTTAGATTCTGCCCATCTTCTTCTTGTTTAGTAGGTATTGAGGATTCTCCCTTGAGAAAATTAGATCCACTTCGACCCCGACCTGAAGAGGGTGTGAATCCCTTCTTACCTCTTCTATTAATCCTTTTCAATTTCTCCTCCGCCTTGAGGGCCATTTGATACGCATCCTCCACTATAAGAGTGCGATGCATGCTCATCTCATCTTGAACAACAAAACTTAGGCCATTTACATACCTGGCAGCCTTTTGGTCCTCCGTCTCATTGTGCTCCACTCGAATGGATAGCTTGTAGAATTCATTAGTATAGTCCTCAATGCTTTGATCCTTCTGTCGAAGATTCTAAAATCTACGAAATAGGGTTTGGGAGTAGTCTACAGGTATAAATTTTTCCTGTAACTTCTTCTTCATCTTTGTCCAATCCCTGATCTTTTCCTTTCCATTCCTCTATCGTGTAGTCTATAAATGATCCCACCAAATCAATGCATGTCCCTTCAACTTTGTGCATGCGAGCTTAACCTTCTTCTCTTCAGCAAGGTTACTCCATTCAAAATATTTTTCTAGGCTATTGATCCAATCGATCAACTCCTCTGGTTTCAACCCACCAGCATACTCGGGAACCTCGATCTTGATCCCATATCGATTCCCCTTAAGCCCCTCTAGAGCTCATATCAATAAATTTTCAAAATCATGCCCTTCTTCCTCTAGGCCCTCTAGTTCTACTTCTACGTGGACCTCAGATCCACGTTCCTCAGGTATATTTTCATCATCAGATCCTTGATCTGCACGTGCCCTAGGACGTCTCTCTCCCATGTGATCAATCACACCAATCAGCCGTGCTATTTCTACATTTAGATCCTCGATCTACCTATTCATCTGGGCATATCTTCTAGGTGGCATCTTCCCTTCACTAGCGAGATCACACCCGCTCTGATACCAAATGGTGTAAACTCAGCTACAAGAGACCAACAAAATGGACTCCAATCACATAACACAAATGCAATAATGGAAGAAAACTACCAATTGATATTCTTCTCATTCCTGAATTCACACCCCTTCTACAAAATATTACAATCCATCATATAGCAACCGAAAACCAAAGAAACCCTAAAAATGTCTTTTTTCTAAAACTGCTAAAAATAGATCTTTTTCCTAAAAACTGCTAAAAATAGAAATGAGTCGGATTGCACCCAAATTCGGTGCACACATCCCTCTTACAA
This sequence comes from Wollemia nobilis, assembly GCA_028583015.1. Classification (NCBI taxonomy): domain Eukaryota; kingdom Viridiplantae; phylum Streptophyta; class Pinopsida; order Araucariales; family Araucariaceae; genus Wollemia; species Wollemia nobilis. The sequence continues at coordinate 2,354,406 of JAQPPZ010002678.1, forward strand.
TAATGAACCTTAATTTAAAATATTAGGTCTCAAATTAAGGTATAACAAAATATAATAAACTTCTAACAGCCAAAAAAACCCAAAAAACTCGGGAACCTATTCTAAAAGCTAATTTTGGGGCACTAGATGTCGGAGTTAGGTCCCAAAAACATGATTTTTGGAGGGTTAGGAGGATCAAAGATCATCCTGATGCAGAACACGCATGTGGAACCACCTGTTAAATTTCAAGGCAAACGGGCGTACGGTTCACAAGTTATGGCTCCGGCAAGGTGCATCATTTTCTAGTTTCAAGACAAGTTAATTTGGTTAATTTAGCTCTAGAAGGTTTAATTAATGGCACAATTCCTCATATAGATTTTAAACTAGTATACAATCATCCATATCTTGGTATGGAAATATATGACATATCATTATCTTACTTATCAATGTATTTGAAAGGTTAGGTGTTACATAATTACTTAATAGATCATGAATCTAAAGTTACTATCATACCTGAGGTAATCTATGACACCATGAATTTTAAATATACCAAATTTTAGCTTGGGATAATACAATTCAATCAAATTCTAGTATAAATAGTAGAAATTTAATCTTAGCAACAATTATTTAGGACATCATAGTAGTAGATGTGCCTCCAATATTTGGAATGAGTTTCTCCAGTTTTTTTATGCAAATTGGAGGTTACACAACAAAATATCATGCCCATATAGTTGTGTCGTGCATTCAAAAATTGATTTATATTTATATTGAAAAATTAGACTATTCCACATGCAAAAATATGAAGAATATGAGGTAAATCAAGCCAAAGAAGTTAAAGATCTAGCTATGTTGGATGTAGTTGATTGGACGAAGAGAGAGCAGAGGTAAATTGGCAATGAATTTTTTGTTAGAAATATTGATCTAGAACTTTTGTTAAGCTTTAAAAATGAGCATAATTTGTGATCCAACTATGACCCGTCATAACATATGGCTTTTTCTATGCCATATTAAAGAAGCACAGGAATCTTGGGAAAGCAATTTGGATATTGGATCTTGATAGAAGAGAATTCTAGATTGTACTACCAACCAGAAGACTTTATGAACATTAGAAATATATAATCACCAATTATTTATCTGAAACACAAATCAATACACATATAAGAAATGATCAATAAATCATGTGATCAACAAGAATCATCATAGCTAGTTTCATATGTCATTTTTAAAACAAACTTGAAAATTGATATAGGCTTAAAATCAATGATGTGGAAAATTTATCACAAGATAAGCTATGCGTATTAAGACAAATATCAAAGAGAAAAGCACAAATTTAGCACTACCTAGTTGGGTCACTGTTGATTTAGATGCAATATCTAGAGATCAAACATATTTGGCATGTGAACATACACCAAAATGTTGTGTAAATAAGTTGACAAGTAAATAAAAGATATGTATTAGCTAGATAATAAGGTCATCATCCAAGGGGATAATGTAAATCCTTGTAAAGCATAAGGAGCATATCACATGATGCATCAAATATGAAGAATTATGATTTAATGACATAAATTGTTGCTTCTTGGAAGCCAAATACAATTAAGATAAGAAAAAAGAGGATTGACAAGGTAAGTCAAATGATGACTTTTTTAGAAGGAAAAACCTATATAAATGGGGTCTCCTTTTTAACATCAAATCACTACTAGAGAATAATTATACTCTAAGAGTATATTGTGGATAGGCCTTAGTAAAATTTAGATGGGAATGAAGAGTGTCCCAAGGTGGAAGCTGAAGTTAGGCCTAAAAGTCCCTATGCCTATAGGAGATGCAAAAACCTAAGAGGAAGAGGATGCCCAATATTAGCCTTTCCAAAATTAGGTAAAGTAGACATTATAATTGATAGCATCCTATTAGAAATCTTGATATTAGATAAAAACATCATAGTTTTAGCTTATATTATCCAGTTTTTTGCTAGACATGCTCTTCCATTGAGAATGCTTGCACTCCTCTTGGATTGTAAAGAAGTCCAACAACAATAGCCACAACCTTTTGATAATTGGTTTTTGTCCTTTCTCAAGGACACCAAAATTATACCAAAAGATAAAATTCCAAGGATGAAATAAGAAGAAAATAAGGGGCATAATTTAGAATATCTATTAGATTGGCAAGCCTATAAGCGCTTCATCTTTGGTAAGCTTGACCAAAAAAAACAACTATTTATAGGCCCTTCTTTTATTAGTGGAATTTGTGAAGATAGAACAAAGATAAGAAAAGCAAAATTTAGAAGAATTACCTTAATTATATGGGGATATGCTTCACCTATTTTGTTGCCTTGTTGTTTGAGGTCATACAAAAAATTTCAAGAAGGTAAAAAATGCAAAGCATATATTGAAGAAAAATGTTGGATGCAATAAGAATGTAAAATGTGCATTTTGCAAGTATTGCTGTCTTATATTTTCCTCTTTTATCTTCATATCCTTCCATCACCTTCCATACTCATTTAAAACCTTATTATTACTCACTCCACCCCCTCAATATCCTAGTTCATATTTTATTTTTTGCTCATATTCCTTAAATCATCCTTCAAAATATTCATTTTCTACAATTTTCTCGACTTCATAGCCCAATGGAAAGGCTAGCCTAATTTTCCCATTTCAAGCAACTACTGATTTCACATAATTGCAGAAGCATTTGAAATTGATTGCTTGGTACCTTAATGATGAAAGCAAAGATCAAATGCAATCATGAAAGAGAAAAAAATTGGTAAAATATGACGTAGTAGACTTCCTTGACATGCGTAAGTTGATATTCAAATCACATGTGGCATCAAGCAATGGAGTTTGAAAAGGTAGACATCATGCCAAGCTAATAGGTGTATACCATGATAACAATATTATAAAAGCAACCACGAGTTGCTATAAAGCATGTGTTGTGGTTGTGAGTTATAATTGGATGAACACAAAAAGGAAAGTAAAGGAGATGGATCTTCACACGAGCGATAGGATCTAGGAAAGTAATGTCAGCTTTGAAAAAATTGAATTGAATTCACAATCCAATTGTCATCAACGTCCATTAAAGAAATAGAATAAATAAATGACCATCTTATGCATGAGGTATAATTTGTGTTAATATAATTATAATCAACCATGCACACTACTAAAGTAGTAGCTCATCGTGCGGTACTCAACAACCCTGAAGAAATTTACCTACGTAGTTTTACAAGGAAGAAAATAATAAAAAAAGTATTACCAAGTTGATTTACCTAATATAGTTTGCATGGATGAATGTTTACCCAAGGATACTTTTTTGGATTTGAATCAGCTTTTAGTTGTGGTAGATTATGCTCATGGAGATTTCAATTTTTGTTGGAGGTTCTCATAGTCAGGTATCTCCTTCACTTTTGCTTTCTCTTCCCTTATCTATATATCATTCCTATTTTTGTATCACATTCTATTCCTTAGTAATTTTTAAACCCTATCTACCTGAATATCTCTCCACCATTACTAACATTCCTATTTTTAGCATCCATGCCTATATTACTTCTTGTAGTTTCCTTCCTATTTCCCTACACCCTTCACCTTCCTAAACACTTTCTAAACCATCAATAATTCCCTAATCACTCTCCTCTCCATTTATTGTTACTCCAAATCCTCGCTACATAATGTTCATTTTCACCTCCTACTAGCCTCCTACTACTAGAAAGTTTCTTGCACCCATGGATTTGTAGTATGTCCTATATTTTGTAGGTAAATGGGATAAATTTTGAATAGATGCTTATTTTAAAGAATGTTTTGAAAGCCTTATTAAGTCTATTGAATCCATTGGTCACTTCCACATCCCCATTTTTCTACTTTAATCCCCTATTTTGAAATTATTTTATTTATTTAGGATATAATCTTTTCCTACTTCTAGAATCCTATTCTCAGTAAACTTATCTTCTAGGTCCTCTGCTCCTATACATTTACATTATCTCACATATAAGGCTTACTGTTTTCAATTTTCTAAGCAAAAATTCCTAAAAGTTGCGAATAATATAGGTAGATTTCACCACCTACATCCATAATCATTGCATATGAACTAGATTATGATTTTTTCCAAAATTTGTACTCATTTTGCTAAGGTATTGGTACAAAAATTACACTCAACATATTTCAAGATAGCAAGTTGAATACTAGATCAAATCCTGGGGTAGATTATGCTATGAAGAGAAGGTGAAAGGTAAGCTGGAAGGTTATGAAAAAGTGCAATACATAGGTATGCATGGCGATATGTGAAAATTTTGGCTAGATAGCTAGTAGAGCATAAAGTAGAAGAACGTAAAACTAAAAACAATGCCAAGGCATTAAGATCCAACGTCCAAGAGAAAAAACAAAAACTTTTTGGAAGTTTGGTATATGTATAAACTATATCTTGAGTTTCAAATTCAAATTTTGGCTAAGTATTAGAAGTGGTTAGAATTTTGAAATATCAATATCAACAAGGGAGTGTAAAAACATCCAATATTTGGTTCAACAAATTAAAAAATTGGGTAAGTGTTATAGAAAGTTGGACGGATAATGGAGCTAACATAGCCACATCTATATAAAATTCTAGTGTAGTAAATAACAAGGGCCAGAGCTAAAAATATTCTAAGGTATTTGATTTGGTGTGCAAGAAGATAACCTAAAGTAGAAGCTCATCTGGCATCCGATGGAGTGCATTACAACTTTTGGCTAAGTATCAGAGAGTTCTAGATTTTTAAATCATTGACATAATCATGAGAAGCTTAAAAAGTTTAGCAAATCCAAAGCGAGTTATGGATATAATAATTTTCTAAGGCATGAAGCCCAACAAGGAAACATTGAGTCTTAAGACTTATCGCTGGCATCTGACATATGCATTAGCAAAAGCAACCAAGTATAGCTGGTGGTTGGAATTTCAAGGCAATGACATCATCATAGAAAATAAAAGAATCTAACATATTACAAAGATAATTATACAAAATTTGGCTAAGTTTTGGATGAAGGTTAGAACATTAAAACAACTCACATAATTAGTAGGGCTAAAATATCCAACATGATAAAATAGTTGTTGGATTGAATTTCAGCCAAAGTAAGCTATCTGACATGATTTAACACTATTTTAGTGTCATATATTCTAGACCCATCCAAATAATCAAAGGTTGTGTGTTAACCAACTGCCTAAGCATCATTATTATCAGAATCTCAATGATCAAAGGTGCCTACATCATACATTTTTTCTTTCCTATCTAGTGCATCATAACAAAAAAGAGTGGATTGCTAGAAAATGGTTGTAATCCAATGATGCAACACACAAGCTAGCTTCATAGGAGAAATCTAGGTCACACACATCATCAGATATATTTTAAGTAGTTGGGCATAACTGACTTGAGTGTGACAACCACTTCCTACACCTACTTTGACAAAGTTATAGCCTGTTTTGAAAGTAATAATGTTAAGCTAACTAAATGTAAATGTAAATTATAAATACTTGAATGTAACCCATTCAAAGGGTTGACTCTTCAACTTTTATAATTACACATGTTGTATAGTCAAATGTTATAGTCATAATATGTTATAAGTAGTTGGGCCTATATTAAAGAATGTTGTAAAATATATATGTATATTGATTTCCTTTTAAGCATTTTTGTTAAAATCAAATGTGCAGTTTATTTTGTAATGAGTTATTCTATTATCTGGATTTCTCCTTGGATTGTTGTCAAGTTTGATTCCTAGAATGCTTGAATGTGTGTGCTTAAGTAATTAATATTTTATAATATTTGATGATGGTTGGTCTGTTAAGAATTTTAGTCTAGTTAGAAGAATGATAATCCCATGCACTTATGTTTCTTGATGTTGCTGAATCCCAACCACTTTAACTTCCAGCTTCTAACTCTATGTATTTCTTTCTTTAGTCTGCAAACTCTTTTTCCTTGTTAGTTTAGCTAGTATCATAGGAACCAACCTAATTTAAAGGCTGGATTAAAATCTATTTTGGGTCTTATAATCTTGGTCAAGGTCTTGAGGGTGCAACTCATCCATTTAGGTGGATTTCAAACCAAGACAACCCATGATGATGGTTTCTAGGTTATTATGACCAAAGAAGTTATATGATAAATGTTGTTGCTATTGAAGGGATCAAAGATAAATGCAGAGATTGCAAATAAATTTTATGATAAAATCAAAGACATGCTAAAGTATTTGAATGTAAAACTTAGCAAGTTTGAGGAAGCAATGACAAAATTTCCCTTAGGGTAAGAAATATTCAATGAAGAAGCCAAAGACATCTTGAGCATGAGAGTATTTGTCTTCAATGTTGAGGATGATAAGGAGGTAGCACTAGAATAATTAGTTGTCATTCATATGCTGAGGAGTAACTCAAAAGGAAATCCCCTAATCCTTGAATTTAGTGATCACATTACATAGCAAATTCATGAGGCACTTAATAATTTTAGGAAAAATCACACCTTTAGGTATTTTCTCTTTTCTAGTGCATTTAGTGTTATGTCAGAATGAATGGTTGTTCGAGCATCTAAACATGGACATGAACTATGACGAAGGTAAAGTAATGCCTATCTCTCTTTGGAAAAAATTCCTAGGCCAAATATCCTCTTATTATCAATTTTCAAATGAAATCTTAGTACCAAAAACAAGTGTAATCAAAGGAGAGAGGGTCAAACATATATCAAAGAAAATTGTCAAAATCCTATGATTGTAGTTAAAAGGATATTGGTATTTATTAGAGGATGCCAATACTATACATTTTTTTGGGTTTAGTAAACCTATATATTTACTCCCAAAAAAATACAATTATCTCATTTACCCTATAATAACGCCTAATGCCCATGAAAATATAGATATAATAAGAAGAAGAAGAATAAATTATGTGATAAAGAGAGCGATATGCATTAAAATATTGAGGTAGGTAAACATAATTGATGCTGCCTACACAAGTGGGTAAAGCAAGACAATGTTTTATAATACACCAATTCAACTAGCAACATAAAATAAAGATAAAAGAAAGACAACTATTGAGTAGAGGTCAAGCTTAAGGAGTCAGGGTTACAAATGTTAGATGAAACCTAGAGTTATGACCCAAATAAAAAATTTGTTGCATGGCTAAAAATTTCCAAGAAATTTGAGCATGAATCTAGGCCCGATCTTGATAAATTATAGAGTACCCAAGAGGAAGTTTTCATGCCCCTTCAAAATAAGTAATTCTTGCTATGAAATCCCTAAAAGAAGATATATAATTTTTTTATACAAAAGTAAATGAATTTGACTACGCACTTCCAATCAACATGACTATGAAGAAATTATTATGGAAGCATAAATGGACTAGTAACAAGATGAGAACCTGGTGAAATTTTTCTCAAGAAATTTATTGGACTAGGATGCCTTTTAGAAGCTTAGATTCAGTTGATGATGAAACCATTATACAATGCTATGATGTGGATCACCCCATAAAAAACAACACTCAAGATGAAGGTCAAGGGTAAAGGGACCATGAAAATGGGAGTTTGTTCATAGATGCTAGTCCCAACCTACCAAAAAAGCTATAATAGTTCAACTAGAGCCTTCAAGAAAGGAAATAACATAGAAAATATAAAAAATAAATGGGACTTCTCCAATAAAGAAGTTAATACTTAAAGGAGAATCACTAGAGGAAGGAGAAAGGAATGAGGTCTCATTGAAAAGTAATCATTTTTAGTATCTGAAGCAAGTTGTTGAATTAATTATCCACATGCAGAAGGAAGAGATATCAGTTGATAAAGATATAAATACAACATTAGTTGCCATTCCCAACCAATCTAATAGTCCAAAAATAACAAGAAAGGAAGGGAATAAGACACCTGAAATCAAATTGCTTATTGACGAAGCCTCTCTATTAATTTTTCCCAAAATACTCTAGCCTCGCTAGCTTAGTATTATAAACTTATTGAATGATGATCCTACAAAGTCCCTTATAGCCTCAAATATTCAATAAGAAATAGATAAACCATCCTTTAATGCCCCAAATTCATCAGCTTTAGATACCCTGGTTCCTCCTCCTCCATTTATCCCACCCTTCAAACCTTTGACCACATTGTTGATACCTCTAGGATAGTAATAAGATCCACGGTCAACCATGATAATCTTAAATCAACTACAAGGTCTTCAAAGTGTTCAATAACAAAAAGAGAAATATAGTCAAAAGAAGTAGGTCTATTGGAATAGTACTAGTTGTGACTCAAATAGTAAGTCACTTGTTTTACTAGTTCTTAATTTTATAGAAATATTTGCTTGTATCAAAACACAAATAGGAGTTGATAGAGTAGGAGTTAGTTTTTTTTTTTTTTTTTTTTTTTTGTTGATACGGGATTGCTTGTATGCCTTGGATGCTCCTACATCAGACACCCTAGGTGAGAAAATATTTCATGGGTAGAAAGCTCATGAACATTTCATGAGATCTTCAACTAAGATCCCATGCTTGAGAAATTCTAAGTCACTCATCCAAGTTACCTCTTCTACTAGTTTACCCAACCACTTGATGATATATTCCTTATACTCATGGTCCTTTTCCTTCTTGACAATCCCCTCATCAATTATCTTCTCTACCTTATCTCTATTTCTTCGAAAATTGTTGTACCCATTATTCAAACTTTAAATTTGAATTGACCTTTCTCTTTGTTGTTATGATATCTGCATGGAACTCGTATGCATTTATTGAATCAAATTTCCTTACAACCTAACATGGTCTAATATTTTTCCATTTTCACTTGTTATGATTTCCTTGAACTCTCTCCTTACTCAAATGAGTGAAAACTAAATCTTCCACTTGGAATTCTTTTACTCTTTTTTGTCATATGTAGCACTCTTGTACTTTGTTGTACTTTGTTGCACTTTGTTATAGATCCACCTTTACCTCTTGATGTAACTCATGCATATATTTTATGAAGTTTTATGATATACCATTTTATCCCTCCTTTGGTGCTAGCACTATAGGTACTATGCATGGTATCAAACTCTCATGAATCAATCTTTTGTCTAATATTTCTTGGAATTGCTTCTGCACTTCTTTCTCCATTGGTGTCATATGATAGGTTTCCTTATTTGGAAATCTAGATCCTAGAATAAAATTAATATGATGGCTGATGCTCTCCATTGGTGCTAATCCTTTTGATAACTCTTTTTGCAAAATATCTTCAAAATAATCAAGTATTTTTCTCACTTCTGATGGTGTTCTATCTTAGTTTATCACTTTCCCAACTTCTATCAGCTTAACTATACATACATAATATTTTTTTTTTGTTGTGTCTCTGAACAACTGCTTACCTTTAATAGTGCATACTCTAGGACAACTGTCAAAATCTTCACTTTTTGCCTCAAAGGGTTGATTATATTATTTTTATCATCCTTTATGATGCTTATGGTATTCAATCTTCCATCATGCATGGCATTTCGATTGAACTACCATGGTCTACCAAGCAATATGTGACATGCATCCATAGGCATGATGTCACACAATACTGAATCCTTGTATGAACCAATTTGAAAATCAACAACACATTGCTCACTCACCAAGATGTTATACCCTTTTTGAAACCAATATACTTTGTAAGGATTTGGATGCTCCCTCTATTGCAAACCTAGTTTCTCAACCATATCTATGGACACTAGATTGTTTGTGCTTCCACTATCAATTATAACCTTGCAACATTTATCACTAGAGTTGCATATGGTATTAAATAAGATCTTTATTGGGGATGAATATTTATCTTCTTTGGCTGGTTTTAGAACTACAATTTTTATGAGCAATGATTCTCCTTGTTTTAGTTCTTCCATTCTCTCTAGAGATGTAGCACTTTCTTCATCTACATGAGCCATGTGGTTTTAAGACTCCTTTCCTCGGTTATTGGTCTGTTGTACTTGAGATCATTCAAAGGATTTATGTATGGCTTTTCCACATTGATAAATTTTTTTATGAAACCTCTACCAAAATCACTCGTCTCTTAAAGATTCACCTCTTTCATGGCTACTTTGGCTAAAATTACTCTATCTCGTAAATATTTCTTCTCCACCTCAAGCTTGTTTCCCTTTATCATTATTGGGTTTACTTCTTCCGTGGGATGGCTTCCATTTCCATCTATTATTGCTTTATTACTTGTGAGACAATTTTTCTTCACCTTGAGTGCATATTGATATACCTTTTCAATAAATTTCATTCGAAATAAACCTATTTCATCTTGTATGAAAAATCTTAAGCCATTAACATATCTTACCAATTTTTCCTCATCATCTTAAACATGACCAACCCTTATGGACAACTTGTAGAATTATTAGGTATAATACTTCACCCCCAATTCCATTTACTTGAAATTTTGTTGTTTCCTAAAAAATTGAAATTATAATTAGTAGGTAAAAAGTTTAATTTTAGCTTGGCAACAAATCTATTCCAAGTTTATATTTTCTCCTTGCCCTTTCATTGCATTTCTCTTTGCACATGCTTCCTCCAAAGAACTGCATGCTCTTTTAACTATGTGCATGCAAATTTGACCTACTTTGGATTAGCCATGGATTCATAATAGAAAAACTTTTCCATTTCCATTATCTAGTCTATTAGCTCCTCTAGATTCAAAATCCCATTGAAATTTAGGTATCTAATTTGGGTTTATTTCCAATCTTGGAAATTGCTTGTATCAAATCCTGTTTCGGTTCTTCAATTCCTTTTCCTTTATTACCTCTATGTAACTAGCATCTTCATACTCACTTTCACTCACATCCTCAATGTGAACCTCTGTTGGACCATCTCAATGGCCTCAAATCATGTGATGATTTCCTACAATGCATTAGCTAGATCCACTTGTTGGTTTCCAAAAACTATGTCCTTCCTCTTCCTCGATATGCCATTATAACCTACTTTTATACCACTCTAATGTAGTCTAGGTTGGCTAATCCAGTTAAGGATGACCAACCAAGCAACTCCCAAATAAATTTTAGGCTTAATAATATATATATTTATAATTTTAACATCAATAATCATATGAAGGCTATATTTACAAAGAAAAATATTTGATTTCACTTTTTGAAAGTTTAAATTTTTAACAACAATAGATAATTCACATTCACTTGATTACAATAGTAAAATCTCTATAAAACACTCTTGAACAACTTGGAAATAACTTGCTACAATTGTTGGTTTTGTGCAAAAAAAATCTTTCAACCTGCTACAACTGCTAGTATTATACCATAATTCTCTTTTACCTACTATAGCTATTGATATTATGTCAAAAAAAAATTTGAAGCAGCTATAACTATTGGTATTATGCCATAATTATTTTTTACGCACTACAGTTGGTATTATGTTGGAATCTCAACACCAACTCCTCTAGGACCCAAACCAGATATTCCCTTTCTCTATTTGGTTGTTGTAATTCTTTACTTCAGCCTGATCTACTCCATTTAGTTGTCCTTTCCTTATTTATAGACTTCTTGCCAACAAATTGATAAATTTCTTTAAAAAATCCTCAAATGCCCTGCCTTTTTTTGGTAGTAAAACAACCTAGAAAAATCAATTTAACATGCAAAAATATTATCTCCACCTAGGCGCCCATGAATCTGGAGTTTTATTTAAAAATAATATATATATATATATATATATATATATATATATATATATATATATATATATATATATATATATTATTTCTTCTTAAAATGCAACACTCAATTTTTTCTTTTTCTTTTTTTTGGTGATGCAAGATTTGCTCGTACGCCTTGGATGCTCCTACATCATGCTAGCTGGACATCTAAGGGAGAAATATATGGAGTCTATTAGAAGAATAAATCAAAATAATTTTAGAAAATCTTGTTAGGCATGAAGCTAAAATTTTCCAAGAGAGAAAATATCCAAAAGCAATTGGAGGAGCTAAGGCAGGAAAGAAATATGAGGCCTGATAAAAGAGCTTAGTGATGACTATTGGAATACGATTAATAGCATGGTTGCAATGCTCTTCCAAATATTCAAATTTATTGATGTAGCTATCATACAAAGTGCCTGAGTGAGACAAGAGATTGTGTCAAGTCTTGCTAAGGTCTCTACAAAACTAGCTAAACCTATGATTGTTTGGGTAAAAATGGTAACTGGCTCAAATTTTGAGATAATGACTTTTAGAATTTACGATAAGGAGGTGACCACATGAAAATTTTCAAATTTCCTCCAAAGGGAGCAGGTTGCACACCAATATAAGGCCCAAGTGATTTTCTTAGTCACCACTATTGCCAATATCAGGAGCAAAATTGATTTATTATTGAAAAAGGAACTCCCTTCTCCCTAGGCAACAAATGGTAGATTTATCTTAGAACATGAATACATACACTTGCTAAGGAACTGTAAAGAATATAACTCTCCTTTCGAAGCATAGCATGATCCTACTAAAGTAACTCCCCTTTCGAGGCATAGTCTGGTCCTCCTAAAGCAAAATATATTGTCAGGGTTATCAAACATTTAGTTGCACTAATGACTCAAATGCATGTAATTGCCAAAAACACAAGAAATATTTTCCCAATGATGGATTTGATCTATAAATAATGTGTAAGTATTTCAAACTATTCCAATTCCCATTATATGAAGAATGGACAAAAAATAGGCAATTGTTGGACAAGATGCCAACCTTATAATCTTCTATTCTTTCCTTTTCTTTTATGTTTTCTCTTGTAGGTTCTTCCAAATTTTGACCCCATGCCCAAGTATAAAGGCAAACAATTTTAAGTTTTTCTTCAAGCAAGTAAGAAGGCCCTTGTGAGTTGCTAGAACTATAGTGATTTCTTCACTACCAAAGTTTATTTCCTTAGGTAGATTCTAAAGGAAGAATATAATAAAGGCAAGATGGCAAAATACAAGGAAAATCACATCAGATAAATGTGAGAAAAAATATTTTGACCAAAGGTAGATGTTACCTTTTAAAAATTTTGACCAAGAGAGAAAGGTAAAATTCTTGAGCGCTTGTGTGACCCAAATTCCTAAAACTTTGAAAAGTAGAAGACAAGTTCAACAAACACAAGAGAGAAAAGAGACTTTTGATGGTCATTTTTTTGTTTTGAATAAGAAAAAGGGAGAAAATATTTGAAAGGCAGATTATGTGAAATAAAAAATCTTGAAAGACAAAATTCTAAAAATAGGAGAAAAGAGAGGACTTCCTCAAAATACTACCGTTAAAGAATTTTTCTCGATCTTAAAAGTTTTCAAATTTTTTATGCAAAAAATAAAGAAACATTTTTACAATCAATCAATAACACACATTGTTATCTAAAGAGAATAAGAGTGCTCCAAGAATTAAAGCATAGTGCCAAGATATACCTACTTAGAAGAAGAATCATATCAATTTGTAAGGAATCAATAATGATGCACATGCTCCCTTAAGGGGTAAATGAGCTAAACTAATATGCCATTAATAAGAGAGGGTAAATATCACCTACTAGTGTCACTTAAACTCAATAATCCAAGAAAGGTGGATGATTTTTTAAAGATTGAAGCATGGTAGTTGTAATAGCAATAATCTCGAACCTGACAACATTTATTACAAAGGTTGCTTCTAACTAATTTTAAAGATCCCTAGGGTGATGATTGAATATCGAGTAGCTCAACACTAACCCAAAAATCTTGAGAAACTAAAGAGTCATGTAGAGAGGATCAGACCAAGAAGGTAGCAAAGATTTTTTTCAAAGGATCCTATACAATTTTGGAGGGAAATTTCCCATTTTTTAATCTATAAATGGTTTTTGTTTAGGTTTTGCAAGGGATCGGTGAGTTGTTTAACTTTATCTTTATTTTATTATATATAATAGTACCTAAACCTTGAGTAGTCTTGCAGGAAAGCTTTTGAATCTCCACTTCTGACATTATTTATAATTTTTCATATATATATATATGCTTGAGTCCATGACTATTTAGTTCTTTCTATCCCATTTCTTGTCTATATGTATGTTTATGTGTGTGTATTAGAGGTTGTGATTATATAATTTTTTTTCCTTTTACTTTATATGTAGTGTGTGCTTAAAATGCTAAGAGGAGGAAGTGTTCACCTTTGAGTTGTCGATGAATTACACTCACGTATTTATGTGACTTACTATTATGTAGGGGAATCTTATTATAATCTTGGTGCATCGTACCCTATTAGCTTAGGATATTTTTTCCTTTCCTCTATCTTTGTTTTTCTCTTCCTCTTTTCTCCCTGAAGTTGATTAGATTAGGATAAAGTAGGAAGAGAGTTGAAGATCATATCTTAAAAGGTATCGAATTTGTAAAAATTCCTAGAGGCATCTGATTGAGTCAACTCCCATGCTCTCAAATTTGTCATACTATTTCACTCCATTTAAGGCACAATAGTCCTGATCATTTATTTCCTATGTCTAGAGGTTGTGATAATCAAAGAGGACAATAGGAACCTCTATAGCAATTTCTTTCTTATGCTACCATAAAAACTTGTAGGGGATTTTTCCTGCATCCTTGGGATAAGTTGTCACGCTATAGGAAAACCTACTGCCAACGAGCAATTACAGGCTCTGGTTGACCTACCTCTTTAACCTAGGAATAGAGTTCTTCAATATTTTCTAAACAGACTAGGTATGGTAAGGATACCCTTGAGGTGAACTTAAAGTTTTTAACATTTTATGTTCATGCTCTTCCAGATTTATGGTGGTGAATTAAATATTTTATAAAATTTGACCAAGCTAAAACAATAATAATTTAATTATACCTTATGTATGACCGATGCCTTAATCCTTTGGGCTATTGTAGCAAGATTTAATAACAATTTAATAAAAATAGAAAGAATGGGGAAAGAGAGAATTGGTGCAATTACATTCATTCGAATATCATAATAAACATAACAGTTGACCAATGAAAGAAATGTTCACTATGCATTCAAATAATGTAACTCATAATGAAGACACACACAAAACTGAAAACAAAGATGTAATAGGAAAGAAGCCTATAATTGTATTAATATTTGAAATATGATTACATGAAGAGTTGGCATGGAATTGCCATTTAACTCTTAGAAATATTAATACAATAAATATCCTTGTTCGAATATTGTAACAAGGACCTTTCACTCTTCCATTCGAATATCGCAATAGTTGAGTCTCTAGACCTCTAGCTCAATAATCTAGAAATAATCTCAGCTTCTTGGGCACTTTCCTATCAAAACCTACATAGAAATGGGAAGAATAAGGGATGGAAAAGAAGAAGAAAGACAAAGGGAATACAATAACAAAGAATGGGCACTCGAGTATACCTCTTAGCAAAAATATGCTATGTCAAAAGCTCGATCCTTATTCTAGCTATAGACATCCTTCTTATAGCTGTGGTGGCTCTATAACTACCTAAACTACTTTCATCTGGACTATCCACTTGGTGCCATCTCCTACCTTATCATCGGTTGGGTGTTGTACAACCTATTATTTAACTATCTCAAAAAATAATATTTATTCCCAAAAATTGGTTGAAGTCCTACCTAGTTGTCATCCATATTCTCTTTTCCTTTCTCTTCCATTGTGGGCCCCATACTGCTCATTGACTCAGATGTCCTTTGACTTCTCTTGATTGCATCCTTCTCACCTTGACTTGCACCAATGAAATCGGCTATAAGTATCCAGATTTCTTCATCGATTGCATTGAGTGTGTGAATTCTATCTAATACTCTTATTCCTTTGGTCTTGTCTTCTTTGAGGATTATCTGTCTGATCTGGAAAAAATTGACTATGTCAAGGGTGGTGGTTGACAAAGAGATGAGTTGATCAGATAGTTTATCTTCATCAATTTCCTCATAGGGGAACTCTCGAATATCTTTGATGACTAACTGACTGAATCCTTCAGTGCTAAGTAATTTGTGGAGACTGACATTGAGATGTTTCAACCTATTAATTGTATCACTTTCCACATTCTCCAGTTCTTTAACTACATTATTCCATCGGGGTCTATCTACCTTAAAACTAGTGACTTTCTCATATTCTACTTGGTAGCTATGACTTTTACCATCAATGGTGACCACATGTTTGGACCTGATCTTTTCATACTTAGTCTTGCATTTCTCATACACTGGGGAAATAGCTGCCACCTTTTTATCTATTTCCTCTATCAAGGGTTTTATTTCTTTATTTTTTTCTATTATTGTCTCAAAATCTTTGCAACAACTCTCAATCATTTATGCCTCTTTTTCTATGATTTTGATCATATTTTCCTTATACTTGGTCTACTCCTTAGAGGCACTTGTCCCTGATTCTTATTGATTTTAGCTTTCAACTTTTCATTCTCTACCTGTAATAGTTCTACTTTAGATTTCTAGGTTGTCACTTCTTTCTCAATGGCCAATGTAGTCTGTGCATGTACTTGCACTCCATGTTTTAATAAGGTGACTATGTCTCCTCCTATTTCTGCATCACCTATGCTGAGATTTATCTGAAGTGAATGCACTCCTTGAGTGGGAATGGTGATGGTAGTCTTGGAGGTAGGTTCTAAACTTGATGAAGGTGAACTTTGAACTTTTCTCCTAGTGTGAGCTTCTTGTCACCCTACCCTCCATTATTGCTTCAATATGCTCTTCCTCCTCAGAAGTGAATTTTGTGAAGTCCTCTCTTCTGACTAGAGTGAGGCTCATAGGCTCACCAGTGCCCATTCTGATCCTAGCTCTCTTATGGGGGGAGAGTTTGAGGTGTCAGGAATTACCACTTGGTAATCTCTAAAGATATCATCGAATCCTCTAGCCTTCTATATTCTTTCCCATGCTACAATAGATATTCTGATCTCCTTGTTTTTTACCATGAAAGCCACTGGTATTTCTTGAGGAGAGCCTATGGCCATCTGTTGTAAATGATGTGGGGCCATCAAAGTTACTACTAGGATTTCAATTGTGAAGTGGCTCGAGGTAGCATAAGTGGGTACAATATCTTTTCCTTTGCTTGTACTAGGAGATTGAGAAGTGGAAGAAGCACCAATTGCTTCTTCTATTATTTGGGTCTTCACCTCGGCTCAGGTTCTAAACTCATAACCTCTATGATGGGATCTACAAAGTCTTCTAGTGGAATGATAGCCACTTGGGGCATTATTTTATCTACTGTGTCATGTCTTACCATCCTGAGGTCAAAGGAGTAGTTCCCTACTTCTAAAATGAGTATGTGCTCGTACCAAGTTCTAGTTATTCCATATGTCTTCTAAATTCACTCTATTTTTTTGTGCCCACAAAAGAATTTTCTCAAATTCATCTTCTCTATGTATCATCGGTTTAGGCTCAATGACAATGTCTTTGTAATGGCCTTCAAGATCATACGACCTCTAGGTGATCTCTACGAAATGATAGGAATCCATTTTGGGCAAGGCCTTCATCATTCCAGGATATCCTCTATAAACATACTACCCTATTTTTCTTGGTGTAGTGACCCAAGGAATCCTAGTCTATTTCCTCTTCCATCTCAATTTGGCTTCTTCTATAGATTGCCTCACTATCTCTAAGGTGGCTAGTGATTTTGGAATGAAAGTGGGCAAAGCTTTGGGTGGCAATTTGCCCCTGTATGTCCTGATGAAGCTATAGTGCTTAGTGAGAAAGAAATCTCCAGCTTTCTTGTCTTCAAGATATTTGATTATACCCGGGCTCATTCTGGGGGGTTCTTTCTCAATGAGTACATGATACATGGATGCCAAAAATCTTCCATAGAATTTTGAATAAGTGGAGGTACCATCATAAATGCAAGGTAGTCTATCCTAGATAATTTCTCTGAGCACACCTCCTAACTGAGTAATCACACTATCTTTGAACTACCCGATGATCAAATGGATGAGGAATGAGTAGTGTGAGAAATAGGGCATGAAATCTCTATCCTCCTTTATTGCCTTCTACAATTCTTTAAATTCTTTATCCATTGTATCACACATTATATCTTGCCATCTATACATTGGCATTTTCTAGGTTTTGTTGCATTGCACTATCAAGTACATAACTTCGATGCTGATCCAATTAAGGTCCTCGACCCCCATAACTATATGGATCATGTCAGCATAATCTCTAGCCCATTTTTGAAGCCAAGATTTATGAATTGGAAAATCTATTGACACTAGTTTGTCATAGTCGAACAACTTTCCATAGAAGGTGGTGTCAATCATATGTTGGGCCTATGTTGAGACTATTACGGCATCGTAGACCTGTTTGGTCATTTCTAGCCCAAACACCTATTCAATCTTCTCTAGTGTGATCCTGTAGATGGGCTTATTTTGACCATTAACTATGGCTCTAGTCCTTGGGTCATATGAGATGGCTAGCCATGATAGTAGCTCAGGAGAGAAATGTACTCTCGGACATAAGAGCTTCACCAAATTGGTCCTCCACTTATTACTGTGAGGACTGCTCTTATCTTTATCTGCATACGCCTTCTTAAAGATATTCTTTAGCAGATAGTGTGGGCATTGCCATTCTTCTATGCTGGAATGGAAATAGAACTCGATGAGTTCTAATTCACCCCACACATGTTCTTCAATTTTCTTGTGTTCATCTTCTTGAATGACACCTTTTCATCTAAAGCCTCGACCCTTATCTTGGGGGTAACTTTGCTGGAGGAGGCCATTGCTCGAGTTTTTATTACTAGGCTCTTCGACTCTAAATAATTCAAGGATACTATAAGCATTGTGAGTTGCTTATTACTACTATCATGTATTTAAGCTGGTTCATGCATGAAGTGTCATTAATGTCGCACCAACCATCATTGCATTGTTGCTATACTTAGCTCACCACCTCACTTCTCATAATGATCGACTAATTCATGAATCATCACCCCTTGTTTGATTTGCATAACTGGTCGCTAGATCATACATGCATTAGATCCTAGATCATTTGATCAACACACATTGTATTAAAGCTTATGCCCGAATAGATCCAAGGTTGATATCTGTAGTTGGCTTGCATGCCTGTAACTTCCAAATTGGTTCTTGGCTATGTCAGCAAAATCATCATTGATTCGAGTGTCTCATTAGCTTTCTTGAGCGTTTCTCCAATGGTATGGTAGTTCAACCGATATTCTTCATGAATTTCAAGGTACTGCACTTTGGCTATCATCGATGGTTGATCGATCGATCAATGCTTTAATTCAACTGAGGCTTTTTAGTTCGTTGATTCAAAGCTCAATTGGTTTACCCTTGGCCTTTGTCAGGTTTCATCCAGTGGCCCTTTTTGATCTCGCACAAGTGGTTATTTTGGTTGCTCACAATTATTGTTTGGTTGAGTGGTTTAGAGTATGCTCGTATGTGTTGCATTAAAAATCTCATGCTAAATTTTATCAAGGAGGTCATTTTATATAAAACCTTATGCATGTAAAATTAAATATCGATGTACCTTGATTTTCATTGAATTTACCTTTATATAGCTTGATCGATCTCCACCATTGATTTCATTTGGTCGTAATATTTTGATGACTATGATCTATTCGACCAATGATATTTAGTATTCATCCCTTTTTGTTCAAAAATATTTCAATCTCACTTTAACCACATCATCACTCGATCGATCGATCTATTAACTCTTCGACCGACCAATGTCACTCTTCAATCAAATGACTTTGATTATTGCTTTGTTGGATTTAGTTTTATCAATTTGATGAGTCAAATTCTTTTGACCACTGATATTTATTGAGCTTCAATCGATTGATCTTTAATTGTTGATGAACTTTTTTTCCAATGACCTTTAAGCCATGTGTTTGATCGATTTTTCTTCCTCTTGATCAAGCATATTTTTAATCTAACTTTGAATTTTGAACTTTTATGATCTACTACTCACCTTGATCGAGTGATAGTGCATGAATTTTAATCGGATGAGTTGACTTTTTCGTCCATTTTTGGTTGGTTAGTTATGTGCTCGATAAGGACTTAAAACCATTAATACCTTTGATCGATCATTATTGTCAATCATCTTCTTTTATATAGATCAAATTCTTTTTAATCGATTTCACTTTTTTATGTTCGACTATGATTTTCTACTCGTCAAAAATTTCATGTTAATTGATCAATTTTACTATTATTGTCAAAAATTTATCTTTGAGTTGATCATCGATCGATCGATTTCTCTTTATCTTGATCGAATACCTTTTGCTTAGTTCTTAGCAATTTTTATTTAAATTTCTCTTGTATCGTTAATGACTTATTTTTATTCCAATATTTTAAAAGGTAGGAACCCCTTAATTTTTAATAAAAGAAATTTTAAGCTTCTTAAGGGTGTGAGATGATTATGAAATTATTTACAAATTTATCCACTTAATGGAGGATGACCAATTAATGACTTAGGCATTTTGAAGGTGTTGGTTAAAATTTTAATCCATGAGATTGTTTTGAGATAATTAGAAATTTGACTCATTCATTAACATATCACAAAACATGGACCTCTTTTAAGACCTTCAAAATTTTAAAATTATGGGTACATTCATGTTGTATCAATTTTAGCTACAACATAGGCTCTGACTGGGATAGATGGTGAAAACATGAGGTATTTGAGAACTCTAGACTCTTCGGTTATTAACAAGACTTCAAATGAAATAACTATGACCTTTATTTGCTAGATGATTATTACAAAAATAGAATAACAAAACAAAGCATTCAAATAGTCTAAAGAGAAAAACCTTTAATCAAATAAAATCAGAGACTCTAGTTTTAAAGCCAGGTGAACTTTCACTCCTAAAGGTTAGTTGTCTAGCAATATCTTCAAGGTGGTTTTGAACAAAATCAATCAAAAATTACTATCACATCAAGCCTGGGCTCAGAGTGTGTGCTTGTGTATTCTTTTATTATTTTCTCAGATCAGATAGAATTTTTATCAACTTGGAAGGAGTTAGGCTTATTAATGATTTCACTCTTTTAAATATATTCACCTTGTCATTGCTCCACAACTAGTCAAGTATTTATAGCTCTGGTGGAGGTGACCTTGATCCCTTTGGACCTGCTCTACTACCAGTCAAGCATCTATAGCCCCGATAGAGGTTATCCAGATAGCCCTAAGCACTTGCTCAATTTGCATTATTGAGATTTTTCTTCTTTAGGAAGAATTTTGATAAATTGCAAAGTATTTTAGAGTGTGCTTTCTGGGTTGAGGATCTTGAAGGCTATAGTATTGAGTGTATTTGTTTTTAGCCTAACTACCTTACCAAGGTTGACTAGATTCTCTGATTCAAGAATTACTTTTGAGGTCATGATAATATATGGCTTTGGCCTGATGTGTCAACACTTCCAACTTTCATCTGTTATATTCCAAGCCTTATAAGATGCTTACTAAACTCCTTACTTCTTGAGTTGTCAGATCATATGTATTCAATTCCAGATCTCTTCTCTTAACTGACTAAGGGTAGATCTCACACATATAAAGCAAAAACATGACAGGGAGACTTAACAAACTTCTAACAGTCTAGAATTATTGAAAAGATAAGTAAACAAACAAAAGAAAAGAAAAAAATAAACTCACAAAACATATACAAACTTATTATTATTATTATTATTCTTTTTTGGTTGGCCATTTATTGGGATTTTCATGAGATCACCTTCTAAGGTTTGTAACTTGTAAGTATTTGGGCCAATGATCTGAATTATTTGGTAGGGGCCTACCCACTTGGGTTCAAGCTTACCTTTTTCTCCATGTTTTTCATTTTTGGGGTCCCAATAAAGGACTATGTCTCCTTCAAAGAATGAAGTTCCTTTGGCTTTCTTGTTAAAGAGTTGCATGGTTTTTTGAGTTTGTTCAAACATCTTATCCAGTGCATTTCTTCTTTCTTCTTGTAAATGTGCAATTTGATCTAATCTCCTCTGTAAGGCATCAGGGTTTTCATGATCTTGTAGTAATAAGGATAGGGCTATTCTTTCTGTATGAGGAGGTAGCAGGGCTTTTTCTCCAAATACCATTTCATATGGAGTTTTACCTATGTTTCTCTTAACAGATAATCTATCTGCCCATAAGGTAAATTTTAACTCATTGTCCCATCCCTTTTTATTCTTGCCCAATGATATTTTAATTCTGGTAATTAAATTTTTATTTGATGATTCAGCTAGACCATTGCCTTGAGGATAATAGTTAGCTGAATGAGAAAGTTCAATTCCATATTTTGCACATAACTCTATCATTTCAAAAGAGACAAAGTACTTTCCATTGTCTGTTACCAACTTCTTTGGGGCTCCAAATCTAGTTAAGATATTTTCCTCTAAGAAATTTATGACTACCTTAGTTGTTGAATTTCTCAGAGGAGTTGCTTCCACCCATTTAGTGAAATAATTTGTTGTGGTGATGATCCACTTGTGTCTACCTGAGGAATTTGGATTTATTTCTCCAATAAGGTCAATTCCCCATTGTGTGAAAGGTGCTTCTATGATTATTGGTTGGAGAGGCATTGTTGCTAACTTTTTCTTCCCTGCAAACACTTGACAGTTATGGTAACCTCTCACATATTGATGAACATATTTGAATAAGGAAGGCCAATAATAACCTGCTCTCATGATCTTATTTGTAGTTGCTTTTGGGGCAAAGTGACCTCCATAAAATCCATCATGAAACTCTTCTATCACTTCTAATGTCTCTTTTTCAAACAAGCATAACAATAATACTCCATCTGGATGTTTCCAATAGAGTTTACCTTCTTGAGTGTAATACTTCTGAGCCTATTGTTTGAATGACCTCATTTTATTTGTAGATATACCTCTGGGGAAAGATAGGGTTTGGAGATACAATAGGATATCATCATACCATTTGCATTCAACATTATCTGTTCTTCTGATATCATGCATGTCATCAACTGTGGCAATGTTCTGCATGTCTTCCCTTCTTTGTTAGCTAGATATTTAGCTAGACCTTATCCTCTGATTATTTTCATAGCTTTAAATTCTACATCATACTATAGCAATTTGACCATCCACCTGGTAGGACTACCTATTGGTTCAGGTTGGGTGAAAACATATTTTATAGCAGTGAATGGAATACAACATATAATCTTGTTTGAACCAAAAATACCTTTAAAATGTTCTAGTGCTTGAATCACAACATATGCTTGTTTCTCAATCATTTTAAATCTTAATTGAGCTCCTTTGAGTCCTGTACTCATGAAGGCTATGGGTCTCTCATTCTCTTCATTATCCTTTTGGGAAAGGACTACAACAATGGTATGTTCAGAAGCGAATGAATATATGTTAAAACTCTTTGAGTAATCAGGATAGTTCAATACTAGGGCAGTAGTGATAGAATCTTTAATTTTTTTAAAAGCTTCAAGATTCTCCTCTGTCCATTTGATGTCAGCATTCTTTTTAATCATGTTATTGATGGGTTGAGCTATTTCAGCAAAATTTGGCACAAACCTTCTTACAAAATTAATTTTACCAAAGAATGATCTGACTCCTTTCAGATTTTTGGGGGGAGGTATCTTGGCAATAGCTTCTACTCTTGATGGATCAATGCTGATTCCTTTTTTAGATACTATATGACCAAGGAGTTTTCCTTGTGTTGCTCTGAATATACACTTCTTTGGATTCAAGGATATTCCATATTCTTTGCATCTGGCAAAAACTGTGGCTAAATGTTCAAAATGATCTTCAAGGTTTTTTGAAAACATTGTTATGTCATCTAAATAGACAACTACTATCTTGAACATTAGTCCTTTAAAGGTAAATTCCATGGCCCTTTGGAATGTTGCTCCTGCATTCATTAATCCAAATGGCATTCTCAGATATTCAAAGGTACCCCAAGGGGTAGTGAAAGCAGTTTTATATCTATCTTCAGGATTTACCTGAATCTGATTATATCCTGAGAATCCATCCAATAATGACATTCTAGATGAGCCTACCACAACTTGTAACAATTGTTCCATGTTGGGTAAGGGATAATTATCCTTAAGTGAACTTTTATTCAGATTTCAAAAATCAACACAAAGTCTGATCTCTCCATTTTTCTTCCTTACTAGTACTAAGTTTGCTATCCAGGAAGAAAACCTTACTTTTCTAACTATTTTGGCATCCAATAATTTCTGAACTTCCTTTTGCATAACTGGATGCAATGTGGGATTGAATTTCCTCTATTTTTGCCTAAAAGGTTTAGCATCTTCCTTGAGGGGAATGATGTGAGTCATGACATCAATTTTAAATGTTTTTAGGTCTTCATAACTCTAGGCAAAAGATTCTTTATTTTTCTTTAGAAAGCTAATGTACTGTTCTTTTTCTTCTTTTGGTAAAGCCTTATCAATTTTAACCAATCTAGGCTCCTCTTTTATTCCAATGTTTACATCATCAACTTCTATCTCTTTGAGGAGTGGTTTGTAGGCTTTATCAAAATCATCGAATAAGATTTCTAAAGAAACTAACCCCTTAGGGATTCTATTGGTTTTGAGTTGAATTACTTCAACTGGCTCTCCAATCATATTTTTCAAATTTTCTTCATCCTCCTCCTCACATATAACATCAGAGTACATATTCTGGAGGGTCATGAAATCTCTAATATCCACATCATCTTGAAACACTTGTAGGTATACAACATTATCAGGCACAGAAGGTTTGTATACAGAGATAGTTGGAAACCTATCCATATATTCAGTGTCAATTTTTGGACAGTCTGCACCTGAAGCATTGATTGCCAATAGGTCTACAATATGATTCTGTTCTCTAGGAATGTAAGAGATGTTAAAAGCTAAGAATTTATCAATTTTAGCTAAGACTATAGATTTGTATTGTTTTAATCTGGGATGTTTGGTTTGATACTTACCTTTGACCTATTGTATAATTAGTTTAGCATCTCTAGTAATAGTCAAGAAATTTATGCCTAGTTCTTTGGATTTTCTCAGGCCTAACAGTAAAGCTTCATACTCAACAACATTATTAGTGCATGGGAATTCTAATCTATAAGGGATTCCTAGATAGTTTCCCTTAATATCTATTAAATTTACACCAACACCTACTCCTATTTGAGACTTAGCCCCATCAAAGGACATGGTCCACATTTCTTGGGTAAGAACTCTATCAGATTCTGCATCTACTAGTTCTCTAGTTTTAGGATCCATATCTTTTGCATCAGGGACTTCTAATAGGAAAGGATTATGCCAAACTGAGTATACTCCTATTTCTTTCTCTTCTACAGAATTAACCAAATTAACCATGGTGTCATCTAGTCTTACCAGTTCTACTAAATATTTGTTAAATGGTTCTCTCCTTAAGGTCACATTTTCTTTTCCTGAAATAGGGATTGTGGCATAAGACCAATCTAATTGTATGGAACCACCCAACTATTCTGCCCAATGTCTGCTTAAAAGTAATGAGAAGAAAGGGTCTACATCAACTACTGCAATGTCCATCACTATACCCTTCTTGGGATGTTGATCTAAGAAGACTAACAGGCCAGTGATAATACCTACACAGGGTATCTACCTACTATCCATTACTGACACAGGTGGAGACTCCCTGGTACAAATCAGGCCTAGTTGGTCTGCTATCTATTTGGGCATGATGTTATGGGATGCACCACTATCTAGCATGCAGTTGTGAATGACATACCTTTCTCCTTCATCTGAGTTATATCTGAGGGACACATAAAATGGTCTAACAGATGAGGGTGTTCTAGTCTCATGATTAGATGGCTTGACTGTATTACAAGACTGAGTTCCTTTTTGTTCGATCAAGCCAAAAGCTTTACACACATATTCTCGATATTTTTGAATATTCATTAACTCACCAAAGGTAATGTTAACCTTCTATTTACTTAGTTCAGAACCAACATCAAACTCCATCTTCTTAACATCTAGCATTTTGGTACATTCCTCATGTGGTAATGGTTCATTTATTTCTACATTGTCAGGAGTAGTTTTGTTTTGATTTTTTTTATTTTTTCTTTTTGTACATTATTATTTATAGCAGGTTGTTCTCTAGTCTCCTTGCTTGAGATTTTATCAATTTTATTAGGAACAATTATATTTCTCAAGTTTAGGGCATTTGTTTCTAATTCTTCCACCTCTTGAGCTATTGGGATTACTTTCCCTTGTTTCATTTTATCATACCTAGTTTCTTGTCCTCTTTGTAGGATTTTTGTATTTTCTACAACTAGGATTTTAGGATGGTGATTTGAAGCATATAAATCCATATCTTCCTCAAACAACCTTTCTCTAGACTCATCTTCAAGAGTCCAACATGCATTAATTCTGATATCCTCTTCTGATTCTTCTTCTAAGTCTACAGGATGATGGATACCTAGATATATACCACAACAATCTGGATTATGAGGAGCATCATAGGCTAAATAGTAATAGGGGAAGTTCTCTACCAAATTGATAGTAGGTATAGGATTGGGGACTGAGTCCTGGTCCTTCTCCATTTCTCTCTTCTTCCAACCATTCCCATTATTTCTATTCCCTTCATCAGAATGGTTGTTACCCTAGTTCCTATTAAAATTTCTCCTGAATGGTGGCCTGTTGTCTCCTTGTTGTCTATCAACTTGAGGTTGAGAAGATTCACCATTGCTCTCTTTATTTCTCTCTATCCTAGCTAATCTATTATTCATTGTGTTGAACATTTTTGTCATTTGATTAGCCAATTTCTCCATGGGGTCTTATTCAGTTCTCTTCTGTAGGTTGAATCCTACCTTCTTAGGTTTCCTATCAGGATGATTATCTTCTAGAGAGTATGGTTTCATTTTTCCACTATCTAACATATTCCTTTCAATTTCTATGGCTTTCTCCATGCATTCATCTATGGTAGTAACCTGTTCTTGTCTTAACTCATAGTTAAATTCTCCTAGGAAGGCATTTTTATAAAAATAGATTGATTGTATATTGTTTGGTCGTAGATCAATGGGAATTTTATTCTTAGATTTAGAAAACCTTCTATTAAAATCACTTACTGACTCATTTTCTTTCTTTTTCATTGTTGCTAGGTCTGTTAACAATGACTGTTCATTTTTTCTTTCACCAAACTTCTTTAAAAAGATAGTTTCCATTTTAGCAAAATTTGCAATATCATTATCAAGAAGGGTGTTAAACCATTCTCTAGCATCCTTCTCTAAGGTTTGAAGGAATAGTCTCAACACTACATCTTCATGTTCTACTTCTAGACTATCCAAAGCATACAAGAAGCTTTTAATGTGATCCTCTCCAGTAACTGCATTGTTTCCTTGAAATTTAGGTAAATACTTATGAGCTTTACTGGGAAGATCATGTAACGATGTCGGTAATTGGAAAGGCCTGTATCTATTGGTTCTCCATAATTGAACATTAGGTGGTGGATTGGCCATATTAACTACTTGAGGTGTTTGGATTGGATTGATAGGAATCACAGTAGGAGGTGTAGTATTTATTCCACTAGGAATAGTAGGAGGTGTTTCAAATATATTCTCTATTATAATAATATATATATCAGAACATTTTGGAGATGAATTAGAAGGATTAGTTCTAAAAAATACCTCTAGATCTGAGAATTCTAGATACAGCTCCTGAGCGGTTCTTCTCATTCATGCCAACATGTTTTGCTCCTTTTAATATTTTTAATATTTTTGGATTTGATCAATCAGAGTCACCAACACAATGTGTGCAGAAGGAACAAATGTCTAGTCGATATTGCTCAACTAATATCACTCTCAATCACTCAAGGTATAATATTTTTCAAGAATCAAGAAACAAGAAGATCAAGAAAATCAAGAAAATGATATAACCGCTTGTTTCTTGAAAAAGAAAATTGGAAACTACGAGCATAGGTAGGAAATAGATTTGAAAAATATTTCAAGAATGAAAAACTGACACTCTAGATCCCTTTAGGTTGACTGTTGCCAATAAATATTTATCGTTAGGTTCCAAACTGTAATGAAAATTACAAATTCGTTCCCCGACAATGGTGCCAATAAACTATTGGGGATTTTTCTTGCATCCTTGGGATAAGTTATCATACTACAGGAAAACCTACTACCAATGAGCAATTACAGGCTCTAGTCGACCTACCTCTTTAACCTAGGAATAGAGTTCTTCAATATTTTCTAAATAGACTAGGTATGGTAAGGATACCCTTGAGGTGAACTTAAAGTTTTTAACATTTTATGTTCATGCTCTTCCATATTTATGGTGGTGAATTAAATATTTTATAAATTTTGACCAAGCTAAAACAATAACAGTTCAATTATACCTTATGTATGACCAGTGCCTTAATCCTTTGGGCTATTGTAGCAAGATTTAATAACAATTTAATGAAAATAGAAAGAACGAGGAAAGAGATAATTGGTGCAATTACATTCATTCAAATATCATAATAAACATAATAGTTGACCAATGAAAGAAATGTTCACTATGCATTCAAATAATGTAACTCATAATGAAGACACACACAAAACTAAAAACAAAGATGTAATAGAAAAGAAGCCTATAATTGTATTAATATTTGAAAGATGATTACATGAAGAGTTGGCTTGGAATTACCATTGAACTCTTGAAATATTAATACAATAAAGATCCTCGTTCGAATATCGTAACAAGGACCTTTCACTCTTCCATTCGAATATCACAATAGTTGAGTCTCTAGACCTCTAGCTCAATAGTCTAGAAATAATCTCAACTTCTTAAGCACTTTCCTATCAAAACTTGCACAGTAATGGGAAGAATAAGGGGTGGAAAAGAAGAAGGAAGACAAAGGGAATACAACAACAAAGAATGGGCACTCAAGTATACCTCTTAGAAAAAATATGCTATGTCAAAAGCTCGATCCTTATTCTAGTTATAGACATCCTTCTTATAGTTGTGGTGGCTCTATAACTACCTAAACTACTTTCATCTAAACTATCCACCTGGTGCCATCTCCTACCTTGTCATCGATTAGGTGTTGTACAACCTGTTATTTAACTATCTCAAAAATAAAATTTATTCTCAAAATTGGTTGAAGTCCTACCTAGTTGTCATCCATATTCTCTTTCCCTTTCTCTCCTAGTATGGGCCCCATGTTGCTCGTTGACTCAGATATCCTTTGACTTCTCTTGATTGCATCCTTCTCACCTTGGCTTGCACCAATAAAATCGGCTATAAGTATCCAGATTTCTTCATCGATCACACTGAGTGTGCGAATCCTATCCAATACTCTTATTCCTTTGGTCTTGTCTTCTTTGAGGATTGTCTATCTGATCTAGAAAAAATTGACTATGTCTAGGGTGGTTGTTGACAAAGATATGAGTTGATCAGATAGTTTATCTTCATCAATTTCCTCATAGGGGAACTCTCTAATATCTTTGATGGCTAACTGACTGAACCCTTAAGTGTTGAGTAATTTGTGGAGACTGACATTGAGATGTTTCAACCTATTAATTGTATCATTTTCCATATTCTCTAGTTCTTTAACTGTGTTATTCCATCGGGGTCTATCTACCTTAAAACTTGTGACTTTCTCATATTCTACTTGGCAGCTATGACTTTTACCATCAATGGTGACCACCTGTTTGGACCTGATCTATTCATACTTAGTTTTGCATTTCTCATACACTGGGGAAATAGTTGCCACCTTTTTATCTATTTTCTCTATCAGGGGTTTTATTTTTTTTTTGTTTCTATTATTGCCCCAAAGTCTTTGCAACAATTCTCAATTGTTTCTGTAGACACCAAAAACTGGTCATCCACAAAGTCATCATTTGCCACCCCACATCAAATCTTGCATAATAATTTATATGCCTAAGTTTAGACTTAGGTATATAAAATATTGCACATTATCCTATTTTATAGATTTATTAAATCTAGAAAATTAGCCTAGGATACCTTGTCTACCCACTAGACATGTGTCCTATCCACCTCACTACCCCACCTTGCCACATCTCATACACCCTTGTCCCCTTTGTCCCTTCACATGGGAAAACCATACACATAACACTCCACTTGCATCCACCTCACCCCAGTTAAGTGAGACACCCTGTATCTCACTCTAACTGCTCCCCTCTATTTGGCAACCTAGAATTACCACTTGGTAATCCTGGATTGCAACCTCTCATTTCCTTCCAAAATCCTAAGAAGACTATAAAGGCACCTTCACCCCACCAAATAAATTAGGTTTAAAATTAGTACCATCAGGTAACCAAAATAAGATCAGAGCTCTACACACATCTCAAGGAGAACCAAGATCCAAAATTTAGAGATCCATTTCTAAGGTAATCTTCCATTCAGCCCAAACCACACATCCATGGTTTCATAGTCAGAACCGCACCTGCATAGTTTGCTCACCACTCATGCATAGTTTCTAGGTTGCCACCACACATCCGTGGTTTTGCAAAGCCAAAAATACAATACACATTTAATCAATAAGTTTTTATTTCATAAGGCATCTGATTTATTTGATTTTGTTTTCTGTATTACATGATTATCTAGCTAGAGTTTTATAGCATCACTTTGTATCTTTATTGGCAAATGTTACTAATTCCCATATAGTTTCATGTGTGTAGATAATAGGTATTCTAGAGAAGATACTGTAGCTGGAGTGGTCCTACATTAGATACCAAAGCCCACTTACCCCTTGGAGCTATGATAAAATAAGAGAAGACACCAGTTCATCTATTTGGAGAAGCCCTATTCTAGGAATTTCAACACTTGTATCAAAATTATAATATTACACCCAACATAGTTGGGGAAATTTATTATTTGTAAAATGTTTAGTTTTGTATACTTGCTTGGTGTTATTTCTTTTGTTATAGAAAATGGTGATCACGGTGGGACCCCATAAGTATCCTATTTGTTTTTGCCTTACCTAATTCAATTTATTGATCTATATTTTCTATGATTATAGGTTTTAGGAGTTGTAAATGCATGAATATTCGATCATGGATTAGTGGATCTGAGACCTATTGTTGTTCATCCCATTTACTGTGAAACCATGCACCTACAATTTTGGATCTAAGGAACCGTGCACCTACAGTGGAGCACCTGACGAACCACAAATAGTGGTGCAGATATAAAAAACTATGTATCGATGGTGGAGCACTTTTCAAAATGCATGAGTGAAAATTCAATATTATGGAACTGCAGGCCTGCAGTGGAGGCATACTAGAAGGAGCAATGAAAGGATCATAAGTTTGTATCCCTGTACCCCTTTTTTCTCTATTTTTCTAGTTATTAGTGTTTGCATATAGGCTAAATTAGAGGTCCCTATCTTGTATTCCTTGTTTGCATTTAGGTCTTAGGATAGGCATTTTTGTTTACAAGCACAACATTCATAAAACATAAAAAGAAAAAATAATAAGATCTACATTTGCATATTAGGAAATAGAAAATTCTACATAGCTTGGGTTAGAAATAACTTAGGCATATTTTTTGAGGTTTGGGCCTGATCTATCTTTTTCTATTGTTCAATCAAAATCGTGCACCTACGGTTGGGATCTCCTAAACACTTATGAGTGGTTGGTAAACCGTGCAAACACAGATTATTAGAACCAACCACTCATCTGTGGTTTAGCCCTAACATCAGAACTTTGCCAGATATTACCTAAAATCAACCATCTTAGCCCCTGATTTGATTATGTTTGTTGTCTCTATTTCTTGCTATTTGCATTAGGCATCAAAGCATAATTGAATTATATCTTACATTCACAATAACTTAAACAAACCTCACACACTCATGTGAACATTGGACAAGGTTGTATTTCATCACCAACCCCCAACATATTATTACCCATTTGTAGCCAAGACCGGCTCCAAGAATTGTTCTATCCATGTAATAGAGCATACACTTCTCTTTAGAGGGTGTATCGTTGACCACAATGTGCATGGTGAGGACCAGTAGGACCTAGGCTCCTCCATAATATTTGGGTTTCATATCCAAGTCCTGATGGATTTTGTAACTCAAACTTCATCATCAGGTTGTATGTGAGAGCATCTAGGTGAATTCTTAGAATCATCTTAGGGAAAAACATTTTGCACATCACTTTTTCTTTTTATCAAAAACTTTCAAAACTCCAAAAAAATCAAAAACTTCAAAACTTCAAAAAATCAAACTTTATGTGAACTTAGAAACAAAAACCTTGTTTTTTGTTTGCTTTGAGTTTTCTTTTGCATTATGATATCTCACACATTCACACACTTACACTTATATTTCATACATCATCACATCTTAGTGTATGGTAATGACCCGTGGTTAGGCCAAAAATTTAGCATGAATTCGGAGTTAGTTGTCTTCCCCTATAGATCCATCTTAGGCTAGTCAACCCCCTAAAACTTTGATGGTGGGGCAAATTAGTGTAGTCCCTAATATATTCCAAAACTTAAATGCAAGGTCCTCTAGTAGTTCCCCTATTTTAGATAGAGATACAATGCATAGGGCTATCCATATCGCTATTCCTGAAACTCCTAGGAGTGAGCCACCCACACCCACAAATGATTGTGTCACACTTGTAACATGGATGCCATTAGGATATACATGAATGCAGTTAGTATGGTTTTTCCATCGTTGTCATCGCTTACCATCCCATATCACGCTATGCCATCATTACATTAGGATTTTACCTTCACACACCCACAATAGTCTAGTCAAATCTTCATGAATTTTCTTTTTTATCTAACTAGTGCTACCATGGATAGCCACCCATCACCTTGCCACATCAAAACATCACTTGCACCAACATCTTTATGAAGCATTAACTCAAGTTGCTTTGTAGATCCCCACATCCATTCCATCTACTGCCCCTATAGGTCTTACACATAATATCATCCCTCATTCGATGGTAATTCCTTTTGCCACCTACCTCCCATCTCCATATACTAACCTACTTGTCTCACAACCAACCCAACTATTCACTTCATACGTGACTATACCCACATCATATTTGATTGCTATGCAACAAGATTTCTTGTAGCTACAACAAATGATCTTGTATAATCCTAATCGTAGCATTAATCCTAACCCTCAAAAACAATTATAGAGGATTGATCAAAACCCACCATCAACCTCTCATCAAGCCCACACCTTATCCCAAGATCCATCTGGGTATTGCAACCCCAACCACTACCATAGCAACTAACCCACTTCATCACATGTATGTTAACTCATCAGGTCAACATGCTAACATGCCCCATCACCTAATCAATATAAAAACCTCCATAAACTATCCTATCATCATGCACTTCAGTCTAACATCCCTCATCATCCATATATCACTCACAATGCATAGTATTACCAATAAAAACCAACAAACCAGGGTTTTAACCTTATGGAAGGTCCTAAGTTCCAATTCTTATAGAACAAGATTGATAGCCTTGCCATACAAACACCAGGTTTGTAGTATCAAAATCCCACATTAAGGCAACTACTCAATCACCCAATCAATTCTTTTGTACCTGCACTACCTTATCCAATGGATTTTCATATGCCAAAGTTTGATACATTTAAGGGGGATGAGGACCCCTGAGAGCATGTGACTAGATTTGTTAACACGCATTTCAGGATAAAAAATAATGATGCATTCATGCTACACATATTTATTCAAACACTTTAAGGAGAAGCCCAAGATTGGTATAACCACCTACCACATTAGAGTGTTTACACTTTTGAGCACCTTACGGACCAATTCTTGGAGCGATTCACCCTCAATTTTAGGAAGAAAACTGCATTGACCGATCTACTTAGTTTGAAGTAATATGATGATGAATCAATCCATGATTTTGGAATCCGTTGGAGGGTGTTTATGATCAAATTTCCATTATCCCTTCCCATGATAGAATTAAAAATAATATTCATAAAGAGTTATACCAAGCCCATCTCTTTTTTATTGCAGTTGCAATAGTATAGAACATTTGATGAGGCACTCACCTAGGCGAGAGTGATAGAGGAAGTAAAGATTCAAGAGGATGAAATCAAACCTAAGAAAAAAAAAGTGGAAAAATAAGAACCAAAAGGGGAATAAACACATCCAACCCAAGGCCATACAGGTTAATCATATAATATTGGGCCAACCTTCACAACCAAATCAACAAGCCCAAGTTCAAATCCAAAAATCCCAACATCAACAATAGCAACCGCAACAAATGAGTTATCAAGAATTTCCACCCCATTGTAGGTACAAAACCAAACACAACCTACAAAAAGACAACAATGTTATTTTAGGAACAAACATAATTACACACCATTGCAAGAGCCCTACTCAGTTGTCTTTCAAAAATTGTATGCGGCACAAATTTTTACATTTTTGAAGATTAAATCCGAAGATCCTAGCAAGCCGAGATCAAAGTCCTATGGAGAGCATTACTGCATCTATCATTGGTAAAAAGGACATGACATCAAAACTTGCCATGGGTTTAAAGGTATTGTGCAAGACTTATTGGAAGTGGGAAATATCAAAGTCAAAAATCCACTAGCCCAACCTAATCAAAACCTTGGCATATATCAGACACCTTTGCCTCATCATGAGGTAAATCAACAAGAAATGAGAGCATCAACTTATATAGTTCCTCCCAACCAAGTAAACTATGTATCTTAATTGTACCAAGGTTTTCTAGGGGCTATCAATGTGGTCACCCACGATAAAAGATAAGAAAATCATACAACCTAAGCCCTTGTAGTACAACCAAGTATCCCCTTACAACTAGGGCCATCCATTCAACCTCTACCCATCCATAATTTGAGTAATCTATCTCACCCAACCATAACCCTAGTTAGTAGGTTAACATAGATTTTAAAAATGGTATTGGCAAAACTATCAATTTATGAGCTAATACAACAATCACCCCCACATAGATATGCATTGATGGAGATTCTCAAGTCCATTGAAGAGTAATCATAAAACCCTAATACCTTCAACTCCTTTATGGAGAGTGTACAAAAATGCATGGAGACCTCAATAGCATTTTATAACTTTGAGGAGAAGAGTGTGTCATTAGATTTACCAGATCCTCCATTGCACATAGTCACTCAAATTGATATAAAGCCATTCAAGAGGGTATTTATTTATATTGGCTCCTCCATCAACCTTATTACCACTCCCACCATTAAACACCTTAACCTACCATCATCCCACATAACATCATCCACCTTCACCTTAAGGACCTTTAATGATACTTTATGATCAATTGTGGGGAATGTAGTTCTTCCTATCATTATGAGGGTGAAGAATCAAATTTGATTCTTCGTCCAATCCACCTACAAATTTAGAATATCTATCCAACCTGGATTTTCCTTTGAAATATTTTTGTAGAGTCAACTAGTACGGATACGGACTTGGATGACATGAGTAGAATCCATATCATATTGTCAAGCCTGAATATCGAGAAGCACATGACCGCTCTGTTCTAGGATATGGGCCTTCTACCTCAAGCTCTTCCTTCAATAATACCTTTCAACAACTCACTCTTGAGTGTGAAGAAGAGGATGAGGAGAGCGATGATTGTGATGATACTAATGTATAGGAAAAATAGACTAACTATC
This sequence comes from Wollemia nobilis, assembly GCA_028583015.1. NCBI lineage: Eukaryota > Viridiplantae > Streptophyta > Pinopsida > Araucariales > Araucariaceae > Wollemia > Wollemia nobilis. The sequence goes on from JAQPPZ010002678.1 coordinate 2,389,770, forward strand.
ATTGTATTAAACATTGTATAAATAATACAACTGCGGCTTAGATTAGTTCGTAACCAATGGAGCTAACAAGTCGCTAATAGGTAGTAGTTGTAACTATACTAACAACTGAACTAATAATGTAATAACAATAAGATATACGCTAACATCCCCCCTTATTACATTATTTGTGTAATAATAGAACTACTAGCTATACTAACATCCCTTCATACAACAATATTTGGGTAAAGTATATAACTGCCCCAATACAGTGAAAAACGATGTTGATCTGCTGGTTCTTTGCTCTGTCACAGTGCTCTGGCTGCTCCTAAGAAAAAGATGGGTCATTCCTCGCTTTGTGTTCACGCCAATGAATGTCCTTATGGTAATCACATAATCCAACCGAATTTGCATGGGTAACCAGCCGCTGCAATCGCTAGGTGTAGTAGAATAGATCACTTCATACAAGGTTCATTCATCTACAATATGAATTTGCAAAAGATAAGGTAGCTAAGGTGTCGGACACTACCGAAAATGCACCCTTATAAGTTCCCCCCTTCTTGTTGCAAAACATAGTGTAATTAATTTCTGAAGAAAGTGTGACTAAGGTGTCGGTCAAAGCCGAAAATGCACCCTTATAAGTCATCTTCCCTATTTACAAAAATTGTGAAGAAATAGAAATGGATATCCCCCCTCAATTGCAAAAAAGTATGCAACTCAAGAGTGTTGTGAAGGATTTTACAAATATTGCCTCCTAGACAATTTTACATCACAAAAAGTCTCTCCTCTTGTTACAAGTACTTCAAACACCTAGTTTTTGCTATTTATGAAGCCTAAAAGAGGTACAAGCACCCCTTATTGTAAGGTCTTCAAACAAAATACTTATGCTATTTATGAAGCCAGAAAAAAAAAAAAAAGAGAGAGAGAGAATATGGTGTTTTTGCCCAAGGGACACATGTGTTTTCCCTCTACAAAACCATTTTAGCAATTTAGCACTTCTTGTGCTATCTTTGAACCAGAAACAGAATCAGAATGAGCACTCCTTCCAAGACAAGTCGACACACGACCCGCATTTGGAAGGCTTCCAGAACTAGTCGACACACGACTTAGTTTTTGATGGACCCAAGGCTTTAAATTCTTCTCAATTTTGCAAAAAGAAAGTGCAATTTTATGTCTTATATCCCCCCTTGGATAAAACAAATGCACACTTTGCCTTTGAATATTACAAAATTTTAAGTCTCCTTGTTTTCAAATGTGCAAAACAAATTCCCTTAAATTTCAATTTTAATGTATAAATTTAATAAGTTCTAGCTTAATTTAAATAATAATAAAATAAATTTATATAAAAAAATCACTTTTAAAAAAATAAATTTAAAAAAAGGATTTTTCTATATAAAAAAATAAATTATTAAAAAAAATAAACTAAAAAACTATTAAAAAAATACAAAAAAAAAAAAAAACCTTGGGGCCTATGGTGGTGCGTTGGAGCAAAAAAAAAAATGTGGCCCCGACGGGGGTCGAACTCCCGACCTTCCCCGTCGGGAGCCTTAGCTCCAGGTCCCCGCGCCGGTCGGGCTAGCAAGCCCGACAGGTTACGAAAGGGACCGCCTTCAATAAGAAGGCTTTCTCGCCTTCAGGCGAGAAGAAAAAGTAATGTGGGAATTAATCCCACATGCAGCACAATGATGCATTTGAGACCTTGAAAAACAAAGGCTCTCGCCTTTGTATGTGATTGCCGTCGGGCAATCCGAGGGTCCCCGACTGTCCTTTTGGTCACGGTCAGTCCTGTCGGGTGACACGTGGTAGTCCGCCACGTGTCACCCACGTGTCAGTCCAGTGACACGTGGCTAGTCCGCCACGTGTCGCATCAGCGTCGTCTGGGTCTTGTCCAGTGGAAGTGCCACGTGTCGCGTCCACATCGTCTGGGTCTTGTCCAGTGGCATTCCACCACGTGTCCTATCCCGACCAGTGCCACGTCAACGTCCTCGGGTGTCGCGTCCGTCCATCGAGTTTGTGGAATATTGGATCTGACGGAGGGCGAGCATGCCCTCGCTGACCGGTCCAATCCATCGGGAAAGGTGCATCGGTCTGACCTCTGACAGGGATGTCCCCCTATCAGAGTCGGTCTGACCCGAGGGCGCTCCTGCCCTCGGGTCCTCTGTCCGCCTGGGAGGGCATGCCTGCCCTCCCGACTGTTCACTGGACCCATGGGGGCCAGCAATGGCGGCCGCCGATCGCAGTCACCGGATTTGTGCCGGCGGTCACGGTCGGCCTAGCCTATTAGGCCTGATAGCAGCTGAATGTTGTCAGGTCTGAGACTGCGGGCCACCTCGCGACGGGAGATGTCAGGCCTGCAGGCCGTCTCCCGTGGCCGCCTCGTGGCGAGGTCCCGCCTAGGGATCCGTCGCGGTCGGCCTGTCAGGCCTGACAGCAGTAGACTACTGTCAGGTCTGACGAGCCTGCGGGCCGCCTCGCGGCGGGAGATTCTGGGCCTGCGGGCCGTCTCCCGTGGCCGCCTAGTGGCGAGGTCCCGCCTAGGGATCCGTGTAGGCCTGCGGGCTGACTCCCACGGCTGCCTCGTGGCGAGGGCCTGCCTCGGGATTCATGTAGGTCTTGAGGGTCAGCAGGGCCCTCGAATACCGTGCCACAGATTGCTACGGGAAGTCTCCCGATCGCAGCTCTGATACCATATAGGAAAAATAGACTAACTATCATTGTATTAAACATTGTATAAATAATACAACTGCGGCTTAGATTAGTCCGTAACCAACGGAGCTAACAAGTCGCTAATAGGTAGTAGTTGTAACTATACTAACAACTGAACTAATAATGTAATAACAATAAGATATACGCTAACATAATGATGAGTACCTGGACCTTGAATTTTCACCTCATTTGCATGAGGCCTTTTTGGATATTGTATTGCATACATTCGTGATTTGTCACATCCCAGATGATTACATCTTCGACAAATATTTCAAGTATTATATATCTGATGAATATTTTAGGGAATTTCGATAGATGGAAGAAAAATTAGATTGGATCATTCAAATATTTGATAGTTCCCAAGATGATATGGCCTTTACAAAGCCCATCGAGAGAGATGAGTGTTATACCAAGATGTTTCCCATATATCACACCATCTTTCACTTCAAAAAGAAGAGTGAGCGTCCTAAGCCAGATATGCCACCACAACCTTGGCCACTCTTGGAGCATCGCCATTCATCCACCTTAGGTTAGTTGCAACCTAAAGAGAGTGAGTCATCACTTCTTGAATCGCAGCCACCTTATTTCCACCAAGTCAATATTATTTCTATTGACTTGTTCGGCCCACTTCGTAACCTATACGATTTTGTGAACTGATTCTGATCGATGCTGGCCTTATCACCATGGATAGGATTTCATCCCCACCATCCATCATTGAATTTATCCTATCCAAAGAGTTGTTGCAAGATTCAAATGCTTATATTCCACAACAACCTTCATCCTCCTCTACCTCAGTTTTCCAAACTAAAGTAGAAGGGGAGTCCTCTAAGTCATTTGAGCATGTGGAGGATGATATCCATCTCATCCGAAATCCACATAAGCTAGAGGAAGGTTCCTATATGCTTATCGAATAATCTATCTATGTGAACCTTAGCCAAGATGTGGACAATCCACAAATCATCAAAATTGTAGAAGATTTATCCACCGAGGAGAAGGAATGTATGATCGACATCTTAACAAGGAAGAAAGACATATTCATGTGGTCATACAAGGACATGCCTGGCCTTGATCCCAATTTGGTGGTCCACAACCTTACCTTAGTGCCAGATGCTAAGCCTTTCAAGTAAAAACTAAGGAAACTTCATCCAACCATACCATTAATTGTCTATGAAGAGCTATAAAAACTATTGCACATGAATTTCATAGTACCAATTGATAATTTATAGTGGCTTTCTAACATGGTACCTGTTTGTAAGCCGAATGGGGGTATGCATATGCATTGACTTTTGAGATCTAAACAAAGCATACCCCAAGGATGATTTTATGCTACCTAACATCAATCAGCTTGTAGACTCCTGCGCAAGCCATAAAATGCTTTCATTAATGGACAATTTCTTAGGATATAATTAGATTCAAATTAATCCCAAGGACCAACACAAGATGACATTTACCACATCTTAGGGGATATTTTGTTACATGGTGATGTATTTTGGCCTTAATAATGTAGGAGTTACTTTTCAACGTGCCATGACGTATATCTTCCATGATTATATGCATAAAATCATTGAGGATTATGTGGATAATCTGATTACCAAATATAAAACACATCTTGAGCATATTGAGGTTCTAGAGAAAGTTTTTGATCGATTTCTTGAACATAAGGTAAGATTGAATCCTAAGAAGTGTGTATTTTGTGTCACATCATGAAATCTTCTAGGATTCATTGTATCCAAATGAGACATCAAAGTGGACCGTGATAAGGTCAAGGCCATCATCGAAATGCCACCTCCAATAAATATGAAAGTTGCATAAAAACAAAGAAATATCCAATCTATCTAATGATTTATTGCACAACTCTTAGACAAATGTAGGCCTTTCAATCGCTTGCTACAAAAGGGGATGAAATTTTCCTGGATAATTGAGTGTCAAGAGGCTTTTTATGACATAAATAAGTATCTAGCTTCACCACTAGTTATTACACAACCTTGTTCAAGAGTCCCTTTTCACCTTTATATCTCTGCAACAGATTTTGCACTAGGGATAATGCTTGCTCAAAAAAATGAAAATCATAAGGAGCAAGCCATTTATTACATTAGTCAAACATTGGTAAGTTATGAGACAATATAAGCTTATGTTGAAAAATTGTTCTTAGCAGTGGTTTTTGCCTCTAAGAAATGTAAACATTACAATACCTATGTCATAGCTAGAGATAATCCTCTACATTACATGATGACTTACGCATACAATAACACCCATAACTCAAAATGAATAATGCTTTTAATGGAATTCGATCTCGAATTCATTAGCCAAAAATCCATCAAAGGTAAGGTGATAGTCAATCAACTTGTAGAAGATCCATTACCAAATGATCAACCAATAATTATTGATCTTCTAGATGATTCAGTATTTTTCTTCACTAAACAAGAAGAACTAGTCCCTCCCAAGGACAACATTGATACAACAATGTTCTTTAACAGATCAAAGTGTGAAAAAGGACAAGGTTTTGGAGTCATGTGTTACAAACCCAAAGGAATTCCAATTTCTTTATCATTCAAACTTGAATTCCCATGCACAAATAACAATGTAGAGTACAAAGCCCTAATATTGGGGCTTCAATAAACTATAGCTATGGGCATTAAATGAATAAGCATATTTAGGGATTCTTAGCTTATCGTTTATAAAGTGAAGGGAGAATACCAATGCAAAGAACTAATTTTGAAATAGTATCACAAAGTAGCAATGAAATTGCTAGAGAAATTTGATTGGTATGACATTAGCAACTTGCCTCGTTTGACTAACAAATTTGCAGATGCAATGGCTTCTTTGGGATCCTTGAGTCCTAAGAACGAACATGGAGAAGTCCAACTGCTTATCATAAAAATAGTGTCCAAGTCAACAATTAAACGAGTAGAGTCTGAAGGTAAGAAGAGTGTTTGTTTGGTCTACATGAAGCCATATAATTCTTACCTTGATGATATAAGAGACTTTCTCAAATTTGGGACCCTCCCATTAGAAATGATGCAAACTGCAAAAAAAATTTCAAACAAAAATCATCTTGTTTTACTCTCTTGGAGGATGTGTTGTATAGATGTGGCTATGATGGAGTCCTACTTCGATGTATAGATCCCATTAAGGCACACAAGCTATAAATGAATCCCATGATGGTACTTGTGGTGGCCACTTTAGTGGAATGGCCATTGCAAAGCACATTTATGCATGAGTTATTATTGACCCACCATGAAAAGTGATTATTGTCAATACGCCAAGAAATGTCAAAAATGCCAACATCATGCAAACTTGACTCATGTACCATCACAAGATTTACAACCCATTAAAAGCCTTTGGATATTTTCACAATGGGGCCTACATTTTATTGGCAAAATATCACCTGTCTCTTTGGGACAACATAAATTTATCATAACGTCCATGAAATACTTCACCAAATGGGTCAAAGCAATTCCAATGACCACTATGACTGAACCTCGAATAGCAGAGTTTATACTTCAACATAGTATCTATCATTTTGGGATTTCTTATAATATCATTTTAGACAATGGTAAGTCTTTTAGAAACAAGGATTTTTTAGCCTTATGCATTAAGTACAATATCCAATAGAGTTTCTCAACTTCTTATTACCCACATGCAAATGGACAAGCCGAAGCGACCAACAAGACTGTAATAGTCATTCTTAAAAAACGTGTCAAAGAAAATCTTAGATATTGGAACACTCAACTCCTCTTGTAACTATGGGCTTATCAAATAAGCATTATAATTCCAACTAGAGCAACACATTTTTCATTGGTCTATAGCACTAAAGAAATCATACCTCTTAAACTTCAAATCCCTTCTCTATGAGTCACATTGCAAGAATTCATGGATGACGACATAGTTAGACAAGCACGTCTTGACCAATTAACACTCATTTATGAAAGGTGCATCAATGCCTTAGAACGTCTACGAGTGTATCAAGATCATATCAAGTGTCCCTGCAACACAAAAGTCCATCCTCGCGAATTCCAAGTGGGAGATCTCATTCTTAAATAGAAATAATAGAACACCAATACATTACCGCATTTGAGAGATAAATTCATAGCTAATTGGTTAGGTCCATACATTGTCAAGCAGAAGTTGGGTCTAGGAACGTATAGACTTGCCAACTTAGAAGGAATATTGGAACTTGAGCCATTGAACATGATACATATAAAGACATTTTATGCATGTGTAGTTTATATATGTACATATACATGGCTAAAAAAAATACCAAAAATATTTCATTTAAATCTCATATATCCATCCATGCATTCCATACATACATTTTAGGTATTTTTTTTATACCATTCATTACATTAGACCACTTGGTTAATTTGGATGATCACTACTCCACTATGTCTAGTTGCCTTAATCAAGGGCATCCTACATCCCTAATAAATCCATCAATCACAATAATATGTAACTTTACTTATAATATTTTTCCCATTAAGGGACTCATATAAAGTAGGATAGATATCGTATAATTGTTAGCAATAACAATTATGCAATCACTGACTATTTTGTGTAGGTCTTTTAATTTTCAAATTATTGCATCAAAATTATCACAAGAATCACAAACCACATCAACCATAAGTAAATTCCAAATGTTTTCAATCACTCAGCCACCTGTATAACTGTTAGCAATAACAATTATGCGGTCACTGACTATTTTGTGTAGGTCTTTTAATTTTCAAAGTATTACATAGAAAGTATCACAAGCATCGCAAACCACATCAACCATAAGTAAATTCCAAATGTTTTCAATCACTCAGCCACCCCTAGTGTTTTGAACAAACTTGATTCAAAGTCAAACAATCTTTAGATGCAACAGGTCATTCCTGGTCAATCAAGTTTCCTCTTGGACCACACACAACAAAACACATTAAAACATTGTGAAACTTGGGAATAACAAAATCAAAAGTTGTTATTGCCATAAGTGAAATGTTTCTCCTATTCATCCAATTACGTGCATGGTCTAGAGTGCTACAAAGTTGGAAAAAGGACAATATCCTCCTTCACCCTTCCAAAAATGATTCCCTTGCTCCCTAAAATCAAGCAAGTATCCCAAAATATTACAAAAAATAATAAAATACCTTGCTCTTCATCAAAGCGAGCAAGTATCCCAAAAACATTTCCCAAAACAAATCCCTTGCTATTCCTTAAAAAGATCAAGAACCCCAAAAGCACCTCAAAGAAATAAAAATCCCCTTGCTCTTCCTCAAAACAAGCAAGTGTAAAGCAATAAAATCCAATTGCTCCATCACAAAATGAGCAACTCCCAAAATCAAATGAAATAAAAGAAAGGAAAGTAGCTTGAATCCTTGGAACTCTTAGTGTCTAAAAAACCATGGGATGGTCCTCATTACAACAATAGACTAAATGAATCTTACTTGGCAATGGGGTATCCTTATGCATGGTGCCACATCTATCACATTAGCAACCTTATTTTGTACAAACCTATGGTTGCTCTCGGATGAGCTAGCTTATTGGCATAAGTTACAATTGATTAGTTTGACCTAATTCATAATGGAAAATAAACAATCATGACACACATAATTGGTCTTTGATAAAATTGAAACCACTAGGACAACCCTTGCATAATAAAGATTTTTGAAATACAAAAATGGGTTTGTTTGAAGTCACTAGGATGTTTGAGTCTTTGTAAGAACACCCTAGATCATCCACCCAATAAAACCATTACATCTTCATTACCACATTTCACATATCCATACCAACACCATCTATCTATGCTCTTGATTAAACAACAAGATAATTGATGTGTGTCATTAATAGCATCATTTAATATTATGATTTATCAATTCGGGGTGGTGTCCAAGGTTGTCTACGATAGAAGGTTAGGGCAGAGTACAATTCAGGCATTCATATTTCAAGCATTTATTGGGTAAAACAGATGTTGGTTTAGCCTTTTGGTGTCACACTAAACCTAATCTATAGAATGGAAATGAATTAACTTGCAAAAATTGAAAACTAATTCTAAGTTGTAGAAATTGAAAGTTAACTACAAATGCAAGAATTGAAATTACAGGAATTGAAAGTCTAATTTACTTTTGCAGAATTGAAATAAGAATTGAAATGTTGCTGAATTGAAATCCTAAATTACACTTGCAAAATTGAAACCTAGTTTACTCTTGCAGAATTGAAATGATGCTTGGAAATAAAACTTATGCTAAAAACACCTATCAATGTCCTACTACAGAAGGTCGTCAAGATTTTGCTATAATGAATTGACAACAAAATGAAATCTACTAAAAATTGAAAAGTTGCTAAAACATGAAAAATAGGGGAACATGGAAAGCAGAGGAAATAAGGGAAACAAATGTCTAATCTAATTTTTCAGTTGACACACACACAAATGATGCATACAAACATAATGGAAAACATAAATAACATCACACAAACTTAAAACAAGAAAATTAAATTTGACAAGCAATCTATTAATTCTGCTACAACAAAATTATAGAAAAACTTGTCATGAAAATCCTCCTTCTAGGCCTGAAAGTGGGCCCAAGATTCCTGATCTAGAAGAAGGTGGAAAAAACACTCCTTAACTAATTAACAATCACACTTTCTCATGAACAGAAATTGACAAAAGAACTGCACTTTTATTGTTGTCAAAACATGCTAAAACTGTTACAAAAAATTGTTGTACTGTCCTATTTGCTGCTACTAACTACTCTCCTCTATTCTAATTCCTACTTAGCTCAACCAAGAAGGGATATGTGTTATTTATAATAAAATATTACAATATATCTCATGCTCAAATCAGCCTATTTGCTATTTTACAGTGATTTGCCAATAATTTTGGATCTAAAATAAGTGTAATTTTGGATAGTTTATGCTGCAACAGTAGTCATTGGCCCTTAGAAGGCATATTTAGTGGTGGGAGTACATTGGAGGAGTCTTATAAATATCTTGCACACCTGTATCCACTTTAAAATATCATTTCCTAATATTATGTAACTAATCTGGGTCTATTTCAAGACAGGATCAATTGCATCAATTGATATTTCCTCATGAGTTGTGTCTTTTGGTCAGAAAGGAATGGTGGGGACAGTTGTAGAAGACTTTTCCTATATCCCCTCAACCTTAATTTACCTTTTCAACCGCTTGGAAACCATAGAAAGTCAAAAAGAAGCGTGTTCCCCTGTTATTCCGAAGATCTTCGGAATAACTGGTTGTAGGTGCACTTTATGCTCAAAACGCATTCAAAATGTTTGTTTTGGCTTTTTCTTTCAGGCAGGTCATTTAATCCAACTTCCAAGAGGTTATTGCAATCATTTTTATCTTCCTCTATTGGTAAATTCCATGCCCTACCATTCATTGGCAGTTGGTTGGAATTTACATGATAAACCTGTATTTCCCTATTTTTGTTGCAACAGTTACACTTTTGGTGCTCTTTTCTAGTTTCAGATAAATTAGCACTTTTGGAAATATAAAACATAAAGAAATATATGTTTCTACAAAACTCATGCATTCCATTTATTAGCAAGCCATGCTAGGATGATGTAAAATTGTACAAAAACTGTAAAACTGTTGCACAACTGTCTTTGTTTTGTTATGCCCTATTGTTGTCCATTTAGACCAAGTGGGAATGCATCCAAGTAGGTCAGAAGTCTTCTTTTAGTCTCTGTGAACACATCCCATATATTTTTGCTTGCTTTGTCTGACAACTTCAAGGTGCTCCTATAAAGTGACAACTTGTTGATTTTTATATGGTTGTTTTCTGCAGATTTCTAGATTTATGACAGTCCTAAAATTTTGGCTCCAATGTGTACTTCAAACAAGTTCAAAAGGTGGGAAAACCTTCAAACACCTTTGTGAAATTAATGGACATCAGCATACCACATTTGGCTAATTGAAATGCATGTTTTAATTGCTACTTAATCAAGCAAAATCAGTCATAAAATGCTGAAAATAGTCAAAATAGGGGTATAATATTCCTAACATGAAATCATGCAAATAATTAACAAATAATATATTTTAATCAACTATTTGGCAATTAACTTTGTCATGTTTGGTAATATGGCAGTTTTTTATATGTCAAACATAGTGCAATAATGAGGTATTTTTGGGCCTCATCATCCCCCCCAACTTGAACTGATGCATGCCCTCATGCATCCTAGTAGGCCATAGTAATATGCAGGTTTTATCCTTGTGAAAACATATCCTTTACCACCTGCTACCTGAGAAATTTCTCCTTGTTGCACTATATCAAGCATTTTACAACTAAGCACATGTATGACTTGACAAAAATTTGAATTTGAATCTTTTGGAGGGATGTACTACTTGTGGTGGGATGATTTTGAGCTTTAGGAACCTCAATATTTGATGTGCCCTACTTATTTTGCTATTCTGTAGCATTTTCAAGAATTTTGGTACAGTTTTTCTTATTTCGAAGATGTTCTTGTTTATTTCGAAGATGTGCCTGTTTATTTCGAAGATGCATCCAAAAATGCAGAAATGACCTCCTATGCAAAAGTTAGTTGTAGATTCTATTGTGGGCCCATCTCTAGAGTGTATAAGCCTTCCATAACATCAAAAATCCTTGCTCTATCCTTTTATTTAGATGTTATTCTTCATTTTGTATGTTGTTTTATTGCAACAATAGTAAAACAGAATCTTCAGGTGCATTTTCCAGATTATCCTCTTCAGATTTATGAAGCATTTGTGGGGTATCAACTTGTAGTTCTCCTTCTGAAAGCTGCCCTACTAATTCAAATAGAATTGCTGCCATGTCTATCCCAAAATCAGATTTTTGCACAGTTTTGAAGTTCCCATGCAAATAAGGGCAGAAGGGGTTGTTTCTTGACATTTTGAACAACATGTTCCATTTTTTTTAACTTGCCAATATTGTATGAATAGTTTATGCCAAATACCGATTATCATACACTAAATGCTAAATACTTACTATGACTAAATGCAAGAAACACATACCTTACTATCCTAAAAATTGATCATGCACCTTACAAGCTGCTTCTGATGATTGTTAGCAAGCTATCTAAAAGCATAAACATAACACATGTGCAGTGTGATATTTGTACAATGGTGGAACAATGATGGGTGGATCAACAAGGCAATGCACACCAAAAAATCGGTTTTCATGCAAGCCAACTCAGCAGCGCCTCAAGGAGGTTTTCACTACTGAATTATTCATTTTTTCTTTTTCTTTTTTTCATTTTTCTTTTCCTTTTTTTTTCATTTTTTTTATCAGAAGAGGCTGCCATTTCTGGTTTTCAACCAACTTCTATTCTTTTTTTTCAAATGCTTCAATGAGAGAGAATGTCTCTCACTCTTATTTGGATAAGAACAATCCTTATTCTGCAAAAACATGTCAATATTTGTATGAAAACACCATATTTTTTTGCTGAAACCTGCAACAATGATGCAACCATCCTTTCCATATGAGTAATAAGAGCCTTCTTATGTCATCATTAACTCCTTATTGCTGGAAATGAAGTATTGACTTCATTGTTCCTCCTCCATGCTAAAATTGATGCTTGTCCTCATGTATCCCTATTTTGTGGGACATGCCTTTTGCTGCAATTTTTTCTCTTTCTCTTTTTTTATCTTTTTTTTTCTTTTTCAAATTTTTCTCTTGTCTTGCTTGTGCCCATGAAGGAAGTTCACAAACAAGATTATTCTCTTTTTTCTTTTCTTGTATTTTTTTTTTTCTTTTTGTCAAACTTTTTAGCATCACTCTGAATCTGATATGGAAGAGAAATTCTCTTCCATCATGTGTACATCCAATTGTGTAATCTCCCTCAAGAACTCCTCCTTAGTTAATGGTGCATGGTATACCCGAAGGCAATATCCATTCACCACTAACTTCCTCCATGAATCACCAATGGGAGAAAGAAGCACTGCTCCATATCTGAAAACTTCTTCAATCAAGTGTGGTCCATGCCACCTAGTCTGCAAAATCTTGTCAATATGTACTTGAAACAATTCAATACCAATTCCCAAAGATGTTAAAAGCATTAGTAACTCAATTTCAATAGAAAAATGTGGTTTCTTATCATAAACCAGTTCATGTAGTGTGAAATTGAGTATGTCTAACATATGATCATAAAATAGAAAATGGTCCTTATGTGTGATTGTATTCAGTTCTTGACAATCTTCACACACTCTCAGTTTCCTATTTTTCTTTGGAATAATAACTAATGGAGGAATCCATCGGTTATCAAAAATTGGATAAATTAATCTAACCTCCAAGAGTTTCTTTATTATAGTTTGGACAATAACTCTTAAGGTAGACTTTAATTGCATTTGCAGTTGTTTCACAGGTTTAACATTTTCAATATATATCCTATGAGTGCATACATCAAGATGAAATATTGACATACCCTTGTATTTCCATGCAAAAGGATTGAAATATTGTTTCAAAACAGCAAACAATTTTATTTTTTGTTCATAAGTCAGCCAACTAATAATGTTCAAGAATTTTCTTGGTTGTACTTCAATTTGTTTCATTCCTAGGAGGACAAAATTTACCCCTTTGTAATTGCTTACTAAGGAGTTCAATGGAAGTAAATTTTCTATGTGCAGATTTTCTAGTTTTTCTCCTTTATCCAAGGCTGATTTTTGTGTGTTTGGACTAAAGGGTTTTTGTGTATCTCCATTGACTTTTATCTCTTCAAGCTCAGGTAAGGTCTTGTTTGAGCACAATTGGATGTTGTTGTAGTCAATAACATTTCTTGTAGTATTTTTACCAGATTCAGCTACATAGACAGGGGCTACCTATCTTGTATTATTCATATTGGCCACAAGTTGGGCTGGAGGTAGTGGTTGATTTACTTGCTCTATTTTTTGTTGTTGGGATCTCTCTTGAGAAGAATTCAGACTAGGCAACAAATTTTGCATCTCTAGGATATTTTTGAGTTGTGGAAGTAAATGGCATTTATCAATGATATGTCCCTGTGAACAAATGCTACAAGTAGCTGATATGGTTGTTTTGTTCAAGGGATAGTCTTGTATATCTGCCATGATGTCTTCCCAACACCTAGTACAAATTTTTTTATACTACCCTGATGATATGGATATAAAAAGGGCAGTACTAGCAGATGGCTCCTCTAAATTTTTCAAGAGATCTTATGTTTCTTGATAATGAGGATGATGAATTTCTTTCAATTTTTATCAAGAATTTCAAACATAGGCAATTTAACCCCTAAGTGTGAAGATCACCTCCCTGTGGTTTCTTGCTTGTTTTCTAAATGGACTGAAATGCAACTATCAATAATTATTATTTATACCAGTTATTATATTCAGATTTTACTCTAAACTTCACAACTTAGCACAATAATAACTATTTGACTACTTTTACCCTCTAACAACACCGTGTTCCCCAAAAATGATGCCAAAATGATGCGTGTCATTAATAGCATCATTTAATCTTATGATTTATCAATCTGGGGTGGTGTCCAAGGCTATCTACGATAGAAGGTTAGGGCAGAGTACAATTCAGGCATTCAGATTTCAAGCATTTATTGGGTGAAATAGATTTTGGTTTAGCCTTTTGGTGTCACACTAAACCTAATCTGCAAAATGGAAATGAATTAACTTGCAGAAATTGAAAACTAATTCTAAGTTGCAAAAATTGAAAGTTAACTACAAATGCAGGAATTGAAATTATTGAATTGAAAGTCTAATTTACTTTTGCAGAATTGAAATAACAAAATTAAAATGTTGCTAGAATTGAAATCCTAAATTACACTTGCAAAATTGAAACCTAGTTTACTCTTGTAGAATTGAAATGATGCTTGGAAATAAAACTTATGCTAAAAACACCTGTCAATGTCCTACCACAAAAGGTCGTCAAGCTTCTGCTACAAGAATTGACAACAAAATGAAATCTGCTAAAAATTGAAAGTTGCTGAAACATAAAAACACGGGAACATGGAAAGCAGAGGAAACAAGGGAAACAAATGTCTAATCTAATTTTTAGGCTGACACACACACAAATGTTGCATACAAACATAATGGAAAATATAAATAACATCACACAAACTTAAAACAAGAAAATGAAATCTGACAAGCAATCTGTTAATTCTGCTGCAACAAAATTACAAAAAAACCTATCATAAAAATCCTCCTTCTAGGCCTGAAAGTGGGCCCAAGCTTCCTGATCTAGAATAAGGTGGTAAAAACACTCCTTAACTAATTAACAATCACACTTTCTCATGAACAAAAATTGATAAAAGAACTGCACTTTTATTGTTGTCAAAACATGCTAAAACTGTTACAGAAAATTGTTGTATTGTCCTATTTGTTGCTACTAACTACTCTCCTCTATTATACTTCCTACTTAGCTCAACCAATAAGGGAGTTGTGTTATTTATAATAAAATATTACAATATATCTCATGCTCAAATCAGCCTATTTGCTATTTTACAATGATTTGCCAATAATTTTGGATCTGAAATAAGTGTAATTTTGGATAGTTTATGTTGCAACAATAGTCATTGGCCCTTAGAAGGCATCTTTAGTGGTGGGAGTATATTGGAGGAGTCTTATAAATATCTTGCACACCTGTATCCACTTTAAAATATCATTTCCTAATATTCTACAACTAATCTGGGTCTATTTTAGGACAGGATCAATTGCATCAATTGATATTTCCTCGTGAGTTATGTCTTTTGGTCGACAAGGAATGGTGGGGACAGTTGTAGAAGACTTTTCCTATATCCCCTCAACCTTAATTTACCTTTTCAACCACTTGGAAACCGTAGAAAGTAAAAAAGAAGCATGTTCCCCTATTATTTTCAAGATCTTCGGAATAACTGGTTGTAGGTGCACTTTATGCTCAAAATACATTCAGAATGTCCATTTTGGTTGTTTCTTTTAGGTAGGTCATTTAATCCAGCTTCCAGGAGGTGATTGCAATCATTTTTATCTTCCTCTATTGGTAAATTCCATGCCCTACCATTCATTGGCAGCTGGCTGGAATTTACATGATAAACCTGTATTTCCCTGTTTCTGCTGCAACAGTTACACTTTTGGTGCTCTTTTCCAGTTTTAGATAAATTAGCACTTTTGGAAATATAAAACATAAATAAATATATGTTTCTACAAAACTCATGCATTCCATTTATTAGCAAGCCATGCTAGGATGATGTAAAACTATAAAAAAATTGTAAAACTATTGCACAACTGTCTTTGTTTTGTTATGCCTTGTTGTTGTCCATTTAGACCAAGTGGGAATGCATCCAAGTAGGTCAGAAGTCTTCTTTTAGTCTCTGTGAACACATCCCATATATTTTTGCTTGCTTTGTCTGACAACTTCAAGGTGCTCCTATAAAGTGACAACTTGCTGATTTTTATATGGTTGTTTTCTGCAAATTTCTAGATTTATGACAGTCCTAAAATTTTGGCTCCAATGTGTACTTCAAACAAGTTCAAAAGGTGGGAAAACCTTCAAAAACCTTTGTGAAATTAATGGACATTAGCATACCACATTTGGCTAATTGAAATGCATGTTTTAATTGCTACTTAATCAAGCAAAATCAGTCATAAAATGCTAAAAATAGTCAAAATAGGGGTATAATATTCCTAACATGAAATCATGCAAATAATTAACAAATAATATATTTTAATCAACTATTTGGCAATTAACTTTTTCATGTTTGGTAATATGGCAGTTTTTATATGTCAAACATAGTGCAATAATGAGGCATTTTTGGGCCTCATCAATAATGTTGATCAAGCAGGAATCTATAAATACCACATGAGCATTAGAGCATAGCATTAATAAAACATTAGATCATATGTCACATCATTCCATATGAATTCATACATACAATAAAATAAAAGTGCACAAAAAAATATCATAATAAAAGCCATCTATATATATATATGTGTGTGAATCACATAAGTAAAAATATCTGTAGGATGTATACATTAGAGCACTAAGGATCATAAACAAACATAGAAAACTACCAAAAGAGGTAATAAAGCACTACTATCTAGAACCCCCATGACCCTTGCGAGGTCCATGCATTGATGATCTAGATGGAGCATGAGAACTCGATGACCAATGAGACCTAGAACTCAACTCAGTCTACTTACTAGAACCTACAACTAATAATGAAGGAGGAACAAGAAGAGGAATCTAATGTTGATCTAAAGCATTATCTAGAATGTTAATATAAGTAGTATGCCTATGGATGGTTCTCAAATCCATCATCTGACGAGCCACTCGCTGAGCTAACTTTACCCTAAGAGATGCGATTATAGCAGCATCATCACCCCTGCTTGACCTATCCTGTAGCCCATCCAACTCACCCTACAACCTCATGATCTCTACATCTTGAGCTATAAATAGCATCACTCTCACTCAACCTACCTTGTAACCCATCCATATCACCCTATAGTTTGGTCACCTCATTCTAAAGATAAGTCATCTCGCCCTTCAATCTTGTCACCTCCTCATCTAGACTATCTTGTTGCACTTGGAGTACACCCCACTCCTCCTCTGTGTGGAAAGAAGAAGTATCTTGGACCTAAGAACCTACATCATCTCCATCATCACCAACATCAACATCATCACCCACATCCACATCATGCACTATATCATGGCCTCCATCACCACCATCTCTACCAACCCCAATACCAACCTTTGTCTATTGTAGGCCAATGATAGACTGCCTCCTATCCCCACTACCCTATGAAGAACATAATCTTATACTGAGAGGGGGGGTGAATAGTATAAGACTGCTTTCTACTTTTTCTTTCAATTCAGCTTTTAATTCAAAAATATGCAGTGAATAGATAGCAGTATCAACAACAGTAATCAAGACAATGCACAAAACACCATCCACAAAGTGACACAATAATTTACGTGGTTCACCCAATGTGGGCTACTCCACGGATAAAATATTTCACTAATTTTATCAACTCAAATTCTGGGAAAACCTTTCCCGATTACAATGTTTATGGGCACCAACCCAAAGGAGATACCTTCCCCTAGCTCTGCTCTGACTAGTGATCCTCTAGAAGACCTCTGCCTCCGCTGCCCTTAGCAAATGGAACTCTATCCACATAAGACACCTATCTTCCCTGCTCTGGCTGGAGACCTCTGTCCTCAACTCTATCACCTCAAAGTTGGTCCTTGAATTTGCACTAAACACAGTCCTTCGGTTTAGCACAAATGTCCTCTTCCTCTTTCTCTGGTCTGCACCAAACACAGTCCTTCGGTCTAGCACAAGTCTGTCCTCTTCCTCTTTCTCTGTTCTGCACAAAATATAGTCCTTCACTCTTATTGTGTAATCACAGCTGCACTTGATTGAACATCGACCTTTGCACCTCTACGTAATCATAGTAGCAGCATCTTCGCGCACTCTGCTTCCTTGCAATCTCTCTCACTTAGAAGATTCGATGAAATGCACTCAGTACACTGCAATCAAATTTTGCACTCTACTTTTCGGTGATCAAACTTTACCCCCACACTCTATCTATGAACTTCGCTCTTCGAACGCACACACCAATCGATGATAAACTCTCCAAGCAGCCCTCCTTTTATACTAAACCTTTCAAGATTAAAAACCTTGATCTTAGTCAGCTGCACATCCTCAAACTACGTCGATTGCAAACCCTAATCTTTGTTGGCCCAAATTTATCTTTGTTGGCTTCACTACCTCTGCAACTCTCCTATAGCTTCTACCATGAAACTACAACATGTCACGATATCGCGACACCTTTTGCAACCGTACGCCTTCCTTTGGCTTTTGTTGCGATATCACGACACCTTAGCCTTTTGACGACTTTACTTAAGTTCTTGTCACAAAATCGTGACACTTTTTGCTCCTGCTGATGTCATCTTCACTTCTGTCATGAAATCGTGACATTTCTCACTTTCTCAACCTTTTCTCGGCTTGCACCAGTGAAAATGGAACATGTCACAAAATCGCAACACTTTCGCTGCCTTATGCTTTTCTCTACCTTACGCCCACGAAACTAGAACATGTCATGAAATCATGATGCTTTCGCCTTCAAGCTCTTCCTTCTTGAATTCATCGTGAAATCATGACACTTCTTCTATTGAAGACTTGCTTCCTATTTCTATCGTGAAATCGTGACACTTTCTCCAATTGAATGCTGCCTTCTCAACCTATCGCAAAATCATGACATTTTCTGCATTCATAAGTTGTTCCTTCATCCTATTGTGAAATCGTGACACTTTCAATTTTCGTACACTTTCTCTACTACTTGTCACAAAATTGTGACGCTTTCAGCTTTCAAAAGCTTTCCTTGCAGCCTGTCGTGAAATCGTGACGCTTCTCATTTCAAACTCTTCCCTTAGCTGCATGTCACGAAATCATGATGCTTCTCATTTCGAGCTTTTTAGCATGTCACAAAATCGAGACAGTCCTCACCTCGATCTCTATAGCATGTCACAAAATTGTGACATTTTTCATGTTACTTTCTCTCTCTTCGAACTTGTTACGAAATTGTGACAGTTCACACTACGGACTATCTCTTCAGCATCATGTCATGAAATCACGACACTTTTTTGTCCGTACAACATTTTTTGCAGAATGTCACGAAATCGCGACAATTTTCCTTCTCTGCCTTCCTGCACTTTTTGAGTCATGAAAATGTGACATGTCGTGAAATCGTGACACTTTCCACTTTGCTCTCCTTCTCTGCCAACATGTCGCGAAATCGCGACATTTTTGCCATCTTCTTCTCTTTCTTCCAACATGTTGTGAAATCATGACAGTTTTGCCAGCACTTTCTCTCTCCTCTAACATGTCGTGAAATCATGACAGTTTTGCTAGCACTTTCTCTCTCCTCAAACATGTCGTGAAATCGTGATAGTTTTCCAACACTTTTTCTCTCCTCAAACATGTCGCAAAATCGTGACAGTTTTTCCAGCCGGCTGCATACTTTTTCTAACTTGTCTTTTTCTTGAACTTTTGCAAATGGGCCACTAAGGACTTCTTGGAAACTCACTGATCATGCTCTGAAAAACCTTCATCAAAACAAATTCCTTGACATCAAATCAAATTGCTTCAAGAACTTCTTGACATCAATGACAACATCTACACTTGAGCAAAGGCAATGTACCCAAGGTATCCAAAATTGCCAACAATCTCCCCCTTTGTCATTGATGGCAAACCTTTATTGAAAACATATCTCAAGAGCCAAAACTGAACCTTTGAATCAACTGAGAATCTGCCTTTGAAGTTTTGCTCCCCCTGACTTGAAGCTTTCCTCTTCACTTTGAAGCTCTCCCCCTTACTCATATCTCTCCCCCTTTGTCATCAATGGAAAAGGGTCACCTTTGGGGCTCGAGACTAAGAAAGAGCCTCTTATCTTAGTCCCTCCCCCACCTCCTGATGAGGTGATTAAAACAGGGTTGGGAGTAAACCTCCCATTAGGCACTGATCATCATCAACGTCTAAAAATTCCTTGTCGGGCCTTCTCTTGAATTCTTTGTCTGTATTTCAGTTCTTGTCATTGTTCTTGCTCTTGTTCTCATCCATGTTCTTTTCCATGCCTTGATCCTTGGACCTGTTCATACTACTATTTCTGTTCCTGTACCTCGAAAGTTTAGCTCTACACTGTCTAGCTGTGTGACCTACATTGTTGCACTTATAACAAGTAACAAAGTTATTTCTTTTAGGCATACCTGTTCTTTGAGTCCACCAATTCTGACCAAATATGTTCCTATTATTTGTCTTGCAATAAACTGCCTTGTGCCCAAACTATTGACAAGAGTAACAATACCCTTGAAAGAAACTAATACTTCTGAAATTGTTGTTTACCTTCTTCATTTGAGCCATGCACTGTGAAGTCGTGTGACCAAACCTGTGACACGCAAAACATCTGCCATGAAATATTCTTCTGTTTGACCTCTTGGGTCCTAAAAACTTCTTCTTCGCATTCAGAATTCTATTTTCTATTTTTGCGCATCTATCACTCACGGACTCTTTCTTTGAAATACTCTCTTCATTAGAACTCTCTTCTTTTTGAAATCTCTTACTAGATTCCCCAACCTGTTCCTTGTGTGGTTTAACAAAACCAAGACCTGTTTTATCTGTTGTCTTTCTTTGTCCTTTGATGAGAGACTTAACATTTTTGGAGCTATCTTGAAACCTGTACAACTTATCCTTGTACTCTTTATTTTCCTCTTTCAAAGAAGCCATTTTCTGTTCTAATTCACTATACTCAAGCACCTTAGATTCTAACTCATTCTTGAGTTCTTGTGTCTTAGCCATAGAGACTTCATGATTTTCTATAAGATCATCTCTCTCCATACAACATTCATCTAACTTATCCTTGAGTCTAGCATTCTTCTTTCTTTCCTTTTTCAAAACACTAAGAGCATCAATAAGTTCATTTTCAAGATCCTCTATTTGATTGCATTTTGAATCATCAAGGCCTTTTTCAGATTTCTTATCACTAAAGGTGCTACCCTTTTCAAAAACCATACATGCATCTTCCTTATCATTTTCTGAAGCATCCTCATACATACTAGCAACCAATTCATTATTTGTGCAATCATCCTCAAGGTGCCCAAAATTTCCACATCTAAAACATTTCATGATAATGAATCTATGTTTTGGTTCTTCCTCCTTTTCTGATATGAACAACATCTCATTTTCAACATCACTAGAAGAACTTTCACTATCACTGCTAGAACACTTACTTGCTTTGTCTAGGTAGAAGCTCTTCTTGTGCTTGTGAGAATGCCTCTTTTCGTGATTGTTGTACTCATCTTTGCTCTTCCTGTGATGCTTGTGCTTTTTAGAATCCTTGCTCTTAGAATCCTGTTTATCTTCATCACTTTCATACTTGGAAATAGTACAGTCAGTAGCATAATGACCAAACTTTCCACAGTTGAAACATCTTATATTTTTTATGCTTTTGTGCTTTTTAGAGAACTTGCCTTTCTTGTTGTAATATGCCTCTTCATCACTAGAAGACTCATCACTCTCTTGAATCTGTTTACCTTTGGATTTCTTGGTAGCCTTGAAAGTTGCCTCTTTCTTGACATCAACCTTCACTTGAGTTCTCAACTCAAATGCTGCAAGTATACTATGGAGCTCATCCTTTTTCAATTTATCTAAATATTTAGCTTCCTCAATAGCAGAAATCTTTTCACTAAATCTATTAGGAAGAGATCTTAAAATCTTATCACACACATCATTTTTAGCAAGCTCAAGACCTAAATCTTTCATGGAGTTAACAACCTCATCCATACGAAGCATGTAGTCACTAATATTTTCATCATCATTCATTTTGAGATGTTCAAACATACCTTTAAAATGTCTCAACTTGGCCTTTCTGACATTTGCATCACCTGTATGAACCACTTTCAATTATTTCCACATTTCACTAGTTGTCTTGCAGTGAATAACTTTGGTGAGATCTACTTTCTGTAAGCCTTTCAGGATTGCATTCATGGCTTTTGAATTGCTGTGAAGCATGAGCCTATCTTCTTTAGTATAAGGACCATGTTCAGGAATAGTGTACTCATCTTCAATCACTTCCCATACCTCATTACCAAGTGCCATTAGATAGACTTTCATTCTTGCACTCCATAGACCAAAATTTGATCCATCAAGAATAGGTGTTGCATTGCCACTTGAATAGTCCATTATGTTCTTTGCAAGATTTTCCTTCAAGCTATTAAACTTTCTGAAGTAACCTGGCTCTGATACCAATTGAAGAACATAAGCTTATACTGATAGGGGGGTGAACAGTATAAGACCGCTTTCTACTTTTTCTTTCAATTCAGATTTCAATTCAAAAATATGCAGTGAATAGATAGCAGTATCAACAACAATAATCAAGACAATGCACAAAACACCATCCAAAAAGTGACACAATAATTTATGTGGTTCACCTAATGTGGGCTACTCCATGGATAAAATATTTCACTAATTTTATCAACTCAAAATCTGGGAAAACCTTTCCCGATTACAATGTTTATGGGCACCAACCCAAAGGAGATACCTTCCCCTAGTTCTTCTCTAACTGGTGATCCTCTAGAAGACCTCTGCCTCCACTGCCCTTAGCAAATGGAACTCTATCCATAGAAGACACCTGTCTTCCCTGCTCTGGCTGGAGACATCTATCCTCAACTCTATCACCTCAAAGCTGGTCCTCAAATTTGCACTAAACACAGTCCTTCGATTTAGCACAAATGTCATCTTCCTCTTTCTCTGGTCTACACCAAACACAGTCCTTCGGTCTGGCATAAGTCTGTCCTCTTCCTCTTTCTTTGTTTTGCACAAAATATAGTCCTTCGCTCTTATTGCGCAATCACAGTTGCACTTGATCGAACATCGACCTTTGCACCTCTACGTAATCATAGTAGCAGCATCTTCGCGCACTCTGCTTCCTTGCAATCTCTCTCACTTAGAAGATTCGACGAAATGCACTCAGTACACTGCAATCAAATTTTGCACTCTACTTTTCGGTGATCAAACTTTACCCCCGCACTCTATCTATGAACTTCGCTCTTCAAACGCACACACCAATCGATGATAAACTCTCCAAGCAGCCCTCCTTTTATACTAAACCTTTCAAGATTAAAAACCTTGATCTTAGTCGGTTGCACATCCTCAAACTACGTCAGCTACAAACCCTAATCTTCATCGGCCCAAATTTAACTTTGTCGGCTTCACTGCCTCTGCAACTCTCCTATAACTTTTGCCGTGAAACTACAATATGTCACGATATCATGACACCTTTTGCAACCGTATGCCTTACTTTGTCTTTTGTCGTGATATCGTGACACCTTAGCCTTTTGACGACTTTACTTAAGTTCTTGTCATGAAATCGTGACACTTTCTGCTCCTGCTGACGTCATCTTCACTTCTGTCATGAAATCATGACATTTCTTGCTTGCTCAACCTTTTCTCGGCTTGCACCAGCAAAAATGAAACATGTCGCAAAATCATGACACTTTCGTTGCCTTATGCTTTTCTCTGCCTTACGCCCGTGAAACTGGAACATGTCGCAAAATCACGATGCTTTCACCTTTGAGCTCTTCCTTCTTGAATTCGTCACGAAATCACGACGCTTCTTCTATTGAAGACTTGCTTCCTATTTCTGTCATGAAATCGTGACACTTTCTCCAATTGAATGCTGCCTTCTCAACCTGTCGCAAAATCATGACATTTTCTACATTCATAAGTTGTTCCTTCATCTTGTCACGAAATCATGACGCTTTCAATTTTCATACACTTTCTCTACTGCCTGTCGCAAAATCATGACGCTTTCAGCTTTTGAAAGCTTTCCTTGCACCATGTCGTGAAATCACGACACTTCTCATTTCAAACTCTTCCCTTAGCTGCATGTCACGAAATCGTGATGCTTCTCATTTTGAGCTTTTCAGCATGTCACAAAATCGTGACAGTCCTCACCTCGATCTCTATAGCATGTCGTGAAATCATGACATTTTTCATGTTACTTTCTCTCTCTTTGAACTTGTTGCGAAATCACGATAGTTCACACTACGGACTCTCTCTTCAGCATCATGTCGCGAAATCGTGACACTTTTTCGTCCGTACAACCTTCTTTGCAGAATGTCATGAAATCGTGACACTTTTCCTTCTCTGCCTTCCTGCACTTTCCAAGTCGCAAAAATGTGACATGTCACGAAATCATGACACTTTCCACTTTGCTCTCCTTCTCTTCCAACATGTCACGAAATCATGACAGTTTTGCCAGCTTCTTCTCTTTCTTCCAACATGTCATGAAATCGTGACAGTTTTGCCAGCACTTTCTCTCTCCTCCAACATGTCGCGAAATCATGACAGTTTTGCCAAAACTTTCTCTCTCCTCAAACATGTCGTGAAATCGTGATAGTTTTTCCAGCACTTTCTCTCTCCTCAAACATGTCGTGAAATCGCGACAGTTTTTCCAGCCGGCTGCATACTTTTTCTAACTTGTCTTTTTCTTGAACTTTTGCAAATGGGCCACTAAGGACTTCTTGGAAACTCACTGATCATGCTCTAAAAAACCTTCATCAAAACAAATTCCTTGACATCAAATCAAATTGCTTCAAGAACTTCTTGACATCAATGACAACATCTACACTTGAGCAAAGGCAATGTACCCAAGGTACCCAAAATTGCCAACACCCCGGTGGTGCTTCTGCCACCTAAGATCCTGCTCACCAACATCAGGCTCATCCTCACTAACAACATCATCCACCACCTAGATTGGCCTCCAAGGAGGTTGTATTGTAAACCAAGCATCATAGTCTATAGTTGTCCCTACATAATCTGTGTTGAGAATATTGACTATTGCATCATCCCTTGCATCATCCACCATCCAAATTTTTGAATTCAGGTTAAGACTAAGATTGTCTTCCCATTTCTTGTATATCATGGGAGCATCTGGAACTTCCTACACAAGGTCAAACTATCTCATCACTTGCGAGAACTAGATATACTCCATCTCTCACTCATGACTCCCAACCATCCATCTACCTCGTCTCACCCAATGAAGCTACATCGCATCACCCTCCCAAGCCATACCTCTCCAAGGTTGCTAGCAGATGTCATCATGATTCAAACCACTCAGTTTGTCCTAGTAAGTCTTCACAATGTAAGGAGGGTGAGTAGGAGAGGATTCCTCACTAACCCACCAACAAAAAGCACAAGGAAGTGAACCATCACAAGCATAGGATAGCCCCTCTAGATGACCAACTTTGATATGCTCCCATGTCCAAATCT
This sequence comes from Wollemia nobilis, assembly GCA_028583015.1. Taxonomy (NCBI): domain Eukaryota; kingdom Viridiplantae; phylum Streptophyta; class Pinopsida; order Araucariales; family Araucariaceae; genus Wollemia; species Wollemia nobilis. Next base: position 2,415,191 of record JAQPPZ010002678.1, read on the forward strand.
GAAGAACCAAGGTACAACCGAGCCCCTTCTACTATCGTATCTTCACCTCATAAAGTTTAGAGTACAACTGATATAATAGCATAGAAGCCCTTGCATAAATTTGAGGCTCTACTATCAACTACAACACAATAGGTTTCTAGTTCCAAGGAAACGTCGAGTCCATATTGTTAGGCAACAACATGTTGCCTAGTATATACATCATGAAAGTCAGAATTTCTCCCAAATTCTTACATTTGTAAACCTCAAGGTAAGAAATACTACCCTTCCCATAATCAACATCCTAGTCCTCACCATATATGGGTCTCAATGATGCCTTCTTGTTGTGATCCAACCTCACTAGTAGGCCCTCAACAGGCACATGAAAAATACGATAAACATCCTTTAAAGTCGCATTTAACTCCCCTATCAAAAACTAAAAAGAACCCCTATCAGGGTCTCATCTCTCAACCAATGTAGATAAAAAATCCTCATCATCTCAGACAGTCTCCATCCGTCTGCAACCCTCCAAGCCCACAACCTCCAAAAACTTCCACTCGTCAACTATGAGAGCTTTTCACACATTGGATATGGTGCAAGGCCATCAATTTCTAGTAGTAATAAACTTAACCTGGACACAAAAAAGATAAAATCAGTGCATATCTAGATTAAAAACAAGAAAAACAAAAAAAAATATTGCATTTTAGAATAACTTGCATTTCAAAAAAAGAAAAATAAAAATATTGCATTTCATCCTAGCAAAAAAAAAAATCAACCTTACCCATTTAAGCATATCCAAAAAAAAAAAATACCAACCCCTCTTAGTGGTTGCCAAAACAAACAAAAAAATAAAAAAAAAATTACCAGCCCCTCTTAGTGGTTGCCAAAAAAAACAAAAAAATCAAAAAACTTTATTAGCCCCTCTCAGTGGTTGCCAAAACAAACAAAAAAAATCAAAAAATTTACCAACCTCTCTTAGTTTTTGCCAAAAAAAAAAAAAACATTTACCAACCCCTCTTAGTGGTTGCCAAAACAAACAAAAAAATAAAAAAAATTTACCATCCCCTCTTAGTGGTTGCCAAAAAAAACAAAAAAATCAAAAAACTTTATTAGCCCCTCTTAGTGGTTGCCAAAACAAACAAAAAAAATCAAAAATTTTACCAACCTCTCTTAGTTTTTGCCAAAAAAAAAAAAAAACATTTACCAACCCCTCTTAGTGGTTGCCAAAAAAAAAAACAACCAAACAAATTACCCAAAAACAACAAACAAATAAAACAAAATAATAGAACACCTACCTTAGTGTAGAGAAAACCGACTTCTGCTCCAGCAGAGCCACCACCACCCACACCCACACTAACTCCACTCCTCTCACCAACCTCCATCTCCACTCTCTTCTCAAAACGACTAGAGAAATCACACCACAATAATGAAATGAAAATAACCCCCCTCCCATTTATATAGCCACATTTCATGACAAAAACCACGTACCCACGGTTTGCAAAGCACGCCAAAATGTAGACCCATAGTTTATGGTGGAAATCGTGGATGCACGGTTAGGAGGATGCAAAACTGCCCGTGCGTGGTTATATATTAAAAAAAAACATGCCCCAAAAAATCATCATCATCAAAAACATCACCATCATCATAATCATTGGCATAACATCCATTAGAAAACCTCGTATCTAGTGAATTATCCTATACACCTAGCGATTGTAGTGACTAGCAATCCATGCAACCCGGTAGGATGGATAGCTCACCATAAGGACACCCACCATCAAATCAAAATGGCATTCATCAACTAGGTCCCTCGATCTTTCGAGCTTGGTTGTGTAAAAAACCAAATTTTCCAAAGTTATCCTTCAACCCATTCCTTTGGGTCAAAATGGAAAATAAATCAATTCAATGTTGGTAATAATCAGAAATAACAAGAGTATTGAATTTCCAAAATGACTAGTTCCTTGAACCCATCATTTGGAAGTAATTTCTACGATCACAAGAGAACAAGAAATCCAAGCGTGGTTGACTATTTTACAGCAACAATTGCCATAATGAACCAACGGTAAATTTGTAAACACAAACAATCTCAAACTTGGGGCATTAAGTTCAGTGAATGTCATACATTTACATCACTTTCACATCATTTATCATTCACCTCATCATCCATAATTGGTCAATTGGATCATGGGTTTCATTCTTTACCCATTTGCCAATTGATGGGGTAAACAATCAAATCAAAATGTCATTAGAATTTTTCAAAATCACTAATTCTTGTACGTTGAGAATATTTGAGTTCATCCATCCAATAAAGATATGTGTCATTGGTTTTTGCATCGCATTATGTTTCACACAACACGGTACAAAAAGGAACATCTATAGACACCAAAAACTGGTCATCCACAAAGTCATCATTTTCCACCCCACATCAAATCTTGCATAATAATTTATATACCTAAGTTTAGACTTAGGTATATAAAATACTGCACATTATCCTATTCTCCATATTTATTAAAATTGGAAAACTAGCCTAGGATACCCTGCCTACCCACTAGAAATGTGTCCTAGCCACCTCACTACCCCACATTGCCAAATCTCATACACCCTTGTTCCCTTTGTCCCTTCACATGGGGTAAACCTCCACATAGCACTCCACTTGCATCCACCTCACCTCAGTTAAGTGAGACACCCTAGGTGATCCACTCTAATTTCCCCCCTCCATTTGGTAGCCCAAAATTACCACTTGGTAATCCTAGATTACCACCTCTCATTTCCTTCCAAAATCTTAAGGAGCCTATAAAGGCACCTTCACCCCACCAAATCAAGGAGGCTAAACATACGTACCATTAGGCTATTGAAATAGGATGAAAAACTGCATTTATCTCAAAGAGAACCAAGATCCAAAGCCCGAAGGCCCCATTTGAAGTAATCTATCATTCAACCTAAACTGTAAGTCCACAATTTTACAGTAAAAACCACATTTGTGTGGTTTCTCCACCGCCCGTGCATGGTTTTCCAGGCACCATTGCACACCTGTGATGTCTTAGAGCCGAGAAAGCATGATTTAAAAGATCAGTAAGAAGTTTATGTTTATAGCAAGGCATATAATTTATTTTATTTCTCTGTTCTCTGCATCATATGCTTTTCTAGTTAGGGTTTTATGGTAGCATTCTATGTCTTGATTTGCAGGTGCTACTAACTCCCTTTTGGTTTTCATGTGTGTAGATAGCAGGTATCTTGGAGAGTTGCTGAAGCTGGAGTGGTCCCTACATCGGATAGCAAAATCCCACTCACCCTTTAGAGATATAGCGGCTAGAGAGCTTGGAAGATCCCCCCTTGTTTCCTATCAAAGCATTGTAATTAGAAGAGAGGAATTGTAATATTTCCCCCAACACATTTGGGGAAATTAAAAAATATTGTAAAAATTGTATCAATATCAATACAAAGGATTATTTTTGGCAATCTCTCTTTTTTGTATTGTATTCTTGCTTGTGTTCATTCTTTTTGTTACAGTTTCTGCCTCTTTTTCTTTGATTTTGACCATATTTTCCTTATACTTGGTTATAAGCACTGAAGCTTGTAGTGGTCTACTCTCTGGAGGCACTTGTTATTGATTCTTATTTATTTCAAGTTTCAGCTTTTCATTCTTTACCTATAATAGTTCTACTTTAGATTTCTAGGTTGTCACTTCTTTTTCAATGGCTAATGTAGTTTGTGCATGTACTTGCACCCCCTGTTTTAATAAGGCAATCATGTATCCTTCTATTTATGCATCACATGTGCTGGTATTTATCTAAATTGAATGCACTCCTTGAGTGGGAATGGTGATGATAGTCTTGGAGATGGGTTTTGAACTTGATGAAGAACTTTGAACTTTGCTCTTGGTGTGAGCTTCTATCACCCTATCCTCTATTATTGCTTCAATATGTTCTTTCTCATAAGTGAATTTTGTGAATTCTTCTCTTCTAACTAGAGTGAGTCTCACCAGTGCCCATTTCGATCCTGGATCTCTTATGCAGGGGAGAGTTTGAGGTGTCAGGAATCACCGCTTGGTAATCTCTAAAGATATCACCGAACCCTTTCATCTTCTGTATTCTTTTCCATTATATGGTAGATATTCTAATTTCCTTGTTGTTCACCATGAAAGCTACTAGTAGTTCTTGAGGATATCATGTGGCCATCTGTTGTAAATGACATGGGATAATCAAATTTATTGCTAGGCTTTAAATTATTAAATGGCTCGAGACAATAATAGTGGACACAATCTCTTTTTCTTTGATTGTACTAGGATATTGAGAAGTGGAAGAAGCACCAACTACTTCTTCTATTATTTGGGTCTTCACCTCGACCATGATCTTGATTTGTTTAGGTTCCAAACTCACAACCTCTGTGATGGGATCTGTAAAATCTTCTAGTAGAATGACAACCACTTGGGGTATTATTTTATCTATTGTGTCATGTCTTACCATCCTGAGGTTGGAGGAGTAATTCCCTAATTCTTCCAAATGAGTATGTGCCCATACCAGGTTCTAGTTATTCCATATGTCTTCTAAATTCAATCCATTATTTTATGCCCATAAAATACTTTTATCATATTCATATTATTTGTGTATCATTGGCTTAGACTCAATGACAATGTCTTTGTAATGGCCCACAAGATCATACGATCTCGATGAAACGATAGGAATCCATTGTGGGTACGGCCTTCATCATTATACGATATCCTCTATAAACATACTGTCCTATTTTTCCTAGAGTAGAGACCCAAGGGATCCTAGTATGTTTCCTATTCCATCTCAATATAGCTTCTTCTATAGATTGCCTCACTATCTCTAGGGTGGCTAGTGATTATGGAACGAAAGTGGGTAAAGCTTTGGGTGGCAATTTGCCCCTGTACATCCTGATGAAGCTATAGTGCTTAGTGAGAAATAAATCTCTAGCTTTCTTGTCTTTAAAATATTTGATTATACCAAGGCTCATTCTGGGGGTTCTTTCTCAATGTGTACATAAAACATGGATGGCAAAAATCTTCCACAAAATTCTGAATAAGTGGAGGTGCCAGCATAATGCAAGGTAGTCTATCTTAGATAATTTCTTTTGGCACACCTTCTAACTGAGTAATCACACTATATTTGAACTACCCGATGATCAAATGGATGAGGAATGAATAGTGCAAGAAATGGGGCATGAATTCTCTTTTATACTTAATTTCTTTCTATAATTTTCTGAATTCTTTATCTATTGTCTCGTACATTATATCTTGCCACCTATACATTGGTATTTGTTAGGTTTTGTTGCATTGCACTATCAGGTATATAACTTCGATGTTGATCTAGTTAAGGTCCTCAACCCCCATAACTATGTGGATCATGTCAACATAATTTCTAGCCCGTTTGTGAAGCCATGATTTATGAATTAGAAAATATTTTGACACTAGTTTGTCGTAGTCAAACATTTTTCCATAGAAAGTGGTTCCAAGCATATGTTGAGACTAATGCGATGTTGTAGACCTATTTGGTCATCTCTAGCCCAAAAATTTGTTTAATCTTCTTTGGCGTGATCCTGTAGATGGGCTTATTTTGACCATTAACTATGGCTCTAGTCCTTGGATCATATGATATGGCCAACCATGATAGTATCTCAGGAGAATAATGAACTCTCAGACATAAGAGCTTCACCAAATTGGTCCTCCACTTGTTATTGCAAGGACTACTTTTGTCTTTGTCCGCATATGCATTTTTAAGATATATTTTAGGAGATAGTGTGGATGTTGACACTCTTTTGTGTTGGATTGGAAATAGATGTCGATGAGTTCAAGTTCACCCCACACATGTTCTTCAGTTTTATTGAGATTTATCTTCTTGAACGACACCTTTTCATATAACATCTTAACTCTTATCTTGGAGGTAACTTTGCTAGAGGAGGCCATTGCTCGAGTTTTTATTACTAGGCTCTTCAAATCTAAACAGTTCAAGGATAATCACTATGAGTTGCTTGTTATTGCTATCATGTATTTAAGCTGGTTCACATATGAGTTGTCATTAATGTCGCACCAACCATCGTTGCAATGTTGCTATACTTAGCTTGCCACCTCATTTTTGATAATGATTGATCGATCATGAATCATCACCTCTTGGTTGATTTGCATACCTGGCCACCAAATCATATATGCATCAGATCCTAGATCATTCAATCAACACACATTATGTTATAGCTTATGCCCAAATAGATCTGAGACTGATATCTATAGTTGGTTTGCGTACCTATAACTTCCAAATTGGTTCTTAGTTGTGTCAATAAAATCATTATTAATTAGAGTGTCTCGTTAGCTTTCTCGGGTGTTGCTCCAATGGTGTGGTATGTCAACCGATGTTTGTTATGAAGTTTGAGGTTCTCGCACTTCGACTATCATCTATGGTTGATCGGCTGATCAATGCTTTAATCTGGCTGAGGCTTTCTAGTTTATTTATTGGACACTCGATCGATTAACCCTTGGCCCTTGTTAGGTTTCGATCGACAATCCTCTTTGATCTCGCACGAGTGGTGATTTGGCCGCTTACCATTATTGTTCGATCGATTGGTTTAGAGTATGCTCATATGTGTTGCATTAAAAAAAATCATGCTAAATTTTATCGGGGAGATCAGTTTAAAAAAGCCTTATGCATGCAAAATTAAATGTTGACGTACCTTGATTTTTGTTGAATTTACCTTTATCTAGCTCGGTCGATCTGTACTGTTGATTTCATTTAGGTATAATATTCTTATGGCTATAATATGTTTGGCTACTAATATCTAGTATTCATCCCTTTTTGACTGGTAATATTTCAATGGTCCTACTTTAATCACGACAACACGTTGATCGGCCGATCTATGTAACTCTTCGATCGAATGACTTTGATGAGTGCTTTGTTGGCTTTAGTTTAATTGAAGGGTTTGATGAGTCAATTTTTTTATCGCTAATATTTATTGGGCTTCGATAGAATTATATTTGACCATTGATGATCTTTTCGACCAATGACCTTTAGACCATGTTTTTAATCAGTTGTTTCTTCCTCTCAAACGAGTGTCTTTTTTAATCTAATTTTGACTTTTGACTTTTGACTAATCTACTACTCGCCTCGGTCGATTGATAGTGCATGTGAACTTTTTAATTGGATGATTTGACATTTTCTTTTGATCGCTCATATTTTTCAGCTAGTTAGCTTATGTGCTTAGCCGAGGGACTTAAAAACAATTAATACCCTTTCGATCGATCTATCATTTGATCGATCGAATGTCTTTTTGATCGATCTTCACCATCTTTCTACACACAGCTACAATTTTCTACTCTTCGGCCAAAATATGGATTTCGAATGTTGAATTCGATTGACTGACCTTTTTAGTCTACCAAAAAAAAATTTCATCTTGTGATTTAATCATCGGCCGGTTGAGTGCTCTTTTTTGTCGATCGAATACCTTTTGCTTAGTTTTTGATAATTTTAATTTTTGGAAGCAATTTTCTCTTTGTCGACCGATTAATAACTTTGAATTATTTTCATTGCTCGACCAATTGAATTGAAAGATAGCAATCCTTTTTGAAAATGTAGGTAGGGAACCCCTTAAGTTTTAATAAAATAAAATTTTAAGCTTCTTAAGGGTGTGAGATGATCATGACATTCTTTGTAAATTTGTCCACTTAATGGAGGATGACCAATTTTGATACTGACAACGTTATCTTAGGCATTTTGAAGGTGTTGGTTAAAATTTCAAACCATGAGATTTTTTTGAGATAATTAGAAATTTGACTTGTTCATCATCATATCATAAAACATGGACCTCTTTTAAGACCTTCAAAATTTTAAAATTATGGGTACATTCATGTTGTATCAATTTTGGCTACAACAAAACCCTAAAGTGAAAAGCATATTTTCCATATTATTTTCTTTATTATTCTACCCTAAAATACTTCTATTGAAAGGGATAACCTATAGACTACATTCATTTTTATTGCAAGAAGATGATTTTCTACCATTCAAGGAAATTGGAAATGATTTAAATTCAATTAGACTAAACCTAACTTTTGTCTTTCCTTTGAAAATTAATTTTACATTTTTTTTAATTTTTTTGCTTTTAAAATTAAACTTACATGTTGCATTTCATATTATACATCCTCGTTAGTTTCTTCAAATATTTATTTTTATTAAACTATTATGGCCTACCATCTGATGAGGTACAATGATATTTCTTTACCATAGTTTTGGGAGTGAAAGATCCTTTATATAAGTCAACTTGTACCACAATATGATCCCCTTTATATTTGAACTTGTCTCATGACCAAAAATTTACTATTTACCTCTTTATTATCATTTGAACTTTACAATCTCTAGCCATGTGTTTGGTCTCATAACATTTATTCCCTTGAAATGCAATGTTTCCATAATCCACTTATTGATCATACTCTATTGATTCAGATTTAATATTAATTGATTTTGGAAAAGGTTTAGAAATACCCATGGATAGAAATATTTAGGTATATACTACATGCTTTTGCTTCTCATAAGCATGTGTTGATAAAATTTTATGGCCTGATGGATCGCCTATAGAGTTTTTCCTAGTTTTCTACGATCTTGTTGAGGAGGATTCTCTCAGAGTAATGGAGGAAGTTAGATTTAGTGGTCAATTTTTGGGAGATTTTACCTCTCACTTTTTAATTTTTTATTCCCAAAATGGAGGATATTGAAACCTTTGATGAAATTTTGACCTATTTTTTTGTGCAACTACATCTATAAAATCATTGCAAAGATTTTGGTTATTAGACTGAAGAAGAATTTTTTTGAAGTTATTTTCTAGGAGTAGTTTGGGTTTATAGTAGGTAGACAAATATTTGAATCCATAAGAGCCACCCAAGAGAGCGTTCACTCTATTAAAACTAAAAATCTTCCAGTAATGGTCCTTAAACTAGATCTATCTAAATCTTATGATAGATATAACTGGTTGTATCTTAGATTGATACTTTTACATGTGGGTTTTAGCTATCCAATAGTAAAGTGGATTATGGGATGCATTTTTTCTTTATATTTTGTTATTCTTATAAATGGATCAACTTCTAAATTCTTTAGACCCTTGAGAGGACCAAGACAGGGATGTCCTTTATCTCCTTCACATTTTTGTTGGTTGTTGAAGGATTGAGTAGAGCTATTTTAGATGCAAATAGGGCAAGACCCATGTTTGAGATCAAAGTGGAGATCCTTTATTTATCTCATTTATTATTTCCTAATGACTTATTATTGTTCACAAATGGTAGTTTAAGGGAAGCTAAAAAGTTGAAGGAAATTCTAGACATTTACAATATTGCTACCAACATGGAGATAAATTTTCAAAAATCATCTATTTGTTTTAATGGTCTAAAGTAGGATACTGAACAAGGTCTAATCAGACATTTTCCTTTAAATCATTATATTTTTGGAAGGCTTTAAGTATTTGGGTTTTATACTAAATTCAAATAGTTACAGGAAGAGAGATTAAGGATGAAGTTTAGAGAATATTGAAGTTAGGACTAACCATTGGTTTAATAGATGGTTGTATATTAGTGGGAGATTAACACTTGTGAATTCTATTCTTGATGCAATTCTTGTTTTTTGGCATTCCTTGACCTTCATTCCCAAAGGAGTTCTAGAAAAAATAAAAAAAATATTGCTTTAGATTTCTTTGGATTGGACGCAAGGAACATGAATTCATTCCTTTAGTTAAGTGACAGAGTATTGCTAGGCCAAAGGATGAAGGAGGTTTGGGACTTAAAAATATCCATATTTTTTGTTCTTATTTAGAAGCAAATAGCTTGTGGAGGATTTTGACAAGAGAAGGATTATGGAAGAAGATTATTGAACATAAGTATATTCATCTAGGGACCTTAATAGATTTGATCAGAACTCCACAAAAAAGCATAAAAAATGTTTCCATTAAATGGAAGGCGCTAGTATAGGCCTTTCCTATGATTGAAAATTATTTGGATTGGAAAGTGGGCAACAGTGAACAAGTTAGAATAGGGGTTGATTCTATTTTGGGTTGTGGAGAAAAAAAATTGTTGTCGAAAGCTATGATAGGTTCTTTACAAGATAAGGGTTTTTACTTTCTTCATCAGGTGGGGAAATTAGATTAATCTAGTCTTTGGACCAAAGGTTGGAAGCAAGCTCAAGTATTGGGTCTATTTGGTGAGAAAGTTGTTTTGTGGAAGGCTTATTACACTAATAGTCTTAATAAGAGTCATATCAAGTTGAGAGTTGAACCAAATACTATTGCTTGGGCATACAAAAAATCTAGGGGTCATTATATGGCTAGACTTGGCTACAAAGAAAGTTTTGACCCTAATCCCCAAGGGCTTTTTTGGTGGTAGAAGTAGATTTGAAAATTATCTGCCCCAAAAAAAATAATTACTTTCATGTGGTTAACTTTGAGAAATAAGGTTTTGACTTAGAAAGTTTTATATAGAAGCATATAAGGTCCAAGTATTTGTATGTTGTTTTAGTTATAGGAGGAAAACATAACATATTTGTTAATCAAATGCCATTTTCTCAACAATTTTGGTTAGAAGCTAAACAAATATTTAGAGTTCAAAATATTTGGGAAGGAGAAATAGTGGAGGTATTCTTAAGATAGTGGTTTTTTTAAAAAGAGTTGAAACGGTTTCTTTTTTTACCATGTCTTATATGTTGGGGTATATGGTTGGCATAGAATGCAACTATTTTTGAAGGAAAGTTAATACCCCCATTTTAGGTCATATTTCAAGTGACAACTTTGGTATCAATCAACAAAGGGTCTTGCAAGTAAGAAACCTCAATAAGTAGACAATTTGTTCATTGAAAAATCTCAACCATGGAGTTTTTTATAGGGTCAGTCAAAAATAATCGATTTTTAGTAGTGCAAGAGGCATTTTGTACTTATTAGATACCAACTATACCAAATTTAAAGCATGTATCGAGATAGGTTCCAATAATTTTGTTGAGTTTCAGGCATTGATATTACTAATAAAGTGTGCTTCGGAGAGAAATATAAAAAAATATATAATTTTTTAGAGATTCTACTTTGGTCATCAATGATATGAATGGATCTACTCAATTACAAAATAATCTGCTCTGACCAATGGGATATGAATTTTTGAAGGAAATTTCCCTTTTTAAAAATATCTCTTTTACTCATGTTATAGAAAATTAAATCGGGAACTAGATAGGTTATCAAAAGAAGTCAATAAGTTCGATAAGGTTTATTGCAAATGGAAGAGATCAAGGATGGCATTTCTTATTTCACTCACATATCACACCTCTAGTTTCTATGCTAGCTCTAGGTTTTTATGTCAAATTTTAACTTTTTCTTTTCTTTCTATTGTTTTCTTCTTTCTTTTGGTTTCTTTTTTGTTGTTTTTTATCCAGGTTATGGACATGGAGGTTATTTTGATAATTATGTATTGATTTATAAGGATTTTTATCCTTATTATCCCTATGTTGTTTTGAAGGCGGGGTTTCCTCTCTGATCTGCTCGATTGTGATTATATTTTGACTCTCAGTAATATGTTTTTATCTAGGTTTTTGTTTATGCCAAGGCACATGAGCAGTGTAATTTTCTTTCATTCTTAAAATAAAATAAAGATTATTTTCTTGTATGAATAAAACATAATTTGTTGTAGAGACTAAAAAATTATTTTTGATGAAAATTTTATTGTAATGATGAAATTAGCCAATTGTTTTAATTTAAAAAATCCTATTTTAAAAATAATAACACTTTTATAAGTTTTACATAATATCTTGTTTTGATTTTTAATATTAGTTAGAAACAAATCTTAAATTAAAAATAATAACACTTTTATAAGAATTACATATTAAGTTATAAAATATTTATATCATATTTATAATTACTATATTTATAATTATTTACATGAAAATTTTAAACAACTTAATCTAAAAGTAATATATTTAAATTTAATTTGATATTAATTGTTATCAAATCAACTTTAAAGAAAAAGAGACCCTAGTTCTAATTTTATATAACAATATATAAATAATAAATACCAATAATATAATACAAACAAAACTCTTTCAATCTTATATAACTAATTTCAAATCATTATTAATTATTAATTATTGAAGAACACAAGCTTATACTGAGAGGGGGTGAATAGTATAAGACCACTTTTTACTTTTCTTTTCCAAATAGTATTAATCAATATAATCAATGGCAATATCAATAGCAATAACCAAAGAAATGCACAAATCATCACACACAATAGAGACACCACAATTTACGTGGTTCACCCAATGTGGGCTACTCCACGGAGAAAATATTTCACTAAAATTTTCTCAATCAATATCTTGGGAATTCTTTCCCTATTACAATTTTTATGGACCTCTGTCCAAAGGAGATGTTGATCCCCTAAATCTATTTTGTGGATCTCTATCCATAGTAAAACTCTTTCTCCTCTGCTCTCGCTGGTGTTCCTCTAGAAGACACTGCCTCCACTGCACTGACTGGTGGATATCTCTCCACTTGAAGACTCTTGTCCTCACTCAAAAGACTTGTCCTCAATGTCCTAGCTGATGGATATCTATCCACTAGAGACTCTTGTCCTCTCAACTTTATCTCCTCCAAAGCTCTGTCTCAATTATGTACTAAACATAGTCCAATTGGTCTAGCAGTTCTTCTCAACTCTTGCACTAAACACAGTCCAGTCGGTCTAGCACAAGTCTGCTCAACAAATTTTCTCAAGTTTGTACTAAATACAGTTCATTTTGTCTAGCACAAATCTTCTCAATCTCTATCTCTGGTCTGGCATAAACCTATCCTCAAATCTACACCAAACTCTACTCTCAAATTTGCACTAAACATAGTCCAGTCGGTCTAGCACAAATTTATCTTCAATCTCTGTTCTCAAGCCCTAACTCAAGGCTTGACTCAACTCTACTGGATCTGCCCCAAACCTTAACTCAAGTTTTGAAAAAATAAATCAACTCTGCTCTCAAGTCTTCTCAAAGACTTGTCTCAAATCTGCCTTGCAAGCTTCCTCAAAAGCTCACACCAAACTATCCACAAGTCCTCTCTAGAACTTGCTCAAATATTCTCAAGAGTTCCTCATAGAACCTACTCATATCTGCTCAATAGGTACACTCAGAACCTCTCCAAATCTTCTCAACAAGCTCCTGCATAACTTGCTCAAATATGCTCAATAATTCCACACAGAACCTGCACAACTCTGCTCAACCAGCTCACATATAACTTGTCCAATCTCATAAAAAAATAAAGAGAATTGTTAGAGACTCAATATGTTCTATTCTCAAAAACTCAATCTCTTTCTCAACTCAATATCATAGAAGCATAAAGAGAATTGTTAGAGACTCAATATGTTCTATACTCAAAACTCAATCACTTTCTCAAATCAATCTCATAGAAGCATAAAGAGAATTGTTAGAGACTCAATATATTCTATTCTCACAAACTCAATCACTTTCTCAACTCAAAATATAGAATAGTTTATTTTATGGAACTTGAACAATAAATCCATACATCCACTTGAATAGGCTCAATCAACTCTACTCAACCAATCACTTCAAGAAACAACACTTTCTCACAAACCCTATTCCAAGCATGTATCATCCAACTCAAAATGTTTCCAACAATGCTTAACAACAAATCTCACATAATAATGATACTCATGATCTTTTCAAAACCTAGTTAATTTCTTTGCATAACAACTCACTTCAACAACCATGCTCATCAAACAATGTTTTAATCACAACTCTCAATTTCAAAAAACCTTGAAGCATTAACTCAAACACTTCACTCAACCAATGATCTCAACAACAATGCTAATAAAACAAGGTTTTAATCTCAACTCTCAAATCAGAAAACCTTGAAGCTATTAGAATTTAACCTTTAGTCGACAAAGTGTGGTCGGCAAGGGATAGTCGACAAGCGATGAGAGTGAAGAGGAGTCAAACTTTAATTTTTCCTCTTCTCCCCTTACTTCTCTCTCCTCCTTTCCCATTAGCAGTTAGCGTTTCCAAACTATTTAAGCATGTAAATTTTCTTTATTAATTTAATCAAACTATTTGAAGTGTCAATTTGGTATCAGAGCGCAGTTAGGGTAAGGGTAGAGTGGCATCCAACTAGCCAGGAGGGCCCATAGGCACACATCCTGAGGTGGACATGTGTGCCTGCAGAGCAGAACCCCTAGCACGCATCCTAAGGTGGACATGTGGCACTGAGGAGTTGAAGCTCGTAGAGTAGAACCCTAAGCCCACACGTAGATCGAGGACTTGATGTGGTGGATGGACACTGATCGAGGAGGCAGCTGATAGAGGCATGAATCCTAAGGCAACTAATGTGGAAGATAATAGAGCTACCCTAATGACACGTGGTGACAATCCGTAGACCCAGAGGATGACACATGGTTGACATCGATAGGAGACACGAATCAAGCAAGTTGTTTAGGTATGATAACCGAGACACATGTGGTAGACTATGATTGCCTTATGATTTGGTAATTTTTTATTGGCTGATTTTGCAAATTGCGATTGGTTGATAGGTTTCTATTGGAAGATCGAATGATCGACAACAAAAGGGCAGACGTGGTGATTGCCCGAATGCAATCACATTAATAGTGGAGGGCTTTTGGTTTTAAAGAATCCAAACATTGTCGTAGGTGCAATGTGGGACTAATCATCCCTATTGTTTTTTTTCTTTGCCCGTCATGGATAGTAGGCTAAATGGAAGCTTCTTCCCTTTGGTACTTGAAGGCACCATAGCCCAACTGGCTGTGCTAGCCAGTATTAGGGCACTCGTCTGCGATCGAGCGCGGATCGAGTCCTGTCGGGACTCTATTTTTTACAAAAAGGTGCGTTTGGATTTGAGGTGAGGAAATCGTGCGAGGAGAAAAGGTATTTTTTTTATAAGCATTATTTTTTTTTATTTTTTAATTAAAAATTCATTTCCTTATTTTTTAAATTTAATTAAGGAATTGTTTTTTGATTAAAATTAAAAAATTTCATTAAAATTAATACACTTGCTTTAAAAAAAAAACTTAAACCTTTTTTGGAGATCAAAATATTTCATCAAAAAGGAAATTTTTATGGTAATTTTCACCATTGCCTAAGAGGCAATTTTTGTAAGTTTTTTGCATCATTACCTGAGAAGCAATCTTTGCAACAAAAATAAAAGGGACATTTCCTAAGAGGAAATTATTATAATAGCCTACGAGGCAATTTTTTTTGTAAGTGATTCACACAATTTCCTAAGAGGCAATCTTTGTAACAAGTGTTGATTTTTTGTCTGCGAAAGCCTTTCGGAACGCCCGTTTAACACTTAAAATTTTTTTGGACTCCTCGTCTCGTGACGGGAATGCCAGGGGTGCTGCCCCTTGGAACCCCGTTCAGGGGCCTAAATTTAATTGTTGATTGGAGGTCTGTGTTGAGAAGGGGATAATTTTTGCATCTAAGGGGAATATTTCTGCAATCATTCATGATAAGGTCAACCGAACGCTATCATGCCCTTGGTTCTCTTTTAGTAAGAGAAAACCCCAAATCCTTTGATGAAAAAGTTTGAACGTATGGATTGAATGTTGTATTCAGTCAATTACAAAATGCAGTAATAGCTCATCAAAGAGCACTAGATGTAGGATATGACGTTGATTCAGAAGACAATTCCTTTGGTAGCAGATTTGAAGAGTCATAATTTGTAGAAGTTGCACCATAGGAGCCAAAGAATAATCATCTCAATGACAGTGACTCAGTTGAAATACTCGAGCTAGAACCATATTCACCCGAAATCATTCTTATCAGTGACGAAAGTGATTCAGTTGGTGACAACTTTATCAATCCAATGATAGAAGAACCTCAGTAGGTAGAATCAGATATAAACGAGTGAGTATATCAAGTTAGATTTAATTTAAATCTATAACTTTTTTCTTTAAAAATCAGAGTGCTTTGATTGTAATTGAGAAATAAAAGTGTGTTTTTTAGTTTATTTCCACAAGCTATGAAATCCAATAATAATCTACCCATTCCAAAATTTAATGGGTTATATTGAGTATTGGTCCATCAAGATGAGGACCTTACTCATAGGCAAGGGACTATGGGACATAGTAGAATAAGGTTACATAGAACCTATAGATTGGACTACGTTGAGTGCAGTCGATAAGAAGACAAATAAATAAGCACAAAAGAGCAATTCCTCTACTCTCTATCATCTCCAAGCAACATTGGAGAAAAGTATCTTTCCCAAAATTACCTCTTTTTTAACTGCCCAAGATGCATAGAAAGCCTTGAAAGAAGGTTTCCAAGGAAGTGATTAGGTGAAGCAAGTAAGGCTTCAGACCTGAAATGAGATTTTGAGAATCTCAAAATGAATGAAGATGAGAAAGTTGGAGACTACTGCGTAAGAGTCAAAGCAGTTGTCAACAAGATGCAAACTCTTGGCGAAGAAGTCAAACCTGAAGTGGTTGTGAAAAAAGTGTTAAGAAAACTTCTTCAAAAATAGAATCACATTGCTATCATAATTGAAGAATCAAAAGACCTTTCCACTCTAAATTTTGATGCATTAATCGATTGATTAATTTCTCATGAAAAGAGATTACAAGGATCTCCTTCAATAAGCTATGGAGGTGATGATAAAGCCTTCTCATCCAATGAGGGTGTAGTAATAGAACAAGGAAGAGGCCAAGGTAGAGGACAAAGAAGAGGTAGAGGCAGAAGAAGCTCAAGAGGAGGAAATCCAAGCAGAGGTGGAAATCAAAGTAGAAGTAGCAATCAAAGAAGAGGTAGAAATCAAGGGTGAAATGGTAATCAAGGAATAGGAGGTGAGAAAACCAAGAAAGCTTGTTTCAATTGTTGCAATCCCGATCATTTTCTCGAGACTGTTGGTCCAAGACTTCTCAAGGAGGCAACGGTCAATATGGCAACTATGGTGAAGAAGAAGGAACATCAAATCTGTTTCTTTCTTATAGAAAATCTGATCAAAATTTGACAGACACTTAGATTTTGGATACTGGTTGTTCCAACCATATGAGTGGCAAAGAAGAGCTCTTTGCTACAATGGATTCCACCTATAAATCTTGAATCAAGTTGGGATATGATAAAGCTTTGCAAGTTTAATGTATTGTAGCCATGGAGGTTCCAACAAAAGAAGGCACAAAAAGGGTAAATAACATCTACTACACCCCCAAGCTCCAACATTATTTGCTTAGTGTTGGACAAATGATGGAGAAAAATTATAGACTTGTTTTTGATGAAGGCCAATGTATAATTTTTGATAAGAACAATTGTAATAGAGTCATTACACAAGTACCTATGACCAAGAATAGGTTATTTCCCCCTAAGTTTGGAGAACCAGGGGGAGCTCAACTTGCAAGTATTGCTATAGCAAATCAAAGTGTGCTTTGACACTTGAGATATGGTCACCTGAATTCTGCTATCTTTAAATTGTTAAATTCTCAAGCTATGGTATGTAGACTTCCTAAAAATTTTGAACACAAGGAGGTCTGTGAAGGATGTGCTTTGGGAAAGCACTCAAGATCCAAGTTCCCAAAAGGACAAGCATGGATGGCTATCCATCCACTTCAACTAGTGCATTCAGACATTTGTGGTCCAATGCAGACCAAAAACATAGGTAATAATTCTTATTTTCTCACTTTTATAGATGATTTCTCTAGGATGTGTTGGATATATTTCTTGAAAACCAAAGATGAAGCTTTTGATTGCTTCATATATTTCAAGAATAATGTAGAGAAACAAAGTGAGTTCATTGTAAAAAGTCTAAGGACAGATCGAGGAGGAGAGTACTTTTCAAAGACATTTCTAAAATATTGTAAATAATGTGGGATAAAAAGGTAATTCACCACTGCCTATACACCACAAAAAAATGGTGTGGTAGAAAGAAATAACTGCACCATAGTAGAAATGGCTAGATCGATGCTTCAAACTAAGCATCTCAGTAACATGTATTGGGCCGATGTTGTTAGAACTAGTGTTTACATTCTAAATAGGAGTCCTACTTCTAGTTTGGATGGGATCACTCCTTACGAAGGGTGGTATGGCAAAAAGTTGAATGTAAAATATTTCAAGGTTTTTGGTTCTTTAGCATACGCACACATTCTTGATGAAAAAAGAAATAAACTTGACCCCAAGAGTCAAGCATGTATTTTTGTAGGATATTGTGAGTCTACCAAAGCATATAGGCTCTACGATCCAAAAACTCATAAAATTGTACTTTCCATGGATGTGATTTTTGATGAAGGGAGAAAATGGGGTCATAAAAAAGTTTTTGTTGATGATGAATCCCATGATGCAATTTCTTTTCAATTACATAAAGTACAGCAAGTGCAGCAAATGCAGTCCAAAAATAATAAAGGAACTCCTCCAAGCCCAAGCATGAGTACTACTTCAAGTACATCAGCAGCTACTCCAAGTCCTTCTCCACAAAGATCAGTAAGTTATTCACCTATGGATATTGATTCTCCATCAAGAGGTAAAATAACACTACATCATCATCCATATTTTCAAATGTTGGATAAGAATTTTCAGAAAAGATACACTAGAAGTCAGGCTAGAGAAATTAATGTAGTTTTACAAAAACTTGAAAATCTGCATATGTATGGAGATGATGATTCCAATTATCCTAAAGAAGATGTAGTTAATTATGCTTTAATTTCTAGTGCACAGCTAGAGCCATCTAGATATGAGAAAGCATGCACTCATAATGTATGGCAGCAAGCCATGGAAGAGGAAATCACCTCTATAAAAAAGAATGATACTTGGGAGCTAGTGAAGCTTCCAAAGGGAAAAAAATGTGTTGGATGTAAATGGGTCTACAAGACCAAATTCAATGCTAATGGAAGCATTGAAAGACAAAGTCAAGACTTGTAGCAAAAGGATTTACTCATAAATATGGCATTGACTATGAGGAGACCTTTGCTCATGTTTCCAGACAGGAAACTATCAGATCAGTACTTTCCTTGGCTGCCCACAAAGGGTGGAAAATTCAGCACATGGATGTAAAAAGAGCCTTTATCAATGGGTACTTGACTGAGGAGGTTTATGTTCAAAAACCTCAAAGCTTTAAATAACAAGGTAAGGAGAACCTTGTTTACAAACTAAAAAAGCACTATATGGCCTCAAGCAATCACCAAGAGCATGGTACTCTCGCATTGATGGCTATTTCAAGAAATATGAATTCACTCGGAGTAAAAGTGAACCCACTCTCTACTACCTAAAGCAAGGTAAATACATTATCATAGTTTATTTATATGTGGATGATCTCATATTTATGGGTAGTAATGATAATATGAATATGGAGTTCAAACACTCCATGATGAAACAATTTGAGATGAAATATCTAGGCTTAATGCATTACTTCCTAGGCATGGAAGTTCATCAAATAGATAGAGGGATATTCATATGTCAACATAAATATGCTCAAGATATGATCAATAAATTTGCCATAAAGCAATGAAAATCAGTTGCAACTCCAACAGTTCATGGGATCCAATTGAGCAAATATGATGGAGAACCGAAGGTTGACATGACCACTTACAGAAGTATGGTTGGGATTTTGATGTTTCTAACCAACACAAGACCTGATATTCAGTATGTTGTTTCTCTTATTTCAAGGTTTATGGTGGATCCATCAGAGCTGCATTTTCAAGCAACTAAAATAATTATGAGATATGTAAAGGGTACATTGGATTTGGAATCCATTACCACAAATGTAATTCTATAAATTTAGTTGGCTTTAGTGATAGTGATTGGGGCAAAAATATAGATGATAGAAAATCTACATCAGGTAACTATTTTAGTCTAGGGTCAGGACTAATTACACGAAATTCCAAAAAGCAAACTATTGTAGCATTGTCATATATTGAGGCTGAGTATATAGCAGTCACATATTATAGTACTCAAGCTCAAAGTGGTCCTACCAGATTGTACTGTGACAACTTGAGTGTCATTCAATTGGCATATAATCCTATCCACCATAGCAGATCAAAACACTTTGATATGAAGTATCACTTCATCCGAGACATGGTGGAGAACCAGTTAGTTGAGCTTAAACATTGTATCACTTTGGACAACATGGAAAACATCTTCACCAAAGGCATGGCTAAAGCTCAATATATAAAGCTAAGAGACTTTCTTGTCAACCCTCTCAACTTTAAGGGGGAGAATGTTAGAATTTAACCTTTAGTCGGTAAGGTGTGGTCGACAAGGTGTCGTCGGTAAGGAGTAGTCGTCAAGCGGTGAGAGTGAAGAGTCAAAATTTAATTTTTCCTCTTCTTCCCTTACTTATCTCTCCTCCTTTATCATTAGCAGTTAGCGTTTCCAAACTATTTAAGCATGTAAATTTTCTTTATTAATTTAATCGAACTATTTGAAGTTTCAATTGAAGCAATAACTAAACCACTTTTGAAAAGGAAACCCTAACCAAGTCCTTTTCACTTCAAAATTAATTTTCAATAAATCCAAACAACCAACTCAACCAAAGGAGAATTTCCCCATACCTTTTTATTTGACAAGGATTTGATCTCACAAATTTGCCACACTCACAAATTTCTCTTTTCCAATCTCAATAAGGGTTAGAAAACTTCAATAAAAATCACAATGCAAAATATAACTTTAAATACACCTTATTACTTCAACTTAATTTTAACATCCACAAAATTCTTTTAAGAAGAAACCCTTATCAAAAATAATATCCAACAAGTCTTTAAAATAAATCTCAATTAAGCCTTTATTATAACTCCTTATACCTCCTAAAACATAACTCTCAAAACAACAATTTCCAAATTATAGAACTCAAATAATCATCAACACTTCACCTTCAAAAATCAATCACCACAACCTTTATTTAATAAAGTTTATTAAAACTTAATAAACTTTAGAATGACCTTATCACTCCAACCTTAGGGCATAAATCATAAAATTTTAATTAAAAAATCGTACCTGCCTTAAGGGGTTTCGATCCCATGACTTACCCTCATCGCGAGTGCCTTAGCCATGGCTAAGGTTGCCACACGAGCTACACGCTCATTCACAAAGGGGGAAGCACCATGTACTTTCTCTTTGTGCTTCTCCTTGCCCACATTTAACAAAAATGTGTGCCTTGGGTGCTTCCACAACACTGCCACCAAAAACCACTTCACGAGAATCAAATGCACGACCTTCATGCTCTCAATGCCTTCATGCTCTCCAAGCTGCCACTAGGCCACACTACCCAATGCAAATTGGGGGGTGGTCTCTCTTCGTGTTATCCTCTGCTTCCTTTGCCAAATTTTTTAAACCACACGAGCTTGTTTTCGCATATGCCACACAAATTTCATTTGAGCAAGGATAATTAATGAACAACTTTGGGCATATATTTATATTGCCCTCCTCATTTGTCTAGGACATCGGTGCTTTGATTTGAATGCATCACATCAACGCTCTAAGGCTTTGAAAGCCTTAGTAAAACCCAACCTTTGGGAATTTAATCTCTAAAAACTTTGCGCTCGAATATATTTTAATTTTCTAAAACCCAACCTTAGGGTTTTAATATAATAATATAAATATATAATATTATAATATTTAATTATATTGCCATCAAAAACCACTTTGTGAGAATCGAACACATGACCTTCGTGCTCTCAACGCCTTCGTACTCTCCAAGCTGCCACTAGGACACACTACCCAATGCGAATTGGGGGGTGATCTCTCTCCATGTTATCCCCTGCTTCCTTTGCCAAACATTTTAAACCACATGATCTCGTTTTTGCATATCCCACACAAATTTCATTCGAGCAAGGATAATTAATAAACAACTTTGGGCATATATTTATACTGCCCTCCTCCTTTGTTTAATTTTCTAAAACCCAACCTTAATTGAGATAAAGGCTTAATTATAAAATTTAATTAGATTTTTACCACTTTGGTAAGTATTATAATAACAATTATAATATTTTTAACCTTCCAATGCTCTTGATGAATTGCTTCCTTGGAAAAAACCTCTTTTTGACCCAATATTTTTGGGTGTAAAATAAAATATTTTAACCCATTATTTCTTGCTGAAATATTTGGTATTAATGATGACTTCATCTGGTGACATCAATGACAACTTTGATTTAGGGACTCAAAATGTCCAACAATCTCCCCCTTTGTCATTGATGGTAACCCATACTTTTCTTATCAAAACCTGACCTTTCTTTTTCCTTATGCTCCCCCTAGAACATTGCTCCCCCTGTCTCAATGCTCTCTCAAATATCAAATCTCTCCCCATATCAAATATCTCCACAATACACAAATATCTCCCCCTTTGACATCAATGGAAAAGGGTCACCTTTGGGGATCGAGGCTAAGAATGAGCCTCTTAGTTTAGCCCCTCCCCCAACTCCTCATGAGGTATTTAATTCTGGGGTGAGAGTATTTCTACTCCCCAAAAGCATTGCTCTTTACCTTTATCCTTTTCCCTTCTTTTTTGAGTTTCTTGAATCCTCTTATTGTTTCTATCCAAGTCATCATCCTTGAACCTGTCACCATTCCTATTCTTGTTCCTTTTCTTGTTCACATCTAGGTTCTTTGAAAAGGATTGCAAATCCAACTAACCTCATATTATTTACAAACTCATTATATAGGCTCTAATGGCCCAAAATACATAACCAAACCCATCAAATCATGGATTTGATCCAATATGCTTAACCATAAGCTACAAAAGTGCAAAGGAGAATGCACGTAACTTCTAAGTTAAGAGAAAAGGAATAATGCTAACTATAAGATCCATTTTAGCTATCTTGAAGTACACACTTCCTACTTTGAGTTCACACTTACTAACTAACACTCTAAATGACAACTAGAAGATAACTAGTGCCCACAAGTGCATGTGAGAAGGAGACTCACTTACAATATTAATTTGCAAGAAATAAACTATGCAAACCTAGCTAGGAACTACTAGAGGGGTCATATGAGTGATCAAACATCAATCCTCATCATGCCTCCCCACAATAGAAGCATTGGCCTCCAATGCTTTTAGAAGAGTAGGAAAGTCATGGGACATCTGATGAAAAGAAATCCAACGAGCCTGATGTGGCAACTGTCCTCATCGAGCCACAAGATATGAGGTGGTAGACCCCTGGTGAGTCTATCGAGTCTTTGTGTCATAGATCTGATCAGAATCCAATGGTAACTGAGAATCAGGAACCACGTCCACAGGATGACTGATAGCTGGCATAGTCTCCAATGTAGAGTCAAAGTACAACTTCAAAAGATCTACATTGACGACGTCATGAATTCCCAAGTGTGCGGGAAGATCAAGGTGGAAAGCATTCTCGAACACCTATTGAAGAATAGTATAAGGCCCATAGTGAATCGGTTTGATTTTACTATGAGTCTTATCAGTAAAACGCCGCTTGTCAAGATGCAACCAAACTTTGTCACCAACCTAAAATGGATGAGGAATTCGATGTCGATCCATGGCCTTTTTCTGCTGCTATTGTGTCTTTTGCAAAATCTCAATCACCTTTGATTGAAGATTGTGCAAGTGCTGAATAAATGAGTGGGCCTTGTCTTGCTCCTTCTGAAGATGTGAAGTGACAGGAGAAGGCAAAGACAAAGGTAACTCATAAGGTGCCAAGGGCTGAAATCCCATACAAACCTCAAAAGGTGAGTGACCTGTAGAAGAATGTAGGGCCCTATTGTAGGCATGTTCAATATGAGTGAGACTCAAGTCCCACTTTTCTGGTGAAGCGTGATGATAGATTCGTAAACTTTGCACAAGGGTACGGTTTACCACTTCAGTCTGCCCATCTGACTGCGGATGATAGGCGGTGGAAAAGTTAAGGGAAACTCCCAAAATTTTCCACAAAGAATGCCAAAAGTGACCCACAAAGCGTGAATCACGATCCGATATAATGCTGGTAGGTAGACCAAAGGAACGCCAAATGCTGTCAAAGAACAATTGGGCTAAGTCTTCTACAGAACTTGTCTTGCGACATGGAATAAACTTAGCCATTTTACTGAATCTGTCAACCACCACGAACACACAATCATGTTGTCGCACTGTCATGGGAAAACCACTAACCAAATCCATGGAAATGCTTTCCCAAGGATGGGAAGGAATGGGCAAAGGCATGCCTAAGCCAAACTTCCTGTTAGCGGGTTTTGAGCGACAACAAACTGCACACTGTTTGAGAAATCTCAACACATCCCTCTCGCATTTTAGGCCAGTAGAAAAATCTTTGCAAGTGATGAAGTGTTTTGTGCTTCCCAAAGTGACCACCATAAAGTGTAGAATGAGCTTCCTTAAGAAGTGACACTCTAGGCTCACAAGGAACACAAACCTTGTCCAATTTGTAAAGAAGTCCTTCTTTGATGTAGAAATCTTGGAAAGGACGCAAATTGGAAGAAGAAGGCTTACTCACTTGCTCAAATATTTTCCCAAAATCAGGATCCTGTGAATACTGATTAGGCCAAGTCTGAAATCCCAAGTGTGAAGTGGACATAACTGTTAAGGCAAGAGCGGCAGGAGGCCTACTCAAACAATCAACAATAGTATTACTCTTCCCCTTTTTGTACTTGATCACCAAGTGAAATTGTTGGAGGTAAGAGGCCCACTTCATATGTCTTGACTCTTCAATTTTACTTTGAGATTGTAAAAACTTGAGAGGCATATGATCAGTGTGTACTACTGTATATTTTCCCAAAAGATAGTGTCTCCAGTACTTGATAGCTTGAACTAATGCATACAACTCCTTGTCATATGTAGAATAGTTCAACTTAGCAGCAAAAAAAGTTTTCGAATGATAAGCAACTGGATGACCATTCTGTTTGAGCACAACTCCTAAGGCAACTTTAGAGGCATCCGTTTCAATCTCAAAAGGTTGAGAGAGGTCAGGTAAAGTTAACACAGGTGTTGTACAAAGTTTCTTTTTGAGTTTCTCAAAGGCAATCTCTTGGCTTTTCTCCCAATGAAATGGAACTTTAGACTTAGTGAGATAATGCAATGGAGTTGCAAGAGTGGAATATTGAGGAATGAACTTGCGATAAAAATTCGCAAGTCCTAGGAAACTCCTTAACTCGGTGAGAGTTGAAGGAGGGGACCACTTAAGTAAAACATCAACTTTTGTGGGATCTACCTGAATTCCACTTTCACTAATCACATAACCAAGGTAAGAAACTGAAGTATTGCCAAAAGAACACTTGGAAGAATTGGCATATAATTGATTCTTCGCAAGAAGATCAAGTGTATGATGGATATGCCTAAGGTGTTCCTCCCAAGTCTTTGAGAATATCAATATATCATCAAGATATATTATTACAAATTTGTCAAGTACATCACGAAATACATCATTCATCAACCTCATGAAGGTTGCAGGAGCATTAGTAAGACCGAAGGGCATGACCAACCATTCAAAGAGGCCCATCTTCGTCTTAAAAGTTGTCTTCCATGTATCCTCGGCTTGGATACGCACTTGATGATATCCACTTTTGAGATCTATTTTTGAAAAGAACTTAGCTCCTTGGAGCTGATCTAATAAATCATCAATGCGTGGTAGTGGATATCTATTCTTTATAGAAATTTTGTTCAAAGCACGAAAATCAATGCACAATCTCCAAGTGCCATATTTTTTAAGAACCAACAAAATAGGTGAGGCACAAGCATAAGTACTTTCCTTAATGAAACCCTTAGACAACAAATCTTCTATTTGCCTTTTTATTTCTTCATTTTGCAAAATAGATTGTCTATACATGGGAGCATTAGGTAGTGAAGAACCAGGAATGATTTCAATGTTGTGATTAATTGTGCGAATTGGAGGAAGAGACTTTGGCTCCTGAAATATGTGTGAGTAATTTTGCAATATTTTATCCATTGAAGAGTGTTGCTTTGGAATGGATGTGGATGTAGGAGTGTTTTGAGAGCGAATGAAAATTAGAGCAACATCACCACCTTTTTTAATTACTCTTTTTGTTTGCTTGGAACTTAGAATGATGTTAGGAGTGTTGGTGCTTTTAATGAGAAAGACCTGACCATATTTTTGAAGTGTGTAGGTTCTTTTGAAAGCATCATAAACAGCTCTCCTATCATACTAAAAAGGTTGTCCAAGCAAAATCCCACAACAATCCATAGGAGTCACATCACAAGTGACTTGATCTATGAAATGTGGGCCAAGTGCAAATTTTAATGTGCAAGTGTGAGTGATTTCTGAGCCCCTTCCACTATCCTTCCAACCCAAAGAATAAGGTTGAGGATGAGGCTCCATAGGTAACTTCAATCGCTCGACAATGGACCTCGCAATTAGATTTTTCTCGTGAGCCATTATCCACTATACAATCTGTTGCAAAATTATGGAGCAAATGAGCTCGAGTGATGAACAAAGCATCACGAGTGCCCCCTGATGAACTTACATTTACCAAGGTAACCTCATTGAGTTTACCTCGTAATTTCGTGTATACTCTACTTTCTCCTACTGACTCAAGGGGACCTTTGGAAGCATCCTCCTCTTGAGTAGTGATGACTAAACTCTTCTTTTTAAGCTTAAAACAATCAGCTTTTTCATGACCTTTCTTCTTACAATAGTTACAAAACTTTTTGAGAAGAAGAAGAAGAAGGTTTGGAAGAAGAAGAAGAAGGAGTAGAAGCGGAAGGGGAAGGAGAAGAAGGAGATGGAGAAGAAACATTCTTCTTTTGAGCAAAATTCTTCTTTTGTGAGAAAGAATTATTCCCTTTTGATGAGTTTGCAACCACTTGAGTAGCAAGTGCACGGAATGCCCGTGAATGCGCCTTAAACTTGTCCTCCGCAAGTTGCACCTGGTTGAAAACTCGAATCCAATGTGTCCATAGATACAAACATAATTTCCCTGTACAAATGTTCCAACAAACCACTTTGAAATTTGAGAATCAAAGCTTTAATATCTTCCTCCACATTCAAAAGTATCATGTACCTGTTGAATTGAAAGATATATTCTCGCACGATCATATTAGTACTTTGGCGAAATCGAAACCACTTAATGACCAATTCCTTAGAATAATTGGAAGGATAAAAATTGGTCTTAAGACAGTCTACAAGCTCATCCCATGAGGTGAGTTCATCATGACCTCTTTTTCTTTCAACAAGTACTTTAGCTAAACCAGAAAGTTTTAGCTTAGCATATGGAACCATATCCTCATCTGAAAGCTGAGTATAAGAAAACCATGAACTCATGTCAAGAATCCAACTATTCAAGACTTCAGGGTTCCGGGATCCATCATAAAGTGGCACTTCACAACGAACTCTCAGGCGAGAATCATTAGCAGAAGTTGAAGCATTATGGAGAGAAATATCATTTACCTTCATTGCAAGGTTACCAAGAACTTCTGCCATGGTAGTATCATTAGCTTTATCTGCTAAAGCATTTACAACATGTGCAAGTTCTGCCACTTGGGCAGCCAAGTCAGAAGCCATGTGAAACCGGGTATAAGCCAGGAGTAAAAGGGAAAAGCACTGAAAAATCAAGGAAAATTTGAAAAGTCCTTGTTACAATGTTGTGCCCTGAAAAATACTCCTAAGGCTAAAAATTTAAAAATTTAAACTAACCTAAGGTTTACAATTTATATTTTATTAATTTAAAAATAACTTAATTAAAAATTAAATGGTAATTAATCAAAGATTAATTAATTTAATTAAGTTATTAAAAATTAAATTAATAAAAAATAAAAATGACATGCATAACCTTAGAATAGAAATTTTTTAAAAAATTACAATTTACCCTCGGTAAAACCGAAACTGCACTCCACTGGCTGTGCATGAAATCCCGAACTGATGTTGCACGCTTCCCGAGGCACCAATTTCAAAGCCAGGTGCAAACAAAAAAATCCATGCAAAAAATTATGTGCTTGGTACAAAAATTGTGTTCCTGGCTACGGGTAGGCTGCAGTCTGCACGGCCAATGAACCATTGGCAGAGCACTGGCGCCTGTCAGATTTTGGCAGGTGTGACAGTGTCTGTCGATTGGTGGCCTGCGACGTGGCATAGCCGATGAAAGTTGACTGTGTGGCACGTCAACGTCCGCACCTGCAAATACTACAGGCAGACAGACAGTGTCGTCGGCCTGTCAAAAATGGTAGGCAGAACAACGCCTATCGGCCTGACAACATCGACAGGCCTGGAGCGTCGACTTCCGCGCCTATAGTACTTGCAGGCGGGCGGACAGCACCATCGGCTCGTCGGCGACGGCAGGTGGGACAACGCCTACCGGCTCGACAGTGTCGGCGGACCTGGCGCGTCGACGTCCGTGCCTACAAATACCGCATGCAGACGGACGAGTAGCCGGCCTACCAGCGACGCTAACACAGCCGACGTCCGATCGGCTGTGGTGAACGTCGGCCGACGTCCGTCGGCAGTCGACAGATGATGTCTGTCGGTCGACGGACGTCCAGGGGCCGACGTAAGCAGGCAACGATGCTGAGTCAGCCAAGCCGCCTACGAATTTTGGCCCTCGGCTCCTGCTGAGATGGGGCCGAGGGGCAAAAATCAAATTTTTTTTTTTTTACAAAGAATATTTAATTAATATATAAAGAAAAATATATATTAATTAAAAATTTAAGTTTTCTAATAAAACTATGAAATTTTTTAAAATTAACCAGGTGGGTTAATTTGAAAACATGGAAAACTTAAACTGTTACAAATATTAGCAATTTTTGAAGGCAAATTACCTTCAAATTTTCTTAAACAAAATTGCTAATTTCTCTTGCATATCACCCAGACTCCTTCAGTAGCTCTCCTTTCAAGATCCAGTCGACACACGACTAGCATTTGAAAGGCAACCAGACCCAAGTCGACACACGACCTGGTATAGATGCTCCTCAGTCTTCAAGACTCCTCAATGGCAGAAACCTCAGGAATGAAAGGCTCCCTAATTCGCATTTCACCGTAGGAGAAATCCAAACCTGCCAAGGGATTTTTGTAAGACAGAAATCGGGGTAAGCTTCTCCTATACTTCTTGAGCATACGGAGAAAGTTGGAACGAGGATTTTGATGCCTAAGGAACTTCCTTCTACGAATGGTTTTCAAGCTCCCCTTGAGCTTGAACCGAGTCCTCAATGAGAAAGAATTTCTCATAAAAATAATCTATCTCCTACCCTCTCACCTCACAAGCCCTAGTGCAAACTTGAACTAGGCTCTGATACCAATGAAAAGGATTGAAAATCCAACTAACCTCATATTATTTACAAACTCATTATATAGGCTCTAATGGCCCAAAATACATAACCAAACCCATCAAATCATGGATTTGATCCAATATGCTTAACCATAAGCTACAAAAGTGCAAAGGAGAATGCACGTAACTTCTAAGTTAAGAGAAAAGGAATAATGCTAACTATAAGATCCATTTTAGCTATCTTGAAGTACACACTTCCTACTTTGAGTTCACACTTACTAACTAACACTCTAAATGACAACTAGAAGATAACTAGTGCCCACAAGTGCATGTGAGAAGGAGACTCACTTACAATATTAATTTGCAAGAAATAAACTATGCAAACCTAGCTAGGAACTACTAGAGGGGTCATATGAGTGATCAAACATCAATCCTCATCATTCTTGTTCCTGTTCATGTTTCTGTTCTCGTTCATACCTATTTTTGAAATTTCTGCTCTACACCACTTTGCTATGTGACCATCATTATTGTATAACACTTAATGATATAATTCCTTCAAGGTGCAAATATCTTAGGATTTTTCCTAGTGAAGTCATATCCTCTTCTTTCATGAACCCTGCAATTCATTGCCTTATGACCAAAATGATTACATGAGTAGCAATACCCATGGAAAAATTTTCCATTCCCATGTTCCTGTCTTTCATGTGTCCTGCATTGTGAAGCCATGTCCCCAAACCTGTGACATGAAAAACATCTTCTGTTGAAGCTTCCTTGTTTTGACCTCATCGGTCTCCTATTCTTATTGTTGTTCCATTTGTATCTTCTTTGTGAATTTTTCCTATCTTTTTTGAACTCTCTATTATCCAACTCTTCCTCTGATGTCTAAATTTCTCTTACACTATCTTATTATGAGGTATCTTCATCTTAAGTTTCCTCTTTAGAACTTGAAGTTAACTCTCCTTCTTGTTTCTTTTGAGTTTGTTCAAAACCAAGACCTATTTTATTTGTTGACATTCTTTGTACCTTGACTATATTATCCATAATATTTACGCTATTCTTGAATCCTTTCATCTTGATCTTGGAGTCCTCTAAATATTCTTTTAGTAGTGCCACTTCTTGTGCTAAATTCTCAAATTCCAAGATCTTTGCTTCTAAACTTATCTTTGAACCTTTTTTCCTTAGCTTTTGATTTTTCTAAATCCTCTATAAGCAATCTTCTCTCTTCATCACATTATTGAAACTAAATTTCAAGTTTAGAGTGTTGCTTTCTTACCTTCTTTACCATGTCAAGGGCATAGATGAGTTCTCCCTTGAGATCATAACCATTCTTTGTTGGATAATCCTCTATTTTTTTACCTTTTTCCACATCATTACTTTCTTTTGGCTTGTCTTCTATAGGATCACTCACTTCTTCTAATGCCATTAGAATATTTTCATCTGGTCTTTCAAGTGCATCTTCATAGTCATCATCACTGAAACTATAACCATCCCTTGTGCAATCATCTTCAATATGTCCAAATATAAACATCTAAAACACTTGATAATAACTGGAGTATTTTTCTTAACTGGTTCTTTTTCCTCAATCATAAATAGGACTTCATCTCTATCATTTCCTGAAGAACTAGCATCACTATCATTTGAGTACTTACTTGCATTATCTGCATAGTAGCTTCTCTTTTGTCTTTGGAAGAACTTATTTCCTTGTCTGCTTTATCCATCCTTGCTTTTCTTTTGGTGCCTGAATCTTTCTGATTCCCTGTACTTGTGATCCTGTTTTTCTTCTTTAGAACTAAGTCCTGTTATGGTGACTTATGACCTTTGTGCATTGACAATCCTGTCTAAAGTCTTTAAAATTTCCTCAAACTTGGGTAGTTTGGCCTTAGAACCTTGTTACTTCCATCCTTAGTGAAACTATCTCATGTTATAATCTTTCACACTCTAGATCTTTTACCTTTAATTGTTTAGCCATACCTTCTTCAATCTTTTTTGTCTCTTCAACCTTGATTTTGAAGTTGGTGAGGTCCTATAGAAACTTTGCTTTTGCTTTCTCATCTTCTTGAGCTTGAACTTTAAATCCTAAGTTATCCCTTTTTAATTCTTCAATAGTAACCACAAGTCTTTCACATTCTATCCTTTTTACCTTTGACTTTTCAATCATACCTTCTTCAACTCTTCTTGCCTTTTCAACCTTATCTATCAAGTCAGAGAGATCTTTTAGAAGCTTTGTCTTGAATTTCTCATCTTCTTGTATTTGAGCCTTCAATTCTAAATTATTTATTTTCAATTCAACAAGTTCCTTAATAGTGGCTTCCTCCTTTTCTTTTTCTTAATCTTCCTCTTCTTTCTTTCTTTGATCTTCTATAGGAGCATTTTCTTCTAATACTAAAAGTAGAGTTTTTTCTTCATACCTGTTTTGATTTTCTCTGTTATCCTTTCTTGAACTGACCTCTAGGGTTTCATTTCCAAAAATATCATCTTCATCTTCACCACTACTAAAACCATTGCAATAAATTGCATCATGGATGAGTTGAACACAAATAAAACATTCTTGTGGACAGTAAGCTGCATGGTGACCTGTTGTCCCACATCTGGTACAAAACTTTATTAGTCTGGATATTTCTCCATTACTTGATTCATATCTTGAATCTATTTCCATTTGTCCTCCCAACACAACAATATTAAACTCATATTCCTTTTCTTTCATGACCATGTGTGTTCTTTTCTTCTTGTGTCTCATGGTTTTGCCTTTACCTTTCTTTGCCATTTGTGTTCTTGAAATATCTTCCTTCAAGATGTTAAACCCTTTTTGAAGGAACCAACTCTTATACCCATTGAAGAATACAAGCTTATACTGAGAGGGGGGTGAGCAGTATAAGACCACTTTTTACTTTTCTTTCCCAAATAATATTAATCAATATAATCAATGGAAATATTAATAGCAATAACCAAAGCAATGCATAAATCATCACACACAATAGAGACCACAATTTATGTGGTTCACACAATGTGGGCTACTCCACGAAGAAAATATTTCACTAAAATTTTCTCAATCAATCTCTTGGGAATTATTTTCCTATTACAATATTTATGGACCTTTGTCCAAAGGAGATGTTGATCCCCTAAATCTATTTTGTGGATCTCTATCCATAGGAGAACTCTTTCTTCTTTGCTCTGGCTGGTGATCCTCTAGAAGACATTGCCTACACTGCATTGAATGGTGGATCTCTTTCCACTTGAAGACTCTTATCCTCACTCAGAATACATGTCCTCAATGTCCTGTATTATGGATATCTATCCATTGGAGACTCTTGTCCTCTCTACTCTATCACCTCCAAAGCTTTGTCTCAATTTTATACAAAACATAGTCTAGTCGGTCTAGCACAGTTCTCAACTCTTGCACTAAACCTAGTCTAGTGGGTCTAGTACAAGTCTGATCAACAAATCTTCTCAAGTATTTACTAAACATATTTCATTTGGTTTAGCACAAATCTGATCAATCCCTATCTCTGGTCTAGCACAAACCTATCCTAAAATCTACACCAAACTTTGCTCTCAAATTTGCACTAAACACAGTCCAGTCGATCTAGCACAAATCTATCTTCAATCTCTGTTATCAAACCCTAAGGCTTGAATCATCTCTGTTGGATCTGCCCCAAACCTTAACTCAAGGTTTGAACAAATCAATCAACTTTGCTCTCAAGTCTTCTCAAAGACTTATCTCAAATATACCTTGCAATATTCCTCAAAATCTCACACCAAAATGTCCACAAGTCCTCTCTAGAACTTGCTCAAATCTTCTCAATAGGTCCACATAGGGCCTGGTCATATCTTCTCAATAGGTCCACTCAAAACCTGTCCAAATCTGCTCAACAATCTCACACAGAACTTTCTCAAATATGCTCAATAGGTCCACACAAAACCTGCACAACTCTGCTCAACAAGCTCACACAAAACTTGTCCAATCTCATAGAAACATAAAGATAATTGTTAGAGACTCAATATGTTCTATTCTCAAAAACTCAATATCTTTCTCAACTCAATCTCATAGAAGCATAAAGAGAATTGTTAGAGATTCAATATGTTCTATTCTCAAAAATCAATCACTTTCTCAACTCAATCTCATAGAAGCATAAAGAGAATTGTTAGAGACTCAATATGTTCTATTCTCACAAACTCAATCACTTTCTCAACCTAGAATATAGAATAGTTATTTTATGGAACTTGAACAATAAATCCATACATCCACTTGACTAGGCTCAATCAACTCTACTCAACTAATCACTTCAAGAAACAACACTTGCTCACAAACCCTAGTCCAAGCATGTATCATCCAACTCAAAATTTTCCAACAATGCTTAACAACAAATCTCACATAACAATGATACTCATGATCTTTTCAAACCCTAGTTCAAATTCTTTGCATATCAATTCACTTCAACAACCATGCTCATCAAACAAA
Source organism: Wollemia nobilis (assembly GCA_028583015.1). Lineage (NCBI taxonomy): Eukaryota > Viridiplantae > Streptophyta > Pinopsida > Araucariales > Araucariaceae > Wollemia > Wollemia nobilis. Next base: position 2,448,737 of record JAQPPZ010002678.1, read on the forward strand.
GTTTTAATCACAACTCTCAATTTTAGAAAACCTTGAAGCATTAACTCAAACACTTCACTCAACCAATGATCTCAACAACAATGATAATAAAACAAGGTTTTAATCTCAACTCTCAAATCATAAAACCTTGAAGCAATAACTCAACCACTTTCGAAAAGGAAATCCTAATCAAGTAATTTTCACTCCAAACTTAATTTTCAATAAAGCTAAACAACCAACTCAACCAAAGGAGAATTTTCCCACACATTTTTGTTTGAAAATGAGTTGATCTCACAAATCTACCACACTCACAAATTTTTATTTTCGAATCTCAATAAGGGTTAGAAAACTTCAATAAAAATCACAATGCAAAATATAACTTTAAATACACCTTATTACTCCAACTTAATTTTTAACATCCACAAAAGTCTTTTTAGAAGAAACCCTTATCAAAAATAATAGCTAACAAGTCTTTAAAATAAATCTCAATTAAGCCTTTATTATAACTCCTTATACCTCCTAAAACATAACTCTCAAAACAACAATTTCCAAATTATAGAACTCAAATAATCATCAACACTTTACCTTCAAAAATAAATCACCACAACCTTTATTTAATAAAGTTTATTAAAAATTAATAAATTTAAGAACGACCTTATCACTCCAACCTTAGGGCATAAATCATAAAATTTTAATTAAAAAATTGTACCTACCTCAAGGGGTTTTGATCCCACGACTTGCCCTCACCGTTAGTGCCTTAGCCATGGCTAAGGTTGCCACATGAGCTACATGCTTGTTCGTAAATGGGGAAGCACCATGTGCTTCCTCTTTGAACTTCTCCTTACCCACATTTAACAAAAATGTACGCCTTGGGTGCTTCCACAACACTGCCACCAAAAATCACTTTGCGAGAATCGAACGCACGACCTCCGTGCTCTCAATGCCTTCACGCTCTCCAAGCTGCCACTAGGCTACACTGACCAATGTGAATTGGGGGATGGTCTCTCTCCATGTTATCCTCTACTTCCTTTGCCAAACATTTTAAATGACACAAGCTCGTTTTCACATATGCCACACAAATTTCATTTGAGCAAGGATAATTAATGAACAAGTTTGGGCATTAATTTATATTGCCCTCCTCATTTTTCTAGGACGTCAGTGCTTTGATTTGAATGCATCACATCGGTGCTCTAAGGCTTTGAAAGCCTTTGTAAAACCCAACCTTTGGGTTTTTAATCTCTAAAAACTTTGCGCTCAAATATATTTTAATTTTCTAAAACCCAACCTTAGAGTTTTAATCAAATGAACTTTATCCTTTAAAATCTAATTATATTATAATTAAAAATTATAATATTTAATTAGATTTTTACCACTTTTGTAAGTATTATAATAACAATTATAATATTTTTAACCTTCCAATGCTTCATATGAATTGCTTCCATGGAAAAAACCTCTTTCTGACCCAATATTTTTGGGTGCAAAATAAAATATTTTAACCCATTGTTTCCTACTGAAATATTTTGTATTAATGATGACTTCATCTGGTGACATCAATGACAACTTTGACTTAGGGACTCAAAATTTCCAACAATTATCTATACAAGTTGAATATTGAACCGCTTTTAATATTCAAATATTTAACCCTGCACATTATTTTTTCTAATAAACCTTTCCATATAATTCATACTTGTTTGTTTGAAGTGAGGGGACTGCACATAACTAGTTAGCAGTCACCTTAGGAAGGCCCCACTAGGTTCCTATTTTCTATTCTCTTTCGAAAGCCCCACAAGAATAATTATTCACTTAGATAGGATCAGGCCAAGAGGGTAGCAACGGGGTTATGCATAAGCACGAAATATCGTAAATTGGCTCTATTTAGGTTTTTTTAAATTTTGAAAAGGCTAATTTTGGATCCTTTCACTGGGGGCCATTCGCCTGAAATTTACGGGGTGGAAGTTTTTTTGGGGTAAATTCGCCCATCGTTGATAATCATGAACCTAACTTTATTTTAATTCGCCGACCTAAAATTACATATGATTTTGATTTTCCCGCCCAATTCGCCTTCAAATTATAAATGATTTTATATTTCCCGCCCAAATCGCCTTCAAATTATAAATGATTTTATTTTTCCTGCCCAAATCGCCTCATATACTACCCATATATATACTGTACTGGGTACCGATAAAAATACATCGAAAATACTCTAACTCAAAAATAGCTCTGAAACAACGAAAAACTTGAGAAGGTTGCAGAGGAGTGACTATCGAAATAAATCGATCGGTTGCAGAGGAGTCTCCATCGGTGCAAGATGATCGTTGTGAGTTGTGTCTATCGATATAAGTCGATCGATTGCAGAGCTGTATCTATCAATATAAGTTGATCGATTGTAGAGTCATGTCTATCGATATAAGTCGATCGGTTGTAGAGCCATGTTTATCGACATAAGCTGATCGATTGTAGAGCCATGTCTATCGATATAATTTGATCGATTGTAGAGTTGTGTTTATCAACATAAGTCGATCGGTTGTAGATCCATGTCTATCGACATAAGTTGATCGATTGTAGAGCCGTGTCTATCGACATAAGTCGATCGATTGTAGAGTCATGTTTATCGACATAATTTGATCGATTTGAGAGCCATGTCTGTCAACATAAGCCAATCGATTGTAGGGATTGTCGATCAACATTTATCTATCGGTTGTAGAGGTGTCGATCAACATTAGTCAATCAGTTGTAGAACCATGTCGATCATCATAGTCGGTCGATTGTAGTGGTGTCGATCGATATTTGTTAATCGATTGTAGAGGTGTCAATCGATATCATTCTATCGATTGTAGGGACGTGTCGATCAACATCATTCTATCAATTATAGGGATGTGTGATCAATATTTATCTATCGATTGTAGGGACTATCGATCAATATAAGTTGATCGATTGCAAGGAAGTGTCTATCGATAAAATCCTATCGATTGTAGAGGATTCATGACTAAAAATTGATAGAGTATTCTTCTTCCATTGTTCTTTTGTCCAAAATCCAAATCTCTTTTTCTATAGTTTCATAGGCACTGTAGGTGAACTATATGCAACTATGGTAGACAACTATCAATGTCATCTGGTTGTGTGTCAGGAGCATTTCTCTTGTCAGAGACTGCTTCTTGTCTCTTAGAGTATGTTTCATACGTAGTGTAGAAGCACTATCTGCAACTGTGGTCGATAAGTATCCCTGTCATGTTGTGTGTTAGGAGCATTTTCTTGTCAGACTACTTCTTGTCTTTCAGATGTCATTCTACAGGGCAGCATAGGTTCGTCTTGAGGGATGTCTGCTATTTTCCTTCAATTTCATATACATTTCCTAACATCTGAAGGTTTTTCTTTATAGATACAATGTCACCTACTAAATATGGAAATATGGGAGGCCAATATTCTTGTAAAAAGATAAATCTGAAATATTTTACACAAATATCAAAATGCAATGAGGCATCAATCTCTATAGATCCTACACAACTTGCAGGTACAAACACCTTTTACCATCAATTTTTTAATATTTTTGTTCTTATTAAATATAAAACCTTTCTCTATTAATAGATAAATGGTTTTCTACTTATCTACCTCTTTTTAAATGCTTTGTAAAACTGTATTCTATTAATTCTTTAAAATAGTGCCTTTTTTACAACAAAAAATGATAGAGAACACCAAACATTGAATGCAATAAACATTGTCGAGCCTGATGTGCGTTCACTCGAAGATATTCCAGCAGATGAGATGGGACCACATGATAATTTTCCTAATAACGACATTCAACAACCACTTCAGGAGATTTTAAATTCAAACACATCAACCGAAAGAGAAAAAGATAGTACAATTAAAATTCAGACCTCTAGGGAATCTTGTAGTCAAAAATCTAAACATCAAAAGATAAGTGAATGGACTATTGGAAGGGATTTTAAAAATGAATGGGCACGGTTATACCCCTTTATTGAGTGAGATGAGAAACTGAATGTGTGTAAATGCATTATTTGTACATGGAAGCTTGGAAAGGATCATTTATTGCAAAATAAGAAAGACACAATAGAAAAACATTGTGGGAAAGTTTACATCAAAGAAATACGAAGTGATGGAACAATTAACAGATCTCATAGGTGGAAGGATGCATCAGAATGTGTGCATGTGAGATATGCAATTGAATATGAAAAAGCAATGAAACAAAAACAAACTCTCATTGAGAAGGGTGGAACAATCGAGGCACAATTTCAAAAAATTAATAAGACTGTATTAGCCTCAAAAAAATTGCAGTTTGCTATTGTATACAGTATTCTAAAAAAAGGTCATCCCATGTCTGATTTTGCTGATTTTAAGGAAATACTTCAACTAGCCAATGTACAAAACCTTACCAGTTCACATTGGTCAGATCGAAGTGGTTGGGAAATGGTAAAATGTCTATCATCTGGTTGAGAAGGAAGACCCGAGAGAGAATGTGAAACAAGCCAAATTTATTTCACTTTCCATTGATGAGGTAACAATTGTTGACAACACATCTTGGATTTGCATACATGTTTACACATTCAAAAATCATTTGAGACAACCTCATTTACTAGCACTACATAAGATGATTGAAAATTGTAATGCGGAAAACATTTATAATGTTGTTGTAACCAATTTAAAGGATATTGTCGAAATGGATGAAAAGGAAATTGCCACAAAGTTAATTTGTGTTGGAGCTGATGGTGCGGCTACAATGCAAGGACAAAGGAATGGTCTTTGTGTTAGGCTTCAGACTTCCATTGCCCCATATGTGATTCCTATTCATTGCATGGCTCATCGAATGAATCTTGCATACAAAATTGTGAGCAATTTTGATAATGTAGCCAGAGTGGAAGAACTCGTCCGCGATATACACTCATACTTTTCATGCAGTCCAAAAAGGTTTGTAGAGTTTCAACAGTTTTCTCTAGGTGTAACTGAAGGCAGAAAAATGTTAAAAGATGTGGAAACCAGGTGGATTTCACTGTTTCTTCCTGCAAAAAGGGTATTTTCAGAATATCAATCCTTGGTTGGGTTTATGTATGCACATCGTAGAGATGTTGACAAGGCAAAATATTTGTTTTTTTGTATGACTGACTTGGAAACTCTTCTCACATTATGTGGTATTCTACCAATGTTACAAGAAATGAATACTATGATTAAACTTGCACAGGAAAGGGCAATTTATATTGTCGATTTCATGAGGATGAGAAAACAAATATGTATGATTATTGATAGGATTTATTTATCCGATAAACATTTTGAGGATCCCAAGTTTGATAGTTGGAATACGTTAATTAATGTCAATGAACTAAACAACTTTTTAAATTTCAACATCAACGATAATCTTTGTATTGCTATCCATGGAAAGTTGATTCTTGTATATCATTTTGAAAAGTGATTAAATACTCTGACAGATGATGTTGAACAAGTGTCCGTTACACATTCCGGATTCGATGAGGTTTTGGATAGCACTAAGAATAAATTGAAAAGAATTGCAAATGCATTAACAAGTGAAATAAGAGATCGTTTTAAGAGAGATGAGACACTTGAGGCCATGGTTGTTGTTAATCCTAATTTCTGGAATCCTTGTGGTGACCAAAGTAGTAGAAGTGAATTGTTTGTAAAATATATGGGTAATATTATGACACATTTCTCTAAAAGTGTGGAAATAAATGGCATTGAAATCAATGGTATTCTAAACAAAGATCTTTTGAGACATCAATCAACCAATTTTGGAATAACAATGGATAATCAAATTGCACAATTCAAAAATCCACATGAGATTGGTTCAATCACACGTTTCTGGAAAAAATTGTATCGAAGTAGTGTCTTGCAAGATACTATGAGTGAATACTTTATTTTATATGAATTATGTCAAACAATGATTTTGGGATCTATTGAAGACGAAAGGGTTTTCAGTGCATTAACTTTTGTTAAATCAAAAGTTCGTAACAGGTTGGACAAAAATTTGGAAAATTGTTTGAGAATGTATGTGTCATCGTACGAGGTGGGTAAGTTTCCCTATGACAGAGCGTTGACATATTGGAAGTCCCTAGCAGAAAGAAGAGGTCTCTCTAATATGGTTGATAATGACGAAAATGATTCAGCTAGCAGTGATGATGAGATTATGGAAACACAAAATTCACAAATGATTCTCGACTCTTTTGGAGAAGTCGATAAAGCTTTGTATCAACTTCCAAAATTTTAAAAATTGCAATGATTATATGAAAAATTCATATAATCTAAGATTTTTGGGATTTGAAATCATTTTGTAAAATTTTAGTGATTTGAATAAATTCATATTATCAGTGATTTTCCGTATTTGATATCATTTATATATGTCAATGATTTGAGAAATTTCATATTAACAAAGATTTTTCGTATTTGATTTGTTGTAAAATTTTAGTGATTTGAAAAAATCATATAATCATTCAATTTTCAATTATTATGCATGTTTGCTTTTTAATGATATGGACATGTCTATGTTTTCAATATTTATGATTTAAGCTATAACTTTAAGTAAGTTGAAAATTTGAAAACCATGTATACGTAATGATGCTATGTTATTGAACTATTTGAATATGTTGACAAAACATAGTTATTTTTCCTTTGACTTTAAATGTATGTCTGTATGTATCATTAGTATCATAAGTTGTATGATGTGACAAAATATAGTGATTTTTTATGGTTTATGCTTTATCATTGAGTAAACCTTGTATACATACATAACTAGTAAAAATTTCTCTACATATGTATGAAAAGTGCATGTAGTATATTACTCTAGATATGGTAAATGAAAATTTAAACCCATTCATAGATATATCCATTGTAAACTCACTTTGAAATATAAAAACAATATAGCATAATATAAATTATCATATTCATTTTTATACAACTATAATGACTAACTATGAATGCACTCGAAAATTGAAACCCATGCATAGATATATCCTTCGTAAACTCACTTTGAAATATAAAACAATATAGCATAATACAAATGACCATATTCATTTTTATACAACAACTATAATGACTATGAATGCACTGAAAATAGAAACCCATGCATAGATATATCCTTCGTAAACTCACTTTGAAATAAAAAACAATATAGCATAATACAAATGACCATACACATTTTTATACAACAACTAGAATGACTATGAATGCACTAAAAATTGAAACCCATGCATAGATATATCCTTTGTAAACTCACTTGAAATATAAAAACAATATAGCATAATAGAAATGACCATACACATTTTTATACAACAACTAGAATGACTATGAATGCACTAAAAATTGAAACCCATGCATAGATAGATATATCCTTTGTAAACTCATTTGAAATATAAAAACAATATAGCATAATAGAAATGAAAATACTCACTTTTATACTACAACAAGAATGAATATGAGTAAACTGAAATTTAAACACATGCATAGATATATCATTCGTAAACTCATTTGAAAATTGAAATATAAAACAACATAGCATAATATAATAAAAATGACAAAATGAAAATAACACACAATTATAAATGTAAATAGTGTAATAGTAAATAATAAAAGCAAGTATCTTGTTTTCAAATGAAAACATATGAAATGTCTTAAAATTGTCTTTCGAAATATCAAGTTTTAAAATTCAATTTCTCACTTTAGAATATTTTTCCCCCTCCTCCACTCCTTTTGCCTTCTCAATGGCTTCCATAGTCTCCATAGCAATGGCTCCTCCCTCTTCTTTCCCATGTTCAGCTCCTTTTTCCTCATCCACTACTTCCACGATAACCACATTATGCATTCCAATGACTCTTTTCTCGGGTTGGGTAACAGTACTATCAATTGCTCCAGAATTGATAAGGATCTTCTCAACATTTTGCATTCCATCGAGAAGGGTGCTTTCTTCTTTGCCAACATCTTCAGATGTTGGCCCTTGAACTTCTTTACCCTTCTCCTTTAGCAGAACATCAGGATCCAATCCATTGCGGATAATGATTTTTTGCAAAATGTTGTTTTGTCGAACTGATTCTTGTGCTCTTTTTTTCATTGCCATGGAAGCGTTTAAGAACTCCTTTGCCATCCTGAGATAGTCATGTAGGTTTTGAACCTGCTTCTTGAGATTTTCATACTTTACCTACAAAAAGGAAAAATAGTTAATCAACATGAAAAGATAATTACATTTTAAAAAAGAGAAAAAAAAATTTTGAACACAAAAGTGATTAAGTCAAACCTCAACAACATTCTTTGCAGCTACAACAACAACAACCTTTTTCTTATCACTTGCCCATTCATTGTAATAAGCTTGGGCCTCACCGTTTATGTTCTCCAATATGTTCATCATAAACTTTAAAATTTCATCTGTGTATGATGTATTCACATTCAAAATGCCAGATTTTACTTGTTGTAGCAGAGCCTCCATATTTTCAGGTTCATTTTCAACAACAAATTTTTTTTTCTCTTTTTGAAAAATTATTGTATCGGGCATTAATTTCCTTTATCAACACCTTTGCTCGATACTCCCATTTTTTCATTTTTGTTATATCTGGAAGTAGTAAATCCTTAATTGTAGATTCAACATTATCAGAAACCAAATATTTTTCTGAAATGTTTAATCTTTCATCCTCTTGTCAAGGAGGAGCCTGACGGGTGCTTGTTTCCCTTGGAGGAGATTTGCTTGAACATTCTGCACCTTCATTTCCTTTGTCTTGAAGCAATTCTGATAGTTGAAAAGTAGTGGGTGTGTTTTCTTGCAAAAAGAAATCTTTATCAAGTGGAACTTCATCCAACCCAGCACCAGAAGCTTTCGGTATATCCTTAAAAGTAAAATTAGCAACAAAAATATGGTCGAATCCAAAAAAAGTCTTTGATGCTTCCTTCTCTGATAATTGTTGTGTTGCTTCTCTCTATGGCCGAGATGGAAGAATGTGTTTTCCAACTGGGAAGCATTGACCTCGCATTTGAGTTTGGCGTTGTGGAGGAGGGGGTGGCATTTGTTGATTTTGTTGACGAAATTGTTGTAAGGGACCTTGAAACATAAAAATAAAAATTAGTTATAAAATTTGTGAAGGTAGAAAATTTGTGAAGGTAGAAAATAAAAACTAGTTATAAAATTAAATTATGAAAATTGGTTGCAAACTTTGTTATAACACTTATCGGCAGAAGAAAAAACATCTTGCATAGTTGCTATTGCAAATGGAATGTGGGCATGTTGTACATCTAAAAAAATAACAAAATTAATTAAAAATAGTAAAAAATTTGTGAAAATTTTGTTTCGACAGTAATTAAAACTTACTCCCCGAAGATGAAACCTCATGCGCAACTATGCCCGTTGGCACAGGATGTGCAACCATAGGTTGTCGATGATCAGGAGAACTAGATCTTCTACGTTTCCTTGTTGATCTTCTCCTTAGCGGTGGTGTTATTTCCTTCGTAGGTGTTTCGAAGTCTCCTGATTCCTCTGGATTATAACCTCTAATAACAGCATCCCGCTTTGAAGAGGAAGAGGATACCCTTTTCTATGTTTGGTATAAAATGTCAAAATTACAAAAAACAAACAATGGAAAAATAAAAATTTTACTTAAATATTAACAAAAAAAATTACCTAAACCTATTGTTCTGTCATGGCTAAATTGACTAGGGTAGAGTGCCAAGATGTTGGTATAGGAGTGTTCTATAAATTATATAAATATTCATAAAAAAAAGCAATAATATAATTGCATGTGCTAACTATCGGTGAGGGTGAAGCATGGGTTTTCACGTTCTCAATTTCCAATCTGATCCGATGTGAGACATAGGTGGACCAATCAAATTTTTGGTGTGCAATACAATGGACCAAATACGCTAAGGCCCACATCAAAATTTATGTTGGCCTTCCTTGTAGAACGAGTCTAGCAAGGAAGAATTTGTAACATGCTCGAAGAAATTTATCTTCAATCGTCGGTATGATCAAACCCCTTCTGGACTTGGTGGATGTCACTGCAAAAATACAAAATTAGTAATTGTACACTAGTGACAAGAATTTAAATTCAATTAAATAAAAAAATAGTTATACCTTGAAAATATTATGACTGCACTTTGAAGTTGGTCTCCAAGTAGAGTTTGTCCTCATCAGTTAATTGGTATTTGGAAGTGACGGGCTCAACACCAACATGGGGCAATGTTGTCAATCTGGTGACATCTATGGCTGTGAAAGAAAGAATGATGTTTTTGTTGTCGATGACAAGATTTACCTTACCCAAATCCATATTATAAGCTGCAACGATCCTCTCCACCAATTTAATGTCCGTGTCAAAATGTGGCATTGAAACTAGACCTCGAAGACCACAGTCCATGACCCAAGACATGTCGTAACCCGGTGTTGATAAAATTTCTAAAATCAGGGGGTAAACCAGGTTTTTATAATTAACTTTAAACATTCCAGGGGTTGTAGGGGATGCCATAGGGTGTACGGGTATGGATAAGAAGATACAATGGAAAAGGGTTCAAACGGGAGAAAAAGAGTTAAAAATCACTTAAAAATTAAGGGAAAATGATAAAACCAAGATAAAAGTGGTGGAAGAGGGTTAAGTTTGTATTAAAACGAGAGGAAAAAGGGTGAGAATGCATTAAAATGGGAGGAAAATGGTTAAAACTATGATAGAAAAGATGAAAAAATGATTGTTAATCCCTTTATATAGACTTTTCTGCATGCAATAAGCTCTTGGATGGGTGACACATGTCCTCTACATGCAATCGATCAATAGATGGATGACACATGGCACTGATGCAGCACATCGACATGCTTGCAACCGATCCGCATGCAACCGATCATCATACCTGTAATCGATCAACATTCTTGCAACCGATCGTCATGCCTGAAGTTGCTTGTCATGCCTACAACCACTCATCATGCCTATAGCTGATCAACATTTGTGCAACTGATCATCATGCCTAAGTCGATCGACATTCCTACAGTCGATCAACATTCTTGCAATCGATCGTCATGCCTACAACCTATCATCATACTTGTAGCCGATCATCATACCTATAATCGATCGTCATGCATGCAACCTATCATCATACCTATAGCCAATCATCATACCTATAATCTATTGGCATACTTGTAGCCTATCATCATGCCTACAACTGATCGACATGCCTACAATTGATCAATATGTCTGAGTCGATCAACATTCCTACAGTCGATCATCATACCTATAGCCGATCATCATGCTTATAGTCGATCATCATACCTACAATCGATCATCATACCTGCAACCGATCATCATACCTACAACCAATCGATATACCTGAATCGATCAATATTCTTACAGTCGATCATCATACCTACAATCGATCATCATACTTATAGTCGATCATCATGCTTAAATCTGATCATCACACCTACAACTGATCATCATGCCTATAGTCGATCAACATGCCTACAATCGATCAATATACCTATGATCAATTGGCATACCTACAACCGATCATCATACCTATAACTGATCGTCATACCTATAGTCGATCGTCATACCTATAATCGATCAACATTCCTACAATCGATCGACATTCCTGCATCCGATCAGTATGCCTACAGCCGATTGACATTCCTACAGATCGATCGTCATGCTATCGATCATCATATCGACCTAAAGTCTTTCATATCGGCCTAACACTTTTAAGTATGTCATACATTTTTTAGATTTTGCAAACCGATATTCATATTCCCCAACACAGAAAAATTTGCCATGGTTTGAAAATTTTTGGAGATAAATTAATGAAAATCACCACGGTTTGAAATTTTTTGGAAACAAATAAATGCAATTCACCATGTATACTTCTACAAATATCGTCGGGATTCCAAGACAATTCGCCTTGATTTTATAAATAGATTTTGGGGCTGACCCCTTATGCATAACCCTGGGTAGCAAAGATTTTTTCAGAGGATCCTATACAATTTTGGAGGAAAAATTCCCATTTTTCAATCTATAAATAGTAGTTGTTTAGGTATTACAAGGGATTGGTTAGTTGTGTAACTTTTCCTTTATTTTATTTTGTATAATAGTACCTAAACCTTGAGTAGTCTTACGGACAAGCTTTCAAGTCCCCACTTCTGACATTATTTGTACTTTTTCATATATATGCTTGAGGCCATGACTCTTTGGTTCTTTCTACCCATTTCTTATCTATATGTATGTTTATGTGATGTACTGGAGGTTGTGATTATCTGATTTATTTCTCTTTTACTTTATATGTAATATGTGCATGCTAAGAGGAGGAAGTGTTCACCTTAGAGTTGTCGACGAATTACACTCACACATTTATGTGACTTACTATTATGTAGGGAAATATTATTCTGATCTTGGTGCATCACCTTTATTAGCTCAAGATTTTTTTTTTTTGCCATATTTATTTTTTGCTTCCCCTTTTCTCCCTAAAGCTGATTAGATTATGATAAAGTAAAAAGAGCATTGAAGATCATATCTTAAAAGGTTTTGGCCTTGTAAAAACCCCCAAAGGCATCTGTTTAAGCCAACCCTTGTGCTCTCAAAGTTTCCTTACTATGTCACTCTACGTAAGGTACAATAATCCTAATCATTTATTCCCTATGTCTAGTGGTCGTGATTATCAAAGAGGACAATAGGAACCTCTATAGCAATTTCTTTCTTATGCCACCCCAAAAACCCTAAAGTGAAAAGCATATTTAACATATTATTTTTTTATCATGCTACCGTAAAATACTTCTATTGAAAGGGATAACCTCTAGACTACATTCGTTTTTACTGCAACAATATGGTTTTCTACCATTTAAGGAAATTGGAGATGATTTAATTTCAACTAGACTAAACCTAATTTTCGTCTTTGCTTTGAAAATTAATTTCACATTTTTTTAATTTTGTTGCTTTTAAAATTAAACTTACATGTTGCATTTCATTTTATACATCCTTGTTAGTTTTTTCAAATATTTTTTTTATTAAACTATGATGGCCTACCATCTGATGAGGTAGAAGGAGATTTCTTTACCATAGTTTTGGGAGTGAAATATCCTTGATAGAAGTCAACTTGTACCTCAATATGGTCCCCTTTATCTTTGAGATTGTCTCATGACCAAAAATTTAACTTTTTACCTAATTTTTAATCATTTTAACTCAATCTCTAGCCATGTGTTTGGTCTCATAACATTTATGCCCTTGCAATGCAATGTTTCCATAATCTACTTATTGATCATACTCTATTGATTCATATTTAATATTAATGGGTTTTAAAAAAGGTTTAGAAATACCCATGGATAGAAATATTTAGGTATATACTACATGCTTTTGCTCCTCATAAACAAGTGTTGATAAAAGTTTACGGCCTGATGGATGGCCTATGGATTTTTTTTCTAGATTTCTATGATCTTATTGAGGAGGATCTTATTAGAGTAATGGAGGAAGTTAGGTTGAGTGGTCGCGTTTTGGAGGCTTTTACCTCTCCTTTTTTAGCTTTGGTTCCCAAAAAGGAGAAGCATAAAATCTTTGATGAATTTAGACCTATTTTGTTGTGTAACTATATGAATAGAATTATTACAAATATTTTGGCTATTAGATTGAAGAAGATTTTCTTTGAATTTATTTCCTAGGAATAGTTTGGGTTTATAGCAGGTAATCAAATATTTGATGCCATAAGAGTCGCACAAGAGAGCCTTCACTCTATTAAAACTAAAAATATTCCAACAATGGTCCTTAGACTAGATCTATCTAAATCTTATAATAGATATAGTTGGTTGTATCTTAGATTGATGCTCTTACATGTGGGTTTTAGCTATCTGATAGTAAAGTTGATTATGGGATGCATTTCTTCTATATATTTTGTTATTCTTATAAATGGGTTAGCTTCTAAATTCTTTGGACCCTTGAGAGGACTAATATAGAGATGTCCTTTATCTCCTTTATTTTTTTATTGGTTGCTGAAGGATTGAGTAGAGCTATTTTGAATGCAAAGAGGGCAAGATCTATGTTTGGGATCAAAGTGGAGGTCCTTTATTTATCTCATTTATTATTTTCTAATGATGTATTTTTGTTCACAAATGGTAGTTTAAAATAAGTTAGAATGTTGAAGGAGATCTTGGATATTTACAATATTGCTATCGACATAGAGATAAATTTTATAAAATCATCTTGTTGTGACTGATCCACAACACACCCCAAACTTTGGGGACCCACCTTTTTTGCAGACTTTCAGAGAAAATCTCAGTGACCCAGATGCTAAAATTCAAGAAAAAGAGGCAAAAATGCACAAGTGTAGAAAGTGTCACGAAATCGCGACATGTCGCGAAATCGCGACATGTCGCTCCATCGCTGCCGAAAGAGGAGAGAGAAAAGGAAAATGAAAAGGTGTCACGAAATCGTGACATGTCGCTCCATCGCTGCCGAAAGAGGAGAGAGAAAAGGAAAATGAAAAGGTGTCACGAAATCGTGACATGTTGCTCTGTCGCGGCCCAGGAAGGAGAGAGAAAGGCAAAATGGAAAGGCGTAGCGATATCGCGACGCATCGCAAAATCGTGGGTCAAACTGGTCAAACGGCACAAAGCGGAAAAACGTCGCGATATCACGACAGATTGCAGCCAAAGAGGTGCCGAGTGAAAAACGTCGCGAAATCGCGACAGATTGCAGGTGGAAGGCATGAAACGAAAAAACGTCGTGAAATCGTGACAGAAACGAGCCGAGGCGTACGGAAGGGAAATATGTCGCGAAATCGTGACATGTCACGTTTTCGCGGCCAGGAGCAGCTAGATAGTACGGACTAAAAAAATGTCGCGATTTCATGACAGAAAGCCGCAAGACAGCTCCGAACGAAAAATCATCGTGATTTCGCGACAGGTTGCAGCCCAGTTGTACGGAACGGAAAGGGCGTAGCGATATCGCGACAGAAATCAGCAAAGGTGCATGAAGAACAAAATGGTCGCGAAATCGCGACAGAATCGACAGGAAGGCATGAAGAGCAAAAATGGTCGCGAAATCGTGACAGAAAGCAGCAAAGGGGGGATGAAGCGAAAAGGCATCGCGAAATCGTGACTGGTCACGGTTTCGCGGCTCCAAAGCAGCGAAGTAGTACGGATGGAGATAGCGTAGCGATTTCACGATGAAAAATGGGCAAGTGTACGAAAGAGTAAAATGGTCATGATATCACGACAGCATTGAGCGAAAATGCACAAGTGTAAAAAGCGTCGCGAAATCATGACAAAATCGAGCAAAAGGGTCCGAAGAATGAAAAATCGTCGCGATTTCATGACAAGAAGCAGCCGAAGGCGTACGGACAGGGAAAGCGTCACGATTTCGTGACATGTCGCGAAATCGCGACATGTCGCGTTTTCGCGGCCAGAAGGTGAACAGGCTACAGGCTATTTTTTGTCATGATTTTTAGGAGGACGTTACAGAAGGCACAGAAAGCGTGAGACACGTGGCATACAGGTGTCGGAGTTGCAGAGGCGTTACATGCAACGAAAGATTTCAAACGTTTCGGCATCAAGCATGAAGTGAAAGCATCGAAAAGGCGGGAATTTGAAAAGACGCATTCTGGAAGGTGAAACGAAGCGACGCAGGTGAACCGAAGAGCCGTGCCAGACAGTATAAAACTTGGAAGCGCAGATTGAACAAGGGGTTGGAAATTGTTGCTAGCAGAGTTGCAGAGACAAGGGCTGCAAGCCATTCTGGGCCTGCACTTGGAGCAATTTCCTTCATTTGTTCTAGATTTGTTTAACCTGGAACATTCTGTAATTGTAATTGATACATCATTCTAATACAGAAATACAGAGAGTTGACATCTTATTGATAAGAAAGAAGGAGTCATTATGCATGCAAGATTTAATGTTTTATTTTTCCCTTTCAGATTTCTAGGCTTTTAGGTGAAGTTTAATGCAAATGTTTTTGGTTGCTTCATGCGAATGCCTAAAATCTGAAATTGCAGTAAAAACCCCGAGACCCGCACCTAGCTTATCTGGATTGTGCGAATTTGCAGGTTCAATAGGTTAGGTTGCATGCAGAAAACCTCATTATCTTCGGTTTTGTCAATTTGAGATGGCAGCATTCTGGATGTAGTCTAGTTTTATTTCTCTTTATTTGCATTTCTTTTATTTCAATCCTTTATTTCATTCCTATATTTTTATTACAGTCATTTAAATAAATAGCTGAAAATCCATCAAAGCCCAAGATCAAAATAGATTTATTCATCTTGAGTCCATTGTAATTCAAAATAAAATAAACCACAGTTGCCCCTTGTTAACATCCACTTGTAACCCTAAGGTATTCCTAGCATTTCATTTGAACAGCATCATTGATAAACAAAGAATCAGCATAACAAGAACCTTGGAGAAATTAGTTTGTCATAATTTCTTTGCAAGCAGAGGATTTTGGGACTCAGATCCTACCGGAGAGTGTGCTTTCACAACTGGGTGAAAACACCACTCAACAGATTGGCGCTAGAAGGAGGGCCCAAATCGGTTTACTTTATCTTGGTTTTCATACATGAATAATATCTTTTGATTTAATTTTGAAATCATTTCTTAAAGCTCACAAACAGCTAAACTGCAGCTTTTGTTTTCTTTTGTTGCAGGTTTTGCTTTGAAATAATCGAGGGTTTCATCAGGCAGGCTGGACCCACCGCGTCGTATTGCGACCAGGTCCCAAACAACCGGAGAAACCATTTTTCATGACCTTACTGGTACTCCCAAGAATAAAACCAAGCAAGTCGTAAGCTCACCAATCACAAAAGACCTGTTTTCTCCAGGAACATCGAGTGGACCTACGCCCGTAATATCAGTTGCCACTAGTGTTCCTATTGTCAGTAATATTTCTACTGCTATTGTAGGTTTGTCTTCATCAATTTTGAGTCAAATGGCTCAAGCTCCAGCAGCTCCTTGGTATGGAGCTAACAATACTCCTTTGAATATTGTTGGGGATATCCATGAAATCCCCAAGAACATTGAAATATTTCTGCCTAAATACAAACCAGATGGCCCAAGAACAGCAGAAGAACATATCCAAGCCTATAGGGATGTTTTAATTAGGTTGCAAGTTCAATATGAAGATGTGGCCTGCAGACTTTTCCCCATGAGCTTAGATCCAATAGCATATGAATGGTATATATGCTTGCCAACTGGTTCAATCACTTCTTGGACACAAATGGAAAATGCCTTTGTTAATCAATTTAGGTCACCCTTGGATCCCGCAACTATTTACAATCAGTTTATTACATGCAAAAGGGGCCAAGGGGAACCGATCAGAATGTTTAATCAGAGATTCCAAAAGTGCTATAACAGAGCAGTTCGGCATTTTGCCATCGATCCCGTAGTGGCTTTACAGATATATTTTGGGGCATTGGACCCCATGACAGCCATGTTTGCAAGACGCAATCCTCAAGTCACCACGCTGGCTTTGGCCTATAATGAAGCCATGACTATCGAGCAACAAATGACACCACAAGGCTACGGGTTTACCCAGATGCCTATGATGGGACAGTATGCTCCATATGGTCAAGCTCCCTTGGC
The DNA here is from genome assembly GCA_028583015.1 of Wollemia nobilis. Classification (NCBI taxonomy): domain Eukaryota; kingdom Viridiplantae; phylum Streptophyta; class Pinopsida; order Araucariales; family Araucariaceae; genus Wollemia; species Wollemia nobilis. The sequence goes on from JAQPPZ010002678.1 coordinate 2,466,246, forward strand.
AAATCAAATCATGGCACCTCAAGTGCCAAGCATGAACGCCTTCCCATATCAACAGCCGTATCCACCAGCCCCGACATATGCACCCATTCCAATCCAACCAATCACATCCATTCCACCTGTCCCTGCATTTTTGCAGAATAGTCAATCAACTATGCAAGGAACTAGCCAAGTCAATCCTCAAGCCATAGTTCCTTTTCCAAATCCAACCCCGATTCAAAGTGTCAATCCATACGGGAATCAAATTCCTCGAACCCGACCCAAGTTTTGAATCAAGACCCCATCAATTATGCGAATCCAACGGGGGTTAACAACAATGTGATTCCACCGAAGGAGATTTATTCAGAAGTCGAAGAGCTCAAGAAATTAGTTCATAAACTGAGCAATGACAGGGTTCAACAAGTAGAAGTATGAGTCCCATGCCCCTCACCCAAATCAAAATTTTAACAATAGAGGGAGGCACTGGAACACCAAGCCAAACAATGGGGGAGTTCCCGCTCCCATTGCTAATCAACTAGATACTTCTACAGGACCTAGCCAATCCAATTCTCTTTTGAATCTTTCAGATTTGGCATGGGAAAGGGGGTGCAGGTTGCACAACACAAAAGAACACAATGAGAGGAATTGTCCTGAGATTGCTAGATACACTCATTGTCTTCAGGCACAAGTTGATGATTTGGAACTGGTATCAAATGAGGGTCCACCGCAACATCATGATGATAATATTATGGTGATGGAAACTGTATACCATCAAGAAGGTGAGAGTGAGGAAGAAGAAGACGAAATTTTGGAACAGGAGGTGCAAGCTTTTCGAGATTTCAGAAAGGGGAATCATGGATACCATTTGAGAAGTAAATCTAAAGCCCCTAAAACCTCATCAACACCTCCAAACAATTCTATTCTTCCTCCGGATACTAAGGCAAATAATAATCCTCCCCCTCCACTCGTAAGAGAAATGTCTAATGACGTGCGTAAGACAATCAAATTCGAAAAACCAAACTATGACATAGTGGAGGATCTAAAGAAGTCCAAATCTAGCCTTTCATTCTTGGACGCGGCTAGATTGCCTGGCCAAAAGGAGGCGTTGATAAAGGCTCTGAACTCACCTGATCAAACGTGGAAAGGAAAAGGAGTTGAATCCCATCTGATTTTGCGAAAGGAGAGAAGGGATGTCCCGCCATTCTTACTGACTCGAGAATTGCGGGTAAGAATTTGCATAACTGTTTGGTGGACACAGGTGCCACGAGCAACCTCATGCCTTCGGAGATATGCCAAATGCTGGGTCTGCAACCTGTTTCATCCAAATGCAAAGTCCTGCAACTGGACAGATCAGAGGTAAATGTGGTAGGGACTCTATATGATGTCAAGATTCAATTGAATTCTGAACCCAGGGTCCAGCAGGTTGTAGACATTCTGGTGGTTAATATCCCAAGTAGGTATGGAATGTTACTTGCGAGGGATTGGATGAAAACTCTGAATGGCTATTTTTCAACAGACTGCTCACATATGTGGCTACCATGGAAGGGAATTGCAAACCAAATCAGAGTGGAAAATGAACCGAGGCTTAAGGAGATTATAACAGATTTTAACAAGCCGAATGAAGTTCAGTTTTCTGAGCCAGAACTAGGAGTTTATGCACTTGATGTTGAGGAAGCTATTGAAGAGCCTAAAGAGGAGGCGTGTCATGGTGGCTCTTCTGAGGAAAATGATTACACGTGGTTGCTCAGGTTCGATGGATCAAAATCTAGACAGGGAGCAGGAGCTGGAGTCGAGCTCACTGGTCCAGGAGGTAAACCATTATTAGCTGCTTACAGATTGCAATTTCCTTGCACGAACAATGTGGCAGAATACGAAGCATTGATCTTTGGTTTACGTCTAGCATTGAGCAAGCATGTTAAATGCTTGAAGGTTTTGGGAGATTCTGAGTTGGTAGTCAAGCAAATCAAAGGACAGTATACATGCCGTGACAGGAGACTAAGCCTTTATAGAACTAGGGTTATGGACCTCATGGAGGAGTTCGATGCGTTCAATATAGCCCTTATTTCTAGAAAAGGAAATCGAATAGCAGACTCTCTTGCAGTCGTCGCGGGCATGTTAAACCCGGTTGATATAAAAAGATGTAAAAAGTTTTCCATTGAACTGGTTCCTTGTCCATCAATACCCGATAATGTAAAGAATTTCCAGGTTTTTGAAAGTGACAGACACATTTTCAAATTTGTCACGAACTCGGGTATTTTTGAAAATCAGGTGATTGATGAGGAGCAAAGGTGGCAAGATGAAACAGAGAATGAAATTGAAACTGCGTATCAATCCAACAAGATACCTAAAGACGTGGTTTCATTGGAAAAAATGTTCGACATGGGACGCAAGACCAAGAAAGGAGAAAGAGTCCCACTCCCCAAAGATGCATGTGATTCAATTAATCTAGGGAGTGCAGACAATCCAAAGGAGGTGTACATTGCAAAGGCATGTACAGATGAAGAAAGGAGCAACATAATGCAGGCATTGAAGCATTACATAGATTGCATTGCTTGGAATTACAATGAGCTGAAGACATACAACCAAGACATTATCACACATACCATCCCTTTGAAGCCAGACTCCAAGCCTTTTAGGCAAAGACAACGAGTTGTTAACCCGCTATTGGAGCCTTTAATCGAAAGGGAGGTCAAAATATTATTGGAAGCAAAAATCATTTTTCCTGTTAGGCACTCAACATGGGTTGCTAACCTCGTTCCAGTAAGAAAAAAGAGTGGAGAGATTAGGTTGTGCATAGATTTTCGAAATCTTAATAAAGCCTCTCAAAAAGATAATTATCCATTGCCATCAATCGATGAAATTCTACAAATGGTAAATGGATCTGAAATGATGTCCTTTCTCGATGGGTATTCTGGATACAACCAAATTCTTATACATCCAGATGACAGGATGAAAACAGCCTTCACTACCAAGTGGGGGACATTTGCATATAAGAGAATGTCGTTTGGACTGTTAAATGCTGGTGCAACTTTTCAACGCGCCATGGATTATGCATTCAAAGGGCTCATAGGCAAATGTATCATCGTGTATGTGGATGATATCCCAGTTTTCTCGAAGAAGAGAGAGGACCATGTCAAAGATTTAAAGAAAGTGCTTCAAAGATGCAGAGAACATGGAATTTCCTTAAATCCCAAAAAGTGCATTTTCGGAGTAACAGAAGGAAAATTGCTGGGTCACATCATTTCAAAAGAGGGCATATCCATCGACCCATAAAGGATACAAGCTATCCAAAACTTACCTCTCCCGAGTAGTAAAAAAGAATTGAGATCTTTCTTTGGGCAGGTTAATTTTGTGAGGAAGTTTATCTCTAGCTTTGCTGAGATAGCCAAACCTCTGAACAAGATGCTTAAGAAATATGTGGATGTAAAATGGAACGAGGAAAGTAGGGTGGCCTTCCAGAACATCAAAGATGCCATTTCCAGAGCCCCTGTCCTCATAAGTCCAGACTACTCCAAGCCTTTCTATATTTATGCTTTTGCATCAGAACACTCTTTTGCGAGTGTCTTAACCCAAAAGGGCGAGGATAGTGCAGAAAAACCCATAGCATTTTTAAGTGCCCCCTGAAAGATGCTCAATTAAGGTATTCAATCCTTGATAAGCAAATGTACGCACTTTTTAAAACGGTGAAAAAATTTAGGCATTACATTGTGCACAAGCAGAGTTATTGCCATCGTGCCCGACTCTACTGTTAAGACCATGTTTTTACAAAATGAACTAGGTGAGAAAAGAGGGAAATGGATTTCCACCATCCAAGAATTTGATCTCGAAATCCAACCTATGAAACTAGTTCGAGGACAAGGACCGGCGAAGGCGATCGCAGAAAATAATCCGCAAATAACATGCCAATGCTCGAATACGTAATACATTGCTAAGGATGACCGGTATGTTGATATTGTGCAATTTTTATTGAATGGTAAGTGTCCTTCTAATCTGAATTCAACCCAGAGAAGAGCTTTAAGGCTTAAGTCTCATCAATTATCTGATGAAATCTGGTGTTCTTTACAGGAAGAATCATGAAGGAATCTACCTGAGGTGCCTGAACAAAGAAGAAGCCGCCAGGGTGTTGCAGGAATTTCACGGGAAACATGGAACTGGTCATGGTGCGGCAAATGCTACAGCGCATCAAATCCCGAGAGCAGGATACTACTGGTCATATATTTTCAAAGATGCACATGCCCATGTACGATCTTGTCATATCTGTCAAGTGGCCGCCAATAGAGAAAGAAATGCAGCCATGCCGTTACAACCTCGTAGTTGAAATGAGACCATTTGCACAGTGGGGACTAGATTTTATTGGGGTTATTAACCCAAATTCTTCTGATTCCCATAAATTCATATTGACAGCTACAGATCATCGTACAAGGTGGACGAAAGCGATTCCTACTAAACATGCCACCACAGACGTTGTAATTAAATTCCTTGAGGACCAAATTATAACAAGATTTGGAATGCCCGATTCTATTGTCAATGACAATGGTAAAGCTTTTATTTCTACACAATTTGCAGATTGGGCATATGATAACAAAGTGAGCTTAAAGTTTGCATCTAATTATTATCCTCAAGGAAATGGTTTGGCCGAATCTTCAAATAAGAATTTGTTGAATACCATTAAGAAGTTGCTGGAAAAGAACCCTCGGGACTGGCACAGCCAATTGAAGTTTGCCCTTTGGGCAGATAGGACCAGAGTGAAAGAATCCATAGGGAATACTCCCTATCATTTGGTCTATGGGCAAGACCCGATATTTCCTGCAAATTTGAAGTTGCAGACCTTACATTTCATACAAGAGTATTTGGGGACAGATGATCAAGTTGAAGCCAGGTTAAGTCATTTGTTGCATCTTGATGAAAAGAGAGAAGAAGCCATGAATCACATGAATAAACACCAGGAAGTTATCAAAAGGTGGTTTGACAGAAGGGCCAAAGTTAAGTCATTCAGAATTTCAGATTTGGTATTACTATGGGACAAAAGACATGAGGAAAAAGGGAATCATCAAAAGTTTGATTGTCTTTGGTTAGGCCCATATCAGATTTCAGAGATTCTTGGGAAGAATACCTTCAGACTAAAAACTTTAGAAGGGAGAGATTTTATGCTACCGGTTAATGGGCAGATTTTAAAGCATTATTTTAGCCCTTAGGTTGTGAGATTTTGATATTATTCTTTCGGTTTTGGTGGGGATTTTCAGTTTTTGTTTTTATTGTTTAGGATTGTTAGTCTAGCTAGGATTTTGGTTGTGGATTTGATTTCAATTGACATGTTTTGTGTATTTTGATAAAAAAAATAATAATAAAAAAATAATAATAATAAATAAAAAAAAAATGAAAAAAATATATATATAATAAAAAATTGAGATGTCAACTTATGCTTAAGATTAGGAGAATATGAAATATTGGAATTGTCTTGTAAAAGCTCCACAAGTAACATAAACATCTTAAGTTATATTGTTTGATTTTGTGATGCATGAAAGAGTCAGTTTTGCATGACAAATCTTTCATTTGCAATTCAAGAGATAATGCATTCATGTTACATCTCACTTTACATATACATTCCATCTTAGTTGCATATGCATCTTAGGTACGAATCATTAAAGTATGTCAAATCCTCTTAGGGTTATGTTATAACATAAATGTAAGAAGAATCCTAAGGTTGGAAACTGAGTCTTGAGATATCTAGAACCAAGCACGTCTCATACATTAAAAAGGATCTTGAGCAAAATGATCAAAACCTAACTTGGAAGAAAAGGTTGGGCGAAAGAAGTTTTTCATGTCTATCCTATTATGCAACATGATCCTTAAAAATAGTGGTTTTGACCACTTCCATAGAGCTTAAAGCCTAAAATCAGAGTAGTAAGGATAGGGTTAAATCCTCATCGAACTTAGGTTGAGGATCCAATTCCCCAAAGCTTTGATTTGACCCACATGGAGTAGTAAGGATAGGGCATAAATTCTCATCTCGCTTAGGTTGAGAATCTGATTCCCCAAAGCTCTTATGTCTCATTTCATAATAAATCTTGGATTGGAAGGATCGTACTATTTGTCCTCTCGCAAAGGATGGGTAGTCATCCCCAAGGTCTAAGCAACAAAATTAATATTTTCCATTTACATCTAAAGTTTGGATTGGAAGGATCGTACTACATGTCCCTAGCAAGGATGGGTAGTCATCCCTAAGATCCAAGAAGTAAAAAATAAATTTTTCCCATCTCATCTTTATATTGGACTTGGAAGGATCGTACTACTTGTCCTCTCGCAAAGGATGGGTAGTCATCCCCAAGGTCCAAAGAAATGAAGATAAGTTTTGGATTGTGGGGTTAGATATGCCCATGCATGGCAACATGTCTTGTCTAAAAAACAAGACCACCGATTGTCCAAAGGGTTAGACTAGCATGACCATTTCTTCCATAATTGGTTTAATTATTTTGCTCAAAGTGAGGTAATGAACTCTAAATCAGAATAGTAAGGATAGGGTTAAACTCTCATCTCGGTTGGTTGGGAGTCTGATTCCCCAAAGTTCTGATTTCACATTCACTCGCACATGGGTTCAAGATAGTAGGGACTCATAACCAACTTTGGGATATAATAAGGCAATTAATTAGTGGATCCTAAGAGGGTTTGGCAATCTTGAATGTTTGTACATGATACTAGAAGAAAGACTATGCATTTTATAAAAGCAAGATCTCCTAGCATATTCATTAGGTTACACAAATCATTCACAATCTCATATATGCATTCATGCAAAACCGACAATGGAGTGTGGATCAATTTCAAACGATAGGGAAAGAAATTCATTGCACACACTGAGCTAATACTTGATGATTGATTCATGTACTTCTGATCTTTGGGCATTTGTTTATATTGCTTATGTGCTAACACATGTGTTCGAGTTTGTATATGTTTCAGGTTGGGTTCTCACTAAAATGCTCAAGAGCATTTGACAACAGAGTCGCCATTTGTTGTGGCTGATCCACAACACACCCCAAACTTTGGGGACCCACCTTTTTTGCAGGCTTTCAGAGAAAATCTCAGTGACCCAGATGCTAAAAATCAAGAAAAAGAGGCAAAAATGCACAAGTGTAGAAAGTGTCACGAAATCGCGACATGTCGCTCCATCGCTGCCGAAAGAGGAGAGAGAAAAGGAAAATGAAAAGGTGTCGCGAAATCGTGACATGTTCGCCCATCAGAAAGGGGAGAAAAGGAAAATGAAAAGGGTGTCATCGAAATCGTGACATGTTGCTCTCCGTGCCGCCCCCGCGAGGAGAGAGAAAGGCAAATGGAAAGGCGTAGTGATATCGCGACGCGTCGCAAAATCATGGGTCAAACTGGTCAAACGGCACAAAGTGAAAAAACGTCGTGATATCGCGACAGATTGCAGCCAAAGAGGTGCCAAGTGAAAAACGTCGCAAATCGTGATAGATGGTGGAAGGCATGAAACGAAAAACTCCAAATCGAGAAAAAATGAAAATCGAAGAAAAGAAGAAAAATGAGACGAAATAGGAAGAAAAAAAATTGAATGATAGAGAAGAAAGGTAGCGATATCGCGAAAATAGCAAAGGTGCATGAAGAAAAATGGTCACGAAATCGCAAATGAAAAGGCATGAAAGAAAATGGTCGAAATCGCGACAAAAGCAAAGGGATGAAGAAAAGTCAAATCAAAAAAAGTACGGATGGAGATAGTGTAGCGATTTCACGATAGAAAATGGGCAAGTGTACGAAAGAGTAAAATGGTCACGATATCGCGAGATTGAGCGAAAATGCACAAGTGTAAAAGCGTCGTGAAATCGTGACAAAATCAAGCGAAAGGGTCCGAAGAATGAAAAATCATCGCGATTTCGCGACAAGAAGCAACCGAAGGCGTACGGACAGGGAAAGCGTCACGATTTTGCGACATGTCGCGAAATCGTGACATGTCACGTTTTCGTGGCCAGGAAGGTGAACAAGCTGCATGCTATTTTTTGTCATGATTTTCAGGAGGACGTTACAGAAGGCGCAGAAAGCGTGAGACACGTGGCATACAGGTGTCGGAGTTGCAAAGGCGTTACATGCATCAGCAGATTTCAAACGTTTCGGCATCAAGCATGAAGTGAAAGCATCGAAAAGGCAAGAATTTGAAAAGACGCATTTTGGAAGGTGAAACGAAGCGACGCAGGTGAACCGAAGAGCCGTGCCAGATAGTATAAAACTTGGAAGCACAGATTGAACAAGGGGTTGGAAATTGTTGCTAGCAGAGTTGCAGAGACAAGGGCTGCAAGCCATTCTGGGCCTGCACTTGGAGCAATTTCCTTCATTTGTTCTAGATTTGTTTAACCTGGAACATTCTCGTAATTGTAATTGATACATCATTCTAATACAGAAATACAGAGAGTTGACATCTTATTGATAAGAAAGAAGGAGTCATTATGCATGCAAGATTTAATGTTTTATTTTTCCCTTTCAGATTTCTAGGCTTTTAGGTGAAGTTTAATGCAAATGTTTTTGGTTGCTTCATGCGAATGCCTAAAATCTGAAATTGCAATAAAAACCCCGAGACCCGCACCTAGCTTATCCGGATTGTGCGAATTTGCGAGGTTCAATAGGTTAGGTTGCATGCGGAAAACCTCATTATCTTCGGTTTTGTCAATTTGAGATGACAGCATTCTGGATGTAGTCTAGTTTTATTTCTCTTTATTTGCATTTCTTTTATTTCAATCCTTTATTTCATTCCTGTATTTTTATTACAGTCATTTAAATAAATAGCTGAAAATCCATCAAAGCCCAAGATCAAAATAGATTTATTCACTGTGAGTCCATTGTAATTCAAAATAAAATAAACCACAGTGCCCCTTGTTAACATCCACTTGCAACCCTAAGGTATTCCTAGCATTTCATTTGAACAACATCATTGGTAAACAAAGAATCAGCATAACAGGAACCTTGGAGAAATTAGTTTGTCATAATTTCTTTGCAAGCAGAGGATTTTGGGACTCAGATCCTACCGGAGAGTGTGCTTTCACAACTGGGTGAAAACACCACTCAACACATCTATTTGCTTTAATTTTCTAGAGTAGGAGATTGAATAGGGTCTAATCAAACTTTTTTCTTTTAATCTCTTATATTTTCAAGAAGGCTTTAAGTATTTGGATTTTCTACTGAAGTTGAATAGTTATAGGAAGAGAGATTAGGGATGGATTTTAGAGAAGATTGAAGTTAGAATTAACCATTGGTGCAATAGATGGTTATTATTGCTGGGATATTAACACTTGTAAAGTCTATTCTTGAGGCAATTCCTATGTTTTGGCATTCCTTGACCTTCATTCCCAAAGGAGTTCTAGAGAAAATAAGAAAAAAATGCTTTAGATTTATTTGAATTAGATGCAAGGAACATGAAGGCATTACTTTAGTTAAGTGGTAGAGTATTGCTAGGCCAAAGAAGGAAGGTGGCTTGGGACTTAAAAATATTCATATCGTTTGTTCTTCTTTGGCAATAAATAGTTTATGGAGGATTTTGACCAGATAAGGACTATGAAATAATATTATTGAATAGAAGTATATTCATCCAGGGACCTTTATGGATTGGATTAGAAGTCCAAAAAAAAGCATAAAAAACATTTCCATTCAATGGAAGGAACTTTTACAGGCTATTTCCTATTATTGAAAATTATTTGGCTTGAAAAGTGGGCAACGATGAACAAGTTAAAATAGGGGTTGATTCTATTTTGGGTTGTGGAGAAAAAAAAAAATTGTCGAAAGCTATGATAGGTTCTTTACAAGATAAGGGTTTTTACTTTCTTCATCAAATAGGAAAATTCTTCTGGTCTTTAGACCCAAGGTTGGAAGCAGGTTTAGATTTTGGGTCTTTTTGGTGAGAAGGTTGATTTGAGAAAGGCTTACACTAATAGTCTTAATAAGAGTCATATCAAGTTGAGAGTTGAACCATATACTATTTATTGGGCATACAACAAATTTAGGGGTCAGTATATGGCTAGACTTGGCTACAAAGCAAGTTTTGACCCTAATCCCCAAGGGCCTGCTTGGTGGTGGAAGCAAATTTGAAAATTATTTGTCTCAAAGAAGAAAATTATTTTCATGTGTTTAGATTTGATAAATAAGGCTTTTATTTGGAAATTTGTATAGATGATAAGAAGATAAGGTCCAAGTATTTGTATGTTGTATTAGTTAGAGGAGGAAAACATCATACAATGGTTAATCAAATGCCCTTTTTCTAAATAGGTTTGGTTAGAAGCTGAACAAATATTTGGATTTCAAAATATTTGGAAGGAGAAATAGTGGAGGTATGCTTAAGACAATGGCTTTAAAAAAGAGAGCTGGAATAATTTCTTTCTTTACCATGTCTTATATGTTGAGGTATATGGTTGGCACAAAATACAATTATTTTTGAAGGAAAGTTAATACCCCTATTTTAGGTCATATTTCAAGTGATGACTTTGGTCTCAATCAATAAAGGACCTTGCAAACATAAGAAACCTTGATAAGTAGACAATTTTTTCATTAAAAAGTCTCTACCATGGGGTTTTTTTGATGGGGCCAATAAGAGACAATCGACTTTTAGTAGCACGAGAGGCATTATGTACTTCTTGGATACCCACTATATCAAATTTAAAGCAGGTCTCAGGACAGATTCCAATAATTTTGTTGAGTTTCAGATGTTGAGATTACTAATGAAGTGTGCTTCAAAGAGAAATGTGAAAAAATTACAATTTTTTGGAGATTCTACTTTGGTCATCAACTGGATGAATGGATCTACTCAATTACAAAATAATATGCTTAGACCGATGGGAGATGAACTATTGGAGGTGATTTTCCTTTTTGAAAATATTTCTTTTACTCATGTTTATAGGGAATCAGGAAACACATAAGTTATCAAAATAAGGTCAATAGGTTCGAAAAGGTTTCTTGCAAATGGAACCAAATTTCTATGCTAGCTCTAGGTTTTTACTATGGGTATATTCTTTTGATTAAATATTTATGATAAATTTTAATTGTTTCTTTTATTTCTATTTTTTTCTTCTTTATGTTGGTTTCTATCCAGGTTATGGACATGGAGGTTATTTTGATGATTATATATTGATTTACATGTATTTTTATCCTTAGTATCCCTAAGTTATTTTGAATATGGGGTTTCCTCTTTGATCTACCCAACTGTGATTATATTTTGAGTCTTAGTAATATGCTTTTATCTGGGTTTTTGTTTGTGCCAAGGCACCTGAGAAATGTAATTTTCTTTCATTCTTGAAATAAAATTACAAATTTTTTCTTGTAAAAAAATAAAATATAATTTGTTGTAGAGATTAAAAAATTATATTTGATGAAAATTTTATTGTAGTGATGAAATTATCTAATTGTTTTAATTTTAAAAATTAATTTAAAAAATCCCATTTTAAAAATAATAACACTCTTATAAGAATTACATAATAAATTATATAAAAAAAAATATTTATAATTACTATATTTTAAATTATTTACATGAAAATTTTGAATATCTTAATCTAAAAATATTATATATAAATTTAATTTTATATTAATTTTTATCAAATCAACTTTAAAGAAAAAGAGACCCTAGTTCTAATTTTATCGAACAATATATAAATAATAAATACCAATAATATAATACAAACAAACTCTTTCAATCTTATATAATTGGTAGTCTCAATTGGATATGTCAACTATATTTATATAAGAATAATTTCAAAGAGCCTTTCCACAATAATGTTTACTTTCAAGAATGCTTACGATTTTTTTTTTTTTTGATTGGTTGAAAGGGTGTTGAAAGGTCCCTGAACCTTGTACAATAGGATTTTACATGATTTCCAAATTGACCGAGGTGGTCCAAGAGCTAAAGATCAAAGAACAAGCAAAACGCCACACGAGGAAAGGTGTCGCGAAATCGCGACCAGTTTGGAAAAGATGTCGCAAAATCATGACATGTTGCACCGTTGCAGCCAAGAGAGGAAGAGATGTCACGAAATCGCAACAAGAAGCAACATCGGAGCCGAAGGAGAGAAAGTGTCGCGATATCACGACATGTTGCAAGGTTGCTGCCAGAAGAGAAGAAATGTCGCGATATCGTGACATGTTGCAAAATTGGTGCCAGAAGAGAAGTGTCGTGAAATCGCGACAAGCAGCGTTATCGCGGCCAAAGAAGAAAAAGTGTCGCGACATCGTGACAAGTTGCAAAAACGTGGCCGAAGGGAAAAGGTGTCGCGATATCGCGACAAGTTGCAAATTCGCACCCGAAGAGAAGAAGAGTTACGATATCGCGACATGTTGCAAAATCACGGCCGAAGAGAAAGGATTTTACGAAATCGTGACATGATGCAAAATGGCGATCAAAGAGAAAAAGTGTCGCGATATCACGACATGTTGCAAAATCGTGGTCGAAGAGAAAAAGTGTCACGATATCATGACATGCCGCATCATCGAAGCCAAAGAGAAAAAGTGTCGCGATATCGTGACATGTTGCAAAACCGCGGTCGAAGAGAAAAGGTGTCGCGATATCGCGACATGATGAGACATCGTGGCCGAAGAGAAAAAGTGTCATGAAATCACGACAAGATGCATCCTCGCAGCCAAAGAGAAAAAGTGTCGTGAAATCGTGACATGATGGAAAACCGCGGCCGAAGAGAAAAAGTGTAGCGATATCGTGATAAGATGGAAGACCGCGGTCGAAGAGAAAAAGTGTCGTGATATCGTGACATGTTGCAAGACCGCTGTTGAAGAGAAAAAGTGTCACGATATCGCGACAGGCTGCATCATCGTAGCTGAAGAGAAAAAGTGTCACGAAATCGCGACATGTTGCAAGATCGCGGCTGAAGAGGAAAAGTGTCACGATATCACGACATGTTGCAAGATCGTGGTCGAAGAGGAAAAGTGTCGTAATATCGCGACATGTTGCAAAAACGTGACTGAAGAGAAAAAGTGTTACGATATCGTGACATGTTGCAAGACCACGTTTGAAGGAGAAAGAAGTGTCGCGATATCGCGACAAGTTGCAACCTCACGGCCAGAGGGGAAAGGGATGTCGTGATATCACGACATGCTACAATTTCGCGGCCAAAGGTGAAAGGTGTCACGATATCGCGACATGTTGCCAAAATGTGGCCGAAGGAGGAGAAGAAGGAAGAAATGACGCGAAAACTCGACCAGTTCCAAGAGCAAACCAAACCAGTCCCCTACCAACAACTCACATTGTGCAGACATTGACACTTATAGAATCATTCCTTAGGTCAATGGGGAAGGAGTCTCTCCAAACATGAATGTCAGATTCACCGACTCCCTTGTTAGCAAGCCAGTCCACAGCTTTGTTTCCTTCCCGGTACTGATGCTTAATGACTAATTCGGGTAATTGCCAATTAGTGCCTTGCATTCTTTGAAAATCGAAACAAGGGCCCAGGGAGGCATAGAAGTCCCATTGAGCCAGTTGATACAGTGCAGCGATTCTCCTTCTATGATAAGTTTATTGATGGTCAAACCTTCCAAGAGGATCAAGCTTTGGAGCAGAGCCCGAGCCTCTACCATATTGTTGGATTGAATTCCCAGGTTCTGGGCAAAGGCCAAAATTATTTCTCCTCTGTGATTTCTAAGAATTCCTCCTCCGCTAGCCGCTCCTGGGTTGCCTTTGGCTGCACCATCGAAATTGAGCTTGTGCCACCCAGTAGGTGGTAAGACCCACTTGATGACAGACCTGTCAATAGAAGTACGGGGCATGGCAGAGAAGTTAGAAAGATTTAAAAGTTTTGTTAGGTCCAATTCAAGGCCAGGAGGGGGGGATTTGGAAGACGAAACAAGAGAGGCATTCTCCGCAGCAAGGGCCAAGATTTTGGCAACAATAATCTTCTTATCAGTGGCTTGATTTTTGAAAATTCTGGCATTTCTCTCGAGCCATATCTGCCACAGGAAAAGGTGGAGGTAAGCTTGCCACATGAATTAAGTTGGTTGCTCTTGAAATGTCGGGGCCATTGCTAAAAAAGGAGGGGAATGGAATGAGGGAGGGCTACGGAGATGTCGAAGGTGTTAATAACCTGGTTTAGAACTGCTAGAGAGAAGGGACATTCCAAAAAAACATGCAAAGTTGACTCACAAGAGTTTTTGCACAGGATGCACCAATTGGAAATGAGTAACCCTCTGATTATCAAGTTGTTAGTGGTGAGGATTATGTTTTGGATGGCCAACCAGCAAAATAATTTGACCTTGGGAATGATCTTGGGAACCCATACCTGATTTGCTAAGTTTCGACCATCATTGGGAGTTTCTTGACTGTAGTAAGCTGATTTAATAGTGAAATTCCCTGAATCTTCAAGGTTCCAGACCATGGAATCATCTTTGTGTGAGCTGGGGATGATGCAAGTCCTCAGCAAGTTTTGTAACCACATGAGCGCCTCAGTGATATGCCTAGGCCCGTTAAGAGCCAGGTTTTTCCATTCAGGTCTTGTGATACCTGGGTTAATGAAATGACACACCTTATCTCCAAAGGTGGCTTCGGTAGCCGTCTTGAGCACTGCAAGATGCGGATCTTGGCTGAGAGGTTTATCACGGATCCACGAGTCATCCCAAAAATGAATGGTCGTTCCAGTTCCTAGACACCACCTTAAGCCTTCCATGATTATCTTCCTTTTTTTGTGACGCCATTCTAGAAATGGGATCCGATAGGAAGGTTGTGCTCTCTAAGAAAGGAAACCTGATGGAGGTACTTAGCTTTGATGATGTCAATCCAAGTGACTTTTTCATTGATGGTAAGTCTCCAGGACTGCTTGGCAATGAGGGCCATGTTCATCCGCTTGATGTCTCTGAATCCGAGTCCTCCATCCTTTTTCTTGGAACAGACCCTATCCCAGGCAACAAGTGAAAATTTATTCTTGTTTTCGTTTCCCATCCAAAGGAATCTGCGCTGAATTTGCTCAATTCTTTGGTAGATGGAAGCTGGAGCTTTGAATATAGATAAGAAAAAAATGGGAATACTTTGCAGGCAAGCTTGGACCAGAGTGGCTTTGGTCGCCTGATCGAGCATTGAGCTTTTCCAACCTGCAAGTTTCTTGTTGAGGTGATCTAAAATAGGGTTCCACATAGCCGAGACAGATCTGTCGTGGAAAAGCGGTAATCCAAGATAAGTAGTTGGAAGGCTCCCAATGTTGCACCCAAGGATCTTAGCAATCCTGTTTTGCCTGTGAATGGGAGTATTGAGAAAGTATAGTTTGCTTTTGCGGTAATTGACTTTCTAGCCAGCCGCCTCTTCATAAGAATCAAGAATGTTCTTAATGATTTTTGCTTCGAGAACGGAAGCATGAGAGGATAGAATAGTATCATCCATAAACTGTTGATGGGATATGGCATTGGTTGTTGAGGTTGGTTTGATCTCGGAGATGAGACCACTGTTGCAGGCAACTGTAAGGGTTCTTCCAAGGGTTTTGGCCAAAATGATGAAGAGAAAGGGGGACAGAGGGTCCCCTTGACGGATGCCTTTGAAACTTTGGAAGAAACCTACGGGTGAGCCATTGATAAGAACAGAGAACCAAGCAATCGAGATACATTCACGAACCATTTTGATCCATTCTTTGTGAAACCCAAACTTCTCAAGGACCTCGAACTAGAATTTCCAAGAAACCTGATCAAAAGCCTTGTTCATGTCAAGCTTAAGGAATATGCTGGGTTTTTTATTTTTAGATGCCGAGTGGGCCAATTCGTGGATGGTTATCACTCCATTTGCAAGGAATATGCCTTTGACCGAGCTCCCTTGGCACTGATCGATGATGGAGGGAAGGATGTCTTTCAACCTATTTGCCATGACTTTGGTGATAAGTTTGTAGATGACACTACAAAGACTAATCGGTCTGAAATCAGAGAGAGAAGCACGATCATTGGACTTGGGTATTAAAACAATGAAGGTGGAATTAGCCTCTCTGGATATATTTTTGGCTCTCTAGAAGAATTTAACCGCAGCAACGACATCTGGGCCCACAATATCCCAAAAGTGTTGAAAAAACTGGGGTGGGAAGCCATCGGGTCCAGGGGCCTTATCGAGTTCCATTGCAAACAGAGATTCTTTGATCTCCTCTTCAGTGAAGCATTGAAGCAATTTCCCATTGTCATTGTTAGACACCAACTTTGGGATGTTCTGAAGCAGAGAACTTGCGCTGCGGGGATGGCAGTCAAAGCTTGGTCCTAAGATTTCCTGGAAGTGGCACACAACTTCCTGTCTAATTTCTTGGATGTTAGAGACAATGGATCCATCAGCCTTGGTCAACTCAGAGATTTTATTTGAGCCTCTGTGACGCATGGTGGAAGCATAGAAAAACTTCGTGTTGGTGTCTCCTTGTGGCTCAAAGAATGCTTACGATTTTAGCTTCAACATACTGAGGGCATTTTCCTTTTGCTAATGAATATTTCAAATATTTGTGAAAGCAAATAGGACACTCATGTGCTAATTTTAGGGGTTTTACCCTTATTTCAATTTAGGAGTTGAGAATTTCATAACAACAATGCATATTCTGAATAGGGTTTCGAAGAGCTCTTCTGTGGTCACTTTTGCTTTATGAATAGGGTTGCGAAGATCCCTTTCGCAACTGATTTTTCTTTCAGGAGTGTTCACGGTTTCAACTTTCAAAATTTTGAGGTATTTTCCTTCCACTGGTGAATATCCAAATATTTCAAATATTTGTGGGAAAAACATATAGGCACTGTTGGGCTATTTTTAGGGGTTTTACCCATTTTTGGAGTTTGTTGAAAGTTGAGCATCTTTTAGGGCTTAGAGTGAAAATTTGGGATAATCATTGTCATTCGAAAACAAGCCCAACTTTGTAGCAGAGAAGCATTTTGGTATAGAAAAATAGTGCACATGAGATGTGAGATTTCTATGATGGACAAAACTCCATCCCTCAATGTTGTTGAATCTCAGGTTCCCTTGACTCCCCTTGGAAACCTTGCAAACAATTCCATGGAGAAGCTTACAAATCCAAAGAGTGAGAGGAGTTTACCAAAGGTCTACACTATGATCCATCAAACCCTAATCAAGAAACACCTCAATCACATGCAGAGCAAGGTAAACCCCATTCAGTTGTTCTTTCTGATTCCTTTGTTGAAGTAGCTAATGACTTGTTTGAACGTAT
This sequence comes from Wollemia nobilis, assembly GCA_028583015.1. Taxonomy (NCBI): domain Eukaryota; kingdom Viridiplantae; phylum Streptophyta; class Pinopsida; order Araucariales; family Araucariaceae; genus Wollemia; species Wollemia nobilis. Next base: position 2,483,372 of record JAQPPZ010002678.1, read on the forward strand.
TATCATTTTATTTTATTTACGAGGGATACCACCTGAGGTTGAATTTCTCAAATGGGTTGGGGGGTTTGGGAAAATACTAGAGGTTGGATAGTTGAGGCTATTTGAGGGTTGGAAAGGGGGTACATAGCAGTCTCCTTTGTAAATTCTAAACATGCCGAAAAAGCCCTCCAATACAGAACTTGGGTTATCTATGGGTAAACTTGTAATCTGCAAGGCTGATCCTTGGATTTTCATCCAAAGGGTCCCTCTAGGACAAAATACCCTCTTTCGATAGAGTTGCCTTTTTTATCTCTTTCATGTCGATCCTTTTGAAAGCATGAGATTTCGGAATGAAAAACAGTATTAAAGATGTAATAAAAATAGAACTTTGAATCAACCGAATATAAATTAATTCCGTTCGGTTACAATACATCTCCTGCCTTTTCAGGGGCCAGGAGTGTTAGTCTGTCTCGGTTACAATCGGGGTCAATATTGCTTCTATCCGCATGCCCACATTTGAAATGGATGGGCTAAAGTACCACCGCCGCTTATGTTGATAAAACTTTGCTTGCTGCTGTTCTTTCCTGCGACCAAAGAAACAGTAAACACATTAATAGCACCTGCTGCAAAAGGGTAGAGCGTTTGACTGTAGAGAGCAATGAAAACTGCATATAAATGGCTGATTAAATGTGTGAATAGAACGTTTGTCTTTAAAACATAAACTGTTTTAAAACATTCGAAAGCAATTTACATTCGAAAACATAAAGACATAAACTATTTTAAAATATCCGAAGACAGCATATATTAAATTAGCTATGAACATGCGTAGGGTGCCCAAGCGGGCCGCCCTGTTAAAATCCGACTTCGACGCCAACCCACTAGGAATTGGCTCAAAATCCAGGATAATGTGTTGTCGGCAAATTGATAGTATACTGTGTCCAATGTCTGGTTCGAAAGTACAGAAGAATGAGTTCGAGAAGACTGTAAATGAGCCTCTGGTTTTGCAGCACTTCGTTGTGTTTCAAAAAATACTTCGTGTCTCTTACTTCGTATCGAGCTAGTTTTTATAGAGGTTTTCGCCTCTTGGAGCATTAATGTCAAACCCTAAATCCGCAAGGGCCGCTCAGATTTGATCCCTATCAGGTCATTATGAGACATGGCTCGCACTGACATTAGAAGTTATGAGGCGTGGCCTCGGATCGGATTTGTTTTGAAACCGCTTGTTTCATTAAAGTCCGCCGTTCTGCAGACCCACGGGGTTTCTTTAAAAAGGGGCACGTAAGGGTGCCACGTGGCGGTTATCCCTTGGATGCGGCGGCCACGTCAAAGTCCGCCTTTGATTATCGCAAGTATGCCTTCTAAACGTAAAATGCCGAAGTGTCGCGATATCGCGACGTCGCGATATCGCGACACTTCGACAGGGCCTCCCCTTGGGGCCAAAGGTGTCGCGATATCCCCCCGCGAGGGTACCCCCGGCAAAGGTGTCGCGATATCGCGACACCTTTGGCCAGAGCCTCGGGGCCAAAGGTGTCGCGATATCGCGACACCTTTGGCCGAGCTCCCTCGGGGCCAAAGGTGTCACGATTATCGTGACACCTTTGGCCGAGGGTAGCCTCGGGCCAAAGGTGTCGCGATATCGCGACACCTTTGGCCGAGGCTCCCCTCGGGGCCAAAGGTGTCACGATTTCGCGACGTCGCGATTTCGCGACGTCTAAGGCTAGGTTCCCCTTTTTTGTTAAGGCTTGTTTGCTTTTGAAGACTTTGCTTTGGATTGCTTAAGGCTTGAAGTTTGGTGAAGTTTTGAAGGCTGCTTTGGACTAAAGGCTTAAAGTTTGTTAAAGGTTTTGACAAAATGACCAACTCTGCACCGCTCATTTTTTGACCCTCTAAACTGTCGTGCAAGTGGCCAAGACCACTGTTTGACCTCTAAGGGCTGCCCTGAAAGCTGTGTATGTGCATGCGATCAGTGTTTGTAGTCACTTAATCAGAATGGTGCTGTTTTGGTGTCTACAGATGCCCCTTTTTGGGAAGCGTTGTGCATGGCATAGCGCTGAGCAAAAATAGAGAACCAAAGCACTAATGATTAGGGTTTCTTGGTAACCTAACCAACTTTTGATGCCCCAAGTATGGAAAGGGCATGCATTCTTGAATCCTTGCTTCTGACGAGCTAAGGAATTTGATTTCAAGTGTTAACCTATTTTGGTGAGGTGTGACTTGAGCTTGGACATTGATCAGTCATGATTAGGCAAAGGGCGCAACCTTTTATCCATAGGGGAAACCTTGTGTTCATGCTTCGGGAATGCCAAGTATTTGATCAACTTAATGATTGCTTGTTTACTGCCCCAAGCTGGAGCGTGATTGTCTTTGTCAATGATTCTTTGAATGCATGTCATTGCCTTGATTGGGTGTGTGCTTGTTGATTGGTGACTAAGTGTGACTACCCCCTCAAGCGACGAATCGATGAGGGAATGACCTTCGTGAGAAAAGCGACGAGTCGCTTGACCCAAGATGACTTAGGTTAGGGTGCCTTTGGATGTTTTACCATTTGAGCACATGCGATTTCCCGACATTTGGACCTATTTTTGGTGGGTGTTAACCCTTTTGGTGATGCCATAATGGGGTGAAATCATCAAGAACCCATCTTCCCGTGGAGCGGTCCAGCTATGGTAGCCTTCTTGGGGAAGTAGGAGGGTGACAATTTGGGCCCCGACATCGATTTTCTGTGCCAAGAGGTTAAGTGCAAGAGCACTTGTGTCTGGCAATTTATTGCTTATGTTTTTGTGTTGCTTTGTTGTGATGTTTTTGTTGTTTTAATTTTCTTTCTTTGCGTATATGTCATGATTTTATGCACAATGATTGATGTTGGTGGATGCATGCTACTTTATATGGATGGATGCATATGGTATGATAATTACCAATGTTGTATGTTGATTTATTTTGATGGATGCATGATGAATGCAAATGGTTTTAATTGATATGTGATATGCAGAAATGGAATGGATGGATAGACTTGGTGATATTTGGTTATGGCACCATAGACTGTTTTAGAAGTCCATTATTTTGTTTTGCATACATGTGGTGTTTCTTCTTTTGTATTTTTTGACGGTATTGCAAGGATAAAAAGTAGTGCAATTGGTCTAGAAATGTAGCAAAGGTTTTCTGAGACTTAGTCAGTTTTAACTTACTAGCCATGATTGTACTTTATCTTACAAGACTTTTGAACAAGGTATGAATCGGACTTGTTTTTAACCAAGTTATTTCACATCCCTGTGTGTGCAATTGAGTTCATTTATGTGGTATTTGTCAGGATACCGCCAGTGCCAGATGGGCTTTCAACCGAATCTGTACTGAGGATCACCTAATTAGCTCCACTAACTCCTTTGTTGTATGTAGTTAGATTAATCTGCGGTGTTATCCAGGATACCATAAGCTAGCTCATCCACATGCAAATATTGATCTGTACACAAGTTAATGTGACAGATATATCGTCATGCGAGAAGTTTAACGCCAGTGACCGATAGGCTATCAACCAAACCGATACTGAGGCTTGCCTCATGACTTGTTAGAATGCTGAGAGTTCTAGGGATTCAAGTTCAACTCCCTTTTTTTCTTCAATTGTATTGGGATACTTGCTCCTTATAGTGATATTAATCACTGTTTATTTTGATTTGTTTTTCTTTTCTCTTGAGCAAGGGATTTGGATATGGAGTGACGATAATCACTATTCTTTGTGCCTTTTGATATGTGCACTGTAGGATGTCAAATTTTGGAGCTTTGACATTTGCAAATTTTTGATGTTTTGCAACTTTGGGATTCTTAGGGAATTGGGTAGGGAGGATGCTTGTCCTTTTGCCAACTCTCAGCATTCTTGGGGTCATTCGCACAGGGGGATGAGCAAGATAACCGTTTCGCTTATGGTAACCTGGATTATTGTGCAGGTTTCATCTTTCGTTCACACAACTTGGGAATTTTTTATGTGTTTTAATTTGTGTTGGGATGTTACGTAACAAGGCGTATGTCAAGTGTAACTCTACCTTCGTAAAATCTGTTTGACTTGATACATTACATTGCTAAAGAGCAAAATGATGACTGAATCACGGAAAACTCTTGATACATTAAGAGACCACTGACTCTAGTGTGGTAAAATGCATGGTGTTTTTGTTGTTTTTGTAAAATGGAACAGTGTGGAACGAGATGGACTAGCAGAGCAATTACAGCCTATGGTGCCTTTGACCTATACGACCACAAATATGCAATGTATGGATGCAATGCTTAATGCAGCTACATATTTTTGTATTTTTGATGGATTGATTTTTGTGAATATGAATATGATGTGCGAGAAGAGCTCTCGATTTGATGAATTTGAGTATGCCTAGAAATGAGATGCAAATTTTTGTTGTTTTTGATGATTTTTGTTGTTTTTGAATTTTCTTGATTTTTGACCAAGTGATTGTGGAAATCCTTGGAGCGTTTTGGGATTGACCAAGCGATTGTGATAATCCTTGGAGCATTTTGGTTTGACCAAGCGATTGCAAGAATCCTTGGAGCCTTTGTGGGATTGACCAAGCGATTGTGATAATCCTTGGAGCATTTTGGTTTGACCAAGCGATTGCAAGAATCCTTGGAGCATTTTGGGATATGGCTCTCTTTAGATATGAAATGGTCGCAAATGACTGATATTCAAGGGTTCTGTTTCCTTGATACCATCAAGAGAAGCTAGCCGGTATGTCCCGGGTCCGATTTTGCTATCAATGACATACGGACCTAACCAATTGGCCGCGAACTTGTCCCTTAGGTGGGATGGCAAACTGGAATTTTGTTGATTTTCCTTCAAAACCAAATCACCAACGCGAAAGTCCCTGAGGTGAACTTTCATGTTGTAAGCTTTCTTAAGTCGCTCTTGATAAATGCGTAAATGCTCGAGAGCATTAACGCGTCGTTCGTCAAGCAACGTAAGCTGGTCTAACCGGGCCTGCTGCGTAGAATCATCATCGATGAACTCATGCATTGATATGCGCAGGGAAGGAATCTCCAACTCTAGAGGCATGACTGCCTCGGAGCCATACACGAGTGAAAACGGAGTGGCCCCAGTGGGCGTCCGAATGCTAGTGCGATAGGCCCATAGGGCAAGTGGGATTTGAATGTGCCAATCCTTATGACTATCTGCGATGGTCTTTTTAAGGATGGCGACTAGCATTTTGTTTGACGCCTCTGCTTGTCCATTCGCCTACGGATAATAAGGTGTCGAAAAGCTATGCTGAATCTTGTACTTTGTGGTCAAAGCACGCACGTCTTTGTTCTTGAAAGGTGTCCCATTATCCGAGACTATTTTGGATGGAATACCAAAATGACATATGATGTTATGCAAAATGAACTCCACAATGCGGGGTCCTGTCGTAGAGGTAAGCGGAATTGCTTCCACCCACTTGGTGAAGTACTCTGTGGCCGTTATGATAAACGTGTGATGGCTCGACGACGCAGGGGAGATCTTTCCAATTAGATCAAAGCCCCATTGCGAGAACGGCCAAGCAGACTGGACTGTCTGCAAGGCCTGAGAAGGTACGTGCATTAGATTGGCATGATGTTGACACTTCACGCACTTCTTGACATAGGTGCAACAATCTCGCTCTAAAGATGGCCAATAATAGCCCATGCGAAGAATGCGCTTTGCGATGGCCATTCCACTGAAGTGGCCACCACACGTACCATCGTGCGCTTGGGCGACTGCCCAAGTGGACTCTTGCTGGTCCAAGCAACGAAGGAGGATTCCTTCATAGCTGCGACGATACAAGATGTCTCCTATCAAGACATACTTAGCCGCTTTCTGCTTGAGTGCTCGTTTTGCGGCATGAGTCAAATCAAGTGGGAGACTACCTAACTTGAGGTAGTCTCGGATGGGTAAATACCAGTCCTGTTGATCAGAAACCTCGATAGTATGAACAGCCAATCCCTCTTGAAGTTCATCCCTAGCAAATGTTGAATGGGATAGAACCTGCAAGAATAGTGTTGTGTTGCTACTAATGGGAGTAGGGGAGAACAAGGACCCCCAGTTGGCATGTTTCAGATGATCTCGGATTCGAGAGAACCTATCCGAGGGTGGTTCAATTTGGATCATGTGGATTCCTGGCGTTAAGTCTGAGCTTGCACGCTCCATCACGGATTGCGATAAGGTTTTGACTTGAATGGTTGTCATATCACCAGAAAGGTCCTACGGAATTAGTGACCCCAAGGAGGCCATTGTGTCCGCAAAACGGTTCGATGATCGAGGGAGTGCCTCGATGTCATACCACTCAAGTTTTGCCAGGAATTTGTCCACAAGGGCTTTATAAGCCTTCAGAACTGGGCATTTGCATTGATATACCCCTTTGACTTGATTGACTATTAACAACGAATCACCAAAGATGTTCAGTCTTTTGATGTTCATGGCGATTGTTGTCTGAAGACCTAGGAGCAAGGCTTCATACTCTGCGTTGTTGTTGGTGCACGGGAAGTTTAATTTAAATGACAGGGGCATTGGAGCACCCTGCGGTGTGAAGAATACAATTCCTGCGCCACTACCTTGCTCACACTTAGAACCGTCGAAGAATAGGGTTATGTCGGCCTGTGACTCAGGCTCATCAGAATCTGGCGATTCTGAGACATGAAAGACCCCATCGTCAGGCAGTTCTATGACCAGAGGCTGATCGTCTTCAAGAGGAGCCTCTGCTAGTTGATCGGCTATGACTTGTCCTTTGATAGATTTTTGTCCAATAAATTCTATGTCAAATTCCGTCAACAACATGATCCATTTCGTCGTGCGACTACTATGATAAGTACGACTCATCATGTATCGCAATGGATTCTCCTTAGACACAACATACGTAGTGTTGCTCAGCATGTAGTGGCGTAGCTTTTTGGTAGCAAACACCACTGCCAAGAGAGTTTCTCAACGTATGCATAGTTAAGTTCATAACTAACTAGGGTGCGGCTAAGATAGTATGTAGCCTGTTCTTTGTGAAGTTCATTCTTCTGGGCTAACATGGCGCCCAGTGCCACCTCGATAGGCTGAGATGTATAAGTAGAACGGCACTCCTGGTCTAGGTGGTGCCAATACTGGCGGTGAAACCAGGTATTGTTTGATCTCGTCAAAGGTTGACTGGCACTCGTCATCCCAATGAAATGTAACCCCCTTGTGCAATAGTTTGTTCATGGGTCGGCACTTGTCAGATAATTGCGCTATAAAGCGTTTAATCGACGCGACCTTTCCCTGTAGACTCCTGAGCTGCTTGATTGTAGTTGGGGGAACCATTTCAAGGATTGCCTTGACTTTCTTTGGGTCCACCTCGATTCCTCGTTTTGAGACTATGAAACCCAAGAGTTTTCCAGATGTGACGCCGAAGACGCACTTCTTGGGGTTTAGTCTAACTTTATGCTCCATGAGGCGATCGAGGATCTTGCCTAAGTCAGCGATATGATTTGAGCGCAAGAGAGACTTGGCTAACAAATCATCCATGTAATCTTCCAAAGTTTTGTGCATGTAATCGTGGAAGATATATGTCATGGCACGTTGGTAGGTGGCACCAGCATTTTTAAGGCCAAAAGGCATGACCTTATAACAAAATGTCCCCCAAGGCGTTGTGAACGCCATTTTTAGTTGGTCTTCAGGATTGATACGAATCTGATTGTATCCTGAGAAACCATCCATTAGGGAGAGCATTTCGTGACCTGCTGTAGCGTCTACTAACGCGTCGATGCTTGGCAAGGGGAAATCATCCTTAGGACTCGCTTTATTTAGGTCTCAAAAATTGGTGCATATGCGAATCCTCCCGTCGGGCTTCTTGACGGGAACCATGTTGGACAGCCATGGCGGATAATCCACGCAGATGACAAACTGTGCGTCCAACAACTTTTGCAATTCATCTTTGACCATCAAGGCCACTGTTGGGTGCATCTTACGTAGTTTTTGCTTTACGAGGCTTGATTGTCGGATCAAGCGTTAAATTATGCGTGACTAGCTGCGGGTCTAGTCCTGGCATATCCTTGTACGACCATGCAAAAACCTCCTTCTTCTCTTTGAGAAGGGCAATGTAGTCGGCTTGCTCTTCGGGGGAAAGACTTACCCCCAGCTTGAGAATCTGTGGATTCATTGGATCTGTGCCGATGTCTACGTCAGTCGTCTCCTCGACTGACATGTGGGATCCGTCCTCCAACTGATGTGGAGTCGGGATCAAATGGATATCATTAGCTGAATTTAGATCTATGCTTGGAACCTCAGGTTCCTCTTCAGTTTGAAAAATATCCTGAGTTGTCCTTGGGGTAAAGTGATGCATTTCACCGAAAGGCCAGTACTCTGATGGTGATAGAGGTGAATTGACGCGATCCCGGTCGATGGCATCTATGTCTAGATGCAATGACCGTGTTGGATTGGCCGGATTGCGGATGGGTGCGGTCAAATCAATGGAGATCATGTGGATGGAATGAATTTGGTCTCCATTACCGCGGGGATGATAACTTGATTCTTCTAGATGCCCCCTATACTCTGGATCTGGCTCTAGGGGAACGGGCACGAACGGATCGGCCCTATGTGCTAAATGGAGGACAGGGTCTTCCCTCGGCACTATTGTTATGATAGGGTCTCGGGGTGGACGGTGCTCATCGTGAATGTGGAGCCATGGATCTAGCACCAGGTCCCACCCTGCTGGGTCTACCCACCATTCATGCCCTAATCTTATGCCCATCTGTCCCATTAGATCTTCATGAGTTAAAGGGCGGTAATGTCATCGCGCATGTCTGAGATAGTCCATCTCAGTCTCATCTTCTGAGTCACTTTCGGAGATCCAAAAATGTTCATTCTCTTCAGCAACTATTGCTTGCGACGTTGATGGTTCTCCTTGTTCCAGTACGTTAATCTGGTCCCATTGCGGTTGTTCCACTTTTGGTGGAGGGACCTGACTCTCTTGACATTGTACTGACTCAACTGGAATCTCTAAGGGGAACAGCTTCGAGAAGATGTCCGGACACCATTGATATTCTCTTTGGGGATGAGTATCCGAACTTTCGCCTCTCTCTAGCAAAGGAGAGGGATTACTGCTGTTACCAAGGGTGTTTGGTGACCATGGGAGGTAATCTCCCAATGTAAATTCTGTATTTGGGTTGGCATAGAGATCTGGTGCCAATCCCCCCTTGTTGCCTATTTCTAGGTCTTGCATATTTTCAACCAAGATGTCCAAGGGCAGGGGGTGGTTGAACCCTACTCCTGACTTGTCATATGGCATCTGATATCTTGGTTGGCAAGGGAGACGCATCCCTTGCTCATATCTGCCTAGCCCGTATCCATGCCAATGGCATTGGCCGAGATATTTGAGGGCAAATTGCGGGTTTGACAGATAATTGATGTTTTTAACAAAAGGTTCTTCGTCTGCTTCCTTTTGCTTACATGGTTCAAGACCATGATCAAGGCCCCCATACACAAAATTTGTCTGGTTGGGTGGGTGACCTAGGGGAACAACTGTTCCTATGGGAAGGCGAGGTCTTCCCATATCCTGGACTGACTCTAATGCGGGCGTTGCCACAACATTCTGCACTATGTACTCCCCCAGGCCTGTACTAGCCATTTCAACAGTGATTGTTGATGCTTCGGAGGGAGGGAACGGGAGTCCTTCCTGAGTCCATTCCATGTTTGGTAGGTTTGGAGTCTCAGCTTCCGTTGTGTTGGATATTTCCTCTGTTGATATCGTTGAAATTGTTGGCAACCCCTCTTCTAAGGGCTGAGCCTCTTCCATGATTTGTTTTCCCTTGTCCTTCTGTGTAGCCATGACAGGTGGCGTTGGTAATGAAGGAGTAGATGATGAGGGTTCACCTGGCTGGGATGTTGGTGATTCGGTCACCAGTGGTGCCTGCGGTATTGGACCCTGTTTAGATGGATTTAACTGGAAATCCAAATGTGTTGAAGGGAGGGTCGATTGAGGCATTAGTTGTACCGCATTGCAATACTTGAAGGGTTCCAAGTCCATTGGGACTACATGTATTTCTCCTTCAAAAGCATACTTTAAGCATTGGTGAGCGATGGAAGGGACACACTTCATGTCCCTGATCCAAGGCCGCCCTAGCAGTATATTGTAGGCCATCTCGCCTTCTAACACATGGCACAATGTTGGTGTTGTCTTTTGTCCTACCGGACGGGTAGAACAAGCTGTGCCGACTGTCGAGCATATTGCATCATTGAAAGCTCGCAGTGTGTACATGGAGGCTGTGATATGAGAGGCTGGCAGCTTCAAATGTTTTAGGGCTGCAGTGGTAATAATATTATTGGACGAGCCAGTATCTACCAACACTCTCTTATACGGGATCCCGTTGATCCGCGCAACAACATGCAGGGGTGGATCTGCCGTGTCATTCGATATTGCTTTGACTTCATCCTCTCTGAAGGTGATGACCGACTCAGTACATCATTTTACGTGTCCCACGAAGTTGTTGAAAGAATTTGCTTCTTGGGGCTGTAATTCGATGGTTTTTAAAATGTCCATAAGAGCTTCCCTATGAGGTGTTGATTGTTGAATAAGCTCGTAAATGGACAGCCTAGCCGATGTGGTCCGCAAACTCTGCGTGAGTTTGCTCCGTATCATGATTTTTGGTCTAGGCGGAGGTGACTGTATAGGGTGCTGCTGAGGCTGTGACGTTGTCGAAACTTCCTTCGTGGCTACCCCAGGGGCAACTGCTGAGTACTTTTTATTCCTCGTCACTATGCTGATCATTCCCACAAATCCTTGCATGGGAAGGTTCAGCGCACCTCATTAACTTGGAGAGGTTTTGCCTGTGCCTCGTGGGCAGGCAAGGGGTCCTTGAATACCCCCATTTGTTGGTTGTTTGGCGCTATGGGGTTGTCCACGGCCAATGTTTTATTTTTGATTAAATCTTGGATTAGTCCTTTGAACTTCCAACATCCATTCAAATCGTGTCCCCTTCGCCTATGAAATCTACAGTATAGTTCCTCTCTATATCCCTTAGGCTTAGGAGCGTTAGGGTCTATAGTTGGGATCTCTGGAAGGGTTACTAAATTTTCCGCTGACAAGCGGTCAAATAAGGAGTCCCTAGACTCCGTGTAGGGGGTGAATTGTCGCCTAGGGCGACGCTACTGATTCTGCTCCTGTTTCTTATTATCTTTCTCATAACTAGGAGGCACTGCCTGGTAATTGGCCTTTTGAGGCTGCGTGTCTTGCACTGGCTTGGGAACATTTATCGCAACTTGATTAACCGCTGCGGGTTGTGATTGCGTATTCCCAGTCTTAGTGGTTTTATTCCACTCTTTCTTTTTAGGCTTGGCAATTGTGCCTTCACCTATTTTAATCTCTTCTATGACTCTGGCTTGCGCCAAAGCTTCTTCTAAGCTGTCGTATTGCTGCAACAGCAATAGCCCAGAGATTGATTTTAAGCAACTTCGTGCAAACATCTGAGTGAGATCAGACATAGGGGGACGGTAGGGTAGCCTGGAAAGCAAAGCCCTCCATCGGTTCCCGTATGCTGCTATTGTTTCCTCCTCATATTGCCTGAGGCTGGCCAGATCACTTAGTGATGCCTTCTTCCTTGTGTTGAAAGCAAAGCGTTCAAGAAATGCATCTACTAGTTGATCTAAGTTGTTGATACTGTGTTTGGGCAATTGTGTAAACCAATCCGAGGCAGGGCCCGCGAATGTGGTTATGAAAGTTCTAAGCAACAATGCATCATTGTCTTGGATGCCGAAGCATTGACTTAGGAACCTCGTGACATGTTCTTGTGCATCCTCCTCACCTTTAAAAGCCGCCAATTGTGGCAACTTGAAATGTTCGGGGTAAAGAGGTATGGGTACCGAGGGATGCACCGGATGACTGCGGAGTTGACGTAGTGTGGGCTTTTGATGCCCAGAAGCTTTTATCTCCATAGACTCCAAACGCTCTAATAGCGCTTTGTATGCATCGGAAGATTTTATTTCTTCTTCTTTGGTTTGCTCTCGTTGTGGGTCAAGGGAGACTGGAGGCCTATGGGGAGGTGGCCGATTGGCAGCCCTCCCGCCTTGATGGGGCGTGTCGGCCCGTTCTATTTCTGGTTCGAACTCCTCATAAACTTCTTGAGGAGTCCCTAGGCGAGACCTATGACCTTGATTGAGTCCCCGTTGGGGGTACCCATCATTGTTTCGGGGAGTGGCCTCCCTCTCGGGTCTATAAGGTCTCGGAGGCAAAACTTGACGAGGTCGCGGAGACCTGTCTTGCACCCAGGGATTGTGCCTCTCATATTGTTCTTCTCTGTGGGTGCGAGGGGTTGGCACCCTCTCAGGTAGCTTATAGCGCAATTCATCCGCTTCGCGTTGCATGCGCTCTTTATTCAAGCGGTATAAATACTCTAACTCCTGATGACCCTGCTCAAGCTGCGTGATTCGAGCTTGGCGAGCGGCATGTCTGGCGACTGCCGGGTCAACTGGGTCTGCCCTCTTTTGTTGAGGAGGCTTGAATGTTTTGCCTATGTGTTTGCCTCGATCTTGATGGTCTAAAATTTCAATGGGTTGCTTCCCTTTGTCGGGGTAGGCAACATTTGTTTGAGGCCCTAGCCTCGATGTGTGATCATGATATCGCAGTGGCAGGTGCAAAAACGCAAGGTTCCCACGCTGTTTGTTGTTCTCGAGGAATGTGATGATCTTCCTCGTACTCCCTTTCATGGGTGTGAAAGGGGCGGGCGGAGTTAGCTTGCCTTGTGTAAAGAGCCCTGCGCTCTGGATGTTGTTTTTCTGTTCTGATGGGAGGTAAAGAAGGGACGCCATATCCACGTTGCCCCTCCAAATGGACAGTATGCCTCTCTAGCGCTTCATCGCGTTGTGGCCATTCAAATCTAGCCTCAAAAGGCGGTTGTCTACCGACATTGAGACCTACGTGTAGAGCATCTTCCCGAAAGGGACTATGTTGAATGGGCATACCCCAATGAGGGGGGTCCCAATAGTTCCTTCTTGAAGTGGCCTGATGTGGACTTTGTTGTAGGCTAGACTGCCAAGACGGTATGGCTAGGTCCTCAGGGCTAAAGCGAAGGCGACTAGCGCCCTCTCTTTGTGTACCTTCCGCAGCGTCTGCCCTTGATTGGGCTTGGCTACGAGTGTACACCATTGTGATGCTTCGCTACTATCTAAGCAGATTTTATCTTGTTTTATGATGATTTGTCTTTTTGTGCACACTAAGCAGAAATGAACACACACACATACACAAAGCCGTGATTATCTCTTTTACGGATTAAATAGTGTGTCCTAAACTGGTTTAGTGCATTTTGATGTTTCGTTTTGTTTTTGCAATTTTGGAAGAACGTTTAAATGCATAATGTTGGCTCATATGACTCCCATAAATGGTCGCCCCTTCAATATACCATTGCCGGACCGATATACCAACCTCTCTATATACCCGCCCTTACGTGAGGGAGACTATAGGTACGTGAGAGCAGATGGTACGTGGAACATAGGCGGTACGGAAGGGGAATCGCTCTGTTTATGACACCTACCATAGAAGACTTATCCTCGCGTGCTTGGGAATCACCCCAAGCTACACTCGGTCAGCTTTCGTCAGGATTTACGTCTAGCAACAGTCGCGATCGAGGTAATGGATGCAATATCTCAAGCCAAAGTGATAATGGAATCCACCTTTGGTCTTGCTCAAGGGTTGGGGTTTTACGACCAACGCCTTGGTTTAAAGTACCACGTGGTGTGTAGGGTTCATTTTACCTTGCAAAATTGAAACAGGAAATCGAAAAAGAAATCTTTCCCTATGCCAGACAGACACTACAAACCGGAAAACAACAAGTAAAAATTAAAAAAAATTTTTTTTTTTTTTTAAAAACAAGAAAATTAATCGAAATTTTCTCTACCTTTCTTTAAATAATAAAACAATATTAACAATACACAACTGAAATATCATAATAGAAAAACGACAATTTGACGAAGTTAAAGAAAACCCTTACCTCTTTCTCGCCTAACGGATGTCTATTTCGATCTTCGCTTAAAAATTGCCGCCGAATCTCCGGGTGAGGCAAACAACGAAATAGTAAAAAAACAATTTTTAGATCAGCAACTTAACCTAAAATAAAAACTGTGGGTTCGGGTCCCACCGTGATCGCCACTGAAAGCATGAGATTTCGGAATGAAAAACAGTATTAAAGATGTAATAAAAATAGAACTTTGAATCAACCGAATATAAATTAATTTCGTTCGGTTACAATACATCTCCTACCTTTTAGGGGCCAGGAGTGTTAGTCTATCTCGGTTACAATCGGGGTCAATATTGCTTCTATCCGCATGCCCACATTTGAAATGGACGGGCTAAAGTACCACCGCCGCTTATGTTGATAAAACTTTGCTTGCTGCTGTTCTTTCCTGCGACCAAAGAAACAGTAAACACATTAATAGCACCTACTGCAAAAGGGTAGAGCGTTTGACTGTAGAGAGCAATGAAAACTGCATATAAATGGCTGATTAAATGTGTGAATAGAACGTTTGTCTTTAAAACATAAACTGTTTTAAAACATTCGAAAGCAATTTACATTCGAAAACATAAAGACATAAACTGTTTTAAAATATCCGAAGACAGCATATATTAAATTAGCTATGAACATGCGTAGGGTGCCCAAGCGGGCCGCCCTGTTAAAATCCGACTTCGACGCCAACCCACTAGGAATTGGCTCAAAATCCAGGATAATGTGTTGTCGGCAAATTGATAGTATACTGTGTCCAATGTCTGGTTCGAAAGTACAGAAGAATGAGTTCGAGAAGACTGTAAATGAGCCTCTGGTTTTGCAGCACTTCGTTGTGTTTCAAAAAATACTTCGTGTCTCTTACTTCGTATCGAGCTAGTTTTTATAGAGGTTTTCGCCTCTTGGAGCATTAATGTCAAACCCTAAATCCGCAAGGGCCGCTCAGATTTGATCCCTATCCGGTCATTATGAGACATGGCTCGCACTGACATTAGAAGTTATGAGGCGTGGCCTCGGATCGGATTTGTTTTGAAACCGCTTGTTTCATTAAAGTCCGTCGTTCTGCAGACCCACGGGGTTTCTTTAAAAAGGGGCACGTAAGGGTGCCACGTGGCGGTTATCCCTTGGATGCGGTGGCCACGTCAAAGTCCGCCTTTGATTATCGCAAGTATGCCTTCTAAACGTAAAATGCCGAAGTGTCGCGATATCGCGACACTTCGGGCCTCCCCTCGGGGCCAAAGGTGTCGCGATATCGCGACGCGCGATATCGCGACACCTTTGGCCGAGGCTCCCCTCAGGGCCAAAGGTGTCGTGATATCGCGCGCGATATCGTGACACCTTTGGCCGAGGCCCCTCGGGGCCAAAGGTGTCGCGATATCGCGACACCTTTGGAAAAAAACGATATCGCGACACCTTTGGCCGAGACCTCGGGACCAAAGGTGTCGCGATATCGCGACACCTTTGGCCGAGGGGAGCCTCGGGGCCAAAGGTGTCGCGATATCGCGACACCTTTGGCCGAGGCTCCCCTCGGGGCCAAAGGTGTCACGATTTCGTGACACCTTTGGCCGAGGGTAGCCTCGGGGCCAAAGGTGTCACGATATCGCGACACCTTTGGCCGAGCCCCTCGGGGCCAAAGGTGTCACGACTCGCGAAATCGCGACGTCACGATTTCGCGACGTCTAAGGCTAGGTTCCCCTTTTTTGTTAAGGCTTGTTTGCTTTTGAAGACTTTGCTTTGGATTGCTTAAGGCTTGAAGTTTGGTGAAGTTTTGAAGGCTGCTTTGGACTAAAGGCTTAAAGTTTGTTAAAGGTTTTGACAAAACGACCAACTCTGCACCGCTCATTTTTTGACCCTCTAAACTGTCGTGCAAGTGGCCAAGACCACTGTTTGACCTCTAAGGGCTGCCTTGAAAGCTGTGTATGTGCATGCGATCAGTGTTTGTAGTCACTTAATCAGAATGGTGTTGTTTTGGTGTCTACACCTTTCTCAATAAAATTGTTGTTGTTCTCGATAAGGTTTTGTGGTCTCACCCTATGGCAGAAGAACTATCTAATTATAGAGTGCACCCTCATATTTGTGTAGAAATAAACATATCCAAGTCGTTGCCCCCCTCCCTTGACCTCAATGGGTTAGGTTTCCATGTTAGTCAACCTCTTATATACCTAAACTTACCTAATGCATATTTTTACTATAAAGAAGTTGGACACTTGATCATAAATTTGTCCAAAACTTTAGCTAAAAAGGAACAAATGGAAGTGACCACTAAAAATATTATAGAGAAAATCCTAACTAATGGCCCTCATATGGAAGCTGCGATTAAAAATTTAGCCGAGAAATTCCCTATCGATGGCCCTCAACACCCCATGTTCCCAAAAACCCTTCTTCTTCTCAACTAATTTCTCCTAAGAACCCTATTACCTCTTCCATAACTCAAACTAAATCCTCAATAGTCCTGTTAATCTATAAGCCCTATCAAATTCAACCACGAGTCTTGAGTTAGCTCATATTCCTTTACTGCAACTCTTGAAATATAGTCTCATGATAGATGAATGGATAATGGTATGCAAGTGACAACGTTAGTTGACCCCCCAAAATCACTCCATCCATACAAAGTAAAACAACCTTTGTCAAAGATCTTTCTAGATCCTTCTCTCAAGTTGCTCAAAATAAGGTTCTTGCTCAACAAACCCATTTGGACAACATGCAATTATTGCCAATCAGTGAAAATATATTCTAGTATATAATTCATGAGGTCAAGCAATCTCTAAATCACCCCTCATGAATTTAAATCTTCTATCTTGGAATTTAGGGGGCTCTCCCTTCCTTACCGTAAGTTTCAAGTTCAAAAAGTAGTTGTTGAGAATCATATTTTTGTTCTTTTTCTTCAAGAACTGAAAGTCACTCGCCACACTCTCACCCATTGTATGGACATCATTTATGGTGTATATGCGTCAACCTTTACTACTTCTCATATTAATGGTGAAGGAGGTGCTGCCCTTTCCATAGCCAAGTCTCTTTGTTTTGCTATTCTAGACCACGATGAAGACCCTGCTCACTGTTGTGTGTGGGTTAGATTTTCTCTCAACTCTCAGGTTATTATATTTTGTTCTATCTATGCTCCCAATGACCCTCCTAGTCGTATAGCTCTCTAGGAACGGTTAGCTATTTCTCTCTCTTGCAAAATGGATCCTTAGTGGTGACTTTAATATGATTAAGAATCCTAGTGACAAAAGTTGGACTGGTAGTAGACCCCTTTCTAATGTTGAAGTTGGTAGCATCAAATTCCTCTTTAAGAGTCCTTTATATGAGGCCATAATCCCTAATCTATCTTGTAATAGCATTTAACTTCTCTTGAGAAGCTACCTTAGCCCCAAAAAGATTACCAAAACTTTACCTATTCCACCTCTTAAGCTGATATTTCACATATTGGAGACTCTTAACAAAATAAAACATATCAGTTCCATGATTAGGCCTACCCTGTAACCACCAAACTCTCATTAAATCATGCAGAGAAGGCTCCGAAAGCCACATTAGCTAAAATTTAAAGTAGATTTTCCTATAAACTCCCTGAAGAATGACATTTAGCTTTATAGGACAATGATCAGAACCTATCCATTCCAAAATTTCTAAGCTAATTTACCAATTATTACTAATCCAAAAAGGAGAAACCAAAAACCAATCCAATCTCTTAAAAATAGCCTCAGTACCACATCTTCTATTGCTCCAAGTAAACATACCATTACCAGGTTTAATATCCATAAGGTTTAAGAAAAGGATATTATCATTAAGGGCCAAAGATGCCTATCTAAGAGAACCCACACCACATCTTTTCTCCTCCAAACCGGTGATAGCATTAAAGTCTCCAGCAACAATCCAAGGATAGTGAGGAGCCATTAACCGCACCACTCAAATATGATTCCAAAGACAAATTTTCCCAACAAGATCAGAGGGAGCATAAACATTAGTTAATAAGACCACTTCACCAGACTCCTTACAAGAAGCAACCATAGAAAGAGAAAATTTATCAGAAACCCACCATATAGGAGAGAGCTTCTGAGGATTCCAAAAGCTAACAATACCTCCAACACTGCCTTGGGCACCAATACACTGACATTGACCACGATGCCACAATTTAGAAGTAATATTAAACAAATAATCAACTTATAATTTTGACTCCTGTAGAAAAACAATATCAGGCTTATGTCGCTTAATCAACTCGCGAATAGCTTTTTGCCGAGGGAAGTTATTCAATCCCCTTACATTCCAAGATAAAACAATCATTTATGAGGGGTGGAAAAGTGAGAATCAAGGGGCCTAACCAACCATGACTCAACCAAGGACTTCCCCTCAAGTTTAATTTTCTCCACATCTTTCTTCCTGCCCACCTTAGAAGACTTTTTAGGTACCCCCTTTATAAAATTATTTTGATGCAATCCTAGCATAGAACTCACCTTAGAACCTTTTCCATGATTGGAACCCACCAAATCAAAAAACAACAGATCATCTACCACCACACCATCCTCTTGAACAACCATATTTTCCTCAGAAGTAATAGAAATTTGATTCCCCTCAATAGTCTATGCCACACAATTCACCAAAATTGGAACAATCACATTACCCAGAGATTAATCAATGTCCATTTGAGCAACATATAGATCCCTTTGCAGATTAACCCCAACAAGCTGGTCCAAGTCATCCAAAGAATCAAATCTATTATGTAACCCATCAACTTGCCTCTCATTAATGAATCTCTTCAAACCCCTACCTTTATTGCAGGACTTAATAGGAATGAAACCCTCCTTATCAGTCCCACTATTCTGCATTGGATCTTTCCCCTCAATAAACCCATTATCCTGCTTAAGAGCTTTCACTTTATCAATCCCACTATCTTGCTTAGGAGGTTGAGGCTTAGATGATAAATTCCTAGGTAATTTTGGGAATTTTCTCTAAAGGTGTCCATATGCATGATACAAACGACATCGAAATGGAAGGGTTTCATAGTCCAACTGTTGAATCCAAGAAGAAGATCCAACATAAATTTCCATAAAACCTGGCAAAGGCTTATTTAAATCTATCTCAACACAAACACGGGCATAAAAAAATACCTTTTTATCCATTTTTTGTTGAGAATGATCCATCGACTTCCCTAGCAACAACGCAATCATGTGAAGAATATCGTTTTGCCAAAACTCTAGAGGTAACCAAGGGAGCCAAACCCAAAACGGTACCCACGATGAAATTTCCTCTACAGGGTTAAATCCCACATGCCAAGGCTTAATGAACAAGCCAACCTGGTTATAAAAATAAGACCCTCCTTCAAAAACTTTATGTCGATCCTCCATGCAAGAAAATACAACCATGAAAAAATTATTTTCCCCCAGCATGATCTCCATATCTCCAACCGGATTCCATACTTTTCGAGCCCAAGATTCCAACGAAATGAGACAGACTCAAATTCCTAAAATTTACAAATTAAGGAATGATTAGCCAGGTATTGAACATCCTCTACAATTGAATTTGGTTGAATCACCAAGGCAAGCCTATCCAGAGCCTGTTCAAGACAACCATTACCTATTAGAGATACAAGTGATGTGGTGATTATTCAACACTGAAAAGAACATTTAATAAAGACGACAATCCCCATCAATTTGCTACTAATTCGAAATGCTCAAATGGATAGAAGAGATAGAAAAGGGCTCAAATCAAACCTTGTGTAGATAATCATTTTGAATAAAGTCCGAAATCTATTTAAGCTCACAACTCACAATAAACCTCAACTCAAAACTATTAAGAAAATTATAGAATGTTTTTTCTTAACCTTTAATTGCTAAAGTGTAACTCTTAAGCAAATTATAGAATGCTTTTTCTTAACATTTAATTGCTAGTGTGTGAGAGGATAAGGAACTAGATTCAAATAGATGGGATTTTTGTTTTAATGGATTAAAAATTATTTATAAAATAAAAAAATTATAGTAATTTTTTATTTTAGTAGATTAAAATATTTTAATTAAATAAGTATAGCTTAATGTTTGTAGTATATTTAATGTTTATATAATAATTATTTAATAATTAATTTTAAAAGATGTTTACGATTGATTCTCATGTATTTTAAGAAGTTTTTTGAAAGGCCAAGCTAAAGTGTCTATTGGTTTTCCCTACACCTTACTAAACGTGGGAAAAATCTTGACTACACAAATTTATAGTTGTTTCTCTTAATGATTTTTGAAAGGGAAAAACAAGGACTAGCTACTCCCTTACACATGTCATATTTAGATGTTAATAGAAATTAGGAATTCCATATAAGTGAGACTAAAGTCTTCACCTCTAAGCCTATCACTTTTATTGATAAATATTTTAGCAAGTAGTGGGGGAGGTGGGGTCCATAAACCACTTAAGTCTCACAACTAAATCAACATGATGCTCTCCTTTCTATAAGTTGTTGATTCTAATGTCTTATTTTTATGATGGAATTTTGTTCTGCTTTAATATGCATTTCCTTCACATAGTTTCCTAGGAATTTGGTTACACCAGAGCATTAAAGAAGGCTTACACATGAATCCTTGATTCACCAAACATTAACTCAAATTATTATCTTGAATTAAAAATATTGTAAAAAAAAATTCTAATTGTCAAGCACTCATCAAAAATATTACTTTAAATTGTCAAACATGTTCAATAATTATCTTTATAAGTGATTTTATGGAACAAAAACTTGGGAGATAGGGTAGTATAGTATCACATATTTTTTATCAATAATTTTTCAATGTTTCAAAACATTTAGATATTCTTTTTGATAAATATTGTATTATTTATTTATTTTGATCAAAATATTATATGAGTTTGATCTAACTTGGAAAGGATAGTATGTATTTTTTATACAACATATATTGAATTCCATATTATAGTAAGCAAAGTTGTATCATACTAAAAATAAACTAAAAATATCTTCTAGAAAAGAGTTTGACCAACCAATTTCTTGTAATTAAAACTAGTAATGATCCAACCCCAATGTTCTATTGACAATGTTGTGAATACAACAAAGGGTATTTTTCTTACATTATTCTTTCAACACCATTCTCAAGATAGATAAGCGCATAATATCTTTAAACACCATGTTAATTCATTCATCAACATCCACCTATTTATCTTACACACATCCTTCCCTCTATGATTATTGTCTAATATTAACTTGTCCTTAGTTTGATGCTCATGAGTAAGTTTATAACATAATATATTTTTTGGTTTGACCATACCAACCACAACAAAGTAGTAGTTCCAAGAAGGTCCTCTCCTAAATTTATCTAAATGTGAACCCTAAATATGGTAAAAATTTTGTGATACGTGTATTCTAACTTGTAAAATGACTCCTAATGTTTCAATTGTGCAATTAAGTTTACCATTAACCAACTTGCTAAATGGTTTTCAACCACTCATCCCACCAATAATGTTAGGATCTTGCTATTTTTTTCCTAAATCAATTATCATAAAGCTCTTCTTACTATACACAAGTTTTATGGATGTTCCTATTGATGTAACAAGCCAATAATAAATTGATATTATATCTCTTCATTTATTTTTTCCTTGGGAACATTCTTTTGTGCTTGTGGATGTTCTCTAATCTAAGAAAATTGTACTTGAATAAATTATAAGAGCAACTAAATAAGGGCCTTTTCCAATTCATTTGTTGAATTTAAAAATATCTCAACCACTATGCAACATGCCCATTAATGGTGCGTTAAAGGAATTTTTACACTAGTAGTTTATAGTGTCTCAACACAATGGATTAACATAAAACACAAAATCCATTAAGGATTATTATTAAAATACTTATTCATATAATCTAATCCACTAAGGATTATTATTAAAATCCTTATTCATATAATCTTCAAAAATTATAATGTTATTCAAAAAGTATAAAGTATGCAACAAGCCATTCATCCATTTTCATCATTTGTTTTACCCATAATGAAATAAACAAGTTAATACACCCAATGTATCTTAATGGAATATGTGTGGAACATATTCCCTCTCTAGTAGACCCCATTATTCAGGATCAACTTGAGTATCCTCTTTCTGTGAACGATATGTAAATTGCTATTTTTCTATGAAGAATGACAAAGCTCTTGCATTGGATGGTCTTCTAGTGGAGTTTCATAAATTTTTTTGGTATATTCCTTCCTCTAGTCTTCATCATATTTACTTGGAAGCTCTCCATAATAGTTCCCTCGGATATTATATCAATGCAGGGCTTATCAAGTTGATTCCTAAAGGTACAAATCGTAACCAAATCTCCAATTGGAGACCTATTACCCTCCTCAATGTTTCATATAAGATCATAACTAAATTTGTAGCTTTAAAAATCAAAATTGTTGCTCAAGCGATTGTTCACCCAAAAAAATTTGCTTTTCATAAAGGTCGTTATATTTTAGATAATATTATGATGGCTTGGAAAACTTCGTAATGAGCTATCGATTCCAATCAAGATGTCTGCTTAGTTAAGTTAGATTTTGACAAAGCTTATGATAGAATCAGATGGGATTTTATTCTTAGTATGTTTTCTTGGCTTGGTTTCGGTCCAAAATTTAGTAATCAAATTGGTATGCTCTTTAGTGATGCTTCAACTTATGTTCAGGTTAATGGAGCTCTTTCCTCCTTCCCTCTTCAATGATCTATTAGACAGGGTTTCCCCCTTACTCTTTTTTTGTATGTTTTGGTGATCGATGCTCTTGGATATATTCTTCATAAGGCTCATTCTGATGGCTTCATTTAGGGTATTAAGCTTCTTGAGCATAAGCATGCTCTTAACTCACATTTTATTGATGATTCTCTTCTTTTTCTTCAAAATATCCAACAAGAGGTGGAAATGACTAAAGAGATTGTTCAACTATCTTGTGATGTCTTTGGCTCTCGTATCAACGACTCTAAAACTAAAGTCTTTTATACCTCTTCCTCTCCTCGTGGATGCAACTCCTTGACTAAGTGGAAGATCATCCCTCATGGTATGATTGTGCATTATTTGGGAATTCCCTTTGGGATTAATATCTCTCCAAAGCATATGTGTAACTAGGTTATGAAAAGACTTGAAAAAAATTAATGCTTGGCCAGCTCGATTTCTCTCCTTAGCAGGAAGAATTCAAGTTGCGAATAAAATCATGGCAACCTCTCATGTTTATTACTCCTCTTGCTAGATGGCCCCCAAGGTAACCTATAAAAAAATTAACTCAGGCCATTCATAAATATTTATGGACCAAATGGGATGGGAAGGTGGGAATGACAACCATCTCATGGAAACTTTGTACTCAACCTAAGCCTTGGAATTCTGACTCCTTAAGACATGGTCTGAGCATCGATCTAAAAGGTCTTTGGTGGAAAAAACTTATCCTCCATAATGATAAAATTTTAGCTTTATGCAATGCCATTCAAGGTCTAACTTTTTTGATGAAATGTATTAATAGAATTAGAGATATCCATGATCAGGGTAAGTTGCTCAATTCTTACCTGGAACAAGAACTACAATTATTGCTCCCTTCCCTCTAGGTTCAAAGAGTCTTATGGCTTAGTTGTGGCTTACATCCCTTATGAGGTCCTTATAAAGTTGGGAACTTCCCATAATATATGGAATGATTGGAGATGGCTTAATGGTCATTGAATCTCTTCCATTACTTCTAGGTGGATATACAATAATCTTTTGTGTCCTTTAGACTCTAAGCTTAATGTCAAGTGGCAAGTGAATTTTACCAATACCTAATGGTAGTCTCTTGCTACTCAAATTTGGAAAGTTTCCATTGAATCCAAAACTCAAATTCTTGGATGGCAAATTTTGCATTAAAAACTTTCAACTTCTCAAAGTCTGGCTTCGATTTTACATATTTTCCCTCAATGCAATTGTTGTAATGCTTTAGGAACTCTTATTCACTTGTTTTAGTTTTGTGACATGGCTAAACAAATTTGGGATGTCTTCCATACTTTGTTTTCCCTCTTTCACTAGATCTTGGAAGCTTTCTTTGCTTGGTTTTTCTCAGTTTGATCAGTGCCCCAAACTTTGGGATGTTTGTAGACTCATCATTCTCAAACATATTTGGAAGTGCAAATGCAAAAAGGTGTTTACTAGATTTGCTCCTCCATGGGATATAGTTTTAGCAGACTTGACCTTTGATCTTTTGTTACATGTGGGACGCATTCATTCCCAAGTCTATGGAACTTCCAACACACCACAAGATGTTATTGACAGACTTCATCAACTTTCTCATATGGTTCAAGATCTTCAAAAGGTCCAACAAGAAACTAAAAAGAAAGCAATTAACAATGATGAGCAGGTTCAGGTTTTGATTACTTCTTTTTCTTCTTTGAAAACTTTAGAAGATATCACGGAAGACACGCCCAAAATTTTTCTATATAACAGGCTCTCCCGTAGATAAGTATTGAAATATGGTGTATAATAACAAGATATAACTATAGTCTTTTTGTTGATATTAACTTCTATTCTTATATATATTTAATTATAAATGTTTTACTCTTATCCACCTCATTAATATGATCTAACTTTAAAAAAAAAATTATATAACTAATTAAAAAATTTCTATAAATTATTAATTACCAAACGTGTTGAATGTTGAACCTCTTTTATTATTCAAATATTCAAACCCTTGCACATTATTTTTTCTCCGTATAATTCGCACTTGTGTGGTTGAAGTGAGGGGACTGCACATAGCTAGTCAGCAGTCACCAGGGTTCCTCTTTCCTATTCTCTTCCGAAAGCACCACAAGAGTAATTATTCGCCCACTTCAGTCTTCAGGTCATCTTTTTCTTTTCGAATTAGCTACGTATTCATTTCCTATGCTTATGTCACGGTCAGCGTTGTGGTCAGACCAAAGCCTTTTGACTCCTCTAGGGCCAAACAACCGGTGGACCTTCTTTCTCTTTTGAAAGACGCGGACAACAATTGCCTATTTATATGTATTGGTAATGCTACCCATCCAAGATATACCAATCCCATCCTCTACCATATACTTCTCAGTCCCCATTTCGCATTTTTTCCTGAATCGTACACTTCTGCTCAAGCGCGGTTTATCTCGGCTTGGGCAATCATGCTGTCTCTTAAATCTTCAGCCTTCTCCGCGCTCTCTCAAATCAACTCACGCTCCTCTCCCACCTGCGCACACAACATCAACATCAACGGCAGCTGCCACTTTAAATCCATGGGAATGCCGTTTAAATCTGGAATTCCCAACAACAACGATCACAGTATCTTGCGGCTGCT
Source organism: Wollemia nobilis (assembly GCA_028583015.1). Lineage (NCBI taxonomy): Eukaryota > Viridiplantae > Streptophyta > Pinopsida > Araucariales > Araucariaceae > Wollemia > Wollemia nobilis. The sequence continues at coordinate 2,508,568 of JAQPPZ010002678.1, forward strand.
GCCTCCCCTAACCAGCAGAAGCAAGTCAAATAGACAGATGAAAGCATCAGCCACAGCAACAGCAACAACACAATCGCAACCAGTGACCACCATGTTGACAACATTGGAAGAGAAACAGAGCCTCAAGGGTTACGATTATCCTGCCCACGCCCAACAGCACAACGCCAATCTTGCTGATACAAAAAAGCGCACAAGTCTGAGCGAGGTGTGGAGAGAGGTGCAGGGTTCCAACAACTGGGAGGGAATGCTCGACCCCATGAACAATCTGCTGCGCTCCGAGCTCATCAAATACGGAGAATTTGCTCAGGCTTGCTACGATGCCTTTGACTTCGATCCCTACTCCAGGCACTGTGGAGGTTGCAAGTACAATCGCGGGACTATGTTCAAAGATCTTGGCCTATCCCACTCCGGCTACCAAGTTACCAAGTATTTGTATGCCACATCTAATATCCATCTCCCCAATTTCTTCAAAAAGTCTCGAATTGGGGATAAATTGTGGAGCAACCACGCCAATTGGATGGGGTTCGTTGCCGTGGCGGAGGACGAACAAGAGATCAAGAGATTGGGTAGGCGTGACATCGTCATAGCCTGGAGAGGAACCGTCACGTCTCTCGAATGGATGGCGGATCTGATGGATTTTCTCAAACCCGCGGGTTTCAACTGCGATCATCCGGATCCTCGCGTCAAAGTGGAATCGGGGTTTCTCGACCTCTACACCGCCCGCGAGAAGGAATGCCGCTTCGCCAAATCCAGCGCGCAGGAGCAAATACATGCCGAGATCAAAAGACTGATAGAGAAATACAAGGGGGAGGAGCTGAGCATAACCATCACAGGTCATAGTCTGGGAAGCGCACTGGCAATGTTGAGTGCATACGACATTGCCGAGATGGGGGTGAATAATGAGGTCCCCATCACAGTGTTCTCCTTTGCAGGTCCCAGAGTCGGTAACTCGGCTTTTAAGGACCGATTGGAGGAGCTGGGCGTCAAAATCCTACGAATCGTGAATACCCACGACGGAGTGCCAAAAGTTCCTGGAATCTTGTTCAACGAGCATTGCCATTTTGTGAGGGAGTGGATTGATAAATTGCCATGGAGCTACACCCATGTTGGAGTGGAGCTGGAACTGGACCATACAAAATCTCCCTTCTTGAGACCCACAAGAGATCCGTCGTGCTTTCATAATCTGGAAGCGCATCTTCATCTGTTGGACGGATACCACGGTCGCGGAGAGCGGTTTTATCTGGCGAATGGGCGGGACCCTGCTCTTGTGAACAAGGCATGCGACTTCCTTCAAGACCATTTGCATATTCCACCATTTTGGAGACAAGACCATAACAGGGGCATGGTTCAAAATGCAGAGGGCCGATGGGTTCGGCCCCAAAGACCCCAATATGTTGACTAAACATACCTCATATACCAGGAATTTGGAAAGACCAATACTTACGCATGTGTTTTTCAATCCACTCGCAAATCAAATTTGAAGGATGATATTTTGTATATTGATTTTTTCTAAATAATTGAGACAATTTGAGGCTAGCTACTGTGCAAAACCTGACGGATAATCCGTTACTCGCACATGTTCTAAACAATAGCTTTTCGCAACCAATCTCTTAAGATTTAAGAATGCACAAGAATTTATCAACTCAAAAATTCCTATCGACCGCCAATCTGTATGTACGTTTTAAATAGAATTTTCAGGAAAGATATCAAAGGAGTGGTTATGCACAATGAACATCTTTAACGACCATCGCCTGAAGAAACAATGAGCAATACTTAGAAACATAGAGAGAGGATAGAGTAGCCGTGAGAGATGGAAATGAGAGCGCCTCTGTATATCATTCACCGTGTGACAACGCTTTATAAAATTAGCAACAGCCCTGATGTATTGCGCTCAGAATGCTGAAGCCCATTTCTTACAAATTTTCTTTAATTTTTTTAGTTTGGCATATTTTTTTTAATGTTGGAATTTTGTTTCACATTAATAAGAATTTTGACTGACGAGGACTCCATACGTTATCACCGGTTTTTATTTTGTTTTTTCTTTTAAATTTAAATTTAACTTTTCTGTTTAACATACTTAAACACACGTGCACCCGCCCCTCTTCTACTCCTCTTTATCTCCCATGCGGTGTCTAGACCCTTTCACAAGCCCTATCACTGTGGTGCAGTTCTGGGCCGTGGGTTGTTGCAAAAAAATTAAAGGGTTTGCGGTAAAAGATTTTTGCAGAGTAAGGAGGGTTTGTGGCGGAGTATTCATGGGGATACTGGAAGCAGAGCACGGGGATACTGAAGCAGAGCCGATAGAACGGAGAAGATTTGAACTGTACACTGAACCAGATAAAAAATATCAGCACAAAAAAATTAAAGGGTTTGCGGCAAAGGGTTTTTGCAGAGCAAGGAGGGTTTGCGGTGGAGTATTGTATTAAACATCTATTTCATCGGGTAAGCATATTTTTTTGTCCTCTTTCGATTTATAAAACAATTTAAGTAGGTAGGAGAAATACATTCGTTATAGGGGTTTGCGGCAGAAGGTTTTATTATCAACAAGGGTTTGCAGAGCAAGGAGGGTTTTATTACACATTTATTTCATCGGATCAATAGTACAGAGGGTTCGTCTATAAAGGGTTTGAAAATGGAAGAAGGGAAGCAACAATTGCAAGAACCAATATATGTCAATGAGAAACAGTATTGGAGGATATTAAGGCGTCGACAAGGTCGAGCAAAGGCAACAACAATGAAAATGGCATATCAAAAAATAAAAATAAAAAATATTCTACCACATAAACGGGTGGAGAATAAGGAACAATCAAAGGCAAATCACCAAAATGAGTTTTCAGATGAGGAAGAAACTTACAATCCCACAACTACACCACTCATGTGGGCACCAAGACTTTATGTGCAAGAGCTAATGAAGATGAAAGAGAAACTTGAAAGCATGGAAAGGAGGGAGAAATTAAGAGAAACTAAATCATATGAGGTTATAAACACCATTCGTGTGATAGGTGAGCTATTCGATGCAAAGGTAAAATATGCATTAACTTGAAATTAGGTTACAATTGATTTAAATAAACACAAAATAACCATACTAGAGAAAAGGGGGGAATAGGAGAAGTTAAGGGAAGGGAGAAGAAATTAAATTAAAACTCTCTTGCCGCCCAAAGATGTTGTCGTCCAACTGCCGTCCAGGTAAGGTAAAAGGTAAGTAAACTTACCCAAGGTAAAATACTCTTTTTAACCTTTTACCAATGGTAATTTTCCAACATTCTCCCCCTTAAAGTTGAGAGGACTGACTATACAGTCTCTCAGCTTTATAAATTGAGCTTTAGCCATGCCTTTGGTGAAGATGTCTGCTAGATTATCCAAAGTGCTGCAGTATTGAAGCTCAACTATCTGTTGTTCCACCATATCTCTTATGAAGTGATACTTCATATCAAAATGTTTTGACCTTTTGTGGTGGATCGGATTATATGCCAACTGTATGGCACTAATATTATCACAATTCAGTTTGGTTGGACCAATTTGTTTTTCGCCAATCTCTTCAAGGATTTTCCTCAACCAGAGGATTTGAGTACTAGCATGGGTAATGGCTATATACTCACCTTCGTAGATGATAATGCTACAACAGATTGCTTCTTGGAACTCCAAGTTATTAGTCCTGAACCTAGACTAAAACAGTTCCCTGATGTAGATTTTTTGTCATCTATATTATTGCCCCAATCGTTGTCACTATAACCAACTAACTTCACAGAGTTAGACTTGTGGTAATGGATTCCAAAATCCAATGTACCTTTTACATATCGTAAAATTCGTTTGGTTGCTTGAAGATGCAGCTCGGATGGGCATGCCATAAACCTTGATACTAGAGAAACAACATACTGTATATCTGGCCTAGTGTTGGTGAGAAACATTAAACTCCCAACCATGCTTCTGAAATTGGTCATGTCAACTTTTGGTGCTCCATCATCTTTGCTTAGCTGGATTCCATGTCCTGTTGGTGTTGCAACCGATTTGCATTGCCGCATAGCAAATTTCTTGATCATGTCATGAGCATATTTCTGTTGACATATGAAGATCCCATTCTTTGATTGATGTACTTCCATTCCTAGGAAGTATCTCATTAATCCGAGATCCTTCATCTCAAACTGATTCATCATGGAGTTTTTGAACTCCATATTCATTTTATTATTACTACCCATAAATATTAGATCATCCACATATAAACAAACTATGAGGATATCTACTCCATTCTTCAGGTAGTATAGAGTTGGTTCACTCTTGCTTTTTGTGAAACCATACTCGCTGAAATAGCCGTCAATTCGTGAGTACCACGCTCGTGGTGCTTGCTTGAGGCCATAAAGTGCTTTTTTCAATTTATAAACAAGGTTCTCTTTTCCTTGTTCTTGGAAACCTTGAGGTTGTTGAACATACACCTCTTCTATCATGTATCCATTTAAAAATGCACTTTTCACATCCATGTGTTGAATGTTCCATCCTTTATGGGCTGCCAAGGAAAGAACAGTTCTGATTGTTTCTTGTCGAGCAATTGGAGCAAAGGTTTCCTCATAATCTATTCCATATTTCTGAGTAAAACCCTTAGCTACTAATCTTGCCTTGTGCCTTTCAATGCTTCCATCAACATTGAATTTGGTCTTATAGACCCATTTACATCCAACACATTTTTTTCCCTTGGGAAGCTTCACAAGCTCCCAAGTATCATTCTTTTTAATTGAGGATATTTCCTCTTCCATGGCATCTTGCCATATACTTTCAATACATGCTTTTTCATAGCTAGATGGTTCTAGTTGTGCAATAGCCAACAAAGCATAATTGACTACATCACCCCTTGGTTCATGAGACTCATCATCTCCTGACATTTGAAGATTTTCAAGTCTTGACAAAATGTCGTCCATCTCACTAGCTTGACTCCTAGTGTATCTTTGTTGGAAATTCCTATCCAACATTTGAGAAGATGGATGACTCTGTAGTATGCGCTTTCCTCTATTTGTCTCTTTCCTTTGAGAAACTGGATCAATATCCATCGGACTTGGAGCGCTTACAGATCTCTGAAATCATTTCGAAGAGTTTGGGGGTGCCAACAAAGGAGTCCCTCTTGGACTTGGTGTACCACTTGATGTACTTGATGAAGATTCCTGATGTGGACTTTGTGGAGGGGAACTATTTCCACTACTTTTCTTGGGGTGTACAAATGTGGAACTTTTCGAATTAGAGTCTATATCAACAAATTTTTTATGACCCCATTCTCCCCCTTCATCAAAAATTACATCCCTGGAGATAATTATTTTATGTGTCTTGGGATTGTACAATCTATACCCTTTGGTCGATTCACAATACCCTACAAAAATACATGCTTGACTCTTGGGATCAAGCTTCTTTCTCTTCTCCTCAGGAATGTGTGCATAAGCTAAAGAACCAAATACTCGAAAATGTTTGACATTTGGTTTCTTACCGTACCATCCTTCATAAGGAGTGATACCATCTAAACTAGAAGTCGGACTTCTATTTAGAATATATGCACTAGTTCTCACTGCATCTGCCCAATAGTTGTATGTTAGATGCTTTGTCTGAAGCATCGTTCGTGCCATTTCAACAAGGGTGCGGTTCTTTCTCTCGGCCACACCATTCTATTGTGGGGTATAGGCAGTGGTGAACCACCTTTTTATCCCATTTTGCTTACAATAATTTAAAAATTCATTTGAGGAGTACTCTCCTCCTCTATCACTGCGAAGACATTTGACATAGTAGTCACATTGCTTTTCTACATTATTTTTGAAGTCTATGAAGCAATCAAATGCTTCATCTTTGTGTTTCAAAAAATAGATCCAACACATTCTAGAATAATCATCTATGAATGTTAGAAAATAAGAATTGTTTCCAAGGCTTTTTGTTTGCATTGGACCACAGATGTCCGAATGTACTAGCTGAAGAGGATAGCTTGCTCTCCACGCTTGGCCTCTTGGAAACTTCATTCTGGAGTGCTTTCCCAAAGCACATGCTTCGCATACCTTCTTATGTTCTTGAATTTTTGGTAGTCCTGTCACCATAGCTTGTGATGTTAACATTTTCAAGCTAGCGGAATTGAGGTGACCATATCTCAAGTGCCACAATACACTTGGATTTGTAATAGCAATGTTTGCAAGTTGAGCTCCCCCTGGCTCACCAAATTTTAGAGGGAATAACCTATTCTTTGTCATAGGTACTTCTGTGATGACTCTGTTACAATTGTTTTTATCAAGGATTGTACATTTTCTTTCATCAAAAACTAATTTGTAATGCTTCTCCATCATTTGGCCAACACTTAACAAATTGTGTTGTAGTCGTGGAGTATAGTATATGTCATTCACCTTTTTAAGGCCTTCATTTGTTGGAACTTCCATAGCTCCAATGCCTTCAACTTGCAAAGATTTATTATCCCCTAACTTAACATGGGATTTGTAATTTGAATCTAATGTAGCAAAGAGATTTTCTTTGCCACTCATGTGGTTGGAGCAACCAGTATCCAAAATCCATGTATCTTTAAGATTTTGATCTGACTCGTCCATAAGAGAGAAAAATATTTGATGGACCTTCTTCTTCTCCGTAGAATGAGCCATATTGATCGCTTTGATCTTTTGAAGTCTTTGACCAGCAATCACGAGCGAAGTGTCCTTGTTTCCCATAATTGAAACAAGTTGTTTTAGTCTTGTTACTTCCTCGTCCTTGATTTCCATGGCCTGCATTGCCGCTTTGGTTCTGATTGGCTCCTCTATTTTGATTTCCACCTCTATTTTGATTTCCTCCTCTCTAGGAGTTGCTTTGGCCTTTGCCTCTTTGTTGTTGTCCTCTGCCTCGGCCTCTTCCTTGTCCTCGTCTTGCAGCTTCGTTCGAAGTGAAGGCTTTGTCATCACCTCCATAGCTTGTTGAAGGTGCTCCTTGAAGTCTCTCTTCATGTGATGTTAATGATCCAATCAAACTATCAAATGTAAGAGTAGAAAGGTCTTTTGATTCTTCAATTATGATGGCAATGTGATTCCACTTAGGAAGAAGTGTTCTCAACACTTTCTTCACAATTGTTTCAACTTTTGTGTCATCACCTAAAGTTTGCATCATATCAACTACTGCTTTGACTCGTACTACGTAGTCACCGACTCTTTCATTTTCCTTCATTCCGAGATTTTCAAAATCTCTTTTTAAGGTCTCGAAGCCCGACTTGCTTCACTTTATCACTTCCTTGGAATCCTTCTTTCAAGGCATTCCATGCATCTCTGGCAGTTAAGTAAGATGCAATTCTAGGAAAGATACTTGGATCTAATGCCGCTTGAAGATGGTATAAGGCAAAAGAGTTATTTTTCTCGTGCATCTTTGAAGATCTTCTTGTCGGTTGCACTCAAAGTAGTCCAATCTGTTGGAGCAATGTAACCGTCTTCAATACTATCCCATAGTCCTTTTCCTATGAGTAATGTCCTCATTTTGATGGACCAATACTCATAATTATCCCCACCGAATTCGAGGATTGGTAGATTGTTATTTGATCCCATTACAATCTACTAAAACAAGAAACCTTTCTTATATAGTCTTATTTCAAAAAGACTTTACAAACTATCAAGCCTTGCTTGATTTACAATCATAAACAACTCACTCTTGTTGTTGTGATTCAACAATTACAAAATTGTCAGCGACTTGTTCGTCGTCGTCACTGATCAATATAATTTCAGGAGAAGGAGGTTGTAGGATTTCAACTGAATTACAATAATGAGTATATTCAGATCCTTGTGGAGCAATCTCCACTGTGTCGGATTGTTCAAATCTACTCCCAAAGGAGTTATCTTCTGAATCTGCTTCGTATCCTAGATCAAGATTTCTCTGTTGTGCAATAACCGCGTTTTGCAACTGTGAAAAGACTGAATTTATGCCTAGTGTTCTCACGTGCTCATCAAAGCTTTCAGCGTTTGTTCTCAGTAACAAACTACAAAGTGCTTGGTAACATCCTTCCGATCTTATCATTTAAGAAAATTTCCCAAAAATTTTCTTTTACAAAGATTTCCTCTTAGGAAATTTTACTAATTTTTTTTTTACCTCTTAAAGCGTAAAATTTTTACAACTATTTCCTCTTAGGAAATTTCAATCATCAACTCAAATGATAAATAAAACCTTTCAAAAATTTTAAATTACCTTAAAGGTTTTTAAAGAAATTTTCTTTAAAAAAACTTTTGACCCCGTCGAGGTTCGACCGTGCGACCTCGCAGGCGTCAAGGCAAAGGGTAGCCGTTGTGCTACCGGGCAGATCCGGGAGTACTAGCTGGCTCCCTGTCTTTATTGCATTCGCGTCGAACGTGAAGCAATGTTTTGGCTTCGCGCTTCGACGCGAAGCAAATTTTTTTATTTGGGACTTAATAGTCCCACATCGCCGATGCGGCGATGTTGATGCTCTTTAAAAAGAGCAAAGCACTGTATGTGCTTTGATTGCCTATGGGCAGTCCGTAGGCTACGTGATCCTTTTGCCATGTACCGCACGTAGGTCACCTCGGGCCATGCATAGGTGGCCTCTCCAATGAACCACCTCGGTGTCGCCCTCTCCAACGTGCCTCTGCCACGTGTCGCCTCATCAACGAATCACCTCGGGCCACGTGTCTGCTTGCGCCTGTCACGTCCAGCTCCACCAATGCCTCGAGAATCATGTCGATCTGCTCCTATGGGCCGCCTCGGTTCCTACGGGCTGCCTCGGGATCCGTGCCGTCGCCTCGAACTACGGGCCCCATCGCCTCGAGATTCGGGCCGGTCTCGGCTCTCGGCTCTGATACCAAATGTGAGAGGTGAGCTATTCGATGCAAAGGTAAAATATGCATTAACTTGAAATTAGGTTACAATTGATTTAAATAAACACAAAATAACCATACTAGAGAAAAGGGGGGAATAGGAGAAGTTAAGGGAAGGGAGAAGAAATTAAATTAAAACTCTCTTGCCGCCCAAAGATGCTGCCGTCCAACTGCCGTCGAGGTAAGGTAAAAGGTAAGTAAACTTACCCAAGGTAAAATACTCTTTTTAACCTTTTACCAATGGTAATTTTCCAACAATTCGGAGGCTGAAAAAGGAAAACAACCAACTCAAGGAGCAAGTGTCAAAGCTACAAAACCTTGCAAACATGGGTCAACGTGAATGGCATGTCCTCAAACAAGCCATCCATCCCCAAATCAATGATGCAATAGAGGTGGAAAAAACAAATGCAAATCAAATAAAAGAGGTACGGAAAACACTCCAAAACATTGAAATAAGAGAAAATGAGCTACGAAATGAATTAGCAAAGGCAAAGACATGGTCTCAAGTAGTAAAAGAACTAGTCAATCAACAAAAAGAGTTGATAGAGAAGCAAGTAAAAATTCAAATAACAGAAGAGAAAGAAAGACATGAGAAGTTAACAAATATAATCATCAAAGGGTTGAAAGATTATGGGGACAGGGAAGACACAAATCGTTTAACCAGAGACTTCTTGTCAGATCGATTACAATGGAAGGGTCAAATAAAAAAAGTAAGCAAAATTGGCAGGTTGAGAGAAGGAGGCAAAGATAGACATATTCGGGTCACATTGATGAGCTACGAGGATAAAATAAAGTTACTTAAAAACAGAGGCATGCTGAGAGGGTCACAATTTTATTTAGATGATGACCTAACATTTTTACAATAGGAAGAAAGAAATAAGGAATGGGAAAAGGTGAGGGCAGCAAGGAATGAAGGGAAACAGGTATATTTAAGAAATGGAAAGGCATACATCACATCTAAACAAATCCAAAACAAATAGGGAGTATGGCCCACCCGAGAACATCTTACAATGCTAAGTTGGAACTGTAGAGGTTTCCCTTGGAGAAGAGGACCCGGGTTAGGTCCCATTGCTAGAGACAAAGATATAATCATATTGACAGAAACACATGAACACGATGGATGTAGGACTCTAGAATTTATGGGATACAAAAAAATAGCAATATGGAATAAAGCAACAGGAAATGGTAAAGGGCATGGGGGTATTATGGTTTTAATAAAAGAGGTATGGGATAGGGTCATTAAAATTGAAAAACAAGATGAAAACAAATAGTACATCTGGATAAATATCCTAGAAAATAAGTCAGTTATTAGCATAGCAGCATGTTATTTTGCTCCCAAGAATTCTAATTCTATAAGAAACATGACCTTAACAGAGAAGACCCATTACTCCTCTCTAAAAAGAGACATTTCAATATACAGTAAGTTGGGGGAGATTATATTAATTGGAGATTTCAATGCAAGGACAGAAAATAAGCAAGCTAACATTTTAGAAGGTAACGAAGATATTGAGATTAATCCTCTTTGGATGCCAGAAGAGGAAAATCAACAGTGGGCCAAGACTTTAGAAGATGAGCATGGGGCTATCACGCAATATGGAGAAGAGTTGTTAGGTCTTTGCAACATATACAATTTGATTATTTGCAATGGGATGAACAAATGGAAAAATTCAGGAAAGTATACATACAAAACATATAAGGGACAAAGTGTAATAGACTATGTAATATGCTCACAAAATTACATACCAAAAATAGAGGAGCTAGAAGTGGAAGATTCTCCAGTGGAGCTTAAGTCAGATCACAACCCAATTGTTATGAAACTTCGAATGCATGGAGATAAACCAAGGGAAAAACACTTGCAAGGCAATCAAAATAAATATCCTCACAAGGGAAACATTATTTTAACAGATGAAAATCAATAGAATTTTAGAGCAGTATTAAATAATAAGTTACAGGAAAGGGAAGAACTACATCACAGTAGTAGAGATTACAATAAGAGTGAATGGTTAATGCACGTTATTCAAGAAGCTCTAAACAAATGCAAGAGAGCTAAACCTAAAAATAAATAAAGGAATAACTTCCCAACCAACCCATGGTTCGATGAAGATTGCAAAAAAATGCGAAGATTACTAAAGGAACCAACGGGTAAAACAAGAGCAAACAAAAAAGCATATGAGAAACTGGTAAGGGCAAAAAAAGAAGAATACACTAGAACAAGGAGGAAAGAATTGATTTATTTATGGAAGCATGAACCAAAGAAATTTTGGAAGGAACTAAGCGTGAAAAGGATGCAAACTGAAAATAACATAACAATTAATCAATGGTTGGAGTATTCAAAACAATTGTATCAGCGTAGTAACCAGCAGGAGACACCCCCTACTATCATTGTCAAGAAAGAACTTTTCACAATTGAAGACATTATTCAAGGGATAAAAAAGTTAGCAACTGGTAAAGCCCGTGACATAGACAATCTTCAAGCAAAGCATATAAAATGGGGGTAGATATCTTGGCACCGCAAATCAAAGAAATTTTCAATGAGGTCATACAAAATGGCTTCCCTACCGAGTGGAAAACTAGCTTGACCATTCCTTTGTTTAAAAGTGGAGATGTAAATAATCCCTCAAACTATCGAACTATCATGATCAACCCTCTCTTTGCAAAGTTGTTTGGGAGTATGATAGAGCGTAGGATCAGCATATGGGCAGAAGAAAAGGGAAAGAGATCAAAGGGGCAAGCAGGTTTTAGGCCCAAGCACTCAACTATTGATCACTATATCACGCTCAGACACATAGTGGAAAAAATATGGGACAAAAAAGAGGAGGCTTTTTGCTGTTTTGTAGACTTCAAAAAGGTATTTGACACAGTGCCAAGGAAAAAATTATGGAGCAGAATGGAAGAGCTAGAGGTTCCAATTCACTACAAGGCAGTAGTTCACGAACTATATGAGCATGTAAAGGCTAGAATCAGAACACAAGAAGGGTTATCTGAATGTTTTGGTAGTGACATAGGTGTCAAACAAGGTTGCCCTCTATCTTCGACTTGATTTGGGCTGTACATTTACAAGTTAGAAGAATGGATAAACAAATTTGGGGGAGAGGGTGTGCATTTATCCAAATATGTGGTAAAACTCCTCATGTATGCAAATGATGTAATTCTTGTGGCCAAAACATCCAAAGATCTAGAAGATCGCCTTCAAGCTCTAGAACTCATTTGTAAAGAATTTGGGATGCAGGTGAACACGAGCAAAACAAAAATTATGATTTTTTCAGCAAAAAAGAAGCAACAACTCAAATTTCAGTTTGCAGGAGAACCGCTTGATGTAGTAGTAGAATACAAATACTTGGGCATAGACTTTCATGACAAACTTAATTGGAATACATGTAGGATGAAAAGAACTCAAAGTGGTTGGAGAGCACTATATGCACTTCAAAACAGGTGTAGGAATGCCGAGTTGTGGGACTGGAAGACCACCAAGGTCTTATTTGCCCTACTTGTTACACCGGTTCTATTGTATGGTTGCGAGGTGTGGGCTAGTGGCACAACAAATGCAAAATGGAGGCAAATAGAAAGGATTCAAAAATATCTAATCACAAACTTTCTCAAAATTAAGGCCACAACCCCTTATGAAATTATTCTAGCTGAAATTGGATTGTTCCCTTTAGAAGCAATTGTTATGACCAAGTTGTTATGTTACTTGAAAAAAACAAAAAACATGACAAATGATAGATGGCCTAGGGCAGCGAGGGACGAAGAGTTGCATAGGCGAAAGAATACGTGGATGAAACAAAATCAGAAATGGATGAAACGTTGGGAAATCAACATAAATGAATGCCCAAATGTCAACAAAGACAAAAAATTATGTGAATGAAAAGTTCAGAAGTGGAATGTGGAAAAATGCAAGCGAGGAAAAGACAATATTATATTGCAAATTTTAACCCAACGTATGACCACAAGGAAAAAGCGTATATAGGCGCTAAAATCAAGTGGAAGGAAAAAATACTCATTGCTCAGATAAGGACTAGCTCTCATAGGCTTAGATGTGAAACAAGAAGATGGACAATGCCCAAAGAACAATGGGAAGAAAGGATATGTACTCTATGCAAAGACAAGGGGTAGAGAGCAGAGGAACACTTCATCTATAAATGCTTGAGTTTTTCAGATATCCGTGACAAATACAAAGAAACACTTGGGAACGAGTTTATGACAGATTTATTTGAAGACAATAAAATAAAAAAGTTGGAGAATTGCTAACACAAATCAGCAGGAGAAGGAACAACCTTCTCAAAGATATTAAAGATCATATGATATGATTTGAATAATTGTACTTCCATATTCGAGGTCCCATAAACCATACATGGGTCTCGCGGACGTAATTAAAATCTTTCATTCATTCATTCACAAGCATAGTTAAACCGTGTAGGATTTACAGAATTAGTGCAAAAGTTAATTATTACAAAGTTATTGCGTGTTTTATAAATAAAATGTTGTAAAATGAACACACAAAAGGTTAAATGCAACCTTATGTCTTCTTATATTTTTATTTTTTTATATTAAAAATTATGAGTATGTAATTATTTTTTTAAATGGTTGTTTATTTTTTTTTAAATAATCAGTTTCTGCGTACAAACCTCCAAAATATATAGAAGGGGTAGATCTTCCTTTGTTCAAGCTCATGCAAAATAAATGTTTTAGCTAGATTTTAATATTAAAAGAAATTTTAAACAAGGGATGAAGAAATCCAACAAGACGCCCTTTAAGAAGTGGATTTGTGGATCTTGCAAGAAATAAGATTACAAGATAAGTTTGTCAACACTAGATTAGGAAGTTTCAGTAACAACTAGGAAGAACATGATATTTCTCTCATTTTTGTACAAGGTGATAATGATTATGTTGAAATTCAATTAGATCTTATGCAAAATGCATAAAAGGAGGGAAAAAAGGCAAAGAGTCATAGACTTAGATGCATTCATAGACACCATAAATAATCACTATATTATTTGTAGATAAGATTCGCAACACTTTGATAATTAAATGAGGAGTATTTATACCAATACCAAAACCATGATTACATAAAAGTATTTAACCTAAGCTCACATAACAAGAGGGTTTAAGGTTCATTACAAGTTATAAGTGGGGTTAACTATAACAAGGTTAACTATGACCCATAGGCTTACATTATTATATATTATAATAAATTAAATACATTGTATAATAAAAATGACTTTTCTTTTGCAAGGATTTTTTTTTATCATCATCTTCTCTAGTTTAGAAATTAGGGGTAAAATATTGTGGCCTATGGTTTAGTAGAGAGATGGCCAATAATTTAGACCATGGAGTGAGAATATTTTTGTCGAGTTAAAAAATATTACAATGCTTTCAGGGTGGGTTAGGATTTATTGTCTTCAATATCACCTTATCAACAAGAAGGATTTGAAAAAATTTCATGATACTCTTGCAAAATTCATCCAAGAGGGATAAAATACTAAGAAGAAAAAACATGTTGTATGTATTTGAATATGTGTAGCTATAGATGTTTCAAAAAATTTGTTAAAAACCATTAAAATTAACTCTTTGACTGGCTTGGCACATAACAAGAAGTGACAAAGTGAAAATGACCACCATGAAAGATATGGAACAATTTGTTTATGATACAAACTACAAGATTCATCAAGGAGATAATGCCATAGTATATTCTAGCCTAGAACAAAAAAATTCCACTACCAAAAAAGTGGTAACAAAAGTCTATTACATCATTGGATGATAAAGTCCATTAGAGTGACCATTAAAAAAATCAAGTAGGATGCAACAAATGAGGATTTACGATGTACAAATTTAAATTAAAAAGGTAATAAAGGTGCAAAGGAAAATGTGGAGGCAAATTTTAAAACAAAGAATACAAAAATATCAAGTTTAATAAATTCAATACATTGCATAATAAAATGCCCTTAGGCCTATCAATATTACATAATACAATGCCAGCCTTGGCTATGAATTAAATTATAGGTTCAACACACCCTCGTAATTTGAATTGATGGGCTAAGCAGAGAAGATATTAGTGAAAATAATATCTTCCCACCATAATATATTCTCTAGTGGGTCTTTGCAATTGAGATAGATGCTTTAGAATCTCCCTCATCATTTAGAAGACGTCCATCAATATTTAGGAACTCAACTTCAATCCTTTGCAATTTTAGCAAGTAATTCTTTGTTGGGTGTTCGTCCCTCTTACAATAGTCATAATTGGTCTTCAACTTCTTTGAAGACTTAGCCTAGCCCTTAGATTCCTAGGTCTTAACCTCCCTAAATATGAATTCCTTTGCAGGAGCTTGTATTGGTGGAGTGCCACCATAATTCCTCAATGACATTTGACAAATAAACTAAAAGAGAAAAAAATTGATTAAGAGAAAGATTCTATTGAGGTTCCAAGAACACAAGAATCGTATGAACCATTAGATTTAACATCTAAAAAAAAGAGGACAGATTAGCAAGGACAATCTTCATGTATTCTACATCATCTTTATTTTTTCCTTTAGAGGATGTAATAAATGCCCTTAATACCTTGTGAATCTTGCAATATAATCCTCAGCGTTATCAAACTTGAGCAATTTAGGAGAGGAGAGCTCTAATTCAAAGCAACTTACTTTAGTAGTATTAATTTTTCCAAATAACTCATGTAATTTTGATCATACCTTGATAGGATCACTCTCCTCTTTGATGTGGAAAAGTAACTCTAGTTCAATTAATAAGGAAAATAGGCCAAGAACCTCTTCTTCTCTTTGATGGTAAGTTTCTTCATCAAGGACTATTTCTTTATCTTCTTGAAAGATGCACCATAGGTTCTTACTACATAATAGGCTAATCATTTAGGTTGATAATAAATTATAATTGTGTCCAATAAGACGAGTAACTAGGGCTTTACGATCCATCTTATACAATTTAACCCCTAACATCATAGTAGATCTATGACTTGATGTCAACAATGTATAGAGCTCAAAATATCATGCAAATTAAAAAATGGGATCAAAATGCTTCCATGTGCAAAAATTATGGCCTCTAGAAGATTTACCTATGGTTTAGTAGAGAGATGTATGATGGTCTATGGTTTAGTAGAGAGTTGACCAAAAATAAGACCATAGATTGAAAACTTATTTATGGAGTTAAAAAATATTACAATGCTTCTGAGGTGAGTTATGAATTTTGGTCTTCAATATCACCTTATGAACAAGAAGTTTTTGAAAAATATTCATAATACTCTTGCAAAAATCATCTAAGAAATACTAAGATGCAAAAGCGTGTTGTATGTATTTGAATATTTTTAGCTTTAGATGTTTCAAAACTTTTGACAAAAACCATTAAGATTAACTTTGACTCAGGAGAATGGATCCATAAGTAGATTATAGAAAATTGCATTATGATACCTCAAACAATGTGAGACTTGGCACATAACAAGAAGTGACAAAGTGAAAATGATCATAAAAGAGATAAAAGAATTTGTTTATGAGATAAACTACAAGATGAATCAAGGAGATAACATCATAGTATATTCTAACCGAGAACAAAAAAAATTCGCCACAAAAAAAGTTGTAAAGAATGCATGTTACATCATTGGATGATAAAGTCCATTAGAGCGACCATTGGAAAAAACCGAGGATGCAACAAATGAGGATTTACGATGTACAAATTTAAATTAAAAAGGTATTAAAGGTGCAAAGGAAAATGTGGAGGTAAATTTTAAAACAAAGAATACAAAAATATCAAGTTTAATAAATTCAATACATTGCATAATAAAATGCCCTTAGGCCTATTAATATTACATCATACAATGCCAGCCTTGGCTACGAATTAAATTATAGGTTCAACACATCCCCATAATTTGAATTGATGGGCCAAGTAGAGAAGATATTAGTGAAAATAATATCTTCCCACCATAATAGATTCTCTACTGGGTCTTTGCAATTGAGATAGATGCTTTAGAATCTCCCTCATCGTTTAGAAGACGTTCATCAATATTTAGGAACTCAACTTCAATCCTTTATAATTTTAGCAAGTAATTCTTTGTTGGATGTTCGTCCCTCTTACAATATCCATAAGTGGTCTTCAACTTCTTTGAATACTTAGCCTAGCCCTTAGACTCCTAGGTCTTAACCTCCCTAAATATGAGTTTCTTTGCAGGAGCTTGTATTGGTGGAGTGCCACCATAATTCCTCAACAACATTTGACAAATAAACTAAAAGAGAAAAAAAATTGATCAAGAGAGAGATTTTATTGAGGTTCCAAGAATACAAGAATCATATGAACCATTATATTCAACATCTAAAAAAAAAGAGGAGAGATTAGCAAGGACAATATTCATGCATTCTACAACATCTTTATTTTTTCTTTAGCGGATGTAATAAATGCCCTTAATGCCTTGTGAATCTTGCAATATAATCCTTAATGTTATCAAACTTAGGCAATTTAAGAGAGAAGAGCTCTAATTCAAAGTAACTTACTTTAGTAGTATTAATTTTCCCTAATAACTCACGCAATTTTGACCATACCTTGATATGGTCACTCTCCTATTTGATGTGCAAAAGTAACTCTAGTTCAAACCTGGGTTCAAACCTTGGTGGTGCCAGTTTGCAAAGGAAGTAGTCTGCTCTGAATCCTTTGAGTGTACGCCAGACCGAAGATGACGGTACTGACCCTGAGCGATCGACGATCCCCATCTTACATCGGGTCAACAATTAACGAGACAGATAGGTTTGGTGGTTGCAGTCCCTGTGGTTTGAACCCTACACTGCCAGTTACTAAAAATAGTGGCTATAGCCAACTCTCCTATGTAAAAAAAAAACTCTAGTTCAATCAATAAGGAAAACAAGCAAAGAGCCTCTTCTTCTCTTTGATGGTAAGTTTTTCATCAAGGATTATTGCTTTATCTTTTTGAAAGATGCACCGTAGGTTCTTACTACATAATAGGCCAATCATTTGGGTTGATTAAAAATTATAATTGTGTTCAATAAGACGAGTAACTAGGGCTTTGTGATCCGTCTTATACAGTTTGACCCCTAACATCATACTAGGTCTATGACTTGATGCCAACAATGTGTAGAGCTCAAAATATCATGCGATTTAAAAAATGGGATCAAAATGCTTCCATATGCAAAAGTTATGGCCTCTAAAAGATTTGCCTACAGTTTAGTAAAGAGATGGATGATGGCCTATGGTATAGTAGAGATTTGGCCAATCATTAAGACCATGGAGTGAGAAATTTTTTGTGGAGTTAAAAAATATTAAAATGCTTCTGGGGTGGGTTATAATTTTTGGTCTTAGTATCACCTTATGAACAAGAAGTTTTTATAAAATGTTCACAATACTTTTGTAAAATTTATCTAAAAGGAATAAAATACTAAAATACAAAAGTTTGTTGTATGTATTCGAAATATTTGTAGCTATAGATGTTTCGTATAATTCTGTCCAATAAGACGAGTAACTAGGGCTTTGTGATCCATCTTATACAGTTTGACCCCTAACATCATACTAGGTCTATGACTTGATGCCAACAATGAGTAGAACTCAAAATATCATGCAATTTAAAAAATGGGATCAAAATGCTTCCATATGCAAAAGTTATGGCCTCTAAAAGATTTACCTACGGTTTAGTAAAGAGATGGATGATGGCCTATGGTTTAGTAGAGAGATGGCCAATCATTAAGACCATGGAGTGAGAAATTTTTTGTAGAGTTAAAAAATATTACAATGCTTACGAGGTGTGTTATGATTTTTGGTCTTAGTATCACCTTATGAACAAGAAGTTTTTAAAAAATATTTACGATACTTTCGTAAAATTCATCTAAAAAAAATAAAATACTAAAATGCAAAAAATTGTTGTATGTATTCAAAATATTTATAGCTATAGATGTTTCAAAACTTTTGTAAAATTAACTTTAACTCAAGAAAATGGATCTATAAATAAATTATAGAAACTTTGCATTGTGATACCTCAAACAATATGAAAACTTGAAACATAACCTCCCAACAAAAAATGACAAAACAATTTGTTTACGAGACATCATAGTATATTCTACCCTAGAACAAAATATTTTTCAATCACAAAAAAGTGGTAAAGAATGCATGTTCTAATAAACCTTTCCGTATAATTCGCGCTTGTTTGTTTGAAGTGAGAAGACTGCACATAGCTAGTCAAGGTCCACCTTAGGTAGGCCCTACCAGGGTTCCTCTTTCCTACTCTCTTCCGAAAGCCCCGCAAGATTACTTATTCGCTTAGGAATGCAGTTCAGTCTTCAGGTCATCTCTTTCTTTTCGAATTTGCTACCTATTCATTTCCTACGCTTATACTTATGTCACGCTCCGCGTTGTGGTTAGAGCAAAGCCTCTTGACTCCTCTACAGCCAAACAACCCTTGCAAAGTCACGGCGCCGGTGGACCTTCCTTTCGCTTCGTGGAAAGACGCGGACAACAACATTTGGCTATTTATATGTATTGGTAATGCTACTCATCCTCCGTATCTACCAATCCTATACTTCTCTGTCCCTCCTATTTCGCATTCTTTCCTGACTGACTCGTACACAGTCACTTCTGTTCAAGCGCGGCTTCTCTCGGCTTGGGCAATCATGCTGTCTCTTAAATCTTCACCCTTCTCCGCGCTCTCTCACATCAACTCACGCTCCTCTCCCACCTGCGCACACAACATCGACATCAACATCAACATCAACGGCAGCTGCCACTTTAAATCCATGGGTATGCCGTTTAAATCTGGAATTCCCAACAACAACGATCACAATATCTTGCGGCTGCTGCCTCCCCTAACCAGCAGAAGCAAGTCAAATAGAGAGATGAAAGCATCAGCCACCGCCACAACAACAACACAATCGCAATCAATGACCACCATGTTGACAACATTGGAAGAGAAACAGAGCCTCAAGGGTTACGATTATCCTGCCCACGCCCAACAGCACAACGCCAATATTGCTGATACAAAAAAGCGCACAAGTCTGAGTGAGGTGTGGAGAGAGGTGCAGGGTTTCAACAACTGGGAGGGAATGCTCGACCCCATGAACAATCTGCTCCGCTCCGAGCTCATCAAATACGGAGAATTTGCTCAGGCTTGCTACGATGCCTTTGACTTCGATCCCTACTCCAGACACTGTGGAGGTTGCAAGTTCAATCGCGGGACTATGTTCGAAGATCTTGGCCTATCCCACTCCGGCTACCAAGTTACCAAGTATTTGTATGCCACATCTAATATCCATCTCCCCAATTTCTTCAAAAAGTCTCGAATTGGGGATAAATTGTGGAGCAACCACGCCAATTGGATGGGGTTCGTTGCCGTGGCGGAGGACGAACAAGAGATCAAGAGATTGGGTAGGCGTGAAATCGTCATAGCCTGGAGAGGAACCGTCACGTCTCTCGAATGGATGGCGGATCTGATGGATTTTCTCAAACCCGCGGGTTTCAACTGCGATCATCCGGATCCTCGCGTCAAAGTGGAATCGGGGTTTCTCGACCTCTACACCGCCCACGAGAAGGAATGCCGCTTCGCCAAATCCAGCGCGCAGGAGCAAATACATGCCGAGATCAAGAGACTGATAGAGAAATACAAGGGGAAGTAGCTGAGCATAACCATCACAGGTCATAGTCTGGGAAGCGCACTGGCAATGTTGAGTGCATACGACATTGCCGATATGGGGATGAACACCGGGGTCCCCATCACGGTGTTCTCCTTTGCAGGTCCCAGAGTCGGTATGTCGGCTTTTAAGGACCGATTGGAGGAGCTGAGCGTCAAAATCCTACGAATCGTGAATACCCACGACGGAGTGCCAAAAGTTCCTGGAATCTTGTTCAACGAACATTGCCATTTTGTGAGAGAGTGGATTGATAAATTGCCATGGAGCTACACCCACGTTGGAGTAGAGTTGGAACTCGACCACACAAAATCTCCCTTCCTCAGACCCACAAGCGATCCCTCGTGCTTTCATAATCTGGAAGCGCATCTTCATCTCTTGGATGGATACCACGGTCGCGGAGAGCGGTTTTATCTGGCGAATGGGCGGGACCCTGCTCTTGTGAACAAGGCATGCGACTTCCTTGAAGACCATTTGCATATTCCGCCATTTTGGAGACAAGACCATAACAAGGGCATGCTTCAAAATGCAGAGGGCCGATGGGTTCGTCCGCCAAGACACCAACAATATGTTGACTAAACATACCTCATATACCAGGAATTTGAAAAGACCAATACTCACGCATGTGTTTGTCAATCCACTCGCAAATCAAACTTGAAAGGTGCTATTTTGTATATTGTTTTTTTATAAATAACTGAGAAAATTTTGGGCTAGCTACTGTGCAAAACCTGAAGGATAATCCGCTAGTTGCACTTGTTCTAAGCAATAGCTTTTCGCAACCAATCCCTTAAGATTTAAGAATGCACATACACGTATGAAACATTTATCAACTCACAAATTCCAGTCCACCGTCAATCTGTATGTACGTTTAAATAGAATTTTTCAGAAAAAGATACCAAAGGAGTGGTTATGCACAATGGACATCTTTGACGACCATCGCCTGAAGAAACAATGAGCAATACTTAGAAACATAGAGGATAGAGTAGCCGTGAGAGATGGAAATGAGAGCGCCTCTATATATCATTCACCGTGTGACAACGCTTTATAAAAATAGCACCGGCCCTGATGTATTGCGCTCAAAATGCTGAAGCCAAATTTTTACAAATTTTTTTTTAACCAGAGTTTTCTCTAAGAATTTTCTTTTTTAGCAGAGATTCTCTCGAAGCCTATAAACCAAACTCAGAAAAGGAGGACTCCATACGTCATCACCAAACTTGTTTTTTAATTTTATTTTTATTTTTAGTTTTTGTTTTCTGTTTAACGTACTTTTGGAAACGTGCCCTCTTTTCTTCTTTTTCCTAATTTTTTTTTTTTAAACGTTTGTACATACATTTATACACCTTTCTTTTCTTTTCCTTTCTTTACACGCATCCTTTTTATTTTTATTTTTTATTTTTAAATTGTTACGTATATGATGCACCTTTTCTTTTTCTTTTTTTTATTTCCTACTTTAAATGATGTCCTTCCCTCTTACAATATCTATAAGTAAAGCGCTCTTCTTCTTTCTTCTTTTAAATGACGTCCTTCCTTTTTACAATATTATTTATGAGTGGTTTTCTACTTCTTTAAAGTTTTAGCATGATCTTGAGGTTCTTAGGTTTTAAATTTTTTAAATATGAATTCTTTTGCATGAGCTTATATTGGTGGAGTACCATCGCAATTCCTCACTAGCACCTGAAAAATAAATTAAAAGAGAAAAAAGTTAATCAAGAGAAAGGGGTTTTGGAGATTCCAAGAATACTAGAATCATATGAACCATTAGATTCAACATCTCAAAATATGAGGAAAGATTAGCAAGGACAATCTTCATGCATTTTACATCATCTTTATTTTACCTCTAGAAGACGTAATAAATGTCATTAATGCCTTGTGAAACTTACAATATAATCATCAATGTTATCAAACTTGGAAAATTTAAGAGAGGAAAGCTCTAATTCAAAGCGACTTACTTTAGTAGTATTAATTTTTCTAAATAATTCGTGCAATTTTGACCATACCTTGATACGACCATTCTCCTCTTTGATATGAAAAGTAACTCTAGTTCAATCAATAAGGAAAATAGGCCAAGAGTCTCTTCTTCTCTTTGATGCCAAGTTTCTTCATCAAGGACTACTACTTTATCTTCTTGAAAGATGCACCATAGGTTCTTACTGCATAGTAGGTGACACAAAAGCTTTAAAAGGGGAAGTTTCCGGAAGAAGGGGAAGTTTCCAGAATAATATAGAACTATTAATAAAAGGGGAAGTTTTCGGAAGAATATAGAAAAATATAATAATAATAATAGAAGTTTCCGGAAGGATATAGAGCTATAGGGAAAAGTTAAAGAAGTTTCTAGAGGAAGTAAAAAATAGATAAATAAGTATATATAGAGCAACAATAAAGGGACATAAGACCATTAAATATTGTAGTGAGAGAGAAAGGAAGAATCAAAGATTGTATGTTGCCCATTTTGAATTAATACAAAAATTTTAGTATTTTCTTGTGCCTTGTGGTTTGTTGTGTATTTTGTGTGATTAACAACAAGGTATAAACTCTCTATTTTGTTTTTCATAGCATGTGCTTGCATCAGTTTGGTATTAGAACCAGGTTAGGTCTTGCGGAGAGAAGTTGTAACCAATAGACTTTGGTGAAAAATACCAAGGTGAGGACAGTGAGAGAAATTGACTGGGTAAGTGGCGAAAAGGATACTTACGGGTGAAGTTGAAAGGAGAAGAAACATTGCAGTAGTATGGCGCAGTGGGGCAGAGTCAGAATAAGGGCACTAGGAAGAGAAGAATTAAATGAAATGGTGAGAACATTCACAACCTGATTAGATGCTATTGAGGCGACGCAACGTAGAGGAACACCTGTTGTGGAGGAAAGTGATGAGGAATCAAAATTTGAGGAAGTCCAAGGAGAGCAATTAGATAATGTCAGTGAAAGATTAATTCGGGCCATAGCAAAAATTGGAGGTAAACCCCGTGTTGAGGTCCCTAGCTATGAAGGAAGTCTTGACCTGGATAAGTTAATCGACTGGATCAACGAAATGGATAGGTATTTTGACTTGGAATCTGTAGAAGATAACAAAAAAGTAAAATATGCAAGTTCAAGGCTGAAAGGTCATGCATTGTTGTGGTGGAATAGCGTTCATGCTGAGAGGCAAAGGAAAGGAAAGGAGAAAATTAAAAATTGGGATAAGATGGTGTCCAAGATGAAATTTAAGTTCATGCATGTTGATTACCAGGTGGGTCTATTCCAAAGGTGAGTCTATTCCAAAAACTACAAAATTTGAGGTAAAAAGATATGAGTGTCCAAGATTACACGGAGGAGTTTTATAAATTATCCATACGAGCTGGTCATGATGACTCAGAATTGAAAAAAGTGGCTAGGTACATTAATGGATTACGGTATAACATTCAGGATGAAATCAGCTTATTGGACATTAAGTCCGTAGAAATTGCATACTAGTATGCGTTGAAGGCGGAGGAGAAATTAGCAAGGAAAATGCAGAGTAGCTCTAGAGGAAGATGTAAATTAATGAGAGGAAGAGCTCAAGGAGGAGACAACCAAATATCCCAGCCAAGAGAGGAAGGCAGCAGTCAAAAATTTTAGGCAAAGGATGAAGGAACCAGCCATACACATTATCAAGATATCGGTACAAGAGGTGGATATCCAGCTAGAGGAAGAGGGTCTTATAATAGAGGGTCTCATAACAGAGGACAAGGCAGAAGCTTTAGGGAAAAATGTTTTAGATGCAATCGGTTTGCTAGACACAGGTCATTTGAGTGTCCTAAAAATACACCTACAGCTAGTGAAAGAGCACCTGAGGGTAAGGCTCATATTGCATATGAGGAGAAGCATGAAGGTAGGTCGCAGTGTACATCATCGGAGCACGGAGAATCATTAGTCATGAGGCATATTTTAGTGAAACCACCAGCAGAAAAGGAAGCTGAGCCTTCACAAAGGAGAAATTTATTCTGAACAATATGCAAGGCAGGGGGAAAATGTTGCAAAGTAATCGTGGACAGTGGTAGTATGGATAATATTGTGCCCGAGGAGATGGTGACCAAGCTAGGATTGAAGAGGATGCCTCATCCTACACCCTACAAGGTGGCATGGCTACAAAAGGGGCACCAATTGGTAGTCAAAGAACAATGTCTGGTGAGTTTTAAGATTGGTAATTATTATGATGAAGTTTTATGTGATATAATGCCTATGGATGCTTACCACTTGTTGCTCGGAAGGCCTTGGAAGTATGATAGGCATGTTGTCCATGATGGGAGAGAAAATACTTACACCATATGGAAGGATGGAACAAAATTAAGTTGAAGTCATTGCAGGATAATCAAGAAGAAGTGGAACAGGAACACAAAGTAATGTTTATAACATGAAAGGAATTTCTATAGATAAAGGAAAATGAAGGGATGTGTTTGGCTGTGGTAGCTAAACCAACAGATGTAAAGGGTGAGAAAAGGAAGGAAGAATATCTAGAAGAGATCAAAAAATTATTGGAGAAGTATGCGGATGTTATGTCAGAATATTTACCAAGTGGATTGCCACCTATGAGGAAGATCAGTCATCATATGGACCTAATTTTAGGTTCAAGCCTACCTAACAAGGCTGCATACAGGTTGACACCATAAGAAAATGAAGAAATTCAAAGACAAGTACAAGAGTTGCTAGATAGAGGTTTGATAAGAGAGAGTTTGAGTCCATGTGCAGTACTAGCCGTACTTGCACTGAAGAAGGATATAAATTGGAGAATGTGTACGGATTCAAGGGCAATCAATAAAATAACAATTAAGTACAAGTTCCCATTACCGAGAATGGATGATCTTATGGATTTTTTGGGTGGAGATCGGTACTTTACAAAGATTGATTTGAAGAGCGGATATCATCAAATCAGAATTAGAGAAGGGGGTGAATGAAAAACCACATTAAATACCAATGACGGACTGTACGAGTGATTGGTCATGCCTTTTGGATTGACAAATACACCTAGCACGTTTATGAGATTGATGAATGAGGTCCTAAATCCATTCACAGGTAAATTTGTAATTGTCTATTTGGATGATATTTTGATTTTTAGCAAGACTAAAGAGGAGCATTTGGAGCATGTTAGGATGGTGTTAGATAAGCTAAGGCAGGAAAAATTATTGATAAATTTAGAAAATATAGCTTCATGAAGGAGGATTTGGTTTATTTGGGTTTTGTGATATCAAAGGATGGACTAAAAATGGATCTGAAAAAGGTGAAAGTGATTGCAGATTGGCCTTCATCGAGGAGTACATTCGAAGCTAGAAGTTTTCATGGTTTGGCTAGTTTTTACAAGAAGTTTATAAGAAATTTCAACGGAGTATGTGCACCTAATACAGAAACTTTTAAGGGAGGAAAACAATTTGTTTAGACAACTGAAGCAGAAAGAAGTTTCTAGCATTTGAAAAGGAGGATTACGAAGCAACCTATATTGGATTTACCATATTTTAATAAAGTATTTCAAGTAGATTGTGATGCAAGTGATACAACTATTGGAGGTGTTTTAAGTCAAGAAGGTAGACCTATAGCTTATTTTAGTGAGAAGTTAAATGAAGCCAAGTGGAAGTATTTGGTATATGATCAAGAGTTTTATGCTATCATCCAAGCATTGAAGAAATGGAGGCACTATTTGCTACCCAAAGAATTTGTTTTATACACAGATCATCAAGCGCTACAATATATAAATAGTCAAGGTAAGTTGAATCAAAGGCATTTAAAATGGGTTGAGTACATGCAAAATTTCACTTTTGTGTTGAAGCATAGGATCGAAAAGTCAAATAAGGTAGCTGACGCATTGAGTAGAAGGAGTCTTTTGATGACTGAAATGAGCTTATAAGTGATTGGATTTGATGCAATCAAATATTTGTATAAGACTGATCTGGATTTCATGAGGGCATGGAAGGCATGTGAGAATCCTATAATGGAGGATAGGACACCGTGGCTGGATTATTTTATCCAGGAAGGACTGTTGTTCAAAGGGAAGCAACTATGTATACCGCAGAGTTCAATGATGGAAAATTTATTGAAAGAAAAGCATGGCGGATGACTTGTTGGTCATTTTGGCATAGATAAAACATTGGCCAAGCTGAGTGAAAATTATTATTGGCCTAAGATGACAACCGATGTGAAGAGATATGTACAGGGATGCAGGATATGCCAACATACAAAAGGAAGGAGTCAAAATACAGGGTTGTACAAGCCATTGGCTATTCCATAAAAGCCATGGGAAGCTATAAGTATGGATTTTGTGCTTGGATTGCCTAGGACAGCGAAAGGTATGGACTCCATATTTGTTGTTGTTGATAGATTTAGCAAAATGGCACATTTTGTGGCTTGTAGAAAATGTAATGATGCCACGCATATAGATGTTTTATTCTTGAAATAAGTAGTGAGATTGCACGGGTTGCCAATAAACATTATTTCAGATAGAGATACTAAATTTGTAAGTCACTTTTGGAGAACATTGTGGAAGAAATTGGGAACAAAGTTGAGTTTTAGTTCAGCTTATCACCCTTAGATGGATGGGCAAATGGAGGTTGTCAATAGGAGTTTGGAAAATCTATTGAGGTGTCTTGCAAGTGATAAACCAAAACAGTGGGATTTGGCATTAGCACAGGCTGAGTTTGCATACAATGATTCAGTAAACAGGAGCACCAGGAAAACACCATTTCATATTGTGTATGGATATAGCCCTAGAGGAGTTTGTGAATTGAGGGATATAGCAGATTTGAATAAGAGGAATGCTGTTGCTGAGGAGTTTGTGGAGGAAATACATGATATGCAGAATGAGGTAAGAAAGAGGTTGAAAATAGTACCAAAAAGTACAAACAACATGCAAATTTGAAAATAAGAGAAGTCAGTTTTTAGGTTGGAGATGTGGTATATGCTTACCTGAGGAAGGAAAGGTTTTCGAAGGGATAATATAATAAGTTGAAGTCAAAGAAAATTGGACCGTGTAGAGTGCTGAAGAAATTCAGGGATAATGCTTATAAGATAGAATTACCGGATGGAATTGAGATTTCTCCAATATTCAATGTTACGGATTTGTATGCTTATCCAAACTTAGCTACAGAAGATAAACACATAGAACAAGCTGAAAAGATCCATTGGGAGCAACAGATGCCTAAACAACAAGAGGAAACAATAAAAAACATCATAGATAAAAGAGTGTATAGGAAGACCAAGAAAATAGAATATTTTGAATATTTTGTTAAGTGGAATAACAGGCCATTCGAAGATGCAACATGGATGAAACCAACTGAACTGAAAATGTTTGGGCACATAGTTGAAGAATATCAAGCCTTGGCATGATCAGGAGCTTATGAAACTCTTCTTACCCCGAGAGAATGACGCAAGAGCTTTAAAAGGGGAAGTTTCCAGAAGAAGGGGAAGTTTTCGAAATAATATAGAACTATTAATAAAAGGGGAAGTTTTTGGAAGAATATAGAAAAATAATAATAATAATAATAGAAGTTTTCGAAAGGATATAGAGCTATAGGGAATAGCTAAAAGAAGTTTCTAGAGGAAGTAAAAAATAGATAAATAAGTATATATAGAGCAGCAGTAAAGGGACAGAAGACCATTGAAGCTTGTAGTGAGAGAGATAGGAAGAATCAAAGATTGTATGTTGCCCATTTTGAATTAATACAAAACTTTTAGTATTTTCTTGTGCCTTGTGGTTTGTTGTGTATTTTGTGTGATTAACATCAAGGTATAAATCCTTTGTTTTGTTTTTCATAGCATGCACTTACATCAATAGGCCAATCATTTAGGTTGATCAATTGCTATAATTTTGTCCAATAAGACGAGTAACTAGGGCTTTGTGATCCATATTACATAGTTTGACCCCTAACATCAAAATAGATCTATCACTTGATGCCAACATTGTGTAGAGTTTAAAAAATCATGCGAATTAAAAAATATGATCAAAATGCTTTCATATGCAAAAGTTATGGCCTCTAGAAGATTTACCTTAATGGACCTCAAAATTTTAAAAATTAGATGCTCAAACCTTAGGGAATGAAGAAGCAAATTCCAAGATACCATTAGTCAATCTCTGATTCACCAATGCACTTCACTTATTTTTCACCACTTTAACTACTCTCAACCAATGTGCTATCAACACTTCTGCTTGGTCAAGTTGGTGTAAATATATCAAATTTGGTTTAACATGGCATAAATATGGCTATATTGATTGTCAATTTTTCCAAATATCCACTACACTCATTAGGTTTTTTCAAAAGCATGACTCAAACTTGGGTCTCACAAATATAGGGTGCTTTGGGCTAGCCAAGGCACCCAACATGTCTTTGATAGTAAAGTGGCCTCCGCATATGTAGAAGTCTTGTACTCTAGTAGTAATACAAAACATGCTTGCAAGAAGCTACCTCCTCATTATTTGACCTAGGTATCTCAAAGGTGTAAATGATTCAGATGAGTTAGGATGACCAATTGGACTATGCACCTCACTGAAATATTTGCCACGATGCCTGTATAAATAACATGAATAGATCTAATGGAAGTGTCCTTCCTTGAGAAAAAGTGTGGTTTGGTGTAATGACCCTCCAAAACTCTACTCTATTATAGGCCTAATTTATCTGTAAGGATGAGATACTGCTAATGTATTTGTGGATGTAGAGGACAGGTTTTTGTACTGGCAAGAACAATGCAAAAGAAAGATGCTTACTCAATGGACCGCAAGATGATTCGGTGTAAGGTAAGTTAGGGAAATGATGAGCGGTGGTGTATTCACCGGTTGATAGGGACAAAGAACCCTATAGGCAATGCATTCACCAACGGTCCATGTAGATGCATAACATGTAGTTGCATTTGTAGGAATGTTTGATGCTTGTCATATTGTGATGTTTGAATGGTGATGAAGATGCTAAAATGCATGGGAGCCATAGTTTAGAATAAGAAATAAAAGAGCACGACATGGCTATTTTTGTGCTATGATTTGTAAGAGAAAATAAATAAAGGAGGTAAAGTGAAATAAGTGATAACTAAATATACTTAGGACATTATGTGTTTTGGAGAAATTTATTTGTTTTAAAAAATATATATGTATATAAAAAAAAAAAAAAAAAATATATATAATATATATATATATATATATATATATATATATATATATATATATATATATATAAAGAAGAAAATAGAATATGAGGATATTGGCAATAATGAACTTTTATTGTTTCTAAAATAATGAACACCAAACTTTATAATTGGCTACTTTATATTGTTATATTGGAATTTACTTTTATAGTGTTCATTAACTTTTATAATGTTATATATACAATTGGAGTTATGTAAGTTAAAGGCAGTGGAGTGCTTGTTTGGTTTATTAAAAAAAATACAACATGAAAATAGTCGGCAAAAATTTGAATGGAATGATTATTGAGTTCGGTGGTTGGACGTGGAGAGTGGGGATACACTTGGCATTTGGCATGTTTGAGAGGGAGAATATGAACGAACGGGGAGCGAGCCCGTAGGAGGAGAATGGAGGTTTTATGAAATGGGAAAAAGGAGAGAGGAAGAGTGGAATCGGTGGTCTTCGGTAAGAGGAAGGACGATGAACAAAGGACGTTGTAGAGCAAGGAGAACGGGGCACAAATACCAGTAAGTGAACTGGAAAATTTAGTGGAATGTTTAAATAATTCTTGGGTTTTATTCTATATTCGAAATGGCTTGATGTTTGCTTGCATGATGATTATGTGTTCGAGTGGAAAGATTTAAAATATATGGCTGTATTCTGGCATTCTTTGGCAAATTGTTTGTTGGCAATGAATGTGAGAAAAAGAGAAATAATGTTGTTTGATTGTGTGGCAAGCTTTAAGATTTGTTGGTATAATCTTGTTCATGTTCTATAAAGAAAGAAGAAGAAATTTTAAATTCCTATAGCATGCATGGAAAATGAGGCGCATGTGTTATATGCTTTGTGAAAAAAGGAAAGCTAAAAAATTTTATTGTGAAATGAAGCCAAGATTTTAATTTATGATGTGAATTGATATCTTTCTTCTTCATGCTGATATTAGAGAATTGAAACATCACCTGCATGTTGTTTTGGGAAGCCATGATGAGATGGGGTGTTTGCTTGTAATCTTGTATATTGCATGAAAGGATTTGGAAAGTTTGTTTGCATGCTAGGAGTAGTTGCACTTCATTTAGCTTGACCGCTCTGATCTCTGAATCGTCACCATATTCTGCCACTGAAAACTTGAGCATGGAGTCGAAGCCATAGTTTCTTTTAATTATGCTATCGGTGAATAGCTTATGTTCTGGCATTGGGGATGTTTTTATAATCTTCAAATGCTAAGCCCTGTGTTAATGTTTTGAAGTCATTTGTTTTCTCCGGGAAAGAAAGAGCTCTGTATACTATAGTGTAAATCCAAAATTGGATCTGTAATCAATGTGGGATTTGAAAAGCATAGGTTGGGAAATATGAGTCAACATTGTATATTTTTTTGAAACAAAAGGAAATGGTGTAGTATTTATATGCTAATAAATTGAGGAGTTGATATGCATTTTAAAAGAGTCTTGTTTTTCTTTCGAAAGCTATGTATATGAAGTAACTTTCAAATATGATGTTTTGTACCTAGGATTACGATTTATTGAATTTAGATACTCTTTTCAATATTTGTTTTGTTAGGCTACATACTTTTGAAGTCTATGGGAATGAAAGCTTATTGGAAATGTAAGCCATGTAAACAGTGGGAAAATATACGAATGAATAGTTTGAATTGTTATGCTTGAAAGGTGTCTTTTATTTTGTATATTAACAGTGGATGAGAGATAATGTTTCCAGGAAACTGAAACATGTCCCTAGATCTGTAATTGCATGTAAAAGAGATTTCAATGGAACAATAAAACTAGGTTTTGTCAATTGTTGTGTTTCGATAGGGGCTAGTCTGACCAAAGTAGAACACTGCCACATGATGTTGAATCAAGTAGGGAAACGATTTTAAACTATAGTTTGGGCTTTCATTTTAGACCTACGTTTGGAATGTTGTATTAAAAGAACATGAAAATGCATAGGAGTTTAATAAAAATGAACCAGTTTGTTTTGCACTCACGTCCGTAAGAAGTAGGGAACAATATAAAATCCAAACAAAAACAAAAGAAATATTAGAGGCTCTGTTATTTCCATAATACTATGATGTATTTATTTTTAAAAAATTAATAACAAGTCTTGAACGTAGTTAAGCATGATAGACGAAGGTTATGTGGTATTTAAAGCAAACCTGCGTAATGGTTGGGTAGAGTGAAGTATGGTTTACTCTGTTGGATTGTTCGAGTGGTATAATCTTAGTTTGGCAGCAAGAAACAGTAGTCTTTAAAGCCTACATGGAATATATTTATGAAATATAAGTAGTGTGTAGAAGTAGTTTTATTTTAACATAGAGTTTAAATAATTTAATTTATGATTGATAATAGAGGTTTGTAGAGAATCGCGAGAAAAATTGATTAGAGAATGTGAATTTTAGTGTAACCTTTATTTCAAAAGAATTGCATTATAAAGAGATTATATGTGTATTTGTTTTAGCAAATATGGAAATTTTTAGATTTGAATGCAAAGTTTAATAGCATCATTATCTTATATCCATCAAATGGAAAATTGGCAATCTTTAAAACTTAGCAAAACTTTCAAACAATATTGAGACTATACCCATTAGGAACCTTTGAATCCAACTTAGATAAACTATTAGTTAAGGGAATTTAAGGTTGTGGAAGGGGAAATATTAATAGGGCAATCTTAAATCGCAACCCAAGGTTGTGGGTATGACAACCTTGAATCTATTTCAAGATTGTGGGGAAGACAATCTTGCATGTTGATCCGAGGTTGTGGGTAGGACAACCTTGACTCTATTTCAAGATTGTGGGTGAGACAATCTTGAGCATTGATTGTTAAGATGCTTGCAGGTAGGCAACCATCATAAACCAGGGCTCTAACTATACTTTTGATAGAAAAATGTCAGAACGGGAGGTAACGAAGGGTTGTATGGGCATCCCTTCTAGGTTATCCCTACTAGTGATGAGTGACGAATTATGCTTGACTAGGTTAAACCGACAACATGATGGTATGGGACATCATGTTGGTTAATCAACACAAAACATCGGGTGGTTACCAGGGTATTGGTAAGACCCTAGATGGTGCTCCATGGGAAAAGGATGATCATCTAGCTCGAGCATGTATACGCTACGTATTACATGATATTGATATTTGTGGATCATGACAAGACATGGGGAAAGTATGCACCACACCTCTAGGTGTTATGGGCCCTAGAGGAAAAGAAACCCCCTACCTGAACTTAGGAACTTGGGTGGAGAGTGAAGTTCAAAATGGGCAACTACACGGGATCTGGCCAATCTCGATCTCATGAGTATTTCGACTACAGTGGGATGACACTCATGAAGATAGATCAAACATGCTCATACTAGAAAATAAAATAAAAATAAGTTGAAATAAAAAAAATTTCTTACAATAATCTCTGATGTTGGACAACCAAGTAGGTAGAATTGGGGTGTTTGGACAACCAAGTGGGCAGAACTTGGGTTGTTACATTTGGTATCAGAGCCAAGGTTGCGAATCTCTAGGCAACATAAAATTAGAAAACCTATGACTAACTCAAATTTTGATGCTAGTGTGTTCACCTAAACTTAAAATTTGATGAGGCTCCTTGTTTTGTTGAACAGGCAATGGCAACCGGACAAAAGGCTAGTTCCTCAAAATGAACTATGGTGGATCAGTGGGAAGGGCTGACCAAAAACCCTAGAAGAGTCATTCAAAAAGTTATGAGACTCGGGGTATCAGAGGAAACCACAAAACGACCTCGGGAAAAGAGGAAGGAAAAAGAACCCATGAATAAAGAGGATAAAATGGTCCGGATGGTACAGTTGTTGCGGGAGAAAATGAGCCAACAAAAATAATAGATGGAGCAGCATAATGCTCAAATGGCTGAACACATGGCACAACAAAATGCCCAAATTATGGAGCATATGGAGCAACAAAAATCTCAGTTGGCTCAACAACAAGAAATGATTTCCCATCAACAGAAAACAATTGAAAATTTATCCAAAGGAAAGGAAACGGTAATAGTTGAGGATGAGATAACTATTGACCCAGGAAGGAAACAAGTAGGTTCTGAGTTGGACAAGGATATGCGAAGAATCGATATAGCCAAATTTTATGGCAAAGGTGATGGGGAAGAGGCTGAGAGATGGTTGAATAGTGTGGAAGCCTATTTCACGGTTAGAACCTTATCGTCTAAATCAAAGACCTCGTGGGCAGTATTTCAATTGACTAGAGCTATTGTTGACTGGTGGGATACGTATAGGAAAACCCATAATGTGGAGGCTGTTGATGTGCCTTGGGATACTTTTGTGTTGGCATTCAAGGATAGGTTCTTAACATCGCAATTTTACCTTGAAAGAACTGCAGAATTTTCAAGGTTAACTCAGGGGAATATGTCTATGATTGAATATTATCAGAGATTTGTACAATTTCTCAAATACATGCCTGAGTATGAGCAAAGAAATGAGATCAAAATTCAGAAATTTCTTTTAGGGTTACACCCAAAAATTGGACACCTGATTCTTATGTTGAAACCTGCTACCTTAACTACTGCCTATGACCTGGCTCGACAGGAAGAAGATAACCTTAAGGTTAAGAAAGCTTATTATCAACAATCCTTTGAAAAGGAGGAGTCTCAGAAAAAGAAAAATGTGGGTCCAACAAAAGGGGACAGGAATTGGACCAAGAACCATGGCAATGGGAATCAAAATAGGTTTGATAAGAATAAGAATAGGTATCAAGGAAATAAGGGAAATTCGAACTATCGAGGTGGCCAAAGAAATTTTAGGGATAGGAATGATCAAAGAGCTAATGCACCAAGAGCTGGTACTCAAGAAGATAATGAGGGAAATAAGAAAGAGAGGGCACCACGAACTGGTTGCTAGATTTGTCAAGAACCTCATTATGCTGATAAATATCTGTTGCGAGCTGATAAGAGAAAGGAACCGGTGGAACTTGCTCATAATATTTATGCTGCAATAGGTAATTCCAAACTCAATGGTCAAGCAACACCTTTTCTATTGAAAGGTAAAATTTATGGAAAAAGTGTTTGCATTTTAGTTGACTCTGGAGCAACTGATAGTTTTATTTCACCAAATATTTTAAGGGACATACCAGAAAAACCTAGATTTATGGCTAATGGGTGGAAAGTCGAGTATGGGTCTGGACAAACCTATACTGTTGATCAATGTTTATTTGATCCTCAAATAATACTACCTCAAGGACAAACCCGATGGCATTTGTATGTAGCTCCATTGCATGCCTTTGACATAATTCTAGGTGTTGATTGGCTCAAGGTGCATAAAGCATTGTTAAATTTTGAGGAAAGATGGATGGAATATACTGATGATATCAAGCAAAGGATTCGGATTGGTTGTGGACGTGAATCAGTGGACCCACATATTTTACTACCATAGAAGAGCAAAAAAAATTTGGGTGAAACTTAAAAAAAAAAAAAAAAAAAATCATTTAAAACATATCCCAAAAAAATTTTTTTTTTTTTTCCTAGGATTTTTTTCTCCAACCCAAAGGGGTTTTATATAAAAATATAACAAACAACCCCCCATCCACCATATATAAAAAAAAAAAAATAGAGTTGAAAAAACTAAAAACTCAAAAAAAAAAAATTTTAAAAAAGGAAATATTAAAACAAATATACCACGAGAGGTGCAGAAAAATAAAAAAAAAAAAAAAAGGTTGTGTATTGACTATCAAATGCTAAACAAGATGATTGTTAAGAATAAGTACTCTTTTCCTAGAATAGATGATTTGTTTGATCAACTAAAAGGAGCCACAATTTTCTCTAAAATTGATCTTAGATCTGGTTATCATCAATTGAGGATCCGTGAAGAAGATACTCATAAAACTGCTTTTCAAACTAGATATGGTCATTATGAATTTATAGTGTTACCTTTTGGATTGACCAATGCACCAACAACTTTTATGAATTTGATGAATAGTGTGTTTCATGAACAACTAGATCGGTTTGTGTTGATATTCCTAGATGATATATTGATTTACTCCAAAATTAAAGAAGAGCATGATTTACATATGAGAATTATTCTCGAAATACTTAGAAAGAATCAATTATATGGAAAATTGTCCAAGTGTGAGTTTTATGCAACTCAGGTTCAGTATTTGGGTCATGTAATATCTGCGGAAGGGGTGGTTATTGATCCAAGGAAAATTGAAGCTATCATTGATTGGCCTGCTCCAACAAATATTTCTGAAGTGCGAAGTTTTATGGGGATGGCTGGATATTATCATAGATTTATCCAAAAATTTCTAAGATAGCTTATCCAATAACTAATCTCCAAAGGAAAGGGAAATATTTTAGGTGGATGGAACGGTGTGAAGAAGCTTTCAAAACTCTGAAAGAAAAGCTAACATCAACATCGATTCTTAGAATAGCAGATCCCACATGACCATTCATAGTGTGTATTGATGCCTCTTTGGAAGGATTAGGAGGGGTTCTCATGCAGGAGAATGGTGTTGTCGCTTATGAGTCTCGAAAACTTAAGAAACATGAATTAAACTACGCCACACATGATTTAGAGTTGGTTGCGGTAGTACATGCCCTAAAAATGTGGCGACACTACCTACTTGGAAAATATTTTGAGCTTAGGATAGATCATCAAAGCCTAAGATATATTTTCACTCAGCCAATGCTTAACGCTAGGCAAAGATGCTGGATAGAATTTTTGGTAGAGTATGATTTTGATATAGAGTATATAAAGGGAAAAGAAAATAAATTAGCAGATGCTTTAAGTAGAAGATGACATATCAATGCTATGTCCCATTGTCAATCTGCTATAATTGATAAAATCAGAAAATTATAAAATCAAGATGAATATTCTCAAAAATATCGAGAAATGGTGCAGCAAGATTCTGAAAAAGCAAGAGAATTCAAAATCTGGGAAGATACATTACTTTTTAAAAATAGAGTGGTTGTACCTAATGATCAGGATCTATGAAATATGGTATTGCAAGAGGCACATAGTGCTCCTTATTCCGCTCATCCAGGTTATGTGAAGATGTATGAGAATTTGAAAAAGGAATATTATTGGCCAGGAATGAAAAGGGACATTGCTGAATTTGTGGCTAGATGCTTAGAATATCAAAAAGTAAAAGCTGAACATCTTCATCCAACAGGACGTTTATTTTTGCATGACATTCCACAACACAAGTGGCAAGTTGTGACCATGGACTTTATTGTGGGATTGCCTAAAAATTGCTTTCAACATGATGCTATTTTGGTGGTAGTGGATAAATTGACCAAAGTGGCACATTTTTTGCCTAGAAATATTAAAGACGGAGCTCCCACTATAGCCCAGAAATTTTCCAGGGAAGTGGTACGACTACATGGCTTTCCTGAAACAATTATATCGGATAGGGATTCTCGATTCACATCCAAATTTTGGCAGACACTGCATCAGGCATGGGGAACAAAGCTCAACATTAGTACTGCTTATCATCCTGAGACATATGGACAAATAGAAAGGGTGAATCAAGTCTTAGAGGATATGCTCCGCATGTATTGTATGGATCATCAAATGAAGTGGGAATATTACCTTTTTCTAGTAGAATTTGCTTACAATAATAGTTACCATACTTCTCTTGGTATGGCTCCATTTGAGGCTCTATATAGGAGGAGGTGCAGAATGCCACTAACATGGAGTAATCCGGAGGATCGGGTGATGATCGGGTCGGATATGGTCAGAGAAATGGAAGACCAACTCAATGAAATTTTCCAAAGGCTCAAAGAAGCCTCAGATAGACAAAAGAGTTATGCGGACCTGAAGAGAACACCAAGGGAATTCTCTATGGGAGACAGAGTATTTCTAAGAGTCAAACCTACCAAAAGTTCTATTAAAACCTCTAAGCTTAGCCCACGATTTGTAGGGCCTTTTGAAATTATTGACAAATTAAATCCAGTTTCCTACAAATTAGACTTGCCACCCAATTTGTCAAAAATTCATGATACATTCCATGTGTCCCTTCTAAAGAAATATGTTCATGATCCCTCGCATGTTTGGAATGTCAAACAATTATAGATGGAGGATCCCCTGTGCATTGAACTGCAACCTGTTAAGATCCTTGGCTATCAAAAAACAACTAAGGAAGTGAAATATTGAATAGTGCAAGGTCCAATGGGACCAATTTTCTAAAAATAGTGCCACGTGGGAAGATGTGGCCATCATGAAAAGACATTTTCCATTTCTATTTGAATAGTTTTTGAATAGTGTTATCTCCATGGCATGGTTTTATTTTGTCTGAACAATGATAATATCATATCTTGGTTTGTGAAGTATGATAAGTATATTTGATGATGTGAATGTTTGGTGTTAATAAAGCATGATGATTCAGTTTTGAGAAAAAAAAGATGTACTGTATCAATTTTCTTTAATTCATGATTATATTGTTTTGTTTTGAATATATCAGTAGGAAATGTAAACACAGGGACTGTGTTTAATCTTAGGGGGGAGTATGTAATGACCCTCCAAAACTCTACTCTATTATAGGCCTAATTTGTCTGCAAGGATGAGATACTGCTAATGTATCTGTGGATGCAGAGGACAGGTTTTTGTACTGGCAAGAACAATGCAAAAGAAAGATGCTTACTCAATGGACCGTAGGATGATTCGGTGTAAGGTAAGTCAGGGAAATGATGAGCGGTGGTGTATTCATCGGTTGATAGGAGCAAAGAATCCTATAGGCAATGCATTCACCAGGGGTCCATGTAGATGCATAACATGTAGCTGCATTTGTAGGAATGTTTGATGCTTGTCATATTGTGATGTTTGAATGGCGATGAAGATGCTAAAATGCATGGGAGCCATAGTTTAGAATAAGAAATAAAAGAGCATGACATGGCTATTTTTGTGCTATGATTTGTAAGAGAAAATAAATAAAGGAGGCAAAGTGAAATAAGTGATAACTAAATATACTTAGGACATTATGTGTTTTGGAGAAATTTATTTGTTTTAAAATATATATATTTATATATTTATATATATATATATATATATATATATATATTGCTATAAGAAGAAAATAGAATATGAGGATATTGGCAATAATGAACTTTTATTGTTTCTAAAATAATGAACACCAAACTTTATAATTGGCTACTTTATATTGTTATATTGGAATTTACTTTTATAGTGTTCATTAAATTTTATAATGTTATATATACAATTGGAGTTATGTAAGTTAAAGGTAGTGGAGTGCTTGTTTGGTTTATTAAAAAAAATACAACATGAAAATAGTTGAAAAAATTTGAATGGAATGATTATTGAGTTTGGTGGTTGGACGTGGAGAGTGGGGATACACTTGGCATTTGGCATGTTTGAGAGGGAGAATATAAATAAACGGGGAGCGAGCCCATAGGAGGAGAATGGAGGTTTTATGAAATGAGAAAAAGGAGAGAGGAGTGGAATCGATGGTCTTCGGTAAGAGGAAGGACGATGAAAAAAGGACGTTACAGAGCAAGGAGAATGGGGTACAAATACCAGTAAGTGAACTAGAAAATTTAGTGGAACGTTTAAATAATTCTTGGGTTTTATTCTGTATTCGAAATGGCTCGATGTTTTCTTGCATGATGATTATGTGTTCGAGTGGCAAGATTTAAAATATATGGCTATATTCTAGCATTCTTTAGCAAATTGTTTGTTGGAAATGAACGTGAGAAAAAAAAGAAATAATATTGTTTGATTGTGTGGCAAGCTTTAAGATTTGTTGGTATAATCTTGTTCATGTTCTATAAAGAAAGAAGAAGAAATTTTAAATTCTTATAGCATGCATGGAAAATGAGGCGCATGTGTTATATGTTTTTTGGAAAAAGGAAAGCTAAAAATTTTGATTGTGAAATGAAGCCAAGATTTTAATTTATGATGTGAATTGATATCTTTCTTCTTCATGTTGATATTAGAGAATTGAAACGTCACCTGCATGTTATTTTGGGAAGCCATGATGAGATGGGGTGTTTTCTTGTAATATTGTATATTGCATGAAAGGATTTGGAAAGTTTGTTTGCATGCTAGGAGTAGTTGCACTTCATTTAGCTTGACCGCTTTGATCTCTGAATCATCACCGTATTATGCCACTGAAAACTTGAGCATGGAGTCGAAGCCATAGTTTCTTTTAATTCTGCTATCGATGAATAGCTTATGTTCTGGCATTGGGGATGTTTTTATAATCTTCAAATGCTAAGCCCTGTGTTAATGTTTTGAAGTCATTTGTTTTCTTCGAGAAAGAAAGAGCTCTGTATACTATAGTGTAAATCCAAAATTGGATCTGTAATCAATGTGGGATTTGAAAAGCATAGGTTGGGAAATATGAGTCAGCATTGTATATTTTTTTGAAACAAAAAGGAAATGGTGTAGTCTTTATCTGCTGATAAATTGAGGAGTTGATATGCATTTTAAAAGAGTCTTGTTTTTCTTTCGAAAGCTATGTATATGAAGTAACTTTCGAATATGATGTTTTGTACTTGGGATTACGATTTATTGAATTTAGATACTCTTTTCAATATTTGTTTTGTTAGGTTGCATGCTTTTGAAGTCTGTGGGAATGAAAGCTTACTGGAAATGTAAGCCATGTAAACAGTGGGAAAATATGCAAATGAACAGTTTGAATTGTTATGCTTGAAAGGTGTCTTTTATTTTGTATATTAACAGTGGATGAGAGATAATGTTTCCAGGAAATTGAAACATGTCCCTAGATCTATAATTGCATGTAAAAGAGATTTCAATGGAACAATAAAACTAGGTTTTGTCAATTGTTGTGTTTCGATAGGGGCTAGTCTGACCAAAGTAGAACACTACCACATGATGTTGAATCAAGTAGGGAAACGATTTTAAACTATAGTCTAGGCTTTCATTTTAGACCTACATTTGGAATGTTGTATTAAAAGAACGTGGAAACACATAGGAGTTTAATAAAAATGAACCAGTCTATTTTACACTCACGTCCATAAGAAGTAGGGAACAATATAAAATCCAAACAAAAACAAAGAAATATTAGAGGCTCTATTATTGCCATAATACTATGATGTATTTATTTAAAAAAATTAATAGCAAGTCTTGAACGTAGTTAAGCATGATAGACGGAGGTTATGTGGTATTTAAAGCAAACCTGCATAATGGTTGGGTAGAGTGAAGTATGGTTTACTCTGTTGGATTGTTCGAGTGGTATAATCTTAGTTTGGTAGCAAGAAACAATAGTCTTTAAAGCCTACATGGAATATATTTATGAAATATAAGTAGTGTGTAGAAGCAGTTTTAATTTAACATAGAGTTTAAATAATTTAATTTATGATTGATAATAGAGGTTTGTAGAGAATCATGGGAAAAATTGATTTGAGAATGTGAATTTTAGTGTAACCTTTATTTCAAAAGAATTGCATTATAAAGAGATTATATGTGTATTTGTTTTAGAAAATATGGAAAGTTTTAGATTTGAATGCAAAGTTTAATAGCATCATTATCTTATATCCATCAAATGGAAAATTGGTAATCTTTAAAACTTAGCAAAACTTTCAAACAATATTGAGACTATACCCATTAGGAACCTTTGAATCTGACTTAGATAAACTATTAGTTAAGGGAATTTAAGGTTGTGGAAGGGGTAATATTAATAGGGCAATCTTAAATCGCAACCCAGGGTTGTGGGTATGACAACCTTGAATCTATTTCAAGATTGTGGGGAAGACAATCTTGCATGTTGATCCGAGGTTGTGGGTAGGACAACCTTGACTCTATTTCAATATTATGGGTGAGACAATCTTGAGCATTGATTGTTAAGATGCTTGCAGGTAGGCAACCATCATAAAATAGGGCTCTAACTGTACTTTTGACGAAAAAAGGTTAGAACGGGAGGTAACGAAGGGTTGTATGGGCATCCCTTCTAGGTTATCCCTGCTAGTGATGAGTGACGAATTATGCTTGACTAGGTTAAACCGATAGCACGATGGTATGGGATATCGTGTTGGTTAATCAACACAAAATATCGGGTGGTTACCAGGGTATTGGTAAGACCCTAGACGGTGCTCCATGGGAAAAGGATGATCATCTAGCTCGAGCATGTATGCGCTACGTCTTACATGACATTGATATTTGTAGATCATGACAAGACATGGGGAAAGTATGTGCCACACCTCTAGGTGTTATGGGCCCTAGAGGAAAAGAAACCCCTTGCCTGAACTTAGGAACTCGGGTGGAGAGTGAAGTTCAAAATGGGCAACTACACGAGATCTGGCCAATCTCGATCTCATGAGTATTTCGACTGCAGCGGGATGGCACTCATGAAGATAGATCAAACATGCTCATACTAGAAAATAAAATAAAAATAAGTTGAAATAAAAAAAAAATCTTACAGTAATCTCTGATGTTGGACAACCAAGTAGGTAGACTTGGGGTGTTTGGACAACCAAGTGGGCATAACTTGGGTTGTTACATTTGGACCTTGAACCATGTGCTCCAAAGGCTGAATCTTTTGTTTGTATAACCAATTTAACACCCTACATATTTGCATCATACCTCTAAATCCAACTATCCTGTTTGAGGAGAACACTATCTAAACACAAAAAATGACAAGACCAATAATTGATGCTACAACCTCTTGTACACCATGCCTTATACACCCTTGTGCTAGCCGCTCTAGCATTTCTATGACATTGATCAAAGAGCCCCTACTACCATTGAAGAGTAGTGTCAGAGTCATGAATCACATTAGTGATTGATGTACACCATGCCTTATACACCCTTGTGCTAGCCGCTCTAGCATTTCTATGAGGTTGATCAAAGAGCACCTGCTACCATTGAATAGTAGTGTTAGAGTCATGAATCACATCAGTGATTGATATAGTTGGAGTGTGCATCCAAAAAATAGTATGCACCAAAAACAAAGCACCAAATGCAATTTCAAATTTAAAATATCGGTCTACTTTTTTTTGCTAAATCGATCTTGGAAGCGGCTCTAGGGGAAGTTAAGAAACAAAATTGAATTTTTTGTATAGAAAATTGGGAATACCTTAATGAAGAATAGAGAGAAAAAAAACTCCTTCTCTACCTCTTATGCCATAAATATTGAGGAAGCTTCAAAGAGAAAGTTTTCTAGAGGATCAAAAGATCTAGAGGCTTTAAATAAACGTTTTGCATGATCAAGTGAAGCTACTCCATACATGATCTGATACCATACTAAAATTTAGAATACATTCTAAAAACGATCAGAAGCAATATATCCACTCAAATATTTTATGGAAACCATAAAAGGAGGAAATAAAGGAAAATAGACAGATATTTAGGGGCATCTATAGGCATTGTAAATAATCGCTATATAGTCCAAATATAAGAATTATTTAATAATAAAATGTGGAGTGTTGGGGTTTATTTATACCAATACTAAAACCCAATTACATAAAAGTATTTAACCTAAGCCTCAATCTATTATAAACAAACAAACAACTAGTACGAAGGTAAAAACCTCTTGCCTCATGATGTTAGAAAAACATGGATATTACCATTAGAAGGAAATTTATGCTTACAATTCAAGATATGCATTGATATCAAGATGACATAAAATGAATAAAAATAAATATTGATGGAAATTAACTTAAATATTCACCAATTATTTGATAATCAATAAAAAGGAGTACTAAAGATGATTTATCAATGTTTTAGTGACGAATAAAACTTTACAACTATAAGGCCAATTCAATGCTTATTTTCATAGAAGAAAACTACTTTCAAAAGGAAATATTAATAAAAAAATGCATATGACCATGCTCAATTTTCAAAATAAGTAAATAAGAACATACTTACTAAGAAGAATGTCTAAATATCTAGAAGCAAAAGAAAATTAAAAATGAAAATATATGATGTTATATTACCCTATCTCTCAAGGTTTTGTTCTATAAAATCACTTTGAAAGAGAACCATTGACCATGTTTGACAATTTAAAGTAAAATTTTTTATGAATGCTTTACAATTAGAAATTACTTACAACAAAAATAACCTTCAAGAGACAATATAAATAAAATATGCATATTATCATTCCCAATTAGATAAACTTGTGTTATCTTTTGATCAAAATAAGTATATAGAAGAATACTCATTAAGAAGAATGTCTAATTGTTTAGAAGCAAAGAAAAATTAATGTTGAAAAATATGAATCTCTCAAACTTTTGTTTTCTAAAATCACTTCTACAGAGAAGAACCATTTACCATGTTCAACAATTTAAATATTGTTTTATGAATGTTTAACAATTAAAAATAATTTTTAAAATTTGTTTTAAAAAATGAAGTTCAAGATATTTAATTTATTTAAGGTTTTATGAATCAAGAATTAATTTGTTAGTCTTCCTATCCTATCTCCAATGCTCAATCATAACCACTTTTACAAGAAACTATGTGAAAGAGATATTTGTCAAAGTGGAACACAATTCTATCATATAAATAAGTCATGTTGATCTGATTGTGGAACTTGAGTGGTTTATGCATCCCCTCTCCCAAACATGGTAGGCTTAGAGGTGAAGCCCTTGATATCACATATATGGGATTCCTAATCTCTATTAACATTGAATGGTAACACCATATATGGGTAGTTAGTCATTGTTCGTCCTTTTTAGGCGAGAGACAACTATGAACTCTTTTAACGCAGGGGGCACCATCATAGTGCACTTTAGCTTGTCATTTCAAACAAAATATTTCAAACACAATTATGGGTAATACATGCCATGAAGTGTAAAATTATTATTTTTACTAT
This sequence comes from Wollemia nobilis, assembly GCA_028583015.1. Lineage (NCBI taxonomy): Eukaryota > Viridiplantae > Streptophyta > Pinopsida > Araucariales > Araucariaceae > Wollemia > Wollemia nobilis. The sequence goes on from JAQPPZ010002678.1 coordinate 2,552,856, forward strand.
TATTAATATTAAAACATATTTATGGATAATTTGCAACATATAAAAAATAATTCCAAACAACTTATATTATCTATTAAATTCAAATTATATTATCTAATAGTCTACTTCATACATTATAATCAAACTCTAGTATCTTGGGATAGAGATTGATTGTGCTTATATAATTTAAAATAATAACACATGGATGAAGTTCAAATGACAGTAGTTTAAGTAGTTTAAGTGGTTAAAAATGTGGACTTTCAACATAAAGACCCATTGTTAAAACTTGCATAGGTAATTTTGTAAGATATTTTTATATTCAATTGGGGTAAACATAGCTTCACTTATACATGATGATCACATTATTTTGGTATTCTATCACAATGCAATGAGTGTCATTAACTTATTTTCATATAATTACATCTTAATTACCAACTTAATTATGAAATTGAATCAAATTATATATATATATATATATATATATATATATATATATATATATATATACTCTTTAAACAAATATTCAATTATTTGTGTGAAAATAACATGTGTTAGTAAGAAGTAAGAAGTGAGCCTCACATTTTTTATATCTTTAGAGAAATTTGAAAAGGAAAGGACTCTTATGAGAAAAACTAGTCAACATTGAAGGGAAACTATGGATAAAAATTGTAAGTGGAAATGAAGAAGGTTTAAGAAGAATGGATGTCCTAGTTTAGGACAAGAGGAAGAGCGAATCTATTGTAATGCTTATCCATGTGCTAGATATTACATTAGAAGTGATTATCAATGATGAGATGATCAACCATAATATAACGGTTCTTAAACATAGAGGGTTAATTTACAAGTTCCATGGATATTAGACCAAGATTTTTTTATCAGATTCAACTGATGGATTTAACAAAAGTAAAAATTAAGTTCAATCTATTTCATGACTTTTCTTTTGCAAGGATTTTTTTTATCATCATCTTCACTAGTTTAGAAATCAGGGATAAAATAATAGGTGGTGGCCTATAGTTTAGTGGAGAGATGGCCAATAATTAAGACCTTGGAGTGAGAATTGTTTGGTGGAGTCAAAAAATATTACAATACTTCTGGTGTGGGTTAGGATTTTTGGTCTTCAATATCACCTTATCAACAATAAGGTTTTGAAAAATGTTCATGATACTCTTACAAAATTCATCCAAGAGAGATACAATACTAAGAAGCAAAAGCATGGTGTGTGTATTCGAATATGTATAGCTATAGATGTTTCAAAACTTATATTAAAAACCATTAACATTAACTCTTTGACTCAAGAGAATGGATCCACAAGTGGATTATATAAACTTTGCATTTTGATACCTCAAACTATACGAGACTTGGCACATAACAATAAATAACAAAGTAAAAATAACCATGAAAGAGATGGAACCATTTTTTTATAAGACAAACTACAAGATGAATTAAGGAGATCACATTATAATATAATCTAACCTAGAAAAAAAATTTTCCACTACTAAAAAAGTGGTAAAGAAAGGATGTTACATCATTGGCTAGCAAAGTCTATTAAAGTGGCCATTAGAAAAAACCAAGGAAGATTTTACGATGTACAAATTTAAATAAAAAAGATATTAAAGGTGCAAAAAAAGATGTGAAGGCAAATTTTAAAACAAAGAAGACAAAGAAAGGTCAAGTTTAATTAAGGTACATCATCTTCATTTTTCTCTTGAAATAAGAGTAAAAGAAATACAAAGTTTGAAAAGGTAAAGTTATTCGTGTTGCTTTGTATCTTGCTCAATTTATTTTGTATTTTTTTAATATTGAACATCGTTTACAAATATTTACAAATATCAACGCTCGTTCGAGCAAACGCGAGAGGAATCGACCTCACAACCACATGGATGATAATAACTAGGCAACTGCCATTCCATTACCACGTATTATATGTAACATTTACAATTTATAATTTTAGTTGACAAATTAAAATCCCTCGTTGTTACAAAAGTGTAAAATTAAACATTTGATAAACATCATACAATAGCTTTTGATAATTTTTTAATTCAAAAAAGTAAAAAAATAATATAAAATATCAATTTCAATTTTAAGTGATCGTTTTTATTATAAAACATAATTTAGTACTGATTTTTTTTTTTAATAAAATGAAAAGCTTAGGAAAATGATGAAATTATAAGAATTTCATGAGAGGGTGGGTGTGTGTTAAATTCCCTATTGATAAGCATAGCTATCGGCTTTAGGAGGGGTCATGGTTGGGGGAGCCTGGGTCATGGTTAGGGGAGCCTACTCAGCCCTGTGTGTTGGTCGTAGAGGTTTCTCACATTAACAAAAAAGAAAAAAATCATAAGAAGCTTCCTTTTCATAATTAAAATATAAAAAATTATTAATGACAAAATTCTTATCAAAAAAATATAAACATGTTTTTAAATCAATTTAAAGTAAAATATTTGAAAACTTTTTTTTATACTTCAATATTTGATTTTAAATCCTCTTTATTTTAGTTTAAATAAAAATTTAAAAAATATTCATTCAATATTATTTTACATGTTAAACAATTGATTAGTTTGTTTCATTCATATATATATATATATATATATATATATATATATATATATATATATATATATATATATATATATATATAATAGGATTGTGTAATTGAATTTAAATATTAAAAATGATTAAGACTAAAATTCTTAAATTATCTATATGAAGATATTATAAAAGAATATAAAAAATATATTTTAAAATTAATTTAAATTAAAACATTTGAAAGTTAATTTATATATTTAAATGTTTTTATTTAATTTTTTTTTAAATAATCATTTAATGTTGATTTGCCTATTTAACAATTGTAATAATATTTATAATTAAAAATATGGATCAATTATAATAATCTTTATAATTAAAAATATGGATTGAAACAACATCAAAATTATGTCTTAAGTTTTTTAAATTTATAAGTTGTAATGATTTAGATAATAAGACAAGTGTCAATTTAAAATTTGAATATGCCTTGAGCATTGTAAAAATTACTAGAATATTAAATACTCTGACAATGTTCATCATATTGAAATTGATGTATAATATTTTGATTAATTCTTTTATATGCATTTTAAAATATTTATTAATGATTATTATTTTTGCATGCTACCCTTAAGGGTTAGTGGATTGGTAAGTGTAAGTGTGGTTGGGCACTTACCAAGAAGAGACCTAGGTTCAAACATTAGGGAGAAGCCAACCCTTTGCAAAGGTAGTAGTCTAATCCAAATTTTCTGAGTATGTGCCAGATCAACAACAATGATACGAACCCCAAGCGATTGGTGGTTCCCATCTCACGCTAGGTCAACAAGAACGAGACAAATAGATTTGTTGAGAGCATTCCCATGTGGTTTGAATCCTACAGTGGCCAGTTACTAAAAATAGTGGTTGTAACCAACTACCCTATGTAATAAAAAATATATATATTTTTGCATGATATGTTTTACATTCTAGTCATTGACACTTGTTTTTTTATTTTATTAAGATATTTTTGTTTAACAATTAAATATATTTCAATATATTTAATCTATCATTCCATAACATTTCATTAACATTCCTCATCTCCAACTCTACTTATATTCTAAGTAAAATGGTTGTAACCAACTTTCCTCAACGAGGATACGAGGATACGAACCTCAAGTGATCGATGGTCCTCATCTCACGGGGTCAAAAAAACGAGATAGGTAGGTTTGTTGGAAGCAATCCCTATGATTTGAACCCTGCGCTAGCTAGTTACTAAAAATAGTGGTTGTAACCAACTCTCCTATGTAACCCCAAAAACAAAATCTAAGTAAAATGCCACTAAAATTAGTTCTTGAAACTATTTTATTTTGCCTATTAGTATCTTCTCTTTATTTATTTATTTATATTTTTGAAGGCAAAGTACAAAGGGTTAGGGCCACACTCTCGAGGACATAACAATAACATGAGCCTTCCTCCCCATGATTTGAACTTGGTAGCTTAGATACATACCACTAAGATGTCCTTGAGCGACTCTCTCTTTATATAATTTTTTTTTGTTAATTTGAAATATATTTACAAGACGGGTTTTGAAAGGAACCCAAAACCTTGTTACAAACAGGGCGAGATTGCCACACTTAGAAACACCGAACCATTGCTACCACCTGCTACAAAATCCCTCTCCACTATAGAGGGGAAACTACTAAACCAAAAAATCAATAGGAAGGGAAAACAATCGGTATACAAAATCCCATCAACAGGGTCCCGGGTACTATCAGATAGGGGTAAACCCCAACGACTAGATGACACAGTTTCAAAAAACAAAAAAAAACAAAAAATACCACTTGACTACCGACAGACAAAAACTCGTTACCATCAGCCAACCATCTGCGTCTAGGGAAGAGGGTCTTGTTGTCTCCCTTCTTCGCATAGTGGGTCAGCATTTTAGAGGCTTCCTCTAGATACTTGATCGAGGTGCGAATGGTGGACGCCACCAGCTCCAGCAGCATCTGGGAGCTCTGGTCCTCCCTGTCGCTCATAGAGTTAGAGATGACATGGGTGGAGGACGAAGATGGCTCCACCTTTGATTTCTTGAGTCTAGCTGAAGATCTACCCATCGAGGTTGAATTTGAAGTCGTTGCTCGCCTCTTCGGCCTCGCACTCTTCGGAGGGGAACCTTTGGGATGCTCCCCCATAGCCATAGGGTCTCCAGGGGAACCAGGGTGGCTGGGTGATGGGGGAGCCTCCTCATGGGGGCTAATAGACACCGACTTTATGTTCTGGATTGGAGGTCTATTGGCCACAACATGCTTGTATATAACCGCTAACAGCCCCTGGTGCATCGGCTTACCTCCTAATTTTTGACACTTCTCCAGGGTAAGGGACAAGGAGTATAATAGATAGTCGGGGACACACACCGGTTTACCATCTCGGAGATGGTTAACAAAAGCTAGATGGAAGCTTCTCAATGGCTTCTCTGGGTCATCACAAGTAACAAATTGCATAATAGGGACAATGGCGACGTTCCAGGGGGCTGGGAGGGATGCCACATGCAGGGTGGACTTGTCCCACCCCAAACACTTCCCTTTGTCAGGGAATTGGTCTATCTCTTCTTCCCAATTATGCATGTTGCACCTTATGAAGCACCCAAGCAGAGGGAAACCAGTAATCTCCACGAGTAGCTCAACTGTGACTTTGAAATGGACCCCTTGGACTACTACCTCTCCTTGGTTCCAGGTGGAAATGAAATCCCTGGTAATGTTATCATCGGGTCCAGAGAATTTTGATAGGAATGGGGTAAACCCCTTGGCATCCATAAAGACTTTGGCAGTGGGGTCGAGACTAAGTTGGGCGAGCTCAACAAAAGCCATACTATCGAGGGGAGGGAGGGCAGAAACAGGGCGGCCAACAGGACCAAAGCAAGGACAAAAGAGTCGAGGTGGGGGCACCAGAAGGAAAGCAAGCAAAAATACTAGGATTGGGGCTGGTTAAATGGTGGAGGAGGGAGCTAAGGCAGCAACCCACAAAGGGAGCGAATTGGGTGAGAAAGCGGTGGGAGACTTGGTGGAAAACGGGTAAGTACAAAACATCATTTCCAACCAAGGGTAGATCATTCTCGGTCGGTGCAAGATATAGAAGGGCGTGAGTCACGAGCGGTTCCAGAGAAATTTCTAGAAGTAGATCTACCACAGGGAGGGGTGGATGCTGAAAAAATCTCGTGGTACCTTGGGGAGGGAGCAGGGATTGGGAAGGGATGCCATGAATGGCGGGATAGGAGCTAAAAATTAAATTTGACTTGTAGAGATTCACCACGCGGCACAGGGAGCGCTTGCTACTAAAGACTTGGGGAGCAACAGATTGGGGTGCCTGCGTGTCTAGGATCTTGAAATCAGCATAGTGCCTTAATTATGCCAGGTGGGGAGTGTGCTTTCCCCATGATTTGCCACCCTAGTACGTGATTTTGTTAGCAATATTGGTCCACATGTGGTAGAGACCTACCACTTGGGTCCAAGGTCTAACCAGCTCGTCCATGGTGGAGATAAACCCTGTGTTTGCCATTAGCTTAGGTATTAGCTCCGTGGTATCTACCATCTCGAAATTTGCTTCTTTCTTGACTTATCACCTCGGATATTTCCTTGGAAATTTTCTCTCTCCACACTCTGAGGCTTGTTGACATGGTTGTCAGGTTGGCCATGAAATCAGCTAGTTGGTTGGCTTCCCTGAAAGTGTGGCGGATGGACGACTGAGGGAGGCTATGAAATATTTTCCTGGACTCTTGAATGGCGTTGAAAACTTTCCATGACGGAGTCTTGTTGTTGGTTATGTAATTGATAATGTTCAGGGAGTCTCCCTCAATGATGGCCCTTCTGGGATCCTCCTGGAGCAGGACAAGACCTCGCCATAGAGCCATGGCCTCCACAAAATTGTTGGTCTGAGTCCCAAGGAATTTTGCATAAGCTAGGATTATGGTTCCTTCATGATCTCGGATGACCCCTCCTGCTCCTACAAGCCCAAGGTTTCCTTTGGAGGCTCCATCAAAGTTTAGCTTGATCCATCCTTCTAAGGGCGGCATCCATATGAGATTGGCTCTGGGGTTGGGCCTTGGCTGAGCTTCAGGGACTTCTTCGGGGATGCCTAGGGATTTGAGCAGGGCTCGCTCACTCGCTTGGGGAGGGGCAGAGGAGGATGGGCAAAGTTGGATGTTTTCGATGGCATAAGCAATGGCTTTGCCCGCTACAACTATGGGGTCCCTGGGGGAGGACGAGAAGGCCCTGCTATTGCACTCTAACCATATTTTCCAGATCAAATGGTGGAGGCAGAGGGACCAAAGGGTGCGGAGCTTAGGATACCAAAATGGGTTCGACCACTGGGAGAACAAGTCAATAATGGAATTGGGCTGGACCCACTGAATGTGAAAGGATTTGAGCAGGTGACCGAAGGCTTCGAATGAGAAAGCATAATTGGTGAACAGGTGGTTTGTGGATTCCCAGTTTGACAAGCATAGGTAGCACCGATTTGGGATCATGAAACCTCTTTTAGCCAGGTTCTCAATCGTGAGGATCTTGTTCTGGATGGCAATCCAAGAGAAGAAACTGATTTTGGGGATGAGTTTCTTCCTCCAAACAAGGTTGAAAGGGATATTGGTTGCCTGTGCCGCCTCTTGGAAGGAGTAGGCAGACTTAACAGAGAAGGACCCATCATCAGTTCCTCTCTAGATGGGCCTATCCTCCGCCTCTCTCATTGGAATGGTGACTGCGTTGAGTAAGCTGGAGAGATCAGCAGCTTGGTGGGGAACCTATCCTCATCAATGGGGCTCCACATGGGCTTACCATTGTGCCTGGTAATAAAGTTTGCAACCTTGCTTCCCTTGCTGGCATCAAAGGATGGTTTAAGGATCCTCAACTCCCTGTCCTCACTTAAAGGTTCTTCTTGAAGCCACCTATCATGCCAAAAGTCAATGGTGCTCCCATTCCCTAGAATCCATCTGCTGCCTTTCAGGATGAGACTTTTGGCCTGGGAGATGGACTTCTAGAATGCAGAACCATCCTGGGGTCCTTGGTCACTTAAGAAATGATGGTTTTGTAGGTATTTTTTCTTGACTATCTGAACCCACTCGGTCTCGCTGCTGGTGTAAACCTTCCATGCATGCTTGGCCAGTAGGGTGAGGTTCATTTGGGAGACTTTCCTGAGCCCAATGCCCCCATCACTTTTGCTATGGTAGACCAAGTCCCAGGCCACCAAAGGGATCCTCTTTTTCTCCTCACTCCCAGACTAGAGGAATCTCTTATGGATTTGCTCTATCTTGGCACTCATCGAGGTGGGGATCCTAAACACAGACATGAAGTAAATCGGGATACTCTGTAAGCAGGCCAAAGTGAGAGTTGCTTTGGCCACCTGGGAGAGGAGGTGGCCTTTCCAAGAAGCCAACTTCCTCTGGATCCTTTCGATGACATTGTTCCACATGGCTTTGGTGGGGTTGCTCGAGAACAGAGGAAGCCCGAGGTAAGAAGAGGGGAGACCCTCCGAGGAGCACTCAAGGATCCGTGCTATCTTCACTTGCCTGGACTAGGGGGTGTTGATGAAGTAGATCTTACTTTTGAGGAGGTTGATCTTCTGCCCTGCAACATTCTCATAAAGGCAAAGAATGTGCTTAATGGTCTTGGCCTGAGCTACGAAAGCTGAAGTGGCCAAGATAGTGTCATCAACGAACTATTGGTGGGTAACTGGATTGAGGCCAGAGGTAGTTTTGATCCCAGATATGAGCCCACTCCTGCCAGCACTTGAGATGGTCCTTCCTAGAGCCTCGGCTAGGATGATGAATAAGATAGGGGACAGGGGATCTCCCTACCTCAGTCCTCTAGAGCTAGGGAAGAACCCAGCAGGGGACCCATTGACTAGGATGGAGAACCATGGAGAGGATATGCATCATTTGATTAGATCAACCTAGGCTGGGTGGAATCCAAATTTAAGGAGGACCTCGATCAAAAAATCCTAGCTGACCCTATCGAAAGCTTTATTCATGTCCAACTTGAGGAGGAAAGCTGGTTTCTTAGCCAAGGTGACGAAATACAGAGCCTCATGGATTGTAATTACCCCATCAGTGATGACTCTTCCTTTGATAGAGCTTCCTTGGTAGGGATCGATGATGAGGGGGAGGGTCCCCTTGAGCCTATTAGCTAGAGCTTTGGTTAGGATTTTATAGATGACATTGCAGAGGTTGATGGGGCGAAAGTCAGAAAGGGATTTGGAGGCTTGGATTTTAGGAACCAGGGTGATGAAGGTGGAGTTGATGCCTCGGGGGATGGCCTTGGCAAACTGAAGATCTCTAACAATAGTGCACACCTCGATCCTGATCAATTCCTAGAATGCCTGGAAGAAGTGCGGAGGGAAACCGTCCGGGCCTGGGGATTTGTTGGGCTGCATGGAGAACAAAGCCTCTTTGATCTCTTCGATCGTTAGAGGGCTAATGAGCATCTCGTTAGTAGCAGGGGAAATGGAGTGGGGGATGTGCTCTAAGAGGGCCTTGGCCTCCTAGGGGGAGGACTAGGAGGGGGTGCCTAGGAGGGATTGGAAAAAGTTGGTAGACTCATCTCGGATCTCAGAGATTTCCCTTGTGATCCTGCCATCACTGCAGGTGAGTTCTGAGATTTTGTTGGAACTCCTATTTCTCAGGGTAGAAGCATGGAAGAATTTGGTGTTCGAGTCACCATCCCTGAGCCACAGGGCTCTCAATTTTTACCTCCAGTACATTTCTTCTTCGGCCAGGATATTGTGAAAATATTTTAGCAACTTGCCCTCTTCAGCCCTGGAGTTGTTGTCCTGAGTGCCTTCTTGGAATTGTTGTTCTATGAGCTCTAACTTCTCTTTGACCAACCTTTTATTTTCAAAAATATTGCCAAAGGTTTCCCTGTTCCACACCCTGAGATTATCCTTGATGAATCTGAGCTTTTGATATAATTTCCCAGATGGGGATCCTTTGAAGGGTTGCTTCCACCACTGGGCGACTTGGCTTTTGAAGTCTGGATGGTGGAACCACATCGCCTCAAAGCGGAAGGGGCTCTTGAAAGAGGGAGCTTTGCCAGATTTGAAGAGAAGGGGATTATGGTTAGAGCCAATTTTGGGAAGGGGTTTGAGGGTGGCATCTGCAAACACAGGGATGGCTTCTTTTGATAGTAGGACCCTATCCAATTTGACTTGAATAAGATTTTTTCCAGCCCTCCTGTTGCTCCAAGTGTACTTAGCCCCCTTTAGGTGAACATCCATGAGTTCGTTTGAATCTATGAATGCCCCAAATTCCTCCATGCTTTTGGTGATCAGGGTGTTGCCTCCTTTCTTGTCTGAGGGGAACAAGGGGCTGCTGAAGTCACCTGCGAGGATCCAGGGGAGGGTTTTGAACGAGTTTCTCATGTGGCTTATCGATTCCCAAAGCATGACTCTTTCCAACGGATTATTAGGGGCGTAAACGTTGGAAAGGATCCAGGTGAGTTTGTTGGTTTTATAGTGAAACAACATGTTGATGATTCTGTTGGATGAGGAAATCAGTCTTCCTTCAACTATAGATGGATCCCACATACATAACAACCCTCCAAAAGTTCCTTGGGCCGGGGTGAAGATGAATTCGCCACTGCTCCATATTGCTTTGGCAACTCTGGGAGAGGAAATCTCATCCAACTTGGTTTCTTGCAAAATGAGGATTGAGGGATTGTGTTCTTTCCTAAGATGTGTGACTATCCGCTTCTTGGGGGTTCCATTAAGCCCTCTCACATTCCAAGTGAGAATCTTCATTTAACACTTTTTGAGGGATTTTTTGCCTCCCTTCCCCTGATGGGAAGGAGGTTTGGGTTTTTCGGTTCATATTTTATCAAGTTGAGAGCGTCAGATAATAAGGTGGTTTGGAGGCCATTTGCTATATCATCTTTCACCTCTTTCCTTCTCTGTTTGCCAAGGGTTGGTCGTCCTCTCTTCTTGTCACTTCCAAAGTCGATAGTGAATTTTTTACTTTGGGTCCTCTTGGGGCTGAAGCCTTCTAGGGCTGACTTGGATGGGGTGGGACTTGCTTCTTCGTCGCTATCGAACTGGCTGAAAGTTGATCTAGACGTAGCGAGAGGGAGAAGGGAGGGACTTGATTTGGACGAGGATGTAGAGGGAGCAATTTTTGCTGGTTTTGTCTGGGGAGGATTAGAGAGGGGAGGGGGAAGGGGATCATCCAAGGAGGGGTCCACATTCTCCTCAACAAAACCAGGGTCAGATTCGGGAAGAGGACATACCTGACCAGAATTTGGGATCGGAGGAGGATCAACTTTTTGCTTCCCTTTGTCCTCTAGGGGTTGGCCCCTCTTTTGACCAGGGACCGACTGAGCCGAGGGCCATTCTTCCGGGGAGCATGCCTTCCAATCTTGGGATAGAAGGGTCTAGGTGGAAGGAACCGATTTTGGGGCCTAGGGGGAGCCCTTGGGAAAGAGTCACCACCCTCGATTTCCTCTACCTGCTTGAGGAGAGGGCATTGGTTTTGGAGGTGCCCTTGCATGCGACACTGGACATAGAAGGCTGGTTTATTTTCGTATTCCAATGGTTGGTGCCATTTGAAGGACCTCGAGATCAGGTTGACAAAGGATGGAAGCTCAGACTCGAGATTGGCATTAACGCAGATGCATGCATGGACCATTCTAGAGCCTGCTTTGGTTGCAGAGTCGATGGCCACCAGCTCGTCGACTGTTCTCGTAATAGCTTTCAAGACTTCCTCCTACCAGATATGGAAGGGCAAGTCTAGGATTTGGACCCATATTGGGGTAAAGTTTATGCTCTAAGTGTTTGGATTGAAATTCGTTGCCCATTGCCTAAGAAACAGGATCCTCTTGCCTAAGAACTAGGGCCCTCCTGTTAGAATACGACTTGTATCGTCATGGTTGCCAAGTTTAATGATGAAGAAACCCCTTGAAAGGGCTATGATCTCCATGTGACTTGTGGTCTTCCATTTGGAGAAGGCCCATCGCCTTATGGTCTCCATGTTTGGACGCCCTCCGACAAAATTCTCGATCAGGGAGTAGGAAGCCCTGGAAACATAGTTGGAGAATACCTCTATCGGAATAATAATATCAGATCCGACCTGGGATAGGTTGGAGCCTGACATTTTTGAAGGGATCATCTCACCAGAGGTGACCTACACGTAGGAAGAACCACTAGGGCTCCTAGGAATGGGGCCCTCGTCCGCATGTTTATCAGGGAGCTCCTTGTCCCGAGGTCCCACATGGGGCAGCTCTCAGGATCTCGCATCCCATCACCCTCCTTACTTGGATCTGGTTCTCCTGCTCTCTACACCGTTCTTGCTTGTCGATTACCGCTGCCACCTTCGTTGCCCTCCGTTTCCACCATCGCTATATTCAAGTCCCCTTTTTTGTTAACATTTTCCTCTTAATATAATTATAATTATATAATAAAATATAGAACATGAAGGTTTGTTGATACTAACATATATATTTATTTATTTATTGAAATTTATGTTTAGTCAAAAGTACAATTATGTCATATTATTATACATGTGTATCATCTAAGACGTGATACAAAGTACATGTCCCTAACATTAAAAAACAAAAAAATTATATTTTTAACTATTTAAATGAAAAGTTTAAATATCTTAATCTAAAGATTATAATATATTTAAAACTAGTTTATAAATTGTTAGTTAATGTTGAACGGCTTTACATTATTTTTTCTAATAAACCTTTCCTTATAATTCGCACTTGTTTGTTTGAAGTCAGAAGACTGCACAGTGCATAGCTAGTCACAGTCGCCTTAGGTAGACCCCACCAGGGTTCCTCTTTCCTACTCTCTTCCCAGGTAAGCCCCACCAGCCCTCAAGAGTACTTACTCGTCTAGGATTGCAATCAGTCTCTCTCCACTTGAGTCTTCGGGTCATCTCTTTCTTTTCGAATTTGCTACGTATTCATTTCCTATGCTTTATGCTTATGTCACGCTCTTAGCGTTCTGGTCAGAGCAAGGCCATTTGACTCCTCTAGGGCCAACAACCCTTGCAAAGTCATGGCGCTGGTGGACCTTTCTTTCGCTTCGTGGAAAGACGCGGACAACATTTGGCTATTTATATGTATTAGTAATGCTACTCATCCTCCGTATCTACCAATCCCATCGTCTACCGTATACTTGCCGCTTCTCTTATCTGTCCCTCCTATTTCGCATTCTTTCCTGATCCTAAGCTTCTGCTCAAGCCCGGCTTCTCTCGGCTTGGGCAATCATGCTGTCCCTTAAATTTTCGGCCTTCTCCGCGCTCTCTCAGATAAACTCGCGCTCCTCTCCCGCCTGCGCACACAACACCAATGGTGGCTGCCACGTTAAATCCATGGGTATGCCGTTTATATCTGGAATTCCGAACAACAACAATCACAATATCTTGCGGCTGCTGCCTCCCCTAACCAGCAGAAGCAAGTCAAAATCAAATAGACAGATGAAAGCATCAGCCACAACAACAACGACACAATCGCAATCAATGACCAACATGTTGACAACATTGGAGGAGGAGCAGAGCCTCAAGGGTTACGATTATCCTGCCGACGCCCAACAGCACAACGCCAATCTTGCTGATACAAAAAAGCGCACAAGTCTGAGCGAGGTGTGGAGAGAGGTGCAGGGTTCCAGCAACTGGGACGGAATGCTCGACCCCATGAACAATCTGCTCCGCTCCGAGCTCATCAAATACTCGAGCAACTGTGGCGGTTGCAAGTACAATCGTAGGACTATGTTCAAAGATCTCAATTATTAGTTAAAAATAAAATTGAGTGTTCTACAAATAAAATGTTGTAAAATGAATGTTTAAGCACACAAAGAGTTAAATGTAACCTTGTGTTTTCTTTTGTTTTATTCATAATGTAAGTTTGTTTTTTTGTGTTTTCTAATGTAAGTTTTTTTTTTTAATATTAAAGAAATTAATTAAAAAAATATGAATATGTAATTATTTTTGTTGAGATGTTTTTTTTAATGGAATAATCAATTTTTGTTTATAATTTTATGTTTTTTTTGTTAATTATCTACCAACAAACCCCAAAGATGTATAGAAGGAGTAGTTCTTCCTTTGTTCAAGTTCATGGAAAATAAGTGTTTGAGCTAGATTCTAATACTAAAAGAAATTCAAAACAAGGGAAGTAAAAATCCAATAAGAAGGTCTTCAAGAAGTTTGTTTGTGGATCTTGCAAGAAAGAAGATTACACAAATGATTTTGTCAATAATAGATTAGGAAGCTTCACGAGACAACTAGAAAGAGGAACATGATATTTCTCTCAATTTGTGTAGAGGGTGATGATGATTATCTTGAAATTCAAAATACTTTCCATAAATGAATAAAAGTAATCCATCAACTTAGATCTTATACAAAATGCATAATGGAAGGAGATAAAAGGAAAAGAGTCAGAGCTTTAGATGCACCCATAGACACCATAAGTAATCACTATATTATTCGTAGATAAAATTCACAACACTTTGATAATTAAATAAGGAGTATTTATACCAATACAAAATTTCTGATTACATAATAACCTAAGCTAACATAACAAGAGGGCTTAAGGTTAATTACAAGTTATAAAGTGGGTTTAACTATAAAAAGGTTAACCGTGACCCATAGGGCTTACATAATTATATATTATAATAAATTAAATACATTGCATAATAATAATGACTTTTCTTCTACAAAGAATTTTGTTATCATCATCTTCTCTAGTTTAGAAAGTAGAGATAAAAAATAGATGATGGCCTATGGTTTAGTAGAGATATGGCCAATAATTAAGACCATGGAGTGAGAATTTTTTATGGAGTTAAAAAATATTACAATGGTTCTGGGTTGGGTTACAATTTTTGGTCTTCAATATCACCTTATCAACAAGAAGGTTTTGAAAAATGTTCATGATACTCTTGCAAAATTCACCCAAGAGGGATAAGATACTAAGATACAAAAGCATGTTGTATGTATTCGAATATTTGTAGCTATAGATGTTTCAAAACTTTTATCAAAAACCATTAAGATTAAATTTGACTCAATAGAATGGATCCATAAGTTGATTATAGAAACTTTGCATTATGATGCCTCAAGTAATGTGAGACTTAGCACATAGCAAGAAGTGACAAAGTGAAAATGATCGTAAAAGAGACGAAATGATTTGTTTATGAGATAAACTAGAAGATGAATCAAGAATATAACATCATAGTATATTCTAGCCTAGAACAAAAACTTTTCAATACCAAAAAAGTGGTAAAGAATGCTTGTTACATCATTGGATGATCAAGTCCATTAGAGTGGTCATTGGAAAAAAACAAGGAGGATGCAACAAATGAGGATTTATGATCTACAAATTCAAAATTAAAAGGCATCAAAGGTGCAAAGGAAAATGTGGAGGAAAATTTTAAAACAAAGAACAAAAAAATATCAAGTTTAATTAATTCAATACATTACATAATAAAATGCCCTTAGGCCTATCAATATTACATCATACAATGCCAAACTTGACTATGAATTAGATTGTAAGTTCAACACATCCTCATGATCTAAATTGATGGGCCAAGGAGTGAAGATATTAGTGACAATAATATCTTTCCCCCATAATAGATTTTCCATAGGGCCTTTGCCATTAAGGTAGATGTTGTAGAATCTCCCTCATCATCTAGAAGATGTCCATCAATATTTAGGAACTCAACTTCAATCCTTTGCAATTTTAGCAAGTAATTCTTCATTAGATGTCCCTCCCTCTTATAGTATCCATAAGTGGTCTTTGACTTATTTGAAGACTTAGCCTAGCCCTTAGGCCCCTAGGTCTTAACATCCCTAAATATGAATTTCTTTGCATGAGCTTGTATATGGTGGATGTCACCTTCTACAAATCTCTTATTGAGGGTATTCACTACTTCACACACCCATCCAAATATTTCCTATATTATCAATTATTATTCTAGGCACATGCAAGCACTTCATAAGTCATTGGACAATGAGTAAGTAGATCCTTTCACTACTTCACACACCCATCCAAATATTTTCTATATTATCAATTATTATTCTAGGCACATGCAAGCACTTCATAAGTCATTGGACAATGAGTAAGTAGATCCTTTAGTGCATTAGAGATGCCTATCAAATGCACATTTACTTTTTACCTAGGGTTAATTTAGTATCGATAGGATTCTTTGATTCAAAGTAGTGAAGAGATGTAGTTTAACTATGTTTGACCATTAGCTTTGTGTTATATCTAGGTTCTAGACTAGTATTTTAAAATTGTTGAATGTAGTCCACTATATCCCAATATTCTATGGAAGTTGAGTATTATGCTACTAATGAGGTTTCCAAGCATCTTTGGTTGATGCTCATGATTCTTGAGCAATGAGATCTTTCTCAACTATTCCTAGTGACCCTTTACTATGACAATTTGAGTTACATCAAGCTTGTTCATAATCCTATTTTATTGGTGAAAAAATCACATTGAGAAATGGATGAACAATATTTGATGGATTCATGCATGTGGGATGGTTGATCTAGTCTATGTGCCTTCAACAAAGCAAACAATAGATATCTTAACCAAGATTATGAGCTTAGGTGTATTTTATGAGATTACGGGAGCATAATGGAGTAGGAGTGCTCCTTAAGGGGAATGATTGATAAAGGCATTTTCTTACATCCTCCATTGTATGTTGCCCTATTGACCATTGTACACCTTTTATAGCCACTTTATTGTAATAGTATGAAAATTAACCTTGTGGTTGGTTATTTCACCTTGACTTAAGGTCAATTGTAATTCGAGTATTTGCACCTCTTGAGTCCAACTATTTGTTAGCGTACTTGTATTTGTCTTTATTAGACAGACTGTTGCTCTGTTACAACTGCTGTAACAGGTTCAGTTCTGCCGGTGTCTATTCCCGGAAATGTAAACATTATTTAAGTTGTGCAATACAATAATAAACTAGTTCCGTATTTTACATGGCATCAGAGCCAGTGGCGTGAAGGGAGCAGCGCAGCGACAGCAGAGAAGCTTGGACAGCAGACGAAATTTTTTTTAATTTGCCAGACGGGAATTTTTTTTCTCTGGGTTTGTTGTAGCAGAGGATTCCTCCGGCGAGAAAAAAAAAAAAAAAAAAGACGCGCAGAGCTGTGCGCGTCGTGACACGGGCCCCGTGCGCAGACGCTCGGGAGTCCGATCGGCGGCCAGGACGTCACGCAGACGTCCATTGGCGCTGCGTCCGAGGAGGCGCGTCCCCAGAAGAGGACGCAGCCAGCTCGCAGTCCCCCAGGCAGGACGCGTCGACAGGAGGAGAGAGCGCCCGCGCGGGATTTTTTTTAAATTCCCGCCGCGCAGGAGGTGGCCCCCCCCTCCCCACTCCCCGCGCGACGCGCGATTTGCGCGCGCGCGCTCCCCGAGGGCACCCCCCCCTCTCCCCGCCCGCGGAGCGGGAATTCAAATTCCCGCCCGCGCGGGAAATCGGAGGGGGTATAAACCCTCTCCCCCCCCGGCGTTTGCGCACAGTCGCGCAGGCCCTCGACGGATTTTTTTTCAAACGAAAAAAAAAAAAAAAGAATTGCCGGATTTTTTTTAAACGAAAAAAAAAAAAATCGAACGCCCTCCCCCTGGAACAAAAAAAAAAAAAACAACGTTCGGCCCTCCTTTCTTCGGCGAAAGTCGCTGCGGGAGACTGCGACGGTTTTTTTTTTTTGAGTGCCGATCCGATCTGGAAAAGAAATAGAAGGCAGCGGTGGATTTTTTTTCGAAAACGCCGGGAGCAGTGGGAGCAGGGCTGTGGTCGCAAGCCGAGGCCGAATTTTTTTTCCCGAGCAGTGCTGCGGTCGCAAGCCGAGGCCGTTGCAGAGGAGGAGACAAAAGGAGGGGTTGAAAGAGGAGCAGGTCCACTGTTCCTTTCGGATCAGCCCGCTGGCTCACGTGGTCGTGAGCCGTGCGGTAAGGCTCAGGGAGCCTGCGGGTCGGGGGTTCAAATCCCGCCGACCCCCCCAAGGTATATTTTTTTTTCAAAGTTTTTTTATAATTATTAATTTTTAATTAAAATTTTTAATTTTAATTTATTTTTAATAGTTTTAAACTTTATAAATTAAAATTTAATTTTAATTTATTTTTCCTAAAGTTTTAAAACTATATAAATTAAAATTATTTATTTTAATTTTAAATATATAATAGTTATTAAAAATGCTTTGTTAAAAGAATTTTTTTAAGGGGGGATATTTTTTTTCAAAAAATCAAAGGGGGATGTTGAGTAATTTTTTGAAATAGCAATTTGGCATTGTAAAAGGTGCATTTTCGGCTGTGACCGACACCTTGTGGGTTATTCTAGTGGGCATTTTTTTTTTTGTATGTTGCATATTTCAATTTTGCACTATAACATTAAAAATTAAAATCAAACACTCCCTAAGTCCCCGAAATATAAAACCCATCTGTGCAATTTATTTGCACTGCAGCGTTCGGTATTTGCGATACCTCTGGCCAGCACTTACAGGTAAAGCTGTCGTGATTTGGCTACTGTATCCGCCGCCTAACATAGCTGCTATAACGACGTCTGAGGTTGTTCTCTATAAATGTCGGGGAGGAATAAGTACGCCATTTTTGCATTTTTTACTCCATCCACTACCCTTTATCGCACTTGTGTTTAGGCGTAAATCCTGGCGAAGTATTCTTCATAGTGTTTAGGGGAAGTTACGCCCCACGCATGAGAAGAATCTTCTATGGTAGGTGCCATCAACAAGGCGATTCCCTTTCGGTACCGCTTATGTTCCACGTATCGTATGATCTCTAAAATTCACCTATAGTCTCCCTCACGTAAGGGCGGGTGATTTTTGTTGATCTTTCTAAATACCTATAGTTTCCCTCACGTAAGGGCGGGTATTTTGTACGGTATATTGGCCTAGCAAAAGGTATATCGAAAGGGGGACCAACAGGCAGGGTTCTAGGAAGAAAGGTAATGGGCAAAAAGGAGGCAACTTTCAGAAAGGAGGAAATTCTCAACAGGATACGAAAGGAAAAGGCAAGCAACCTCAACGGAAGAAGAGGTGGTGCAAGATCTGTGAGAAAGACAACCATGACACCAACAGGTGTTGGCATAAGAACAAGCAAAAAGGCCAAAACAAACCACAAAATAAAAACAAGCAACCCCAGGTGAATGTTGCTGTTGAAGAATCTGACTCAGATTCTGAATGGGCACACAAGGTGCTCATGACTACCACAGATTCCACTCAGAGGGATCCTATTTGGTATGTCGATTCCGGAGCTAGTAAACATATGACTGGCGACAGATCGTGGTTTGAATCATTTGTGGCCAAGGAGGGAAAACCTGTCACCATTCGCGATGATAAAACCTACGGGGTTCGGGGAGAGGGTACGGTTTCAGTCACTCTTCCTGATGGCAAGTGTCAGATTGACAAGGTCCTCTATGTTCCGGGATTGGCCAACAATTTGTTGTCAATGACACAAATCCTGGACAGAAATATGGTTGTCAACTTTCGTGTTGAGAATGGAAAGAAGTGTTGTACAATTACCAGGAAGGGTAAGCAGATTGCAACAGCTTCTTATAAGCATGGCTTATTTGCACTAGATGCTATCTCTACTCCACATGTTGCCATGATTGTCTCTACCAAGGAGGCAACTTCCCTATGGCACAAGAGATATGGGCATCTTAGTTACGGCTACTTACTTGAGCTCGGTAAGTATGAGATGGTAAAGGGTCTTCCTTCCCTTTACGCCACATTGCCGGTGTGCTCGGCTGCAGCGGGAAAGCGGCATAGAGTACCATTTGAGAAGAGCTCTACAAGAGCAAGAAAACCTCCGGAGCTAATTCACACCGATCTATGCGGTCCTTTCACACCCAACGGTGTTGGAGGGAAGAGGTACTTTCGGTTATTCGTAGATGACTACTCACGAAAGATGTGGGTTTTCTTTCTCAAACCGAAATCCGAAGCTTTTGCATTCTTCCAGCGGTTCAAGAAATCCGTTGAGAAGGAGTCGGGGGCTTCTATCAAAACCCTCCGCTCGGATCGAGGGGGAGAGTTTACCTCTAATGAATTTTCTGCATTCCTAGATAAGCATGGGATAAAGAGACAGGTTAACAACCGCCTATACTCCTCGGCGAGAATGGAGTTCGTTGAGAGGAGGAACCGTTCTATCATGGAAATGGTTCGTTGTATGCTCACGGGTGCAACTCTTGGGCAACAATATTGGGCGAGAAGCTGTCACCACTGTAGTGTATCTTTTGAATAGGGCACCCACAAAGGCCCTAAAAGTAATGACTCCACAGGAAGCATGGAGTGGTCAAAAACCCTCCATATCTCATCTACGTATTTTCGGGTGTCAAGCTTTCATGCACATACCAAAAGAGAAAAGGAAGAAGCTAGATGAGAAAACACTGAGATGTATTTTTCTTGGATATTCTGAGCACTCTAAAGGATATCGGTTGATAGATCCTTTGACCAAGAAAATTCATATCAGCAGAGATGTTGTCTTTGATGAAGCTTTCACATCACAGAGCACATCTACAGTACACCAGGATATTGTGGAACCAAAGGAAGAGGAGATTCCTTCGTCAACACAGACAGGAGGTCCTTCTACATCTTCTTCACCACCACCGAAGCAGAATCCTAAATGGTGTACAAATACAATCAGAGATGCAAATTTATCCACTCCTCCCAATTTGAATTTGGATAGACCTCGTACACGCAGTATGGCTCAAAAGGAAAGAGAAGCCGAGAAACCGGTGAGGTTGATGATCTTTGTCAATCTTTTGAGGAACTTTCTGTGACTCCAAGTAGAGAAGTTGAGGATATGGATATTGATGATGACAGGGCATTCATGTCTACCATAGATAGTATTGAACCTGCATCAGTGCAAGATGCTCTTAGTGAGCCTCAGTGGAAGGCCGCTATGGATACAGAGTATGAGTCTCTGATGAAAAATAAAACTTGGAAGCTTGTTGATCTGCCGCATGGAAAGAAACCTATTGGCTGCAAATGGGTATACAAAGTCAAGTACAAGGAAGATGGAACAATTGATAAGCATAAGGCCCGTCTTGTTGCAAAGGGCTATGCTCAAAAGGAAGGCATCGACTATGAGGAAAATTTTGCACCTACTGCTCGGATGACCACAATTCGGGTTATGTGTGCTATGGCAGCACAATATGGGTGGAAATTTCACCAAATGGATGTCAAAAGTGCCTTTCTTAATGGTGATCTCCAAGAAGAAGTCTATATGACTCAGCCTGAAGGATTTGAAGTGGAAGGCCAACAGCAGAAAGTTTGCAAATTGGTCAAATCCTTGTATGGTCTGAAACAAGCTCCTCAAGCTTGGTATATAAAAATGGACAATCACCTAATGCAGCATGGATTTAAGAGATGTCCGTTAGATGCAAACCTCTATTTCAAGAAACAGGGTTATGAGATAGTGTTGCTTGTACTCTATGTGGATGATCTGCTCATTACAGGGAGTTCAGAAGATATGATCTCTACTGTCAAAAGAAACTTGTGCAAATATTTTGAGATGACGGATCTCGGACTTCTCCATTACTATCTTGGTCTGGAATTCAGCCAGAAGGAGCACTCCATCAAAGTGTCTCAGAAAAAGTATGCCAAGACATTGCTCGATAAATATCGCATGACTGACTGCAAGCCAATGGCAACTCCAATGGAGAATGGACTTCGGTTATCGCGATATGATGACTCACCTCAGGTAGATGGCACTCTCTATCGTCAGTTGATTGGGAGTCTCATATATATGACCAATACTAGGCCAGATCTCGTATTTGCTGTAAACTATCTTTCGAGGTTCATGAAGGAGCCTAAGACTACTCATTGGAAAGCAGCAAAATGTGTTCTTCACTATGTCCGTGGTACTATAGAATATGGCCTAGAATACAAGAGGAACAACAAATTCTTCTTGCAAGGATACACGGACTCCGACTATGTCGGATCATTTGATGATCGCAAGTCAACTTACGGATACATTTTTCATCTGGGATCCGGTCCTGTCTCTTGGCACAACAAGAAGCAACAGGTGGTTGCTATTTATTCAACAGAGGCAGAATATCGCGCCGCACGTGAAGCTGTGTGCGAAGTGATATGGTTACATCGCATTCTGACAAGTATGGGCCATCCATCAAAATCTCCAATACACTTGTTCTACGACAATCGGGGTGTTCTGAACCTCGTCAAGAATCCAGTCCATCATGAAAAAACAAAGCACATTGACACACAATGTCATTTCATTCGAGATGAAGTTCCAAAGCACCGAATTCGGCTTCGACACATTCCCACGGATGCTCAAGTTGCGAGACATTTTCACTAAGGCACTTGGACGTGTCAAATTTGAATTGTTTCGCAGCTCACTTTGTATTGCAAAATAATGTAAGGGGATGTTAGTAGTCTAGTATAGCTATTAGTTATTACATTACCCAAATAATGTAATAAAGGGGGATGTTAGCGTACTTGTATTTGTCTTTATTAGACAGACTGTTGCTCTGTTACAACTGCTGTAACAGGTTCAGTTCTGCCGGTGTCTATTCCCGAAAATGTAAACATTATTTAAGTTGTGCAATACAATAATAAACTAGTTCCGTATTTGACACTATTTTGTTATCTATTGGAGATATTATTCTATTATTATTGTGGTTATTTCATGTCTAAGGGTACCATTACATATCATGGTGCTTATATGATATTTATCTTTTCTTTGATGGATAATATGTCAATTCCATTTGTTCATGAATATATGGATAGATCAAACATCCTAGAGTTGTTGCATCAAGATCTTTCTTATTAATATTTGATTCCATTATTTTATGATAATTGATTTTATATTTTATCTCACCTTTAGTCAATGTCCAGTTATTGATAAAATATGTCTAAAATAATTTAATTTTTCATCTTGATCTCTTCTTTTTTCTTAATAATTATTTTATATGGAATTGAAATAAATTTTATTTGATGAAAGGACAAATATATTTTGGTAGTAGCATGGAATTTTTTTTAATTTCTATTACCCTTCATAATCCATCTCTCCCTAGATTTTTGAACACAATATCAACCCTTATTTTCTAATTATAGAGTTGAAAAGTGATTGTTTTCTTTAATGTAAGCATATTGATCTATTCCATTGTTTTTCACCTTCTCTTGTGATTCCTTCAGATGGAATTTGATTTCATCTTTTCTTTTATATATGATTGATATTCTAAGTATTCATTTGTCCCTTTAGATATTTCAATTTTTGAATATGTGTGATCCTTCAAGTTCTTCTTAACCCCACCATAATATTTCCATTTTGATGAAATTAGGGCATTGGATCCACACAGAGTAAAAAAATTAAAGGTTTGGATAACCATTGTTGACTAGTCATATCTCGAAATAATGAGTTTCTGATTTAATCTTGATTACAACCAAATATCTTAAGAGATTGCACACTAATTTGTTTGAAGCATATATATTTTTCACTCTAATTTTTATATTTTTCTCTCTCTTACAAAAAATACCAACAACCTAATTACATCTTGCTTTCAACAATTGTCCATTCCAATTGCACTTATTCCATATCTTTGCAATACCCATTGAATCTCCCATAGAAAAGACCACTAGGTAATCCCCCATCTTCCAAACCTTTTGAAATGCATCCTTATGTTCCTCACTCTCTATTTTTTTGCTATTATTAAATTTAAGTCAAAGACTATAACAATCCATCAATTCTTTAATAAATATCTTTTTGTGTGGCATATTCATACCATGAACATTCCTAGATATCATTTTCACAATCAATTTTTTTCTTATTATGGGCTTAAACCCACTTTATGTTAGCACTTACAAATTTTTATTTTTGGTTTTTCAAAACAACCTTCTTCTAGGTTTTAAGCATATTCATACCCTAAACATTCCTAGATATCATTTGTATAGTAGTTTTTTATTCTTGTTATGGGCTTAGCCCCACTTTGTGTTAGCACTTATAGTATTGATTTTTTATTTTCCAAATCAGTCTCCTTCTAGGTTTTCTTTTCTGCATGTTCTTGGATTTAGGGGTCTTCCTTTTCTTTTTACAATTCCACCAATGCTTTCATCTTCATCAATCTCTTTCCTATTTTCATATCATTCATTATTTATCTTACCATATGCCTAATGCAAGTCCTTTCCTCATAAAGTATTTATTTTTAGTAGGTTTATGTAAAATCCCTAAAGTACAAAGGGAAACCTCCATAACAATTTCTTTCTTATGCTTCTCTAAAAACCCTAAATTGAAAGACATATTTTCCATATTACTTTCTTCACTATGCTACCCTAACCGCCCCCCTTGTAAGGGATAACCTTTAGAATACAATCATTTTTATTGCAAGGAGATTATTTTCTACGATTCAAGGAAATTGTAGTTAATTTAAATTAAATTAGACTAAACCTAGTTTTTCATCTTTGCTTTGAAAATTAACTTCACATATTCATTTTTTAATTTTGTTACTTTCAAACTTAAACTTACACATTGCATTTCATCTTATACGTCCTCATTAGTTTCTTCAAATATTTATTTTAATTAAACTATGATGGCCTTCACCATTTGATGAGGTAGAAGGAGATTTCTTTACCATATTTTTTTGAGTGAAAGATCCTTGATAAAAGTCAACTTCTACCATAATATGATCCCCTTAATATTTGAGTTTGTTTCATGACCAAAAACTTTCACCTCTTTCTTAATCATATTCACTTTATAATCTCTAGCCATGTGTCTAGTATCATAACATTTATTCCCTTGAAATGTAATGCCTTCATAATATACTTATTGATCATACTCTCTTCATAGTTTTATATCTTTAGAGAAATTTGAAAAGGAAAGGACTCTTATGAGAAAAACTAGTCAACATTGAAGGGAAACTATGGATAAACATTGCAAGTAGAAAATAGAGAAGGTTTAACAAGAATAGATGTCCTAGTTTAGGACAAGAGGAAGAGTGAATCTATTGTAATGTTTATCCATGCACTAGATATTACATTAGAAGTGATTATGAAGGATGAGATGATCAACCACAATATAATAGTTTCTTAAATGTAGAGGTTTAATTTACAAGTTCCATGGATATTAGGCCAAGCGTTTTTATCAGATTCAATTGATGGATTTAACAGAAGTAAAAATTAAATTCAATCTATTTCATGACTTTTCTTTTGCAAGTATTTTTTTATCATTGTCTTCTCTAGTTTAGAAATCAAGGATAAAATAATAGGTGGTGGTCTATAGTTTAGTGGAGAGATGACGAATAATTAAGACCATGAAGTGAGAATTATTTTGTGGAGTCAAAAAATATTACAATGTTTCTGGTGTGGGTTAGGATTTTTGATCTTCAATATCACCCTATCAACAAGAAGGTTTTGAAAAATGCTCATGGTACTCTTACAAAATTTATCCAAGAGGTATGAAATACTAAGAAGCAAAAGCATGTTGTATGTATTCCAATATGTGTGGCTATAGATATTTCAAACATTTTTGTAATAACCATTAATATTAAATTTGACTCAAGAGAATGGATCCACAGGTGGATTATATCAACTTTTCATTTTGATGCCTCAAACAATACAAGACTTGACACATAACAAGAAATGACAAAGTGAAAATGACGATGAAAGAGATAGAACCATTTGTCTAGGAGACAAACTACAATATGAAACAAGGAGATCACGTTATAGTATACTTTTAACCTAGAACAAAAGTTTTCCACTATGAAAAAAGTGGTAAAGAAAGCATGTTACATCATTGGGTCACAAAGTCCATTAGAAAAAACCAAGGATTTTACGATGTACAAATTAAAATTAAAAAGGTATGAAATGTGCAAAGAAATATGTGGAGGCAATTTTTAAAATAAATAAGACAAAAAATTTTTAATTAAGGTGCATCATCTTCATTTTTCTCTTGAAATAAGAATAAAAAAATACAAAATTTGTGCCTTGCACTTTAGGGTTTCAAGAGTAACCAAATAAAGAAAGTAGTATGTATTTGAATTTCTCCAAAATAAAAAACAAGAAAAGGTAAAGACCTCTCCTTATTAGTGTTGCTTTGTATCTTGGTCAATTTATATATTTATTTATTTTCATTCCATTACCCGGTATTATATGTAACAGTTACAATTTATAAGTTTAGTTAGAGGAGAGAGAGACAAATTACAATCCCTCATTATTATAAAAATGTAAAATTAAACATTTGACAAGCACCATACAATAGTTTTTGATAAATTTTTAATTCAAAAAGTAAAAAGATAATATAAAATATCAATTTCAATTTTAAGTGATTGTTTTATTGTAAAACACAATTTAGTAATGAGAGCTTTAATTTTGAATAAAATGAAAAGCTTAGAAAAATGATAAAATTATAAGAAGTAAGTTCATGAGAGACTTCCTTTTCATATAATTATATATATTACTATGTAATAAATAAAATTATTATATTCATAGTATTGTATAATTGAATTAAAATATTAAAAATTATTAATGAAAAAAATTAAAATATTAAAAATTATTAATGAAAAAAATTCTTATAAAAAAAATATAATAATGTTTTTAAATCAACTATAATTAAAATATTTGAAAATTATTTCTTATACTTTAATATTTAATTTTAAATTTTCTTTTTAAATAAAAAAATTGAAAAATATTCATTTAATATAATTTTACATGTTAAACAATTGATTAGTTTGTATTATATATATATATATATATATATATATATATATATATATATAGGATTGTGTAATTGAATTTGTATTTGTATTAATTTTCTTGGGTGACCAAAAAAGGTCAATAGTATACAAAGCAACGGGAGTGCGTAATGTAGCTCCAGAAAAAATAAAAGTAAGAAATGATATACAAAATCTGTGGATCAAGGATTAATAATTGAATTTAAATATTAAAATTATTAAGATTAAAATTCTTACATTATATGAAGATATTATAAAAGAATATAAATAATATATTTTAAAATGAATTTAAATTAAAGCATTTGAAAGTTATTTTATATATTTAAATGTTTGATTAGAATTATATAATTAAAATTTAATTATTTTGAAAAATATTCATTTGATGTTGATTTGCGTGTTTAATAATTATAATAATTTTTATAATTAAAAATATGAATTGACACAACATAAAAATTATGCCGAAGTTTTTAAATATGTAAGTCGTAATGATTTGAATAATAAAACAAGTGTCAATTTAGAATTTGAATATGCGTGGCTATGAGCATTGTGAAAATTACTAGAATATTAAATATTGTGACAATGTTAATCATATTGATGTATAATACTTTGATTAATTATTTTATATGCATTTTAAAATATTTGTTAATGATTAATACTTTTTGCATGCTATGTTTTACATTCTAGTCATTAATTAACACTTGTTTTTTCTATTTTATTATGATTTTTGTTTAACAATTAAATATATTTTAATATATTTAATCCATATTTCCATCAACATTTCATTAACTTTCCTCATCTACAACTTTACTTATATTCTAAGTAAAGTCCCTGTGGGACACCTATGTGGTTAGGGTTTTGAGCTTTCTTTCAAGAGACCTAAATTCAAACCACTCTGAAACATGATATTTATATATGTGAATAAACTTATGTACCAAAAATAAAAAATAAAATAAAAAATGTCATTGAGATTAATTTTCAGAACTATTTTCTTTTTACCTATTAATATCTTCTCTTTATTAATTTATTTATTTTTATAATTTGGGGTATAATTTTCGAATCTATTCTTGGAATGACTCTCTCTATAATTATAATTTGGGGTATAAAATTCGAAGGTTTGTTGGTACTAAGAAAATATATAGGTTGGTGTATACATGTGAATAAACTTATGTATCAAAAATAAAAAATGCTACAAAGATTAATTTTTGAAACTATTTTCTTTTTACCTATTAATATCTTCTCTTTATTTATTTATAATTATAATTTGGGGTATAATTCTCGGAACTATTCTTGGAATGGGTATAAAATACGAGGGTTTGTTGGTACTAAGAAATATATATGTTGGAATTTATGTTTCCTGAAGAATACAATTATGTGATACTATTATACATGTGTCATCTGAGACGCGATACAAATTACCTTTAATTAACATTAAAAAAAATTATATTTTTAATTATTTACATGTAAATGTAAAATTTTAATATCATAATCTAAACATTATAATATATTTAAATTCAATTTTATATAAATTATTATCTGTAAAGTATTACTTATCCACACGTGTGAAATGTTGACCCACTTTTAATATTTAATATCTTAATCTAAAGATTATAATATATTTAAATTTAATTTTATATAAATTATAATATGTAAATTATTACTTATCCACACGTGTGAAATGTTGACTCACTTTTAATATTCAAATATTCAACACTCCGCGTTATTTTTTCTAATAAACCTTTCCGTATAATTCGCACTTTGTTTTTTTAAGTAAGAAGACTGCACATAGCTAGTCCACCGTCGCCTTAGGTATGCCCCACCAGGGTTCCTCTTTCCTACTCTCTTCCTAGGTAGGCCCCACCAGCCCTTCAGAGTACTTATTCGCTTAGGATTGCAATCAGTCTCTCCACTTGAGTCTTCGGGTCATCTCTTTCTTTTCGAATTTGCTACGTATTCGTTTATTATGCTTTATGCTTATGTCACGCTCTTAGCGTTGTGGTCAGAGCAAAGCCTTTTGACTCCTCCAGGGCCAAACAACCCTTGCAAAGGTGGACCTTCCTTTCGCTTCGTGGAAAGACGCGGACAACATTTGGCTATTTATATGTATTGGTAATGCTACTCATCCTCCATATCTACAAATCCCATCATCTACCCTATACTTCTCTGTCCCTCCTATTTCGCATTCTTTCCTGACTGACTCGTACACAGTCACTTGTGCTCAAGCGCGGCTTCTCTCGGCTTGGGCAATCATGCTGTCTCTTAAACCTTCAGCCTTCTCTTACATCAACTCACGCTCCTCTCCCACCTGCGCACACAACAACGATAAATCCATGGGTATGCAGTTTAAATCTGGAATTCCCAACAACAACGATCACAATATCTTGCGGCTGCTGCCTCCCCTAACCAGCAGAAGCAAGTCAAATAGAGAGATGAAAGCATCAGCCACCGCCACAACAGCAACAACACAATCGCAATCAATGACCACCATGTTGACAACATTGGAAGATCAACAGAGCCTCAAGGGTTACGATTATCCTGCCCACGCCCAACAGCACAACAGCAATATTGCTGATACAGAAAAGCGCACAAGTCTGAGCGAGGTGTGGAGAGAGGTGCAGGGTTCCAACAACTGGGAGGAAATGCTCGACCCCATGAACAATCTGCTCCGCTCCGAGCTCATCAAATACGGAGAATTTGCTCAGGCTTGCTACGATGCCTTTGACTTCGATCCCTACTCCAGGACCTGTGGCGGTTGCAAGTACAATCGCAGGACTATGTTCAAAGATCTTGGCCTATCCCACTCCGGCTACCATGTTACCAAGCATTTGTACGCCACATCTAATATCCATCTTCCCAATTTCTTCAAAAAGTCTCGAATTGGGGATAAATTGTGGAGCAACCACGCCAATTGGATGGGGTTCGTTGCCGTGGCGGAGGACGAACAAGAGATCAAGAGATTGGGTAGGCGTGACATCGTCATAGCCTGGAGAGGAACCGTCACGTCTCTCGAATGGATGGCGGACCTCATGGATTTCCTCAAACCTGCGGGTTTCCACTGCGATCATCCGGATCCTCGCGTCAAAGTGGAATCGGGGTTTCTCGACCTCTACACCGCCCGCGAGAAGGAATGCCGCTTCGCCAAATCCAGCGCGCAGGAGCAAATTCATGCCGAGATCAAAAGACTGATAGAGAAATACAAGGGGGAGAAGCTGAGCATAACCATCACAGGTCATAGTCTGGGAAGCGCTCTGGCAATGTTGAGCGCATACGACATTGCCGAGATGGGGGTGAATAATGAGGTCCCCATCACGGTGTTCTCCTTTGCTGGTCCCAGAGTTGGTAACTCGGCTTTCAAGGAGCGATTGGAGGAGCTGGGCGTCAAAATCCTACGAATCGTGAATACCCACGACGGAGTGCCAAAAGTTCCTGGAATCTTGTTCAACGAGCATTGCCATTTTGTGAGGGAGTGGATTGATAAATTGCCATGGAGCTACACCCACGTTGGAGTGGAGCTGGAACTGGACCATACAAAATCTCCCTTCTTGAGACCCACAAGAGATCCGTCGTGCTTTCATAATCTGGAAGCGTATCTTCATCTGTTGGACGGATACCACGGTCGCGGAGAGCGGTTTTATCTGGCGAATGGGCGGGACCCTGCTCTTGTGAACAAGGCATGCGACTTCCTTGAAGACCATTTGCATATTCCGCCATTTTGGAGACAAGATCATAACAAGGGCATGCTTCAAAATGCAGAGGGCCGATGGGTTCGTCCGCCAAGACACCAACAATATGTTGATTAAACATACCAGGAATTTGAAAAGACCAATACTTACGCATGTGTTTTTCAATCCACTCGCAAATCAAATTTGAAGGATGATATTTTGTATATTGATTTTTTATAAATAATTGAGAAAATTTTGGGCTAGCTACTGTGCAAAACCTGACGGATAATCCGTTACCCGCACATGTTCTAAACAATAGCTTTTCGCAACCAATCCCTTAAGATTTAAGAATGCACATACACGTATGAAACATTTATCAACTCAGAAATTCCAGTCCACCGTCAATCTGTATGTACGTTTAAATAGATTTTTTCAGAAAAAGATACCAAAGGAGTGGTTATGCACAATGGACATCTTTGACGACCATCGCCTGAAGAAACAATGAGCAATACTTAGAAACATAGAGGATAGAGTAGCCGCGAGAGATGGAAATGAGAGCGCCACCGTGTGACAACGCTTTATAAAAATAGCACCAGCCCTGATGTATTGGGCTCAAAATGCTAAAGCCAAATTTTTACAAATTTTTTTTTAACCAGAGTTTTCTCTAAGAATTTTCTTTTTTAGCAGAGATTCTCTGGAAGCCTATAAACCAAACTCAGAAAAGGAGGACTCCATACGTCATCACCAAACTTGTTTTTTAATTTTATTTTTATTGTTAGTTTTTGTTTTCTGTTTAACATAATTTTGCAAACGTGCCCTCTTCTCTTCTTTTTTCCTAATTTTTTTTTTAAACATTTGTACATACATTTATACACCTTTCTTTTCTTTTCGTTACACGCATCCTTTTTATTTTTAAATTGTTACGTATATGATGCACCTTTTCTTTTCTTTTTTTCTTTCCTCTTTTAAATGATGTCCCTCTTACAGTGTCTATAAGTAAAGTGGTCTTCTTTTTTTAAATGATGTCCCTCCATTTTACAATATTTATAAGTGGTCTTCTACTTCTTTAATGTTTTAGCATGGTCTTGAGGTTTTTAGGTTATGAATTTTTTTTGCATGAGTTTGTATTGGTAGAGTACTACAACAATTCCTCACTAGCACTTGAAAAATAAATTAAAAGAGAAAAAAAGTTGATCAAGAGAAAGGGCTTTTGAAGATTTCAAGAATACTAGAATCATATGAACCATTAGATTCGACGTCTCAAAAGATGAGGAAAGATTAACAAGGACAATCTTCATGCATTTTACATCATCTTTATTTTTACCTTTAGAAGACGTAATAAATGCCTTGTGAAACTTACAATATAATTGTCAATGTTATCAAACTTGGGAAATTTAAGAGGAGAGCTCTAATTCAAAGTGACTTACTTTAGTAGTATTAATTTTTCCAAGTAATTCGTGCAATTTTGACCATACCTTGATACGACCATCCTCCTATTTGATATGGAAAAGTAACTCTAGTTCAATCAATAAGGAAAATAGGACAAGAGTCTCTTCTTCGTTTTGATGCCAAGTTTCTTTATCAAGGACTACTACTTTATCTTCTTGAAAGATGCACCATAGGTTCTTACTGCATAATAGGCCAATCATTTAGGTTGATCAATTGTTATAATTTTGTCCAATAAGACGAGTAACTAGGGCTTTGTGATCCATCTTACACAGTTTGACCCCTAACATCAAACTAGATCTATGACTTGATGCCAACAATGTGTAGAGTTTAAAAAATCATGCGACTTAAAAAATAGGATCAAAATGCTTCCATATGCAAAAGTTATAGCCTCTAGAATATTTACCTTAATTGACCTCAAAATTTTAAAAATTAGATGCTCAAACCTTAGGGAATGAAGAAGTAAATTCCAATATACCATTAGTCAATCTCTGATTCGCTAATGCACTTCACTTATTTTTCACCACTTTAACTGCTCTCAACCAATGTGCTATCAACACTTAATTTTGCTTGGTCAAGTTGGTGTAAATATATCAAATTTGGTTTGACATGGCATAAAGATGGCCATATCGATTGTCAATTTGGCCAAATCTCCACTACACTCATTAGGTTTTCCCAAAAGCATGACTCAAACTTGGGTCTCACAAATATTGGGTGCTTTGGGCTAGCCAAGGCACCCAACATGCCTTTGATAGTAAAGTGACCTCCACATATGTAGAAGTCTTGTACTCTAGTAGTAAGACAAAACATGCTTGCAAGAAGGTGCCTCCTCATGATTTGACCTAGGGATCTCAAAGGTGCAAATGATTTAGATGAGTTAGGATGACCAATTGGGCTATGCACCTCATTGAAATCTTTGCCACGATGCCTGTATGAATAACATGAATAGATCTAATGGAAGTGTCCTTCCTCGAGAAAAAGTGTGGTTTGGTGTAATGACCCTCCAAAAATCTACTCTATTATAGGCCT
The DNA here is from genome assembly GCA_028583015.1 of Wollemia nobilis. Lineage (NCBI taxonomy): Eukaryota > Viridiplantae > Streptophyta > Pinopsida > Araucariales > Araucariaceae > Wollemia > Wollemia nobilis. The sequence continues at coordinate 2,585,153 of JAQPPZ010002678.1, forward strand.
AATTTATCTACAAAGATGAGATACTGCTAATGTATTTGTGGATGTAGAGGACAGGTTTTTGTACTGGCAAGAACAATACAAAAGAAAGATGCTTACTCAATGGATCGCAGGATGATTCGGTGTAAGGTAAGTCAGGTAAATGATGAGCGGTGGTGTATTCGTCGGTTGATAGGAGCAAAGAATCCTATAGGCAATGCATTCATCATCGATCCATTTAGATGCATAACATGCAATTGCATTTGTAGGAATGTTTGATGCTTATCATATTGTGATGTTTGAATGGTGATGAAGATGCTAAAATGCATGGGAGCCATAGTTTAGAATAAGAAATAAAAGAGCACGACATGGCTATTTTTGTGCTATGATATGTAAGAGAAAATAAATAAAGGAGGCAAAGTGAAATAAGTGATAACTAAATATACTTAGGACATTATGTGTTTTGTAGAAATTTATTTGTTCTAAAAATATATATTTATATAACATAGCTATATATATATTATTATAAGAAGAAAATAGAATATGAGGATATTGACAATAATGAACTTTTATTGTTTCCAAAATAATAAACACCAAACTTTATAATTGGCTACTTTATATTGTTATATTGGAATTTACTTTTATAGTATTCATTAACTTTTATAATGTTATATATACAATTGGAGTTATGTAAGTTAAAGGCAGTGGAGTGCTTGTTTGGTTTATTAAAAAAAAAATACAACATGAAAATAGTCGGCAAAATTTTGAATGGAATGGTTATTGAGTTCGGTGGTTGGACATGGAGAGTGGGGATACACTTGGAATTTGGCATGTTTGAGAGGGAGAATCTTAAGAAACGGGGAGCGAGCCCGTAGGAAGAGAATGGAGGTTTATGAAATGGAAAAAAGGAGAGAGGAGTGGAATCAGTGGTCTTCGGTAAGAGGAAGGACGACAAACAAAGGGCGTTGCAGAGCAAGGAGAATGGGGCACAAATATCAGTAAGTGAACTAGAAAATTTAGTGGAACGTTTAAATAATTCTTGGATTTTGTTCTATATTCAAAATGGCTCGATGTTTGCTTGCATGATGATTATGTGTTCGAGTGGCAAGATTTAAAAAATATGGTTGTATTCTAGCATTCTTTGGTAAATTGTTTGCTGGCAATGAACGTGAGAAAAAAAAGAGAAATAATGTTGTTTGATTGTGTGGCAAGCTTTAAGATTTGTTGGTATAATCTTGTTCATGTTCTATAAAGAAAGAAGAAATTTTAAATTCCTATAGCATACGTGGAAAATGAGGTGCATGTGTTATATGCTGTGTGGAAAAAGGGAAGCCAAGATTTTAATTTATGATGTGAATTGATATCTTTCTTTTTTATGCTAATATTAGAGAATTGAAACGTCACCTGCATGTTGTTTTGGAAAGCCATGATGAGATGGGGTGTTTTCTTGTAATATTGTATATTTCATGAAAGAATTTGGAAATTTTGTTTACATGCTAGGAGTAGTTGCACTTCATTTAGCTTGACCGCTCTGATCTCTGAATCGTCACCGTATTCTGCAACTAAAAACTTAATCATGGAGTCAAAGCCATAGTTTTTATTAATTCTACTACCGACGGATAGATTATGTTCTGACATTGGGGATGTTTTTATAATCTTCAAATGCTAAGCCCTGTGTTAATGTTTTGAAGTCAATTTTTTTTCTCCGAGAAAGAAAGAGCTCTGTATACTATAGTGTAAATCCAAAATTGGATCTGTAATCAATGTGGGATTTGAAAAGCATAGGTTGGGAAATATGAGTCAGTATTGTATATTTTTTTGAAACAAAAAGGAAATGGTGTAGTCTTTATCTGTTCATAAATTGAGGAGTTGATATGCATTTTAAAAGAGTCTTGTTTTTCTTTCGAAAGCTATGTATATGAAGTAACTTTCGAATATGATTTTTTGTACCTGGGATTATGATTTATTGAATTTAGATACTCTTTTTAATACGTGTTTTTTTTTTATGCTTGCTTTTTATGTCTGTGGGAATGAAAGCTTATTGGAAATGTAAACCATGTAAACAGTGGGAAAATATTCAAATGAACAGTTTGAATTGTTATGCTTGAAAGGTGTATTTTATTTTGTATATTAACAATGGATGAGAGATAACATTTCCAGGAAACTGAAACAAGTCCCTATATCTGTAATTGCATGTAAAAGAGATTTCAATGGAATAATAAAATTGTGTTTTGTCAATTACTCTGTTTCGATAGGGGCTAGTCTGACCAAAGTAGAACACTACCACATGATGTTGAATCAAGTAGGGAAACAATTTTAAACTATAGTCTGGACTTTCATTTTAGACCTACGTTTGGAATGTTGTATTAAAAGAATGTGAAAACGCATAGGAGTTTAATACAAATGAAACAGTCTGTTTCGCACTCACGTCTGTAAGAAGTAGGAATCAATATTAAATCCAAACAAAAACAAAAAAATATTAGAGGCTTTGTTATTGCCATAATATAAAGATTTATTTATTTAAAAAATAATAATAACAAGTCTTGAACGTAGTTAAGCATGATATACGGAGGATATGTGGTATTTAAAGCAAACCCGTGTAATGGTTGGGTAGAGTGAAGTATGGTTTACTCTGTTGAATTGTTCGAGTGGTATAATCTTAGTTTGGCAGCAAGAAATAGTAGTATTTAAAGCCTACATGGAATATATTTATGAAATATAAGTAGTGTGTAGAAGCAGTTTTATTTTAACATAGAGTTTAAATAATTTAATTTATGATTGATAATAGAGGTTTGTAGAGAATCGCGAGAAAAATTGATTAGAGAATGTGAATTTGATGCAGGAGCATCCGGTGGCAGTATGGGCAATCTTGCATCCTTCAAAATTTTCTTTAAGTTCTTGTATTTTGACGTATTTTGTTTCTTTTTCGGAGGAGGGAAGATGTTGCAAAGCCGAAGGGGAAGTTGTTAGAAGAGCTAAGGCAAAGGTTGGAGTGGGGTTGCAATTTCGCGACATGTCGCGAAATCGTGACCTCATTAGCTGCAGCAAAGGCAGGGCGAGTTTCGTCGCAATATCACGACAGTATGGTGGCAGAGGCAGAAGTTGCGGAGGGGTCGTGATATCGCGACGTCGCGACAGTTATGTTGGCCGAGGCGAAAGTTGCGGAGGGGTCGCGATATCGCGACGTCGCAATGTCGTGACCATATTGAAGCTATGGCAAAGGGCGGAGGTGAGGTCGCGAGTTCGCGGCCCCAAAGGCAGTGGCAAGTGCAAGGCATATTTCTTCGCGATATCGCGACGTCGCGATATCGTGACGTTGTCTCAAAGTTGAGAGCGGGGCGACCGTTGGGTCGCGATATCGCGGCCAATCAGAAGTCAGAGCAAAATTTGAAAACGGAAAGCCAAACAAGGCTGGATTTGACACGTGGCTACCACGTGGGTTAAAGTTAGCGCAACCAGTTGGGGGAAGGGTTGAAATTGGCACGCGGGAGCATGCGTGTATAAAAGTAAAGATGAAGGCCACGTATTACGAAAGAAAATGGACAGCCGTGTGCATTAAATGGGGACAACCACTTTATGGAAGTATTTCGACAAACCGCTGTTGCAGGGCATGGCCAGTATGGGGGAGACGGCAGTGCAGAGTACGGTCTGAGCAAAGCGGGCGGTGCAGGGCCATCAATGCAAGCATTTTGGTGGATCGGGCAGTGGCCCATTAATGTCGAAGAATTTAAATTCTCAGGGGGAAAAGGAAAATTTGAATTTTGTTTTAGGTGGGAGGCATTAATTGCGTGAGAGGGTCGGGGCCTCTATAAAAACCCATTTTATTGTTTTAGTCAGGATGGTGGATCCCGAATACACTTAGGGCGTAAAGGAGAGAGAGAATCGAGCCGAGGGCTGGTGTTAGTAAAAGCCTGCAGGCTGTTAATTTCTGCTGTACAAATCTTTCCAGTTGATTTCAATGAAAAAGGGAGGGTTTGCAAAAGTGTAATTTTGGGTCCCCCGTCAGTGGTATCAGAGCAGAAGATCCTGAGTGCGTAACAGACCGTCGGAAGTGAGGCAGTTACGCCAGGATCTATGGTAGGGTTTGAGAGAGGAGAGTAGAGATCCCCGAGCGTGTTAGCAGACCGCTGGACGTGAGACAGCTACACCGGGATCAGTTAGAGCTTTGTGAGAAGAGCAAAATGCATTCTCGAAGAAGACGGGACAAGGAGGAAGATATGGTGTCGAAAGAGGAAGTCAAAGCATTGCAACGACAATTAAAAGCCTTGCAAAAGGAATGGCTCGCAATGAAATTACGGGAGAAAGAAGAGCGGCAAAGAAGGCGGGAAGAGAGACGGAGAAAGAGAGAAGAAAAGATGGAGGCTGTAGAGGAAGAATGCAGTAGTACCGGGACCTGCCCAAAAGAAGGCACAGATCTTTCTGTGCAAGAAGAGGAAATACAGCAGGCTGCAGAAGAGTTGCAGCAGTGGAGAAATTTGTCCGGTTGAAGACAGAAGTGTGGACCCGGAGCCGGGGTTAGAGCAGACTGCAGAGGCAGAGATGAGTTCGGGAATGTTGCAGGAGTCAGCAACCGGACCAAACAGAAGTGAAGATCACTTCTCCACGTACCCTGGGTGTCTGATGCAGGAGCATCCGGTGGCAGTATGGGCAATCTTGCATCCTTCAAAATTTTCTTTAAGTTCTTGTATTTTGACATATTTTGTTTCTTTTCCGGAGGAGGGAAGATGTTGCAAAGCCGAAGGGGAAGTTGTTAGAAGAGCTAAGGCATAGGTTGGAGTGGGGTCGCGATTTCGTGACATGTCGTGAAATCGTGACCTCATTGGCTGCAGCAAAGGCAGGGCGAGTTTCGTCGTGATATCGTGACGGTTATGGTGGCAAAGGCAGAAGTTGTGGAGGGGTCGCGATATCGTGACGTCGTGATGTCACGACCATATTGAAGCTATGGCAAAGGGCGGAGGTGGGGTCACGAGTTCGCGGCCCCAAAGGCAGTGGCAAGTGCAGGGCGTATTTCGTTGCGATATCGCGACGTCGCAATATCGTGACCTCGCGATATCGCGACGTTGTCTCAAAGTTGAGAGCGAGACGACCGTTGGGTCGCGATATCGCGGCCAATCAGAAGTCAGAGAAAAATTTGAAAATGGACAGCCAAGCAAGGCTGGATTTGACACGTGGCTACCACGTGGGTTAAAGTTAGCGCAACCAGTTGGGGGAAGGGTTGAAATTGGCACACGGGAGCATGCGTGTATAAAAGTAAAGATGAAGGCCACGTATTACGAAATAAAATGGACAGCTGCGTGCATTAAATGGGGACAACCACTTTATGGAAGTATTTCGACAAATCGCTGTTGCAGGGCATGGCTAGTATGGGGGAGACAGCAGTGCAGAGTATGGTCTGAGCAAAGCGGGCGGTGTAGGGCCATCAATGCAAGCGTTTTGGTGGATCGGGCAGTGGCCCATTAATGCCGGAGAATTTGAATTCTCGGGGGGAAAAGGAAAATTTGAATTTTGTTTTAGGTGGGAGGCATTAATTGCGTGAGAGGATCGGGGCCTCTATAAAAACCCATTTTATTGTTTTAGTCAGGACGGTGGATCCCGAATGCACTTAGGGCGTAGAGGAGAGAGAGAACCGAGCCGAGGGCTGGTGTTAGTAAAAGCCTGCGGGCTGTTAATTTCTGCTGTACAAATCTGTCCAGTTGATTTCAATGAAAAAGGGAGGGTTTGCAGAAGTGTAATTTTGGGTCTACCGTCAGAATTTTAGTGTAACCTTTATTTTAAAATAATTGCATTATAAAGAGATTATATGTGTATTTGTTTTAGAAAATATGGAAAGTTTTAGATTTGAATGTAAAGTTTAATAGCATCATTATCTTATGTCCGTCAAATGGAAAATTGGCAATATTTAAAACTTACCAAAACTTTCAAACAATATTGAGACTATACCCATTAGGAACCTTTGAATCCAACTTAGATAAACTATTAGTTAAGGGAATTTAAGGTTGTGGAAGGGGTAATCTTAATAGGGAAATATTAAATCATAACCCAGGGTTGTGGGTATGACAACCTTGAATCTATTTCAAGATTGTGGGGAAGACAATATTATATGTTGATCCGAGGTTATGGGTAGCACAACCTTGACTCTATTTCAATATTGTGGGTGAGACAATATTGAGCATTGATTTTTAAGATGCTTGCAGGTAGGTAACCATCATAAACCAGGGCTCTAACTATACTTTTGATAGAAAAAGGTCAGAATGGGAGGTAACGAGGGGTTGTATGGGCATCCCTTCTAGGTTATCCCTTCTAGTGATGAGTGACGAATTGTGCTTGACTAGGTTAAACCGACAACATGATGGTATTGGACATCGTGTTGGTTAATCAACAATAAACACCGGGTGGTTACTAGGGTATTAGTAAGACCCTAGACGGTGCTCCATGGGAAAAGGATGATCATCTAGCTCGAGCATGTATACGCTACGTCTTACATGACATTGATAGTTGCGGATCATGACAAGACATAGGGAAAGTATGCATCACACCTTTAGGTGTTATGGGCCCTAGAGGAAAAGAAACCCCCTGCATGAACTTAGGAACTTGGGCGGAGAGTGAAGTTCAAAATGGGAAACTACATGAGATCTGAACAATCTCGATCTCATGAGTATTCTTATTACAACAGGATCGCACTCATGAAGATATATCAAACATGCTCATATTAGAAAATAAAATAAAAATAAGTTGAAATAAAAAAAAAATCTTACAGTAATCTCTGATGTTGGACAACCAAGTAGGTAGACTTGGGGTGTTTGGACAACCAAGTGGGTAGAACTTGGGTTGTTACATTTGGACCTTGAACCATGTGCAACAAAGGCTAAATATTTTATTCGTCTAACCAATCTAACACCCTACATATTTGCAACATACCTCTAAATCCAATTGTCTTGTTTGAGGAGAACACTATCTAAACATAAAAGATAACAAGACCAATAATTGATGCTACAACCTCTTATACACCATGCCTTATACACCCTTGTGCTAGCTGCTCTAGCATTTCTATGAGGTTGATCAAAGAGCACATGCTACCATTGAAGAGTAGTGTTAGAGTCATGAATCACATCAGTGATTGATGTACACCATGCCTTATACACCCTTGTGCTAGTCACTCTAGCATTTCTATGAGGTTGATCAAAGATCACCTGCTACCATTGAAGAGTAGTTTCAGAGTCATGAATCACATTAGTGAATTATGTAGTTGGAGTGTGCATCCAAAAACTAGTGTGCACCAAAAACAAAGCACCAAATACAATTTCAAATTTAAAATAGCGGTCTCCTTTTTTTTGCTAAAACGATCTTGGAAGGGGCTCTAGGGAAAGTTAAGAAACAAAATTATTATTTTTTATATAAAATTGGGAATACCTTAATGAAGAATAGAGAGAAAAAAAAACTTCTTCTCCACCTCTTATGCCATAAATACTGAGGAAGCTTCAAAGAGAAAGTTTTCTAGAGGATCAGAAGAGCTAGAGGCTTTAAATAAACGTTTTGCATGATCAAGTGAAGCTACTCCATACATGCTCTAATACCATAATGAAATTTAGAATACTTTATAAAAACGATCAGAAGCAATATATCCACTCAAATGTTATATGGAAAGCATAGAAGGAGGAAATAAAGGAAAATAGACAAAGATTTGGAGGCACCTATAGGCACTGTAAATAATAACTATATAGTCCAAACATAAGATTCACAATTATTTAATAATCAAATGTGGAGTGTTGGGTTTTATTTATACCAATACTAAAACCCAATTACATAAAAGTATTTAACCTAAGCCTCAATCTATAATAAACAAACAAACAACTAGTACGAAGGTAAAAACCTCTTGCATCATGATGTTAGAAAAACATGGATATTACCATTAGAAGAAAATTTATGCTTACAATTGAAGATATGCATTGATATCAAGATGACATAAAATGAATAAAAATAAAGATTTATGGAAATTAACTTAAATATTCATCAATTATTTGATAATCAATAAAAGGAGTACTAAAGATGATTTATCAATGTGTTAGTGAGGAATAAAACTTTGCAAATATAAGGCCAATTAAATGCTTATTTTCATAGAAGAAAACTACTTTCAAAAGGAAATATTAATAAAAAAATGCATATTACCATGCTCAATTTTCAAAATAAGTAAATAAGAACATACTTACTAAGAAGAATGTCTAAATATTTAGAAGCAAAAGAAAATTAACAATGAAAATATATGATGTTATATTACCCTATCTCTTCTATTAAATCACTTTGAAAGAGAACCATTGACCATGTTTGACAATTTAAAGTAAATTTTTTTATGAATGCTTTAAAATTAGAAATTACTTACAACAAAATAACCTTCAAGAGACAATATAAATAAAATATGCATATTATCATTCCCAATTAGATAAACTTGTGTTATCTTTTGATCAAAATATGTAAATAGAAGAATACTTATTAAGAAGAATGTCTAATTGTTTAGAAGCAAAGAAAAATTAATGTTGAAAATATGAATCTCTCAAACTTTTGTTTTCTAAAATCACTTCTAAAGAGAAGAACCATTTACCATGTTCAACAATTTAAATATTTTTTTATATGAATGCTTAAAAATTAGAAATAATTTTTAAAATTTGTTTTTAAAAATGAAGTTCAAGATATTTAATTTATTTAAGATTTTATGAAACAAGAATTAATTTGTTAGCCTTCCTATCCCTATCTCCAATGCTCAATCATAACCACTTTTACAAGAAACTATGTGAAAGAGAGATTTGTCAAAGTGGAACAAAATTCTATCATATAAATAAGCCATGGTGATCTGATTGTGGAACTTGAGTGGTTTATGCATCCCCTCCCCCAAACTTGGTAGGCTTAGAGGTGAAGCCCTTGATATAACATATATGAGATTCCTAATATCTATTAACATTGAATGGTAACACACATATATGGGTAGTTAGTCCTTGTTTGTCCTTTTTAGGCGAGAGACAACTATGAATCTTTTAACGTAGGGGGCACCATCATAGTGCACTTTAGCTTGTCCTTTCAAACAAAATATTTCAAAGTGTAAAATTATTATTTTTACTATTATTAATATTAAAACATATTTATGGATAATTTGCAACATATAAAAAATAATTCCAAACAACTTATATTATCTATTAAATTTAAATTATGTTATCTAATAGTCTACTCCATACATTATAATAAAACTCTAGTATCTTGGATAGAGATTTATTGTGCATAAGTTATATAATTTAAAATAATAACACATGGATGAAGTTCAAATGACACTATTTTAAGTGGTTAAAAATGTGGACTTTCAACATAAATACTCATGGTGAAAACTTGCATATTTAATTTTGTAATATGTTTTTATATTTAATTGGGGTAAACATGGCTTCACTTATACATGGTGATCACATTATTTTGGTATTCTATCACAATGCAAGGAGTGTCATCGCTTTATTTTCATATAATTACATCTTAATTACCAAGTTAATTATGAAATTGAATCAAATTATAGGTATACCTATAATTTGAAAAGGAAAGGACTCTTATGAAAAAACTAGTCAACATCGAAGGGAAACTATGGATAAACATTGTAAGTGGAAATGAAGAAGGTTTAACAAGAATGGATGTCCTAGTTTAGGACAAGAGGAAGAGTGAATCTATTATAATGCTTATCCATGTGCTAGATATTATATTAGAAGTGATTATCAAGGATGAGATGATCAACCATAATATAACGGTTCTTAAACGTAGAGGGTTAATTTACAAGTTCCATGGATATTAGGCCAAGGTTTTTTTTCAGATTCAACTGATGGATTTAATAAAAGTAAAAATTAAGTTCAATCTATTTCATGACTTTTCTTTTGCAAGGATTTTTTTTATCATCATCTTCTCTAGTTTAGAAATCGGGGATAAAATAATAGGTGGTAGCCTATAGTTTAGTGGAGAGATGACCAATAATTAAGACCTTGGAGTGAGAATTGTTTTGTGGAGTCAAAAAATATTACAATGCTTCTAGTGTGGGTTAGGATTTTTGGTCTTCAATATCACCTTATCAAAAAGAAGGTGTTGAAAAATGTTTATAATACTCTTACAAAATTCATCCAAGAGAGATAAAATACTAAGATGCAAAAGCATGTTTTATGTATTCGAATATGTGTAGCTATAGATGTTTCAAAACTTATGTTAAAAACCATTAACATTAACTCTTTGACTCAAGAGAATGGATCCACAAGTGGATTATATAAACTTTACATTTTGATGCCTCAAACTATACGAGACTTGGCACATAACAAGAAATAACAAAGTGAAAATGACCATGAAAGAGATGGAACCATTTTTTTATAAGACAAAATACAAGATGAATTAAGGAGATCACGTTATAATATAATCTAACCTAGAAAAAAAGTTTTCCACTACTAAAAAAGTGGTAAAGAAATGATGTTACATCATTGGCTAGCAAAGTCCATTAAAGTAACCATTAGAAAAACAAAGGAAGATTTTAAGATGTACAAATTAAAATTAAAATGATATTAAAGGTGCAAAGAAAGATGTGAAGGCAAATTTTAAAACAAAGAAGACAAAGAAAGGTCAAGTTTAATTAAGGTACATCATCTTCATTTTCCTCTTGAAATAAGAGTAAAAGAAATATAAAGTAAAGGTAAAGTTATTTGTGTTCTTCGTGTTGTTTTGTATCTTGCTCGATTTATTTTGTATTTTCATTCCATTACCACTTATTATATGTAACATTTACAATTTATAATTTTAGTTGACAAATTAAAATCCCTTGTTGTTACAAAATTGTAAAATTAAACATTTGACAAACATCATACAATAGCTTTTGATAAATTTTTAATTCAAAAAAGTAAAAATATAATATAAAATATCAATTTCAATTTTAAGTAATTGTTTTTATTATAAAACATAATTTAATACTGAATTTTTTTTTTTGAATAAAATGAAAAGCTTAGGAAAATGATGAAATTATAATAATTTCACGAGAGGGTGAGTGTGTGAGGGGGTGGGTGTGTGTTAAATTCCCTATTGATAAGCATAGCTATCGGATTTAGGAGGGGTCATGGTTGGGGGAGCCTACTCAGCCCCCTGCATTGGTCGTAGAGGTTTCTTACATTAACAAAGAAAAAAAAAATCATAAGAAGCTTCATTTTCATAATTAAAATATAAAAAATTATTAATGACAAAATTCTTATAAAAAATATAAACATGTTTTTAAATCAATTTAAAGTAAAATATTTGAAAACTTTTTCTTATACTTTAATATTTGATTTTAAATTCTTTTTATTTTATTTTAAATAAAAATTTTAAAAATACTCATTTAATATTATTTTACATGTTAAACAATTGAATAGTTTGTTATATATATATATATATATATATATATATATATATATATATATATATATATATATATATATATATATATATATATATATATATATATATATATATTATAGGATTGTTTACTTAAATTCAAATATTAAAAATTATTAAGATTGAAATTCTTAAATTATCTATATGAAGATATTATAAAAGAATATAAACAATATATTTTAAAATCAATTTAAATTAAAACATTTGAAAGTTATTTCATATATTTAAATGTTTGATTTAAATTTTTTTATTTTTTATTTTTTAAATATTCATTTAATGTTGATTTGCGTGTTTAACAATTATAATAATTTTTATAATTAAAAATATATATTGAAACAACATCAAAATTATGTCTTAAGTTTTTAAATTTATAAGTTGTAATGATTTAGATTATAAAACAAGTGTCAATTTAAAATTTGAATATGTCTTGTTATTAGCATTGTAAAAATTTCTAGAATATTAAATACTATGACAATGTTCATCATATTGATATTGATGTCTAATACTTTGATTAATTTTTTTATATGCATTTTAAAAAATTTATTAATGATTAATATTTTTGCATGCTACCCTTAAGGGTTAGTGGATTGGTAAGTGTAAGTGTGGTTGGGCACTTACCAAGAAGAGACTTAGGTTCAAACATTAGGGGGAAGCCAACCCTTTGCAAAGGTAGTAGTCTGATCCAAATCCTCTGAGTATGTGTCAGACCGACAACAACGATACGAACCCCGAGCGATTGGTGGTTCCCATCTCATGCTAGGTCAACAAGAATGAGACAGATAGATTTATTGAGAGCATTCCCATGTGGTTTGAACCCTGCACTGGCCAGTTACTAAAAATAGTGGTTGTAACCAACTATCCTATGTAATAAAAAATATATATATTTTTGCATGTTATGTTTTACATTCTAGTCATGAACACTTGTTTTTCTATTTTATTAAGATATTTTTGTTTAACAATTAAATATATTTCAATATATTTAATCTATCCTTCCATCAACATTTCATTAACTTTCCTCATCTCCAACTTTACTTATATTCTAAGTAAAATGGTTGTAACCAACTTTCCTCATCTACAACTTTACAAAGGTAGTTGTTTGCTCTCAATCCTTTGAGTGTGTGCTAGACCGACAATGAGGATACGAACCTCGAGTGATCGATGGTCCCCATATCACAACGGGTCAACAAAAATAAGACAGATAGGTTTGTTGGAAGCAATCCCTGTGATTTGAACCCTGCGCTAGCTAGTTACTAAAAATAGTTGCTGTAACCAACTCTCCTATGTAACCCACAAAAAAATCTAAGTAAAATGCCACTAAAATTAATTCTCAAAACTATTTTCTTTTGCCTATTAGTATCTTCTCTTTATTTATACTTTTGAAGTAAGGCAAAGTACAAAGTGTTAGGGCCACACTCTCGAGGACATAACAATAACATGAGCTTCCCTCCCCATGATTTGAACTTGGTAGCTTATATGCATACCACTAAGATGTCCTTGAGCGACTCTCTATTTATATAATTTTTGTTTGTTGAATTGAAATATACTTACAAGATGGGTTTTGAAAGGGACCTGTTGGTCCGACTTTTATACACACCCTATGAAGAATGAGCATAAAACTCTGATAAAACTTATACGAGATAAATCCCACTCACTTTAGGATCTAGCTGGTTATCCAAGGTGTGAGTTACAGAGTTGGGTCGAATTTCAATTCACTCTTTTCTGCTTCTGGAGTAGTTTTCAATATGGACTGTCTGTTACCTTACAACGGGCTCACTGAACTTGTTCAGTAATGTTCAGTAGTTGTCACTTGTTGACAATTAGATTTAAAATTAATTCTTTGATCTAGATCTTATGGGTCAGCAGATTTAAATAAAAGACAAAATTAAAAGAAAATAAAAATGGATCATTTCACAGTAAAACAAAGAGGGTAGGGTAAGGCAGAAAGAGAAGTTTATCAAACTTAACTCGTAAAACAAAACTACCAATTTTATTTATACTATCGACTTCACAATAGAACAAATCAAAGAAGAAAGTGTCCAGCTTTCTAAGATCACTTTCTACTAAGAGCATAAGGCAGAGATGGAACAGATCTAACAGAAAAATTATAAACAGAAGGGAAGTCGGTTAAAATTGATATCTTTCATCGGCATCCTAGCTCGCACAGTGAGGACAGAGCAATTAGAACAGGCCTGAACCTTAAATCTGTAATTTTTCCCTAGCATACAATAGAACAAATGAAGCCCAACAACATATTTAATCTTGATAACACAGATTCACAACATATATTTAATAAACTTTAAAGAAACGGATAACAAAAAAAGATGAACTTATCACAATCTAAAAAATATTAGGCTCCTGGCCATGCTATCACATAAAACAAAAGCACATCAACTCCAAGTCCAGAAACAAAGTATTTAACAAAATTTGCAAGAAATTGCTTCAATAGCCTTTTATTTCTAAGTTTTCGCCTCCTGCGATTACATTGAGAAGAAGTATTTATAGACTCAGGACAAACCCTGATATTTTCAAAAATATCTTCTTCTCCAATCGTAAATCTTATCATCTTAAACCCTAGTACCCGAGTTTTAAAATATAAGCTCTTTTAAAACAAAGTTCGGATAAAACTTAACCATTCTGCAAATCAGTGCAGTCACTTGCCATAAATGGAGAAAACAGAATTCGAATGCCACTTGCATTCACCTATAACTGTGAGTAAATGCCCTCATTAATTCCCTCGGGTAATCTGGATGAGTCACCACTTCTCTGACATTTCATCTCCGCAGAGCCATCCCTGAGTTGAAAATGCCGCAAGCCATTAATTCTGCCATAAATTTTCATTAAATGCATCCATCGGCAAATTTCGGTAACTGAGTGTAGATATTTTCATTTTTCGGCCAATTCCTGATATACTCCATTAAATGGGCAGCTACTTAGTCACCGTAAAGTCTCTTTGTGGCCAAATCTGTAAAATTTGGATGAAACAGCAATTCCCAGCATCTCTCATTTCAATATGGCTGTCTTCGATTAATTTACACTAAGCTTTATCTTTCTGGCCATTTCTCTGCTATTATGTAAGTGCCAGATGGCTTCCTGCATGAAAAAACAAAAGATGGATTAGTACTTTAAAAATATTAAATCAAAACTTTAATTATTAAATTAGATTAAAACCCTAATGTTCACTTGCATGTCGGCTCTATTTATCTGATACGTGGCCTACTTTGTCTTGACAAGTGTCGCAAAATCGCGACACATGTCCATTTCCAACTGTTTTCACTTTCGGGCCTTTTTCTGCCTAAGTCGCGAAAATGCGACATGTCGCGATTTCGCGACATGTCGCGAAATCGCGACCGCTTCCCTGTCGCTGCCGCAAAAACGCGACATGTCACGAAATCGCGCCCCTTGTCTGGCCTTGGTAACTTTCTTTTCTGTCGTGTCGCGATTTCGCGACGTCGCGAAATCGCGACACCTTCCTTCCATAGGCACTTCTTGCTCACCATGGTCGCGAAAACGCGACATGTCACGATTTCGTGACCCTTCCTTGCCTTGGCGGTTTTCTGTCAATTGCGTCGGGCTTTACCTTGCCTTACTTTCTGGCGTGTCGCGATTTCACGACGTCGCGAAATCATGATTTCGCGACACCTATCCTTGACCTTGCCTTACTGCCTTGGGGTGTCGCGATTTCGTGACACCCAACTTTTCCCATGGCACTCCCTTTGCTTCCCTCGGGCGTCGACGTGTCACGATTTCGCGACATCGCGAAATCGTGACACCTTTATACTTGCAGCTTGCTCTTCGAACTTTGTCATGATTTCGTGATGTCGCGAAATCACGACGTCGCGATTTTGTGACATCTCCATGCCTTAGCCGATTTTGAACTTCCAGCGTCACGAAAATGCGACATGTCGCGATTTCGTGACATGTCGCGAAATCGCGACCTCTTTCATGCCTTAGCGACTTTCTCCTTCATCTGCAGCGAAACCGCGACATGTCACGATTTCGTGACATGTCACGAAATCGCGCCCTATTTCATGCCTTAGTCGATTTTTCACTTTGATTTCTCTTTGCCTTGGACCCGTCGCAATTTCGCGACATGTCGCGAAATCGCGATAGTCCGTACGCCTCGGGTCCCCTCGCCAAAAAACGTCACGATTTCGCGACGTCGCGATTTCGCGACATGTCACAAAATCGTGACCTGTTTTCGACTTGCTTCCTTTTTGCCTCCACCTACCGTGAAAATGCGACATGTCACGATTTCACGACATGTCACGAAATCGCGACCTTCTCATGCCTTAGCTTCTTTTTCACTTCTGTTGTCGCGAAAATGCGACATGTCACGATTTCGCGACGTTCCGTACGATCTTGCTTTCTCTCTCCAGACTGGTAGCGATTTCGCGACATTTTCAAAAATGGAAAGTGTCGCGATATCGTGACATTTCCAAAAATGGAAGTGTCGCGATATCGCTACGTTTTTGCGACTTGGCGGATTTTCCAAAACCCGTCGCGATATCGCGACATTTTCAAAAATGGAAGTGTCGCGATATCGCGACACTTCCAAAAAAGGAAAGTTTTGGTTTCTAATGAATTTATCTATCTGTTTTCTGCATTTTTTTCATACTGGTGAAAGATTTTCTTTAATCAGCAATGATTCTAACGTGTGAAAAATGAATTCTGAAATAAATAAAAAATAGATGCAAATAAAAGCACAACTTAAAAAGGAGGCAAGCAAATTTGGAATTTGAAACCTGAAAAACATCAAGAGGATCCTTACTGCAAAATGAAAGCTCAAAATTTTCAAAGGGTGGAAATTCATTTTTCAGTAGGGGTGTGTTGCTTCTCAACAAATGGCGATATCTACGGGTAAAATAGTAGCATTATTTTAGAACCCAGGACTCTAGTTTCAAAACAACATAGACCATGCATCAAGCTTTGCCACAGATATTCTTCAAAACAATTTTAACTACTAGCTGATAGTTGTCAAAATTTCCCAATGACATACTAGGCTGAATCATTTAAGGAAGATTTCTGATGTGTAATTACAAGCGTATAAAACTTTCTTCAAGAATGACTGGATCGAATTTTGAACTCTGGATTGATCAGCTTTTCTAGATTGTAAAAAGGGGAAACTGAGTAGAGCTCTGTTTACTAGTTTAGCCTTTTACAGCCCCGACAAAGTTACCCTTTAGATTTACACGACCCAGATTTACAACTGTAAGGTAGAATCTACAACTTGGTAGAAGAAAAACATCTTTTGAAGTCTTGGCTGCCTCTTTCATTATATAACTCTTTTTTTTTTTTTCTTTTTATCTTTTTTTTTTTAATATATATATTGGAAATAACAGAGTGCCAATTTCATGCTGCCTGCTCAACTTTCATCTCTTTCTTTTGAAATACATCAACATCTGAAAAGCCTTAGAAAGAATAACAATTTTTTTTTAATATTTCATCAATCTGGAACTGCTTCAGCCTGGGCACTGATAGCCTCTGTGGATACTCAAATAATTACATGAATCATAGTCCCCTCTTATGACCAACTTTTATTGGATTCCCTGGGAGTTTCTCCAACCAAACAGCATAGTAGTTTCTTTATAATTAAAACAATTGTGGCAAGCAAGACACAAAATCCAATCATCCTTCCACTGTTGTTCTGACTAAAAAAAATAGTTCCACTGTTCAGTTCAAACAGACTATCTCACAATTATGATAATGAACACTGGATTCTGGACTCAGAACAAAACAATTTTTAAAAGGCTGACTTTTTTATTGATGCTCAGGTAAAGGTTAAAGAACAGAATCTTAAAAGCTAAAGAACTTTGTATAGAATTCCAAGGATAGACACAGGCCTTTAAGAACAAAATTAAATAAAACAAAATAAAATTGAACTGCACAGACTTCAAAATAAAACAAAATTAAATAAAACAAAATAAAACTATACAGGCACCAAAGGAAATAAAACTGAAGGGTTATTTACAAAGGAAATAAAATACAGAACTGTACAGGCAGCAAAGGAAATAAAACTGCAGGGTTATTTACAAAGGAAATAAAATACAGAACTTCAAAATAGACTAAAACTGCACAGACAATTAAGAATAAAACTAAAAACTGCAGAGTTATTTACAATGTATACACATGTTACAACTTCTTTGTGACTCATTCAAATGATACATTGGACGAAACAGCCGAGAAATAATGTTTTAAGTATTGACCATTAACAGGGAGGTCCAGAAAATTACCATCAAGGTCTTGTAAATGGAAATCATTATTACCCAGAATCTCGAAACTGCAGTACGGGCCTATCCACAGTGGTTGCAACTTTGTATGCTTACCCTTCTTTTCATGGGCCTTGTCCCATAGAAGCACCAGTGCCGCCGATCGAAAGCTTTCACTTTGGCTCTCTTGTCAAACCGGCGCTTGACGGTTTCTTTGTGCCGATCGAAGTGTTCCAGGGCTTGGAGTCTTTCATCCTGCAAATTAGTTAGATCTAAAACATGGGCTTCACGCATCCGCTTGATCCTCAAAATAGTCTAAGACAAATTGGTAAGTAGGTAACTTCGGAGAGATGGGAATAATTGGTCGGGTACCATACAACAAAGCAAAAGGGGAAGTTTTAAGAGCCACTTTATATTTTATCCGAGTCAGCCCAAAGTGCATATTTCAACAATGTATACCATTGCACGGGTTTGTCTGCTACAGATTTCTTAATGGCATTCATTAAATTCTTATTTGTGGACTCAGCCAGTCCATTGCCTTGGGGATAATAGTTGGATGAAAATCTGATAACTATCCCCATATGGTATGCCCATTCTACAAATTCTAATGATTGGAAGGCTGGCCCATTATCACACACCAAATTCAGAGGAACCCCAAACCTGGTTATGACATTTGACTCTAGAAATTCAATCACTTCATGAGATGTACTTCTTGTGGTGGCTGCTGCTTCGACCCATCTTGTGCAATAATCAGTAGCTGTTAGAACATACTTATGCCCCTGTTGAAGAATTTGGATTAATCACTCCCACAAAATCAAGTCCCCATTGCATGAAAGGTTTATTTATTACAACAAGTTGCAATGGTAGAGCCCGGTTGGCCTCTTTGGCTACAAAAGTTTGGCACTGATGGCGAGGTTCTTACATCGTCGATGGGCATATTTAAATAGTGTAGGCCGATAATAGCCTCGCTCTTAATATTTTATGCGCGATGAGCAGATCCCGATGAATGCCCCGCCCCTAACTTTTCATGAAAACTGGACATGACTTCATTGACTTCACTCCGAGAAATGCATCTCAAGAAAATGCCAGCATAATTCTCTTTGTACAAATTACCTGCTTTGAGGAGATAATAAGCAGCTTTCAGTTTTAATGCTCTCCTTTGGGTTCTATTCAAGTGAGACGGGCAAACTCCAAATTGTAGCAGATGAATGATATCTCCATACCGATCATCGATTCAGAATTTAACTGATTAACTTCTTCCCGTACAGGTACTTCGACAATGTGTCGGGACAAACCAAGTCCTCTGATCAATTTTGCAGGTCGAATCTCTAAGTCATACTCTTGCAGCCTTGTAACCCAATTACCTCTTAGTTCACCCAACTCATTCTGACTTAGAAGGTATTTAACAGCTGGGTCTGGAACTATAACATGAATTCTGCTTCTTAGTATGTAGTGCCTGAACTGTTTAACTGCTCTTACCAAGGCATAAGCTTGTTTGTCTAAACAAGAATATTTCAGCTCAGCCCCCTTTAAATTGGTACTCTTGAAAGCAATTGGATGTTCCCCGGTTTCTCTCCGTTGGGTCAAAACTGCGACAAGTGTGTGTTCAGAAGAAAATGTGTACAAATAAAAATTTGCACTAAAATCTGGGCTTACCAGAACTGGTGCTTGTTTGATGGCGGTCTTGATTTCTTGGAACGTTGTTTTAGCTTTTGTGGTCCAGACAATCTGAGCAGTTTGCTTTAGCATGTCATTCAGTGGCTTGACTATCTCTACAAAATCAGAGATGAACTTCCTGACAAAGTTAATTTTTCCAAAGAAGGACCTCAACTCTTTCTTGGAGTTGGGAAATGGTATGTCGGATATGGCTTGAACTCTGTTCGAATCCATGGAAATGCCATCTTTTGTGACCAAGTGCCCAAGGAGCTTTCCTTCTGTTACACCAAAAATGCACTTCTTTGGATTCAAAGAAATGCCGAACTCCCTGCATTTGTTAAACACAGACTCCAAGTGCTTTACATGTTCAAATTGAGATTTAGAGAAGACTGTTAAATCATCCATGTAAACAACAATACATTTACCCATAAGGCCCTTGAAAGCATGATCCATTGCTCGTTGAAATGTAGCTCCGGCATTTATTAATCCAAATGGCATCCTCTTGTAAGCAAAAGTTCCCCACTTAGTTGTGAAAGCAATTTTCATTCTGTCTTCCTTCTCAACCAATATCTTATTGTACCCTGAGAAACCGTCCAGGAAAGACATCATCTCCGAACCATTGACAATCTGTAACACCTCATCCATAGAAGGCAGCGGATAATTATCTTTCTCAGATGCCTTGTTCAAATTTCTAAAATCCACACACAGGCGGATCTCTCCATTTTTCTTTCGATCGGCACCAGATTGGCCACCCAAGTAGAATACCTGATGGGAAAAATAATGGCGGCACTCAATAGTTTTTCTACCTCTTTCTGGATGAGGGGCTCTAACAGAGCATTGACATGCCTCTGTTTTTGCCGGAAAGGTTTACAAAATTCTTTTAAAGGTATAATATGAGTGTAAACTTTCGGATCAAATACCTTTAAGTCTTTGTATGACCAGGCCATAACATCCTTGGACCTGTGAAGAAAATCAATCATACTTCTTTTTATTTCTAGATCACAGTTCTTAGCCAACTTGATGTGCCTGGGATCCTCTTCAGTCCCTATGTTCAGGTTTTCAGTCTCACTGTCTGTGGCACCCACATAATCCTCAGAATTCACTTTTTTCTTGATTTTTTCAACATCAAAGAGCCACTCCAGCTCCACCATCCCTTTTGGAATTCTGTTGTCCTTCAACCTCATTATTCCCTTGTCATCATCTAACTGCTCCAGCAGAGTATCCCTTTGGCCCTCATCGATTATAGCATTTTCAAATGTGTTAGTACTCTGCAAAAAGTTTACAATCTGTTGATCATCAGAGAAAACCTGAAAATTATCTATATTATTTGGGACTGAATGACAAGGGACTAAATCAATTGAAAACTTGTTCCATTTAAATTCTTCCAATGGTTTTAAACTTGCGGCTGAAGAATCCAAGACATCTGCATGTGAATTCTGCTCTCTGGGTATATGTGTCAGATTAAAAGCATCAAAGTCTTCTACAAGATCCCAAGCCCGATGTTTGTATCCTTTTAAATAAGATGCTTTACACTGGAATTTACCTTTGACTTGATTTGCCACCAATTCTAAATCAGTAAAAACTTGAATATTTCTTGCTCTTTTGTCCAAAGAAAATTTCAAACCTAATACCAGAGCTTCATACTCTGCTAAATTATTTGTACAAGGGAACTGTAGGCGGTAAGACATAAAATATGTCTGAATTTCAGGCCCTTTAAGGACTGCCCCTGTGTCAGAACCCTGTTTAGATCTAGCCCCATCCACATGAAGTGTCCAGACTTCATTATTATGAACAGGATGAGCTTTACTAAACTTGTTATTTTGCCCCGTTGTTAAATTGTAAACTCCAATATCTACCTCCGCAATATTTACAGTCTCATTCTCTGCATTGTATTTCGTAATTGTATGCTTGTACCTGGGTTCTCTTTCAACCCGTAATTGATTTGCCACTCCTTTCCATGGCAACCACATGTGTGAAAAATCTGTTGCCAAGTATCCGTTTAGATATCTCGACCAATCCCTACTCAACAGCATCCCGTACCCCACAGGTATATCCACAACCTGAATTTCAATTTTATGTTGAGCCCTTGGCTCAGATGCTAATTGGATATGAATATTTTGAAGTTCTCCCACTACTTTAACCTCCGATTTGTCCAATTGGACAGCTCTCCTTTCGGACTTCATTGGGGTCGGACCCAATTGTCGACAAATGGCCAAAGGCATAACATTAGCGAGATGCACCCGAATCTACCAAACAATTGTGTAAGTTCTTCCCAAAAATACGAACAGTCAGTAAAAAGGGGGGAACTTCAATTTTTTCTTTGTACATGGCTACATTGGCGTTTGCCATCTTATTTCCTTTGTCCACAGGTTGTCCCTCTGCTCTGAAATTTGGGCCAACTCATGAAGAGTAATGTTGGCCTTGATCTTTTTCATATCCTCCACTATGTTATATCCCTTATTAAGTGGAGGGACAAAAGCATCTGGTCCCCTCAGATTTCCTCCCTTTGGTGGAGATGGATTATTACTTGGAGAGGGGTCTGGAGGAACATTGTGAGAGTTGTTCGGAGGGGTTGATGTAGTATTAGGCTCCGGATTCCTGTTTCTCAGGTTGTAGTTATCCCTTTTGTACTGTTGGAAAGCCTGCACCTCATCCATAGGCATTTCAACTACATTCTTAGATTCATCCGGGAAAGTGAAAGAATCCAAGACCATAGCTGCACTGTGGCTGGATGAACTTGGGTCATCCATAGTTCTTTGATTTTCAGGAGAGATCAAATCCCCAGACAAAGCTTCAAATGCATTACAAAATTCCAGATAATTCAACTCCCCGTGTTGAGAAGTGGCATGTATTCTGCACCAGTTAGGCAGAGCTAAATCGCAAATATTCACATCATGAGATTTATCCTTGTAATCTTTATTAGGTTCATATGGGGGCCGATTGAATCTGTTCGGTTGATATGAATACCTGTTTGAGTTGTCCCTAGTAGAAACTTGCCTTTTAAAACTCAAAAAATCATTGGCCAGCTTCTGAACTATCTTTGAGACTTCTTCAACTCTTGCATTGTCAGCCTCTTTGCCTAGGTTCTGTACATTCTCAATAGGTGCTACAACCAATGGATTTGCTAATGGTAGAGTCTGACAAACTGGCAGCATCATTTGATGTGGTATGGGATTGAACACAGGGGCAACTTGTGTAACCAAATAAATTTTTTGAGCATTTAAAGGTTGGGGTCCCAACTGTCTTTCCAGAATCAAAGCTTCTTTATAAGCCTCTGTTAAATTAGTAACAGAGGGATCTCTTTTTAAGAAAATTGAAGTCATTGGATCCAGGGAATTTTTAAAGATCTCTAATGCCAAGTCTGCATTCGGTACATAATACCCAGTAAGTCTACCATAAGCTTTCTGGAATCTAACATTATAAGATCTGATAGATTCACTTAATTCTCTTTTGATACCAGAAAACTGCTGGTACAATATAGTAGGATCTATCACTTCCCCGAATTGTGACACAAAAACCTTTTCCAGGTCATTCCAACTGGTGACAGAATCATTAGTGAGGTTTAGAAACCAGTCATAAGCTCCCTCCTGAAGAGTGAACGGGAACAGTCTGCAAGCAACATCCTCATGCTGTACATTTAATAATTTCAAAGCATTCTTGAATGCAAACAAATGTTCCTCTGCAGTTCTTGTCCCATCATGTTTATATCTGGGGAGATATCTTTTCGGATTTCTGGGCAGGTCATGGGCTATACCCGAAATATTCAAAGCAGTGGAACCCAACCAATTTGCCATTACTACTTGGTTGACGGTGATATTCTGAGTTGTGGTTGGAGTAACTATCAGTGGTGATAAAACTGTTTCAGACAGATACTTGGCCCTTCTGAGGCTACTTCTTTTCAGAGTTTCTAATTCAGGCACAAGGAGCTCTCCAGCTCTAAGGTGGGACCTTGTTACCCTGTATGTAGAATCCAGCTTTTCACAAGCACTTACAAACTTACAATCCTTAACGCAGTACTCGAACTTGAGGTCTTCTTTTGTGGTAATCTTAAAATATTGTACTGACAATTTACAATACTGACCGGATTTCAGTAGGCCCTCCTTCTAGCGCCATTTTTAAATGTTGGTCCAACTTTTATACACACCCTGTGAAGAATGAGCATAAAACTATGATAACACTTATACGGGATAAATCCCACTCACTTTAGGATCTAGTTGGTTATCCAAGGTGTGAGTTACGAGTTGGGTCGAATGTCAATTCACTCTTTTTCGCTTCTGGAGTAGTTTTCAATATGGACTATCTGTTACCTTACAACGGGCTCACTGAACTTGTTCAGTAATGTTCGGTAGTTGTCACTTGTTGACAATCATATTTAAAATTAATTCTTTGATCTAGCTCTTATGGGTCAGTAGATTTAAATAAAAGACAAAATTAAAAGAAAATAAAAATGGATCATTTCACGGTAAAACAAAGAGGGTAGGGTAAGGCAGAAAGAGAAGTTTATCAAACTTAGCTATAAAACAAAACTACCAATTTTATTTATACTATCAGCTTCACAACAGAACAAATCAAAGAATAAAGTGTCCAGCTTTCTAAGATCACTTTCTACTAAGAGCATAAGGTAGAGATGGAACAGATCTAACAGAAAAATTATAAACAGAAGGGAAGTCGATTAAAATTGATATCTTTCACCGACAGCCTAGCTCGCACAGTGAGGACAGAGCAATTAGAACAGGCCTGAACCTTAAATCTATAATTTTTCCCTAGCATACAATAGAACAAATGAATCCCAACAACATATTTAATCTTGATAACACAGATTCACAACATATATTTAATAAACTTTAAAGAAACGGATAACAAAAGAAGATGAACTTATCACAATCTAAAAAATATTAGGCTCCTGGCCATGCTATCACAAAAAACAAAAGCACATCAACTCCAAGTCCAGAAACAAAGTATTTAACAAAATTTGCAAGAAATTGCTTCAATAGCCTTTTATTTCTAAGTTTTCGCCTCCTGCGATTACATTGAGAAGTATTTATAGACTCAGGACAAACCCTGATATTTTCAGAAATATCTTCTTCTCCAACCGTAAATCTTATCATCTTAAACCCTAGTACCCGGGTTTTACAGTATAAGCTCTTTTAAAACAAAGTTCGGATAAAACTTAACCATTCTGCAAATCAGTGCAGTCACTTGCCATAAATGGAGAAAACAGAATTTGAATGCCACTTGCATTCACCCGCAACTGTGAGTAAATGCCCTCATTAATTCCCTCGGGTAATCTAGATGAGTCACCACTTCTCTGACATTTCATCTCCGCAGAGCCATCCCTGAGTTGAAAATGCCTGCAAGCCATTAATTCTGCCATAAATTTTCATTAAATGCATCCATCGGCAAATTTCGGTAATCGAGTGTAGATATTTTCATTTTCCGGCCAATTCTCGACATACTCCATTAAATGGGTAGCTGCTTAGTCACCGTAAAGTCTCTTTGTGGCCAGATCTGTAAAATTTGGATGAAACAACAATTCTCGGCATCTCTCATTTCAATATGGCTGTCTTCGATTAATTTGCACTAAGATTTATCTTTCTGGCCATTTCTCCGCTATTATGTAAGTGCCAGATGGCTTCCTGCATGAAAGAACAAAAGATGGATTAGTATTTTAAAAATATTAAATCAAAACTTTAATTATTAAATTAGATTAAAACCCTAATGTTCACTTGCATGTCGGCTCTATTTATCTGATACGTGGCCTGCTTTGTCTTGACACGTGTCGCAAAATCGTGACATGTGTCCATTTCCAGCTGTTTTCACTTTCGGGCCTTTTTCTGCCTAAGTCGCAAAAATGTCGCGACATGTCACGAAATCGAGACCTGCTTCCCTGTCGCTGCCGCGAAAACATGACATGTCGCGAAATCGTGCCCCTTGTCTGGCCTTGGCAACTTTCTTTTCTACCGTGTCGTGATTTCGCGACGTCGCGAAATCTCGACGTCGCGATTTTGTGACACCTTCCTTCCATAGGCACTTCTTGCTCACCACGACCGTGAAAATGCGACATGTCGCGATTTCGCGACATGTCGCAAAATCGCGACCCTTCCTTGCCTTGGCGATTTTCTATCAATTGCGTCGGGCTTTACCTTGCCTTACTTTCTGGCGTGTCGCGATTTCGCGACACCCAGCCTTGACCTTGCCTTACTTCCTTGGGGTGTCGCGATTTCGTGACACCCAACTTTGCCCCTGGCACTCCCTTTGCTTCCCTCGGGTGTCGACGTGTCGCGATTTCGCGACGTCGCGATTTTGCGACACCTTCATACTTGCAGCTTGCTCTTCGAACTTTGTTGCGATTTCACGACATCTCCATGCCTTAGCCGATTTTGAACTTCCATCATCGCGAAAATGCGACATGTCGCGATTTCGCGACATGTCACGAAATCGCGATCTCTTTCATGCCTTAGCAGCTTTCTCCTTCATCTGCAGCAAAACCGCGACATGTCGCGAAATCGCGCCCTGTTTCATGCCTTAGTCGATTTTTCACTTTGATTTCTCTTTGCCTTGGACCTGTCGCGATTTCGCGACATGTCGTGAAATCGCGACGGTCCGTATGCCTCGGGTCCCCTCGTCGAGAAACGTCATGATTTCACGACATGTCGTGAAAACGCGACCTATTTTTGACTTGCTTCCTTTCTGCCTCCACCTGTCGCGAAAATGCGACATGTCGCGATTTCGTGACATGTCACGAAATCGCGACCTCTTTCATGCCTTAGCTTCTTTTTCACTCTGGCTGCCGCGAAAATGTGACATGTCGTGATTTCGCGATGTTCCGTACGATCTTGCTTTCTCTCTCCAGACTGGTAGCGATTTCGCGACATTTCCAAAAATAGAAAGTGTTGCGATATCGAGACATTTCAAAAAATGGAAGTGTTGCGATATCGCTATGTTTTTGCGACTTGGCGGATTTTCCAAAACCCGTCGCGATATCGCGACATTTCCAAAAATGGAAGTGTCGCGATATCGCGACACTTCCAAAAAAGGAAAGTTTTGGTTTCTAATGAATTTATCTGTCTGTTTTCTGCATTTTTTTCATACCGGTGAAAGATTTTCTTTAATCAGCAATGATTCTAACATGTGAAAAATGAATTCTGGAATAAATCAAAACCATATGCAAATAAAAGCACAACTTAAAAAGGAGGCAAGCAAATTTGGAATTTGAAACCTGGAAAACATCAAGAGGGTCCTTACTGCAAAATGAAAGCTCAAAATTTTCAAAGGGTGGAAATTCATTTTTCAGTGGGGGTGTGTTGCTTCTCAACAGGACCCAAAACCTTGTTACAAATAGGGAGATATTGCCACACTTAAAAACACCGATTTCGAACCATTGCTACCACCTGGTACAAAAGCCCTGCCCACTATAGAGGGGAAACTACTAAACCAAAAAATCAACAGAAGGGAAAACAACTGGTATACAAAATATCGTCAACGGGGTCTCAGGTACTATCAGATAGGGGTAAACCCTAACGACTAGATGACATAGTTTCAAAAAATAAAAAATAGCACTTGACTACCAGTAGACAAAAACTCGTTACCATCAGCCAACCATCTAGGTCTAGGGAAGAGGGTCCTGCTTGTCTCCCTTATTCGCATAGCAGGTCAGCATTTTAGAGGCTTCGTCTAGATACTTGATCAAAGTACAAATGGTGGATGCCACCAGCTCCAGCAGTATCTGGGAGCTCTGGTCCTACCTATCGCTCGCTAAGTTAGAGATGACATGGGTGGATGACGAAGATGGCTCCACCTTTGATTTATTGAATCTAGATGAAGATCTTCCCATCGAAGTTGAATTTGAAGTCATTGCTCACCTCTTTGACCTCGTACTCTTGGGAGGGAAACCTTTGGGATGCTCCCCCACAGCCATGGGGTCTCTAGGGAAACCAGGGTGGCTGGGTGATGGGGGAGCCTCCTCAGGGGGGCTAATAGACACTGGTTTTATATTCTGGACTGGAGGTCTATTGGCCATAACATGCATGTATATAACCGCTAAAAGCCCTTGGTGCATCGGCTTACCTCTTGATTTTTGACACTTCTCCAAGGTAAGGAACAAGGAGTATAATAGATAGTCGAGGACACACACAGGTTTACCATTTCAAATATAGTTAACAAAAGCTAGATGAAAGCTCCTCAATGGCTTCTCTGGGTCGTCACAAGTAACAAACTAAATAATAGGGACAATGGCGACGTTCCAAGGGGTTGGGAGGGATGCCACATGCAGGGTGGACTTGTCCCACCCAAAACACTTCCCTTTGTCAAGGAATTGGTCTATCTCTTATTTCCAATTATGTTTGTCCCACCTAATGAAGTGCCCAAGCAGAGGAAAACTTGTAATCTCCACGAGCAGCTCAACTGTGACTTTGAAATAGACCCCTTGGACTACCACTTCTCCTTAGTTCCAAGTGGAAATAAAATCCCTAGTAATATTATCATCGAGTCCAGAGAATTTTGATAGGAATGGGGTAAACCCCTTAACATCCATAAATACTTTGGCAACGGGGTCGATATTAAGCTGGGTGGGCTTAACAAAAGCCATACTATCGAGGGTGAGGAGGGCAGAAATAGGGTGGCTAGTAGGATCAAAGCAAGGATAGAAGAGTCGAGGTGGGGGTACCAGAAGGAAAGAATACAGAAATACTAGGATCGAGGTTGGTTAAATGGTGTAGGAGGGAGCTAAGGCAGCAACCCACAAAGGGGGCGGATTGGGTGAGAAAGTAGTGGGAGCCTTGGTGGAAAATGGATGAGTACGAAACATCATTTCCAACCAAGGGCATATCATTATCAGTCGATGCAAGATACAGAAGGGTGTGAGTCATGCGTGGTTCTAGGGAAATTTCTAGAAGTAGATATGCCATGGGGAGAGGTGGATGCTGAAAAAATCTCGTGGTGCCTTGAGGAGGGAGAAGGGATTGGGAAGGGATGCCATGAATGGTGGGATAGGAGCTAAAAAGTCTATCTGACTTGTAGTGATTCACCATGCAGTATGGGGAGCACCTGCTACTAAATACTTGGGTAGCAACAGCTTGGGGTACCCACGTATCAAGGATCTTGAAATCAGCATAGTGTCATAATTCTACTAGGTGGGGAGTGTTCTTTCCCCATGATTTTCCACCCCAGTACGTGATTTTATTACCAAGATTGGTCCACACATGGTAGAGACCTGCCACTTGGAGCCAAGGTCTAACCGGCTCATATGTGGTGGAGATAAACCCTATGTTTTCCATTGGCTTAAGTATTAGCTCCATGGGACCTACCATCTTGAACTTTGCTTCTTTCCTGACTTGCTACCTTGGATATTTTATTGGAAATGTTCTCTCTCCACACTCTAAGGCTTGTTGATGTGGCTGTCAAGTTGGCCATGAATCGGCTAGTTGGTTGGCTTCCTTGAAAGTGTGGTGGATGGACGATAGAGGGAGGCTATGAAATATTTTTCTAGACTCCTGAATGGCATTGAAAACTTTCCATGACAAAGTCTTGTTGTTGGTTATGTATTTGATAATGTTCAGGGAGTCTCCCTCTATGATTGACCTTCTGGGATCCTCCTAGAGCAGGACAAGACCTCGCCATGGAGCCATGGCCTCTACAAAATTATTGGTCTAAGTCCCAAGGAATTCTGCATAAGCTAGGATTATGGTTCCTTCATGATCTTGGATGACCCCTCCTGCTCCTGCAAGCCCAAGGTTTCCTTTGGAGGCTCCATAAAAGTTCAACTTGATCCATACTTTTGAGGGTGGCATCCATTTGAGATTGGATGTGGGGTTGGGCCTTGGCTTAGCTTCAGGGACTTCTTCGGGGATGCCTAGGGATTTGAGAAGGGCTCGTTCACTCGTCTGGGGAGGGGTATAGGAGGATGGACAAAGTTGAATGTTTTCGATGGCGTAAGAAATGACTTTATCTGCTACAACTATGGGGTCCCTGGGGGAGGACGAGAAGGCCCTGCTGTTGCACTCTAACAATATTTTCCAGATCAAATGGTGGAGGTAAAGGGACCAAAGGGTGCAAAGCTTAGGATACCAAAACAGGTTCGGCCATTGGGAGAATAGGTCAATTATGGTATTGTGCTGGATCCATTGAATGTGGAAGGATTTTAGCAGGTGATCGAAGGCTTCAAATGAGAAAGCACAGCTAGTTAACAGGTGGTTTGTGGATTCCCAATTTTATAGGTATAGGTAGCATCGGTTTGGGATCATGAAACCTCTTTTATCCAGGTTCTCAATCGTGAGGATCTTGTTCTGGATGGCAATCCAAGAGAAAAAACTGATTTTCAAGATGAGGTTTCTTACCTCCAGTACATTTCTTCTCTGGCCAGGATATTGTGAAAATCTATTGGCAACTTGTCCTCTTCAGCCTTGGAGTTGTTGTCCTGAGTGCCTTACTGGAATTTTTGTTCTATGAGTTCTAACTTCTCTTTGACCAACCTTTTATTTTCAAAAATTTTGCCAAAGTTTTCCTTGTTCCACACCCTAAGATTATCCTTGATGAATCTGAGCTTTTGATATAATTTCTCGGATGGGGATCCTTTGAAGGGCTGCTTCCACCACTGCATGACTTGGCTTTTGAAGTCTGGATGGTGGAACCACATCACCTCAAAGCAAAAGGTGCTCTTGAAAGAGGGAGCTTTACCTGCTTCGAAGAGAAGGGGATTATGGTTAGAGCCAATTTTGGGAAGGTGTTTGAGGGTGGCATTTGCAAACACAAGGATGGCTTATTTTGAGAGTAAGACCCTGTCTAATTTGACTTGAATAAGATTTGTTCTAGCCCTCCTGTTGCTCCAAGTGTACTTAGCTCCCTTTAGGTGAACATCCATGAGTTCATTTGAATCTATAAATGCCCCAAATTCCTTCATGCTTCTAGTGATTAGGGTGTCGCCACATTTATTGTCTGAGGGGAATAGGGGGCTGTTGAAATCACTTACGAGGATCCAAGGGAGGGTTTTGAACGAGTTTCTCATGAGGCTTATCGATTCCCAAAGCATGACTCTTTCCAACAAATTATTAGGGGCGTAAACGTTGGAAAGTATCCAGGTGAGTTTGTTAGTTTTACAATGAAACAACATGTTGATGATTATGTTGGATGATAAAATTAGTCTTCCTTCAACTATAGACGGATCCCACATACATAAAAATCCTCCGAAAGTTCCTTGGACCAGGGTGAAGATGAATTCATCACTACTCCATATTACTTTGGCAACTCTAGGGGAGGAAATCTCATCCAACCTGATTTCTTACAAAATGAGGATTGAGGGATTGTGTTCTTTCCTAAGATGTGCGACTATCCACTTTTTGGGGGTTCCATTAAGCCCTTTCACATTCTAAGTGAGAATCTTCATTTAACACTTTTTGAGGGATTTTTTGCCTCCCTTCCTCTGATGGGAAGGAGGTTTGGGTTTTTCGGTTCATATTTTATCAAGTTGAGAGCGTCAAATAATAAGGTGGTTTGGAGGCTATTAGCTATATCATCTTTTGCCTCTTTCCTTCTCTGTTCGCCAAGGGTTGGTCGTCATATCTTCTTTTCACTTCTAAAGTCAGTAGTGAATTTTTTACTCTGGGTCCTCTTGGGGTTGAAACCTTTCAGGGCTGATTGGGATGGGGTGGTACTTCCTGCTTCATCGCTATCAGACTGGCCGAAAGCTACTCTAGACGTAGCAAGAGGGAGAAGGGAGGGACTTGATTTGGTCGAGGATGCAGAGGGAACAATTTATGTTGGTTTTGTCTGGGGAGGATCAGAGAGGGGAGGGGGAAGGGGATCATCCAAGGGGGGGTCCACATTCTCTTCAATGAAACCAAGATCAAATTCAGGAAGAGGACATACTTGACCAAAATCTGGGACTGGAGGAGGATCAACTTTTTGCTTCCCTTTGTCCTTTGGGGGTTGGCCCCTCTTTTGACCAAGGACCAATTGAGCCAGGGGCCATTTTTATAGGGAGAATGCCTTTCGATATTGGTATAGAAGGGTCTAGGTGGAAGGAACCAATTATAGGGCCTGGGTAAGCCCTTGGTAAAGAGTCACCATTCTTGATTTCCTCTGCCTGATTGAGGATAGGGTATTGGTTCTGGAGGTGCCCTTACATGCGGCACTGGACATAGAAGGCTGGTTTATTTTCATATTCCAACGGTTGGTGCCATTTGAAGGACCTCAATATTAGGTTGACAAAGGATGGAAGGTCATACTCGAGATTGGCATTAGCGTAGATTCGTGCATGGACCATTCTAGATCCTACTTTGGTTGCAGATTTGATGGCCACCAGCTCATCGACTGCTTTCATAATAGCTTTCAGGACTTCCTCCTACTAGATATGGAAGGGCAAGTTTGGGATCCTGACCCAAATTGGGGAAAATTTTATGCTCTAAGTGTTTGGATTGAAATCCGCTGCCCATCGCCTAAGAAACAGGATCCTCCTGCCTAAGGACCAGGGACCTCCTATTAGAATACGACTTGTATCGTCATGGTTGCCAAGTTTAATGATGAAGAAACCCTTTGAAAGGGCTACTATCTCCATGTGACCTATGGTCTTCCATTTGGAGAAGGTCCATCACCTTATGGTCTCAATGTCTAAACGCCCTTTGAAAAACTTCCTGATCAGGGAGTAGGAAGCCTTGGAAACATAGTTGGAGAATATCTCTGCAAAAATTATAATATCAAATCTGACTTGAGATAGGTTGGAGTCGTACATTTTTGAAGGGATTCATCTCACTAGAGGTGACCCACGTGTAGGAAAAAATGCTAGGGCTTCTAGGAATGGGGTCCTCGTTCACACATTTATAAGGGGGCTCCTTGTCCCGAGGTCCCACATGGGACAGCTCTCGGGATACCACATCCCCATCACCCTCCTTACTTGGATCTGGTTCTCCTACTCTCTATGTCATTCCTGCTTGTCGATTACCACTGCCACCTTCACTGCCCTCCGTTTCCACCATCGCTATATTCAAGTCCCTTTTTTGTTAACATTTTCCTATTTATATAATTATAATTAAATAATAGAATATATAATATGAAGGTTTGTTGATACTAACATATATATTTATTTATTTATTGAAATTTATGTTTGGTCAAAAGTACAATTATGTCATACTATTATACATGTGTGTCATCTAAGACGTGATACAAAGTACATGTCCCTAATTATATTTTTAATTATTTAAATGAAAAGTTCTAATATCTTTTTTTTGATAAGTAGCAATATATTTACAGCGGGTTTTTTAAAGAAGGATCCCAAAACCTTAGTTACATAGACATTCGAGACTGGAATTAAGATTAAAAACCTTAGGCAACGGTCCAGGGCCCAAGGCCCTAGTGCCTACAAAAATCGGGCCAATCTAAGAAACAAAACAACAAAATTTGGCCTGAGGCCACCAAAACAAGAAAACACCATAAAACGACAAACGCCAAGATCGCAAAAATTGAACGCCGTCACTCCGAGAGGTCCTACAGCCGGGCCTGGCCTAGACGGGGCCCACCCTGTCAGATCAGCTCCACTCCTCACGAGTAAGAAAAGGATGGGGGCCAATTGACGTGATGCATCGAGGCTGGCCTAAGGGCCCAGGCCCAAGATGTCGTCCCCACCCTGGCCACCATTCTGCTCAGTCTCTGAGCCCTTCTCAGGGCCTGTAGAGGGCCCTACGGGCCCGGGTCCAGGCCCTGACGAGCCCGACCCCGATCCTGATCCCGCTACCTACACCAGTCTTCGAACCATATCCTGCTCCTGCTCCTGCTCCTGCTCCCGCCATTGCCATCGTCCTTCCTGCCTCATGAGCAAGAAAGGGACTGGGCCAGTCGAAGATGTGGAACAGATAGGAAAATCCCCTAGCCACTAAGGGGCGCTGTAATGAGACTTTAGGGCCCCGACTCGGGGCGAGCTAAGCACCAGGGCCTTCATCGATGCTAGTAAAGTCTTGTGAAGCTATTTGAACCAGAGCTTTAGGGAAGTTCGTGGTCCAGGAGATGGAGTCTTCAGCTGAGATGGCTTGATTTGCCATGAAGTTGGTAGCCTTGTTGCCTTCTCTATACACATGCTGAAAGGCGTGGTCGGGGAGTCCTTGGAGAATGGTGAGGCTTTCTCAGATGGAATTGTGAATGCACCAAGAGCAATTTCTCGGGTTGCGGGTGACTTTGATAATAACTTGGGAATCGCCCTCGATGATGAATTTTAAGGTGGACTCCCTGAGGGTAGTCAACCCATTGAGGAGAGCTGGTGCTTCGATGAAGTTGTTAGTCTGGAAGCCAAGCAGTGTAGCATACACCACGATCAGGGCCCCGTGACAGTCTTTGATGACCCTGCCTGCTCCAAAGGGCCCGGGATTTCCTTTAAAAGCTCCATCAAAATTAAGCTTGACCCATCTAGGGGGGCAATCCACCTCATCATATAACACCAAGAGGGGGCAGGAGGGGACCGAGGGGGAAGCTAAACTCCCAGGGATGATAGGAGGGTGACCTCGCCCAGCCGCTAGGGCGCCTTGGTCAAGGGGATGGAACGAGAATTCTCAAGGGCAAAGGACACCGCCTTGGTTGCTATCCACTAGGGGGAACAGGCCAGGGAGGAGAAGGCTCTATTGTTGTGCTCAAGCTAGAGTTGCCAAAGCATATGAGGAAGGCAAGACCCCCAGAGGAAGCGGATGAAAGGATGGGCGAAGGGGTTGGGCCACTGAGATAGGAGGTCAGAGATGGAGTTGGGGGCCACCCACTGAATAGAGAATTGGGAAAGGATGAGGCCCAGGACTTCAGAAGAGAAGGGACATCTGATAAAGAGGTGATTAGTGGACTCCCAGGAAGCACAGTAGAGAAAGCATCTGTTCGAGATCTGGAAGCCCCTCCTGATCAGGTTCTCGATAGTCAGGATCTTATTTTGGACGATCGCCAAGACAAAGTGGTTGATTTTGGGGATCAGCTTCTTGGACCACACCTTCCAGGCTGGAAAGGGGGCCTCATCGGGGACTCTTTGAAGGTTGTAGGCATATTTGACAGAAAAGACACCACTGGGAGTGCCATGCCAAACACATCTGTCATCACCTCCGAAGGACGGAATAACAGTCACCTTGAGGAGATGCTGAATCCTGGAGGCTTGAAGCGGGTGCCTGGGGTTCAGGATGGGTTTCCAAGTAACCCGCCCCTGGTTCTAAGATAGGCTGACACTTTGGGCCCTCTGTCTGCCAACCCTGGTTTGAGGACGAGGAAATATCTGTCAGCAGTCAGGGTCTCATCAAGGAGTCATCTGTCTTCCCAAAAATTGATCTTGGCTCCGTCCCCAAGTATCCATCTGGTCCCTTTCTGAATAATGTCTTTGGCATAGATCAGGGACTTCCAGAAGGCTGATCCATCTCGGGGCTGGGATTCACTGAGGAAGGGGTGATGATGGCAGTATTTCCTGTGCACGATGCTGACCCACTCATCAGGGGTATTGGTGAACACCTTCCAAGCGTGCTTGGCCAAGAGGGCCTTGTTCATGAGGGTCACCAGCCTGAGACTGATCCCTCCCTCGCCTTTGGGGCGACAGACCAGGGGCCAAGAGACCAGGGGAATCCTCTTCTTATCTTCACTGCCCGACCAGAGAAATCATTTTTGAATTTTTTTGATGTGAGCTGCAATAGAGGTCGGGATTCTGAAGACCGACATGAAGTATATCGGAATGCTTTGCAGGACTACCGCCAAGAGGGTGGCTTTGCCAGCCTGCGAGAGGAGGTGACCTTTCTAGGGGGCCAGATTCCTATGAATCTGCTCAATCACATCGCCCCATAGGGCCTTGGAGGACGCACCTGTGAACAGGGGAAGTCCGAGGTAAGAGGAGGGAAGGGAACCAGGGGTGCAGCCTAAAATCCACTCGTTTCTGATCTACCTAGCCAAGGGAGTATGGATGAAGAAAATATTGCTTTTTTGAAGGTTGATTTTCTGCCCGGTCGCCTCCTCGTACAGGGTCAGGATAAGCTTGAGGGTCTTGGCTTGAGGGATTAAGGCAGATGTGGTGAGGATGGTGTCATCCACGAACTACTGGTGGGACAGAGGAGGTAGGCCCGGTGTAGGCTTGATGCCTGAAATGAGACCGCGGGTCACAGCGCCTGAGATGGTATGCCCCAGGGCCTCAGCCAGGATGATGAAGAGGATCGGGGACAAGGGGTCACCTTGGAGGCCTATGGAACTGGGGAAGAACCCAGCAAGGGACCCGTTGATGAGGATAGAGATCCAAGGGGAGGACACAAAGTTGCTTATGAGCCTGACCCAAGAGGGGTGGAACCCGAACTTAAGGAGGACCTTGGACAGAAAAGTTCTAATATCTAAATCTAAACATTATAATATATTTAAAACTAATTTATAAATTGTTCTATAAATTATTAGTTATCCATACGTGTTGAATGTTGAACATCTTAAAATATTCAAATATTCAACCCTGCACATTATTTTTTCTAATAAACCTTTTCGTATAATTTGCACTTGTTTGTTTGAAGTCAGAAGACTACACAGTGCATATCTAGTCACAGTCGCCTTAGGTAGACCCCACCAGGGTTCCTCTTTCCTACTCTCTTCCTAGGTAAGCCCCACCAGCCCACAAGAGTACTTATTCACTTAGGATTGCAACCAATCTCTCTCCACTTGAGTGTTCGGGTCATATATTTCTTTTCAAATTTGCTACGTATTCATTTCCTATGCTTTATGCTTATGTCACGCTCTTAGTGTTATGGTCAGAGCAAAGCCATTTGACTCCTCTAGGGCCAACAACCCTTGCATAGTCATTACTCCGGTGGACCTTCCTTTCACTTCATGGAAAGATGCAGATAATAATTGCCTATTTATATGTATTGGTAATGCTACTCATCCTCCATATGTACTAATCCCATCATCTACCCTAACTTCTTTGTCCTCCATATCTACCAATTGCCTATTTATATGTATTGGTAATTTTTTACTTCGGGTCATCTTAGGGCTGAAGCCTTCCAGGGCTAACTGGGATGGGGCGGGACTTCCTTCTTCGTCGCTATCGGACTAGCCGAAATCTGGTTTGAACGTAGCAAGAGGGAGAAGGGAGGGACTTGATTTGGACAGGGATGCAGAGGGAGCAATTTTTGCTAGTTTTGTTTAGGGAGGATCAGAGAGGGGAGGGGGAAGAGGATCATCCAAGGGGGTCCACATTCTCCTCAATGAAACCAAGGTCAGATTTGGGAAGAGGACATACTTTACCAGAATCTAGGATCGGAGGAGGATCAAATTTTTTCTTCCCTTTGTCCTTTGGGGGTTGGCCCCTCTTTTGACCAGGGATCGACTGAGTTGGGGGTCGTTCTTCTGGGGAGCATGCCTTTTGATCTTGGGATAGAAGGGTCTAGGCAGAAGGAACCGATTTTAGGGCCAGGAGGGAGCCCTTGGAAAAGAGTCACCACCCTCAGTTTCCTATGCCTGCTTGAGGAGAGGACATTGGTTCTGGAGGTGCCCTTGCATGCGATACTAGACACAGAAGGCTTTTCGTATTCCAGTGGTTGGCACCATTTGAAGGACCTCGAGATTAGGTTGACAAAGGATGAAAGCTTATATTTGAGATTGGCATTAACTCAGATGCGTGCATGGACCGTTCTGGAGCCTACTTTGGTTGTAGAGTCGATGGCCACTAGCTCGCTGACTGCTCTCACAATATGGAAGGGCAAGTCTAGGATCTGGACCCAGATTGGGGCAACGTTTATACTTTGAGTGTTTGGATTGAAATCTACCACCCATCGCCTAAGAAACAGGCTCCTCATGCCTAAGAACCAGGGTCCTCCTATTAGAATACGACTTGTATCATCATGGTTGCCAAGTTTAATTATGAAGAAACCCCTTGAAAGGGCTACTATCTCCATATGACCTGTGGTCTTCCATTTGGAGAAGACCCATCACCTTATGGTCTCAATGTATGTACGTCCTCCGATAAACTTCCCGATCAAGGAGTAGGAAGCCCTAGAAACATAGTTGGAGAATACCTCTATCGAAATAATAATATCAGATTCGACCTGGGATAGGTTGGAGCCTAATTTTTTTGAAGAGATCATCTCGCCAAAGGTGACCTGCGCGTAAGAAGAAACATTAGGGCTCCAGGGAATGGGGCCCTTGTTTGCATGTTTATCAGGGTGCTACTTATCCTGAGGTCCCACATGGGGCAGCTCTCGGGATCCCACATCCCCATCACCCTCTTTACCTGTATCTGGTCCTCCTGCTCTTTATGTCATTCCTGCTTCTCGGTTGTTGATGTCGCCTTCACTGCCCTCTGTTTCCACCATCGCTATATTCAAGTCCATTTTTAGTTAACATTTTTCTTGATATATATATATATATATATATATATATATATATATATATATGCACTTGGGGATGAAGCGCAACGGTTTGGGCTTTGGCTCTTTTTTGGGAGGTCCATGGTTCAAACCGTGGCATGGGTGAGTGTGTGACGGGGTGAGTGTGTGTCTCCTTGGTAGAGTTGTTGTAACAGGTTGGGGATTCCTGGTCAAAACCCCATCTCTTAATATTACCAAAATAAATAAATAAATATATATAAATATATATATATATATATTGAAATTTATGATTAGTCAAAAGTACAATTATGTCATACTATTATACATGTGTGTCATCTAAGACGTGATACAAAGTACATGTCCCTAACATTAAAAAATATATATATTTAATTATTTAAATGAAAAGTTTTAATATCTTAATCTATAATTTGTTCTATAAATTATTAGTTATCCATACGTGTTGAATTTTGAATCGCTTTTAATATTCAAATATTCAACCCTGCACATTATTTTTTATAATAGACCTTTCCGTATAATTCACACTTGTTTGTTTGAAGTTAGAAGACTACACAGTGCATATCTAGTCACAGTCGCCTTAGGTAGACCCCACCAGGGTTCCTCTTTCCTACTCTCTTCCTAGGTAAGCCCCACAAGCCCACAAGAGTACTTATTCGCTTAGGATTGCAACCAATCTCTCTTCACTTAAGTCTTAGGGTCATCTCTTTCTTTTTGAATTTGCTACGTATTCATTTCCTATGCTTTATGCTTATGTCACGCTCTTAGCATTGTGGTCAGAGCAAAGCCATTTGACTCCTCTAGGGCCAACAACCCTTGCAAATTCATGGCTCTGGTGGACCTTCCTTTCGCTTCGTGGAAAGACACGGACAACAATTGCCTATTTATATGTATTGGTAGTGCTAATCATCCTCCTTATCTACCAATCCCATCATCTACCCTATACTTCTCTGTCCTCCATATCTACCAATTGCCTATTTATATGTATTGGTAATTTTTTACTTCGGGTCATCTTGGGTCTAAAACCTTCCAGGGCTAATTGGGATGGGGTGGGACTTCCTTCTTCGTCACTATCAGACTAGCCGAAATGTGGTTCGGACGTAGCAAGCGGGAGAAGGGAGGGACCTGATTTGGACAGGGATGCAGAGGGAGCAATTTCTACTAGTTTTGTTTGGGGAGGATCAGAGAGGGGAGGGGGAAGGGGATCATCCAAGGGGGGTCCACATTCTCCTATGAAACCAAGGTTAGATTTGGGAGAAGGACATACTTTGCCAGAATCTAGGACCAGAGGAGGATCAACTTTTTTCTTCCCTTTTTCCTCTAGGGGTTGTCCCCTCTTTTGACCAGGGATCGACTGAGTTGGGGGTTGTTCTTCTAGGGAGCATGCCTTTTGATCTTCGGATAGAAGGGTCTAGGCAAAAGGAACCGATTTTAGGGCCTGGAAAAGAGTCACCACCCTCGGTTTCCTCTGCCTGCTTGAGGATAGGGCATTGGTTCTGGAGGTGCCCTTCCATGCGACACTAGACTCAAAAGGTTTTTCGTATTCCAGCAGTTGGCACCATTTGAAGGACCTCGAGATCAGGTTGATAAAGGAGGAAAGCTTAGATTCGAGATTGGCATTAACGCAGATGCATGCATGGACCATTATGGAGCCTACTTTGGTTGTAGAGTCGATGGCCACCAGCTCGCTGACTGCTCTCACAATAGTTTTTAAGACTTCCTACTACCAGATATGCAAGGGCAAGTTTGGGATCTGGACCCAGATTGGGGCAAAGTTTATGCTCTGAGTGTTTGGATTAAAATCTGCCGCCCATCGCTTAAGAAATAGGCTCCTCCTACCTAAGAACCAGGGCCCTCCTATTATAATATGACTTGTATCGTCATGGTTTCCAAGTTTAATTATGAAGAAACCCCTTGAAAGGGCTACTATCTCCATATGACCTGTGGTCTTCCATTTGGAGAAGACCCATCACCTTATGGTCTCAATGTTTGGACGCCCTCTGATAAACTTCCCAATTAGGGAGTAGGAAGCCCTTGAAACATAGTTGGAGAATACCTCTATCGAAATAATAATATCATATTCGACCTGGGATAGGTTGGAGCCTGACATTTTTGAAGAGATCATCTCGCCAAAGGTGACCTGCACGTAAGAAGAAACGTTAGGGCTCCCAGGAATGGGGTCCTCGTCTGCACGTTTATCAGGGTGCTACTTGTCTCGAGGTCCCACATGGGGCAACTCTCGGGATCCCACATCCCCATCACCCTCTTTACCTGGATCTGGTCCTCCTGCTCTTTGTGTCGTTCCTGCTTGTCAGTTACCGATGATGGCATCACTACCCTCTATTTCCACCATCGCTATATTCAAGTCCCTTTTTTTATAACATATTCCTTGATATATATATATTTGCAGTTGGGGGTGAAGTGCAATGATTTGGGCTTTGAATATTTTTTGGGAGGTCCAAGGTTCAAACCGTGGCGTGGGTGAGTGTGTGATGGGGTGTGTGTCTACCTGGTAGAGTTGCTGTAACAGGTTGGGGATTTCTGGTCAAAACCCCATCTCTTAATATTACCAAAATAAATAAATAAAAAAATATATAAAAAAAAAAAAATATATATATATATATATATATATATATATATATATATTGAAATTTATGACTAGTCAAAAGTACAATTATGTCATACATGTATATCATCTAAGACGTGATACAGAGTACATGTCCCTAACATTAATATATATATATATTTATAATTATTTAAATGAAAAGTTTTAATATCTTAATCTAAACATTATAATATATTTAAAACTAATTTATAATTTGTTCCATAAATTATTAGTTATCCATACGTGTTGAATGTTGAACCGCTTTTAATATTCAAATATTCAACCTTGCACATTATTTTTTCTAATAAACCTTTCCGTATAATTTGCACTTGTTTGTTTGAAGTTAGAAGACTCCACAGTGCATAGCTAGTCACAATTGCCTTAGGTAGACCCCACCGGGGTTCCTCTTTCCTACTATATTCCTAGGTAAGCCACACCATCCCACAAGAGTACTTATTCACTTAGGATTGCAACCAGACTCTCTCCACTTGAGTCTTCGGGTCATCTCTTTCTTTTCGAATTTGCTACATATTCATTTCCTATGCTTTATGCTTATGTCACGCTCTTAGCATTGTGGTCATAGCAAAGCCATTTGACTCCTCTAGGGCCAACAACCCTTGCAAGGTCATGGATCCGGTGGCCCTTCCTTTCGCTTCGTGGAAAGACACGAACAACAATTGCCTATTTATATGTATTGGTAATGCTACTCATCCTCCATATCTACCAATCCCATCATCTACGCTATACTTCTTTGTCCTCCATATCTACCAATTGCCTATTCATATGTATTGGTAATTTTTTACTTCGGGTCATCTTGGGGCTGAAGCCTTCCAGGGCTAACTGGGATGGGGTGGGACTTCCTTCTTCGTCGCTATCGGACTAGCCGAAAGCTTGTTCGGATGTAGCAAGAGGGAGAAGGGAGGGACTTGATTTGGACAGGGATGCAGAGGGAGAAATTTTTGTTGGTTTTGTTTGGGGAGGATCAGATAGGGGAGGGGAAAGTGGATCATCCAAGGGGGGTCCACATTCTCCTCAATGAAACCACAGTCAGATTTGGAAAGAGGACATACTTTACCAGAATCTAGGACCGGAGGAGGATCAAATTTTTGCTTCCCTTTGTCTTCTAGGGGTTGGCCCCTCTTTTGACTAGGGGTCGACTGAGTTGGGGGTGGTTCTTCTGGGGAGCATGCCTTTCGATCTTGGGATAGAAGGGTCTAGGCGAAAGGAACCAATTTTAGGGCCTGGAGGGATCCCTTGGAAAAGAGTCACCACCCTTGGTTTCCTCTGCCTGCTTGAGGAGAGGGCATTGGTTTTGGAGGTGCCCTTGCATGCGACACTAGACACATAAGGATTTTTTTGTATTCCAACAGTTGGCACTATTTGAAGTTCCTCGAGATCAGGTTGACAAAGGATGGAAGCTTAGATTTGAGATTGGCATTAACACAGATGCGTGCATGGACCATTATGGAGCCTGCTTTGGTTGTAGAGTCGATGGCCACCAGCTCGTCGACTACTCTCGCAATAGCTTTCAAGACTTCCTCCTACCAGATATGGAAGGGAAAGTCTGGGATCTGGACTCAGATTGGGGCAAAGTTTATGCTCTGAGTGTTTGGATTGAAATTTGCCGCCCATCACCTAAGAAACAGGCTCCTCTTGCCTAAGAACTAGGGCCCTCCTATTAGAATACGACTTGTATTGTCATGGTTGCCAAGTTTAATTATGAAGAAACCCCTTGAAAGCGTTACTATCTCCATATGACCTGTGGTCTTCCATTTGGAGAAGATCCATTGGCTTATGGTCTCAATGTCTGGACGCCCTCCGATAATATTCCCGATTAGGGAACAGGAAGCCCTGGAAACATAGTTGGAGAATACCTCTGTCAAAATAATAATATCAGATTCGACATGGGATAGGTTGGAGCCTAACATTTTTGAAGAGATCATCTCACCAAAGGTGACCTATGCGTAAGAAGAAACATTAGGGCTCCCAGGTATGGGGCCCTCGTCTGCACGTTTATTAGGGTGCTACTTGTCTCAAGGTCCCAAATGGGGCAACTCTTGGGATCCCATATCCCCATCACCCTCTTTACCTGGATCTGGTCCTCCCGCTCTTTGTGCCGTTCCTGCTTGTCGGTTATCGATGACGCCATCACTACCCTCTATTTCCACCATCGCTATATTCAAGTCCCTTTTTTGATAACATATTCCTTGATATATATATATATATATATATTTTGCACTTGGCGATGAAGCGCAACGGTTTGGGCTTTGGATATTTTTCGGGAGGTCCAAGGTTCAAACCGTGGCGTGGGTGAGTGTGTGTCTACCTGGTAGAGTTGTAACAAGTTGGGGATTCCTGGTCAAAACCCCATCTCTTAATATTACCAAAATAAATAAATAATATATATATATATATATATATATATATATATATATATATATATATATATATATATATATATTGAAATTTATGATTAGTCAAAAGTACAATTATGTCATACTATTATACATGTGTGTCATCTAAGACGTGATACAAAGTACATGTCCCTAACATTAAAATATATATATATATATATATATATATATATATATATATATATATATATATATATATATATATATATATATATATATATATTTTAATTACTTAAATGAAAACTTTTAATATCTTAATCTAAACATTATAATATAATTAAAACTAATTTATAATTTGTTCTATAAATTATTAGTTATCCATGCGTGTTGAATGTTGAACCGCTTTTAATATTCAAATATTCAACCCTGCACATTATTTTTTCTAATAAGCCTTTCCGTATAATTCACACTTGTTTGTTTGAAGTTAGAAGACTGCACAGTGCATAGCTAGTCACAGTATCTCTCCACTTGAGTCTTCGGGTCATCTCTTTCTTTTTGAATTTGCTACATATTCATTTCCTATGCTTTATGCTTACGTCACGCTCTTAGCGTTGTGGTCAAAGCAAAGCCATCTGACTCCTCTAGGGCCAACAACCCTTGCAAAGTCATGGCTCCGGTGGACCTTCCTTTCGCTTCGTGGAAAGACACGAACAACAATTGCCTATTTATATGTATTGGTAATGCTACTCATCCTCCATATCTACCAATCCCATCATCTACCCTATACTTCTCTGTCCTCCATATCTACCAATTGCCTATTTATATGTATTGGTAATTTTTTACTTCGGGTCATCTTGGGTCTGAAGCCTTCCAGGGCTAACTGGGATGGGGTGGGACTTCCTTCTTCATCGCTATCGAACTAGCTGAAATTTGGTTCCGACGTAGCAAGAGGGAGAAGGGAGGGACCTGATTTGGACAGGGATGCAGAGGGAGCAATTTCTAATTGTTTTGTTTGGGGAGAATTAGAGAGGGGAGGGGGAAGGGGATTATCCAATGGGGGTCCACATTCTCCTCAATGAAACCAAGGTTAGATTTGGAAAGAGGACATACTTTACCAGAATCTAGGACCGGAGGAGGATCAAATTTTTTCTTCCCTTTGTCCTTTGGGGGTTGGCCCCTCTTTTGACCAGGGGTTGACTGAGTTGGGGGTCGTTCTTCTGGGGAGCATGCCTTTCGATCTTGGGATAGAAGGGTCTAGGCAGAAGGAACCAATTTTAGGGCCTGGAGGGAGCCCTTGGAAAAGAGTCACCACCCTCGGTTTCCTCTGCCTGCTTGAGGATAGGCCATTGGTTCTAGAGGTGCCCTTGCATGCGACACTAG
Source organism: Wollemia nobilis (assembly GCA_028583015.1). Taxonomy (NCBI): domain Eukaryota; kingdom Viridiplantae; phylum Streptophyta; class Pinopsida; order Araucariales; family Araucariaceae; genus Wollemia; species Wollemia nobilis. The sequence continues at coordinate 2,629,071 of JAQPPZ010002678.1, forward strand.
ACACATAAGGCTTTTCGTATTCCAATAGTTGGCACCATTTGAAGGACCTCGAGATCAGGTTGACAAAGCATGAAAGCTTAGATTCGAGATTGGCATTAACGTAGATGCATGCATGGACCATTCTAGAACCTCCTTTGGTTATAGAGTCGATGGCCACCAGCTCGTCGACTGCTCTCGCAATAGCTTTCAAGACTTCCTCTACCAGATATGGAAGGGCAAGTCTGGGATCTGGACCCAGATTGGGGCAAAGTTTATGCTCTGAGTGTTGGATTGAAATTTGTCGTCCATCGCCTAAGAAACAGGATCCTCCTGCCTAAGAACCAGGACCCTCCTATTAGAATACGACTTGTATCGTCATGGTTGCCAAGTTTAATTATGAAGAAACCCCTTGAAAGGGCTACTATCTCCATATGACCTATGGTCTTCCATTTGGAGAAGACCCATCGCCTTATGGTCTCAATGTTTGGACGCCCTCCGATAAACTTCCCGATCAGGGAGTAGGAAGCCCTTGAAACATAGTTGGAGAATACCTTTATCGAAATAATAATATCAGATTCGACCTGGGATAGGTTGGAGCCTGATATTTTTGAAGAGATCACCTCGCCAAAGGTGACCTGCACGTAATAAGAAACGTTAGGGCTCCCAGGAATGGGATCCTCGTCTACACGTTTATCAAGGTGTTGCTTGTCCCGAGGTCCCACATGGGGCAGCTCTCGGGATCCCACATCCCCATCACCCTCTTTATCTGGATTTGGTCCTCCTGCTCTTTGTGTCGTTCCTGCTTGTCGGTTACCGATGCCGCCTTCACTGCCCTCTGTTTCCACCATCGCTATATTCAAGTCCATTTTTTGTTATATATATATATATATATATATATATATATATATATATATATATATATATATATATATATATTTGCACTTGGGGGTGCAGCACAACGATTTGGGCTTTGGCTTTTTTTTGGGAGGTCTAAGGTTCAAACCGTGGCGTGGGTGAGTGTGTGAGGGGGTGAGTGTGTGTCTCCTTGGTAGAGTTGTTGTAACTAGGTTGAGGATTCCCGATCAAAACCCCATTTCTTAATATTACCAAAATAAATAAATAAATAAATATAAATATAAATATAAATATAAATATAAATATATATATATATATATATATATATATATATATATATTGAAATTTATGACTAGTCAAAAGTACAATTATGTCATACATGTATATCATCTAAGACGTGATACAAAGTACATGTCCCTAACATTAAAAAATATATAAATTTTTTTAATTATTTAAATGACAAGTTTTAATATCTTAATCTAAACATTATAATCTATTTAAAAGTAATTTATAATTTGTCCTATAAATTATTAGTTATCCATACGTGTTGAATGTTGAACCGCTTTTAATATTCAAATACTCAACCCTACACTTTCTAATAAACCTTTCCGTATAATTCGCACTTGTTTGTTTGAAGTTAGAAGACTGCACAGTGCATAGCTAGTCACAGTTGCCTTACGTAGACCCCACCAGGTTCCTCTTTCCTACTATCTTCCTAGGTAAGCCCCACCAGCCCACAAGAGTACTTATTCGCTTAGGATTGCAACCAGTCTCTCTCTCCACTTGAGTCTTTCTTTTCGAATTTGCTACATATTCATTTCCTATGCTTTATGCTTATGTCACGCTCTTAGCGTTGTGGTCAGAGCAAAGCCATTTGACTCCTCTAGGGTCAACAACCCTTGCACAGTCACGGCGCCGGTGGACCTTCCTTTCGCTTCGTGGAAAGACGCGGACAACAATTGCCTATTTATATGTATTGGTAATGCTATTCATCCGAGATATGGACTATTCAAAATCTCCCTTCTTGGGACCCACAAGCGATCCGTAGTGCTTTCATAAACTGGAAGCGCATCTTCATCTGTTGGACGGATACCACGGTCGCGGAGAGCGGTTTTATCTGGCGAACGGGCGGGACCCTGCTCTTGTGAACAAGGCATGCGACTTCCTTGAAGACCATTTGCATATTCCGCCATTTTGGAGACAAGACACCAACAATATGTTGACTAAACATAGCTCATATACCAGGAATTTGAAAAGACCAATACTCACGCATGTGTTTTTCAATCCACTCGCAAATCAAATTGGAAAGGTGATATTTTGTATATTGATTGTTTTATAAAATAATCGAGAAAATTTTAGGCTAGCTACTGTGCAAAATCTAAAGGATAATCCGTTACTTGCACTTGTTCTAAGCAATAGCTTTTCGCAACCAATCCGTTAAGATTTAAGAATGCACATACACGTATGAAACATTTATCAACTCACAAATTCCAGTCGACCGCCAATCTGTATGTACGTTATCAGAAATAGAATTTATCAGAAAAGACCATCAGCAAACTCTTAAGGGTTAATAAATTGCCAGATTATATCTTTCCAAAGCGTAGATAAACTGTGTAGGATTTACAGAATTAGTGCGAAAGTGTGGAATGTACGGTAAAACTATTAAACTATTATAATGACTTTTGCAAGGATTTTTTTTGTCATCTAGTTTAAAAATTAGGGATAAAATATTAGGTGGTGGCCTATGATTTAGTTTAAAAATTAGGGATAAAATATTAGGTGGTGGCCTATGATTTAGTATATAGATGGTTAATAATTAAGATTATGGAGTGAGAATTTTTTTGTGGAGTTAAAAAATATTACAATGTTTTCAGGGTGGATTAGGATTTCTTGTCTTCAATATTACCTTTATCAACAAAAAGGATTTGAAAAATGTTCATTATACTCTTGCAAAATTGAGGGATAAAATACTAAGAAACAAAAGCATATTGTATGTATTTGAATATGTGTAGCTATAGATGTTTCAAAACTTTTGTTAAAAACCATAAATGGATTATTAAAACTTTGCATTTTGATGCCTCAAACAATATGAGGCTTGGCACATAACATGAAGTAACAAAGTGAAAATGACCATGAAAGAGATGGAACAATTTGTTTATGATACAAACTACAAGATTCATCAAGGAGATAATGCCATAGTATATTCTAGCCTAGAACAAAAATATTCCACTACCAAAAAAGTGGTAACAAAAGTCTGTTACATCATTGGATGATAAAGTCCATTAGAGTGACCATTAGAAAAATCAAGTAGGATGCAACAAATGAGGATTTACCATGTATAAATTAAAATTAAAAAGGTATTAAAGGTGTAAAGAAAATGTGGAGGCAAATTTTAAAACAAAGAATACAAAAATATCAAGTTTAATAAATTCAATACATTGCATACTAAAATGCCCTAATAATTTCTTTTGTATGCTTCCCTAAAAACCCTAAATTGAAAGACATATTTTTCATATTACTTTCTTCACTATGCTACCCTAACAGCCACCCTTGTAAGGGATAACCTTTAGAATACAATCATTTTTATTGCAAGGAGATTATTTTCTACCATTCAAGGAAATTGTAGATAATTTAAATTAAATTACACTAAACCTAGTTTTTCATATTTTCTTTAAAAATTAACTTCACATATTCGTTTTTAAATTTTGTTACTTTCAAACTTAATCTTACACATTGCATTATGTCTTATGCATCCTTATTTGTTTCTTCAAATATTTATTTTAATTAAGCTATGATGGCCTTCACCATTCGATGAGGTAGAAGGGATTTCTTTACCATATTTTTTTGAGTGAAAGATCCTTGATAGAAGTCAAATTCTACCATAATATAATCCCCTTAATCTTTGAGTTTGTTTCATGACCAAAAAATTTCACCTCTTAATAAAATTCAGTTTATAATCTCTAGCCATGTGTCTAGTCTTATAACATTTATGTCCTTGAAATACAATGACCTCATAATCTACTTATTGATTATACTCTCTTCATAGTTTTATATCTTTAGAGAAATTTGAAAAGAAAATGACTCTTATGAGAAAAACTAGTCAACATTGAAGGGAAACTATGGATAAAAATTGTAAGTGGAAAATGAAGAAGGTTTAACAAGAATAGATGTCCTAGTTTAGGACAAGAGAAAGAGTGAATCTATTGTAATTTTTATCCATGCGCTAGATATTACATTAGAAGTGATTATGAAGGATGAGCTGATCAACCACAATATAATAGTTTCTTAAATGTAGAGGGTTAATTTACAAGTTCCATGGATATTAGGCCAAGCGTTTTTATCAGATTCAATTGATGGATTTAACAGAAGTAAAAATTAAATTCAATCTATTTCATGACTTTTCTTTTGCAAGTATTTTTTTATCATTGTCTTCTCTAGTTTAGAAATCAAGGATAAAATAATAGGTGGTGGTCTATAGTTTAGTGGAGGGATGGCGAATAATTAAGACCATGAAGTGAGAATTATTTTGTGGAGTCAAAAAAATATTACAATGTTTTTGGTGTGGGTTAGGATTTTTGATCTTCAATATCACCCTATCAACAATAAGGTTTTGAAAAATACTCATGGTACTCTTACAAAATTTATCCAAGAGGGATGAAATACTAAGAAGCAAAAGCATGTTGTATGTATTCGAATATGTGTAGCTATAAATATTTCAAATATTTTTGTAATAACCATTAAGATTAAATTTGACTCAAGAGAATGGATCCACAGGTGGATTATATCAACTTTTCATTTTGATGCCTCAAACAATACGAGACTTGACACATAACAAGAAATGACAAAGTGAAAATGACCATGAAAGAGATAGAACCATTTTTTTTATGAGACAAACTACAAGATGAATCAAGGAGATCACGTTATAGTATAATCTAACCTATAAAAAAAGTTTTTCACTATGAAAAAGTGGTAAAGAAAGCATGTTACATCATTGGGTGACAAAGTCCATTAGAGTGACCATTAGAAAAAACCAAGGATTTTATGATGTACAAATTTAAATTAAAAAGATATGAAAGGTGCAAAGAAATATGTGGAGGCAATTTTTAAAATAAATAAGACAAAAAAAATGTAAGTTTAATTAAGGTGCATCATTTTCATTTTTCTCTTGAAATAAGAATAAAAAAATACAAAGTTTGTGCCTTGCACTTTAGGGTTTCAAGAGTAACCAAATAAAGAAAGTAGTATGTATTTGATTTTCTCCAAAATAAAAAAGAAGAAAAGGTAAAGACCTCTCCTTATTATTTTTGCTTTGTATCTTGCTCAATTTATATATTTAATTATTTTCATTCCATTACTCCGTATTATATGTAACATTTACAATTTATAAGTTTTGTTAGAGGAGAGGAGAGAGTGACAAATTACAATCCCTCATTATAATAAAAGTGTAAAATTAAAAATTTGACAAGCATCATACAATAGCTTTTGATAAATTTTTAATTCAAAAAGTAAAAAGATATTATAAAATATCAATTTCAATTTTAAGTGATTGTTTTATTGTAAAACACAATTTAGTAATGAGAGCTTTATTTTTGAATAAAATAAAAATCTTAGAAAATGATAAAATTATAAGAAGTAAGTTCATGAGAGGCTTCCTTTTCATATAATTATATACATTACTATGTAATAAATAAAATTATGATATTCATAGAATTGTATAATTGAAATAAAATATTAAAAATTATTAATGAAAAAAATTCTTATCAAAAAAATATAAACATGTTTTTAAATCAACTAGAATTAAAATATTTGAAAATTATTTTTTATACTTTAATATTTAATTTTAAATTCCTTTTATTTTAGTTTAAATTAAAAAAAATTTGAAAAATATTCATTTATTATTATTTTACATGTTAAACAATTGATTAGTTATATATATATATATATATATATATATATATATATATATATATATATATATATAATATTGTGTAATCTAATTTGAATTTAAATAAAGTAAGAAATAATATACAAAATATGTGGATGAAGGATTAGTAATTGAGTTTAAATACTAAAATTTAGATTTAAATTCTTAAATCATTTATATATGAAGATATTATAAAAGAATATAAACAATATATTTTAAAATGAATTTAAATTAAAGCATTTGAAAGTTATTTTATATATTTAAATGTTTGATTAGAATTATATAATTAAAATTTAATTTTTTGAAAAATATTCATTTGACGTTGATTTAAGTATTTAATAATTATAATAATTTTTATAATTAAAAATATGAATTGATATGTCTAAGTTTTTAAATATATAAGTTGTAATTATTTGAATAATAAAACAAGTGTTAAT